>CM061062.1:145988285-147381355 GCA_030762895.1 Sophora flavescens
TATAGAACAAAAGACATGGGATTATGGTATCTTGGGGGAGATTTATGTACCTAATTAGCTTTGACTGCATTTTTGCTGGTTGTACACTAGATGAAAGAGTGGTAGTGGGAACTTGCCATTTACTAGGAAATCCATTAGTATCATGGTTGAGTAGGAGAAAACAATCTAGTGGGGCTTTATCCCACTGCGAGCTAAATATGTAGCAACGTGAAATCTGTTATTGCTGCAATTTTATGGATGAAACAACAATTAGTTGATTATGGTGTGCAACTAAACCAAGTTCCTATTAGATGTGACATTACGAAGTCACATTAACCTAACTAAGAATCAATGCACTCAGAACTAAACACATAGAAATCGGACATCATTTCATTAGAGACCATATACAAAGTAGAGAAATTGATATTGAATATGTTGATACAACTAAGCAACTTGCTTATATTTTTCCAAGCCCTGAACAAGTAAGCTTCTTTTCATTAGAAGAGAGTGGGCATAATTGATAAATCTATATCTAATCTCTAAAACTTTTATATGATCGTATCTTTGTGTAAAAAATGCTCTGATTCTTGTATGATTTGATTTGACCTACACCTATCCCTCGATCATGAGCTTTTTATGGTATGTTTGAATGTTTTAAATGCTTACCTTCCATATTCTTTGAATGTTTCTTTTCTTTACCTTTTTATAATACCAAAGAGGAGGAAAAGGATATAGTAGAGAGAGGGATAATAACAAATTATACATGAAAAATGTATGATATAGAGAAAAGGGATGATGACGAATTATACATGCATATGTTGAGGGAGTTTAAATCTTACATGATTAATGGAGAGTAAATCAATGCTCTATAATTTTTTTTACTACGATATACTTACGCTTTAGGTTGACTCGATACCATGATATAAATCTATCAAAACACATGATTCGCTATACTACACTCGATCTTATAGTTTGTTAAAAGGTTTGTCATAATCAAAAGGAGGAGATTATTAGACTTCAATGACTTAGAGATTTTGAATATGACAAATACAACTTAATGTGTATGCAAGTGTTTTAGTGTCAAATTGTAAAGACGGTATCAAATGTGTAATCAACAAGTTCGATGACCAAAGACAAGCAAAATATTCAAGGAAGAACTTGAAGGAATCGAAAGAGCTACATAGAGGAGTCAAGAGCTGCAGGCAGAGATCAAAGGAATCATCAAGACAAAAGCAATGGAGAAATTAGATTTAAGTCTTAGATGATTTGTAAGATAAAGAAATCTCTTAGTCACAAAAGAAGTTCATCAAAAAGATGCATGAAGAAATCATTTTTCATAACATACAAAAGGAATAAGTTTTCGTTAATGAAAATGACTTTTGAAATAAGATTTCATAAGAAACCATTCGTCAACACAATTTATAAAGCGCACGTCAACACAAGTGATAAAAGAACTTGGTCAACACAAGTGAGGCGTCATCCATTGGAGTGATAGAGCGGGCGTCCCACTAAAATGATACAAGCGCTGTCCCACTAAAAGTGACATAGCGCAAATAAAGTGACACAAAGCGCTCAGTCACATTAAAAGCGGAAGTGTTTCAATCCACTAAAGTGATCTGTCCCTGGCTAAAATCGATCAAGGAAGTGCTCACCCACTAAAAAGTGATCTAGCCCTCGTCCATTAAAGTAGCGAGAAGTGCTTTCGTCAAACAAGTGCCAAGCGTCGTCCACACAAGTCTTTGGACTTTCTAAGTCATAATGAGTATCCATCCAATGACATGGCATATGGAGCTAGCTCGACTACTAGCTCGTCGATGTAAAATCTTAATTCAAAATGGCTAGACGCACATGCTTATTTTCAAGATGGATGCGAATTCTATAAGAAGCGATGTAGAATCTCATTTCAAGAACCGGAATTAAGAAAACATATTCTCGTTATCAAACCCTTGAATCGGTTTTGATTGATCCCAGCGAATATAACTTGCTTTCTATAAAAAGAGGATCAAAGGAACACTTTCATAGAGCGATATCAAATCAACAAATACAATGCACATATCATTCATCATCTTTCTTGAAGCTTATTGTGAAAAAGAGTGTTTCGTTCTCATAAGTGCTTCAATTTGTTTATCGACTATTGAGAGTTAGGAATCAATTTTTTGTTTTTTTCTTTTCGGGGATTGTAAAGAGAGGAGTCCCTCCCGAGTGATTAGGGTGAGGTATCCCTAAGGAAGAACATTGAGGCTCTTCACGCGAGTGTGGTATCTCGAGGTGAAGGGTGCTCTATGGTGTAAAGGTTTTTCAAGCTACTGGCTAAAGCTTGTTGTTTTAGTGTATGAAAACCCACGGGTGGAGTGGGGACTAGATGAGAGGTCACGGTGGAGGGCGGGCAAGGGATAAATCTGGTTGTGTAGTATCTCAAACTCAAACTCCTTTATTTTATGTTTATGATCAAGAACATGTGATTTTGATGTTTAAAGTTCAATATAATTTCTATTCTTATATGTATAAACTGTATTGAAACACGAGGGGCGATTATAATCGAGATTATGTTATCTGTGTTCAAAGGCGAGTTGATCAAAACCATTCTTGATTGTTGAAACTGAACTAATCAGCTGAAACGAAACCTAAGTTTGTTCTTGATTGTTAATGCTTGTATCCAAAACTTGCATAACTTTTTCTTAATCTTTAAAGGCTTAATCGTTTCTGCTTTTGTTATTATCAGAGTTTGAACAAGAACCTATTTTGTGATCTATTAATTGCGAATCAATCTTTCTTATCATCATCATCTTCAATTCAAGATTTTATATAAACCACCATTGATTTTTGTAAAAGATCACGAGGCCACAAATATGAAAACTAAAGTTTTGTGAAAAGATTTTAAGGGAAATATTTTAAGAAAACTCAATTCACCCCCTCTTGAGTCGTTGAGCCAAAACAACAATATTGAAGTTGTTGCATATGTGTTGATGGTTTATGAAAATATGATGTTGCTTATATATGTTGAAGTTGTGGTATAAGTATTGAAGTTGTCGTATGGAAGCCTAACCATTGGTTAGAGCTCAAATAATAAAGATAAAAACTTTAAGAAAATATTTATAAAGAAAATCACAAGTAAGGTTTCTTTTAACAAGGTTTTTGATAAAAGGGGAGTTAAGTAATTTTAATGGAGTGGTGGAAATTTTAGAACAAATTTTTTTTATATAAATAAAAATTCAATGGCAAAGTTTAAGTAATTTTATACAAAAAGATAACTAATTTCTTTGAAAATGTTTTGAAGAAGACAAAGGTTTATTTTATAATCGAAAAGAATTTATTTGGAGGTTTCAAATGTTTTAGGAAAGAAGAATTTTAAATAAAATGGTTTTATGAAAATAGAATGGATTTTCCAAGAACTTAAAGTCTTAAAACAAAAGAATTTCAAGCAAAGTTTTATTTAAAGAGATTTTATTCGGGTAATGTCAAATAACTTGGATAAGTTAGGAAAATTTGATTTTTTATGTTGTTTTTCACTGAACCAAAATAACATTGAAAAGTGAACATAGTAGCAGGAGACGTTGGGATCCTAAATCTATAACACGTGGATCCATGATCCATATCACAATGTCTGTGGGTCGTATGTCCTATATGATGATCGTTAGTGGTAGTGTCCTATATATGCTATTCACATTGGTGTGTCCTATACATGCTTGCTGTAGATGGTGTGTCATATATACATTGATATGGACCGTGTGTCCTATAAACATTGTGATAAACGTGGAAATTGGAGTAAAAGGGTAAATCTGTTTTTTCTCGGCCACAAAGTTCTAGACCAGTGCGGGTCTGGGGGATTGTGATTAGACACTCGGACTTTTAACGTCATGTGTTGACAATAAAGCTTTAAGACATTTAAAATTCATGGGTGGTGCGAGCCTTAAGCCTCGACAAAGGAAAGAATGAAATACAAAGAAAAGCTGTAAGAAGATAATGATTTTACATGCATTTGGCAAGACGTGCCCAAAATGTTTTGTGTGAATGCCTCGAAGGAGAGGTATCTTGTAACATCCTATCTTTTCGTGAATAAAAATTAGATATTTTTAATTAGATGGGAATGAGGGGTTAGATAAATCTAAAATTATTTAAGAATCCAACCACATACGCTAGTTCAAAATAAAATTCAATAACTCAAAATTTTTAATAGCAAGCACCTTAATTTAAATCCTTAATTAAGGTGATTTATCATTAACAAAATTAAAATATATAATTAGACATAGATATTGATATTAATTATAGCTAGATAATTATAGTCAATTTACTTATGTTTACTCATCATAATTAATTAGACTAGTCTTAATTAATTATGACCTAGTTTAAGTTAACCTAATTAAATTAACTAACTTAATTTTTAATTTTTATTTTATTTTTTATATATGAGCAGTAGCCACTACAGCAGTTATAAATTTAATAGCACATTCAATAGGCGTTTCTCAAACGCTGCGAAAAGAGTGGAAGACATTTAGTAAGCCTTCATGTGACGACCATTATACATTTAAAGGAATAAACGTGTTTCCTTAAGGAAACGCTATTAAAGGTGATGAGTAGGAATAGATAGCGCTTTCTTAAAGAAGCGTTATACGTAGGTTAAGAATTGACAGCGCTTATTCAAGGAAGCGCTATCCCTTCTAACCTCTTGTAGGCTCACCCGGAAAGCGCTTCCATTTCTTTTGTTCAAGGAGGAAGAGAGGAGGATTTTAATGGGGAGGAGGGGAGGGATTTTAGTTAGACATTGTGTTTTGGTTGGGAGGGGAGGGGATGGGAAATAGCACATTTCATGTGTGGTTTAGGCGGGGCGGGCAGAGATTTTAAAACAACTTTACTTTTAAACCTTATAATTATTTATTTAAAAATAGAAAAGTGGGGATATTTTAGTCAATATGCATGAAATATTTTCAAATCTCTTCCTCCCATCCAAATACCCCAAATATTTGAGAGGCTAAAATGGACAGGGAGGGATTTTTCTCCCCACCCTCTAAAATTTGAGACTAAACGCAAAAATTTAAAATATCCCTCCCCTCCATTTCCCTCCAACCCTAATACCTAAAAAATTAAACTTCCCTCCACCACTTTTTCCTCATCTCCCGAACAGCAGACTTCGGCGCGACCTTTATCTCCTCGGTCTCCTCTCATAGCATGCCCCTAACTTTCCGTCATTAGCAACACCTTTGCTCCACTCAAGCGTCGTCTCTCCTGCATTTCGCGTCCACTCTCCGTCTCCCTCCTGCTCATCGTTCGAGCCTCTGTCAGCGACACGACAAAGCATCACTTCTCTTCCCTTCCTCTACATCAAGTCCTGGGACCATTTGCTGCCACCACCTATACGTCGTCGGTTCCTGCCGTGGTTACACCGTCACCACCAACAAACAACTCCACCAGGTTCTCAATGTCTTTTTCTTCTTATATGAAATTATATGAAAAATATATATTTGGTGGGTTTCCTGTTCTTAATTGTGTTTCAATGCTAAGACAGTGGAAACAATTAAAACTTCTTTGTACCGTAAAAATGGAAGACATTGGTGAGAAAAGAGGATTATTTGCTATGTTAGAAATATGGAAATAAACATAGAGGAACAGAGAAATAAAAATTGAAACAGAACTTGAACAAAGAATTGACAATTTAGGAGAGTTATTACAGAATTAAAGAAAGCAAGGTTTAGTCACGGTTGAAAAAGTCATTACCCTATCATCAATTGAAATGCATTCCATTCAAGTATGGGACTGTTATCCTTTGAAAACCTTTTTTTTTTGGGTGATTTTTGGTAGATTTTTTTGGTGAATATGGAAAAGCTTTATAAGAAAGCTTTGACTCTAGAAAAGTATTTAGATTATACAAAATGACAAGAAGTCCAAGTGCAAATTCAGTGTGGAGATGGCATTACAGTAGGTGATATTAATCCCAACATCTAGTCGAACATGTGATGACCCCTAGTGTTGCCACAATAATCGAGCACTTAATGTTCATAAACTTTTCACTTCAATCTCAACACCAAAACAAGCCTCGGACATTAAAATCCACCTGGTCCCACCCAATTTTAGGGCAATCGTATCACTTACGATAGAAGAATTCCCATGAGCAATATTTGCGAAAAGGACCGCATTGAAGACTGATAAGTTATTTGGCTTATTACACTTGGTAGGATGTGAGACTTCATTATCTCAGATTCAGTCATTTCAATTATTTGGCTTATATAGTGTTTGGCTTGACTAATTGATGATATGCTTTGCCTATGTATCTATATATAAAAAAAAGGTATACTTTGCCTATAATCTTTGCAAAAATCTGTATGAGGGTGGTTTGGCATATAGGCTTTGGCATTTGAGCTGTTGTAGAATCCGTTAGCCTGCCTCCGAGTCTCTGTACACTTAGACAAATATATATCAAGCTTTTTTATTTTATTTATTATATCGTGACTTGTTGTAAGGTTATTGACTTGATAATTTTGAAACTATTGATGATTAATATATGATAATGTTTTTCAAATTTTCTCATTTCAATTTTCATGCCATGGAGGTGGAAAGTATGTAATATGATAAATAGGCGGAACTATAGAAAAGAGTTAACAATCATGGTCTGATATAATATATGATAAGGAATAGTGGAGGAGGTCTATTGACAAAACAGTAAGGTGCTGAAATAACTATAAATATATATGAAATTTTTGGCTAAGCTGCACAAGTTGGTCAAGTTCAAGTGGGATCATTGAAACGTTCTTCTATATGCATTGTCCCTTAATGTTTTCAATAATATAATCCTATAAAAATTGTATCCGTAAAGAACCACTGGTATCACAATCTAATCTTTTTCCTTCTTATGGTACATAAACCAAGTATAATGTGTTGCCTAATTTTGTATAATGTATATCTTTTTAAATTTATTTTCACCATTTACTCTAGAAAAATATGGTGTTAAATGAGGCCTTATATCCTTCCTAACTAGCTAATGGATGTTCATATAAGGCATGGCTCACGAGCACTTGAGGTTGATCTTCTGCGTATGTAGCTACTCATGCATACTTGTATGTTGTTAACTATCATGTAGAAGAATCAAAGATTGTTGCCTTGTACAAATCCTATATATTTTCCGAATGTATTATCTCTCTTACAAAATTATATATTATATTATATTATGCACTTTGGGGATTCAATCAATGGAAAGCTTGTGATAACAGATGAATAAGTATATACTAGTGCTATGGTGAGTGGTGACTATACACTAGTAGTCGAACATATGTCCTCATGCTAAATATCGAATGTCCCTTTCTTATTTATCAGTATGTCTATGTTAGCCATGTTGTCGTTTAGCAGATGTAGCTTTCTCAGTCTTAACCAGAAATGTTAGCTTCTTCCACTAATAGGTTTTAAATGGATATTAGTAGCTGAAAACAAACTTTGTTTGTACTGTATCAAACTTTTGGTAAAGTTTAATTACTTACTATTGATTTCATTATGTTGGGATATTTAAGATATTTGGCCTTTGTAAAAATGGCTCCACTTTCCTATGCCAAAATTCAGAAGCAAAGGCAGCTATTTTTTTTTTTATTTTTTAGTATAGAGAATATTTACCTAGTTATCATGCCCTGGCATCGCCAACCTATTGCCGAGAATGTGATAGGATGAGGAAAAACGGTGTATGATTTAGCATAAAACCTTAGATCTGTTTCTCAAATTGATATTACAATTATATCATATAAGATTGCATCAAGAAATTTCACATGTTATTTAAATAATTAATGTCAATTAACAAGGGCCCAAAGTGATGAGTATTGGGTTTATAGGTATTTATTATTAGAGTACATTTGGGTTTATATCATTTTCGCTGTAGTTGATTTCCTCTGTCTATATCTTGCTGGCACTCATCCTTGACTTATCAAATGGTCTTTCCATCCTCGTTTGTGGTGTCTTCATTATATGCCGAAGGTTCTTGCTTCCATATATAAGCAAAGGGCGTGATTTCTATTAGCTAAAATAGTGCTATCCTGTTATTAGCTAAAATAGTGCTACTCACATTTACGGTTGTTATTTATAGCCTTATCTTCAATTAGGATTCTCTTATCCCCTTATCCCCTTTGTTTCGTTACACTATATTGGACTAAGTCCTTCCCTATGTATCTATATATAGGTCGTGTATTCTTTCTCAACGGATATCAAGAAGTTTGTATTCACTTATATACAATTTGTCATTTTTGATTCCTATTGTAATATGGTATCGGTTTCATTTGAGTAAAATCTTGCTTCCACAATTTTTCTTTCTTTCCTTTCTTGTTCCAATGGCCGAAGTGATTCCAGATCCTCCAACACTAATGGTGACAACCCACCATCACCTCCTCCACCACCACAGCCGATCCAACCCAAAACCCAAACAGCCCTATTTCCTACACCGGGTGAGAATCCAGGGTTCATTCTTGTTTCTCCCCTTTTCAATGGCGAGAATTACTAAACATGGAGCAGGGCCATTAAACGAGCCTTGTCCTCAAAAAACAAGATCAAATTCATTGATGGCATTCTTCCTCCAACCATGCATCAACAATTCTTTGTATGATCCCTGGATTCACTTTGCAACCATCTAGTTGTTTCTTGGATCGCTTTGAGGAACCTTGTCTCAACTATAATTCATAGACCATCTCCTTTGATAATGCTTCGAGCCATATGACTGGACCTTCAACATCGATTCACCAAAGGCAATCACTTTCCCATGTCGATTTACTCCCAGAAATTCATTCCATGCGCAAGGTGACAAATCTTTATCCGCATTTTTCAACGATATGAAAATCATTTTAGGATTAACTGGAATTTCTACTCCCTACTCCTTCTTGTATATGCACTGGTGGCTTGTTCTTGCCTTAAATAATTCTGTCCAGAACTACAAAGATAAGGAGCACACCATTGTTTCCTCAAAGGTCTCTGATCATGTTATCAACGTGATGTCCCCGATTCTCATTATGAGTCCCCTCCTTCACGCTGGTGAAGCCTACTCCATGGTTGTTCAACAAGAACGACCTATCTTTGCCACACCCATCATGGAATCCACTGTATTTTGCACCAATTCAACCAATTTTTAACTCTCAAAATCGTGGTTCCAACTTCTGCGGGAGGAAGAGGCCACTCCCGGCCTAATCGATCCCAGCGTGCTTTGTTCTCATTATAATAAGACAAACCACTCTGTTGACATGCTACTTTAAGCATGGTTTTCCCCTGCTATAGGGACCGTAATCGGGTGCTACTCTACAACTATCTTTTTACGCGCCCAAGATTCCCATATTAGACTTGATGCGCCTCATCCTCCCCGGGTTCAAGCTCCCTAAAGATCAGCCCTTCTCTCGACTCGTGATGATTTATAATACCTTGTCTCATTCTATGCGTGCCAATAAATCAGACCCTCATCCCTTGTGAGTTCCAATCCCTAAACCTGCAACATCCCGAGTTCTCACCCTCATGTTGTCTCCGGTGTTACTCAATCGGGTAAACATCCTCATTCCTCAATCTTTCTGGATCTTGGATTTAGGTGCTAGTGACCATGTGTATCCTTATGCCCATTTCTTTAGTTCTTTTAAAAGAATTTCTCCAATTGCTGTGAAATTACCAAATGGTCTTGTTCTTTATGCTCAGTATTCTGGTACAATTGTCTTCAACTCAAATTTTTACTTAACTAATGTTCTTCATATACCTGATTTTCACTTTAACCTCATACAATTTATAAACTCACACAAACTCTTAAGTGTAAATTAGTTTTCTCACTTAATTCTTGTGATATTCAGGACTGCAATACACAGAGGATGATTGGGCGTGCTAATATTCATCACAACCTCTACGTCCCCGAATCACAATCCTACACCTCTTTTTGTATACTCATCACACATCTACTCCCATTGCTTCTTTTAATTTTGTTAGCAATGTTCGGACACTTAATAAAGTTTCATCTTTCTTTGATTTGTGGCATTTTAGGTTTAGGCCACCCATCTTATGATGTTATACACTCTATGTACTCATTTCCCTTATATTGAATCTAATAAAAATTTGATTTGTGATTTTTGTCATTTTGCTAAACAAAGCAAGCTGCCCTTTCTCACACCATGACCAAATCTGAAAGTCCTTTTCATTTGCTTCACATGGATATATGGGGGCTAATTAGTATTTCTTCTTTTCAAGGATATCATTATTTTCTTACTATTGTTGATAATTATAGTAGGTTTGCTTGGGTCTTCTTAATGACTCATGAAATCTTCTGCTAGAGGTTGCATTAAAAATTTTTCGACATATGTTTCTACTAATTCTCTGGAAAAGTTAAAATCATTAGGACTGATAATGGCACTGAATTCAACATGCCATCTTTTTATGCCTCTTTTGGCATTTTGCATCAAACATCTTGTGTTGCGACACCTCAACAAAACTCTGTTGTTGAATGCAAACACAGACACTTGTTGAATGTCACTAGATCCCTTTTATTTCATTCACATTTGCCTAAGCAATTCTGGTCTTACACTCTTTGTTATGCAGTTCATATTATTAACAAACTTCCTACACCTGTCCTAGATCACAAAACACCACATGATTTACTATATAACTCACCTCCTACATTTTTAGATCTTAAGGTGTTTGGTTGCTTAGCTTTTGCTTCCACTTTGACACACAACAGGCAGAAACTTGACTCCCGGGCCAGGAAATGTGTCTTCCTTGGATCACGGTCTGGTACCAAGGGTTATGTTCTCTTTGATTTACAATCTCGTTCTATTTTTGTTTCTAGAAATGCTATATTCTATGAATCTACCTTTCCTTATCTTTCCATTAATAATAATACACATGTTATTACTGATTATAATACCCATGATTCTGACTACGTTTTTCTTTTTGATGCACCACATCCCATTCCTCCCAGGCTTCTTATAATTCATCCATTCCTGTTCCAACCATTACTTCACCTGAAATTCCCACAGGTGCTCCCCTCTACACATACTCATGACATTGATGCGGACACTCACTCCTTAGAACCTCCCATGCTCGGGCACTCGATGGGATCCGCAGACCTCCCACTTACTTGAAGGATTTTCATTGTAATTTGGTATCGATTCCTAGTCTATCTTCTAACATAACTCAATATCCTTTACGAGAAGATGTTGTTCTTCTTGACTGTGCGCAAAGTTGCCTCTATTCTTATGGTGACAAGCCAATTCTACCGGAGAATCTGCTCAAAGCACACATGATTGCATATATAGCTTTGGCATTAAATTGCCATTTTGTTCTTTGATCGAGAGGTCATGCTAGGTTTAGGAACTTCTTCTCCTTTGTCATCTTTAGGAACATAGGGACCTTCTTCAATGATATCCCAGAGATCAGAGTTAGTGGATTGTAAAAACCACTTCATCTTCTCTTTCCAGTAGATGTAGTCCTCTCCATTGAAGTATGGAGGTCTCAACATTGAGGATCCTTCTCCTGCATGATTTTTGCTTGTCTTTGGCTCCTGCCATTTCCAAGATCTTTTCCTCTACACGGTTAAGTGCTTAACCCCGAGGCTGAGCTCTGATACCAACTAAAATAACCAAAGTTAACACAAGAAGGGGGGTTGAATTATGGTTACCAACTTTTTAGGAAACTTTGAAAATTATTTTCGCAGGCACAACAAGTAAAAATAAAGCAACAGAAATCGGACGGGTGACTCGTCTGATTTTGAGATAGAATACACGTGCACACATAGAAGGTTAAAAGCTTAAACAAATAACTCTTAAACAATTTAAAGAGATAAGGGAAGAGGAATATCACTCAATAGTTTTATACTGGTTCACCCCAAAATCCACAGGGCTACGTCCAGTTCTTGGAAGCACCATGTTTCCACTATAACTGATCAGATTCCAGTACAAGTATTCTTTTCACACCTAGCCTCTCCAGGCTCAACACTTAAACAAGTATTCTTTTCTCACCTAGCCTCTTCAGGCTCAACACAGTAAGGAGTAAAGGTTTTGTGTAATTAATACAACTTGCAAATCTTTCAGATAACACTCAGAGAGTGAAATAAATATGAAGTGTGAAAGACTTCGAATTAATATCAAATGATTGAGGAAGTATTCAATGAAAGAATGAAGAAATTAATAAAGTGAGTAAATGCTTCTTGCACAGAGTTCTTAATGATATTCAACATCTTCTCTTCATCTTCATGGCTTGATCTATATAAAGACTTCAATCAAATAATCTGTTAGGCACAGCTTCAGAAAGTGTGTTCTTTGATTTGAGTTTCTGGAACGCCATTAAGGTCAAAGAGTCATTCTGTGTAGGAATTAAATGTTTAGGGATGTTGAGTTTTAACAAGACATTCCAAGAGTACACTTTTGTTCTAAGCAGCTGTTGTATCAGAGTTGCAACAGCAAGCTTCTTGTAGTTGCAGTAGAGAGCTTTCCTCTTTCAGTACACTCAGTCACTTTTTGGAAAGCACTTTTACTTTGTACTAGAACAGCTAAAAGGTGACTGCTGTGGTATAGAGGTTGCATTTTTATTCCTTAAAACCTTGAAACAAACGTTCGTTATTCTTTATCCTTTGTGCTTTTGACCAGAGGTCTTCGAGATCCTTAAGGAAGGCATCTTATTTGAATAAGGTTGACTTGGACTTCATTCTAACAAACTGACATTTTACCAAGTGTAGCAGCGTTTGAAATTCAGACGGGTGCTTGTGTAGTCCAGAATTAGACGGGTGATAATGAGCCAAAGTTTAGACGAGTGATTGAGTCATTTTTAGACGGGTGATCTTTGGAGGCTTCTTCAGGCTTATGATTCTTGCCATGTCATCAACTAGATCAGAATCTTGATTGAGCTTTGACATGGTCTATGTCTGAGTTGATTAATTTTTAGACGGGTGAGTTTTTATACAAGTCTAAAAACTACGTTGTACTAAAAATTAGACGTGTCAGGTTTTTAGACGAGTGACTAATAACTCTTAGAAATAAGAGTTATTACTATCATTTTTGCTTAATCATTATCTTGTTTTGAATAATTTTGGAAAAGAAAATCTAGTTTTGCTGTGCTTAGCAAATATTTGTGTTGAACTGTTAAAATGTTGAAAAAGGCTTTGAATTCTGAAATATTATTGCTGAAGACTTGTTTGAGTTTTGAGCAGGTTGTATTGGTCAAAATGGATGAAGGAGCTGCTCTGAATTGCTATAAAATGTTGCAGCTTCTGGGGTGTGATTCACTACAAGACAAAAACAATTCCAGTTAAGCTCCTATCCACTAGAGGACAAAAGACTTGCAGCACTGTCCCAAAAGGAAGAAAGAGAAAATGCAAGGCAGCAGTTGGGTGTACCTGGGAATTGGGCCTAGGATTATTTTAATATTTGAATTTTTGTAAAGCCCAAAAGTGAGGCATGAGAGAGAAGGTGTAAACCCTACTTGGGGGACACTAGTACATATAGTGAGATGTCAACCTCCATTTAGGGTCAACTTGGTACAGAGTACAGCAGCCACCATTTTCAGCATTGTCCTCTCTGTAATTACGTTTTTACGTTTTATCTCTTCACTTTCCATATTATTAATTTGTTTTGTCTTTAAGCTCATCATGAGCTAATTTCCCTTAGCTAGGAACTATGAATTTGTAATCAATACTTATGGGTGATTTATGCAATGGAAGTTGTTCATTTTCCTCTTCTCTTCATAAATGTTATTTTATTTTGGATTGATCAACTAAGCTGAGATATTAGCTGGCTAAGTTTGGAAAAACTTAGTTATTGGACTTGTTTAGAGGATAATGATTAAACAACTAATTGGAAAATTAATTGTGTTGAATGAGCTAGGAATAGACTTCAAGTCTTTAAGTAGCTGGACTTGCTTAACCTTTCTCTGGGTGAATTTAATTTGAACTTAGAAATAAGAAGCATTTAATGAAACTCAGTTGTTGCTGCTGGAAAGCAAATTTTAATTCATGGACTAAATGTTGTAGCATCCTGAAGCATAAATTACCCTGCAGTTAAGATTACAGAGGATTAGTTTCCTAGCTGTCACCCATTCTGTTTGAAAACCTTCATTTACTGATTTTACCATTTGTATGCATCCAAATGAAGACCTTCTACAATGGACTACTGCCTCCTTCAAGATTGATGTTAGATGCTTCATCTGGAGGTACATTCTTGACAAAATCATACAATGAAGCTTATGCATTGATTGAGAGCATAGCTGCTAATAGCTATCAATGACCAACTGTGAGGGCCAACTCTACTAAAACCCCTGCTGGAGTGCTTGAGGTGAAGGAATCAAATGCTTTATCCGCTTCGGCTATTGCCATCACTAATATGTTGAAAAATCTGACTGCTACAAACGCAAGTAAGGAACCTGCTATGGCTGAACCTGTGGTGGCTCATGTGAGTCCTACTACCCAGTATCAGTGAATTATATGGGAAATAGAGGGAACAATACATACTTCAATATATACTATAAGACGGAACATCAAAGACCATCAGTAATGCTACAACCTTTGAACATTCCAGAATGGAAATGGGATAGTATCGCGATGGATTTTGTGACAAGTTTTCCAACGACCCGAAAGGGACATGATGCGATATGGGTAATAGTTGATCGACTAACCAAGTCGGCTCACTTTTTACCTATCAACATAAAGTATTCAATGGAGAAATTGACTCAGTTATATATCGGGAAGATTTTCAGATTACATGGTGTACCTTCGAGTATTATTTCGGATCGAGATTCGAGGTTTACGTCTAGATTCTGGCAAAGTCTACAAGAATCACCCGGAAGAAAACTCAGTTTGAGTTCTGCATATCATCCACAGACGGATGGACATTTGGAGAGGATAATCCAATCACTTGAAGACTTCTTTGAGAGCTTGTGTGTTGGAGCATCTTTGGAAGTTGGGATGAATTTCTCTAGTTGATAGAATTCACCTACAACAACAGTTTCCACTCGAGAATAGGAATGGCACCCTATGAAGCTTTATATGGTCGACGATGTAGAACACCTTTGTGTTGGTACCAAGATGGAGAAAGCTTAGTGTTGGGACCATATATCATGCAACAGACAACAAAAAAGGTGAAAATGATTCAGGAGAAAATGCGAACAACTCAGAGTCGACAGAAAAGTTATGCGGACAAGAGACGACGACCTCTAGAGTTTGAGGAAGGCGATCATGTGTTTTTGAGAGTCACGCCCATGACTGGGGTTGGTAGGGTAATTAAATCCAGGAAACTTACTCCTAAATTCATTGTACCCTACCAAATTCTTCGTCGAGTAGGTCATGTAGCTAACCAAATTTCCTTGCCGCCTTTTCTTTCAAATCTTCATAGTGTTTTCCATGTGTCTCAATTACGAAAGTATGTTCCTGATCCTAGTCATGTCATAGTACCGGATACAGTACAATTGAAAGATAACTTAACCTATGAGGCATTACCTGTGAGGATCGAGGATCAAAGAGTGAAACAACTAAGAGGGAAGACAATTTCATTAGTCAATGTAATCCGGAGCATAGCAGCGAGGAGATGCTACATAGGAATTGGAGGACAAGATGAAGGAACAATATCCACATTTGTTTTAAGGTAACATTAATTTCATGGACAAAATTATTTTTAGAGGGGTAGTATTGTAACACCCTGTTTTTACGGTCTTCTGATTTTGTTGTTTTTACTTGTTTCTCAATTATCGGTAGAATTTTAATTGTTCTTAATTTTTATATTAGATCTAGAAAATGATTTTTAATAAAATAAAATCATAGTTATACTCTACCTTATGGTAGAAGCTTCTTTGTAAAAATTTGGGTTTAAAACTCAAACGAAACTCGGTTTGCGTTTTCATTGATAGTAAGATTTTATTGGCTAGAAAACCTAATTTTAACCCGAGAACGAAACAGTTAAGGTTTATATTTTATTTCCAACCATTGTGGTTATTTTGAAAATTTTCAAAATAAATAGGTTATTATACGATATTCGGGCGAATACTTGACGATCAGGGATCGACGGAATCGAGAACGGAGGTGCAGAGACAAAATCCGACCCCGGACGGATAGGAACAATGACTCATTTGTGATGACTCAAGGGGGTGAGTCATAGGGGTTAGTCACCATGCATTAAATGCATGTAACGATGACTTTTTAAGTGAAAAGTCCAAAATACCCTTAATTCCTCATTGTAATTTCAAGTGTGCGATGACATCATTTTACCCATGCCTCCCTAGAAACCCACGGCTCCAACCTCTTAAGACCACACTTGGCATTTAGTTTTGCTCATTTGTTCATGTTCTTCAAGTTTCACACAAAAACTCCTAAGTTACTTACACTTGAAGATTCTTGTGATTCATGATCATACCTTCCTTTCCTTTCACAACTTTTCTTCATATCTCAAGTTTTTACAAATTTCAAATTCCTCGATCTAGAACTTCAAAAATCTCTAGAAAATCATAGAAAAATCCTTTTAATGTGATTCCAATTTCTATGATCTTCATATGACTTCTACTTTCATTAACTAAGAGCTTGAAAAATTCAGAGATCTCTAGCCTACTTTTCTTGACAAGGCCGAACCATGCTCAAATGGGTTTGGTAGTTTTTCTTCATCATTTAACTTGTTGTTTTGTTGATTGTTCATGGCTAGGTTTTGGTTATGGAAAACCTTGAGCTATAGGTGAACATCATCCTCTTCTTGCTTGAGTATCAAGTGGTCAACAAAGGTATGGGGGAGATTACCACCATCCTACCTTAGGGTAGATATGTTGGTGGTTTATTAGTGTATAAGGTCTTGTAAATTATTAATGTTTAAGTTGTGTAGATTATTGATTTATGTGAGTGTGATCCTCTTGGAGGATGTGGTTGATACTTGATTTTGATATATGTTGATTTTGATTCAATGATTGCTAATTGGATACTTGATGGTTGTTTATTTGGTTTAACATGAAAATTGCCTAACATGATAATTTTTGGGTCATTCGGCCATGACTGGTTATATGGATTCCATATAGATTTAAATTGTTTGAATAATTTTTATGAGAATTAAATGAATATATAAGAATATAGAAATTGGTTTGGATTGATTTGGATGTGTATATTGAAAGTTATGGATTTATGAGTCCTTAGGGACTATATTGCAATTTATGAGAATTTAAGTGGCTGCACTGAAATTCTTGTTCTTGAATGTTAATATTGTAGTCCTTGATGATACAAAACCATAGAAATTGGTTTGGTGTTAATTGGATTAATACATAAAAAGTTATAAGCTTTTTGGTGAAAAAGGACCTTTTTGCAATTATTGAAAAATATTTGGGGCAGAGAAGTGATTTATGGAAAATTTGAGGGCAACTGAAAAGTATTTCTAAAGAAGTTGGTTTGGTGTGATTTGGAGTTATAAATAAAAAGTTATAAGGCTTTTAGTGAATAAGGACTATTTTATAATTAATGAAAGTTTAGGGACTGAAATGAAATTTTAGATAATAAATGTAATTGGACAGTTAGAAACTGTTTTTCATGCTTATAAAACTGTTCTAAAACTCCAAAATGAGTTTTTGGACTATTAGAGTGTAAAATCGTCGAAAAAGGATTTACGCGATTTACAAAATTAACGACGTTCGGTCAAATTCTTAGGAATTTCGTATAAATGATGTAAAATCAGTGTTTCAACATTTTCATATGAGTATTATAACCTAGGAGAATAATACATTTGAGGTGAAGAACCATATCTTCAAAAGTAGGACTTTTTAGGCCTAAATTCAGTAAAAAGCGGCGAAACCGTTGTTTAACGATTTAAGGATTTTTTTTTATGAAAGGTTAGGAATGCAGAGGCATCACTGTAGATAAAGGTATCCCAACTATGTTGGCACCCCAGACTCTACCAATCATCTGCAACACCCCTAAATATTAATAAAATAGAATAAAGAATACAAGGAAAACATGGGGGGACTGAGCCAAAACCCATGGAAGAATTATCTAAATCTGTAAAAAGGTAATCCTAACCTATCTCGATGGAATTCACAATTTATAGAATTTGGAACTGAATTCCACCAAGTATAACCAGAGCTATTAGTACCAAAAGATGCTAGCTTATCCGCATAGCTATTGACATATTAACATTTTAAACATTTCTCATCGATAAACAACAAGTATCATTTCAGTGGGTCTCATACCCGAATCAATCAATCTTGTAAAGATAATGCATGACACTTCTATCATTAGGCTCTAATCTTAATATCATGAGATCCCATCACCGTTTTATCATTAAGAAAGAAAAAGTTGATCAGGCTCATACGCCCGTTTGGCAAGTTGTCACCGTCATCTCATGCTTCGGATCAACATCATCACGAATCCCTTATAACGGTCATTCGGATGTATACCTCATTGAATACCACATCTTAAGCGGTATTCGGATAACTCAAGCACACGTACGCCAAGGGAAATGCATATGAATAAAAGACTTTTTATTAGTGAGACTTTTCTTTGTGTTCTCTCTTTTCCGTTTGTCGAAGCCCAAAGATAACGATTATTCACAATTTCCATCACTTAAAAATTAATAACACAGACGCCTTGCAGTCAAGTGTTCAATCACAACATCTTAGACCACGGCCGCAGTCCAAGGTTGTGGTCGTAGAAGCAATTGTAATTTTATCCATGTTTTATTTTAACATGATAAGGACTCCTAGCCCATAACAACGAAATTAGGACACAGTCCTCAATTCCAAAATTAGGACTCCTAGCCCATAATATCACAATTAGGACCCTTGGTCCATAATTCTTGACAAGGATCCCAGATCACGTGCACAAACTGAATACTAGAGGCGACGTCTCGCGAACTAGTATTCTCTTTCACATGTGCTAACTTTTCGCTCAGTGAAAATCAAAAACCAAAACAAAACCTCGGTCACTTATCCAAGTAACCGGAACGTTTCTAAATCATTTAGGAGAAAATCTTTTCCTTTACAAATTCTATTATAAAACATTTAGGAAATTCGTTTGCTTTTGAAATCCTTGATGAAATAAATTCAAATATTTTCAAAGGGGTTTTCCTTCATAAAACACATAGTTCGAAAAAGTTTTCTCTCGTACCAACTTTGGATCATTAAAAGGAAATTTCTATTGTCTTAAAAAAAACTTCCACGTTTCTTTTCAAAATAAGAATCTCATTTTCTTGAAGTAAGTGTTTTAAACAAGGAACTTTTATAACTGAAACCAATACTTTCAAAGTTCTATTCAAGGCTTATTAAGGCTTTTAATCCTTTATAATCATTGTGCCTGAGACTCAAGTCCGGCTTCTCAAACTTCAATCAACAGTAATATATTCTCAACAATCATATCACAGTTAACGACAGTTCATCACATATATAGATAATTCATTACACTTAAAAGCAAGTAATGTTCAACTTCAAGAAATAACCACAATAGTTCACAAGTTATTCAAGTAGTGGCTCAATATCACAATAATATTCAAATCACTCAAGTAAACACATACACACATGTATATAGTCATTGAATGTCCCTAGGCAATTCCCTCTTACTTTCTGTGAAGGTAAGAAGATTAGATGCTCGACGAGGTAAATCACGAACGTTCTCGTTTCATCTGGGATGGAAGTCTAAGGTTATGAACACAAAATCACAAGTTAAAATCAAACAAGAACACTAAACCACAAGGTATAGGTTCGGCCAAGATTAGTTCTTAGGGTTAGAGATTCCCAAAAATTATACAACTCATGGATTTATGATCCTTAAGTGTTAGGAGTTCATAAACAATGATCATTTAACAAAATTGAATTAAAATTCCACAAAGTTAAAAACATAGGGCATTCGGCCAAGGATAGTAAAATAGGCTAGCATTCACTAAACTTTCCAATCTCTTAGGTTTAGCATCCATATGTGTTAAGGAGCTCAAAACCATGATCATTTTGGAAAAATAAGAACAAGGTATCCTAGGTCCATAACCTGCTAGGTTCGGCCTTCATAGGATTTATAGACTAGAGATCTTTAAACTTTCCAATCTCTTAGACTTAGCATCCAAATATCTTATGGAGCTCAAGTCCATGATCATCTTGGAAAAATGAAAATAACACAAACTAGTTTTAATAACATAAAATAAACAAGTTATAAATCCTTAAACTTTCCAATCTCTTAGACTTAGCATCCAAATATCTTATGGAGCTCAAGTCCATGATCATCTTGGAAAAATGAAAGTAACACATACTACCTTTAACAACATAAAATAAACAAGTTATAAATCCTTAAACTTTCCAATCTCTTAGACTTAGCATCCAAATATCTTATGGAGCTCAAGTCCATGATCATCTTGGAAAAATGAAAGTAACACGTACTAGGTTTAACAACATAAAATAAACAAGTTATAAATTCTTAAACTTTCCAATCTCTTAGACTTAGCATCCAAATATCTTATGGAGCTCAAGTCCATGATCATCTTGGAAAAATGAAAGTAACACATACTAGCTTTAACAACATAAAATAAACAAGTTATTAAGAGTTCTAAATCCATGATCAATACTTGAAAAGTTGAAACATAGTATCATTGGCCTACTTATTCATATTTTTCGGCCATCATAGGAACAAGCTATCAAAACTTCCATGATTTATAGATTCAATATCAAGGGATAGTTAGAAACTTAAACACACGATCATATTCCAAAAGTTGAAACAAAAACTTCCTAGGTCACAAATGCAAGCATTCGGCCTTCATTGGAAGAGATGGATAGAGATTTTTGTTTTACACAACCTCTTAGTATGTGAAAATATAAGTTAATACAAGACTATAAAAAGTGGTTTCAACTCAAAAGGAGTTTTCTACCATTTTAGAGAGATTTTAGAAGTTTAAAGCATATAAAGAACACATAAAGTAAACTAAGAAATAAAAGATGAAACTTGTAAAAAGATTTATATGAGAGCATTACCCTTAGTATAAGGAAGAACTTTAATAAAGAACTTAAGTATAAAAGATGAATAAAAACTAAAGCTTTAAGAGCTTGAACTTTTAGAAGAAAAGAAGAAGATGAACTTTAATGGAGGTTGAAGGAGGAAGATGATGAAGTGAAAATGGAATGGGTATATATAGGGAGAGGGAGGGGAGTTCACATCTAAGGGAGTGAGAGGGAGAGTTTGTTGAGCAAGCTTGGTGGTTTAATGCTTGATTGGATGGAAGAAGAGAGAGAAAAGACTTTTGGATTAGAATAGTATTATAATTTGAAAAGTGTGGTGATGGTATTTTTAGAGTGTGTCATAGTCTATTCCATCATGTCTCCTTACTTATTTCCCTAATCTGCTTCATTTCATACCCGGTTGCATTTCCGATCGTAATTTTTCCGACTTTTCGCCTGAATAAAATATTTTATTTTATTTTATTTTATTTGCACGAAAATTTTCAAAATAACCAAGGTTGAAGGAAACATAATAAAAACACTAATTGTTTCGTTGACGGGTCAAAATTAGGTTTTCGGCATAGTAAACTTCTATCGGCAGTGAAAACGCAGATAAAGCTTAAATCCGAATTTTCAATAGAAAATTTTACCCCGACTTTATATGATATAACAACACAATAAATGATTTTAGTTTAATTAAAATCATCCTTTGAGTTTAATCTAAAATAAACACATTTAAATATGTATTTACTTTGCTCTGAAAACGTAGGGAAAACACGGTGTTACAATACTACCCCTCTAAAAAGAATTTCGTCCTCGAAATTACGCACCTTGAAATAAGTCAGGGTATTGCAATTTCATCTTGTCCTCCGCTTCCCATGTAGCTTCCCCGGTTGTCTCGTTCCAGATGACTTTGACTAAAGGAATTTGTTTACCTCTCGAGCTGCTTCATCATCCTATCCGCGATCCGAATCTTAGGAGAAGTCTCAAAAGAAAGGTTCTCTTTTAATTGGACTTTATCGGGTTTAATAATATATGATGGATTAGGAATATACTTTCTCACAGAGAGAGACATGAAAAACATCATGGATGTTGGAAAGAAAAGGAGGTAAAGATATTTTTGTACGCTCTTTGGACCTACGCGACTAAGAATTTGGTAGGGTCCAATGAATTTGGGAGTAAGCTTTCTGGATTTTATCACTCTGCCAATCCCAGTCGTTGGTGTGACTCTCAAGAACACATGCTCGCCTTCCTCAAACTCAAGAGGTCGTTGTCTCTTGTCAGCTTAACTTTTCTTTCGACTTTGGGCCGTCCGCATTTTCTCCAGGATCATCTTCACCTTCTCGGTCGTTTGTTGTACCATCTCTGGTCCTAACAGCAAACTCTCACCATCCTGGTACCAGCACAAAGGTTTTCGGCATCGTCGACCATACAAAGCCTCATGTTGCGTATTTTTAGAATAGGCAAGTATACCTAGTCGCAAACAAGTAATACGGTGGTGAGACCGGTTATCGTATCCACAGGGATCGGTTGCCAATTACCAATTCACAAATTATGCAACTATCTAGACTAAACTATGGTGCGAATAGAGATCAAAACATAAAACAAAGATACAAAAGCAATACAATATTTTTGGTCTTTTTTGGACATTTAACAAACACTAGGAGTGCAGAATTGCAAATGGATAAACTTTGTCAGGGTTAGACTACACTAATCCTCCCTTGATTGCAACGAAATGGTTAACAACACAATTCCTAATTCAATTATGCCAATCAAGCCTTTTTGAAATACTCAAACCCTAATGTCTTAGGTGGAATGAGCCTAAAACCCCAAATCAAACCCTAATGTCTTAGGTGGATTAACCTGAGATTTTGCATTAAGAGCCAAGACTTATAAGATTGCAAGCACCCCAAGACCTATGTCTAGGTTCATGAACTACTTGGCATTTGATTCATGAGCATGCCTTAACATCAATCTTTCAATTGTCTACCAAAGCAACAAATCATTCCATGGGTAGCTAAGCCAAGAAAACCATTAAGCATACAATCAAATACTCATAAAGAAATAGGATATTGTATTAAAACCAAATCAAAAGACAATCAAGTTCAGAAAAGCTACATCTAAACCCAACAACGGGGGAATTAATTAGCTACACATGATAAAGTCTACAAAAGAGAAAGAGAGAAGAGAAGAAGAAAACTCCATGACGAATCCTTCAATCTTCTTCCAATCCAAGAGCAGAGAAAATGTCATCTTTAAGGTCCCAGCCTTCCCCCAGCCATCAGCCCTCTTTAGGGTTTCCAAGCCTCTGCAAAAGAGACCCTCATTCTGTTCAGTGTGTCTCTATTTACAGACCAGTCGCGCGTCACGGCCGTGATGGGCATCACGACCAGGCCGTGACAGTTTCTGACGTTTGCCTTCTGTCTTTTCAGCTCTGCTTCATCACCGGCCGTGATAGGAATCACGCGGCGGCCGTGATGGGCTCTGCTTGGCACATTATCTTCACTTTTCAAGCTCTATCGTCATCGAAGCTCAATCATGGCCGATCCTGAGCATTTTTTTCATTGATTTCTGCAAAACAACACCACAACAACGCCTTATCCGTTCCAAAGGAAAAACTAACAAAAATAAAACTAAAATGGCCTAACTATATGAAAATACATGCAGAAATGTACATGAAATATAAGGTAAAATCACACTCATCAAATCACCCCAAGCTTAAGACTTTGCTTGTCCTCAAGAAAACACCAAGGCCAAAAGATAAGAATAATTAGAGCGTGGATAGTGAACCAAGAACCCGAGTAACTAATCCAAGTAACAGGCATTCAAATAATTCACCAAGAGACAATAAATTTCAAGTCCAATTAGAAG
The DNA here is from genome assembly GCA_030762895.1 of Sophora flavescens. NCBI lineage: Eukaryota > Viridiplantae > Streptophyta > Magnoliopsida > Fabales > Fabaceae > Sophora > Sophora flavescens. The sequence continues at coordinate 146,011,986 of CM061062.1, forward strand.
CTTAGGTTCCTTATACTCATATTCTCACTGATTCGGGCACTCTTTCTCACCTCACTCTCGTGTTTAGGGATATATGACAATTCGCTCAATTTCCTCAAGGAATGAATTCTACCATAAGCTTGACTATCAACCAAATATCTACTTTATTAATGGAAACACAAAAGAATCATGAGGTCTTTACTTGGGTTGTAACTGGGTCATGGGATTTATTGTTAGGTGGGGGACTCAAAAAAAGGAAATTTCAAAAGGCTAGCAAAATATCAGATATTGCGAAGCGTGACACCTTCTAAAATGCCTTTTTGGGTTTTCGTTTATTTCTCCGCCTTTTTTTTCCTCTTTTTTTTTTCATCCCCTTCTCTATTTATATTTCTTTTTCTTTTATTTTTTTTCTTTTATTTGGAGAAGGGGAGATTTTCAGCTCGAGAGAAATAATTTTCTGATTTTCTCATCCCATACTTTTTCCAACTACCTTTTCACCCTTTTTGTGCAATACTTTAGAAGGTCTCCTATCAAGCATCATTCATCAATATATCTCACGTTACCAAGAAAAGTATTTTATTCTTTCAGGCTCAAAATTGGGCAACTAAGGGGCAGCATTTAATCGATCAAAGCTCAGAAGGCCGGTATAATACCTAGTGCCTCAATCATTTTCAAAAATGTTTTCAAAAATTTTTAAGCTTCAAAACGGTTTCAAGTCAAGTTCTAGAGAAATACAATCCAAGAGGAATAACACTCTATCAACAAAGAATGGGGTAGATTTAGTGAGTACCCCTTTTTGGCTCAAAAATCTCACATTTTAGTAGTTCAAAAATCAATGAGAAACACAAATCTATGAAACCATATGCTAATTATCAACTATCAATGATCATCTCAAGAATATATTTTTTTGCAGCCATATCACAAGAATAAAAAAAATTGGGTTAAAAAATTCACTATCTCAATTTATTTGGCCCTAAGTTCTCACAATCGGATGCATAATCTAAGCAAGTGGGTAACCGAATCATGTGGTCATGCAAAACTATGCCTATATGAATGCAACATGCAAAAGTGCAAAAAATTAAAAAATTGTGCAAAAATGCCCCTACTCCAAGCTTAAAAACTTACATTGTCCCCAATGTAAATAATCAAGTTAGAGAGGGGAGAAAAACGGAACAACTCACCGAGGCGGTAGCGGGTGCTGGATCACATGCCTAGTCACAAGGATGCTGGAAATTGGATCACGACCGTGATGCTCCTCACGGGCAGGCCGTGATCAGTTCTGGTTCATAGTTGTCGGCCTGTCACGGCGGTGACCTCCATCACGGCTAGGTCGTGATCCTTTCTGATCTTTTCATTGAGCTCATCACGGCCGTGACCAGTGTCACGGCTAAGGCGTGATGGCTGTTGACTTTGTTTCTCCCTGCCCCTTTTTGCTTATCCTTCCTTATTAGCCTGAAAACACTTAACAAATTTATTAATTTATCATCTTCTTCCTCTTGATCTTCTCAAATTATTCAAGAGTAAGAATCAAAACAAATGGAAAAAGAGAAGAAAACTTGGGTTGCCTCCCAATAAGCGCTTCTTTAACGTCACTAGCTTGACTTATTGAGAAGCATCCACCTGGATCCTATAGCTTGTGGTATAAGGACCAAGAGGTTCTCACGGTGTAAGGGCATCCTCCCGAATCCCAAATCTTGTGAAGTGGCACTTGCAGAAGCAATATGATTCTACTCTCGATTCCTCCTGGGTCAAACTGCAAGTGATAAGCTCCTCTTTCGACCTCTTCAGGCATAAGTGTTCCATGAAGCACATGAGGTTTTACTTGTTGAGCCAATTTTTTTGTGTCCACACATGCCTCCAAACCAATATATTTATTCAAGACAGCAGTATCTGGTTTCTTGGCAAGCATGGTGAACGATAGACCCTCCTTGCTCTCCACTACCACTACAACTTCACTTTGAACTATCCCCAAAACCAGATTTTTCTCAAATTTTGTTTCATGTGATTCTTGTACCAACTGTTTACAAATTTCATCAACTTGCGTTTTGAAATTTTGCATCACAGCCTTGATACTATCACAGTTGGTTCTTATTTTGGTCTCAGATGTGGACAGCTCTTGTGAATATTGTTGCAGGAAGATTTCAGAGGATTTGGCTCATTCCATTTCCATTCCTCCTCATGCTTCATGATTACACTATAAGCTTGTGCATGAGGGCATTGATTTCCCCAGAGCCTATAGTCTCCCAAGACTACATTAGGCCCAAAGGAATATTTTGTAACTCCATCCAAGGCAGGAAAATAATAAATCTCCATGTTTTGCAATCCACCCTGAGCAGATAAAACTCAAAGAAAAAAAAATTAAATATACACAGAAAATAAAAAAAAATGTCTAAATTAGTTGCCTCCCTTGTTACTACTGATATTGGCAAAGTCAATCCCCGGCAACGGCGCCAAAAACTTGTTGCGTATTTTTATAATAGGCAAGTATACCTAGTCGCAAACAAGTAATACGGTGGTGAGACCAGTTATCGTATCCACAGGGATCGGTTTCCAATTACCAATTCACAAATTATGCAACTATCTAGACTAAACTATGGTGAGAATAGAGATCAAAACATAAAACAAAGAAACAAAAGCAATACAATATTTTTGGTCTTTTTGGACTTTTAACAAACACTTGGAGTGCAGAATTGCAAATGGATAAACTTTGTCAGGGTTAGACTACACTAATCCTCCCTTGATTGCAATGAAATGGTTAACAACACAATTCCTAATTCAATTATGCCAATCAAGCCTTTTTGAAATACTCAAACCCTAATGTCTTAGGTGGATGAGCCTAAAACCCCAAATCAAACCCTAATGTCTTAGGTGGATTAACCTGAGATTTTGCATTAAGAGCCAAGACTTATAAGATTACAAGCACCCCAAGACCTATGTCTAGGTTCATGAACTACTTGGCATATGATTCATGAGCAAGCCTTAACATCAATCTTTCAATTGTCTATCAAAGCAACAAATCATTCCATGGGTAGCTAAGCCAAGAAACGCATTAAGCATAGAATCAAATACTCATAAAGAAATAGGAAATTGTATTAAAACCAAATCAAAAGACAATCAAGTTCAGAAAAGCTACATCTAAACCCAACAACGGGGGAATTAATTAGCTACACATGATAAAGTCTACAAAAGAGAAAGAGAGAAGAGAAGAAGAAAACTCCATGACGAATCCTTCAATCTTCTTCCAATCCAAGAGCAGAGAAAATGTCATCTTTAAGGTCCCAGCCTTCCCCCAGCCATCATCCCTCTTTAGGGTTTCCAAGCCTCTGCAAAAAAGTCCCCCATTCTGTTCAATGTGGCTCTATTTATAGATCAGTCGCGCGTCACGGCCGTGATGGCTTCTGCCCTGGCGCGTCTTTACTTTTTGGTCTGTCACGGCCGTGATGGGCATCACGGCCAGACCGTGACAGCTTCTGAGTTTTGCCTTCTGTCTTTTCAGCTCTGCTTCATCACGACCGTGATAGGAATCACGGCCAGGCCGTGATGGGCTCTGCTTGGCACATTATCTTCACTTTTCAAGCTCTATCGTCATCCAAGCTCAATCATGGTCGATCCTGAGCATTTTTTTCATTGATTTATGCAAAACAACACCACAACAACGCCTTATCCGTTCCAAAGGAAAAACCAACAAAAATCAAACTAAAATGGCCTAACTATATGAAAATGCATGTAGAAATGTACATGAAATATAAGGTAAAATCACACTCATCACCTCATCGGGTGCCATCCCTATACTTGAATGAAAACTGTTGTTGTAGGTGAATTCTATCAACGGTAGGAACTCGTCCCAACTCCCAGTGTCTTCCATTACGCACGCTTAGTAAATCTTCGAGTGATTGGATTGTCCTCTCTGACTGTCCGTTAGTTTGTGGATGGTACGCGAAACTCAATTTGAGTTTTGTTCCCAAAGAGTTTTGTAGTCCTTTCCAAAATTCAGACGTAAACCTTGGATCACGATCCTAAATGATACTCGAGGGTATACCGTGCAACCTGACAATCTCGTCGATGTATAACTGAGTCAATCTTTTCATCGGATACTTCATGCTGATAGGTAAAAAGTGAGTTGACTTGGTCAGTCGATCCACAATTACCCATATAGCCTCATGTCCCTTCCGAGTCATTGGTAAGCTGGTCACAAAGTCCATTGAAATACCATCCCACTTCCATTCCGGGATGTCCAACGATTGTAGCATTCCTGCTGGCCTCTGGTGTTCAATCTTAGCCTTTTGACATATCAGACAAGAAGCGACGTATTCCATTACGTCCCTTTTCATTCCATACCACCAGTATAACTTCTTGAGATCTTGATACATCTTTGTGGCTCCTGGGTGTAAACTCAGTTTACTCCTGTGAGCCTCCTCTAAGATCAACTTCCTAAGCTCGGCGTCATCTGGTATATAGATTCTTTCACCGAATCTTAAAATTCCATCTGTTCCCTTTACGAATTCACGGTGCTCCTCGTCGCACCGAGTCCCTTTCTTCCACTGATACTAATCACTCCCTTGTTTTTCTTTTATTTGTTCCATCAATCCGTTCGAAACGGTGATCCTATTCAGACACAGTATTCCCGGAAATGTCTTAACTGATAAACTTAGATCCCTGAATTGTTCCAACAATCCCTGCTCTTTAACCATCATTACTGACGCGTGTATTGACTTCCTGCTCAGTGCATCTGCCACCACATTCGCCTTTCCAGGGTGATAACGCAGTTGAAAGTCATAGTCCTTCAAAAACTCCAACCAACGCCTCTGACGCATGTTCAACTTCTTCTAGTCGAAGAGGTATTTCAAACTCTTGTGGTCACTGAAAACATTAAAAGTAGCTTCATACAAATAATGCCTCCATATTTCCAGGGCAAAGACTACCGCTGCTAACTCCAAGTCATGCGTCGGGTAATTCCTTTTGTGAATCTTCAACTGCCTTGAAGCATATGCTACAACTTTTCAGTTCTGCATCAGTACACATCCCAATCCCTTATGTGAAGCGTCACAATAAACCTCAAAAGCTTCCTTAGGATCAGGTAGGATCAACACGGGTGAGGTTGTCAACCTTCTCTTAAGCTCTTGGAAACTTCCTTCACAAGCCTCCGTCCAAACAAACGTTTGGTCTTTCCGAGTTAACTGGGTAAGGGGTCCCACTATCTTGGAAATCCCTCAATGAATCTCCTATAGTAGCCTGCTAAGCCCACAAAACAACGGATTTCAGCTGCCGTTGTTGGCCTTTTCCATTCTAAAACAGCCTCGACTTTTGACGGATCCACTGCGATTCTTTCGCATGATATTACATGACCTAAGAATTGCACTTGGTCCAACCAGAATTCGCACTTTTCTGTCTTCGCATAGAGTTGCTTCTCTTTCAAGGTCTGAAGAAAAATGCTGAGATGTTCAGCATGCCTTTCCTTGTTTGGAGAATAGATCAGAATATCGTCAATGAAGACGACAACAAATTGATCTAAGTAAAGGCGAAAAATCCTATTCATGTAATCCAGGAATATGGCAGGAGCATTCGTCACTCCAAACGTCATCACTAGGTACTCATAATGCCTGTGGCATGTTCGAAACGCTGTCTTTGGGACATCCTCTGCTTTCACACGAATCTGATGGTAGCCTGACCGTAAATATATTTTCAAGAATACGGTCTCACCACACAATTGATCCATGAGGTCATCAATCCTTGGGAGCGGATATCTGTTCTTGATCGTAACCTTGTACAACTGCCGAAAATCTAAACAGAGTCGAGAAGTCCCATCCTTCTTCTTTACTAACAGAACTGGAGCTCCCCACGGCGATACATTGGGTCGGATGAATTCCTTTCTCATCAACTCTTCAGGTTGTTCCTTCAGGGTTTCTAACTCCGATGGTGACATGCGATACGGTGACATGGATATTGGTCTAGTGCCTGGAACCAGATCGATCGCAGACTCAATATCTCGAACAGGCGGTAGACCAGGTACATCCTCAGGAAAAACTTTCGGAAACTCATTGACGACAGGTACAGACTCCAAGTCTAACTCACTCTTAACATCTGAGGAAAACAACATGTAACCTTGAGCTCCCTCTTTCGAAGAAGCTCTTACCTGACTAGCAGATAATAATCCAGAAATCTCATCCCTAAAGACAAGGTTCTTTGAGCACAATCTATCAGGATATGGTTGGAAGATAACCAATCCATGCCTAAAATTACGTCTAGTTGTATTAAAGGCAAACAGATTAAGTCTACAAGGAAGTGCCTATCCTGAGCAATGATAGGACAATTTAAGCTAACAGAATTAACAGTTACTGTGACACCCTAACTTGGTCATCACATGGTTACCCTTTTTGCGGAAAAATGCTCGTTTAAATGCTGGTCGCTTTCGGAAAAAGATTATTCAACATACACAAGGTTACCAAAAAGGTACTTAATTTTTTTTTTCTTTAAAGAAAAGAAGTAAAAGGTAAAGAAACTCACAACTTGAAAACGACAATAGATACATACATATAATATTGCCTCGAAAGGTCTTAGCTTTTAACATTACACTACGGCCTTAATCAATATGGCCAACAAAAACGAAAACATAACTGAAACATAACTGAGAAGATAAGGTAAATAAAACACCAACTGGGAATGGAAATCTGGGAATCTAAACTCAAAAGAAAAGCTCAAAAGCCAAGACTAACGGACCACTCAAAACAAAGCCTCCAACCACTACCAATGCCTACGACACTCGGAGTGGCCACAAATGCTCCCACAAGAAGAAGTCTCCAGCTCCGGGTCAATCACCTCTCCTCCGTCATCCAACGGGACATCCTCCTCCTCAATATCCAAAGGGTGATAACCCTCCTCGAGCTCCTCATCCCACCAGTCGTCTACCAGCTCATGAGGCTCCTCCTCAGGATCCTCTTCGGGATCTTCTTCAGGATCTTCCTCCATCGGTTCCTCCTCTTCTGGCTCGGCAGGCTCAACGTGAGGGTGAAGTAGGCCCGGCTTCCGTAGCGTGTTCGGTACAACCATGGCGGTGGAAGAATCACGTTCCTGGATTCCACGGAGTGGATCCTCCTAATGAGCTCTCCATGTATATTAGCTTGAGTAGTAGTGATTGGCCCTCGATGCGTCGCCGTAGTCGCAGTCGCGTCCATCCTCCAATTCCCAATCCTGTCGGCCTCGTCAGAAGTCTCTGTCCGTGTGACCTCAGGTACAAGAGGGACAAGAGGGTCCATCTAAAGCATACGTATACCCGGTACGAGGAAAATAAAAGAACATACAGACATGCAAGAGTGAGATACCATCATAAGATATATCCCACAACAACCATATACATGATACATGCAACACGAAATCAGATCAACAGTTAAAGCATGCATAATCATCATAATATAACAGTGTTATATCAAGGGGTCCTCAAGCCCGTACAATCAGTTTTCGAAAATGTGCATGACACTTCAATATCAGGCTCTACCCTAATCTCATGAGATCACAACACCATGTTATCACTGGAGAAGATAGAGTTGGTCAAGCTCTGCCCACCGGGCTGTTGCCACCGCATCCTGATGCACCAGGCCTCTTGGTCAGACAACGCCACATGCCCTTAACGAAACAGCTAGCAATGTGACTGACTCTCAGATACCCATGGGTATCCTCAAAGCTCAAAGCTAATGACTTAACATTATTTCCCCATCACTTGAAAACGTAGAAACATAGGACACACAGTCCGAATGCTCAATCCCAACACCTAGACCGTGGCCGCAGTCAAGGTTTGTGGTAATGGAAATCAATATACTTTTAGTCATGTTTTACTTATCATGCTAAAGACAATAGGCCACAACAACGGAAATCAGAACGAACTGTCCTCGATTCCGCGAATTGGACTTGAAGTCCATAACATTACCAATAGGACTTTACGGTCCCGAATTAACACTGATCCAAGATCACGTGCTAAGCATGGAAAACTAGAGGCGACGTCTCACGTCTAGATTCCTATTCTTTTAGTACTTATCTTTCATTTGACGAAAATAGTTTTCGAAATCGAAAGCCTCGATAACCTATGCTGGCTATCGGAAAGTTTCTAAATCATTTGGGAGAAAACCTTTTCTTTTGAAAATCCTTTATAAAACGTTTTTGAAACACTTTTAACTTTGAAAATCCCCAATAGGATATTGTAAAATATTTTCGAAAGTTTTCACTTAAAACACATAGTTCGAAAAGGGTTTTTCTCTTGCATTCTAGAAATCACTAAAACTATATTGTCACATAAAACAAGTACTTTTAAACATTCAAGCTTTTTGGAAAAGAACACCCATCCTTTCATCTTCAAAGCTTATTAAGGTTTTTAATCCTTATTAATGATTGAGCACGGACACACGTCCGGCTTAGCAAACTTCAAACAACAACAGCAGTATGTACACATATATATATTCACAGTTCAATGCCAATATCACAGTTCATCACAGTTATACATCTCAACATATATAACGATACAGTTCAACTTCATATAATAGCATAACATTTCAGATAATCCAAGTAACTCAATAACAATCAAGTAAATAATTAATCAAATACATACATGCATACAGTTATTGAATATCTTTCGAAATCCCCTCTTACCTCAAAAGACGATAAGGGTTCCGACTACGAAAACTAAGGATCACGAACGTCCGCACGTGAACTAATCTAAGGTTACACAAATGAAACCATAGGTTAGATTTTTAATCAAAGAACACTAGCCACAAGGCATAGGTTCGGTTTTCAACAATGGTTTTGGATTAAGGTTTCCAAAAATCATGCAACTTATGGATTTATGATCCTTAAGTGCTAGGAGTTCTTAAACACCAAAAGTTTAACAAGTTTGAATCAAGAATCCCACTAAGTCATCAACTTAGTGTTTAGTATTTCATCCTCTAAAATAGGTTAGGATGTTCTAAATTTTCCAATCTCTTTAGGTTAGCATCCATACCTAGTAAGGAGCCTAAAACCTTGATCATTTTGGAAAAATGAAAAAATCAAATACCCTAGGCCACAAACACTACCATTCGGCCTTGAGTAAAAATGAGGGTTAGAGGTTTTCAAACTTTCCAATCTCTTGGATCTAGCATCCTTATACATCAAGGAGCCCAAATCCATGATCACTTTGGAAAAACCTCAAAGTATATATAACAAAACACTTAGAGTTTTCACTTTTTCATGAAAATACATAAAAGTTTCTAAACTTTTCCAATCACTTAAACCTAGCATCCTTATGTACATAGGAGCTCTTGGTCAAGATCATGTTGGAATAACACTCAAACACAAGCTTAACCAAGCAAAGATGAAACAAAACTCATATGGCACAAAAGACATAGATTCTGTCCAGTACAGAAAATGGTGTTCGAGATTTTTGTTTTCCACAAGATTTTAGTATGTTGTAGAGGAAGTAAAAATAAGAATATAGAAATTGGTTTCACCTCAATCGGAGTTTTCTACAATTTTTGAGAATTTTTTGAAGATTAAAAGCATATAATGAACTCAAAACATCAACTATGAAAATAAAGCCAAAACTTGAAAAACAAATGGTATAGGGACATTACCCTTACCAATATGAACAACTTTGATGAAGAACACAACTTGAAAAACTTAGTAAAAATGGTACCTTTAGTTGTGTGAAGAAGAAGATGAATAGTTGTAAAAAAGTGTTTTTGTGAAAGGAAGCAAAAGTGTGAAATGGTTACACTTTGAAACTTAAATAGAAGAAGGAAAAGAGAGGGGGAGGGCATCAGTTTTGGGGCAGATTGGAGGGGAGAGAAGAGCTTGACTTGGTTGAGAAGAAAGGAGGTATGGTGTAGGTAAGGTGTGTGTAAGAAAGTATGGTGATTTGACTTGATTGGTGTAAGGAAGGTATGGCCATGGACATGCCTATGTCATAGCCTTCACATCAGTCAATCTACTCCATTTTTGCTCTGCTCCAACATGCATCAGATGAATTTCTCGATGGTATTTCCCGACGATTCGCCCGGGTAATACTCGGAAATTCGGCTCCGAACAAGATTTCTCAAAACACTCCAAACCCACACAAAACATAAAAAAAACACTAATCGTCTCGTTCACGAGTCAATATTAGGTCTCTAGCTCAGTAAACTCGTACTGGCTTTGAAAACCCAGACCGGCTTTCGTCTGAATTTTATACCGAAAATTTTACTGTGACTTCAGACAGTAAAATAACACATGAAAATGATTTTATTTAAAATAAAATCATCCTCTGGATTTTATCACAATTAAATACATTAAAGCATGCATTTACTAATAATTAAGCACACGAAAAACAGGGTGTTACAACTCCACCCCTCTAAAAAGAATCTCGTCCTCGAGATTACGTACCTTGAAATAACTCAGGGTATTGCATCTTCATCTTGTCCTCAGCTTCCCACGTAGCTTCTCCGGTTGTTTCATTCCAGATAACTTTGACTAGAGGAATTTGTTTACCTCTGAGCTGCTTCGTCATCTTATCCGCAATTCGTACCGGTGACGTTACGAAAGACAGATTCTCTTTCAATTATACATTATCAGGTTTTATGACGTGTGATGGATCGAGAATATATTTTCTCAATCGAGAAACATGAACGACATCATGGCTGTTGGAAAGAAAAGGTGGTAAAGATATTTTATCGGCTACTGGACCTACACGACGAAGAATTTGGTAGGGTCCAATGAATTTGGGAGTGAGCTTCCTGGATTTTATTACCCCGCCAATCCCCCGTTGTTGGCGTGACTCTCAAGAACACATGTTCTCCTTCTTCAAACTCTAGAGGTCGTCGTCTCTTATCAAGCATAACTCTTCTGTCTAATTTGGGCAGTTCGCATTTTCTCTTGGATCATCTTCACTTTCTCGGCCGCCTGTTGTACCTGGCTCTGGTCCCAACAATAGGCTTTCTCCATCCCGATACCAACACAAAGGTGTTCTGCATCGTCTACCATATAGAACTTCATAGGGTGCCATTCCTATGCTTGAGTGGAAACTCGTTGTTATAGGTAAACTCTATCAACGGTAATGACTCATCCCAACTCCCTGCATCCTCCAAAACACGGGCTCTAAGCAAGTCTTCAAGCGACTGGATCGTCCTTTCCGATTGTCCATCCGTCTGTGGGTGATATGCAGAACTCAATTTGAGTTTTGTTCCCAAAGAGTTTTGTAGTCCCTTCCGAACTCGACGTAAATCTCGGATCACGATCCGAAATAATACTCGAGGGTATACCGTGTAACCTAACAATCTCGTCGATGTACAATCAAGGTCAACCTTTTTATCGGTACTTCATGTTGATCGGTAGAAAGTGAGCTGACTTGGTCAGTCGATCTACAATTACACATATAGCCTCATACCCTTTTCTAGTTCTTGGTAAACTGGTTACGAAATCCATTGATATCCCGTCCCACTTCCATTCGGGAATATCTAAAGATTGTAACATTCCTGCAGGTCTCTGATGTTCTACTTTGACTTTCTGGCATACCAAACATGATGCAACATATTCCATCACATCTCTCTTCATCCCGTACCACCAATATAACTTCTTTAGATCTTGGTACATCTTGGTAGCTCCTGGATGCATACTCAACTTACTCTTATGAGCTTCTTCTAAGATCATCTTTCTCAACTCGACATCCTTAGGCACACAGATTCTTTCACCGAACCTTAAGATCCCGTCTGTGCCTTCTCTAAAATCTGACAATGCTCCTTGTCGCACTAAATCCCTTTCAGTCTGCAGATACTGATCAGTCTCTTGCTTCTCCTTTATCTGCTCCATCAATCCATTTGACACGGTGATCTTGTTCAGACACAGCCTTCCTGGCATAACCTCAATAGACAAACTCAGATCTCGGAATTGTTCCAACAATTCCTGCTCCCTAACCATCATCAATGACGCATGAATCGTCTTTCTGCTTAGCGCATCGGCCACTACATTCGCCTTCCCAGGGTGATACTGTAGTTGAAAGTCGTAATCCTTCAGAAACTCTAACCAACGTCTCTGCCGCATATTCAATTCCTTCTGATCGAACAGATACTTCAGGCTCTTGTAATCACTGAAAACATTAAAAGTAGCCCCGTACAAGTAATGTCACCATATCTTCAAAGCAAAGACCACAGCCGCTAACTCCAAATCATGCGTCGGATAGTTTCTCTCGTGAATCTTCAACTGCCTCGAAGCATAAGCTACAACTTTCCGATTTTGCATCAGCACACAGCCCAACCCTTGATGTGAAGCGTCACAGTAAAGCTCAAAAGGTTCCTTGGGATTAGGTAGAATCAACACAGGTGAAGTCGTCAATCTACACTTCAACTCTTGGAAATTCCTTTCACAAGCTTCTGTCCAAACGAATGCTTGGTCCTTACGAGTCAACTGAGTGAGAGGTCCCACTATCTTGGAAAACCCTTCGATAAAACTTCGATAGTATCCAGCCAAAACCACAAAGCTACGAATCTCCGTCGCCGTTGTTGGCCTTTCCCATTCCAAAACAGCCTCAACCTTCTTCGGATCTACAGCGATTCCTTCGCGATATATCACATGACCTAAGAATTGAACTTGATCCAACCAAAACTCACACTTCTCCGGCTTCGCATACAGCTGCTTCTCTTTTAGGATCTGAAGAACAATGCTAAGGTGTTTAGCATGTGACTCCTCATCCGGGGAATAGATCAGAATGTCATCTATAAATACGACTACGAACTGATCCAAAAATGAACGAAAGATCCTATTCATATAGTCCATGAATATAGCTGGCGCATTGGTCACTCCGAATGGCATCACCAAAAACTCATAATACCCATAGCGTGTTTGAAACGCTGTCTTAGGAACATCCTCTGCCTTCACTCGTATCTGGTGGTATCCTGATCGTAGATCTATCTTCGAAAACACTGCAGCGCCACGCAACTGATCCATGAGATCATCTATCCTTGGAAGAGGATATCGATTCTTGATCGTGACTTTATTCAACTGGCGATAATCCACACATAGCCTGGCCGATCCATCTTTCTTTTTCACTAATAGGACTGGAGCTCCCCACGGTGACACACTAGGCCGTATGAACTCCTTCCTCATCAATTCCTCAAGTTGCTCCTTCAAGGTTTCTAACTCCGATGGTGACATGCGATACGGTGCCATGGATATTGGTCCAGTACCTGGGACTAGATCAATCGCGAACTCAATCTCCCGAACAGGTGGCAATCCAGGTACATCCTCTGGAAAAACTTCCGGAAACTCTCGGACGACAGGTACCGACTCTAAGTCAAACTCGCTCTTGACCTCCGAGGAACACAAAGCAAGATGTAAACTTGGGCCCCTTCTTTCAAAGAAACTCTTACCCCGACTAGCATATAATAATCCGTAAATCTCATCCCTAAAGACTAAGGTTTTTCGAGCACGTCTATTAGGATATGGTTGGAAGATAACCAATCCATGCCTAAGATCACATCTAGTTGTACTAGGGGCAAACAGATCAAATCCACAAGGAAATGTCTATTCGAACAATGATAGGACAGTTTAAGCAAACAGAATTAATGATCACGAGGTTTAGCGATTGGGGTAGAAACAATCGATTATAAGATAAGGAAGAAACAGGCAAGTTCAACGTTTTCACACGATCCATCGAAATAAATGAATGGGTTGCACCAGAATCAAAAAAGATACAATTAAGAGATTACCATCAATGTCACACTCACCCTGCACGAGATCACCGGAGTTCGATGCCTCCGCACCACTCATCGTGTAAACTCTTCCCTTGGCGGTTGGCTTGCTTGCTCTAATGAGGTTGAATGATTGCTCCCTCTTCGGTGCTTGGCACTCCTTTGCCAAATGCCCAATACGGTCACAGTTGTTGCACTTGTAGTCCTTCTTTGGGCAATCATTCGCGAAGTGATTCGGATCCCCACATCGGAAACATCTCCTTCCTTGGCCTTGATCGTTGTTTCTCTGGCCTCCACTTCCAGTTCCTGACACACTGGAACGAGCTTGTTGCTTATGATTGTTATTGTAGCTAGGTTCTTGATGGTATGGCTTCCTCTGGTTCTGCTTCCATTTGAAATTATGTCCTTGGTTCTGACCCTTATGACGAGCTGGTCCACTTGCGCTTTCTCTGCTATCCCTTCCTTTGCGCATCAACTCAATCTTCCGGCACTTCTCCACTAATGTTTGGAAACTCCGAATTTCAAAAGGCAGCACTGATTCCTTGATTTCAAAGCGTAAACCGGCTTCGAACTGTTCGCACTTCCACTCTTCACTGGGGTTGTTCTGAAAGAAGCGGAAGTATTTGGCAAGTGATTCAAACTTTGCCGCATACTCCCCCACCGTCAGATCTCTCTGACTTAGCCTCAAGAACTCTTGTTCTTTCTCCTTTCGGGCACTCTGGGGAAAGTACTTGTCCAGAAACTTGCCGCAAAATACTCCCCAGGTGATCACTTGATGTTCAGCCTCTAGCAGTTGCTTAGTACCCTTCCACCAATACTCGGCGTCTCCCACGAGCTGAAACGTCGAATAAGGTACCTTGGATTCTTCAGGAATGTGTACCAACTCGAAAATCTTTTCTAACTCTTGAATCCAGAGATCTGCCTTAATCGGATCCACGTCTCCATCGAACTGAGATGGATTCTGACGTCTGAACGCATCAAGATGCCTTCCCTCTGCAGCTTGTTCCGCTCGAATTTATTCTTGCTGATTTTGTGCAGCAAGCATTGGCGTTTGATGAGCTATAGCAACAGCCACATCAGCCAGTGCTTGAGCAGCGAAGTCCATTCCTCCATTGCCTCGTCCACGTCCACGAGCACCTCACTGATTCATACTGACCTGGATCACACAAGCAGTCAGATGACAATCCGAAAGAGAGAACCCGCCGGTCACCACACATTACCTCAAAAGAAGTAATTCAAACAACACACAATCAGAGAAAACACAACAGCAACACAATAGACCTAACCCAGACATTCCCGAAAGACTCGACTAGCTCTGATACCACTAATGTGACACCCTAACTTGGTCATCACATGGTTACCCTTTTTGCGGAAAAATGCTCGTTTAAATGCTGGTCGCCTTCGGAAAAAGATTATTCAACATACACAAGGTTACCAAAAAGGTACTTAATTTTTTTTTCCTTTAAAGAAAAGAAGTAAAAGGTAAAGAAACTCACAACTTCAAAACAACAACAGATACATACATATAATATTGCCTCGAAAAGTCTTAGCTTTTAACATTACACCACGGTCTTAATCAATATGGCCAACAGAAACGAAAACATAACTGAAACATAACTGAGAAGATAAGGTAAATAAAACACCAATTGGGAATGGAAATCTGGGAATCTAAACTCAAAAGAAAAGCTCAAAAGCCAAGACTAACGGACCACTCAAAACAAAGCCTCCAACCACTACCAATGCCTACGACACTCGGAGTGGCCACAAACGCTCCCACAAGAAGGAGTCTCCGGCTCCGGGTCAATCACCTCTCCTCCGTCATCCAACGGGACATCCTCCTCCTCAATATCCAAAGGGTGATAACCCGCCTCGAGCTCCTCATCCCACCAGTCGTCTACCAGCTCATGAGGCTCCTCCTCAGGATCCTCTTCGGGATCTTCTTCAGGATCTACCTCCATCGGTTCCTCCTCTTCTGGCTCGGCAGGCTCAACGTGAGGGTGAAGTAGACCGGCTTCCTGTAGCGTGTTCAGGTACAACCATGGCGGTGGAAGAATCACGTTCCTGGATTCCACGGAGTGGATCCTCCTAACAGGCTCTCCATGTATATTAGCTTCAGTAGTAGTGATTGGCCCTCGGTACGTCGCCGTAGTCGCATTCGCGTCCATCCTCCAATTCCCAATCCCGTCGGCCTCGTCAAAAGTCTCTGTCCGTGTGACCTCAGGTACAAGAGGGACAAGAGGGTCCATCTAAAGCATACGCATACCCGGTACGAGGAAAATAAAAGAACATACAGACATGCAAGAGTGAGATACCGTCATAAGATATATCCCACAACAACCATATACATGATACATGCAACACGAAATCAGATCAACAGTTAAAGCATGCATAATCATCATAATATAACAGTGTTATATCAAGGGGTCCTCAAGCCCGTACAATCAGTTTTCGAAATTGTGCATGACACTTCAATATCGGGCTCTACCCTAATCTCATGAGATCACAACACCATGTTATCACTGGAGAAGATAGAGTTGGTCAAGCTCTGCCCACCGGGCTGTTGCCACCGCATCCTGATGCACCAGGCCTCCTGGTCAGACAACGCCACATGCCCTTAACGAAACAGCTAGCAATGTGACTGACTCTCAGATACCCCATGGGTATCCTCAATAAGCAAAGGCACGTCTGCCAGGGGAAATGCATATGAATAAAAAATTTCCTTTTAAGGTTTTTCTTTGTGTAAATATTTCACTGTCAAAGCTCAAAGCTAATGACTTAACATTATTTCCCCATCACTTGAAAACGTAGAAACATAGGACACACAGTCCGAATGCTCAATCCCAACACCTAGACCGTGGCCGCAGTCAAGGTTTGTGGTAATGGAAATCAATATACTTTTAGTCATGTTTTACTTATCATGCTAAAGACAATAGGCCACAACAACGGAAATCAGAACGAACTGTCCTCGATTCCGGGTGGACTTGAAGTCCATAACATTACCAATAGGACTTTACGGTCCCGAATTAACACTGATCCAAGATCACGTGCTAAGCATGGAAAACTAGAGGCGACGTCTCACGTCTAGATTCCTATTCTTTTAGTACTTATCTTTCATTTGACGAAAACAGTTTTGAAATCGAAAGCCTCGATAACATATCTTTGGCTATCGGAAAGTTTCTAAATCATTTGGGAGAAAACCTTTTCTTTTGAAAATCCTTTATAAAACGTTTTTGAAACACTTTTAACTTTGAAAATCCCCAATAGGATATTGTAAAATATTTTCGAAAGTTTTCACTTAAAACACATAGTTCGAAAGGGGTTTTCTCTTGCATTCTAGAAATCACTAAAACTATATTGTCACATAAAACAAGTACTTTTAAACATTCAAGCTTTTTGGAAAAGAACACCCATCCTTTCATCTTCAAAGCTTATTAAGGTTTTTAATCCTTATTAATGATTGAGCACGAGACACACGTCCGGCTTAGCAAACTTCAAACAACAACAGCAAGAGTATGTACACATATATATATTCACGAGTTCAATGCCAATATCACGATTCATCACGTTATACATCTCAACATATATAACGATACAGTTCAACTTCATATAATAGCATAACATTTCGGATAATCCAAGAACTCAATAACAGATCAAGTAAACAATTAATCAAATACACACATGCATACAGATTATTGAATATCTTTCGAAATCCCCTCTTACCTCAAAAGACGATAAGGGTTCCGACTACGAAAACTAAGGATCACGAACGTCCCGCAGAATCTAATCTAAGGTTACACACATGAAACCATAGGTTAGATTTTTAATCAAAGAACACTAGCCACAAGGCATAGGTTCGGTTTTCAACAATGGTTTTGGATTAAGGTTTCCAAAAATCATGCAACTTATGGATTTATGATCCTTAAGTGCTAGGAGTTCTTAAACACCAAAAGTTTAACAAGTTTGAATCAAGAATCCCACTAAGTCATCAACTTAGGGTTTCGGTTTTCATCCTCTAAAATAGGTTAGGATGTTCTAAATTTTCCAATCTCTTTAGGTTAGCATCCATACCTTGTAAGGAGCCTAAAACCTTGATCATTTTGGAAAAATGAAAAAAATCAAATACCCTAGGCCACAAACACTACCATTCGGCCTTGAGTAAAAATGAGGGTTAGAGGTTTTCAAACTTTCCAATCTCTTGGATCTAGCATCCTTATACATCAAGGAGCCCAAATCCATGATCACTTTGGAAAAACCTCAAAGTACATATAACAAAACACTTAGAGTTTTCACTTTTTCTTGAAAATACATAAAAGTTTCTAAACTTTTCCAATCACTTAAACCTAGCATCCTTATGTACATAGGAGCTCTTGATCATGATCATGTTGGAATAACACTCAAACACAAGCTTAACCAAGCAAAGATGAAACAAAACTCATATGGCACAAAAGACATAGATTCTGTCCAGTACAGAAAATGGTGTTAGAGATTTTTGTTTTCCACAAGATTTTAGTATGTTGTAGAGGAAGTAAAAATAAGAATATAGAAATTGGTTTCACCTCAATCGGAGTTTTCTACAATTTTTGAGAATTTTGTGAAGTTTAAAAGCATATTATGAACTCAAAACATCAACTATGAAAATAAAGCCAAAACTTGAAAAACAAATGGTATAGGGACATTACCCTTACCAATATGAACAACTTTGATGAAGAACACAACTTGAAAAACTTAGTAAAAATGGTACCTTTAGTTGTGTGAAGAAGAAGATGAATAGTTGTAAAAAAGTGTTTTTGTGAAAGGAAGCAAAAGTGTGAAATGGTTACACTTTGAAACTTAAATAGAAGAAGGAAAAGAGAGGGGGAGGGCGTCAGTTTTGGGGCAGATTGGAGGGGAGAGAAGAGCTTGACTTGGTTGAGAAGAAAGGAGGTATGGTGTAGGTAAGGTGTGTGTAAGAAAGTATGGTGATTTGACTTGATTGGTGTAAGGAAGGTATGGCCATGGACATGCCTATGTCATAGCCTTCACATCAGTCAATCTACTCCATTTTTGCTCTGCTCCAACATGCATCAGATGAATTTCCCGATGGTATTTCCCGACGGTTCGCCCGGGTAATACTCGGAAATTCGGCCCCGAACAAGATTTCTCAAAACACTCCCAACCCACACAAAACATAAAAAAAACACTAATCGTCTCGTTCACGAGTCAATATTAGGTCTCTAGCTCGATAGAACTCGTCATCGGCTTTGAAAACCCCAGACCGGCTTTCGTCTGAATTTTATACCGAAAATTTTACTGTGACTTCATACAGTAAAATAACACAAGAAAATGATTTTATTTAAAATAAAATCATCCTCTGGATTTTATCACAATTAAATACATTAAAGCATGCATTTACTAATAATTAAGCACACGAAAAACAGGGTGTTACAACTCCACCCCTCTAAAAAGAATCTCGTCCTCGAGATTACGTACCTTGAAATAACTCAGGGTATTGCATCTTCATCTTGTCCTCAGCTTCCCACGTAGCTTCTCCGGTTGTTTCATTCCAGATAACTTTGACTAGAGGAATTTGTTTACCTCTGAGCTGCTTCGTCATCTTATCCACAATTCGTACCGGTGACGTTACGAAAGACAGATTCTCTTTCAATTGTACATTATCAGGTTTTATGATGTGTGATGGATCAGGAATATATTTTCTCAACTGAGAAACATGAAAGACATCATGGATGTTGGAAAGAAAAGGTGGTAAAGATATTTTATAGGCTACTGGACCTACGCGACGAAGAATTTGGTAGGGTCCAATGAATTTGGGAGTGAGCTTCCTGGATTTTATTACCCTGCCAATCCCCGTTGTTGGCGTGACTCTCAAGAACACATGTTCTCCTTCTTCAAACTCTAGAGGTCGTCGTCTCTTATCAGCATAACTCTTCTGTCTAATTTGGGCAGTTCGCATTTTCTCTTGGATCATCTTCACTTTCTCGGTCGTCTGCTGTACCAGCTTTGGTCCCAAAAATAGGCTTTCTCCATCCTGATACCAACACAAAGGTGTTCTGCATCGTCTATCATATAGAGCTTCATAGGGTGCCATTCCTATGCTTGAGTGGAAACTGTTGTTATAGGTAAACTCTATCAACGGTAATGACTCATCCCAACTCCCTGCATCCTCCAAAACACAGGCTCTAAGCAAGTGTTCAAGCGACTGGATCTTCCTTTCCGATTGTCCATCCGTCTGTGGGTGATATGCAGAACTCAATTTGAGTTTTGTTCCCAAAGAGTTTTGTAGTCCCTTCCAGAACTCTGACGTAAATCTCGGATCACGATCCGAAATAATACTCGAGGGTATACCTTGTAACCTAACAATCTCGTCGATGTACAACTGGGTCAACCTTTTTATCGGGTACTTCATGTTGACTGGTAGAAAGTGAGCTGACTTGGTCAGTCGATCTACAATTACACATATAGCCTCATACCCTTTTCTAGTTCTTGGTAAACTGGTTACGAAATCCATTGATATCCCGTCCCACTTCCATTCGGGAATATCTAAAGATTGTAACATTCCTGCAGGTCTCTGATGTTCTACTTTGACTTTCTGGCATACCAAACATGATGCAACATATTCCATCACATCTCTCTTCATCCCGTACCACCAATATAACTTCTTTAGATCTTGGTACATCTTGGTAGCTCCTGGATGCATACTCAACTTACTCTTATGAGCTTCTTCTAAGATCATCTTTCTCAACTCGACATCCTCAGGCACACAGATTCTTTCATCGAACCTTAAGATCCCGTCTGTGCCTTCTCTAAAATCTGACAATGCTCCTTGTCGCACTAAATCCCTTTCAGTCTGCAGATACTGATCAGTCTCTTGCTTCTCCTTTATCTGCTCCATCAATCCATTTGACACGGTGATCTTGTTCAGACACAGCCTTCCTGGCGTAACCTCAATAGACAAACTCAGATCTCGGAATTGTTCCAACAATTCTTGCTCCCTAACCATCATCACTGACGCGTGAATCGTCTTTCTGCTTAGCGCATCGGCCACTACATTCGCCTTCCCAGGGTGATACTGTAGTTGAAAGTCGTAATCCTTCAGAAACTCTAACCAACGTCTCTGCCGCATATTCAATTCCTTCTGATCGAACAGATACTTCCGGCTCTTGTGATCACTGAAAACAATAAAAGTAGCCCCGTACAAGTAATGTCTCCATATCTTCAAAGCAAAGACCACAGCCGCTAACTCCAAATCATGCGTCGGATAGTTTCTCTCATGAATCTTCAACTGCCTCGAAGCATAAGCTACAACTTTCCGATTTTGCATCAGCACACAGCCCAACCCTTGATGTGAAGCATCACAGTAAAGCTCAAAAGGTTCCTTGGGATTAGGTAGAATCAACACAGGTGAAGTCATCAATCTACGCTTCAACTCTTGGAAATTCCTTTCACAAGCTTCTGTCCAAACGAATGCTTGGTCCTTACGAGTCAACTGAGTGAGAGGTCCCACTATCTTGGAAAACCCTTCGATAAAACTTCGATAGTATCCAGCCCCACAAAGCTACGAATCTCCGTCGCCGTTGTTGGCCTTTCCCATTCCAAAACAGCCTCAACCTTCTTCGGATCTACAGCGATTCCTTCGCGATATATCACATGACCTAAGAATTGAACTTGATCCAACCAAAACTCACACTTCTCTGGCTTCGCATACAGCTGCTTCTCTTTTAGGATCTGAAGAACAATGCTAAGGTGTTTAGCATGTGACTCCTCATCCGGGGAATAGATCAGAATGTCATCTTTAAATACGACTACGAACTGATCCAAAAATGAATGAAAGATCCTATTCATATAGTCCATGAATATAGCTGGCGCATTGGTCACTCCGAATGGCATCACCAAAAACTCATAATGCCCATAGCGTGTTCGAAACGCTGTCTTAGGAACATCCTCTGCCTTCACTCGTATCTGGTGGTATCCTGACCGTAGATCTATCTTCGAAAACACTGCAGCGCCACGCAACTGATCCATGAGATCATCTATCCTTGGAAGAGGATATCGATTCTTGATCGTGACTTTATTCAACTGGCGATAATCCACACATCGCCTGGCCGATCCATCTTTCTTTTTCACTAACAGGACTGGAGCTCCCCACGGTGACACACTAGGCCGTATGAACTCCTTCCTCATCAATTCCTCAAGTTGCTCCTTCAAGGTTTCTAACTCCGATGGTGACATGCGATACGGTGCCATGGATATTGGTCCAGTACCTGGGACTAGATCAATCGCGAACTCAATCTCCCGAACAGGTGGCAATCCAGGTACATCCTCTGGAAAAACTTCCGGAAACTCTCGGACGACAGGTACCGACTCTAAGTCAAACTCGCTCTTGACCTCCGAGGAACACAGCAGCATGTAAACTTGGGCCCCTTCTTTCAAAGAAACTCTTACCTGACTAGCATATAATAATCCAGAAATCTCATCCCTAAAGACTAAGGTTTTCTGAGCACAGTCTATTAGGATATGGTTGGAAGATAACCAATCCATGCCTAAGATCACATCTAGTTGTACTAGGGGCAAACAGATCAAATCCACAAGGAAATGTCTATTCTGAACAATGATAGGACAGTTTAAGCAAACAGAATTAACAGTCACAGGTTTAGCAGTTGGGGTAGAAACAATCAGATTATAAGATAAGGAAGAAACAGGCAAGTTCAACATTTTCACACGATCCATCGAAATAAATGAATGGGTTGCACCAGAATCAAACAGTACAATTAAGAGATTACCATCAATGTCACACTCACCCTGCACGAGATCACCGGAGTTCGATGCCTCCGCACCACTCATCGTGTAAACTCTTCCCTTGGCGGTTGGCTTGCTTGCTCTAGTGAGGTTGAATGACTGCTCCCTCTTCGGTGCTTGGCACTCCTTTGCCAAATGCCCAATACGGTCACAGTTGTTGCACTTGTAGTCCTTCTTTGGGCAATCATTCGCGAAGTGATTCGGATCCCCACATCGGAAACATCTCCTTCCTTGGCCTTGATCGTTGTTTCTCTGGCCTCCACTTCCAGTTCCTGACACACTGGAACGAGCTTGTTGCTTATGATTGTTATTGTAGCTAGGTTCTTAATGGTATGGCTTCCTCTGGTTCTGCTTCCATTTGAAATTTTGTCCTTGATTCTGACCCTTATGACGAGCTGGTCCACTTGCGCTTTCTCTGCTATCCCTTCCTTTGCGCATCAACTCAATCTTCCGGCACTTCTCCACTAATGCTTGGAAACTACGAATTTCCAAGGGCAGCACTGATTCCTTGATTTCAAAGCGTAAACCGGCTTCGAACTGTTCGCACTTCCACTCTTCACTGGGGTTGTTCTGAAAGAAGCGGAAATATTTGGCAAGTGATTCGAACTTTGCCGCATACTCCCCCACCGTCAGATCTCTCTGACTTAGCCTCAAGAACTCTTGTTCTTTCTCCTTTCGGGCACTCTGGGGAAAGTACTTGTCCAGAAACTTGCCGCAAAATACTCCCCAGGTGATCACTTGATGTTCAGCCTCTAGCAGTTGCTTAGTACCCTTCCACCAATACTCGGCGTCTCCCACGAGCTGAAACGTCGAATAAGGTACCTTGGATTCTACAGGAGTGTGTACCAACTCGAAAATCTTTTCTAACTCTTGAATCCAGAGATCTGCCTTACGCGGATCCCCGGCACCATCGCACGGAGATGGATTTCGACGTCTCAACGCATCAAGATGCCTTCCTCTCGCAGCTTGTTCCGCTCGCAGCTGTTCTTGCTGATTTTGTGCAGCAAAGCATTGGCCGTTTGATGAGCTATAGCAGCAGCCACATCAGCCAGTGCTTGAGCAGCGAAGTCCATTCCTCCATGGCCTCGTCCACGTCCACGAGCACCTCTCTGATTCATACTGACCTGGATCACACAAGCAGTCAGATGACAATCCAAAAGAGAGAACCCGCCGGTCACCACACATGACCTCAAAAGAAGTAATTCAAACAACACACAATCGGAGAAAACACAACAAAGCAACACAAAGACCTAACCCGGACATTCCCGAAAGACTCGACTAGCTCGATACCACTAATGTGACACCCTAACTTGGTCATCACATGGTTACCCTTTTTGCGGAAAAATGCTCGTTTAAATGCTGGTCGCTTTCGGAAAAAGATTATTCAACATACACAAGGTTACCAAAAAGGTACTTAATTTTTTTTTTCTTTAAAGAAAAGAAGTAAAAGGTAAAGAAAATCACAACTTGAAAACGACAACAGATACATACATATAATATTGCCTCGAAAGGTCTTAGGTTTTAACATTACACCACGGCCTTAATCAATATGGCCAACAGAAACGAAAACATAACTGAAACATAACTGAGAAGATAAGGTAAATAAAACACCAATTGGGAATGGAAATCTGGGAATCTAAACTCAAAAGAAAAGCTCAAAAGCCAAGACTAACGGACCACTCAAAACAAAGCCTCCAACCACTACCAATGCCTACGACACTCGGAGTGGCCACAAACGCTCCCACAAGAAGAAGTCTCCGGCTCCGGGTCAATCACCTCTCCTCCGTCATCCAACGGGACATCCTCCTCCTCAATATCCAAAGGGTGATAGCCCGCCTCGAGCTCCTCATCCCACCAGTCGTCTACCAGCTCATGAGGCTCCTCCTCAGGATCCTCTTCGGGATCTTCCTCCATCGGTTCCTCCTCTTCTGGCTCGGCAGGCTCAACGTGAGGGTGAAGTAGACCGGCTTCCTGTAGCGTGTTCAGGTACAACCATGGCGGTGGAAGAATCACGTTCCTGGATTCCACGGAGTGGATCCTCCTAACAGGCTCTCCATGTATATTAGCTTCAGTAGTGATTGGCCCTCGGTACGTCGCCGTAGTCGCATTCGCGTCCATCCTCCAATTCCCAATCCTGTCGGCCTCGTCAAAAGTCTCTGTCCGTGTGACCTCAGGTACAAGAGGGACAAGAGGGTCCATCTAAAGCATACGCATACCCGGTACGAGGAAAATAAAAGAACATACAGACATGCAAGAGTGAGATACCGTCATAAGATATATCCCACAACAACCATATACATGATACATGCAACATGAAATCAGATCAACAGTTAAAGCATGCATAATCATCATAATATAACAGTGTTATATCAAGGGGTCCTCAAGCCCGTACAATCAGTTTTCGAAAATGTGCATGACACTTCAATATCAGGCTCTACCCTAATCTCATGAGATCACAACACCATGTTATCACTGGAGAAGATAGAGTTGGTCAAGCTCTGCCCACCGGGCTGTTGCCACCGCATCCTGATGCACCAGGCCTCTTGGTCAGACAACGCCACATGCCCTTAACGAAACAGCTAGCAATGTGACTGACTCTCAGATACCCCATGGGTATCCTCAATAAGCAAAGGCACGTCTGCCAGGGGAAATGCATATGAATAAAAACTTTCCTTTTAAGGTTTTTATTTGTGTAAATATTTCACTGTCAAAGCTCAAAGCTAATGACTTAACATTATTTCCCCATCACTTGAAAACGTAGAAACATAGGACACACAGTCCGAATGCTCAATCCCAACACCTAGACCGTGGCCGCAGTCAAGGTTTGTGGTAATGGAAATCAATATACTTTTAGTCATGTTTTACTTATCATGCTAAGGACAATAGCCCACAACAACGGAAATCAGAACGAACTGTCCTCAATTCCGCGAATTGGACTTGAAGTCCATAACATTTCGAATAGGACTTTACGGTCCCGAATTAACACTGATCCAAGATCACGTGCTAAGCATGGAAAACTAGAGGCGACGTCTCACGTCTAGATTCCTATTCTTTTAGTACTTATCTTTCATTCGACGAAAACAGTTTTCGAAATCGAAAGCCTCGATAACCTATGCTGTCTATCGGAAAGTTTCTAAATCATTTGGGAGAAAACCTTTTCTTTTGAAAATCCTTTATAAAACGTTTTTGAAACACTTTTAACTTTGAAAATCCCCAATAGGATATTGTAAAATATTTTCGAAAGTTTTCACTTAAAACACATAGTTCGAAAAGGGTTTTTCTCTTGCATTCTAGAAATCACTAAAACTATATTGTCACATAAAACAAGTACTTTTAAACATTCAAGCTTTTTGGAAAAGAACACCCATCCTTTCATCTTCAAAGTTTATTAAGGTTTTTAATCATTATTAATGATTGAGCACAGACACACGTCCGGCTTAGCAAACTTCAAACAACAACAGCAGTATGTACACATATATATATTCACAGTTCAATGCCAATATCACAGTTCATCACAGTTATACATCTCAACATATATAACGATACAGTTCAACTTCATATAATAGCATAACATTTCAGATAATCCAGTAACTCAATAACAGTCAAGTAAACAATTAATCAAATACACACATGCTTACAGTTATTGAATATCTTTCGGAAATCCCCTCTTACCTCAAAAGACGATAAGGGTTCCGACTACGAAAACTAAGGATCACGAACGTCCGCGCGTAACGAATCTAAGGTTACACACATGAAACCATAGGTTAGATTTTTAATCAAAGAACACTAGCCACAAGGCATAGGTTCGGTTTTCAACAATGGTTTTGGATTAAGGTTTCCAAAAATCATGCAACTTATGGATTTATGATCCTTAAGTGCTAGGAGTTCTTAAACACCAAAAGTTTAACAAGTTTGAATCAAGAATCCCACTAAGTCATCAACTTAGGGTTTCGGTTTTCATCCTCTAAAATAGGTTAGGATGTTCTAAATTTTCCAATCTCTTTAGGTTAGCATCCATACCTAGTAAGGAGCCTAAAACCTTGATCATTTTGGAAAAATGAAAAAATCAAATACCCTAGGCCACAAACACTACCATTCGGCCTTGAGTAAAAATGAGGGTTAGAGGTTTTCAAACTTTCCAATCTCTTGGATCTAGCATCCTTATACATCAAGGAGCCCAAATCCATGATCACTTTGGAAAAACCTCAAAGTACATATAACAAAACACTTAGAGTTTTCACTTTTTCTTGAAAATACATAAAAGTTTCTAAACTTTTCCAATCACTTAAACCTAGCATCCTTATGTACATAGGAGCTCTTGATCATGATCATGTTGGAATAACACTCAAACACAAGCTTAACCAAGCAAAGATGAAACAAAACTCATATGGCACAAAAGACATAGATTCTGTCCAGTACAGAAAATGGTGTTAGAGATTTTTTTTTCCACAAGATTTTAGTATGTTGTAGAGGAAGTAAAAATAAGAATATAGAAATTGGTTTCACCTCAATCGGAGTTTTCTACAATTTTTGAGAATTTTGTGAAGTTTAAAAGCATATTATGAACTCAAAACATCAACTATGAAAATAAAGCCAAAACTTGAAAAACAAATGGTATAGGGACATTACCCTTACCAATATGAACAACTTTGATGAAGAACACAACTTGAAAAACTTAGTAAAAATGGTACCTTTAGTTGTGTGAAGAAGAAGATGAATAGTTGTAAAAAAGTGTTTTTGTGAAAGGAAGCAAAAGTGTGAAATGGTTACACTTTGAAACTTAAATAGAAGAAGGAAAAGAGAGGGGGAGGGCGTCAGTTTTGGGGCAGATTGGAGGGGAGAGAAGAGCTTGACTTGGTTGAGAAGAAAGGAGGTATGGTGTAGGTAAGGTGTGTGTAAGAAAGTATGGTGATTTGACTTGATTGGTGTAAGGAAGGTATGGCCATGGACATGCCTATGTCATAGCCTTCACATCAGTCAATCTACTCCATTTTTGCTCTGCTCCAACATGCATCAGATGAATTTCCCGATGGTATTTCCCGACGATTCGCCCGGGTAATACTCGGAAATTCGGCCCCGAACAAGATTTCTCAAAACACTCCCAACCCACACAAAACATAAATAAAAAACACTAATCGTCTCGTTCACGAGTCAATATTAGGTCTCTAGCTCGAAGAACTGTCGATCGGCTTTGAAAACCGCATAGGCTTTCGTCTGAATTTTATACCGAAAATTTTACTGTGACTTCATACAGTAAAATAACACAAGAAAATGATTTTATTTAAAATAAAATCATCCTCTGGATTTTATCACAATTAAATACATTAAAGCATGCATTTACTATTAATTAAGCACACGAAAAACAGGGTGTTACAGTTACCGCCTCAGCAGTTAGGGTAGAAACAATCAAGTTATATGGTAAGGAAGAAATATGCAAGTCTAGAAGTTTCACATTATCCATCGAGATAAAAGAATGAGTTGCACCTGAATCGAAAAGTACAGTTAAAATATTACCGGCTAAATCGCACTTACCCTGCACCAGATCGGCGGAATTCGATGCTTCAGCTCCACTCATCGTATACACTCGCCCTTTAGTAGTCGGCTTGCCTGCTTTGGCATGATTGATAGTTGGTTCTCTTTTCGGTGCCCTGCAGGCAAGCCTAAGGGCATCACAGATTCCTTGATCTCGAAGCGTAGACCGGCTTCGAACTTCTCGCACTTAAAGCACTTCATCTCTTTCTTTGGGCACGTATTAGCTAGATGACTGGGATCCCTGCACCTGTAACACTTCCTCTCTTGGCCTTGATTATTGTTTCTCTGGCCTCCACTTCCTGTTCTCGAAGTACCGGAATGATGATGTTGTTGTTGTTTCTGGTTGTTACTGGGTGATTGATAATATGGCTTCCTCTGGTTCTGCTTCCAATTTTGGTTCTGTCCCTGATATTGACTCTTGGGACAAATGGGTCCTCCAACATTTCCCCTGCTATCTCGCCCCTTGTGCATCAGTTCTACCTTTCGGCATTTCTCTACCAGGGCTTGGAAATTCCTGATTTCCAAGGGCATCACAGATTCCTTGATCTCGAAGCGTAGACCGGCTTCGAACTTCTCGCACTTCCACTCCTCATCGGGGTTGTTCTGGAAAAAGCAGAAGTATTTGGCAAGGGATTCAAACCTTGCTGCATACTCCCCCACCGTCATGTCCCGCTGACTCAGCCTCAGGAATTCCTGCTCTTTCTCTGTCCGAGCACTCTGGGGAAATATTTGTTTAGAAATTTGTTGTGAAATAATCCCCATGTGATCGCCTGATGATCAGCCACTAGTAGTTGTCTGGTGACCTTCCACCAGTATTCAACATCTCCAATTAGTTGGAATGTTGTGTAAGGCACCTTTGCTTCCTCTGGGGTGTGCACCAGCTCAAAGATCTTTTCCAGCTCTTGGATCCAAAGATCAGCTTTAGTCGGGTCTACGTCCCCGTCAAACTGCGATGGATTCTGGTGTCGGAAGGCATTCATATTCTTCCCCTCTGTAGCCTATTCAGCTCTTTGCTGCTCCTGTTGATTCTGGGCAGCCGCGTTGGCAATCTGGAAAGCTATGGCAGCCGCAACGTCAGTCAAAGCTTGGGCAGCGAAGTCCATCCCGCCATTGCCTTGGCCACGACCGCCACGACCGCGTGCTCCTCTTGGTTCCATACTAACCTGTAAGATACAATCAGTGAGATGGTAACCATAAAATAAAAGGTAACTCGTCGGATAACACACATTACTTCTTAGAAGTAATTCAAACAAGACTCGACCCGAGAATACACAACATCGACACAACAGGCCTAAACCCAAAAATTCCCGAAAGACTCGACTTGCTCTAATACCACTAATGTGACACCTAAACCCGGCATCACATGGTTACCCAATTGCGGAAATATTACCCAATTGCGGAAATATTTCTGATTTACAATACTGGTTACTTTCTGGAAGTATCATTTTCTCGATGGATGAGTACACTAAAAGCGGTAGTTAATTTTTTTTTAGATGAAGGAAGATAAAGGTGATGAACACTCAGAACATGAATTGAAGACAACATATATATATATATATATATATATATATATATATATATATATATATATATATATATATATATATATATATATAACATGTCCCAATGAAAGCCAAGTTCCAGTACATAAGTTAGGGCCTTATCAATGGCCATTGCAACATAATTAGACATCTAGGAGTTACAACTTAAAAGAGAGTAAGTAAGACACAGGGAAAGAGGGTCCGGAACCACATCCAAAAGATAACTCTAAAAGTCAGATGATGGAAGATTATCCACAAAATGCACCGAACTGGTTACTGACACTGGCTGCAAGCAGGGCCTCCACAAAGGCTCCCATGAGACGAGACCTCAGGTAATTGATCTATAACGTAGCCGCCCTCATCTACAGAATCTTCGTCGATGTCATGATCCATAACATGATCCTCCGGCTCATCCTCCTCCATGGCCTCATCGAAGTCTTCCTCCGGATCCTCCTCAGGGTCCTCCTCGGGATCATCCTCGATCGACGCTGCCGGCTCTACGTCTAAAGGTGGTGGCTCATGAAGCAGTCTGTGAGCTCGCAGTGTGTGGAGGTAATACCAAATCGGAGGCAGAGCTACCCTCCTAGTTTCCACAGTGTGGCTTCTACGGATTGGGTCTCCTTCAGCATTTAAATCGGTCGTGGTGATTGCTCCGTGGTATGTGGCAGATGTCGCCCCTGGGTGTATCTGCCATGCCCCATCATTCCCTGCATCGCCGAAGACCTCAGTCTTCGATGTTGTCGGCGCAAGCGGGATATTGGGATCCATCTGGACTCATGTATATACGGCGATTCCAAAAAGGAAGAGAGAATAACAAGTAGAAATGAAAGAGTGAGATACCGACGCTGGATATATCGCACAACAACCATACACATGATACATACAACACCATGGCATATTAACATTTTAAACATTTCTCATCGATAAACAACAAGTATCATTTCAGTGGGTCTCATACCCGAATCAATCAATCTTGTAAAGATAATGCATGACACTTCTATCATTGGGCTCTAATCTTAATCTCGTGAGATCACATCACCGTTTTATCAAGAAAGAAAGAGTTGGTCAGGCTCATACGCCCCATTTGGCAAGTTATCTCCGTCACCTCATGCGCCCGGATCAACATCATCATGAATCCCTTATAACGGCCATTCGGATGTATATCTCATCGAATACCACATCTTAAGCGGGTATTCGGATAACTCAAGCACGTCTGCCAAGGGGAAATGCATATGAATAAAAGAGTTTTTATTGACGAGACTTTTCTTTGTGTTCTCTCTTTTCCGTTTGTCGAATCCCAAAGCTAACGACTATTCACAATTTCCATCACTTAAAAATTAATACCACAGGACGCACAGTCCAAGTGTTCAATCACAACATCTTAGACCGCGGCCGCAGTCCAAGGTTGTGGTCGTAGAAACAATTATAATTTTATCTATGTTTTATTTCAACATGATAAGGACTCCTAGCTCATAACAACGAAATTAGGACACACACTCCTCAATTCCAAAATTAGGACTCCTAGCCCATACCTTGGTCAATAATTCTTGACACGGATCCCAGATCACGTGCATAAACTGAATACTAGAGGTGACGTCTCGCGAACTAGTATTCTCTTTCACATGTGCTTACTTTTCGCTCAGTAAAAATCAAAAACCAAAACAAAACCTCGGTCACTTATCCAAGTAACCGAAACGTTTCTAAATCATTTAGGAGAAAATCTTTTCCTTTACAAATTCTTTTATAAAACATTTAGAAAATTCGTTTGCTTTTGAAATCCTTGATGAAATAAAGTCAATTATTTTCAAAGGGGTTTTCCTTCATAAAACACATAGTTCGAAAAGGTTTTCTCTCGTACCAATTTCGGGTCATAAAAAGGTAATTTCTATTGTCTTAAAAAAACTTCCACGTCTCTTTTCAAAATAAGAATCTCATTTTCTTGAAGTAAGCGTTTTAAACAAGGAACTTTTATAACTGAAACCAATACTTTCAAAGTTCTATTCAAGGCTTATTAAGGCTTTTAATCCTTTATAATCATTGTGCACAGACTCAAGTCCGGCTTCTCAAACTTCAATCAACAGTAATATATTCTCAACAATAATATCACAGTTAACGACAGTTCATCACATATATAGATAATTCATAACACTTTAAAGCAAGTAATGTTCAACTTCAAGTAAAAACCACAATAGTTCAAGTAAACAAGTTATTCAAGTATTGGCTCTATATCACAATAATATTCAAATCACTCAAGTAAACACATACACACATGCATACAGTCATTGGATATCCCTATGCAATCCCCTCTTACTTTCGGTGAACGTAAGAAGATTAGATGCTCGACGAGGTAAGTCACGAACGTTCTTGTTTCCTCCACGATGGAAGTCTAAGGTTATGAACACAAAATCACAAGTTAATATCAAACAAGAACACTAAACCACAAGGTATAAGTTCGGCCAAGATTAGTTCTTAGGGTTAGAGATTCCCAAAAATTATACAACTCATGGATTTATGATCCTTAAGTGTTAGGAGTTCATAAACAATGATCATTTAACAAAGTTGAATTAAAATTCCACAAATTTAAAAACATCGGGCATTCGGCCAAGGCTAGTAAAATAGGCTAGCATTCACTAAACTTTCCAATCTCTTAGGTTTAGCATCCATATGTGTTAAGGAGCTCATAACAATGATCATTTTGAAAAAATAAGAACAAGGTATCCTAGGTCCATAACCTTCTAGGTTCGGCCTTCATAGGATTTATAGACAAGAGATCTTTAAACTTTCCAATCTCTTAGACTTAGCATCCAAATATCTTATGGAGATCAAGTCCATGATCATCTTGGAAAAATGAAAATAACACATACTAGCTTTAATAACATAAAATAAACAAGTTATATATCCTTAAACTTTCCAATCTCTTAGACTTAGCATCCAAATATCTTATGGAGCTCAAGTCCATGATCATCTTGGAAAAATGAAAGTAACACATACTAGCTTTAACAACATAAAATAAACAAGTTATAAATCCTTAAACTTTCCAATCTCTTAGACTTAGCAGCCAAATATCTTATGGAGCTCAACCCCATGATCATCTTGGAAAAATGAAAGTAACACATACTAGGTTTAACAACATAAAATAGCCAAGTTATAAATCCTTAAACTTTCCAATCTCTTAGACTTAACATCCAAATATCTTATGGAGCTCAAGTCCATGATCATCTTGGAAAAATGAAAGTAACACATACTAGCTTTAACAACATAAAATAAACAAGTTATTAAGAGTTCTAAATCCATGATCAATACTTGAAAAGTTGAAACATAGTATCCTAGGCTTACTTATTCATATTTTTGGTCATCATAGGAATAAGCTATCTAAAACTTCCAAGATTTATAGATTCAAGATCAAGGGATAGTTAGAAACTCAAACACATGATCATATTTCAAAAGTTGAAGCAAAAACTTCCTAGGTCACAAATGCAAGCATTCGACCTTCATTGGAAGAGATGGATAGAGATTTTTGTTTTTCACAACCTCTTAGTATGTGAAAATATAAGTTAATACAAGACTATAGAAAGTGGTTTCAACTCAAAAGGAGTTTTCTACCATTTTAGAGAGATTTTAGAAGTTTAAAGCATATAAAGAACACATAAAGTAAACTAAGAAATAAAAGATGAAACTTGCAAAAAGATTTATATGAGAGCATTACCTTTAGTGTAAGGAAGAACTTTAATGAAGAACTTAAGTAGAAAAGATGAATAAAAATTAAAGTTTTAAGAGCTTGAACTTTTAGAAGAAAAGAAGAAGATGAACTTTAATGGAGGTTGAAGGAGGAAGATGATGAAGTGAAAATGGAATGGGTATATATAGGGAGAGGGAGGAGAGTTCACGGCTAAGGGAGTGAGAGGGAAAGCTTGTTGAGCAAGCCTGATGGTTTAATGCTTGATTGGATGGAAGAAGAGAGAAAAAAAGACTTTTGGATTATAATAGTATTATAATTTGAAAAGTGTAATGATAATACTTTTAGAGTGTGTCATAGTCTCTTCCATAATGTCTCCTCACTTATTTTATGATCCCTAATTTACTTCATTTCGTACCCGGTTGCATTTCCGATCATAATTTTTCGAACGTTTCGCCCGAATAAAATATTATATTTTATTTTTTCTTGCACGGAAATTTTCAAAATAACCAAGGTTAAAGGAAACATAATAAAAACACTAATTGTTTCGTTCATGGGTCAAAATTAGGTTTTCTGCACAGTAAACTTGTACCGGCTGTGAAAACGCAGACTGACTTCCGTCTGAATTTTCAACCGAAAATTTTACCGTGACTTCATATGATATAACAACACTATAAAATGATTTTAGTTTAATTAAAATCCTCCTTTGAGTTTAATCTAAAATAAACACATTTAAATATATATTTACTGCTATAGAAAACGTAGGGAAAACAGGGTGCTACATTTCCGGCTTTTTGACCAAACTGGGTTCATTTTAGAAACTACTTACCAGTTTAGGGTTGTTCTGAAACTATTTACCAATAGGGGGTCCTTTTGGACATGTGACATATTTTATTTTTTTTCACTCTAACGGGTCAAAGGAGCCAGTCAGACTGGCGCCTACCAGTATTAAAAAAAGAAAAAAAAAGAAAGATAATTGATAGCAATAATAAGAGATATAAAAAAATAATAACAATAATAATTTACACCAATAAATATTCATCAATTATTACAGTAGTTAAAAAAAATTTACCTTGTATTGCATTAATGTCATCGTTACTCCCTATACTTATAGTATAATTTTTTTAAGCAGTGTTCCTTGTGATATTATTTGATACTTGTTATTATGGGATTTTTTTTATTGCCTCTTGTTGTTTTAAATGGATTTTTGTACAAAATGGGTTTCTTTTAGAAACTATTTATCGGTAGCAAGTAGCAAATAACAATGACAAGTAGAAAATAATATCAAAAGAGGCATAAAAAAAATAATAGCAATAACAATTTACACCAATAAATATTAATCAATTATTACAGTAGTAAAAAAAATTATCTTATAAGACTTAAAAGAAAGTTACCTGCAATTTAGAAGGAACACTGCTACAAAAAAATTATACTATAAATATAAGGAGTAACGATGACATTAATGATAAAGTATCTATTTAAAACAACAAGAGGCAATAAAAAAAATCCCCTAATAACAAGTAGCAAATAACATCACAAGACTCATAAAAAATAATAGCAATAACAATTAACACCAATAAATATTAATCAATTATTACAGTAATAAAAAAAATTACCTTGTAAGACTTAAAAGAAAGTTACATGTAATTTAAAAGGAACACTACTACAAAAAAAATTATACTATAAGTGTAGGGAGTAATGATAACATTAATGATAAAGTATCTATTTAAAACAACAAGAGGCAATAAAAAAAATCCCATAATAACAAGTAGCAAATAATATCACAAGAGTCATACAAAAATAATAGCAATTACAATTTACACTAATAAATATTCATCAATTATTACAGTAGTAAAAAAAAATTTACCCTGTAAGAAATAAAAGAAAGTTACCTACAATTTAGAAGGAACACTGCTACAAAAAAAATTATACTATAAATATAGGGAGTAACGATGACATTAATGCTAAAGTATCTATTTAAAACAACAAGAGGCAATAAAAAAAAATCCCCTAATAACAAGTAGTAAATAATATCACAAGAATCATAAAAAAATAATAGCAATAACAATTTACACAAATAAATATTCATCAATTATTACAGTAGTAAAAAAAAATTACCTTGTAAGAATTATAAGAAAGTTACCTGCAATTCAGAAGGAACACTGCTACAAAAAAATTTATACTATAAGTATAGGGAGTAACGATGACATTAATGGTAAAGTATCTATTTAAAACAACAAGAGACAATAAAAAAAATCCCCTAATAACAAGTAACAAATAATATCACAAGAGTCATAAAAAAATAATAGCAATAACAATTTACACCAATAAATATTCATCAATTATTACAGTAGTAAAAAAAAATTTACCTTGTAAGAATTAAAAGAAAGTTACCAGCAATTTTAAAGGAACACTGCTAAAAAAAATTATACTATAAGTATAGGGAGTAACGATGACATTAATGCTATTACAAGGTAAAATTTTCTTTTACTACTATAATAATTGATGAATATTTATTGGTGTAAATTATTATTGTTATTATTTTTTTATACCGCTTATTATTGCTATCAATTATCTTTCTTTTTTTTTTCTTTTTTTCATACTGGTAGGCGTCAATCTGACTGGCACCTTTGACTTGGAAGGTGACAGTCTGACTGGCGCCTTTGACTGGTGCCTTTGACCCGTCAGAGTGAGAAAAAAAAATATGCCATATATCCAAAAGGACCCCCTATTAATAAATAATTTCAGAACAACCCTAAACTGATAAATAGTTTTTAAAACGAACTCAGTTTGATCAAAAAGTCTACATTTCCACACTAATTGTACCTGTGTTATTGTGGATCTGGATAGAAGTGCTGTCTTTCTTCTTGGTTTGTGGGGATGTGTAGGTATATATGCGCAAGGGCTTAACTTGGACCTTAGCATCATAAATGCCTTGGTCGATTGCTTTACCTTATGGTTGTCCCTTGTTTTTGCAACTATGGGATTGTTCTGGGCAGACATCAAGGGGCTAATTTATGGATGACAATGGGTAGGGTTTGGATAGGGTACTATAGTACCCATACCCGAACTCATACTCTCGTGGGTAGCAATTTTAGTATTCTTATCCGTACCCTCTGGGTACCTAAGAACCCGTACCTGCACCCGTTACCCGCACTTTAATTTAACAGTGAAAGAGCAATAAATAACAAAAGAAAGTTATACCAATTAAAAACAATTCAAAAGTCTTTTAAGTCCACTCATAAAACAATACAAAACAAAATATTTAAATAAATAAAAACATCCAAAAATGAATTATAGATGCAACTAGGTTTAGAAAGTTAAGAATCTTTAAATTAATTTTGGTTTTTAAATTTGTAATATAGTTGAAATTATATATATTAGTAATATAAATAAATAAATAAATAAATATATATACATATACATATGTGCGGGTATGGGGCGGAGTGGGTACCATAGTACCCGTACCCACAACCTTACCCATTCAAATTTGCGGGTAAATACCCGTACCAATTGTGGGTAATTTTTGCGGGTACCCAATGGGTAGGGTACAAATTGTCATCCCTAGGCTAATTCTATTGTCCAGTAAGTACCTAGGCTTGGCAATTTAGTACTATATAGGGGGAAGAACTCTTAGTTAATTTTCAACCTTATAGCAGCTTATTCCTTTGCTTTTGGTTGACATAATACCTTTAGTTGTCCCTCTACTATATGTCCCTTATTTTTACAGTGGTCAGTGTATACGGGTTCGAGTATCCCTAGTACTTGTTTCAATATAATTTGGCTTATAAAAAAAAGTCAGGATAGAAGATATCGGACGAAAGGGGAGAGCATGCAGTTGCCATGGTGGCAGATGTATGGGGGACAGAGGTCACCGTTGCCGTCTCCGCCGTTACCGCCTTCGTTGCCATGAAGAAAAAAAAAAGACATGTGAATTGGTGGGGTGAGTGATTGTGGGGATGGGAGGGGGCGGGGGCTGGGAATGGGTATTTTGGTAAAAGCAATACCCTAAGGTTAGTGGTTAGTATTCTTTATAAAAAAAATTAGGATATGGGAGGTTGGAATTGACAATTAAGAAGGTGGGAAATACAAGAGCCCAATATAAAATTCTTTTTGATTGGTTGAAAATCTAAAAAATTTAAATTCATATATATTGTATTCAAAATTAAACTCATTATTTCACTTTTTTATCTGAATTTTTCAATTTGACCGCTTGTAGTCAAACTACTCATCAATTACGGGTCAATCTTGAATCTGTGTAAGTTCATGTGGGTTGTTTTTTTTTTTTTTATAGTCATAATTTTTTTATTTTCTAAATAATTATATTTAATGATTGATTTTCTTTTTAGCTGTGCTGATAGGCGATAGCCTCTTTCTTGATCTCTCTTTTTCGATTCATTGCCGGGATAATTTCCATAATGCAATTTGGGTCTCGTCAAATCCGTTAAACAATATCAACATAGATTTTATTCTAATGATATTGACCAATCACTTTTTTAAGACTGAATATCGACCAATCACCTGAGAGTTTTAATATGTTACATCCTTAAGAAAACTAGTAATAAGATATATATTTATAATAACATGATTTTGAATCTTTTAGATCCTTGATGAAATAGGTAATAAGATAAATATTTTATAAAAAACTAGTGACAATATACATTTACAATCTAATTTTGAATTTTCTAGGTTTTAAACAACTTGTTATTTGATTTGGTAGGGATGTAGAAAATTCAGATTCTAATTGATTAGTCAATATATAGTTTCCATTTTTTATAAACATAATTTGTGGTATATATAAAGGTATTAAAAGTTAAATATATAGATCTGAGTATAACAAAGAAAATGTTTTTTCCTTACAAGATTAATGGATTAAATTAATTATGATACCCAATCAAGAGGTATATTGGCAGTCCAAAATCAGTTGGAGAAATTCTCTCCCTTTTTTTTTTTCTTATCACATACCCACATACACTCCCTCTTCCCTCTTCCCTCTTCCCTCTTCCCTCTTCCCTCTTCCTCTCTATCTGTCTATCTTCTTTTTCGATTTTCCTGAGATAACCAGCTACGCTCAGTTTGTAAGTTTTTTTTTTGAATAATCTGTATTTTTTTTGGTACACGAATAATCCATATTTTATCACTTGAAAACCTAGAGCTTCTAATAACTCTCTCTTCAGTTTGGTTTCTTGTCTGTGTTTTGATGGTAAACGGTTTTTTGATGAACAGCTTCTAATCTATATTTTCAATCTTCGATTTTTCATCTTGTAGTTCTTGGCTGTATCCTCTAGCTGATCATTCTTTGTTACCCTTTTCTTCTCAGATGGATAAAGGTAAGCAAGAAGTAATGGATCATGATCATGAGGAACCCTATGAAGAGGTAGAGAAGATGAAGAGATCATCTCCTTCAAAGTCTAGTGAAGTTTATGCTGAACCAATAGCTGTTCGTGAGTGCAATATCTGTGGCAAGACCTTCAGAAATGGCAAAGCATTGGGTGGCCATAGAAGATCTCACTTTCAAGCTGCCAAAAAGCATTCACAAAAGGTGAAAACCCATTACTCAAATCCCTCAAAAAGAAGCAATAATAAGGCTGTTTGTGATGATCATGATGATAATGATGATGGGAAACACACTTGTTATCTATGCAAGAAGGATTTCCCATCGAAGAATGCTTTGTTTGGGCACATGAGGTCTCACCCTGAGAGGGATTGGAGGGGTGTTTGCCCTCCTCCTATTCACACTAATAACAAGAACATAAAAGAGATGGTGAAGAAGAAGAATAAGGGGAAGAACATTACAACCATTGATGAACCCAACCTTTCAGAAGCCATTGCTGAAGACAACAATTGTAAAGATAGTGATGTGAGAGGACTAGTGATTGAGGAGGTAGCCAATAACATCGAAACTGAAACACTGGTTGAGACACTTCCATTGAATAATGAATTTGTAGGTCCAAGAATGTTGGACTTTGACCTGAATGAGTCGCCAGATGATATGCAAGATTAAGCAATTTGTCAGGTATGAATGGTAGTGCAGTCTAAACATTCGTTTTGTAATGCTCATAGTATCGTTGGTTTGAATTTGAATTAATGTTGTTCAATTTTACTCTCTACTCAATTTATGTTTTATATGACTTCCCTTTCTATTTTAAGATGAATTTCCTGAAGTGTCAATTTACTATGAAATATATTGCTAGTAATCTTCAAAATAAAAAAAGGCTATATTGTGACCCCCTATATAGCTATATCTCAACCTTACAGTTCTCTTTGGCTTTAGGTTTATGTATTATCTGTAGTTGATGTGATTAGTTTTTTTTTTACAAGATACTTGATGTGATTAGTTATGTCATCAATGTTTCTTTGTATATGGGTTCAATTCGGTACCCTTGTAATCAGTCATATATAAAATTTTACTTATAAAAAAAAGCATAAATCTATTCTCTTTTAAACTTTCATAATTTTTCGTTTTGTCGCTCTTACAAGCCAAGGCGGTGAATGAAAGCAAAATAGATTAAAAAGCTGTAGTTTTGAACATCAAGGTTTTGTATAAGGTTTTTCATGTCCTTATGTTTGCAGAAACACACTTGGTGGCTATGTCTATACATTATATAATCCATACTCCTTTGCAAGGCTAGATGTTATATATGTCTATGGATATTAATATTTGTGACGGAAGAAACGCCGGGGCTCCCCATCCTAAATTTTCCAAGCAATTACTAATTTCTTTCAATTTTTATATTATTTTTCTAAAATACGGTGACTTCATAAATCCAGTTTTTCCCTACTGTCTAGCTTATTGGATTAAGCTAGATACAAGAGGAAAATGAATTCTCCTCATTCAAAAAATAACGAATTTATACATTAATACACCGTTAAATCAACCATTGAAAGTGTTGAGAAAGCCTAAGATGTGCGTAAATGCACTAATGCATGGATTGATGATTTTCCAAAGGTAGGGAATCCGAATCTAGATGTGGGTATGTGACAAGAGAAAGGAGAGAGAAGGAAGGAAAGAACATCTCCCAATGTAATATTAAATGAGATATAAAATAAAGCTGGCATTCAATTTCACAAAAGTTTAACGATTTCCAATTGTCAAGACACCTTAATTATTACAATTAAAGTAGAAATTAAAGTAGAAACCAAATGGAAAAGTTTTGACAAACAAAAAACTGTTATCAATATATATAGATTTTGTTTTAAGATATTGGTCAATCACTTAACAGTTTCAATCTGTTACATCCTTACGAAAAACTAGAAATAAGATATAAGATATACATTTATAATTCTGTCAAAAGAAAAAGATACACATTTATAATAACCTGATTTTGAATCTCTTACATCCTTAAAGAAACGAGTAACAACTAATAAGGTAAATATTTTTATAAAAAAACTAGTGATAATATATATTTATAATATAATTTTGAATTTTTTATGTTTTAGACAAATATATTATAATATAATTTTGAATTTTCTATCTTTTAAACAACTTGTTATCTATCAAAAAGGATTGACACATCTGGTCAAGCCTTCCGCTTACACTTGCTGATGTTGATGGTATTTTCTGACCTTGCAA
This sequence comes from Sophora flavescens, assembly GCA_030762895.1. Taxonomy (NCBI): domain Eukaryota; kingdom Viridiplantae; phylum Streptophyta; class Magnoliopsida; order Fabales; family Fabaceae; genus Sophora; species Sophora flavescens. Next base: position 146,052,762 of record CM061062.1, read on the forward strand.
GGAGACGTGTCTTTCCCCAATCTAAACTTTTTTTTATAAAAAAAAAAACTTGTTATCTATTTTTTTTGTAGGGAGGTAGAAAATAAAAATTCTTACGTGATTAGTCAATATATAATTTTTCATTCTTTATATATAAATACAAATTATGGTAAAATATGTTATTCCTAAATTATATAAGTATAGCATTAAAAAAAACGAGAGTGACATATATATTAACTTGCTAAAATTTATATATTAAAAGTTAAATATATAAAAAAAATATTTAGATTTGTCAAAGAAAATCTTTTTTGAGGAATGAATTAATTGTAATAATTAAGGAGGTATAATGATAGTCAAAAATCACTGAAATTTTTGAAAAATCTAATACTACTTTATTTCATATTTCAATTGGAGATATTATTTCTTTCTTCTCTCTCTTTTCTCTTTTCTCTTTTCTCTTATCACATACACAACCTTCCCTCTTCCTCTATATCTATCTATCATCTTGTTTCTCCAAATCTTCCTTGTTTTCGATCTTCCTTATTCACCCAACTAAGTACGCTCATTTTTTTTAAAAAAATTCCGATTAATCTCTATAATCTATATTTTATCACCTTAAAACCTCCAGCTTCTAACTCTCTCCTCAGTTAATTTGGTTTTCTTTTTTGTGTTTTGGTGGTAATTTTTCTTTGATGAATAGCCATGTACGTATTTTCAATATTCACTTTTTTATCTTCTTGTTCTTGAAGTTAACTTCTAACTGATCATTCTTTGTTACCTTTTTTTTTCTCGGATGGATATAGACAATAAAGATAAGCAAGAGAAGTAATGGATCATGATCATGAGAAACCCTACGAAGAGGTAGAGAAGATGAAAAGATCTCCTTCAAACTCTAGTGAAGTTTATGCTGAACCAATAGCTGTTCGTGAGTGCAATATTTGTGGCAAGACTTTCAGCAATGGCAAAGCATTGGGTGGCCCTAGAAGATCTCACTTTCAAGCTGCCAAGAAGCATTCACAAAAGGTGAAAACCCATTACTCAAATCCCTCAAAAAGAAGTAATAATAAGGCAACATGTGATGATGATGAAGATGTTGATGGGAAACAGACTTGTTATCTATGCAAGAAGGATTTCCCATCAAAGAATGCATTGTTTGGGCACATGAGGTCTCACCCTGAGAGGGACTGGAGGGGTGTTTGCCCCCCTATTATTCACACTGAAAATAAGAACACTTCTTCTTGCTCCCTCCGTTCAAGTTCTGATTCTATGGAATCAGATTATGATGATGATTGTGTGGATAAAGATCTATCTTTACCAAGATGGCAAAAGACAGATAAAAGAGGGAGAAGAAGTGTTGGTGCTTATGAGGATGTTGAGAATCTTGTGCATATTCGATGCAACTACTTTTCTGCTGGTCTGTGGTGAAGCCAAACAGTCCTGAATCTCCAATCCCATGTAAGGAAAAAGGTATTTTTGCCGGAGAACCATCAAGTAGCGAAAAGCTTGTGCTGAAGAAGATAAAATTCTATGTAAGTGGTTCATTGAATTGTGAAAACAAAAATGATGGGGATGCTGATTGTGATAGTGATAAGGTGAATGGAGAAAAGGGTTCATCTGGAATAGTCAGGGATGAAAAAATTTCAGCTAATATGAATGTGTATGTGACTTCTGAAAGTGTGAATACTGAAGTAATGGAAGATGATGTTGGCTTTTCTGATGAAATGATCAAAGAGATGGTGAAGAAGCAGAAGAAGAATAAGGGGAAGAAGATAAAGAAATTGTTATTAAAACCAAAGACTCAAGATTCGGAATCTGAAGACAAAGGCTTTGTTGATAAAACTGAAAAGAAATTGAATGGCTATGAATGTCTATGAATATCAAGTTAATACAATTTTTGCTTACCAAAAAAAATTTAGCTAGTGCGACCCTTGGCATAAGATAGCCTCTCCATTCCTAAATTTTCCAAGCTGTCACTAATTTATTTTAATTTTCATATTATTTTTTCTTAAATATTGCCTCCCCATAAATTCCTTTTTTTTCAACGATTCAGCTCAATGAATTTAGCTAAATCCAGAAGAAATTCATATGAATTAATGTATCGTTGGATCAATCACTGGAATTGAGGAAACTTAAGATGTGTATTGAGAAGAGAAAAAAGAAAAGGAAGAAAAGAATCTCTCCCAATAAAATATTGGATATGAAATGAAATATAAAATAAAGTCGTCATTGAATTTTCCAAAAGTTTAACGGATTTTAAACTAGCATTACCTCCTTAATTATCACAATTAATTTGTTCCTCTTATATGGAAAAAATTATTTTAATTCCTTCCTCTTATATGGAAAAAATTATTTTCTTTGTCAAATCGATATATATGACTTTTAATATTTTTACAATTTTATGAAGAGTTAAGCTCAATGTTTCATCATTTTCTCTTCATAATTTGAATCAACTTTTCATTGATGTTTTTTTTACTAGTGCAGAAACCTATATCATACACGGATATATATTGCTCTGAACATTTCTATAAAATATTTTGCATTTTAAATATATAAAAATTTTGTAGTAATTTGTATTATGAATAATCCAATAACAATTATAAAAAAATTGATTTATTTTCCACGTATATCTGTGGATAAAAAACATTTTGTATGGGACTAATTTCATTTATAATTTTTTATGAAATAATTTGGTTGAAAGAAGGAAGAATCGAGCCTCTCCGTCGACGGAGACGAAGCCGTAGTTGTTCTTGATTCTGGATTCATCTTCGGCAGTTTCTACTCCGATCATATTCAGATCAAGTTAATCAAGCCAATCAAGCAAGAGCTCAAAGGTTCAACGATCAATTGGGGAAATCAGCATCAATTCACATTCCAACATCTTCAAACTGAAGGCTAATGGAGGTTCTTCTGTTGAGCAACTTTCAGAACTTTCCTCGCCTGTTGAAGATGGTGGATCTGATTTCACCTTTTTTGGAGCCACCAACGAATCTAAGGAACTCGTCACTGATCTCTTCAAGAAAGTTGTACCGGTTCCAGATCGTTCGTTGTTCGCCGAGATCGCTCTTTCTGCCGCAGGTCTTCATCGCGTCGACATCGGCACTGGCTTCGACAAGAATCGTGCTCCTTCAGACATCAAGAATGGCGGCTTCCTCAACTTCTTCTGCAACTCTGGATCTGACATCTATGAGTCCTATATGGATGTGGTTCCTCCATGTTTGACTCCGATAAACGTCTCTTGGTTCTCCATCGGCGAGTCAAGCATCACCACCTTCAATCACGGCGGAACTCTCAACGCCATCTCCAACTCCGCAACGCCACCACAACACACAGTTCTGGTATTCGATCCCGGTGGAAACTGTTAAGTCTCTAAAATGTCTTATGTGCATTTCCCTAAGTTTTGATGAGAACTAAACATTGGTTATTGATTTAATTAATCTTCATATTGGTTGCTAACCTGTCTATCTAGTGAGCATATTAAAACAGTCAGAATCATCTGTCTGCTCATATAGATAACTACCTGTCTGGATAAGGGAAAGTCAACCTGTCTGCTGACTAGGATTATTGACTTCTTTCAAGAGACGTTTTCAACCTGTCTCTCCATGAGTTCCTACACTCGTCTGAGGTTGCTCATTGAAGAACCAAGGACCTAACAAGCTTTTGTTCGCTGTCACATCAGAAAGAGACTTGAAGCCTTCTCTCTTACTCAGTCTCACGCTTATCAAGAAAATTCAGAAGTAACTCTCTCAAGCAACCTCGGTTATCATAACCAAAGACCAGTTAAAGAATTCTTCCAACTTGCTTTATTCCCTAGTACCTCTGGTCCTTACACGAAAAAGGGAATTGTACTCAGCAAAGTACAAAAAGCTCTCTGCAAAACTCTGATATTACTGATTCACGATGCAAAAAGCCATGATCCTTCAATTTAGAGTACAACCAACGTTCATATTGCATTAATGGCTGCCCAGAACAACTTTATTGCATTTAATGAAGTTCTTCTTGAAGCCAACATCTGAAGGAATGTCTCTAACAGATCTTAAATGTTTGAAGAGTATAAATACATAAGTCATTGAAGATGAAGATATAGAGAATACATATAGCATTAAAGAATCATTACTCTGCGCATTAATATCTTCATTCTTTCATTCTGTATTCTTCAATCATTCGAAGTTATGACGTAGACTTTCCTAAGCTTTACATTCAAATCACTCTTTGAGTGTTATTGAAAGATCTGTCTGTCTGAAGTTGTATTTACTTAAAACCAAATTTCTTAAACAAATTTGTCTTGGAGCCTAAAGAGGCTAAGTGTGCAAAGAATACTTGTCTTGGAGCCTGAAGAGGCTAGGTGTGCAAAGAATACTTGTGTTGGAGACTGGAAAGGCTAGGGGTGCAAATAATACTTGGAGTCTGTAACCTGATCAGTTATAGTTGATAAATCTTGGTGTTTCCAAGGACTGGACGTAGCTCTTTCCTTTGAAGAGTAAACCAGGATAAATAATTATGTCAATCTCTCTTTCCTTATAAACTCTTAGGTTGATTTAGTTTTCTTATCCGTTTATCAAGTGGCATGTTTGTCTAAGTCACTGTTAAAATTTCATTAGACAGGTCACCTGTCTGTCCTGTATCTTTCCACTCGTCTGAACCAAGATTCTGTATGCGAAAAGGTTTCAACTTTGTTTAAACTCTGATAAACACAATTCAACCTCCCTTCTCATGTTTATAGTTGTCTATTTTAGTTGGTATCAGAGCTCAGCCTCCTGGTTGAGCATCTAACAGCGTAGAGGTAAAAGGTCCTGAAGAATATACATGACTGTTGGAGCTAGTTCAAGTGGAAGTCACCAGACTGAAGGAGTCACCCTAACCAGACCTCCTTACTTCAATGGAGAAAACTACAGCTATTGGAAAGATAGATTTCAATGGTTCATTCTATCTACAAACTCTGATCTCTGGGATGTCATTACAGATGGTCCATTCATTCCCAAGAATGATGATGACATTGACAAGCCAAAAGCTCAGTGGACTACTGCAGAAAAGACAAAATGGGAGCTGAACCACAAAGCTAGATATAACATCATTTGTGCTCTCAGTCCTGAGGGGTTTGAGAAGGTATGTGCTTATGACTCTGCCAAAGAAATATGGGACACTTTAGCTGTCACGCATGAAGAAACAGCCAAAGTCAAAGAGTCAAAGATTGCCATACTTGTCAGAAAGTATGAACTGCTTGTCCTTGAGGAAGGAGAATATGTTTTTCAAATGATAGGAAGATTTCAAACTATAGTCAACAGTTTAAAATCTCTTGGAAAAGTCTACACTAATGCTAAGAAGGTTGGAAAGATTCTGAGAAGTCTACCTAAACAGTGGAGACCTTTGGTCACTGCTATTTCTCAAGCTAAGGATCTTACTACCTTGACTATGGATGAACTTCTTGGAACACTAGCTGTTCATGAGCAAGAACTTGGAGATGAAGTTGCACCAAAGAAGGGTAAGTCAATTGCTCTGAAAGCTGATCAAAAGTCAGCAAAAGCTTCCAAGGCTCTAAAGGCATACGAGTCATCCAGTGATGCTGACCTGTCTGGACACGAGGATTCTGAGAGTGATGAAGAGTTGTGTCTCCTGACCAGGAAGATAAAGCTTCTCCTATAGAAAAAGAATTTCAAGAGGGATAAGCCATTCAGAAGGTTCAACAAGGACAAGAACTTCAAAGAATCCACTTCAACAGACAAAAGTCCAATTGTCAGCAATGAGTGCAAGAAGCCTGGTCTCATCAAGACTGAATGTCCTCATCTCAAGAAGGCCCCTTTTAAGAAATTCTTCAAGAAGAAGAAGAAGGGAATGATGGCTACTTGGGAGGATCTGGAGTCAACATCTTCTGATGAAGAAACAGAGGAAGAAGCCAATCACTGTTTGATGGTCAATACTGACTTAGACTAAGACGGTGAGGTACATCCAGACTATGAAGAATTACTTGATGCCTATGAGGAGTTGTTGGAGGAATCCAACTGCTTATCTAAGGCCTTCAAATCCCTCAAGAGAGAGTATGTAAAGCTCACCTATGAGCATAAACAGAAATCTCAAGAGTGTGAGAAGCTGGCTAAAGAAAATAGTGAGCTGAAGACTGAAAAGTCTAATGAGGCTAAGATCTCAAGTGAAACATCACCATCTGAAGAAGTTGAAAAACTTCAATAGAAAGTGGAAGAGCTCACTACTGGTACCTGGACAGTGGTTGCTCGCGTCGTATGACAGGAGAAAGGTCTATGTTCCTAGACCTCCAACTTAAGAAAGGAGGACGCGTTGTATTTGGAGGGAATCAAAAAGGGAAAGTTATAGGAATTGGTACTATTGGTGGTAAACCCCCTCTTCCCTCTATATCTAATGTTTTATGGTTAAAGGATTAAGACACAATTTGCTTAGCATAAGTCAATTATATGATAGTGGATTTGATGTTTCATTTACCAAGGATGTATGCATCGTCAAAGACTGTTGTGGTAAAACCCTCTTTTCAGCTAAAAGGCAACAAAATCTTTATAAGATTGAACTGTCTGATCTCTCATATCAAAGTGTAACCTGTCTGATGTCTAAAGAGGGTGAGAGATGGTTATGGCATAAGAAACTAGGACATGCTAGTATGAAACTAATTTCTGAATAAAAAGGAATAATCTTGTGAGAGGATTGTCTGATATTAGTTTTAAGAAAGATGTCTTGTGTGATGCATGTCAGAGAGGTAAACAGATAAAATCAAGTTTCAAATCTAAAAACAAAGTATCAACCACTAGACCTCTTCATTTGTTACACATGTATCTGTTTGGACCAGTTAGTGTTGCCAGTCTGGCTGGAAGAAAATGTCGATTTGTCATAGTTGATGACTATTATAGATACACATGGGTACTCTTATTAACCCACAAGGATGAGTCTTTTAAGGTTTTCTCAAGATTCTCGTAAAAAGAGTACAAAATAAGCGGGGGTTTCTGTATTTCTACCTTCGAAGTGATCATAGGGGAGAATTTGAAAATGAGCAGTTTAGACAGTTCCGTGAGAAGAATGGGATGTCTCACAATTTCTCTACACCTAGAACTCCACAAAGAAAATGGAGTGGTTGAGAGAAAGAAGAGATCTCTGCAAGAGATGTCTAGATCTATGCTCAATGAAAATAATCTCCCTAAGTACTTCTGGGAAGAAGCTGTAAACACTTCTTGTTATGTACATAACATAATACTTATTAGGCATTTTCTTAAAAGGACACCTTATGAATTGTGGAAAGGAAAAAGCCCCAACATATCTTATTTTCATGCTTTTGGATGTGAATGTTTTATTCTGAATGCCAAAGATAATCTTGGAAAGTTTGATTCTAAAGTAGATAAAGGTACTTTCGTAGGATATTCTGAAATGTCTAAAGCTTTTAGAATTTATAATTCAAGAACTTACATTATTGAAGAATTTGTTCATGTTAAATTCAATGATGGATTAAAGACTGATAAAGAACTATCAGATCTAGAAGATGATCTTGTAGGTCTTGATATAAACAAACCAGAAAGTCAACAACCCAATCTAACCAAGACAAAACCTGTGCTTGAGGCTGACAGACAAGTGGAGCAGACAAGTCAACAGACGAGTCAGCAGACAAGTCAAGATCTTCATGATGATCTCAAAAGGGATTGGAAGTTCAACACTCATCATCCTAAGGATATTATTATTGGAAATCCTTCTGAATGAGTAAGAACCATATCCACACTAAGAGAATCAAGCAATATGACCTTTATATCATAATTGGAGTCAAAACGCATTGAATAAGCCCTTGAGGATGAAAGTTGGATTCTTGCTATGCAAGAAGAACTTAACCAGTTCACCAAAAATGATGTCTGGACTGTTGTCTCTAAGCCTAAAAACAAGTCGGTTATTGGAACAAGATGGGTCTTCAGAAACAAATGGGATGAAGATGGTAAAGTTGTCAGAAATAAGGCAAGGTTAGTAGCTCAAGGCTATAACCAACAATAAGGTATTGACTATACTGAAACTTTTGCACCTGTAGCTAGAATAGAAGCTATACACATCTTAATGTCATCTGCTGCACAACACCAAATCACCCTGTTTCAAATGGATGTAAAAAGTACTTTTCTAAATGGTATAATTGAAGAAGAAGTGTATACTAAACTACCCCCTGGTTTTGAGGATACTGATAAACCAGATCATGTCTTTAAACTTAAGAAAACATTATATGGTTTGAAACAAGCACTTAGAGCATGGTACGATAGACTTAGTTCTTTTCTCATGCATAATAGTTTTACTAGAGGACAAGTAGACACTACTCTATTCAAGAAATGCTCTATTATTATAGTTCAAATATATGTTGATGATATTATTTTTGGAGCAACAAATGAAAAGTTGTGCAATGAATTTTCAAATCTAATGCAAGCTGAATTTGAGATGAGCATGATGGGAGAATTGAAGTTCTTCCTTGGATTACAAATCAAGCAAACAAGTGGTGGAATTTACATCCATCAACAAAAGTATACCAAGGATTTACTCAAGAATACAAAATGGAAAATGCAAAGCTCATGAAAACTCCTATGCAACCCAATGCAAAACTAAGCAAAGCTGATGAAGGAAAAAAGGTAGGCCAAACTGTCTACAGAGGTATGATTGGCTCTCAACTGTACTTAACTTCAAGCAGACCTGACATTCAATTTAGTGTCTGTATATGTGCTAGATTCCAATCTGATCCTAAAGAATCTAATCTTAAGGCTGTTAAAAGAATATTTAGATATTTTCTTGGAACTACTAATCTTGGTTTGCTGTATTTAAGATCAAAAGAATACAGATTAGTGGGATATTGTGATGCTGATTTTGATGGAGACATAATAGAAAGAAAAAGCACCAGTGGAGAATGTCACTTTATTGGAGCAAGCTTAGTCTCCCTGTCAAGCAAGAGGCATACAACTATTACACTGTCTATTGCTGAGGCAGAATACATTTCTGCTGCTAGTTGTTGCTCTCAACTCTTATGTATAAAACATCAACTTGAGGCTTACTCTATTTCTGAGCATAACATATATGTATGGTGTGATAATTCCAGTGCTATTTGCTTAACTAAAAATCCAATTCAACATTCTAAGGCTAAGCATATTGAAATCAAACATCATTTTATTAGGGATTATGTTCAGAAAGACATTTTTGATATTAAGTTTGTGAAAACTGAAAATCAATGGGCTAATATTTTCACTAAACTCCTAGCGTGAAGAAAGGTTCTTATTTATTAGAGATAATCTAAACATGCACAACATTGTTGAATGACATGTGCAGTGTTAACTTTGTCGTGCTTTATCACCTGTCTATGCTTACTTGTCTGGCTCTGCTGAGTCACTATGCTAGAACTCAACAGTTTTGTTGAAATGGCTATTAAGTGTTTAATGCCATTCCCTTATCTGAAGCTAAGCATGTGCACGGTAGTTTACATATCTCGAAACCATGTTTTCATTATGTCTTAAGTGGGTGTTGTAGTTCATCATACAAATCGTGCCGTTTTGAATTAAAAATGTCGTTTTTCTCTCTCATATTTTTATGACTATAAAAGACAATTGATCAGAAAGGTTGAACCTTTACGTTTTGAAAAATTCCAAAATCTCTTTGTCTTTTTGTCTTTGAAATCCTCTTCTCTCTCAAAACCCTAGAACCGTTTTCTCTAAAAAAATGGCATCATCCAAGCGTCTCTCTACAAAAGAAATCGCTGAGAAATACAATCTCGAGGTTACTGAGATAGAAAAGATCATTCCAGGAAAGACTGTTGATCTTCAACAGATGAAGAAGCTAGGTATGGATGTCACTGAAGAATTGGAGTACTCCAAGTGGACTCTTTTCTTCGACCTCAAGGAGCTTGTTCACCCTAAGCTCGTTCAAACGTTCTGGAGAAATGTTGTGGTTGTCACCAACTGACTCAACGAAATTAAAAGCGTTAAGACTGAAATGGGGGATAAAACCCTTCTCTTCCCTATTAGCTCTCTAGAGCTTGTCACAAAATGTCCGATAATCGGAGCTGGCTTCACACCCAACTGGGAAGATGAAGTGGGAGTTGACAATGTCAACATTGCCATCTATACCCAAACCAGTGAACCCTAAGCCTGTCAACATGGTGGTCAAGTGTAGATTCCTGCACAAATTGCTGTTGGAATGCGTGATGCCAAGGAAAGTCTCACAAGATAGTGTGACCAAGATGGACAGATTTGCTCTGTACCACTTGATCCACAAAATCAAGGTTGACATCAATGACCTTATCTACATGTACCTTGAGATTCTGATCAAGAGAACCAACATGCAGACCTATCCTTATGGGATGCTGCTGACAATGGCATTCAGGAACAAGTTGTTTGTTCCTAGTGATGTTCACTTTGTGGACATGTCACTGCCCATAGACAGGAAGATATTGTTTTTGATGGACATCAAGGGAATCCCTTTTGCTGATGAAGAGGAAGACAACAACAACAAGAAGAAGAAGAAGAAGAAGCATGCTGTTGAGCAGAAGAAGGAAGAACCAGTGGTTTCCACTGATGAGTCAGAAGTCCCCATTTCTGAAAGACTGTCAAATCGTCAGGAAAGGTGGCCAGACAAGACCAAATTCCAGAGCTGCAACCCTTAATGTCTGAAGATTCTACTGAAACAGTTAAGCCCTTGAGGTTCAGGCTAAGGAGACCCTCTCCCATGAGGAAGACTAGTGAAGCTGAGGAATTAGTGGATGTTCCAGCTCAGTCCAGTAAGAAAAGGAAGCTGGTGAAGACCTTTTCCAAGGTCAGACAAGTTGAGTCTGAGCCTAGCAAAGAGGAAACATCTGCTTAGGGGGAGCAGACAGAGCAAGTTCTGGAAGAACCAAAAAAGACTTTCATTTTGGGAATTATTCCCAAAAAGAGAAGATATGGATACCCAGCACCTGCTAAGATTGTAGTGAATGCAGAAGCTAACACTGCAAAGACCTATCTGGAGGATCTCAAACAGTTGTACCCAAGGATGACCAAGTGTCTCCTTCTCGCAAGAAGTTGAAGATATCTGAAGAGCGGACATCTCCTTCATTCCCTTCCCCCTTACATCAAGGTATCATTACCCTATCTGTCTCTTCTCCATATGCCCTTTTTGTTCAACCTCTCTCTGTTGCATCTCCTATTCCTTCACCTGTCCACTCTTTTCAAAATAAAAAAATCATCTTTTACTGTTGTACTGATGATCACAAGACACGTTGTTCACAGGGACTCTGCTCCCAAAGAACAAACTGGCATATCATCGAGACTCTTTGTGTCTGATATGGAAACTCTTTTCTTTGCAAGTATCTCACGCTTCCCTTGTTGGGAATTTGCGTATAAAAAAAAAATAACGCAGCGGAAAAATTCCCATCGAAGGATCCTTGCGAATGGTCATGATTCATGGTTAGAAGATTTACCTCTTGAAGCGATGACAGTTGATTAAAATTGTCTATCACGAACACCGCACGAACGATGTCTCTAAGGTATCCACACGAGCAGATTCCGTGAAGGTCCAACGTCACGAACCCGAAGCGTCTCTGTCTCACAGTGCTAGCTTCGAAAACCGAGAACTGCTGCTCACTATCACTCTTTATGTGCGGCTAAGGTAAAACAAAACCGTGTAGGCACAATAGCTTAAGTGGTCTACTTATAGCAGCACCTCCTTAAGTGAGTTAGTGAGCAGTGTTTGACCTAAGCCCCGTGTACTATGCGCTAGGCCCAATAGAAAAGTCCAACTCTCCTTTTAATGCTTCTTTTAATCTGCTCTTATGTGTGTGACCCTATAGGTTCCCAAAACATTAGTAGTAATATTAAATCCCATTTAATATTACAAACAGTGAGCGGTATCTAGCAATACATCACTGCTACCTAAGTAGTGAGAAAGTCAGTGATTTGACGAAACCTTTCTGTGACAAATATTCATGTGCATTATTATCCCTTTGTCCATATATCTATATTGAACACAAGACATGGAATGTGTCACCCTTGTATGGTTCAATATCATGTTCCCTGATACCCGAGTAGACTTAACAACAAATGAGGTCAATATCTCATATTGACTCATTTCAGCACGGCCATGCATTTTCTGGTCTCACTCTATCGGGGCCCCGAGATATTACTCTTGTTATGTAGGAGGGACAAATTCCATCTAGGTCACTCACATCCCTCTGCATGGCTCGTGGTATGCCCAATGTCCATCTTTATAATCATCCTATTACAGATGACGTTTGACGATATTAAAGCACACGACTCCTCATGTAGGGATCGTAGCGATTTCAGGTCGAAGGATTGCATACACCATTGTCACTATGAGAACTACTTATGACACTCACACAACGCTCCATGTAGTGTTCTCATGGTGGGTCAATCCAGTACATCATTACTCTAATGTGTACCTATGTGGCGACTCGATATCTCATATCCATGACCCGTGAGATATGGTCATCAGTCTACACACATAATAGTCTCAATATATTATTATTGTCCTTATTAATAAAATACTTGACTACGGATATTTAAGAATAGGATTTCATTGTTCAATAGTGTCTCACGATCAAGTCATATACTTGATATTCTATTAAACTGAAATTTCTATTCTGAGGACTTTATTATGTTTAAACAAGTAACACAATAAACTGGAATGCCTCATATCATATATATATATATATATATATAATAGCAAGATACAAATGTAGTCTAAGAAATACACTGGCCTCTAGGGCTTACACCAACAATCTCCCACTAGCACTAGAGCCAATCGGGCATAAATATAATGCCCATCGATCTAGTAGTGTGACCTTCATGCTTCTGTTGAGCAAGAGGTTTCGTAAGTGGGTCAGCAACGTTATCAAGTGTTGGTACTCTGCATATTTTCATATCTCCTCTATCGATAATCTCTCGAATGAGATGGAAGCGCCTAAGTATATGTTTGGATCGCTGATGAGATCTAGGTTCCTTAGCTTGTGCAATGGCCCCATTGTTATCACAATAGAGATCAATGGGGTCCACAATACTAGGAACCGTACCAAGCTCAACAATGAACTTCCTGATCCAAACAGCCTCCTTTGCTGCATTGGAGGCGGCAATATACTCAGCCTCTGTAGTAGAATCGGCGACTGTCTCCTGCTTTGAACTCTTCCAGCTCACCGCCCCGCCATTCAGGCAGAACACATAACCAGATTGCGATCTGGAATCATCCTTATCGGTCTGGAAGCTAGCATCTGTGTAACCTATTACAGCAAGCTCTTCCTTGCCTCCATATACCAAGAACGAATCCTTAGTTCTTCTCAAGTACTTAAGGATGTTCTTGATAGCAGACCAGTGACTTTCACGGGATCGATCGGTACCTGCTCGTTATGCTTAAAGCATACGATACATCTGGTCGAGTACATAACATGGCATACACGATAGATCCAATTGCGGATGCATATGGAATCTTACTCATGCGATCCCTTTCTTCTTGAGTGGAAGGGGATTGTGCCTTTGATAGGCATATACCATGTGACATAGGCAAGAGTCCTTTCTTGGATTCATGCATGTTAAAGCGTCTCAACACTTGGTCTATGTATGTCCTCTGACTTAGGCCAAGCAATTTCAGCGATCTATACCTATAGATCATGATTCCCAATACATAGGTAGCTTCACCCAAATCTTTCATAGAGAAGCAATTCCCTAACCATGTCTTTACATTTTGTAGTGTAGGGATATCATTTCCAATGAGTAATATGTCATCTACATACAACACCAGAAAAACAACAATGCTCCCACTAACCTTCTTGTAGACACAAGGTTCATCTTCATTTTTGATGAATCCGTACTGTCTTACAGCATCATCAAAACGAAGGTTCCAACTTCTGGAAGCTTGCTTCAATCCATAGATTGACCGCTGCAATTTACATACCTTTCCGGCATCCTCTGAAATGTCAAAGCCTCCAGGTTGTGTCATGTACACATCCTCAAGAAGCTTTCCATTAAGGAAAGCAGTTTTGACATCCATCTGCCATATCTCATAATCATGGTATGCAACGATAGCAAGTAAGATCCGGACGGATTTAAGCATCGCAACAGGTGAAAAGGTCTCATCATAGTCGACACCATGAATTTGCTTGAAACCCTTAGCCACCAATCGCGCCTTAAAGGTAGGTACTTTACCATCCATGTCAGTTTTCTTTTTGAAAACCCACTTGCACCCTATGGGTTTTACCCCTTCAGGTGGCTCTACCAAGGTCCATACCTGGTTGGTGTACATGGAATCCATCTCAGATTTCATGGCCTCAAGCCACTTCTCAGATTCTGGGCCAATGATGGCCTCCTGGTAAGTCACAGGCTCATCTTGATCCATGAGCAATACATCACCTTGTGGAGTCATGAGAAATCCATATCTCTCAGGCTGGTGACGTATCCTGTTAGACCTATGCTGGTCTTGTGCTCTTGGAGCGAGTTGTTCCTCCACAACATTTTGTGAAGGTCGCTCCTGTTCTACCAATGGTAGGTCACTACTCTGTGATTCTTGAATTTCTTCAAGTTCTATCTTCCTCCCACTGGTTCCTATGGAGATAAACTCCTTTTCTAGGAATACACCAGTCCGTGCGACAAACACTTTGGTTTCGGAAGGATTATAGAAATAGTATCCCTTGGTTTCTTTGGGATACCCCACAAAGAAGCATTTATCAGATTTGGGATCAAGCTTATTAGAAACTTGACGTTTTACATATGCTTCACAACCCCAAATCTTCATAAAAGACATGCTGGGTCGTCTACCAGTCCATATCTCATATGGTGTCTTTTCTACCATTTTGGATGGAACACGGTTAAGTGTAAAAGCTGCTGTTAATAGAGCATGTCCCCAGAAAGAGTTTGGAAGGTTTGCATGACTCATCATAGACCGAACCATGTCCAACAAGGTTCGATTTCTCCTCTCAGAAACACCATTCCATTGTGGTGTTCCAGGTGGAGTGAGTTGAGATAAAATTCCACACTCTCTCAGATGATCATCAAACTCTAGGCTCAAATATTCACCACCTCGATCTGATCGAAGAGTTTTAATATTTTTACCAAGTTGGTTTTGTACCTCATTTTTGAATTCCTTGAACTTTTCAAAGGATTCCGATTTATGTTTCATAAGATACACAAATCCATATCTACTGAAATCATCAGTAAATGTGATGAAGTACTGAAAACCACCTCTAGCTAATGTGTTTAGGGGTCCGCATACATCGCTATGTATAAGACCCAAAAGATCGTTAGCTCTTTCACCTTTTTCGGTGAATGGAGCTTTAGTCAACTTTCCCAATAAACAAGACTCACATATCTCATATGATTCATAATCAAATGAGTCCAAGAGTCCATCTTTGTGGAGCTTCGAAATGCGCTTCTCATTTATATGGCCTAAACGACAATGCCAAAGATAAGACGGGTTCAACTCATTTGGTTTGAACCTCTTAGTATTTATGTTATAGATGGGCATTTCGAGATCAAGGACATAAAGCCCATTACTCATGTGTGCACTAGCATAGAAAATATCATCCAAATAAATAGAACAACTTTTGTTCTTTATTATAAAAGAAAAACCAATCTTGTCCAAACAAGAAACGGAAATGATATTCCTGCTAATTGCAGGCACAAAATAATAGTTCTCTAACTGAGTAGTAAGCCCAGTTTTGATGAGCCTCTGGTTGACTGGTTTTATAACTAGTAAAGACCATGGCTTTGTGCTAATTTTATATCATTTTCGCCCAAATTAGACTTGATTGTCTTTAAGCAGCATTTTGAGTCTTTAAAGTATTTTTAAGTTAATTTAGTTGATTTAGAGTTAAATAAAGCACTTATGCTATTTTCTGTTTTCAGGTTAATAAAAGGAAATAAATCTGGAGCTTTCGCCCCGCGAGAAGGCATTCGCCTCGTGAACCTGAAGGTGACTGTGCCAGAAAATTTGCATCCTTTCTGTGTCACCCCGCGAATCCAATCCTCGCCTCGCGAGAGTGAAGACCATAAGTCATTACCTATCCATTCCTCGGCACGCGAGCCGAGCTTCGCCTCGCAAGAATACCAAACGCTGCAAGATTCGCCTCGCGAGACAGTGTTCGCCTCGCGAGTCCGCTGATTCCAGATACTGTATATAAGTCAGTTTTAGACAGAACTGAGAGAGGTTGGCTAGTTGTTAGCCAGTCTTAGGCAGCAGTAGTAGTAGTTTCAGTAGCTTACTTTCTTTTCTTTACTTTTGTGTTTATTTCTGTAATGGAGAGCTAGTCTCCTAGATTAATCTACCGTGATTGGTTTCAATTACACTTGAGGTTCTGTATTTCCTATTTTGTTTGCTATTCTCTTTTCAATGCGATGTTATACATTTCTGTTTGTTATTTCAGGAGTGTATAGTGTTGTGTTGATTCATTTCGATGATGCTATGTGCCTATATTGAATCGCGTTTGTTATTTCGCGTGTGTTCATTCATGTTCGTTTAGTTCATGAGGGCTTAACCCCGTTTGTTTAATTCGGGAATAGGGACATGTATCCGTAGTAGCGATTTCGTTTGTTAATTGTTACTACAACCGGGAGGGGATTAGAATCTGCTTAGGGCTTGGATTTATGTGAACCAATGATAGTGTGAAACCGAGAACAGTAGGTTAATCGTTTCTTTGCTATTTGATATTTTTTAGTTTTCATTGCCTTGTTTTGCTTTGTTTCTTATTTGCATTCACTCCAACCCCCCAAAACTGATTTTCTGTTAATAACAACAACCTAAGAGTCCTTGTGAGACAATACTCGAGTTGTCGCTTCCCTATCTACATTAATTTGTAAACGCTCGTTCTTTTTGGCGCGTGGCGACAGCGCGACCAAAAATTGGCGCCGTTGCCGGGGACTCTTGTTGTGTTATTAGCAGAAAATAAATAAATAAAAAGAAAAAACTTTTGCATTCCTGAATTAGTTCTGTCTGCTTTGTCTGGTTGTGAATGTTAGTATGCCCCATGGATAACTATATGCAAAATTATGTGCCTAATGTCTATTATGAGCAACCATGCATGTATTATCCTGATTTTAGTGAACCACCACCATGCACAAATTATCCTAATTTTGTTGGAGGTTATGAGTTTAGTAATGATTTTGGCATGTTTGGAGTGAACAATTATCCTAGCCAAGTGACCACCTCTGCACCTTCCGGACCTTCACTAGAGGACCTGTTCAAGCAAATGATGCAACAACAAATGACAGAATTCCAAGCAAACCTTCAGCAAATGATAGAGGAAAATCAACGGATGGAGGAACAAAGTCTTGAAAACCATCAGAGGGGTGCAGCTGAATCTCAGAAGTTGTCCATTCTAATTGATCAAATTGTCGCCAACTCGGCTGCACTGCTAACTCCGCATCCCCTTGAAGAACAAACAGACTCACAAGTAGTTATTCCTGACAATACCTCTGAGGATGATTTTGATAATATTTCTGTTGATGAACTGTGTGTTGAATCTCCAGACAGTCAGACCCTTGCTGATTCATTTTATTGTCCCCTGTCTACTGACTGTACTAGCACTAACCTTTGTGTGGTGTGTGCTAAGATTTTTGCAGGTTTAACAGATGATGAAGAACCTTTGAAAGTAGGTGATTCAATGAACTCATATGCATGTGTTGAGAGTGATGGGATGGATGAACTAATTGCTGAATTTCCAGACATTCAGACATTTCCTGATTCAGTTTATTGTGATATATGTATTGACTCTACTAACACTAACCTTTGTGTGGTGTGTGCTGAAATTTCTGCATGTTTAGCAGGTGATGGATTTGTTAGTGCAGTGAATGAAGAACGTGCAGAAAATGAAGCAGCACCAGTAACCCCAGCTACTTGTTTGCCACCTACCACTGTGGAACAACCGGTGATGGACTTCAAACCACTGGATCTTGCACCATGGCCAGTCCAAGGGGTTGAATCCCAATTCTATTAGGAGGATTTTGTTGAGAAAGCGGTCATCTTTGACCCAAGAGGGAGTGAGAAGTCCGCCGCACTGGAAGGAGTCACCATAACTGTCAAGCACTCACTCCCATATCAAGGCTGCAAGCTATGGAAGCATGGAATGAAATCCCACCCTTTGGCTATCACTTGGGCCTTATGTTACAAGCAATGGGATCCTGGTGGAACCACTCCAATGAGTTTTTCTGAACCTTACTCTTTTTAATTTTCTTTGCTTTGCTTTATTTCTGTTTTGTTTTCAATAAAGCTCCTGAATAATTTGAGAAGCTCAGGAGTTGTGTTAAGTCTAGTGTTGGCAAGTTTGATGGATTTGATTGAATTTTGCATAGATTGATTGCATGTTATATGTTGACTGTTTTCTCCCTAGGCTGAATTTTTTTTTTTTTTGAAAAGTGATCCCCATGTGATTGAAAACTGAACTTTGAGATTTTGTTATGATGGCATGATTTATGATAAGTTTGGGGTGATAGGAAGCACACACTAGGGATAGAATCTCTGTCAAACAATTTGAAAATAATGTCCAGGTGAGGTTTTGAGCCTCCAACATGTTTTAAACTGTGTGGAAATCATTTTTAAGTTGCAATTTCCCGAATTTGCTTGAATCTCTTCTTGGTTTGCATGTTTATGTGTTTGCTTCAGATGATTTAGGCATTTTCTGTGTAAATAACCACTTAGCCTAAAATAACCAATTCCTAATGCATGTTCCCTAGTTAGCCCCATTGAGCCTAATTAGCCTATTAATTCTTGGTAACCCTATGTTACAAGCAAAAATCTGAAAAACCATGTTAACCCGATCTTAGGATTAGGAGAGCATGGAATCTTAGTAAGAGATTGGTTGCAAGAAACTAAGTTTGGGGTGGCTACAAGGTGATGTGTTGTTTGGGATTGAAAAAAAAAAAGCAAAGTGTAAAAATGAAAAAGAAAAATAAATAAAAGTATTAGAATAAAAGAGGCTGTAGTCACCCAAGGCATAAAGAAAAATGAAAAAAGGAACTTGAGTTTAAATTCAAATTGTAAAAAGCTTATGCTCTCTTAGTTCCTAGGGTCTTCAGCCTAGTACCTTTGTATATCCTACCCTTAGCCAGGCCCCATTACAACCCATAAAAGACCTTTTGATGTTGCATGCATGTTTTCTGTGGGAGCCATTTTGAGATGAAAATCAAATTTATGGGAAGTGTTCTTAAAAGTGAAATTGAGAGAAATGTTGATATCCTAGACACAAACTGAGCGATTGAGTGAACACTAAATGCCCTTGTGAGGAAGGTAGTTGTTTGAATTCGGTGATCTCCCTCTTGTGTGTAACTTGGATCCCCTGCTTAGATTAATGATTGTTTGAATGATGAAATTCTCAATTGTTTAGAATAAATGATTGTGGGGATTACTTTGCTTGAAAGGGGGGAGCATTGAAGGAAAAATTATTTTGATGAATTGCTTGAAACCTGTGCAAAGTTGATTAAATCTCTTAAGCTTGCCACGTTTTGCCATGTCTTTAGTCTTTTTAAGTTTTTGAGTTTTAGTTTGCTTGGGGACAAGCAAAGTTTAAGTTTGGGGTATTTTGATGAGCCTCTGGTTGACTGGTTTTATAACTAGTAAAGACCATGGCTTTGTGCTAATTTTATATCATTTTTACCCAAATTAGACTTGATTGTCTTTAAGCAGCATTTTGAGTCTTTAAAGTATTTTTAAGTTAATTTAGTTGATTTAGAGTTAAATAAAGCACTTATGCTATTTTCTGTTTTCAGGTTAATAAAAAGAAATAAATCTGGAGCTTTCGCCCCGCGAGAAGGCATTCGCCTCGCGAACCTGAAGGTGACTGTGCCAGAAAATTTGCATCCTTTCTGTGTCACCCCGCGAATCCAATCCTCGCCTCGCGAGAGTGAAGACCATAAGTCATTACCTATCCATTCCTCGGCACGCGAGCCGAGCTTCGCCTCGCAAGAATACCAAACGCTGCAAGATTCGCCTCGCGAGACAGTGTTCGCCTCGCGAGTCCGCTGATTCCAGATACTGTATATAAGTCAGTTTTAGACAGAACTGAGAGAGGTTGGCTAGTTGTTAGCCAGTCTTAGGCAGCAGTAGTAGTAGTTTCAGTAGCTTACTTTCTTTTCTTTACTTTTGTGTTTATTTCTGTAATGGAGAGCTAGTCTCCTAGATTAATCTACCGTGATTGGTTTCAATTACACTTGAGGTTCTGTATTTCCTATTTTGTTTGCTATTCTCTTTTCAATGCGATATTATACATTTCTGTTTGTTATTTCAGGAGTGTATAGTGTTGTGTTGATTCATTTCGGTGATGCTATGTGCCTATATTGAATCGCGTTTGTTATTTCGCGTGTGTTCATTCATGTTCGTTTAGTTCATGAGGGCTTAACCCCGTTTGTTTAATTCGGGAATAGGGACATGTATCCGTAGTAGCGATTTCGTTTGTTAATTGTTGCTACAACCGGGAGGGGATTAGAATCTGCTTAGGGCTTGGATTTATGTGAACCAATGATAGTGTGAAACCGAGAACAGTAGGTTAATCGTTTCTTTACTATTTGATAATTTTTAGTTTTCATTGCCTTGTTTTGCTTTGTTTCTTATTTGCATTCACTCCAACCCCCCAAAACTGATTTTCTGTTAATAACAACAACCTAAGAGTCCTTGTGAGATGATACTCGAGTTGTCGCTTCCCTATCTACATTAATCTGTAAACGCTCGTTCTTTTTGGCACGTGGCGACGGCGCGACCAGTGGGCAAAGTCAATACATAAGTCCCTACAGCTAAAGCAGCAACCTTTGCTCCATTTCCAACTTGTAGGTCGACTTCGCCCTTTGCCAATGGTCTACTCCTGTTTAGATCCTGCACATTTGTACAAATGTGAGAACCACATCCAGTATCTAATACCCATGATGCAGAAGTAGATAAATTGACTTCTATAACAAACACACCTGAAGTGGAAGTCTCACTTCCCTTCTTCTTCTTGATTTCTTCCAGGTATTTTGGGCAGTTCCTCTTCCAATGTTCGGTCCGACCACAGTGGAAGCAATTGCCTTCCTTATCCACACCACCCACAGGCTTCAAGCCAGAAGTATTGGGATTGAACTTGTTGATGGCCTTGCCCTTGCCCTTTTGTTTGTACTTGGGCTTCTTGGGCTGCTTCTTGCTATTTCCAGCCTGGACCATCAAAATGGCCTTCCCCTTTCCTTTGTTAATATTTTGTTCAGCAGTTCTTAACATGCTCAACAATTCTGGCAAAGGTTTGTCAAGATCATTCATATTATAGTTCTTGACAAACTGACTATAGCTCTCAGGCAACGATTGCAGAACTAAGTCGGTGGCCAACTCTTGTCCTAAAGGAAATCCCAGTCACTCGAGATTCTCAATGTACCCGATCATCTGGAGTGCATGAGGACTCACAGGGATTCCTTCTGCCAATTTACACTGGAAAAGGGGTCTGGAAACTTCGAACCGCTCATGCCTTGCTTGCTCTTGGTAGAGCAGCTTGAGGTGCACGATCATATCGTATGCCTCCATGGTCTCATGTTGCTTTTGCAGCTCAGAGGTCATGGTAGCAAGCATAAGACAGACGACGTCTAAGGCGTCATCCTGATGCTTCTTATAAGCATTCTTGTCAGCCCTAGGAGCATTTGAAGCCGGTGGCTCAGGAATAGGCTCCTCAAGAACATACAGGCTTTTCTCATGTTTGAGGACAATCCTCAAGTTTCTGTACCAATCCAGAAAATTTGTTCCAGATAGTTTATCCTTCTCAAGGACGGATCGCAATGACAGGTTACTTGATGTGTTTGATGCCATGGTAATCTACATAAATAAATATGCAAAATATAAGTATCATGCCATAAAGTTATTTAATAAGGTCTTTAATTAAATACGCCTCCCACTATTTTACTCAAAACAATGACCCTCATCATTGATTCGGAAAATCTCGTTGGAAGATTTTCTAGTGGGCCAAGATCCATATTTCACCTAGCTTTAAGTCAGCTTTGGCTGATCACTCAAAATTCGGTTATATAGGTAGGAAACACTTTCCGATTGCATCTCATGCAACTCTTGGACAGTTGGGTGAATAACTCTTATTCTAATCCATCACATGGACTAAAGCCCAACTTTTAAGCCTCTAAGCCTTTCAATCCTATTGAAGTTGGCTTAGTTAAGTCAGACCCAATGGATAGCAGTTGAACATTACATTTGTCCCATCGCGTCTTACTAGTATAGATAAAGGTACCCCGCTTTGGCGGACCCACACTTAATCGATCATAGTCTTGACGAGTGCCATGCATTGGAAGGCCTTTAAATGTGATTTAATATTTCTTTTTGAAGGATTTGATTAAAATTTGATCTCATCATTTGTTAAACTCTTTAACATACTATTTACATACATGCATCTCATACATATATTAGTTAAACCCCTTTTAACATACTATATACATACATGCATCTCATACATATATAAGGCAAATAAATGTGATATGGTTATGGCCCCTAATGCATTGATTCTCCCAAGCCAATGAGAGAATCTAAACTGAAACCTAGGAGCGTCCAAGCTTCTCCAAGCATGATCTCCCACAGGATAACGTCTTCTTGTCTCCATCATTACATTACATAAACAGAAACCTCATTTTACATATGAGGGGAGTGAGATGAGAAAAGAATATACATATGGAATATAAGAGAAAGACACGACACACAGGCCGTATTTCAAGATAAACCAAAAGACTAAGGCCATAACCATCCACCATGCATCACAACGCAAATAATAACAAACAATAATAATACCTCTTTTATTATTAATAATAATATTATTAAGTGATACAAAAGACTTCAAAAATTTGAATTTCGAAATAACACACTACGCAGAGGCAGGGGCACGTTTCAGGAACGTCCTTCGGCTAGGGTTTCACCCTCAACCCTTGGAACCTGAACCCACGCAAGAACATGAACTCTTGAACCTGCCACATGAAACCGAAACCCTTAACGCCGCCAACAGAGAACTGAAACCGATCATGTTTAACATCAACACTTGACGCCATCGCAGAACATAATAAGGATTCCAGAACCAATGTACATATCGCATATATACATAAACATGCAATAGACGCATATATCATATACATACGAAAATTACAGAAACAAGGTTTCGCAAAACGGATGCAAACGATTTTCCGAAAATAATTTTCAGAAAAACGATTCACATTATAAATATGTTATCATACATAACAGGTAAACCACGTAACAGAATCATGGTTTCGCAAGTGGCTCTGATACCACTGTTGGGAATTTGCGTATAAAAAAAAATAACGCAGCAGAAAAATTCCCATCGAAGGATCCTTGCGAATGGTCATGATTCATGGTTAGAAGATTTACCTCTTGAAGCGATGACAGTTGATTAAAATCGTCTATCACGAACACCGCACGAACGATGTCTCTGAGGTATCCACACGAGCAGATTCCGTGAACGTCCAACGTCACGAACATGAAGCATCTCTGTCTCACAGTGCTAGCTTCGAAAACCGAGAACTGCTACTCACTATCACTCTCTATGTGCGGCTAGGGTAAAACAAAACCGTGTAGGCACAATAGCTTAAGTGGTCTACTTATAGCAGCACCTCCTTTAGTGAGTTAGTGAGCAACGTTTGACCTAAGCCCCGTGTACTATGCGCTAGGCCCAATAGAAAAGTCCAACTCTCCTTTTAATGCTTCTTTTAATACGCTCTTATGTGTGTGACCCTATAGGTTCCCAAAACGTTAGTAGTATATTTTAAAAAAAACCGCCCCCCGGGACCCCCTCTTTATAATCATCCTATTATAAATGACGTTTGACGATATTAAAGCACACGACTCCTCATGTAGGGATCATAGCGATTTCAGGTCGAAGGATTGCATACACCATTGTCACTATGAGAACCGCTTATGACACTCACACAACGCTCCATGCAAGTGTTCTCATGGTGGGTCAATCCAAGTACATCATTACTCTAATGTGTACCTATGTGGCGACTCGATATCTCATATCCATGACCCGTGAGATATGGTCATCGATCTGCACACATTATAGTCTCAATGTATTATTATTGTCCTTATTAATAAAATACTTGACTACGGATATTTAAGAATAGGATTTAATTGTTCAATAGTGTCTCACGATCAAGTCATATACTTGATATTCTATTAAACTGAAATTTCTATTCTAAGGACTGTATTATGTTTAAACAAGTAACACAATAAACTGGAATGCCTCATATATATATATATATATATATATATATATATATATATATATAATAGCAAGATACAAATGTAAGTCTAAGAAATACACTGACCTCTAAGGCTTACACCAACATCTCTGCCATCCCTTCTCCTCCACCTCATATTCTTAATCCATGTAAAGAACTTTTCTTCTACTCACCTATTGTTATCTTCATTAGAACATTAGCTGGAACTCACTATCCTACTTCTGTTGTAATGCTACCTCGTAGGTCTAGGTATTTTTTATGTTAATTACTAGATCAAATTATTTCTTTTGTCATATTCATTCTTGATTACCTCTCACTCCCTCTGTTTTAGCTCAAACACCCCTTCCCCCACCTATTCAAATAATCATCACCAAACAGTCTCTGTCCGAGAGACTTTCTTGTGTTTTTCCTTCACCTGATACCGATTGTGTCAGAATCAGTCTAATCTTCAAACTCGTCTTTCTTCCTTTCTATTCCCTTCAAACTGTCCATGAATTTTTCTTCCCTTCCATTACCTCTCCCTTATCTCTACCTAAGGCACCCCGAGTTTTACCCCTACCCTGACACTCTTCTCTGTCTGTCTCTTCCTCAAGCCTGTCTACAGAAGCTTCCACTTCTCAGACAGTGGCCTTACAAGACTTTCATCTGCTTCAAGGACAAGTAGAAGACTTAAGAAGACAGCTGGATGAAGAAAGGCAAGCTAGACTTCTCTTAGAGCAAAGGGTTGCTGCCGTATATTTATTACTTAGTAATCTGGGTAGTTTTTTTTTCTCTACTGTAAGATGCCCTGTACTTATCAAAGCTTATGATGAATAAAATATATTTCTTCCTTACTTTCCTTATTTCTTTACTTTTTATGATCACTCCTTTATGCTATTGACAAAAGGGGGAGAATGAATGTGATATAATCTTAATGAAAAAGTAATATATGGACTTGAGTATGTTTTGATATGAGCAAAATATGTTGATCAAAGTATGATCTAATAGTTTCTATAATTGCTCATATAAATCATAAGTAAGATTGCTCTGATAATTTCAAAAGTAGAACAAGTCAAATTTATGTATGACTAAATTAAACGGTTTATATGATTAATCTTAATGACTGATCAAGCATCTGATAACCTGTCCGCTTAAGAAAATTTCAACCTGTCTGATATATGCAATTTTCTTTGTTGATATTTTTTGAGGTTCATTAAATCATCTCGATGTTTGTCATCATCAAAAAGGGGGAGATTGTTAAGTCTCTAAAATGTCTGATGTGCATTTCCCTAAGTTTTGATGAGAACTAAACATTGGTTAATGATTTAATTAACCTTCATATTGGTTGATAACCTGTCTATCTAGTAAGAAGATTAAAACAGTCAGAATCATCTGTCTGCTCATATAGATGACTACCTGTCTGGATAAGCGAAAGTCAACATGTCTGCTGACTAGGATTATTGACTCCTTTCAAGAGACGTTTACAACCTGTCTCTCCATGAGTTCCTACACTCGTCTGAGGTTGGTCGTTGAAGAACCAAGGACCTAACAAGCTTTTGTTGGTTGTCCCATTAGAAAGAGACTTGAAGCCTTCTCTCCTACTCGGTCTCATGCTTATCAAGAAATGTCAGAAGTTACTCTCTCAAGCAACCTCGGTTATCAGAACCAAAGACCAGTTAAAGAATGCTTCCAACATGCTTTATTCCCTAGTACCTCTGGTCCTTACACGAAAAGGGGATTGTACTTAGTAAATTACAAAAAGCTCTCTACAAAACTCTGATATGGCTTATTCACGATGCATAAAGCCATGATCCTTCAAGTTAGAGTACAACCAACGTTCCTATTGCATTAATGGCTGCCCAAAATGACTTTATTGCATTTAATGAAGTTCTGCTTGAAGCCAACATCTGAGGGAATGTCTCTAACAGATCTTAAATGCTTGAAGACTATAAATCCTGAAGTCATTGAAGATGAAGATACAGAGAATACATATAGCATTAAAGAGACATTACTCTGAGCATTAATATCTTCATTCATTCATTCTGTATTCTTCAATCATTTGAAGTTATTACGCAGAGTTTCCTAAGCTTTACATTCAAATCACTCTCTGAGTGTTAGTGAAATATCTGTCTGTCTGAAGTTGTATTTACTTCAAACCAAATTTCTTAAACCAATTTGTCTTGGAGCCTAAAGAGGCTAAGTGTGCAAAGAATACTTGTCTTGGAGCCTGAAGAGGCTAGGTGTGCAAAGAATACTTATGTTGGAGCCTGAAGAGGCTAGGTGTACAAATAATACTTAGAGTCTATAACCTAATCAGTTATAGTGGATAAATCTTGGTGCTGCCAAGGGCTGGACGTAGCTCTTTGCTTTGAAGAGTGAACCAAGATAAATCATTGTGTCAATCTCTCTTTCATTATAAACTCTTTAGTTGCTTTAGTTTTCTTATCCGTTTATCAAGTGGTGTGTTTGTCTAAGTCACTGTTAAAATTTCATCTGACAGGTCACTTGTCTATCCTGTATCTTTCCACTCGTCTGAACCAAGCTTCTATATGAGAAACGTTTTCAACTTTGTTTAAATTTTAATAAACACAATTCAACCATACTTCTTGTGTTTATAGCTGTCTATTTCAGAAACCACCGCTGTTCGTCGTTGTTTTCATTGCCGCGCTCACGATTCGTGTTCGATCCTGGTATAAATCGTCCATGTTCTCCGGCTTCTTCCCCGAGATGGCTCAGTCAACAAGCTCCACTGTTCTCTGATTCAAGAACCAATGATTTCATCTTTTTCGCGCAAGATTTGATTCCTCTTTGCTTCAAGAAGATTGTGTTCGAGCTTGACTCGGTTCTGGAATCGATTCTCCAAGGAACCAATTACACAACCATCGACACTGCTACGGGTGGAGACGATGTTTCCGGCGAGTTCCTCCGCCATGGATCTCAGCCTCATGACCATGGCGCAAGGAAATCTTCTCCAATGTTCCAGAAGCTTGGAACGACTGAGTGGGGAGGCACAACTGGAGAGTGTTACCCTAACATAGCATTTGGGCTTGCCCATTTTCAGTCCTTGCCCAGCTTGGATTAGCCTGCTTCCCTTCTTCTGTTTTAGCTCCCAACATTATTGGGCCTCATTTTTTGGCTAATGTTTTTGTTTTTGTTTGGGCTCATTTGTGTGATGATTTCTTCTCTGTTTGGGCTTTATTTTTATAGATTGGTCTCTTGTAATTGTAACATAGGAAGCATTTTAATTTTTTTTTCTTTTCACTTCAAGATGCCTATGGTTACCATTGTCAGCTTGCGGGAGGGTAATAGAATATATGATTAGTTAGTTGGTTAGGAAGTTAGTTA
The DNA here is from genome assembly GCA_030762895.1 of Sophora flavescens. NCBI lineage: Eukaryota > Viridiplantae > Streptophyta > Magnoliopsida > Fabales > Fabaceae > Sophora > Sophora flavescens. The sequence goes on from CM061062.1 coordinate 146,080,256, forward strand.
CATATAGTTAGGGTAATGAGCTCTATAAATAAGAGCACAATTTACACAATTCATCATCTTTTTCAATATGATTCCATTTGAGAAATCTTTCTCACTTGTAATGCGAGGCGATGGCAAAGGGCCTCCTACATAGAGAAAGAAATATTGGACATTGCAAGGTTGTGGATACTTCCTTTGTAGAGATGGCAAATGGCCTAACTCGTAGCGATGACAGATTGGCCTAATACGAGGCAATGGCATAGGGATCCTACAAAGAGAAGGCGATGAGATGTCATTGCACTCATATGTTTGTTTTTTATTGATATTAGTGTATGTGTTGTGGTTTATTTATATTATTATTTGAAATACTTTGAAATTATATTATTTTGAAAATGGCGGATTACCATGGTTGTTTTTTCGGTTACCGCGCTGGCTGAAAGCAACATCTTTTTGAAAACTTTTTAGAACTACGTTTTCTTACTGGGATTATAAATCTCATTAGTGGTGTTGTCTTTTTAGAGTTTACAGGTGATGACACAGATGGTGCGACGACTTGAGAAAATCTTGAAGTCATTAGTTAGTTTATTTATTTCTTATGGGTTTATTAGACGCCCGTGTTTTGGGGCAATTAATTTTATTTATTTAAGAAATTTCTTATCAATGTTTAATTTAAATTTATTGAGGTATTTTAAGACATAAATAATTTGTGAAAATTTTACTGGAGTTTTACGCTTTATTAAATATTTTAAAGAATTTTATTACATTTTTTTGTTGGGTTACTAATGCAACGAAGGGCGTTACAAAAGTAGCCTCAATGCTTATTGGTTGAGGTGTTGTTGATGTTGAACCTTGGTGCTTATTGGCCAGGGGACCTTGACATTTATTGGTCAAGGTGTTGATGGTGATAAAACTTGGGTGCTTATTGGCCCAAGCAGAGGTAGTGGTTGCTTATTTGTTGATGTTGTTGCTCATGCATTCACACATTGGAGTTGTTAGTGGGGGAAGTTTAACATAGGGGAGGTCGTCCAAGAGTAAGGCGGTCTGGCCGTCCGCGGTGATTCATCCGAGAATTAGGTGGATTATGGCCCCCCGTGGTGTCACATCCTAGAGTACAGTGTGTCGGCTATCCAATGGGTTCACCCATGGTTTGGTGAATGAGACACCCCGTTGTGCCATTAATTATTTATTAAACTTAATCATGTTCTTAACGTTAAACATAACTCGGAATTACGAAGATATTAAAAACTTAATTATAACACATCCAACTTCGTAAAGTTAGCACACTACCCCATAATTATATTACACATACACACATATGTTTGTCCATCATAAACAAAACACTGTTAATGGTATCATTTCAGTAGGATCCCTTACAGGTACATTCTTACACAAACTATTATAATTATTGGAAAATAATACGTGTCACAAGACACACTGGCCATACTCCCTAAACTCTACCACTCGAAACCACAGCTCGTCCTCCCCGCATCCCGGTTCATACGGAGTTTCATCTAGTTCCTCGGCAACTGGTTCCTCCATCGGGCCTTCCCGTGGGATAGGATAAACACACACAAAATACAGAAATAGGGAGATAAAAAACAGTTCTATCATCATAAGAGGAAAATAAATACATAGCATATAATATAATAACAGTCAAAGACACGCATCACACATAACGAACAATCATCCTCAAATCATGATATCTTCCTCTGCCCTTAATCTCATAAAACTAAACCTTTATGTTGACTTGGCCATCTCTATTCCTATCACGTTAGTCAGTAGTCCAGAACGGTACAGTGCCAAGAACTTGGTGCCAGAAACTCAGTATGCCACTATTCCCCCATTAGAAATAGCACAATGAACAGTAGTACCAAACTACGTATGAAGTTGTGCCAAACTTCGTATGCAGTTGTGCCAAACTTCGTATGCAGTTGTGCCAAGATACATAGTATTTCTATCCCAGATAGAATACTCATCACAACACGTCCAGGACTAAAGAGTATTAAGGTATTCTACCCCGACATCAACATCCGTAGGACACTCACCCGCAATATCCGGTATCCCAAAATAGGATAGCCTGACCTCGTTGTTCCAATCACACGGCTGTGAATAACAATGCATATATATATATATATATATATATATATATATATATATATATATATATATATATGAATCTCACTAACCCGTGTCTTCTACAACCTAGTTCCTCAACCTTCCACCACAATCTCAACACACATTCCATGTCACCTCTCATCTATAAAATAATGTAGTTAGGTTGGGGCACCTCTAAGTCACATTCATTCTCTCACCCATACACATATCTCCCGAACAACATATATGATGGCCTAGAAACCAACTAAGAATGAAATAATAGATATTGCATGCTATCATACAAACATATTATACACAGTACAATAATAATAAATTATTTAGATATCACAAAACATCACATAAAGCAGTTTACCACAACCAGCACATCACAAGCAGTTCAACAATAATAAAATCAGACATCCTCAAATATTATAAAATTATCCTAATGATGATAAACCTACAATCCCCAAATTATCATTGGTACTACGGGGTAGTCGCCAATGTGATTTTGGTCTTGTCAATCATTCGACCACTAGTAGGGTTTAGGTCGCCCTACACCATTATTATAAAATATGCTACTTAGCCATCCCGACGACAGGATATTTCTTTCCTCCACCTGATTGACGTGCGCGATTTCCCGTACAAGCTTCGAATGCGTCCACGCTACTGCCACGGACATTAGCGCGCTGTCTAGCAACATCCACAAAACTGCCACCATCCAACCTTACACATCCACCATTCCGCTTTCCGTCCCGATTACACGTACGAGTATCACAATTCGCTGGAAACACCAAATACCAACCGAATCAACAATAGGGTTTCAAATAAATAAATCTATTTGAATCAAGATATAAAATTGATGGAAAAACTTACGAGAACAACGACTGGACTTAGGGGAAATCGGATTCAAAATAAGCTCAAGAATCCTAGGGAAAAGCTACCAAAACAGAGCTATTGTTCGAGCTCCATTTCTTTGGCTACAGAGTTTTTATTTACAAAAATGAACGGTAACAATGATTGAATATCCTTATTAAACCTTCTCACAAAGTTTCAACCCGATCCAACGGTGAATCTCAGATCGCAATTCTATGGTGACAGGTTTGGTGGTACCCGGGTTGAGTTTCTCACCCTTTCAGTCCACTGTCCAAACTTAATATCTCATACTCTGGTGGTTAATTCACAATTCTAACCGTTGGATAATAAGAACCACAAGTATTGAACGTTCTTCTAAAATTCTGAGAAATATCCAACGGTTGAAGAGTGTTTGGTGACTCTCTCACTGCAATTGCTCCAATTAAGTTTCAAAGCTTCCAACAAAGGCTTCTTGTAACTATTGAGGATTCTCTATCAATTCTTCTCCTCTAATCCAAAGTAGTGGGTGATAAAGAGATCTAGGGTGATGAGTAAGATGATCCTCACTTTGAAATGAAGAAAAGAATGATCCAAGATGCAAGCTTTGCCATCATGGAGTCTTAGGTTTTTAAGAGAAATGACTTAGAGAATTATGATGAAATGAATGAATGAAGGAATCAATGAAGTGATGAAGTGGAGAGAATATTGCCACGAAATTGGCTAGGTGTGGAGGTGTTTTCATCCAAGTAAATTGAGTGGTTAAGGGATAGGAGATGTGTCCTTAATAACCATAGTTAATGTTAACTAAGCTAGGTTAAGTTAGAAATATAGTATTATAAGCTAGTTAGTCTTAGCAATCATCATGGCTAGAAATGAAATGTGTGGTGGATGGGTGTTTGACGGGTGTGGTTGGTTTTGCACCACAATGAGGAAGAAGAGATCAATTTGTTCTTGACTTGCCTTAACCATAGTTGACATTTAACTAGGATAGGTTAGGTTAAGGGTATTTTGGTCATTACACTTATAAAGACTCATAATTACTATCATTTATGATAAATATAAGTCACCACCATGACTCGCCATGGTGACTCATTCCCTCTGAGTCATCATAGATGACTCGCCGTTCTATGTCCCGGTGTATCTCCGCGCATCCGTATCCGGTTCTGTGGGTTACCCGATTATGGTTTTTGAGAGGAAAATGATGAAACAGATGCAAAATGAAATAGGTATAGTTGAGTGGATGTGGCTGCACGAAATTGGAGAGATGTGGGAGGTTTACAACCATGTAAAATGAGTGGTTGAGGTGAGAGGATGTGTCTTGTTAATAACCATGAAACTTGGGGGCATTTTGGTCTTTTTGCCTTAAAAGATGTGATTACTTGCATTAAATGCTTCATAAACGCTTGGTGAGTCACCCCTATGACTCACCACCCTATGTGGCAAGATGTCCCATCATCTGGTGCTGGGTTTTGTCTCTACGAGCCCGTTTCCGACACCAAATCTGCTTTCCCGATTAGGGTTTTCGTCAGTTTTTCGCCAAAATTCACCGGAATAAAATCTAATATTTTATTTTTGGGTAAAATTTTGGAAAATAGACTTCCTCACGGACATAATATAAAAATCTACAATTTTTTAGTTTCAATTCAAATTAGGGTTTTCTGTCGGTATAAAATTATTATACCACAAGAAAAACGCATGCACCTTTTCCCCTCTCAATTTTAAACCCAAATTTTAACCAGAGCTTTCTACCATAGAGTAGGTTCTAGATATGATTTGTTTTCTCCAAAATCATTTCCTAGGTCTCAAATAAAAATATAAATAAATATATCTTTACCAAGAATACAAACGTAGCTAAAAAGGCGGTGTTACAAGGTGAACTCGTTGTCGTTGGTGCTTATTGGCCAATGTGAATATGTAACTTTGACGTTGTCTTCCGAGGTAGTTTGAATCGACATGCATAACGGAGTAGTGGATTAGTATTGCACCGCATAACATACATTGTTGAGATGAGGTAAATGATATGAATATGCTATGTATGTTGTTATGTTATGACATTCGTGATTGAAATGTATGCTCATCTTGCTAACTGCTTCCCTTGTCGTTATGTTTTATACATGTTTCTTATTCCCAGTCTTTCTGCTGTTTGCTTTTCATGCATCGTTGATTAATGACCAAACTTTCAATTGATGTTTAAATGATACACTAATTACTTGCAAAGCTCTAGTTTCCAAATTAGTTGTATAGAGAAAGTAAAGTGTATGCAATGGAACTCAAAGTGTAACTCATGAAGAGGAAAAGATCATGAAGATTTATATGAAGAGGAAGCATCATAAGCAAAGCAAATGGAAGACAAGTTTATATGCATATGTAAAGGAATTTCTTAGTTTTAACGCTTAGTTAAGCTCTCAAGGAAAAGGAAAATCAATTTTCAAAAGTAAAGAACTTTTTAAATTGAACTTATAATTAAAAAGGTTAATGAAAGGATTAGTGCATCTATGTAAACATCTATGTACTTTCCTTAACTAACTTTGTATTGAAATCTATGTATTCATCTATGTATAAGTGTTATACATCGATTGACACTTGAATTACTTGAGCTAAAAATGTTTTAGAAATACGTACATCTATTAGTGAATTTGTGTATAAGTCAAATCAGAACCAGGAAGCACTACAAAAAAAACAACTGTTTAGCGACCGACATATTCGGTCGCTAAACTATGTAAATCGGTCGCAATTTAATTTAGCGGCCGAATTAGCGACCGATTAATGGTGGTGGCTGAATACCTGGTCGCTAAGCTTTTAGAGACCGAAATATTAATTCGGTCGCTAAATGGCGACCGTAATTTCGGTCGCTAAATAATAAAAAACGGTTGCTACACGGTTGGTCGTATTGTTTGGGTAACCATTTTTAGCGACCGATAATCGGCTGCTAGTTCGGTTGCCAATGTTGGTTACTGTTAACCTTTATTAGCGACGGATTTTCGGTCGCTAGACCACAATCTGTTAATGTTAACTAAAGTTTAGCGACCGAATTATTGGTTTCTAATTCGGTCGTTAAACCGATTTTTATTAATTTTTTTAAAATTTAATTTTTAAAATAATAATTTTTTTTTCTGTTTTTCTTTAAAGTTTAGCAAAAATACTAATAAAATACACCAAATTACTAATGAAATATACAATCATAAGAAATAATGAATATATATATATATATATATATATAAATAATCCAAAGTGTCGTACAAGAATCGTTTAAAGTCAAAAATATGAAGAAGAAAAAATCAGTCATGATGAGGGGGAGGTGGAGGAATCCAATCATCCTCAGCGTCCGTAACACCGACGTCTGCTATCTGATCGTCCTCTGCAGAGAGAAGATCGATGCCGGCGGCGAAACCGAGGAGGAGCGCAGAAGCGGCACAACCGCCGTCGAGCATCACCCGAGCAAGCGGAGTCGGATCCTCATCTGCTCCAACACCAGCCGCAGAAACCGGCCTCGCTCGATGCTCGCCTCGCATCAGCCGCTGGTGTGCTCGAGTCAATCTGTGTAATCTGTTCGCCATCCGCTGCTCTCTCTCGCTCTTCTCCCGAAGCACCGCGCCACCGCTTGATGGTGTCCCCGCATTTGGTTGAACTGCTCCTGAGGGATGGTATCGGCATAGGAAGGAGCGGGCGTGCCCGGATGATGAAGCAATAAACTCGCCTCCCGTGTGTCCGAGGCCATACACGAGCCCCTTCTTGTTCCTGCCCCCGACGACCTCCAAATAAATGGCATTAACGTCGACGGAGATAGGAGAGCTGGGCCCATCACCAGTCAAGGCCTCATCTTGTGACTGTGAGGCACGTGATATGGCATCTTCCTTCTTCTCGTTGAAGCCCACCTACAAAGTATAGTTGAAGAGATTTAGTTAAAATTATAATCAATATTAACAAATCATTTATAATAAATTACAAGTAAACACTAAATTGTTTTTTTGCTTACAGTATAGTTACGGGCCTTGTCGTTGACCCATGTCCCCGACTTCAACTTCTTCGTCCTCTCCACCAACTCCATAGCAGTGGGGGCCCACTGTTTCTGTGCTTTCTGCACAAAAAAAAATAATATTAAATTCATAAGAATAATTAAAAATGAAAAGTAATTAAATAGTATAATAAGTCAAAAGTTTAATGTATTACCGCTCAGAAGTAGTGGACGGCATGATTTAGACCCGCCGGTCCAAGCACATGCCCCAACATCAGAAGCTCGATTATGCCGAGCTGTGGCCTGGATCTCCTGGAACTTCTTAGTAGCCCAGTACTGGTCCAGCTGCCTCCTGATCTCAGGATCCACTCACTTCCCCTTATTCTTACCCTTCCTCAGCTTGTTCATCAGATTCTTCATGACTAGTGAGCCTTTATGCTCAAATATGTCCCTGACGAGACCCTCTAAAGCTATGTCCCACCTATACTCTTTCTGCAACTTACAGTTGTTAGGAAATTCGTGTGTGTGTGTGTGTGTATATATATATATATATATATATATATATATATATATATATATATATATATATAATGTAAATTTAATTTAAATAACTTAACAAATTGTTGCCTTAAACTCTTGAAACAACTGATCCCTATGGCCCCCTGGGATGGCCTTCCATGTAGGCCATGGACCATCAAACTTGCGTCGCAGGATCTTCGATATCGAATCAGGAGGGGCCTTCATGCGTAAAGTCTATGACAAAATTAGAGCATTAATAAATGTTATAAATAAATAAAAAAACAAGTAAATAGAAATTAATGATACTTTATATATATTAAAAAATTAAATTAGCTTACTCGTTATCCCCCCTAGGGATAAGAAGAATCCTTCTGTCGGATGGACCATGACTCTCCTGTCCCGATGATGATGATGGTCCTGTCATAGGTGTGGATGATGAGGGTGCAGCCTGTGTCCCAACCACATGAGACTGGGTAGGGGGTGCAACTCCATCACCCTGAAGTGTCCCATCCACAGAGGTGCTGGTTGGGTGGTCTCGATCTGAAGGCTGTGGGTCGGTCGGCGAAGGGACTCTCGTAGCACGACCTCTGCCACGACCTCCACGACGACCCCTACCCCTAGAGGAATCCGCCATCTGTGTTAAAAATGAAAAGATGATTACACAACAGTGTAAATAATACAAAAATAAATTACCTAAGTAGAATGACATTTACACAATGAATTATGACATAAATAAATTACCTAAGTGGAATCTCCATCACTGAATTCACCCTCACTCATCAGTCTCACTTGATTGGAATGTGCCTTCGCTAGATGCGTCCAACTCGGATTGATCCATTAACTCTCTTTCAACTTCTTCCCCATTTCCGGAAATGTCTGCTAGAGAATTAACAATAATGTCCGACGTAATTTGCAACGGTATGTGGGATCTTGAAAACTCATCATCTTGGTACGGAGCACCTTTTGCAGGCTGGTTGGTTACATTATCAGTAATTATACTGCGAGCCTTTATCTTAATAACACCTAACCAGCCTTGATGTCCTTCGGGATATGGCGAGTAATAAACCTAATCTGCCTGTTGTGAAAAAATGAATGGGCCGTACGCCTTATTATACCTTCGAGACAGCCTAACTTAAACAATACCATATTTTTTATCGATTTTTGTCCCTACGTCAAAAGTAGGATCAAACCAATCACACTTGAAGATAACTAACTTCATCACGGGGAAACCGGTATAATCGAGTTCAAGGATGTCAGTTAGAACCCCATAGAAATCATCCTCTACATTGCCATCAGTGGCTCACACACAAACACCATAGTTACACGACTGCATTCCTTCATTCCATGTTTTTGTGTTAAATTTATATCCATTTACAATGTAAGTATTCCATGATGTAACCCATCTGTTAGGCCCCCATTCCAAATTTGTCAACAATGGATTTTGAACATTGTTTTCTGGATCTAGTACCTAAAAAATCAAATATTATATTATTCTTATACATTCTATATATTTAAGGAGATAAAATGTATTGCAACAAATGAAGATGCTTCACCTATATATTTACTGAACCACGTAGCAAAGTGAGAAGTAATTTCTCGATCAACCCGATCGTTTGAAATGTCAGGTTGGAGATCCCTTAGAAAATTGCCGTACATCCTACATAAGGGAGATTAACAGCAGGACGATTAATAATCATAAATGTCAATTGAACTTTTAAAAGACATTGTAGAAACTTACTCTGAATATGGTGCCACCTCTTCACAATTTTGAAGGATATACAGATGAGCAGCATTAATGTCACGCTGCTCCAAGAAATATCCTTTTGATTTGCCACTAAATCTGCCCGGATAGTTGAATATTGATTTAGGAGGACTAGTTGAACTTCCTTCACCCGAATCAATGTTTCTAGGCATCCTTGTCCTTCTCGTGTTAACTTCGTCCAGATAGTAATAAGAGGCAAAAGTGGAAGTCTCATCTACTAAGTATGCTTCACAAATGGAACCCTCCACTAGTACCTTGTTCTTGACTTTGTGTTTAAGGGAGTGCAGGAACCTATTAAAGTGGGATACATATAAATAATTACTAGTTTTAGGGAAAGCTAAACTACGATTTCGTGTTCGTGAATTTCATATGTATTAAGTAAAATAGTTGATGTTGTTTACCTCTCAAATGGATACATCTAGCGGTATTGGACTGGGCCACCAACTCTTGCTTCGTAAGGTAGATGAACTGGCAGGTGTTCCATGGAATCAAAGAAACTCGACGGGAAGGTTTGCTCCAGCTTGCATAACAAAACTGGTATCTTGACTTCCATATCCTTTAATTGATTCACATTTAGTGTTGTCGATGTAAGCTCCCTGAAAAAGTGGTTAAGCTCAACAAGTGGGTTCTAAATTTGCTTCGGTAATGCGTCGAACGTAATTGGAAGCAACCGTTGCATGAACACGTGGCAATCATGACTCTTCATTCCATGTAACTTTCCTTCCTTAATGTCAACACATCTACCCATATTGTAAGCATACCCATCTAGTAACTTTAGTTCTTTAACCCACTTACAGACGGCCACTTTCTGTGTTTTACTTAGTTTATAACTTGTCTTCTGTTTGATAAGTCTGCCACGACCACCGTCCTGCAACTCAAGCTCCTTTCGATTACAAATTTCAGTCAGATCTAATCGGGCTTTATTTGTATCCTTTGTCCTCCCCTTGATGTCCATCACAGTGTCAAACACATTCAAAAACACATTCCTCTCAGTATGCATGACATCAATGTTGTGACGGAGTAGCTGCGTCCTCCAATACGGCAACCTCCAAAAATACTTTGTTTTGTCCAATGATGGTTGATGCCATAATCAGGAATATGTTCTCCTTGGGATTCATGGACGAGCGGTAAGTACTGTACTCTGCGCCATACATTAGGACCAGTCAAACGTGGTGGAGGTGGTGTTGTCTCCTGACAACGCTTCTTGAATGCATTCTTGTTCCGCCTATAAGGATGATCTTCTGGAAGGAATTGATGATGACAATCAAAATATGAGATCTTTCGACTGTTTTTAAGCATGAATGCCTTCGATCGCTCCATACATATTGGGCATCCAAGCTTCGCTGTGGTCATCCAACCCGACATCATCCCATAGGCGGGAAAGTCGTTGATCGTCCACATCAAAGCTGCTTTCATGATGACATTCTGCCTCAAAGATACGTCATATGTCAACACACCATCATTCCACAACATCGTCAACTCATCTATCAGTGGCTGCAAGTACACGTCAATCTTACCTTTTGGATTAGACGGACTCGGAATTATGACTGTTAGGAACATAAACTCCCGCTTCATGCACATCCCCGGGGGAAGATTGTACGGATTTAGGATAACCGGCCATCAAGAGTATGCTTTTCCAGACTTCCCAAAAGGATTAAATCCATCAGTAGATAACCCCAATCAGACGTTCCGAGGGTCCTGCGAAAATGCCATATGAACCCTATCAAAATGCTTCCAAGCTTCTCCATCATATGGATGACACAAGACATCTTGCTCCCTCTCATGCTCACTATGCCACCTCATGTGAGCTGCAGTGGCCATCGAAGAGTACAATCTTGTAAGTCTTGGCACGAGCGTAAAGTATCACATCTTTTTTAGCGCCCTCTTCTTCTCAATGCCCATCCTAGTGGTTGTCTTATACCGATCCACACCACAAAATCGACAACATGTTATGCTTTCTGCTGAATCATCCTTATAGTACAACATACATCCATTCGGGCAACAATCAATTTTCAAACACCCCATACCCAAATTTTCCACAGACTTCTTAGCATGATAAAAACTAGTAGGCATTCGATTGTCTTCTGGCAACTCCTTGGACACTGACCTGGTGAGGCGATTAAAACAGCCTTCTTGCATATTGTAGTCAGATTTGATACTCAACCATTCCATGCACATCGACAACTCAGTGTACTCCCGACATCCTTCCCACAATGGAGATCGTACAACACTCAGCATATCATAGAATCTTTGAGCTTCGGGATTCGGATTCTCCTCTATGTATTAGGAACCCATTCCACCATCTTCTCCCCCATCTTCTTCTAGTACAACACCAACCGATGGTCCAGCATGATCCATTATCATATGCTCGTATGGATTCAATTCTTCCCTCCGGTCACCATTTCCATAGTACGAACCTTCAAACACAATCAGGTTTAAATCAGGCAACGTCTCACCATGGTTACTCCACCAATAGTAATCAGGCATGAAGCCCTTCTCATAAAGATCGGCTACAACTCCATCCATGCTTTTGAAAGATTGACACTTGCATCTTTTACAAGGACACCTCAAATGATCACCGCCCAGCCGTATAAATCTCTCATGGCTAACAACAAACTCTATAAACTCACCCACTCCAACTCTATACTCTTCCCTAAGACGTTTATTCCGATCCAACCTACGATACATCCATTTTCAATTCTCCGGAATATCCATTACTGGCAATTAAATAGCCTGACCAATCCTACAATAACACTTATATATTACGGTGCATTCCAATAACTCCATCAATCTCGTTCTTATGACAAGGTATGAACCTATCCCATTCGAGAAGAAACCTTTACCACACTCGGCTAATAATAGTTATTCCCATATTGAAATATCTTATACTTGACAAAATTTTGGCAGCATTTCCCATCGGTCTCCAAGTACACGACTCGAGCACGGTGGGAATCACCGCGATCAAGTATGCACCAAGAGAACAAAAGGAAATGCATCAGACCGAGATTTCAACAAGTATATAAGGCATTTGAACATTGAAATGACTATTGTACGAGTGTGAAAAGGGTTTTTTCCCAAACTGTCCCACTTGGACAATTCAAGATTCAATACAATGAGCATGTGTGCCCTGAGAAGGTACGCAAGCTCATTAATATTGAATCTCAAATAGGAAACTAAGGCTTTCGTAACTTAATAATTAACTCTAGCAGAAAATAAAACCATTGACTTATAAGGATTGCAGCATACTTCAACAAATATATATTGAAGCATATTTCAATACAAACTTAGATAAAATATAATAGCAAACATCCTATTGAGCTCCGCTCTCCACTAACAAGTAACACATAATTTTCAAACACATGCATAACTTCTAAATTAGCAACACACAACAAACATCCCGCCTTTTTGACAGGATCACATCCTATTGAGCTATGCTCTCCACTAAAGCTATTATAACTCATTAACCATAACATAATTGTCAACCACATGCATCAATTTTAATCTATCAGCACACAACCAACATCCTATTGAGCTCAGCTCTCCACTAACAAACAACATATTCAATTGCAACCACATGCATTATTTCTAATCTACCAGCACACAACCATAATCCTATTGAGCTCAGCATTTCACTAACAATCAACAAATCAATTCAAAGTCTTCAAGAACCACTAGCAACAAAGAAAAAGATAGAGTATTTGACCTACCTCAACTCCAAGAAAATAGTGAAAACGGGTGACGACTAGAGCGGTTGCAATAGACAAAGAAAACTGTAAGAAAAAATAATAACATCAACAAAGGCTCTTGTGATAAAAGTATAAACTTGGAAATCATTAACCTACTTGCACACTTGCCGCTCATGAAAGTATAAACAAAACATTTTCATTACATATCAGTACCATAGCTTGTTTAAGCCGGGCATTGTTTTAGTGGCAAAGCAATAAAAAAAAGGTATGTTATGTACTTCAACAACTTATATAAGTGTGCCCAAAGTGTGCTGTGTGCAGGTGGTGTGAATGGAAGGGAAGAGAGTGTGGGGAACTGATAGTGCAGGAACCCTAAACAGAGAGGTAAAATAAAAGAAGTAATAAAAAGAAAAGTGGTAAAATGGAGCAATGCACATGAGACAAACCAGCGTAGTATGTTCACCAAGATGACTTGTGAAATCAAAAATCCTCTTAGGCAATAACAATAGCATAAATATCATAAAAGGTCAATCAAATTAAAACAATGATCATTCAGTTAAGTTATTTTCATTTTTAACATCACAAAAATATTATTTACCATTAGCTACACCAAAAGAGGGATTTAAAAAGTAGAAATAAAACCAGATTAGAACCAATTGGATATATGCGAAAAGGTGGCAGAAGTATAATGATCCTATAAACACTAAAATACCAGAACTCAAGTAATCATAAAGCAAGCAATTTTAAAGTACAATTAAAAACCAATCAGCACCTGCACCACATAGCAAAAATTTATACTTTACAAATCATGGTAATTCAGGCTTTTCATCAAACACCCTGCTATCATTACCCTCAACACCTATCATACTGTTTAAACAAGACAATAATCCCCAGAAACTTTACCCATTTGATCAATACCAAATAGTTTAGCAAGTAATAGAGAACAGAAAATCTAATTTTCAATGCTTAAAAGCTTCAATCATCAAAACTGTACATTTTCAGTCAAGTATTCAGTCAAGTACATTTTCAAGCAGCTATATTCACAGTACCGTGTTTCAGTCAAAATGAAATAAAAAATACATTCAAAGAGGGTTTACAATAGCAGTAAAATACCCCCAATATAGTCTAGAAAAGCTATGAAGTGTCATACAATCAATAAATCAATCAATAATTATGTTTCATACTGATCAGAGGAGACTGTGGGGGTGGTGGCCGCGTGAACAGAGCCCTTTGAGATGGTGGCGGTGGTCGGAGGAGGAGGTGGCAGCTCCTGAGAGAGACATAGAGAGAGAACCGAGCAAGAGAGAGCACGCGAGACAGAGAGAGACGGAGGAGAGGAGAAGAGAGCTTACCTATGGAAGAGGAGGATGGTGGCGGTGGCGGTGGTGGTGGTCGGAGGAGAGGATGAAAGATAACCTGAGAAATGGAGAGAGAGAGAGAGAGACAGAATGAGACAAAGAGAGAGGGGGATGGAGAGAGACGGAGAAGATGAGAGCTTACCGGAGGAGAGGGGACGACGGTGGTGGCTCGAGGCGTCCTGTGTGGCCGGAGCTCGCGAGACGAAGAGAGAAACGGTGAGAGAGAAGGAGAGATTCGGGCGAGTGAGGAAGAAAGGGGGCTGTACTGGTTTTAGGGATTTTATTTTTAGCGACCGAAATATTCGGTCACTAAATAGGTTAATTTGAAATTTGAATTCATACATTTAGCGACCGAATTAAACTTCGATCGCTAAAACGCTCTATTTTAATTTTCTCTAATTGCCGTTTAGCGGCCGATTTTAAATCGATCGCAAAGATAAATAAAATTTAACCGTTGCATTTAACTCGGTTGCCATTTCGGTCACTAAAAAGTCAACAAGTTTTGACTTTTACTTTCCTTTATGTTGCGACCGAAATAGAGACCGATAACTCTGCTACACTCTATTTCGGTCTCTATTTCGGTCGCAGTATCAACTCTAATCAGTGTTTGAATTAGATCCTACAATTGGTCGCCATTTCGGTCGCAAACAGCAACCAATAAATTCGGTCACTATTTTCAGTCGCTAAATAACCTTTTTTTTGTAGTGAAGTTTTGAAATGCAAATATAATCGATTAGCATAATCGATGTATAGTGTTATGGGCTGCAAATACACAAGTCTTAAAGAAATACATCGATATACTAAAGAATGTAATCTATTGAGTCAAGAACAGTCAAGGACATAATCGATGTACACAGGAAAATATTTTCTGTACACAGGAGATCAATTGATGTATACATGTTCTGAAAGTGAAAATATGGTTTAATACATCTGTGTCCTAATCGTTTGACAAGTTAGAGGATTTCAAAATCAATTTTGTTTTAATCTTAACTGATTAGTTATGCTTGTCCAACGGATCTATTTTGAATTTTAACTATATAAGGACATGTTAATACATATTTTCCATGAATAAGAAAAAGAGAGGACTCATTTTTCGAAATCAACCACTCAAAATTCCTATAGAGCTCAGCATTGAGAAAAGTGAGAAATTTCTATAGAGCTTCAATTTGTAAATCCGGTTACTTAGAATCTGTATTCGAATTCTTTGATTTCAAGTTTCGATTAGAGAGAAGTGTCTCTCAGTGGGCATCCCAAGAGTAGAAGGGACTCTTGGTGCTGGGCAAGAGTAGAAGGAACTCTTGTGGTTGTGAAGATTGCTTTAAAGTTGTCACAAGGGTAGAAGGAACCTAGAAGTCAAGCTTTTGTAAAGAATCTTGTAAATTTTTTTTGATAAGTGGACGAAACTCACAGAAGCATGGGGACTGAATGTAGGTTACCAGAGGAGGTAGCTGAACCAGGATAAAATTGGTTTGAGTTTCTTTACTTTAACTCTTTTATATGCTTATTGATAATTGTATGAGTTAGAAGCATGTTAGGGAAATTTTTATGATTTGATTTATTTTGTTAATCTTTGATATATGAAATCTAAGTCTTGTTAATCTAAAATCTTGCAAAAACAATTTTGTTTTATTGGTTGACAAAATCTTTTGAAAAGTACAATTTTTCAATTTTTGCAAAATGTTTTAAAAAGTTCACACACTCAATGCAACCCCCTTCTTGAGTGTGAAACCACAACCAACACTGATTACTGAGCACTGAGCACTGTGAATCATCTTTGGGAAGAGATTCCCTTCATTTCTTATGAGAAATAGATATATCCATTGTTATAGTTTTGAAGAAATAAATGAAATAAACAAGATAAATACATAGTTGAAATATTATTTATTTCTTCAAAACTATAGTATTGAATATCTCCATTTCTTATAAGAAATGAAGATAATCTTTTCTCCCTCTTTGAGGGTAAAATAATAATGTACATACATTATTTTCTATGATATATATAATAATATCTAAAAATACTTATTTTGAATAACCGTAGAAATAGTAGTTTCTCAAGACATGATATGAAACGCAAATATTTCACAACGTCAAGTACATTTGTTTCGATTAATTTCAGCTGATGGTATTTTGTATTATTTGGCAAAAGATCCAAACATAAAACATATAAATCCTGATTTATTCTCAACATTTTATTATCAAGAAGGTCGCAGAAAAACACTACAAGGGCGCACACTTCCTCAAACAAAGCAGCTACATGGGCCATGTGTATAGCTGGTGGACCTTCTTCCAAGATGGCCTGTTGCTAATGTCATCCCACCATGCACTCACATGCTTCTTATCTCTTACCATATATTCTTTTCCCATTGAATTCACCAAATAATGAGCAAATGGAAGATGGCTAAGAACAGCTAGGCTGAAAAAATCCCCAGCCAAGTACTTGGTTTTGGAGAGCCTGTCCTCATAGATGTCTAGCACCTTAGCAAGCTTTTCTTTACTTTCCTCTATCACTTTTGGGTCTGAGGGTTGGCCCAATAATGGGTGAACTAGAATATGCATAACTAAGTTGAAGATTGGTGGGTTAAAGTTATGGGCTTCAACTTCGAGCCATTGCTCCACAAGACCCCTTTCTTCTATTGTCTTCCCGGCCCAGCAAGTCAGTCCCTTGGTTTTTGTACTTTTCAGCATAGTACCTAAGTATTGCTCGAGATTCTGCATAAATGATTTGAAGTCAGTGTATTGATGTACGAGTCGATTTATTCTACATTAGCAAATGGCCCATGAGTTAAATTAGGGTTGGTATGATTTCACATTGAATTAATTTTGGAAATTCATTCGATAATAAACTATAATAGCTTGTGGTTCTCTTTGGCACAATTATGTGAAACAATAGTTGAAACTTGAAAGTAAAAAAGTTGGTTATTTTGTTGAAAACTGCAGATTGAATTAGAACTATTTGCTAAATTTAGTTGATCTACTAGTGACGTAAAAGGACTTACATAATGTGTGTCTATAACTCTATATATAAATTTACTAAATAATAATAATTAAAATATATAAATAATAATAATAATTATAATAATAAATTATTATTATTTTATTATCGAGAGAGGGGGAGGTGAGTTTCTTTTTGGATATTTGCATTAAGGCGAAAAATAGGGAAATTAATAAGGAGGGTAAAGAAAACCATGCAACTCTCAACTTAATTCCATAAGTTATCTCTACTATGTTATAAAAGAAATAGCAATCTTTCATCCAAAAACTTTCTTGCCAAACACTTCGATCAGCTTTTTTGTTTTCCAAAAAAGCTAGTTAACTATTATATAAGCTATTTTGGTTCCTTACCAAACAAACTCGACAAATTATATATATTTTATTGGCTTATTTGCATTTTTCGTCTCCGAGGTATCACGATTGTGTAATTTTGATCCCCTAGTTTCAATTGCGACAAGTGGATCACCTGGTATCAACATTGTGCAATTTGAGTCCATAAAGTTCCAATTGCGCCAGTTATGATTGTGTAATTTTGGTTCCCAAATATTACAATTGTGTAATTTTTAATGCCAATAGCCTACATTTAACATGTAGGACTAATTTGACACTTAGTGAGGCCAGCTCGGTAGTTTACATGACATTCATATGTAGCATTATTGACACCTCAAACATTTTAATGATCACGTGTACAGACGTGAGTGTAGGAGTCCAATGTTTCTCTACAAAGGACATTTCTGAATATTAGTCCCAAATCAGTGCCACGTACTGGCGTTTAAAATTGCACAATCATGATATTGAGGGGACCAAAGTTGCACAATCGTGATACCTGATGGATCCAATTGGCGTAATTGAAACCTGGAGACTAAAATTGTACATAACTAGGGACCCAATTATCACCATTAAAATTAGGGAACCAATAATGCATAAGCATAATACAGAGGACTAAAAGTATGATTAAAGCAATTTTATTTAGCGGCTCTACAAGCATGGCGATGCCTGAAGATTTTCATTGAGATAATAAGAGTAATATTTTATTTAAGAAAGCTAAGTTAAAGAATTTACATTTTTTTTAAAATTATATATGGAAAACTTAACTTAAAAACTAGCCCATTGTGACGCTAACAACTGTCCCTCCATCTACAATGAGGACAATTAAGGAGACATATAAAAAATACCAATACTTCACTACATGGCATATAAATAAAAATTAGAAAATAGTAACGGGCCAAACCAAAAAGAGTATAATCACCGTCTTGAACAACAGGAAGCAATCCAAAGGGCTGCCATAAGAAACTGGTATTATTATTAATGGAAAAAAAATAAAATCTTGAAATCATGACATACAAATTGAGGCCTAAATTAAAAGATAATGCTGAAGATCGAAGGAAATAAAAAACAAACAAACAAACACTTTCATTCCTTAACATTTTTAATATTTTATTTTCATTCCACAATTATCTGTTATATGATTTTTATTTTATATCATTTTTAAAATTCACTAAATTCCTTCTATTCTCTAACTCCATTAGAATGGTACTGAAAGAAGCAAACGTTGCATCTTTTGCAGAAATGCACAATTAGCATTGCCTCAAAAAAAGATTCGGGGCATATTTTAGAAACTGCCTTGTGGGGCATACGAGAGTTTCAGATAAATTCACTGATTATAAAGACTAATTTGCAAACCTCTAATTTCGTCCCCTACAAATTGTCGCTTGTTGGGATAGAAAAGGTGATAGCAAAATGAGGAAATTTGTATTTGTTGCGACGGTAAATATGATTTTCCTCCCTAATCAACAGTTATTAGTAACGACACCATTGTTGATCCACTTTTTTATGCACCACGGTATAAGATCATGGAAATAAAAAATGCATAATGTTACTTAGTGAAGAAAAGTGCTTCGAAAAAAAAAATTTTGAACCTGCAACTTGAGGTACTCAGCTTGCTTATGCTCTCCCTTAAAGGCATCAATATGCACTGTTTCATACTCTATTTCCTTTTCAATCAGACACACAATTACCCTTTTTGGGCAAGCATAGTCTGGGCCATACACCTTCACTACCATTGTAACTCGCAAATGCCCGAGATTTTGGCCTTTGTTTTTGCTTATGACTTCTGGGTTAACCTTGTTGCTTCTTATAGTGCCCACCTAAAAAAATGGGAACAAAGTTCCCCAATAGGTCCGTGTTCCATGGATCCAAACCAAATCAATTTTTTTTTTGGTAGAAGATCCAAATCAATTCAATTTCTTGAAATATTTTAATTGAAGCATTTAAAACATATTAAAAATATCATAAATGGCATTAAATATTATTTAAACATATAATAATACCATTTAAATGAATACCAATTTTAAAATAAAATAATCAAATAATAGTAAAAGTATAATTGGTAACCTTGTGGTCCTACCCGACTTGAATGACTAATCTCTGCAGTTGAGCGTGGATGATATCCGCCTGCGAAACCCAAGGGAATTGGTACAATTATATGGAAAGACATTTCACAATATACAACAAGAAAACTCGGTTAAGCCGACGGTCTTAAAGTCGATGTTAATACAACAGTTACTGGCACTCTTAAACTTCGATATATTACCCATGGTCAGATCATCGATAGTCATTGATAATGAGAATGAGATGAAATCTATCTTTCTATTTACCGTTGGATCAATCATAGGTAACCATATCGATCACTATTCCCACTGATAAAAAAATATCGATCACTAAGTCATTGGTAATATTTTAAAAATATTAAAAATGAAAAGCGTCCTCGTTGTTGATGGCATTATCGATGAACCATCGATAACAATGGATAAATTTATGAAAACATGTTGTTACCGACAACAACAAAAAAATTGTTATAAATTTTCTTTCTTTCCTATCTTTCCCTCCTTCTTCTTCACGCTTCACTCGATAATATCAAAGACTGAGTCGTCGATAACTGTTACTGTCAAGGGTCTCACTCACAACTTTGTGGTCATCAGTGATCAAGCAATAAATTTTCATTACTGACGACTTTTTCCCATCATAAGTCATCAGTAATGACGAGTTTTCTTGTAGTGATATCATTAAATACATATTATTTTTAAAAGAAAATAATGATAGATTAGTGTTCTATATTTTTTCATAGGCATTTGACATCATCCGACACATTAACTTAAAAACAAAATAAAGAGATTGTGAAAATACTTAATTTTTAAAAAAATGGAATAGCTAAATTGAAAAAGACGAAGGTCCTGTTTGGTAAAAACTAGCTGATAGAGGATAAGATTATAGCTAATAGCGTATAACTTAGCTGATTGGATTTGAAGTGTTTGGTAAGAATAATGATTGAATATAAATGGAGTGATAAGGTGGCTTGTGATTTGGGGGGAGGGACATAGGGTTTGGAGTGATAAGGAGGTTGTGGGTTCAACTCCCCCTACTAACATAACAAATACTAACAATCTAACGTTTGTCTATCTTAAAAAAAAAAATTATTGAATATAAATATAAAATTATATAAACATACATGTTTATATGTTTTTATATAAATTCTATATATATATATATATGTTATTTATTTTAAAATAATTATCATTTTTAATACTTTAATTTATTTAAAAATATTTATCATCTTAAAAAGTAAAATATTTTTTTATTTTTTTTATTTTAAATTTATTTTTATTAAATAAAATAAGATAATATAAATAAAATGAGATGTTGATATGATTTTTTATATAAATTATATTTTTATTGACACAAATAGATTCATTATTATTTTTTATCCTAAATATCTAGTTAATGACATTAGTCCTCAAATTTATTAATGATAAAGATTTTTTATTTTATTTAGGAGAGGATAAAATAGGACTTTAATTAAAATAATAAAGAAAAAATTGAGAGAAGAAATAATAAGTTATAAGCTCAAATGTTATTTCAAGTAGCATTTGAAAAAATATTATAAGCTAGTGAAAACCCACTATTAACTAGTGAGATAATGACGTTTGTCCAGGGCTAGCCCAAGGGGGAATCTAGTAAAGCTAGGGCTTTAGGCCTCCAAAAAAGAATTTTACTATCTATTTTAATAATATTTTTTTAAAAAAATGTTAAGAGTCAGTTGTACAATAAACTGAGTCAGTAGCTATACAAAAGACTCTTTATTTTCCTCACTCACGGCTAACTTCACGTATTTCTATCTCACCTACATAATGACTCATTATTATACTAATGTTAATATTCTTTAGTATTTTGCTATAAAAAAATGAAGGCTAAATTGCAATTTTGGTCCCTCAAGTTTTTCACTTTGACGAAATTCATCCCTCAATTAATTTTTGCGTGATTTTAAAGTCCTCCAAATTTTCCAATGTTGCAATAAAGATCCTTCCATCATCTTTCCATCCAAAATTTAACAAAACCAGTCTGAGTCAATTAGGTTCCAACATAGCAAAAAATATCAAAGCCACGTGGCACCCATAAAATAAAACAATTATTTAATAATAAAATTATCTTTTAAATCCTTATTTATTATGTCATGTGATGCATCATCTTCTTTCCCAGGATGAGGGATCGTATCCTCGACAGTGGCTAGTGCTCTGTGATCTGGACGGAGTATGATGGCGATGCCGATTGGACTTTTCGTAGGTGGCTAAGTAGGAATAAATATGTTGCGCACACAGGTACTCGAAGCAATTTGGATCGTTCAAAGCGCGTAAGGTTATGGTGCAACGTGGTGGTGGCTGAGCTCGCGATCCTGGGTTTACATCTGGCTCATCAAGGCATGACAACTTTGTGCGTGCAAGGCAGTGCACGTTTAGACGCGACGATGCTGCTACGAGGCAGGTGTTTACTGGTAAGTTGTATGGGTGTGTGGGTAATTTCCATGGATGTTGCTCTAGAGTCTTTTCTTTGTTTCTGATTTTTCTTTGGTATGGAGGTGATGGTGTTGAAGCTTGTAACATTCCTGCTGCTCTATGGATTGACGACTGTCCCCACAAACCAACACGGGTCTTTTCAACGTGCTTTGTCCTCACTCACACGCTTCCTGGGAAAACTAGTTCTTAAGTGATGGGCTCCCGAAAAGAAGATGCATCTTATTGGTATAGGTAGTATAACCAATCAATTCATATAAGCCATCCTCAACTGTATAGTCCCATACCTACACATTCTCAGGATCCCTCTCATTCGGGTGTGTAATCGGTTCATTCATATGCCCCTCCGCTTAGAAGCCTGCCAGGAGCCGCTCCTTGTCCGTGCCTTCTTGCACCGGCGATCACTCTCCGCCCTCGTCGGCACCCTGGTGTTACATGCCCACCAGCTTCCTCTTGGTTCGTCCCACAGACCAACACAGGTCTTTTCAGCGTGCTTTGTCCTCACTCACACGCTTCCTGGAAAAACTTCCCAGGAGGTCACCCATCCCAGAATTGCTCCAAGTCAAGCATGCTTAATTGTGGAGTTCTTAAGTGATGGGCTCCCGAAAAGAAGATGCATCTTATTGACATAGGTAGTATCAATCAATTCATATAAGCCATCCTCAACTGTATAGTCCTATACCTACACAGTCTCAGGATCCCTAGTGTGTAATCGGTTCATTCATGTGTCTCTCTGCCTAGAAGCCTACCAAGAGCAGCTCCTTGTCTGTGCCTTCTTGCACCGACGATCACTCTCTGTCTCCGTCGGCACCCGGGTGTTACAAAGCTACTCATTGTTATTTGGTGGAAATGAGAATAAAATGGTGGCGTGTTGCTAAGTCTTCGTGGAGTTTGTTGGCTGGTTTAGGAACTTTGTATAAGTCATGATTTTAATTTTTTGTATTTTAATCGAAGTAGATTTATGACATGCGAAGAGGTTAGAGGTGAAATGGGGTTTTTCGGTAGAAGAGAGATGGAAGGAGGTTTTTGAAAGAAGATGGATTTTTTAAGATTTTTATTGGAAGCTTTTTCTCTTCTCACAGAGAACCCACGATCCACTATGTGATAAATGAAGATGAAGATGAAATGTGTGCATCAGTGCATGTGACATGATAAAAAAGAGTTTTAAAAAAATAATTTTAGTAGTAAATAATTTTTTTATTATTTGAATGCCACAGCATTGATACTTTTTGTCATGTTGAAACCTGTTTGACACTTCACGGTTTCTGTTAAATTTTGGATGGAAAGATGGAGAATGATTTTTTTTAATATTGGAAAACTTGGAGGATTAAAATTATGAAAAAAAAAAATTGAGGGATGAATTTTGTTAAAGTAAAAAATTTTGAGGAACTAAAACTATATTTTAGCCAAAAATAAAATGATACTCTTCATTCTTCACTCATCTCTATCCGGTTCTTACTCATCTCTCTCGTACATTTGCCTTTCAATCATGTCACTCTCTTACCTACTCTCTCGGACTCTCACGTACTCACTCTTCACTCATCTCTTACATCATTTGTTATTTTGTTGCACAAAAATAAAAAATAAAAACTAAACCTTCAATTTTCAATCTCTCTAACTTTCTCATCACGTCATCTCTCGGTCAATTTTGCACTGGAGCTAGAGCATCAATTGACAATTGGTGTGGTGAGATGATTTAGTGATGTTTGTTTGATCTTTTTCTTTTGCACTATGACAATTATTTATTTATTTACTTACTTATTTATTTATTTATTTCCTCAAATTATTGTAGAAATCTTGTAGTTGTTTTTATTGCATTTGGCCTAACAAGCAAGCACCCAAAAGTCAGAAGAATTTTGTTGACAATCAGGTTTTATTGTTCTAAATTTTTTATTTAGTTTTGATTTATAGTTGTTTAATTTAATTTTGTGAAACATATATTGTTTTTTTTTTATTTTAACATATAGAAATGTCTGAAGTTGACACGGGGAAACACAAGAAGGGGAGTTGAATTGTGTTTCGTAACAGATTTTTCAAAATCCTTTTGAAAAACTCTTTTGTAATCAGGCTAAGAAATAAACAGATAGTAAAAACCTTTTACAAAGAGTTAACAAACTCAAAATAAAATCCCCACAGTTAGCATAAACAAAAGTTGTACAGAGACAGGAATAGAAGATTCACAAAGATATTTTATCCAGGTTCACCCTCTTTCAACCAAGGGCTACGTCCAGTCCCTTCTACTTTAAGGTTTTCTCCACTATAATCCAATAGCTTTACAAGTATTCTTTAGGGTTGTCTCTTCATGCAAACAAGTATTTTTTTCCAGTCAAGCCTCTTCATGCTCTCTCTAATTTAAGAGATAAAAGGATTGATCTAATTACTCACTAGGTGTGAGGGTATGAAACATTAAGATCAAGGATTACAAAGTAATCGAGAGAAGATTTAACAGAGTTTAGGCACTTTCGAATGTTAGATCTGGTAGTAGTTTCGATAACCTTCTTCGCTAGGGTCATCCAGTGTATATAAAAGGGCTTCAACTTCAGCTTTGAGACACCCCGTTGTGCCCCGTTGTGTTATTAGATTAAAACCTCATTATTCAATTTCTTAACCACACACTTAACGTGAAAATACGTACAAATTAAAACATAAGTTAATAAACATATAACTTAAACATCACTCCATAGTTATAAATACACACATAAGTCTTTTACACATATTTCAAACTACTGTTGAAGGTACTCTCTCAGTAGGATTCATCACAGGAATACTTAAAAAAAAATATTAAACTTAGCGGAAAATATAAAAACGTCTCACGAGACACACTGGCCATAGACTAACTAGACCCTAATCACCATGGGTCACGACTCGACCTCCGGCTTCCGGTTCATAGGGAGTTCCATCCAACCCCTCTTCGTTAAGCTCAGTCACAGGGTCTTCAAGTACGATCCCATAAAAGATAAAATAAAACATACAGAAAGATACAAGGGAAAATAAACAGTTCTATCATCAAAAAGCGGAAAAGAGTCATAGTATATCATACAATAATTGTCACACACAATTAACATCCATAATTAGCAATTATCCTCAAATTATAATATTGTTCTCTACCCTCAACTCATGCCATATAAATCCTTATGCTAACATAATTGTCTCTATTCCTTTAACATTCATCAGTAATCCATGGTAGTCCGATGCAAAGAACTCAGTATAGTACACTTCTATCTTTTGATAGGATAAAACTCGGCATAGTGCACTTCTATCTTTCGATAAGATAGGATCCGATATAGTGCTCTTCTATCTTTTGATAGGATATGATTCAGTTTAGTGCTCTTCTATCTTTTGATAGGTTAGAACTCAATATATAGTGCACTTCTATCTTTTGATAGGATAAATCAGATCAACGCGTCAGGGACTGAAAAAGTATCTGCATCAAAGCCTTTATATGAATCTCACTATCTCGCATCAATAACAACCTAGTACCTCAAGTTCCCATCATAACCTCAACTCGCATTCTATGTCACCTCTCATCCATTAGATAACTTTATTAAACTAGGCACCTCTAAGTCAATTCATTCTCTTACCCAAACAATCATCTCCCGAACAACATATATCCTTGCTTAGAATCAACTAAGCATACTATTAAAAACCAGGCAGATCATGCATCACACAATATCAGGAAATATTGAAATACCACAAAATATCACATAAGCAATTCAATAATAATAAATTCAATCAACCTCAGATAAGATAAA
This sequence comes from Sophora flavescens, assembly GCA_030762895.1. Classification (NCBI taxonomy): domain Eukaryota; kingdom Viridiplantae; phylum Streptophyta; class Magnoliopsida; order Fabales; family Fabaceae; genus Sophora; species Sophora flavescens. The sequence goes on from CM061062.1 coordinate 146,106,051, forward strand.
ATCATCCTAACGTCGATAAACCTACAATCCCCGAATCACCATTGGTTTTATAGAAAAGGTTTCCAATGTGATTTTGATCTTGTCGATTACTCAACTACTAGTAGGGTTTAGGTCACCCTACACAATTATTATAGAATATACTACTTATCGATTCCGACGGTAGATTGTTTCTTTCCCCCGCCTAAGTTACCACCGAAAACACGAATTCGACGATCCTTGATATCCCGCCATGAGCTTGGATCATAGAAATTGGTTTCACATGAGTTTGGATAATGAAAGTAAGGTTCATTACTAGATCATATAAATTGGTTTCACATTTTTAGGATTTTTCTACAATTTTCTAGAATTCTTTTAAGTTCTAGATCTAGGAATGGAAAAATATTATTCATGGCATAAACATGAGAAATAAATGAAGACGAAAGCTTAGATGATCAAGGAGATGAGCTTTTACCTCTTGAAGATTGAAGAAATGAAGAAAATGATCAACCTTCACTAAGTTGAAAACTGGACAGCTTGAGAGTGTGATGGTATTGTGAGTGTATCTCACAATATACTTATCCAAAAATCACAAACTTTGGCTTGTTAGAAATATAAGAAGAAAATGAACAACTTTGGTGTTGAAGGTTTCATTTGTGTCGGATCATAACTGGGGTGAAAAGGGCCTTCTTTCTGCTGTTTCGTGTGTTGCTGAGAATTCTGTGCAGTTTCGGTATTTTGAGCATATCTCCCAATCTACTTATCGGTTTTTGATGATCTTTAGCTTTTTGGAAATAATAGAGAAATAGGAACAACTTTTATGTTTAGAGTTTTCCGAGTTTCATAAAGGAAGAGGGTCATAGTTTCGGTGGAGATTCAGTGTTCTTATGAGTTTTGTAGCTTAGAGAAAATGGAGAAAAATTGGTGAGAAAGATGAAGAGAAGTGGGGAGAGGGCAGATGAGGTTTTGAGTCTTTATATAGGCTTTTTTTGGTTCCTTATAGTCCAAATAATGGGTTTTTTGAATATCAAATTAATATATGATCAATCATAGTTAATAGTTAACTTAACTAAGGTTATTTTGGCTAATCATGGTTAATAATATGTGGCTCACATTTGATGGAGGTGTGGCTGATTTTGGGTTACACATAGTGACTCACCAATGAGTCACTGATCCTATCCATTATTGGTTCCCGGAAATTCCGTACGCAGCTCCATCATTTACCCGAGTTCGGTTTTTGAGAGGAAAATAATGAAACGAAAGCAAAACGAAATAGGTATGATTAAGTATATATGGATGTAATAATTTGAGGATATGTGGGAGGTTTACAACCACGTAAAATGAGTGGTTAAAAGTGCGTAGATGTCTCTGGTTAATACCCGCGAAAGCTTGGGGGTATTTTGGTCTTTTCACCTAAAAGTCATGATTACTAGCATTTAATGCTCATAAATGCTTGGTGGCTCATCCTCCATGAGTCATCATGTATGACTAGTTGTATCGATCTCTTGACAGGTCTCTGCAGTTCCGTTTCCGACTTTGTCGGTTTCTCGATTAGGGTTTTACGCCCGTATAAAAGCGTAGTATTTCGTTTTCAACTGAAAATTTTCAAACTAACCAAACTCGTTGGAAATATGATTTAAATATAAACCATTTCGTTCACGAGTCAAAATGAGATTTTTTGATCATTAAAATCTTACTGCCAGTGAAAACACCGACTGTTTTCCATCCAAACTTTTACCAAAATTCATTCGAATAAATATAATATTATATTTCTGATCAAAAATTTGGAAAGTAGACTTCCTCACGGACCAAATATAAAAAATCTACAAATTTCAATTTTCGGGCCAAATTAGGGTTTTCTGTCAGTATAAAATTATACCGTCAGTTAAAAAACACAGACCGATTTCCGTCTGAGTTTTAAACCCAAAATTTCACCGTAACCTAATACCATAAGAGAGACTATGAATATGGTTTTATTTTTTTTAAAAATCACTTTCTAACTCTCATATTAAAATATAATTAATTATATTTTAACCGGTTAAACAGCGTAATTAAAAATCATGTTGTTACAAGCTTCAGCTCTTGCATCTTCAATGGTCATTAAGAAATATCCGTTCAGAGATAGCATTAAATTCTAGGATCCGTTAAGTCTGATAACTTGATATGTGATCTTTAGAAAATCACTCTTGGTTATGAGAAAGCTCGAAATGGTTCTGTCACTTCTCTATTGTACTCGAAAGTTGTCTTTTGTCTTTCCTTCTTGGTACTTTAATCAACTTTACAACAGTTTCTGTCAGAGTACAAAGTATTTGTGTAATTGAAGGTACTATGTTTCTCTTACCAAGAAACAAAGTGTAAACAATTTTAAATAAAATAGGAAAAAGACATGGAAACATTCGAATTTAAATAAACAATCATTTGAAATAAATTCACTGACTAGACGGGTTCACAAGAGGTACGTCTTTGGAAGTGCATTTTCAACATAAAACATAGAGCAACTAGGTAGTCTAATGATATCTCGTCTAGTAGTTCTACTGGGTAGACTAGTGAAGTTGACACAGGGAAACACAAGAAGGGGGGTTGAATTGTGTTTCTTAACAGATTTTCGAAAAAAGCCTTTACTCAAACCTTTTACAAGCAAAACAATAAAAAACAACACACAAACAAAAACAATTTTGAAGAGTTAATAAACTCAGATTCAGAACCCCAGAGTTAGTATAAACACAAAATGTAAAAGACAAGGGTTTAGAAGATTCACGCAAGTGTTATATCCTGGTTCACACTCTTCCAACCAAGAGCTATGTCCAGTCCCTTCTACCTGAAGGTTTTATCCACTATTCTCCAAATAGATTACAAGTATTCAACACCTCTTCAGGCTACAAGTATTCTTTCTCTACCAACCTCTTTAGGCTCTAACTCTAACAAAGAGGTTTTCAACTTTGATCTAAGAACTCACTATGTGTGAGGATTTGAAAGTTCAAGATCAACAAGATTTACACGTAAACTTGTTTTACAATTTCAACAGAAATTTTGCTTTAGGATATCAGAGCTTGTGTTACTTCTATATATTTTCTTGTATGTCTGTATATCTTCTTGAAGTTCTTCATGTATATATAGATGAAGTGCTTCTCTGTCTTGATCTTCTTCAACGGTCTTCAAATTGTATCCGTTTAGACTTAGCATTAAATGCTTGGATCCGTTGAGACTGGTAACTTGATATGCTTCACTGAGAAGTGCTTTTGATTATCAGAGGAATGCTCAAACTAGAACTGTCACTTCTTTGTTGTACCAAAGGTTGCTTTCTGACTTTCCTTCTTTGTACTTGACTTGATCTTTACATCAATGTAGTTGACATAGTACACATGTTTATGGTTAAGATGGTACGGAGTTCTTCTATCCAAGAAATAAAGATTTTATACAATAGAAACAACAAGGGTAATAGACATATATTCTTTGAATTAAATAAGCAATCATTTGAAATAAATACGTTTAAGCTTAGATGGGTTCACGTTTTAAAACTAGTGGACGCACAGGTCTTTGGACGTGCAAGATTTACTTATCAGTGAGACGGGCTCGTCTACTGATAGTGCGTCTACAGACTTTTCGCCTAGTTTAGAGAGATAGACGTGTTATACTTAAGAGCTTAAGAGCTCATCCGCTGACGTGGCGTATAGTGAAACTACTCCGTCTATCAAGTCTTTGGACTTGTTATATTTCAATGCCTCATCTACTTAGTAACACGTCTACCTTAGTTAAATCTAAGACCTCGTCTATTCTTATTTTAACGATCTCGTCTTCCATAAAGCTAAAGACTCATAATTTTACCAAGAGTTGTAGACTGGTCTAGAGGTTTGAAATAGAATCTGGTAGATTCCATACTTTAAATTTAAGTTCCTATGACTCGTATAAATGAAGTAATCCATGCATACTTATAACAAACAAGTTAGATCTTTGACAATATTTTGCCATACAAATTTAACCTTTTTGTTAACATCATAACTTAAGAGATTTTTTTAATCCAAAATCACTTTGGTTCTAACAATCCCCCCCTTTTTGATGATGACAAAAACCAATTAAATTTGAGTGAGCAAAGTCTAAGAGAGCTACATAGCTCCCCCTAAGACAAAGCATTCACACTTTAAAGAGTAAAACACATAAGAAGCAGCACATATCAGTTTTAAGTTAGTCAAAATCAAAAACATATTATCAGAGATAAACACAACATCAGAGCTTATAAGTCCAAACACAGATAGCATTATCAAATCATATCAAGCATAAGTATGCAGCAAAATAGTATGCATGTGAAAACATATATGTATGTCCAAAAACTTACTTTATATATAAAATTTAATTTCTATCCTTTCTCCCCCTTTTTTATCATCAGACAAAAAGGAAACAGGAGTGGACCATCATTGTCAGTTAAAAGAAATAAAATAAGGCTAAGAAGAGGGTGGAGGTGGTGGAGGAGGGTTCTGGTTTGGTGGAGGTGGATGAGGTTGAGTTGACAGATTGTGACTCTGTTGGAAACTTTGCAGAATGCTCATCATTTGGTTGATCATTACATTCGTTGGAGCCAAGGCTTCTGCAACTTGTTCTTTTACTTGTTCTTTGACCTCAACCTTTACTCTCTCCTCTATAATCCTTCCAATAATCTCTTCAAAGTTCTGTGGCAGAGAGGGTCTTGAACTTTCAACAATGTCTTGAGCATGTGCTTGACCTTGAAAGGTGCTTATAGCTCTGGAAACTTGAGGTTGATCATTTGGATGAATGATTGTCAAATCCAATGGCTGAGAAGAGTGATTTCCAGACGTGCTTGGTCTAGGAGCAGACTCAGCAACTTCCCCATTTTCAACTACTGGTTGAACAATATTAGCAATTAACTCCGGTTCTTCAACTGTTATCTCTTCATCAGTATGCTCAGATGGAGGAGAAGGTGGTGGTGCTGAAGCAAGAGTGAGTATAGGAGGAGGCAACTCTTTAGCCCAGTGGACAAGGTCTTCTTTATAGACAGGACTTATGACAGGAATTCCAAGAGTGTCCTTGTAAATGAAGAATCTGACATTTGAGAGTCCACATTTTCCTCTAACTTTAGGAATACTTTTCTTCTCTTGTTCACTTAATCCATAAGATGAAGCTTCCTTAGCACAAGCCACCATGTGATTTGACCAGATAGCAACTGCAGAATCTTCATCAATGTCTTCAACTGGCTGTGACAACCAGAAATCAATCATATTCTGATCAATAGGTTCTACAGAATCAGGATTGATCATGCAGGAATTGTCTTCTTGTTTCTTTGAAGTGCTCCTCTACTTTTTCAGATCCTTGTCTTTGTTCAAGTCTATCATTGGTAATCTTGGAGCAATCATATAAGGTCTGACACCAATCTTTGTCTTCTTCTTGGTGTGAAACAGCCAAGTTGGAGGGACAAAATTTGCAGCTCTAACATATCTTGGCAACTCGAACTCATTCTGCAGGAAGGCATACATGAGGTGGTCCACAAGATTAACAGCTCTGCCATAAACACTTGGATGCCTAAAAGTCACCCAAGATGTCTCTCTGTCCAGAATGAATTTAGGTCTTCCTTCTGTTCTTGACCTTTTGTGGATAATTGATGGAACATTGGCTTTGCAAGGGTCAGTACACCAAACAGGTATGATGTGCCTGTTGACACCATCTGTAATAGGTTTGAAAGGAGGGGATTTGATGAGGTTTGGGTATATTTTTCTAGGTGGGAATTTTTGTAGTGGAAGGTGAGTAAGAGCAGGTCCAATGTGGTTGTGCAAAGTGGATGGAAGAGGATTATTATGGTTTGGCACATAGGGAATGGGTATGTATTCTGGGTATTGTTTGGACTCAAGTTCATACTCATATTCTGGTAAAGGATATAAAGGTCTGGTTGATTCAGGTTCATGTTTATGATAGAGGATTTTCCAGTCTCTTTTTACTTTGGCCCAGCTTTCAGCTTTGCCATCATACATCATCTGGTTGATTGAACTAGGGATCATTTGCAGGTATTATCGGTTGAAAATGTGGTCTATTTGGTGAGGTTTGTACGGGTGAGTAGACATGTGAGGCTGTTTTTGGTGAAGAGGTTTGTGGTGATGGTAGTGTCTGTATGTACACATCAGTGATAGGTGCAACAACAACAACAGCATCATCCCTACTTTCTAAGCTTTCTACTAAGGCATCTACTGCTAATTGGGCAGGATCATCAGCGGAGATATTTACCTCAGAAGTCACAAAGGACTTAGCTTTTCTTGAGGGTTGCCTTCTCCTTGTAGGGACAACAACATCAGCAGTAGCAACAGTTTTCTGCTTCTTTAGAATAGTTCCAATCGTGACATTATCTTCATCATCCTCATCTTCATTATAAGACATGATGATATTTCTTGTTCTTTTCTGAGAAGGAGCAGGTTGAGGGGCAACAGCTTCTAGTTCCCTTATCACAATACCAGCAGCAGACTTTTTGGTAATTGGTTTCCTTGCAGCAGTTGTTTTTCTTCTAACTGTTCTCTTCAGCCCTAGAACTTCAACATTGTTCTACTCAACTTATTCCTCTTTAATCTTCATCATCTCTTCAGTTTTAGCCAAAGCAGCAACAACATATGTATTGATATTCATGTTGGCTATGTTCATTTTTCCAAAGTCAGCACATGCATTCTTTTTTCAGGTAGAATTCTTGCTTGTTCTTCATGAGATTTAGCAGCAAGTATGTCATAGACTCCTTGAGACTTTAAGATCTTGGACAGAAGATGAGTATGGAATTGCAGAGAGCTTCTTCTTGTGAATAGCAGCATCCCTGAATCTTCCATATAGAATTCTGGGCAGGTTGATTTTAGTCTCAGTGATGAGATGACATAGACAAAACTTGTACAGAGCTGACAAGTTGTCCTTGGACCCAGTTTTGTACAAAACAACCTTGTTCAGCAACTGATGAAGAATGCGAACACGATCCTTCATCTCCACAGACTTCCAGGATTTATTTCTTACTTTATCTTCCCTCATCAGGAAGGCAACTATCACCTCCGAACCACCAAGGTATGTCTCCCAAGTATCAGTAAAAACCACTCCTTCTTGAGCGCATTTGATAGCATCAGAGATGGTCTTTTCAGAGACCACTACTTTTTTTCCTAGAACCACATCAGAAATTTTAGCAACTGATACTAGAAGGTTTCTCCAGAAATTCCTAATCAGGTTAGGGTAGATAGAGATTTTCTCTACGAAGAGTCATCCCCAACCAGCAGCATTAACATTCTTGCTTACATCCAAGTTGTATTCTTGCAGAATCCCGAAGTTGAAGTGGTGCTCAGCAACAAGGTTCAACTTGTCCACATTGAAAGATGCAGCAACAGAAGAGGAAGCCATTGATGAGGTTTGAGAGTTTAGGGTTTGGTAGCAAGAAACAGAGTACTTGAGGGTTCAAAGATAGAAGATTGTGAAAGGTTTTTCAGAGGGAATGAGTATTACTTAAAAAGGTTTCAAATTTGAAGAGTTTTCCCAAAGAAATTAATTAAAAAAAATGAAAACGTGTGAGAAAAGCAGTAATGAGTACTGATGCGGTGCAGGTTTTTGAAACTATAAAAAGCTATTGATGGGATTGATGGAAATAACTGACTCAGCATAAGGATATTATTAAATATGTCTTGGACATTAATCAATGCAAATATAATCATAGATAGCATAGATGAGTCTGATAAAACCATGCAAACAGTCAATGGACGCAATGCCCGCTGGACGCACATGCAACATGCATTGGATGCACTTATGCAATAGACGCGCATGCAATATGCATTGGATGCACAATCAATCCACACAAATCATATTAAGATGTTTTCTAATAAATATGAATCTGTTCTCTGCAAGGGGTTTAGTAAAGATATCTGCCCATTGATGGTCAGTATCTACAAATTGTATATCAATAATGCCTTTTTGCACATAATCTTTAATAAAGTTATGTTTAATCTCTATATGCTTAGCCCTTGAATGCAATATTGGATTCTTAGAGAGATTTATTGCAGCAGTATTATCACACATAAGTGGAATACTACTTACAAATACATTGTAGTCCTCCAATTGATGTTTGATCCGTAGAAGTTGTGAGCAGCAACTAGCAGCTGAAATATACTCAGCTTCAGCAGTTGATAACGCAATAGTGCTTTATCTTTTGCTTGACCATGAGACTATATTAGCTCTAATGAAGTGGCATCCTCCACTGATACTTTTTCTTTATTCTATCTCCAGCATCGTCAGCATCACAAAAACCAACTAATCTGTAATCACCATTTTTCTTAAAGCACAAACCCAGATTAGTAGTACCTTTTAAATATCTAAATATTCTTTTAACTGTTGATAAATGATATTCTCTTGGATCATATTGAAATCGAGTACATAAGCATACACTGAACATAATATCGGGTCTAGACACAGTAAGATGTAACAGAGATCCTATCATACCTCTATATACCTTTTGGTCTACCTTTTTTATCTTTATAATCGTTGTTCAGTATGGTCATGGGATGCATAGGGGTGTTCATAGGCTTGCAATCATCCATCTTGAATTTCTTTAACAATTCATTTGTATACTTAGTTTGATGGATGTACACCTCGTCCACTGTTTGCTTAACTTGAAGTCCAAGAAAGAACTTGAGTTCTCCGATCATGCTCATTTCAAACTCTTTCTGTATAAGCTTAGATAATTCTTCATAGAGAGATTCAATAGTAGCACCAAAAATTATGTCATCAACATATATTTGAACAACAATAAAACTGGACTTATTGGATTTTCTAAATAAGGTTGTAACAACCTTTCCTGTACTGAATCCATTGTCCATTAAGAATGAACTTAACCTTTCATACCAAGATCTAGGAGCTTGTTTGAGGCCGTATAAAGCTTTCTTTAGCTTATATGTGTGTTCAGGTTGGGTTTCACTTTCAAAACCCGGAGGTTGCATAACATATACTTCTTTACTAATAACACCATTTAGAAAGGCACTTTTGACATCCACTTGATATAACATTATTCTATGATATGCAACAAATGACAATAAGATTCGAATTGCCTCTAATCTAGCAACAGGTGCAAAAGTTTTATTGTAGTCTATACCTTCTTCCTGAGAATATCCTTGTGCAACAAGTCTAGCTTTATTTCTTACCACCTTACCATTTTCATCAAGCTTGTTTCTGTAAATCCATTTGGTTCCAATAACCGACTTGTCTTTTGTTAAAGGCACAAGAGTCCATACTCCACTTCTCTCATACCGGTTCAATTTTTCCTACATTGAAAGAATGCAGCCCTCACCCAGTAGAGCCTCGTCTACCGTCTTTGGTTCTAACTCAGAGACTAAGGCATAATCATCTTGCTCTATGAATGTAGATCTGGTTCTTAGCTTATCATTAGGATTCCCAATGATTTGATCTTGTGGATGATAATTTTTGAAGTACCAAGATCTTTGAACATTTTCTTGTTTAGAAGTTGAAGCTTCTGACTCATGTTGTTGAAGGTCGACCACTTGATCATCAGGTTTGACATTTGCTTGAATTTCAGAGTCCTTGAGATTCAAATATGCAATAGTTCATCAAGCTCTGATATTTTCTTATCAAGCTGCTTGTCATCAAACTTGACATGTATACATTCTTCTACTACTAAAGTTCTAGAATTATAAACTCTAAATCCTTTTGATGATTCATAATATCCTAACAGAATTCCATTATCTACTTTAGCATCAAACTTACCAAGTTGATCTTTAGTATTCAATATATAGCATTTACAACCAAAAGGATGAAAGTAAGCTATGTTGGGTTTTCATCCTTTCCACAATTCATAAGGAGTCTTATTCAAAATTAGTCTAATGTATATTCTGTTCTGAATGTAGCAGGCAGTATTAACAGCTTCAGCCCAGAAGTGTCTAGGGACAGAGTTATCATTGAGCATTGTTCTAGCCATCTCTTGAAGAGATTTGCTCTTTCTCTCTACAACACCATTTTGCCGTGGTGTTCTAGGTATTGAGAAGTTGTGAAGTATTCCACTTTCTTCATAGAACTTATGAAATAGCTCAGTTTCAAACTCTCCCCCATGGCCACTTCTGATTGAAGTGATACACATGCCTTTTTCATTATGTACACGTTTGCAGAATATAGAGAAGACCTTGAATGACTCATCTTTGTGAGCTAGGAACATAACCCATGTTCATCTAGTGTAGTCGTCTACTATGACTAGACCATATTTCTTTCCACTAACAGAGGCAGTCCTAGTTGGTCCAAACAGCTCAAGGTGTAGCAGCTCTAGTGGTCTATTGGTAATAACAACATTCTTAGATTCAAAGGAACCTTTGACTTATTTTCCCTTTTGACATGCATCACAGAGAGCATCAGATTTGAACTTAAGGTTTGGTAATCCTCTCACGAGGTTATGCTTATTTAGCTTTGAAATTAACTTCAAGCTTGCATGACCCAGCCTTTTGTTCCAAATCCATCGCTCATCTTCAATGGACACTAACCATGAGACACTTTGATTCGTAAGGTCCTCCAAGTCAATCTTATACAGATTGTTTTGCATCTTGGCAGTGAATAAGAGTGATCCATCAAGTTTCTTGACATTACACATGTTGTTATCAAAAGAAACAGCAAACCCACTATCACATAATTGACTTATGCTTAGCAGATTGTGTTTTAAACCATTAACTAAACGAACATTATCAATGGAGGGAAAAGTATGTTTACCAATTTTACCTACTCCAATGATATTCCCTTTCTGATTACCTCCGAAGGTAACCCAACCACCATCCATATGTTTTAGGTCTTGGAACATACACCTTTCTCCCATCATGTGACGTGAGCAACCACTGTCCAAGTACTAGGATGTGTGTTTCTTTCCTATTGTTACGCAAGTCTGCAACAGGTACAATCTTATCTTTAGGTACCAAAATTGACTTGGGTCCTTTCTTGTTAGTAGTCACCGGGCGAACATGTTTAATATGCTTATAATGTATGCATCTAGATGTTATGTGACCACCTTTTCCACACACTTTCCAGTAAGTGTTGGACGAGCTCGGTTTAGTTTTAACATGCGATGTTAGAGCTTTTGAGGTTCTACTATGCATATGTGGTTTTGACTTTTTATGAGATGCTTCATGCTTTTCTTTGTCATAACCAAGGCCAGACTTATTATGAGGGGACCTAGAGTACCTTAAAATTAAACTTAGTTTATCTGAGCCACCTACAAATTTAGACAGAGTGTCTGTCAGGTATGTCACATCTTGTTTCAGTTTTGCAACTTCACAAGAGACAGTTGGCTCACACTTGAGTTTGTCAGTTAGGCTGACATTCTCTGATTTTAGTTTGTCATTTTCATTTACAAGACTTATTTTCTCCATGCAAACCCTATCAAATTCTTTGGATAGTTTGGAAAATTTCTTTTTGAGACTTCTATATTCATGAGACAATTGATGAGTTATGCAGTAATTCATCAAAAGCATCTTGAAGAATGGAAGGGTTAGAATCCATTACCTCAGCATCAGTGTATTCGCTTTCTGATAATGTACTAGCCATGAGATAGATATTTGCCTCTTCCTCTGTTTCATTTTCTTCATCAGATGAAGACAGATCCAGATCCTCCCAAGTAGCCATCAAGCCCTTCTTCTTTTTGAAAAATTTCTTTTTATCCTTCAGTTCTGGGCAGTCAGCTTTGAAATTACCAGGCTTTTACACTCGAAGCACAGATGTTGACCTTTTTCCTTAGAGTCTGATTTTTCCTTGAAGAACTTTTTGTTGAAATGCTTCCTTCTAAAACCACCTTTCTTTCTCCACATATGTTGAATCTTTCTGGAGATGAAAGACAATTCATCCTCATCAGATCCTTCATCATTGTCAGAAGGGTCCGCTTCATCAGAGGATTCCTTAGCTTTAAGAACTTTTGAAGAGCTAGCCTTCCTTGCCTTTAGGACAATATATTTTCCTTTTATGGAACTTTCTTCTTCATTGAGCTCAAGCTCATGAACTTTTAAGGATCCAATAAGTTCCTCCAAAGTGAGAGTATTGAGATTCTTTGCTTCCTGAGTAGTAGGGACCTTAGGTCTCCATTGTTTATGTAAGCTCCTCAAAATTTTTCTGACATGATCTCTATTTTCATAGGTTCTTCCAAGAGATCTAAGACTTTTGGTGATAGTTCAGAATCTTCCAAACATTTGATCTATAGTTTCATGCTCAGCCATTTTAAATAACTCATACTGATGAACCATCATGCTTATTTTTGACTCCTTAACTTGGGATGACCCTTCATGAGCTAGAGTAAGAGTATCCCATATTTCCTTAGCAGTGTTGCAGCTATGGACTTTATCATGCTCAGATCTGGTGATAGCACACATCAAATAGTGCTTAGCTTTTAGATTGAGTTGATGTTGAGTTTTCTGCTCTTGAGTCCATTAAGCTCTAGGAATAGAAGCTCCAGCATCACCTCTTGGCTCAGTGTAGCCAGTTTCAATTAGCTCCCAGATGTCCACGTTTTGTGCATCAAGAAAAGCCATCATTCTCTTTTTCTAGTAGTCATAATCACTACCATCAAAGAGATGAGGTCCGTTGATTGCTTGTCCTTCTATATCCATGCTTGTTGGATCGTATTTCTTCATCACTTGTTAGATGCTTAACCCTTTCGAGGCTAAGCTCTGATACTAATTGAAGTTGACACAGGGAAACACAAGAAAGTGGGTTGAATTGTGTTTCTTAACAGATTTTCGAAAATGCCTTTACTGAAACCTTTTACAAGCAAAACAATAGAAAACAACACACAAACAAAAACGTTTTTGAAGAGTTAATAAACTCAGATTCAGAACCCCGGAGTTAGTATAAACAAAAACTGTAAAAAATAAGGGTTTATAAGATTCACCCAAGTGTTTTATCCTAGTTCACTCTCTTCCAACCAAGAGCTACGTCCAGTCCCTTCTACCTGAAGGTTTTATCCACTACTCTCCAAATAGATTACAAGTATTAAACACCTCTACAGGCTACAAGTATTCTTTCGCTACCAAGCCTCTTCAGGGTCTAACTCTAAAAAAGAGGTTTTCAACTTTGATCTAAGAACTCACTATGTGTGGGGATTTGAAAGTTTAAGATCAACAAGATTTATACGTAAACTTGTTTTACAATTTCAACAGAGTTTTTGCACTATGATATCAGAGCTTGTGTTACTTCTATATATGTTCTTGTATGTGTATATATCTCCTTGAAGTTCTTCAAGTATATATAGTTGAAGTGCTTCGTTGTCTTGATCTTCTTCAACGGTCTTCAAATTGTATCCGTTGAGACTTAGCATTAAATGCTTGGGTCCATTGAGACCGATAACTTGATATGCTTCACTGAGAAGTGCTTTTGATTATCAGAGGAATGCTCAAAGTAGAACTGTCACTTCTCTGTTGTACCAAAGGTTGCTTTCTGACTTTCCTTCCTTGTACTTAACTTGATCTTTACAACAATGTAGTTGACGGAGTACAAAGGTTTATGGTTTCGATGGTATGATGTTCTTTTATCCAAGGGATAAAGATTTTATACAATAGAAGCAGCAAGGGTAAAAGATATATATTCTTTGAATTAAATAAGCAATCATTTGAAATAAATACATTTAAGCTTAGATGGGTTCACATTTTAAAACTAATGGACGCGCATGTCTTTGGATGTGCAAGATTTACTTATTAGAGAGAAGGGCTCGTCTATTGATAGTTCGTCTACATACTTTTCGCCTAGTTCAGAGAGATGGACGTGCTATACTTAATAGCTTAAGAGCTCGTTTGCTGACGTGGCGTATAGTGAAACTACTCCGTCTATCAAGTCTTTGGACTTGTGTTATATTTCAATGTCTCGTCTACTTAGTATCACGTCTACCTTAGTTAATTCTAAGACCTCATCTATTCTTATTTTAACTATCTCGTCTACCTTAAAGCTAAAGACTCAGAATTTTACCAAGAGTTGTAGACTGGTCTAGAGCTTTGAAATAGAATCCGATAGATTCCATACTTTAAATTTAAGTTCCTCTGACTCGTATAAATCAAGTAATCCCTGCATACTTATAACAAACAAGTTAGATCCTTGACAATACTTTGCCATACAAATTTGACCTTTTTATTAACATCAGAGTCGTAATCTTCGAAAAAAGTACAATGCAAATAAAATATAACTTAGAGGTTTAGTGTAGAGGGTTTGTTAGTTTAAAATTTATTAGATTTGTTTATTAAAATTTATTAACTTAATAACTTAATTTTATTCTCTCCTTCTCTGGAACTGCAACTTCCTTCTCCAAATCAGAGTCGTAATCTTCAACACTCTCATCTGCGGCGGAAGCACGGTATCTCTCTGATACCATGTTACCAACCACGGGATCATAGAGATGAAGATCAACTTCATAGGAGAAGTAGTTCTTGGAAGCTTGAAAGCTTGCAAGTGAGAAAGATTTCTCAAATGGTATCATATTGAAAAAGATGATGAATTGTGTACATTGTGCTCTTATTTATAGAGCTCATTATCCTAACTATATGTAACTAACTTCCTAACCAACTAACTAATCATGTATTCTATTACCTTTGCCATCTCTACGAAGGATGTGCCCATACCCTTACAATAATCATCATTGCCTTCTCCTTGAGGGACGCCCTTTGACATTGCCTCACATTAGGCCAATCTGCCATCGCTACAAGTTAGGCCCTTTGCCATCTTCTCGAAGGAGGTATCTCAAACGATTATATCTCCTCAAGGGAGATAACCAAACACATACATATTACCATACAACCATACAATCATTCCAAACATAACTTCAATACATAACATCATATCATATGGATTAATATTCATCAAGTTCATATCAAAACAACACTAAGACATCACATATATATCATAAAAGACATATCAAATAATAATAATAATAATCACATAACCCATTATATAAATATTCAATCTCATAATAATTAATCTTCAATAAAACATCAATTTCATTTTAAGGACAAAACCCCAAATAATTACTCTTCAATTTCATACTTAAACCCTTTAAAATCTATACCATGGAAGTTTAAGAAAATGGTGTTTACTTACTTCTCGTAGGCCTCCAAAACGATCTAAAAATTATCTATGACCAAAGCAAGTCTTGTAATAAAAATTCTTGATTTGTAGTCCACCTGAGAAAATGTTATACGATCTTATGAGTGGACTACTCGACAGAAGCTAAACGAATAGTTATGTAGACTACTCGATAAAAGCAAGTAAAGTTACACTAGTTGTTAGAACCAAAATGGTTTTAGATTAAAATAATCTTTAAGTTAGATGTTTGACAATTCATGCATCAATGCATATGTTTATAAACGGATGGATTTTCAATTAAGAATTCCCTATCAGAAGGAGAATATGGACCTGCTTTCAGAGGCCAGCTAGATTGTAAGTTGAAAATAGTTGTTAAGCAACATCAAATCACAAGCTTCCAGGAAGAGAAGGTGCTCATGTCAGAAATCCAATCACTCACAAATTCTAGACATGAAAATGTGATCATGCTGCTGGGTTCATGTATACGAGAAAGTCAATTGCTGATTATATATGAGCATGCATGCAACGGTTCACTTGACCAGTACTTATCAAGTAAGGATAAATCTGTGAATGCTACATTTAGAACTAATTATTATAAGTGAGATTTGAGTACTAAGTAAATGGATTTGTGTAACACCCCGATTTTTCTGTTTTTCTATAATCTGTGTTTATGTATGTGTGTCCATGTTTAATATTTTAAATTTGAGAAATTATCTTAATAAACCAAAATTATTTTCACAATTTATTTTATAGTAGGAAACTACTATTTAAAAGTCCGGTTGAAATTTCAAACAAATATGGTTTGCGTTTTCACTGTCAGTAAGACTTTACTGACCCGGAAAATGAATTTCGATTCGTAAAATAAAATTTTAATTTTTCCGAACTCAATTATAACCGTTTCCATGATTTTAGAAATTTTCTTCTATAAATGTTTCAATATAAATTTTTTGGGTGGAAAAATTAACAAAGGAAAATACGATTGGTTTTCACAGTCGGGAAATTAATGGAACTATAACGAAACAAATTAATTTAAAATATATTAAATGCAGATTTGAAGAGACTTGATTTGATTTAAATAGTATTTTCATTTATTTCACACCATCATGACCTTACACATAATTAATTCTTTTAATGTTACAAGTAACCATTACTTTATATAAAACCAATTTTTATTTTAATAAAAAATTTGGAAAGACCCTATCTTTTTCTTCCTTCCAGTCCCCCTCTCTATAAATACTCATTCCCCATCCTGTCTTCACTTTTCCCATCCTTTCTCAAACTCACTCACACTTGCCTTTTTTTTTCTACTCACAAACTCACTCATTCTTCATCATCATGCTCTTGAAGAGATCAAGACCTTGATCATCTTCAACTTCTCATCATCACCAAGGGTATACCTCTTTCTCTCTAATCTTTTTTTTCTCAAATTCTTACTCTTTCTCCACATGCATGTCATTCATTCAAGTAGCATGTTTATGATCTTTAGAAAAAACAAATTCAAGAAAAAAAAAACCTTTAGAAAAAACTTGAGCTTGAAACTAATTTTCATAGACTCATACTCTCCTCTATGATCACTCTATATAATTGCATGTAACAAAAAGATTTTCCAAGACATAAAATTTTTGGGTAGTCAAAACCCTAGTAGAGTAAAGTTTATGATTTTGTCAAAAATTGTCACATGCATGAGAAAGATAGAGTGCTTTAATGATTTTTCTTATATTGTATGTTTGCATGTATGTTTTTGAGGATCTAGGACCCTTGCATGTATGGCTTGTGGATAATGCTAGAGTGAAGATATAACATAACTTGGTATGGATAAACATGGGTAAAATGTAATTCTGGCAGTATGATATACATTTATTCGTAAGTCTATAACTTTTTATTCAAAAACGTGTTTCTGAAAACTAGATACATATTTGGAAAGAAGACTTCTGGAGCTTTAATTTGATATATAATATGTAAGTATTTGGATAAGATTTACTAGGTCAAAAACACCTGTCAAAGTAGAACCAAATTAAAGTCTGAAAATATGAACATCGTTGGTTGCATGGTGATTTTAAATATGATTTTGAAAGTTAAAAACTTTTATATAATTTTCTGGGTTAATATTGAAGTATATATAAAGTTTGGTTGAGGATTTTAGATTTTTACATGTATATATAAAGATAAACAATTTCATAAATTTACATGTTGGTGAACTTGGATTTCTGTAAAATCCTGTACAATCAAAGACAGTGCGCGATTTTTAATAAATTAATGCCTTTGAATTTTAACATGGGACCAACTGCAATGTGTTTATATGTGAGTTGGGTATCTTCAATTAAATTTTAAAAAATTTTAAGGGTCATTTGAATGAAAAATATGATTTTAAAGAAATAATTTATTTTGACATGGTCAAGTAAAGATTTTTGGTATAAAATGGACTATAAGCAAGTGTTAAAGTAAATATATAAAAATAAAGGATATATATATATATATATATATATATATATATATATATATATATATATATATAAATATATAAAAGTAAGTTTTGGACAAAACGTAATCCAAGAATTTGTAAAAATTGGACATCTATAGCATCATTTTTCTAGCCATGGCCTAACCTATGCTTAGAAAGACAAGACGACTTTGTTGTTTTAATTTAAGTCGTTCGCTTAATTCTTAGACTTGGGCATGCTGTGGGCAAAGGAAGTTCGCTTTGGGCAACACGGAAACAAAGACTTGTCTACCTGTCAAATCAGGTAAGGGAAGAAAGTCTGAAGGATATTTATTTATGATGACTATATGTCATGTGTATTTGTTTTGATGTGTTTACTAGTTGTTGTTGTTGTTGTGGCTGTTTTGGTTGAATTTTGAGTTCATGACGTGCTGATGATTTATGAAAAATATGAATGTCATTTATATATGTTGAAGTTGTTGTATATATGTTGACGATTCATGAAAATATGCATGTTGCTTATATATGTTTGTTAGACTCAATGACTTAGAGATTTTGATATATGACAAATACAACTTAATGTGTATGCAAGTGTTTTAGTGTCAAATTGTAAAGACATGTATCAAGCAGTAATCCACAAGTTCAGTGAGCAAAGACAAGGAAAATATTCAAGGAAGAACTTGAAGGAATCAAAAGATCTACTTGGAGGAGTCAAAGAGCAAAGACAGAGATCAAAGGAATCATCAAGAAAAAAGCTTAACGGAGAAATTAGATTTAAGTCTTAGATGATTTGTAAGATAAAGAAATCTCTTAGTCACAAAGAAGTTCATCAAAAAGATGCATGAAGAAAATCATTTTTCATAACCTGCATTAAAAGGAATAAGTTTTCGTTAATGAAAATGATTTTTGGAAATAAGATTTCATAAGAAGCGCTCGTCCAACACAAGTGATAGAAGCGCACGTCCAACACAAGTGATAGGCGCTTGTCCAACACAAGTGACAGAAGCGCTCGTCCAACACAAGTGACAGAAGTGCTCGTCCACTGAAGTGATAGAAGCGGACGTCCACTAAAGTGATACAAGCGCTCGTCCACTAAAGTGACACAAGCGCTCGTCCACTAAAATGACACAAGCGCTCGTCCACTAAAGTGATACAAGCGATCGTCCACTAAAGTGACAGAAGTGCTCGTCCACTAAAGTGATACAAGCGCTCGTGCACTAAAGTGACAGAAGTGCTCGTCCACACAAGTGACAGAAGCGCACGTCCTCACAAGTCTTTGGACTTGCTAAGTCCTTAATGAGAGTATCCGTCCAATGACATGGCATATGGAGCTCGTCTACTAGCTCGTCTGATGTAAAATCTTAATTCAAAATGGTTAGACGCACGTACTTATTTTTAAGAAGGACGCGAATTCTATAAGAACTGATGTAGAATCTTATTTCAAGAACCAGAATCTAGAAAACATATTCTGTTATCAAACCCAAATCGGTTTTGATTGATCCCAACGACTATAACTTGATTTCTATATAAAGAGGGATCAAAGGAACACTTTCATAAGAACGATATCAAATCAACAAATACAATACACATATCATTCATCATCTTTCTTGAGCTTATTGTGAAAAGAGTGTTTCGTTCTCATAAGTGCCTCAATTTGTTTATCTGACTATTGAGAGTTAGGAATCAATTTTTTGTTTTACTTTTCGATTGTAAAGAGAGAGGGAGTATCTCTGAGTGATTAGGGTGAGGTATCCCTAAGGAAGAACATTGAGGTTCTTCACAAGAGTGTGGTATCTCGAGGTGAAGGAATGCTTTGTGGTGTAAAGGTTTTTCAAGCTACCTGGCTAAAGCTTGTTGTGTTAGTGTGTGAAAACCCATAAGTGGAGTGGGAACTGGATGTAGGTCACAGTGGAGGTGACTGAACCAGGATAAATCTGGTTGTGTAGTATCTCTAAACTCAAACTCCTTTACTTTATGTTTATGATCAAGAACCTGTGATTTTGATGTTTAAAGTTCAATATAATTTCTGTTCTTGATCTGTATAAACTGTATTGAAACCCGAGACTGATTGTAATCAAGATTGTGTTATCTGCGTTCAAAACTGAGTTGATCAAAACCATTCTTGATTGTTGAAATTGAACTAATCACTGAAACTGAAACCTGCAAGTTTGTTCTTGATTGTTAATGCTTGTATCTGAAACTTGCATAACTTGTTCTTAATCTTTAAAGACTTAATCAGTTTCTGCATTTTGTTACTATTGAGTTTTGAACCTGAACCTATTATGTGATCTATTAATTCTGAATCAATCTTTCTTATCCTCATCACCTTCAATTCAAGATTTTATATAAACCCTTCATTGATTTTGTAAAAGATCCCGAGGCCACAAATCTGAAAACTAAAGTTTTGTGAAAAGTTTTTAAGAGGGAGATATTTTAAGAAAACTCAATTCACCCCACCTCTTGAGTCGTTGAAGCCAAAACAACAATTGGCATCAGAGCTAAACTCTTAAGTTTGGCTTAACAGCTATAAGAGTATGGATTCCAATGACTGTTTGAATGAAGGGGCTTCCCTTGCACGCCCTCCTGCCTTCAATGGATCTGAGTATATCTATTGGAAGGAAAGAATGGTAATCTTTCTTGAGACAGTAGGTGTTGACATATGGGATGCAGTAGAAAATGGACCATTTGTCCCCTCTACTGTAGATGCTAATGGTGCTCCAAGAAATAAGCCGAAAACTGAATGGAATGAGGATGATAAGAAAAGAGTTCATATAATTCATGTGCTAAGAATATTATAACCTCTCCTTTAAGCCGTGATGAGTTTTTCAGGGTTTCAAATTGTAAATCAGCAAAGGAGATGTGGGATACATTGCAAGTAACACATGAAGGAACCACATATGTCAAAAGAGCAAGAATGAACACCCTCACACATGAATATGAGTTATTTCGCATGAATCGAGGAGAACCAATGGAGGTTATGCAAAAGAGATTCACACACATTGTAAATCAATTGGCTGCACTTGGAAAGACAATCTCCAATGAAGATCAAGTTAACAAAGTCATGAGATACTTGAGCAGGGAATGACAACCTAAAGTCACTGCGATCTCAAAATCCAGAGACCTCTCATCAATGACCATTGCCACATTGTTCGTAAAATTGCAATAACATGAATTGGAGTTGAACAGACTGAATGAGAGTGAAGAAACTGATAAAAGAAAGAAGGGATTGGCTCTGAAATCACAAGTCAGAGAAGTAGAAGACAATGATGATGATAATACAGAACAAGAGGCTGAATCTGAAAAAGAGATGGGAATGCTAGTTAGAAATTTCAATAAGTTCCTAAAGAAGAAAGGCAACTTCAAAAGAAAGCGATCCACTTTTCAAAGGAGAAATTTCAGCAAAGGTGACAACTCTTCCAACAATATCACATGCTATGAATGTGGAAAGATTGGCCACATGAAGCTTGACTGTCCAAAGCTACAAAAGAAGGACAAAACTGAAAAATTTGAGTCAAAGGACAAGAAGTGGAAAAAGCCAAGAAAGGCCTACATTGCTTGGGATGATAATGATCTAGAATCCACTAAAGAATCTGAATCTGAGGAGGCAAACATGTGTTTGATGGCTACCAATCATAGTGATTCAGAAAGTGAAGTAAGTTCTAATTATCAACCTTCTTATGATGAATTGCAAAATGCTTTTGAAGAACTTCATAAAGAATCCATTAGAATTTCTAGATTGCTAATTAAGTCTAAGAAAACCATCACATGCCTAGAAGAGAAAAATTCCGTTTTAAACAAAGAGCTAGATGAATTAAAAACAGAAAATTGTGTTGTAAAAGAAAGATTGGCTACTATTTTGGAACCACCTATATGCTCTAATTGTTCTAAGTGTTATACATTTATTAAAGAAGTTGAAAAACTGAAAAATGACCTAGCCAAGTTCACAAATGGTAGAGATAACTTGAATGCTTTATTAGGACAGCAAAAATGTGTTTATGATAAGGCTGTAATAGGCTATAAACCGAAGATACATGAGAAATCTTTCAAGAAATTTTTTGTTGCACTTAAGACATCAAACACACCATTTGTTAAATGCAATTTTTGTGCTAGATAAGGTCACACAACTTCTACATGTCAATACAGAAAATCAGCATACAATAAATCTAAGTATATATAGGTTCCTAAAGGAACTATTGCTGCAACTAACTCAAAAGGTGTTTTCTGGAATTTGAGAAATAATCATTCATTGCAGATAAGGAAAATATGGGTTCCAAAAGGAACTTTACCATACTCTAACCATGAAGGACCCAAGAAAAGTTGGGTACCTAGAACACAAACATGATTCTGTTTTGTAGGTGTGGTGGAAGGTCAAGAGCAAAAATTGGAATCATGACATAGAGCCTTCTCCAATCACAAAATGGGTTTTTAGGAATAAACTAGATGAAAATGGTATAATTGTAAGAAATAAGGCTAGATTGGTAGCCAAAGGGTATAACCAAGAAGAAGGCATAGATTATGATGAAACATATGCACCTGTAGCAAGATTAGAAGCTATACGAATGCTACTTGCTTATGCTTGCATAATGGAATTTAAATTGTATCAAATGGATGTTAAGAGTGTTTTATTAAATGGATTTATACGAGAGGAAGTGTATGTTGGTCAACCGCCTGATTTTGAGAATAATAAATTGCCTAACTATGTTTGTAAACTGTCTAAAGCACTATATGGCTTAAAGCAAGCTCCTAGAGCTTGGTATGAAAGGTTAAGTAATTTTCTCATTGAAAAAGGATTTAAAAGAGGTAAAGTTGACACAATTTTGTTCACTAAGAAAAAGGCACACAACATTTTACTTGTACAAATATATGTGGATGATATAATTTTTGGTGCCACTAATGAGCATTTGTGCAATAAGTTTGCAAGTCTTATGTAGAGTGAGTTTGAAATGTCAATGATGGGTGAGCTGAACTTTTTCCTTGGACTGCAAATAAAGCAAACTAAAAATGGAATCTTTGTTAGCCAAACCAAGTACTGCAATGAGTTGATCAAGAAGTTTGGCATGACAAATGCTAAGGAGATGGCTACTCCAATGAGTACCTCCCGTTATCTGGACAAGGATGAGCAAGGTAAACCTATTGATGTTTCTAAATTCAGAGGTATGATAGGCTCACTACTTTATCTTACTGCTAGTAGGCCAGATATCATGCTTAGTGTATGCATGTGTGCTAGGTATCAAGCAAATCCAAAAGAATCACACTTAACAACAGTTAAAAGAATAATTAATTATCTGTCAGGAACAAAAGACATGGGATTATGGTATCCCAAGGGAGCTACATGTACTCTAATTAGCTATTCAGACTCTGATTTTGCTGGTTGTAAACTAGATAGAAAGAGTGCTAGTGGAACTTGCCATTTACTAGGAAACTCATTAGTATCATGGTTCAGTAAGAAACAATCTAGTGTGGCTTTATCCACTGCAGAGGCTGAATATGTAGCAGCTGGTAGCTGTTGTGCACAAGTTTTATGGATGAAACAACAATTAGTTGATTATGGTGTGCAACTAAACCAAGTTCCTATTAGATATGACAATACAAGTGCAATTAACCTAACTAAGAATCCCATAATGCACTCCAGAACTAAACACATAGAAATCAGACATCATTTCATTAGCGACCATATACAAAGTAGAGAAATTGAGATTGAATATGTTGATACAACTAAGCAACTTGCTGATATTTTTACCAAGCCCTTGAACAAGGAAAGCTTTTTTTTCATTAGAAGAGAATTGGGCATAATTGATCAATCCTATATATAATCTCTAAAGAAACTATTTATATGACTGTATCTTTGTGTAAAAATGCTCTGATTCTTGTATGATTTGATCTGACCCTACACCTATCCCTCAATCATGAACAATTTTATATGCTATGTTTGAATGTTTAAATGCTTACCTTCTCTATTGCTTTGAATGTTTCTTTTCTTTACCTTTTTGATAATACCAAAAGGGGGAGGAAAAAGTATGATATAGATAAAGGGGATAATAACAAATTATACATGAAAAAAAGTATGATATAGAGAAAAGGGATAATAACGAATTATACATGCATATGTTGAGGGGGAGCTTAAAAGCTTACATGATTAATGGGGAGTAAATCAATGCTCTATTAATATTTTTTTGCTCTGATATACTTCTGCTCTGGCTGCTCTGATACCATGATATAAATCTATCAAAAACACTTAGCGTCTGCTACACTTATACTCTGATCTTATAATTTGTTAAAAGGTTTGTCATAATAAAAAAGGAGGAGATTGTTAGATTCAATGACTTAGAGATTTTGATATATGACAAATACAACTTAATGTGTATGCAAGTGTTTTAGTGTCAAATTGTAAAGACAGGTATCAAGCTGTAATCAACAAGTTCAGTGACCAAAGACAAGGAAAATATTCAAGGAAGAACTTGAAGAAATCAAAAGAGCTACATGGAGGAATCAAAGAGCAAAGACAAAGATCAAGGAATCATCAAGACAAAAGCTTAACGGAGAAATTAGATTTAAGTCTTAGATGATTTGTAAGATAAAGAAATCTCTTAGTCACAAAGAAGTTCATCAAAAAGATGCATGAAGAAAATCATTTTTCATAACATGCATTAAAAGGAATAAGTTTTCGTCAATGAAAATGACTTTTGGAAATAAGATTTCATAAGAAGCACTCGTCCAACACAATTTATAGAAGCGCACGTCCAACACAAGTGATAGAAGCGCTCGTCCAACACAAGTGACAGAACCGTCGTCCACTGGAGTGATAGAAGCGGACGTCCACTAAAGTGATACAAGCTCTCGTCCACTAAAGTGACACAAGAGCACTAAAGTGACACAAGCGCTTGTCCACTAAAGTGACAGAAGCGCTCGCCCACTAAAGTGATACAAGCGCTCGTCCACACAAGTGCCAGAAGTGCTCGTCCACACAAGTGCCAGAAGCGTACGTCCACACAAATCTTTGGACTTGCTAAGTCCTTAATGAGAGTATCCATCCAATGACATGGCATATGGAGCTCGTCTACTAGCTCGTCCGATGTAAAATCTTAATTCAAAATGGCTAGACGCACGTGCTTATTTTTAAGATGGACGCGAATTCTATAAGAACTGATGTAGAATCTCATTTCAAGAACCATAATTAAGAAAACAGATTATGTTATCAAACCCAAATAGGTTTTGATTGATCCCAACAACTATAACTTGCTTTCTATATAAAGAGGGATCAAATGAACACTTTCATAAGAACGATATCAAATCAACAAATACAATACACATATCATTCATCATATTTCTTGAGCTTATTGTGAAAAGAGTGTTTCGTTCTCATAAGTGCTTCAATTTGTTTATCTGACTATTGAGAGTTAGGAATCAATTTTTTGTTTTACTTTTCGATTGTAAAGAGAGAGGGAGTCTCTCTGAGTGATTAGGGTGAGGTATCCATAAGGAAGAACATTGAGGCTCTTCACGAGAGTGTGGTATCTCGAGGTGAAGGAGTGCTCTATGGTAAAGGTTTTTCAAGCTACCTGGCTAAAGCTTGTTGTGTTAGTGTGTGAAAACCCACAGGTGGAGTGGGGACTGGATATAGGTCACAGTGGAGGTGACTGAACCAGGATAAATCTGGTTGTGTAGTATCTCTAAACTCAAACTCCTTTACTTTATGTTTATGATCAAGAACCTGTGATTTTGATGTTTAAAGTTCAATATAATTTCTATTCTTGATCTGTATAAACTGTATTGAAACTTGAGATTGATTGTAATCAAGATTGTGTTATTTGCGTTCAAAACTGAGTTGATCAAAACCATTCTCGATTGCTGAAACTGAACTAATCACTAAAATTGAAACCTGCAAGTTTGTTCTTGATTGTTAATGCTTGTATCTGAAACTTGCATAACTTGTTCTTAATCTTTAAAGGCTTAATCAGTTTTTGCATTTTGTTACTATTGAGTTTTGAACAAGAACCTATTTTGTGATATATTAATTCTGAATCAATCTTTCTTATCCTCATCACCTTCAATTCAAGATTTTATATAAACCCTTCATTGATTTTGTAAAAGATCCTGAGGCCACAAATATGAAAACTAAAGTTTTGTGAAAAGCTTTTAAGAGGGAAATATTTTAAGAAAACTCAATTCACCCCCCTCTCGAGTCGTTGAATCCAAAACAACAATGTTGAAGTTGTTGCATATGTGTTGATGGTTTATGAAAATATGCATGTTGCTTATATATGTTGAAGTTGTGGTATAAGTATTGAAGTTGTCGTATGGAAGCCTAACCATTGGTTAGAGCTCAAATAATAAAGATAAAAACTTTAAGAAAATATTTATAAAGAAAATCACAAGTAAGGATTTCTTTTAACAAGGTTTTTGATAAAAAGGGGGAGTTAAGTAATTTTAATGAGTGGTGGAAATTTTAGAAAATAAAAACAATTTTTTTTATATAAAGAAAATTCAATGGCAAAGTTTAAGTAATTTTATACAAAAAGAAAACTAATTTCTTTGAAAATGTTTTGAACAAAAAAAAAAAGGTTTATTTTGTAATCAAAAAGAATTTATTTGGAGGTTTCAAATGTTTTAGGAAAAAGAAGAATTTTAAAATAAAATGGTTTTACGAAAATAGAATGGATTTTCCAAGAACTTAGTCTTAAAACAAAAGAATTTCAAACGAAAAGTTTTTATTTAAAGAGATTTTATTCAAAAAGTAATGTCCGATAACTTGGATAAGTTACGGAAAATTTCGGTTTTGTATTTGTTTTTCACTGAACGAAAAATAACATTGAAAAGTGAGCATAATAACCGAGACGTTGGGATACTAAAGCTATAACACGTGGATCCATGATCCATATCACAATGCTGTGGACCGTGTGTCCTATATATGATGCTGTGGACTGTGTGTCCTCTATATGCTGTTGCGGACTGTGTGTCCTATACATGTTGTTGTGGACTGTGTGTCCTATATATGTTGCTATGGACTGTGTGTCCTACAAACATTGTGATAAACGTGGAAATTGGAGTAAAAAGGGTAAATACTGTTTTTCTACGACCACAAAGTTCTAGACTAGTGCACGGGTCTAGGGCTGTTGTGATTAGACACTCGGACTTTAACGTCCTGTGTTGACAATAAAAGCTTTAAGACATTTAAAATTCACGGGTGGTCGCGAGCCTTAAGCCTCAACAAGGAAAGAATGAAACACAAAGAAAAGCTGTAAGAAGAAAATGATTTTACATGCATTTGGCAGACGTGCCCAAAATGTTTTGTGTGAATGCCTCGAAGGGAGAGGTATCTTATAGCATCCTATCTTTCGTGAATAAAAATTAGATATTTTAATTAGATGGGAATGAGGATTAGATAAATCTAAAATTATTTAAGAATCCAAACACATATGCAAGTTCAAAATAAAATTCAAGTAACTCAAAATTTTTAATAGGCAAGCACCTTAATTTAAATCCTTAATTAAGGTGATTTATCATTAACAAAATTAAAAGATAATTAGACTTAGATATTGATATTAATTATAGCTATATAATTATAGTCAATTTACTTATGTTTTACTCATCCTAATTAATTAGCACTAGTCTTAATTAATTATGACCTAGTTACAAGTTTAACCTAATTAAATTAACTAAATTTTTAATTTTTATTTTATTTTTATATATGAGCAAGTAGCCACTACAACAGATTATAAATTTAATAGCACACATTCAATAGCGTTTCTCACTGAAAAGCTACTGAAAAGGAGGTGGAAGACATTTAGTAGCGTTTCCTTAACGAAGCGCTATTATACATTTTAGGAATAAACAAACTATTAAAAGTTGATGAGTAGGAATAGATAGCGCTTTCTTAAAAAAGCGCTATCGTAGGTTAAGAATTGATAGTGTAACGCCCCCCCTTGGGGCATTACTTACGTAACACATGCGGAATTTAAATTAAAAGATAATTTGCTGGTGCTTTCGGAAAATAATTTATATAAGTACATAAGTGTCTGAAATTGGGTGTAAAAATTTTGTCACGACTCCTAAGCCTTGATCGGCACACAGACTTACTATCATAGCCTGACAAGCCTATTTCATTTAAAGAATATA
Source organism: Sophora flavescens (assembly GCA_030762895.1). Classification (NCBI taxonomy): domain Eukaryota; kingdom Viridiplantae; phylum Streptophyta; class Magnoliopsida; order Fabales; family Fabaceae; genus Sophora; species Sophora flavescens. The sequence continues at coordinate 146,133,640 of CM061062.1, forward strand.
CTTGAATAAAAGCTAGCATTTTTTTTTTTACGAAAATTTCGACAGAGTCTCCTCTGTAATTCGGACATCCCAGGTAAAAGAACACCTGCTAAAATAATTACATTTTCACTCCAGAATTCCAGTTACACCAAATTCAATCAGGCAGCAATATATAAAAATAATAGTTATAACCATAAGCTTTACAAGACCAAAGAAAACAGCTTAGATTTTCATTCAAAAGATATGCTCTCCGAGCCACAAACATTCCATTTTTAAAATAAAGGCTCTCTGAGCCATACTCATACATACTTATAAAAAATAATCTAAGTTTCAAAGCCCTAAGCTGGTCATTCTAAAAGTTATTCCTGAGGAAAACTCACGTGATCACTCCACAATTAAGTACTTCATCAAACAACCAGATCTAGGTCTCTGAGTGACTTAGGAAGACTCCTCTGCACCATCTGTACTGAAGTACCCAGGGTACGATAGCGAACCAGAAGAAACCTGATATATCTGTAAGGGTGAGATACCGACAAATGGATATATCACATAACAACCATATACATGATACATACATCACATAATCATATAAGCAGTTAAATCATGCATATACATAACATAACAGTGTTATATCAAAGGGTGTCAAACCCGCACAGTCAACTGATAAGCCTTCGGCTTATCTAGTTTTATAACTAGATGGACTGTGGTTTTTGTGCAAATTATTCGAGTTCAATCTCGTTTTCACCCAAATTTGGCCTTGTTTTATTCATAAGTAGACTTTTACTCGTTCTAGGCATTTTTAGTAGTTTTTAGTCTATTTTGAATAGAATTACGCTTTTTGTGTCTTTTTATTGTTTCAGGTTAGAAGTGAAGCTCCGGGAGTCAAGGAAAGTCAAGAAGCAGAGGAAAAAGCACTTCTGGAGATGCTCGCCTCGCGAGTGGATGCTCGCCTCGCGAGCCTGAACATCAGATAAAGCAGGAACAATCATCACTCTGGCTCGCCCCGCGAACAGTATGATCGCCTCGCGAATCATGAAGACCTGGAAGTCAGAGACCATCACGGCCTAGCCGTGATGAAGGTCATAGCCTAGAATTGAAGTCTTGCCACGCGAAAAGAATCTCGCCCCGCGAGAGTTTGAAGACCCTGGAAGACAGAGACCATCACGGCCTAGTCGTGATGAAGGCCACGGCTGTGACAGATTGAAGTTGGAAGACTCGCCCCGCGAATACACTCTCGCCTCGCGAGAATCCAAAATTCAAAGCGCGCCAAAACTAATGTTCGCCTCGCGAAAGATGGTTCGCCCCGCGAGAGGCCGAGAACCAGAATCCTTATTTAAAGGCTGTTTCAGATCAGAATGATCATCCAAGTTTTTCCACTTGTTTTAGATCAGATTTGTGCGAATCCTTGTTTCTGGAGCTGTGTCTCCCTTCTCTTTTCTTATTTCATTATGGAGACTGTGTCGGATTGTTTGTGCGTCGTCACGGGCATGAGGAACTAATCCCCTCGTCCGAGGGATCAATGAAGCCACCCATGGCGGTGTAGTGTTCTTGTGATGTATGTTTTTCTCCCCTTCTCTTATGTATGTTTTCCAATTCTGTTTTGATTGCGTTGATCATATGTATTGCGTGATTAACTAGTTAAACGTGTTTGAGGCCGAACGGCGATTCACGTTTTAGAACTTGAATTGGGATCACTAATCGAATAATGAGCACGACAGTGGATTTAGGAGATTAGTGCAACCTTATAGGGAACAAGAATTAATAGAATTCGAGATTAGGATTATGAGACCTAGTAAGTAATTAATCCAATCGTCGAATACGTCCTATTGAGCACGACAGTGGATATAGGAGAAATTGGGGGTCCCGGTTGACATTGTAATTGAACTTAGGGAGGAATTCATCATCACTTGGGTACCATACATGATTGGGTAGGTGGATTTGAGACCTTGGATATTTTAATTTCTGATTTTAAAACCTTAGCTTTAATTGATTTGTTATTGAATTGCGATAATAATCTCTCTCTCAACCACCTTCCGTAACTTGACCAAACGTATCTGATTTCCCGCGGATTAGTCGAATTGGTAGCCCAATCCCTGAGTTCGACCTCGGTAATTACTTACCATGTTTATTTTATTACTTGCGACGACCCGGTACACTTGCCGGTGACATCCATCAAGTTTTTGGCGCCGTTGCTGGGGATTGGCACAGCCAGTTTTCCTAATTTTTAGGAAATTTGATTGATTGGTTAAGTTGATTTTTATTTTTATTTTTCTGTTATTTCTTTATTATTTCTCTCTACTTCTTTGATTCCACTTGGTCTTGCCGTGTTTTTGTATGCGAGGTACCCTTTCACAAGAGGACCTGCTATTTGATTCCGAGATCACCAAGACTGAGAAGCGCTTAAGGAAGGAAGTCATAGAAAGAAAGAGGCTTGAAGCAATTGCTATCGAGAGGATGACCGAAGAAAACCCTCCTCCTCCTCCTCCTCGTTACAAGCCTCTCTTCGAGTGCGATCTACCCAGCTTGGGTGATTGTGATTCATCGATTGTGAGAGGCAACCTGAATACAGACTCCTTCAGAGTGGAGGGATGTGTCACATTCCAGATCCGTGAGAATCAGTTTGATGGGAGTGGCAAACAGGACCCTCATAGACACATCACTCGCTTCCTTGAAGCTTGTGACTTACAGAAGACAAGAGGAGTCTCACAAGATGAGTTTCGCTTGCGGCTTTTCCCCCTCTCTCTTAGGGATGTCGCTCGCGATTGGGTTGACAGCTTGGATAGGAACAACATCAGAACTTGGGAGCAAATGGCACAAAAGTTCCTAACCAAATATTTTCCTCCTCAGAAAGCGGCACAAGCAAGAATTGCCGTCACATCATTCAGGCAGACAGAAGATGAAACCTATAATGAGGCCTGGGAGAGGTACAACGGGCTTTTGAGAAGATGCCCTTCAGCGTTCTTTGACCCGGTCTCCAAAGTTCAGCATTTCTTTAACGGGTTAAGGGGACGCTATCAGATGAATTGTGATGCCGTAGCTGGCGGCTCTTTCTCCTATTTATCGGCTGAGGATGGATGGGCATTGTTGGAGAAGATGTCATATAATGATTACAACCGCGGTAGAGAAACCTCAAGTGGAATCAGTTCAGCGACAATGGAAGCCATTCTCGAGCAAAACAAATTGTTGAAGATGCAGAATGAGGCTTTGTCGGGAAACAAAAGGGTTAATGTGATACATGAGGGGATGCCTCCGGGTTGTGACAATTGTAATGTAGATCATGACACTCGGAGTTGTCAGCTGAATTTCTCCCAAGAACATGTGGACTCATGCCACAACTTCTATGACACTGTGCCCCAGAACAACTATCAGAGGAACAGACAGAATGACTACAGTCAGAATCAGAATAGGGGGTATATGAGGAGAGACCATCCGGGTTTCACTTGGAGTAATGCTAGTGGTGGTCTATCCGGGAAGAATCATCCTCAACGAATTGGCAACAACCTCAGCGAGTGTCGAAGCCGAACATTGGAATTCAGCGGCGCAATACCAATGAGGCTTTTAGGGGACTAATCAATTGCAAATAACAGATGGTGGAAGACAACCTTGGGAGTTGGCTTTTGAGAAGTTGAGTGCAGCGGTGGAGAAATTGTCAATCGACACAAATACGCCATTGACAAGTTGGCGACTCATACAGTGGTCGGCAATTCAGAATCTTGAGACGCAGATGGCTCATTTCATGAAGCAACTAAATGAGCGTCTCCCAGGCACTTTCCCAGGTGATACCGAGAACAATCCTAAGAACCATTTCAATGCCATAACAATCAGGAGCGGTAAAGTGTTGGGATCTAACAGGGGTGCAACTAGTTCTCAGGAAGACAAGGCCCCGGAACAACCACATGTTGAGTAAGAGCAACCTGAGAAAGAGAAGTTGGCAAATGACAAGGCACCAGAGCAAGGGGGTAGGCTGAAGCTTGTGGATGAAGAGTTCCGAAATAAGAAGTGGGTTGAACCCCAAGACCTCCCGCCCTACATGAAGGTACCGTATCCTGAAAGATTGAAGAAGCCTCAACAGGATAAGCAGTTCAACAAATTCCTTGATGTCTTCCATAAACTTCAGATTAACATTCCATTTGCGGAAGCCTTGGAACAGATGCCATCATATGCCCGGTTTATGAAGGAACTTCTCACCAAGAAGCGGAGAATAGTGGATGAGGAAACGGTTGCTTTGACCGAGGAGTGTAGTGCCATTCTTCAAAGAAAACTACCTCCAAAGTTGAAGGATCCCGGTTCTTTTTCGATACCATGCACCATTGGGGGGATGACTGTAGGGAAGGCATTATGTGATCTAGGGGCAAGCATCAACTTGATGCCCCTCTCTATGATGAAGAGGTTGGGGATCAAAGAAGTCAAGGATACACGGATGTCACTCCAGCTGGCCGATCGTTCTGTAAAATATCCTTATGGGGTGGTCGAAGACTTGTTAGTAAAGGTGGACAAGCTTATATTTCCGGCGGACTTTGTAGTGCTTGATATGGATGAAGACGCCGAAATCCCTCTCATATTGGGTAGGCCCTTCTTGGCCACTGGGGGTGCCTTGATAGATGTGCGACAAGGGAAACTCACTCTAAGGGTGCAAGATGATGAGGTAGTCTTCAATCTCTTTGAAGCAATGAAGCACCCTACAGAGAGGACGGAAGTGTATCGTGTGGATATGGTGGATCCAACTGTTAAGGCAAAGGCAACTAGAGAAGCCCATGGTTCTTCACTTGCTCAAGTGTTGGTAAAATCCCATGATGATAGTGAGAAAAAAGACCCTTTGGGGGATGAGGTCTATCTCGAGTGGTTGAAAGACATGGAAGCCTTACCGAGCCTCCCAAGGGAAGAATGTGCAAAGAAGGAGCTCAGCAACAAAGGCAAGAAAAAGACTGGTAAAGCACCGAAGTTGAAAGGTGGCACAACCATGGTGGTCAATGCAGACAATGAGTTGATCCCAAAAAGGACCATCACGGGGTGGAGAGTTCGTGCTGATTATAGAAGGATGCTGGACTTAAATGAGTTGTCCGGGAACAACTTGCGAGCATATGAAAGGGCAAGAGCCTACAGAAAACGGACTGAGGCATGGAATGGCAAGCAAGATCTACGTCCGGATTAACCCTTAGGGGTGACTTGAGTCAGGCTCGGGACGTTAAACAAGCGCTACTTGGGAGGCAACCCAAGCTAGTATCCTTTATTTTTAGTTTCTGTCATTTTCACATATATTTAAAAAAAAAAAAGGTTGATTCTCCACGCGAATCCACATTGGCCGCGCGAGACAGAAGCCCTGAATCTCTGGGGATTGCTCACTTTTCTGTCTCGCGTCGCGAGGTATGATTTCGCCTCACGATTCTGGGCATCATCATCTGTTGGAATTCCAGATTCGCCTCGCGAGATACTACGCGCCTCGCTATTCTGGAAAGTGTGAATAACAATTTTCCAGATTTGCCTCGCGAGTTATCTCTCGCCTCGCGAATATGCACTTAAGGTTTTAAATTGCAGGAGTTCTTCCAGGATGCTATGCAACAGAAGGGAGGCCGTGAGACCAATTGGATGAGGAGGCAACCATGGAAACTTGATCAGGGAGTATCCTCTCCTCTCCTCACTTTTGTTTTGTTTTTGTTTTTGTTTTTGTTTTGTTTTTGTTTGTCACTCTTGAATAATTTGAGAAGATCAAGAGTTGTTGTATGAATAGTGTGTCGGCAAGCTTGTTGGATTTTGATTAAATTGAGCATAGACTGATTGCATGAATTATATTGACCATCGATGATTTCCCCCTAGATTCTGAAAATAGAAAATTGATCCCCATGTGAAAAATTGAAAATTGAACTTTGAGAATTTTGTTGTGATTACTTGATTTATGATAAGTTTGGGGTGAGGGGGTGCACACACTAGGAATTGTATCTCGGTCAAACAATTTGTAAAAATGTCCAGGTGAGGATTTGAGCCTCCAACTTTGTTTTTGATTGTGTGAATCACTATTAAGTTGCACTTTCCCGAATTTGCTTGAATCTCTTCATGGGTTGCATGATTATGTGTTGCATCAAATGATTTAGGCGATTTTCTTTGAATAACTACTTGGCCTAAAAAGGACCATCCCTAATGCATGTGCCCTAGTTAGCCACATTGAGCCTAATTGACCTATTGTTTCTTGATGACCCTATATTACCAGACAAAATCTGAAAAACCATGTTAACCCAAACTTAGGATTAGGAGAGCATGGAAGCGTAGCAAGAGAATGGTTGTGAGGAACTAAGTTTGGGGTGGCTACAAGGTGATGTGTCATATTGGGGGTGAGAAAAAGAAAAATAAAGGTTGATTAAAAAAAAAATTGCCAAAAGAAAAGGGGGAAAACAGAGAAAAATAGCAAGGAAAAGGTTGTAGTCACCCGAGGCAAAAAGAAAAATGGAAAAAGGAATTTGAGTGGAATATGTGTCAAATGCTCATGCTCTCTTAGTTCCTAGGGACTTAAGCCGAGTATCCTTGAATATCCTACCCTCAGCCAGGCCCCATTTCAACCTTTAAAAGATGTTCTGATGTTGCATGCATGTTTTCGTGGGAACCATTTTTGAGATGAAAATCAAATTCATGTGAAGTGCCCTTGATATGTGAAATTGAGGGAAAATTTGATAGCCTAGACGAATTTGAGCGAATGAGTGAAATTTTACATACCCTTGTGAGGAAGGCAATTGTTTGAAATTGGTGATCTTCCTTTTGTGTGTGACTTTGATCCTCAACTTAGATTAATGATTGCATGAATGATGAAGTTCTCAATTGTTTAAAGTAAATGAATGTGGGGATTACATTGATGTAAGGGGGGGAGATCATTGGAGAAAAACTGTTTTGATTGCATGAAATTTGTGCGAAATCGATTGATTCCTTTAAGGCTTGCCAAGTCTTGAGTCCTTTTTGAGTTTTAGCTTGCTTGGGGACAAGCAAGGTTTAAGTTTGGGGTGTTTTGATAAGCCTTCGGCTTATCTAGTTTTATAACTAGATGGACTGTGGTTTTTGTGCAAATTATTCGAGTTCAATCTCGTTTTCGCCCAAATTTGGCCTTGTTTTATTCCTAAGTAGACTTTTACTCGTTCTAGGCATTTTTAGTAGTTTTTAGTCTATTTTGAATAGAATTACGCTTTTTTGTGTCTTTTTATTGTTTCAGGTTAGAAGTGAAGCTCCGGGAGTCAAGGAAAGTCAAGAAGCAGAGGAAAAAGCACTTCTGGAGATGCTCGCCTCGCGAGTGGATGCTCGCCTCGCGAGCCTGAACATCAGATAAAGCAGGAACAGTCATCACTCTGGCTCGCCCCGCGAACAGTATGATCGCCTCGCGAATCATGAAGACCTGGAAGTCAGAGACCATCACGGCCTAGCCATGATGAAGGTCACAGCCTAGAATTGAAGTCTCGCCACGCGAAAAGAATCTCGCCCCGCGAGAGTTTGAAGACCCTGGAAGACAGAGACCATCACGGCCTAGCCGTGATGAAGGCCACGGCTGTGACAGATTGAAGTTGGAAGACTCGCCCCGCGAATAAACTCTCGCCTCGCGAGAATCCAAAATTCAAAGCGCGCCAAAACTAATGTTCGCCTCGCGAAAGATGGTTCGCCCCGCGAGAGGCCGAGAACCAGAATCCTTATTTAAAGGCTGTTTCAGATCAGAATGATCATCCAAGTTTTTCCACTTGTTTTAGATCAGATTTGTGCGAATCCTTGTTTCTGGAGCTGCGTCTCCCTTCTCTTTTCTTTTCTTATTTTATTATGGAGACTGTGTCGGATTGTTTGTGCGTCGTCACGGGCATGAGGAACTAATCCCCTCGTCCGAGGGATCAATGAAGCCACCCATGGCGGTGTAGTGTTCTTGTGATGTATGTTTTTCTCCCCTTCTCTTATGTATGTTTTCCAATTCTGTTTTGATTGCGTTGATCATATGTATTGCGTGATTAACTAGTTAAACGTGTTTGAGGCCGAACGGCGATTCGCGTTTTAGAACTTGAATTGGGATCACTAATCGAATAATGAGCACGACAGTGGATTTAGGAGATTAGTGCAACCTTATAGGGAACAAGAATTAATAGAATTCGAGATTAGGATTATGAGACCTAGTAAGTAATTAATCCAATCGTCGAATACGTCCTATTGAGCACGACAGTGGATATAGGAGAAATTGGGGGTCCCGGTTGACATTGTAATTGAACTTAGGGAGGAATTCATCATCACTCGGGTACCATACATGATTGGGTAGGTGGATTTGAGACCTTGGATATTTTAATTTCTGATTTTAAAACCTTAGCTTTAATTGATTTGTTATTGAATTGCGATAATAATCTCTCTCTCAACCACCTTCCGTAACTTGACCAAACGTATCTGATTTCCCGCGGATTAGTCGAATTGGTAGCCCAATCCCTGAGTTCGACCTTGGTAATTACTTACCGTGTTTATTTTATTACTTGCGACGACCCGGTACACTTGCTGATATGATCCTAGAAAGGAGTATGATCCTAAAAAAAGGAACATATATATTTTCGGATCTATCCTTGAGTGACAACAAAAATTATAGAAGAAGATGAAATACAAAATTGGATAAGATGAGAAATGGGAGGTAGCCGCCACAAATCCAAGGGGATTTGATAAGCCAATGTGAGGTTCGCCACAAGAATCTTGGATTCTTGATAAGAACAAGGGTTGGCTCAATGAAGAACCCAAGAGAGAAAACACTCTCACAATTGGAATCAATCCAAAATGAACTCAAAGTTGTCATTCATCATGTAATAGGTGTGTACATATAGCATAGGGAAATAAAAACCAAAGGTCATCATAAGATGACATAAACTCCTAATAACTAGACATAACTCTCCACTAAGTGGTTATTAAAAGAACATAACTATCCTACTTAAGAAAATAATAAAAGTGGTTCCATAACTTCTAAATGAGTTACCTAGGCATGCAAGCCAAAGGTTGCTCTCCTTTGTAAGTTCCAAAAACGTGCCAGCCACCATTCATAGTGGACCTTGCTCATTCATCAAGCTTAGTGTAGCCCAATTAAACATATAACTCATTTAAGGTCCAAGAATTTGTATTAAACTTGCAGCCCTTTTTCACCATGATAGAAGCCGAATTTGGTCAAGAGGCCTGAGATATGATTTGTAGATAATTCACTAAGCTTTCCAACGCACCAAAGAATGCATCAATCGGAGATTCGTAGCCCAAGATCTGACCAAATCAAGCATACGGGTTCACCACAATGAAAATAAAATTTTCATCAAAAATATTAATTTGGCCTCAAATTGGACATCATCCTTGGTTTGCATCATTCCCTCCCTCTTGAAAAGAATTCGACATCGAATTTATTGCCTTAAGGAGTCTTCTTTATCCTTCGGGTTCAAACACAACCATTTTGAATCCATGGGGCACCTCTCTTGGAATTGTTTCTTCAACTTCCTTCAAAATAGAGTCATCACCTCTAGGCAAAGAGTTTGCATTAGTAGTCAAACAAGCATCTTTACATAGAAAGATATATATAGGCTGCCGTACCAACATTGCTCCCTTCACCTTATTTTCTTTTATAGGAAGACTCTCAATTCTTCTTTCAAACTTTGCCTCAATTTTTTTCTTTTTATTTTCCCCTTCAAAAAATGCAGTCTCCACCTTTTTCTCAACATCTTTTTCATTCTGTTTGTTTTCCTCCATTCCCTTTTCTTCTACCTTTTTCTCATGGCTTTCTTTTTTTATTACTTCTCCTTCTTTGCTTTCCTCATTCACCGAACACTCTTCTTTTATTGTTTTCTCAATCATTCTTTTTTTCCCACTCTCTCCTTTCAAGTACATTTGATCTTCATACACTTGTTTTGGTGACAATGATCCAAGAGTAATTTTACGATTATTAAATACAAATGAGTACCTATTGTTGTATACATCATATTTCGCTTCTCGTTCAGCTCTCCAAGGACGCCCAAGTACCAAGTGCCTTGTTTCTATAGGCACCACATCACATAACACCTCATCCTCATATCTCCCAATCCGGAATGGCACTCGTACTTGTTTGTTCACCATCACGTCACCAAAATCACTAAACTCCGGGATGCTCCAAATGACATACGGTTGTGGATGCTCTAGAAGAGGAAGTCCCAACTTTTGCACCATGGTGGTACTAGCTAGGTTGATGTAACCCTTTCTATCAATGACCAAGCTACATATCTTGTCCTTCACATAGCATCTAGAATAGAAAAGATCCTCCATTTTCTTGGCATCATTTTTCTTCATTAGTGACTCCATGAAGAACCCACTAAGAAAAATTCAAACTTCCGAAAAAAATTGAAAAAACAAAAAATCATAAGTCACTCTAGGAAGGATGGCTTTGACACCAAATGATATGATCCTAGAAAGGAGTATGATCCTAAAAAAAGGAACATATATATTTTCGGATCTATCCTTGAGTGACAACAAAAATTATAGAAGAAGATGAAATACAAAATTGGATAAGATGAGAAATGGGAGGTAGGTGCCACAAATCCAAGGGGATTTGATAAGCCAATGTGAGGTTCGCCACAAGAATCTTGGATTCTTGATAAGAACAAGGGTTGGCTCAATGAAGAACCCAAGAGAGAAAACACTCTCACAATTGGAATCAATCCAAAATGAACTCAAAGTTGTCATTCATCATGTAATAGGTGTGTACATATAGCATAGGGAAATAAAAACCAAAGGTCATCATAAGATGACATAAACTCCTAATAACTAGACATAACTCTCCACTAAGTGGTTATTAAAAGAACATAACTATCCTACTTAAGAAAATAATAAAAGTGGTTCCATAACTTCTAAATGAGTTACCTAGGCATGCAAGCCAAAGGTTGCTCTCCTTTGTAAGTTCCAAAAATGTGCCAGCCACCATTCATAGTGGACCTTGCTCATTCATCGAGCTTAGTGTAGCCCAATTAAACATATAACTCATTTAAGGTCCAAGAATTCGTATTAAACTTGCAGCCCTTTTTCACCATGATAGAAGCCGAATTTGGTCAAGAGGCCTGAGATATGATTTGTAGATAATTCCCTAAGCTTTCCAACGCACCAAAGAATGCATCAATCGGAGATTCGTAGCCCAAGATCTGACCAAATCAAGCATACGGGTTCACCATAATGAAAATAAAATTTTCATCAAAAATATTAATTTGGCCTCAAATTGGACATCATCCTTGGTTTGCATCACTTGCCGGTGACATCCATCATCACCCTTTGAAAATATGCATGGCACTTCAATCATCGGGCTCTAACTTAATCTCCGGAGATCCCAACATCCTCAAAGTGAGTTGATCAGGCTCGATACACCGTCTCATTGGCTATCTAAGCACAACGATAATACACCGTCTCATTGCCTATCTAAGCATAACGATAATACACCGTCTCATTGGCTAGCTAAGCACAACGATAATACACCGTCACATGATACCTTTCTTGTTAAGGTCTCACGTTAAAACCATGTCGGGCACGTATACCGTAAATGCAAATGTAAAACATTTAGTTCTCGATGTTTTCTTTGTGTTCGTTCTCATTCGTTGTCGAAGCTCAAAGCTAACGACTTAATCATCATTTCCCCATCACTTGAAAACTTAGAAGCATAGGACACACAGTCCGAACGCTCAATCGCAACGCCCGAGACCGATGCACCAGTCCTGTGCTTGTGGTCGTAGAAAACAACCTTCACCTTTAACAACGTTCATCACAACGTGGTTAGGACACACGGTCCACAATAACGAAATCAGAACGCACTGTCCTCGATTTCGAGAATTGGACCCTCAGTCCAGAACATCATGAATAGGACTCCTGGTCCCGAATTAACACCGATCCAAGATCACGTGCATATAACTGAATACTAGAGGTGACGTCTCACGTACTAGATTCTCTTTCTTAAGTACTTATTTTTCGTTCAGCGAAAATCAAATTCAAAACCGAATCCTCGATAACCTATCCAGGCTATCGGAAAGTTTCTAAAATATTTAGGAAAAACCTTTTCTTTGAAAATCTTTTATAAAGCATCTTTGAAATACTTTTATCTTTGAAATACTTCCCCCAATAGGATATTGCCAAATAATCTTGAAAGTTTTCACTTGAAGACACATAGTTCGAAAAGGATTTTTCTCTTGTATAACAATAGTTCACCAAAACCATTTCAACATTTAAAACAATTACTTTAAGTTAATGAGCTTTTGGAAAAGAACACCAATCCCTTCATCTTCAAAGCTTATTAAGGTTTTTAATCCTTATAACGGTTGAGCACAGACACAAGTCTGGCTTAGGAAACTTTCAATCAACAGCAGTATATATTATCAGTTCAATGATAATATCACAGTTGAAAGCAGTTCATCACATATATGCATTATAACATTTAGAACAAGTACAATTCAACATCAGATAATAGCATAACAGTTCAAGTACATTAGATAATCAAGTAAGCTCAATAAACATGTAAATATCCAATTAAACACATACACACATGCATACAGTTATTGAATATCCCTAGGCAAACTCCCCTTACCTTTGAAGACAAGTAAAGGATCCTCGTCTTAATACTCACATTAGCTCCAAGAGTGTAACTATCTACTCCATCAAGCAAGCATAGCCGTGTCAAACGTCTCAGAGAGGGTATCCAACAACGCGCAACAACCAAAAATCAAGAAATCAATTTCACATGATCAAACACACATTCTAACTTTATCTAAACACTTAATCTAATTACCAAACAAGGTTATTTTTAAAGAAAATCATGTTTGAAGCTCACGCTTCCCAATACCCTTTAAGGAAGCTTTGTTTTGATTAAAAGATCATGAAAAAGAACTTTGGAAATCATCCATTAAGAGTCCTAATTGCACTAAATCATAATTAATTTCACAAAAACATACCCAAATTCAAATAAAATCAAATTGGGGGTTTAGGGCTCCTTATTAAAATTTAGGGAAAACTCAGAATAATGAAATTGGTTTAGGGAAACACAAATTCACAGTCCCAATCTCATAAAACAACCTTAAATTTCAAGATTAAAATCTGAAATCAAAGGGTTAGGGTTAGGGTTTCAAAATCAATTTGGGGATTTACAAAAGAGAAGAGGTTAGAGGTAAAACTCTCACCCAAGGTGAAGAAGAGAGAACATGATGGTTGGATGGCCAACCGGCACGGCGGCTGACGGTGCTGGACGACGGCGGCAACTTCACAGAAGCATCCATGACCAAAAATAACGGTGAACCTCAGAGAATGGAAGGAGGGAGGTTTAACACCACAAGACATGGCCGCACCACCATTACTAGCGGCGGAGGAGCTTCCTGCGGCGGCTAGCGGCGTTACCGTGGTGGTGACCGCAACCCAACGCCAGCCAAGACAGACCCACACATGTATTCACCATCTCTCCCTCAGACGCGGCAGAACAACGCCCCGGACGGCACCTACGACGGCGACCCACGGCTGGGTGGTGGCTGCAAGAGGCGACGCCAGATTATGAAAGAGGGAGGAGAAGAAGAAAGAAAGAAGAAAGAGGAAAAAAAAAAGAAAGAAGAAGGGTTTTCTGTCATCGCGTACGGGGCAGGGAGATATAAGGAGGAAAAATTTGTGATTAGTAATAGTAGTAGGTACAAAATGAGTAGTAAATATTGAGCCTAAAAATAAATATGTTTTTGGCTTTTTGATTTAAAAATAATGGTTGACAATTATATACTTTCAAAATTTAAATTAGAGTCAAGATTGATAGTTGAATTGATCTACTAAGAAAATCAACGGTCCAAAATTTAATCTCCGATTAAGGTCAAACCAGTTTATTTTCAACTCTAAAATTAAATAGAATGAAAATATGAAAATGCTTTTCTCTTAATCATATTATTTAAAATATTTTTTCTGTACCGGTATAATAGTGACAATAACGTAAATTATTGTCTAGTAAGCGTGCATTCACTGAAATAAGTCAGTGCTAATGCACCCAATAAAATAATTTGAAGAGAGTAATTTAATTACTCAAACTAAACCACATAAACATCCAAATAAAATAATTAATCATATGTGTAAAAACTAGGGTGTTACATTACTACCACTCTTAAAAAAATTTCGTCCTCGAAATTTGGTAGTTCAAAACTAAACAGAATTTTGTAATCACACCTTAATCCCTAAAATCTTACTTTGTATTCTCATCGCTTCATTCCTTTCATATATAACACTATAACATGATCAATTCTTATGCCATTCTATTTATCCTTGAAACTTTTCACTACCGCATTAGCCCCACTACCTTCGATATTTCACCTTAGGCTATTACACTTTAAAGAACAAAATCAATGCTTAATCTCTTCACTTCTCAATATAGATCCATTAGAAAACTTTCTCCAATATCTAACTTTCACAGCTAACATCAAAACTAACACTAACTTTACCATAACATCAATTAACCTCCTACTCAAGAGATGCAATCATAGTCTTAGTCCATTTGGGCTTAGTCTACTCTTTTAGTCATATCAAATTCACACTTTTCAAATCTCCAATCAAAACGTCATAACATTCCTGAAGGTAAACTGCTAGGATTATCTAACTCATCAACTTTGAACTTATTCAGAAACTGAATTTTCACAAGCGCTTATCTTATATATCTGCAGCCGAGAAAAGAGATTATAAAACAGAGTTTCTCTGAGATCATAACCCCTAGGAGTTGCACCAAAACAAAACCAATAAATCCGGGAGGACACTCCCCAATGACAATCTTGGATTTAAAATGTCTAGTTTCCACTATGGATCATTAATCACATATTTACCAGAATAAGACCCCAAAGATTATAAACATTTCACCATAGCTTATTACACTCGAAAGGCACAATCAAAACTTAATCACTTCTTGCCTCTAAATTTGTCTGCTAACAAAACTTCTTCAACACCTTATCATCACGACGAACATCAAGTTCAACACTAACTCCATCACATATATCAACCTTTAACTCAAAGTACACAATTATAGTCTTAGTTCCCTTTGGACTTATTCCACCACTCCAAATTATATCATAGTCATTCATTTCAATCTTAAAGAATACGATTACATTCCTTAATGCAACTACAACTAAAGAAATCACTTCGATTTGAATTACCCAAAATCATAATTCTTAAACTTTTCTAACAACTTAGTTTCACTCAAGAACTCCTCTTTACTACTTCTGTTTAGCTTAAGGAAAACTACCCTATACATTTTTCCGTAAATCCTCGGACTCACTAAGTCAACATTAACCATAAACTTTGATCACTACTCTAATTTTCTTTAATGATATATCTGTCTCGATCATGATAAAATCCATTGTACTCATCTCACTCAACAATGTTGAACTTAAGGGTTCTCATAATACCATTCACATCTATACATTAACAAAGCTCCTATCAATTCTGGTTTATCCTACCATAGAGATGACAAAACTTAGGTACCACACTATCTCCCAACTAACCTGCTAAGGATAGGTCACCTCATTCCTTATCCATCCCACTGAGGATGATCAATTGGACTTAGTCTCAACTTAGTCCTCAACACTTAAAGTAAATTCAACCGACACACGTTGATAAACTTCCGTTTTTCATCTGAAACAACACTTGAAGATACTCCATGAAGTCTGAACAATCCTCTGATACATTATTCGGTTCACTAACACTGCATAGTGGATCTTAACTCGTAAGAAGGGTGTAGACTTCACCAGTCGATCCACGATCACTTGAATTCAAACAAGACTCCTGTAGGTCTTCAGCAAACTCATAACAAAGATTCAAAGAATGCCAATATCTTAACAAGGAAGGTCTCAATTGTTAAACTATCCCTTTTTCACTGTACTCGACCGACTTTGACATCTTGATGTGGAGATATCCAACTCACGACTGATGAGATAGGTCACACATCGACAACATTTGGAAAATACGTAGAATTAAGATGATCAATGACAACAAGTACTTTTGAACCGCAATAAGACAAGACCTTGGTGATCGTAAAAGAATTTCTCAAGAAAAGAAATTTTTTTCTTGATTTCACTATCACATAAGCATAGGAAAAAAATTTCATTAATTTGAAGGATAGTGGAACATCCAATATGGAAAAAGATCATTCCATCAGGTTCGTGGGTGTAAAAATGCATGATAAATACACATTTACAAACATGAATCTAATAAAGTTCATTCTTCCACAAGAATCTTCCAACGGATTCAAAGAATCAAGGGGTGAATAATGTCTAATCCCAAGAGGATTAATTCTTATTCTTAATACAAAGAATTTACAAAATGATGACTTTCACCTCTATCAAAATAGAAGTGACCAAACTAAGTTTCACCAAGAAACTTCTGCTGTCACGAAATTATCTGGGTGATAACTCAAGAAATAGTCATAACCACTTCTCTCCATAAAATGTGAAAGTATCAAGACCAATGAATTCCGATAAATCAATTCACTCAAATGTCTAATACATCGAGGATTATTTAGAAGTGCGAGTACGACTTCTCACAAACAAAGAAATGAATAACTGGAAATTTATGAATTAGCATAACTAATCCATAAGTCCTGACTGATTTCAAATTAAAATCAGAAAATATGTTTGACACGATTCGCAAGGATAATCGAATGTCATATTCGAACCCAAGTAACATTCAAGATCTAAGGTCTCCCAGGACATAAAGCCCTTGGAAAACCATCAAGAAACATATACTTGTGCGTCAACACACATTGCTTCAACAAGAAAACAATTCAAACAAGAGCAAACCAGAGATCACACAACAAAAATTTAACAGACTTATTCCCCAAAGATCCCGAAAGACTCGACCAGCTCTGATACCACCTTGTAAAGCCCCCCCTTGGGGCATTACTTACGTAACACATGCGGAATTTAAATTAAAAGATAATTTACTGGTGCTTTCGGAAAATAATTTATATAAGTACATAAGTGTCTGAAATTGGGTGTAAAAATTTTGTCATGACTCCTAAGCCTTGATCGGCACACAGACTTACTATCATAGCCTGACAAGCCTATTTCATTTAAAGAATATACTTGAATAAAAGCTAGTATTTTTTTTACGAAAATTTCGACAGAGTCTCCTCTGTAATTCGGACATCCCAGGTAAAAGAACACCTGCTAAAATAATTACATTTTCACTCCAGAATTCCAGTTACACCAAATTCAATCAGGCAGCAATATATAAAAATAATAGTTATAACCATAAGCTTTACAAGACCAAAGAAAACAGCTTAGATTTTCATTCAAAAGATATGCTCTCCGAGCCACAAACATTCCATTTTTAAAATAAAGGCTCTCTGAGCCATACTCATACATACTTATAAAAAATAATCTAAGTTTCAAAGCCCTAAGCTGGTCATTCTAAAAGTTATTCCTGAGGAAAACTCACGTGATCACTCCACAATTAAGTACTTCATCAAACAACCAAATCTAAGTCTCTGAGTGACTTAGGAAGACTCCTCTGCACCATCTGTACTGAAGTACCCAGGGTACGATAGCGAACCAGAAGAAACCTGATATATCTGTAAGGGTGAGATACCGACAAATGGATATATCACACAACAACCATATACATGATACATACATCACATAATCATATAAGCAGTTAAATCATGCATATACATAACATAACAGTGTTATATCAAAGGGTCTCAAACCCGCACAGTCAACCTTTGAAAATATGCATGGCACTTCAATCATCAGGCTCTAACTTAATCTCCGGAGATCCCAACATCCTCAAAGTGAGTTGATCAGGCTCGATACACCGTCTCATTGGCTAGCTAAGCACAACGATAATACATCGTCTCATTGGCTAGCTAAGCACAACGATAATACACCGTCTCATTGGCTAGCTAATCACAACGATAATACACCGTCTCATTGGCTAGCTAAGCACAACGATAATACACCGTCTCATTGGCTAGCTAAGCATAACGATAATACACCGTCTCATTGGCTAGCTAAGCACAACGATAATACACCGTCTCATTGGCTAGCTAAGCACAACGATAATACACCGTCACATGATACCTTTCTTGTTAAGGTCTCACGTTAAAACCATGTCGGGCACGTCTGCCGTAAATGCAAATGTAAAACATTTAGTTCTCGATGTTTTCTTTGTGTTCGTTCTCATTCGTTGTCGGAGCTCAAAGCTAACGACTTAATCATCATTTCCCCATCACTTGAAAACTTAGAAGCATAGGACAAACAGTCCGAACGCTCAATCACAACGCCCGAGACCGATGCACCAGTCCTGGGCTTGTGGTCGTAGAAAACAACCTTCACCTTTAACAACGTTCATCACAACGTGGTTAGGACACACGGTCCACAACAACGAAATCAGAACGCACTGTCCTCGATTTCGAGAATTGGACCCTCAGTCCAGAACATCATGAATAGGACTCCTGGTCCTGAATTAACACTGATCCAAGATCACGTGCATATAACTGAATACTAGAGGCGACGTCTCGCGTACTAGATTCTCTTTCTAAAGTACTTATTTTTCGTTCAGTGAAAATCAAATTCAAAACCGAATCCTCGATAACCTATCCAGGCTATCGGAAAGTTTCTAAAATATTTAGGAAAAACCTTTTCTTTGAAAATCTTTTATAAAGCATCTTTGAAATACTTTTATCTTTGAAATACTTCCCCCAATAGGATATTGCCAAATAATCTTGAAAGTTTTCACTTGAAGACACATAGTTCGAAAAGGATTTTTCTCTTGTATAACAATAGTTCACCAAAACCATTTCAACATTTAAAACAAGTACTTTAAGTTAATGAGCTTTTGGAAAAGAACACCAATCCCTTCATCTTCAAAGCTTATTAAGGTTTTTAATCCTTATAACGGTTGAGCACAGACACAAGTCTGGCTTAGCAAACTTTCAATCAACAGCAGTATATATTATCAGTTCAATGCTAATATCACAGTTGAAAGCATTTCATCACATATATGCATTTTAACATTTAGAACAAGTACAGTTCAACATCAGATAATAGCATAACAGTTCAAGTACATTAGATAATCAAGTAAGCTCAATCAACATGTAAATATCCAATTAAACACATACACACATGCATACAGTTATTGACTATCCCTAGGCAAACTCCCCTTACCTTTGAAGACAAGTAAAGGATCCTCGTCTTAATACTCACATTAGCTCCAAGAGTGTAACTATCTACTCCATCAAGCAAGCATAGCCGTGTCAAACGTCTCAGAGAGGGTATCCAACAACGCGCAACAACCAAAAATCAAGAAATCAATTTCACATGATCAAACACACATTCTAACTTTATCTAAACACTTAATCTAATTACCAAACAAGGTTATTTTTAAAGAAAATCATGTTTGAAGCTCACGCTTCCCAATACCCTTTAAGGAAACTTTGTTTTGATTAAAAGATCATGAAAAAGAACTTTGGAAATCATCCATTAAGAGTCCTAATTGCACTAAATCATAATTAATTTCACAAAAACATACCCAAATTCAAATAAAATCAAATTGGGGGTTTAGGGCTCCTTATTAAAATTTAGGGAAAACTCAGAATAATGAAATTGGTTTAGGGAGACACAAATTCACAGTCCCAATCTCATAAAACAACCTTAAATTTCAAGATTAAAATCTGAAATCAAAGGGTTAGGGTTAGGGTTTCAAAATCAATTTGGGGATTTACAAAAGAGAAGAGGTTAGAGGTAAAACTCTTACCCAAGGTGAAGAAGAGAGAACATGATCGTTGGATGGCCAACCGGCGCGGCGGCTGACGGTGCTGGACGACGGCGGCAACTTCACAGAAGCATCCATGACCAAAAATAACGGTGAACCTCAGAGAATGGAAGGAGGGAGGTTTAACACCACAAGACATGGCCGCACCACC
Organism: Sophora flavescens; assembly: GCA_030762895.1. Lineage (NCBI taxonomy): Eukaryota > Viridiplantae > Streptophyta > Magnoliopsida > Fabales > Fabaceae > Sophora > Sophora flavescens. The sequence continues at coordinate 146,153,522 of CM061062.1, forward strand.
ATTACTAGCGGCGGAGGAGCTTCCTGCGGCGGCTAGCGACGTTATCGTGGTGGTGACCGCAACCCAACGCGAGCCAAGACAGATCCACACACGTATTCACCATCTCTCCCTCAGACGCGACAGAACAGCGCCCCGGACGGCACCTACGACGGCGACCCACGGCTGGGTGGTGGCTGCAAGAGGCGGCGCCGGATTATGAAAGAGGGAGGAGAAGAAGAAAGAAAGAAGAAAGAGGGAAAAAAAAGAAAGAAAGAAGAAGGGTTTTCTGTCATCGCGTACGGGGCAGGGAGATATAAGGAGGAAAATTTTGTGATTAGTAATAGTAGTAGGTACAAAATGAGTAGTAAATATTGAGCCTAAAAATAAATATGTTTTTGGCTTTTTGATTTAAAAATAATGGTTGACAATTATATACTTTCAAAATTTAAATTAGAGTCAAGATTGATAGTTGAATTGATCTACTAAGAAAATCAACGGTCCAAAATTTAATCTCCGATTAAGGTCAAACCAGTTTATTTTCAACTCTAAAATTAAATAGAATGAAAATATGAAAATGCTTTTCTCTTGATCATATTATTTAAAATATTTTTCTGTACCGGTATAACAGTGACAATAACGTAAATTATTGTCTAGTAAGCATGCATTCACTGAAATAAGTCAGTGCTAATGCACCCAATAAAATAATTTGAAGAGAGTAATTTAATTACTCAAACTAAACCACATAAACATCCAAATAAAATAATTAATCATATGTGTAAAAACTAGGGTGTTACAGATAGCGCTTATTCAAGGAAGCACTATCTATTGCTAACCTACTGTAGGGCTCACCTGAGAAAGCCCTATCTATTTCTTTTGTTCAAAGGAGGGGAGGGGAGGGATTTTAATGGAGGGGAGGGGAGGGATTTTAGTTAGACATTGTGTTTGGTTGAGAGGGGGAGGGGAGGGGAGGGGAGGGGAAATAACACATTTCATGTTTGGTTTAGGAGGGGAGGGGAGAGATTTAAAAACAACTTTACTTTTAAACCTTATAATTATTTATTTAAAAATAGAAAAGTGGGGATATTTTAGTCAATATGCATGAAATGTTTTAAAATCTCTTCCCTCCCATCCAAATACCCCCAATATTTGAGGGGGGACTAAAATGGACCGGGAGGGATTTTGCTCCCCTACCCTCCTAAAATTTGAACCAAACACAAAAAATTTAAAATATCCCCTCCCCTCCATTCCCCTTCAACCCAACAATACCTAAAAATTAAACTTCCCTCTCCACCACTTTTTCCTCACTCTCAAACAATAGACTTCGCGCGACCTTTAGCTCCTCGGTCACTCTCATAGCATGCCCTAACTTCCACCGTCATTAGCAACACTGCTCCCTCACTGCCCGAGCGTCGTCTCCCTCATTCTGCTTCCACTGCTCCGTCTCCCTCACTGCTCACTCTTCGAGCCTCTGTCCAGCGATACGACAAAGCATCACTTCTCTTCCCTTCCTCTACACTGAAGTCGTGGGACCATTTGCTGCCACCACCTATATGTCACTGGTTCGTCATGGTTGCTACCATCACCACCAACAAACAACTCCACCAGGTTCTCAATGTCTTTTTCTTCTTATATGAAATTATATGAAAAATATATATTTGGTAGGTTTTACTGTTCTTAATTGTGTTTCAATGCTAAGATAGTGAAACAATTAAAACTTCTTTGTACCTGTAAAAAAATGGAAGACATTGGTGAGAAAGAGGATTATTTGCTATGTTAGAAATATGAAATAAACATAGAGGAATAGAGAAATAAAAAATTTGAAATAGAACTTGAACAAAGAATTGACAATTTCGAGAGTTATTACAGAATTAAAGAAAGCAAGGTTTGGTCACAGTTGAAAAAGTCATTACCCTATCATCAATTGAAATGCATTCCATCCAAGTATGGAAATTGTTGTCCACTGGAAAACCTTTTCTTTTTTGGGTGATTTTTGGTAAATTTTTTTGGTGAATACTGGAAAAGCTTTATAAGAAAGCTTTGACTCTAGAAAAGTATTTAGATTATACCAAATGACAAGTAAGTCCAAGTGCAAATTCTGTGTGGAGATGGCATTGCAGATAGCTGATATTAATCCCAACATCTAGTGAAACATGTGATGACCCCTAGTGTTGCCACAATAATCGAGCACTTAATGTTCATAAACTTTTCACTTCCAATATCAACACCAAAACAAGCCTCAGACACTACAAATCCACCTGGTCTCACCAATTTTAGGGCAATCGTATCAGCTGCAATAGAAGAATTCCCATGAGCAATATTTACAAAAGGACCCACATTAAAGACTGATAAGTTATTTGGCTTATTTACACTTGGTAGGATGTGAGACTTCAATTATCTGTGATTCAGTCATTTCAATTATTTGGCTTATATAGTGTTTGGATTGACTAATTGATGATATGCTTTGCCTATGTATCTATATAAAAAAAAAAGGTATACTTTGCCTATAATCTTTGCAAAAATCTGTATGAGGTGTGGTTGGCATATAAGCTTTGGCATTTGAGCTGTTGTAGAATCTGTTAGCCTGCCTCTCTGAGTCTCTGTACAGACAAATATATATCAAGCTTTTTATTTTATTTATTATATCGTGACTTGTTGTAAGGTTATTGACTTGATAATTTTGAAACTATTGATGATTAATATATGATAATGTTTTTCAAATTTTCTCATTTCAATTTTCATGCCATGGAGGTGGAAAGTATGTAATATGATAAATAGGCGGAACTATAGAAAAAGAGTTAACAATCATGGTCTGATATAATATATGATAAGGAATAGTGGAGGATGAGACACCCCGTTGTGCCCCATTGTATTATTACATTAAAACCTTAATATTTATTTACTTAATCGCTCGCTTATCGTTGAAAATACGTAAAAATTTAAAACTTAATTAATGATCATATAACTTCTACAAATATAAAACACACCAAAGTTGTAATATATAATTACACACATGTTTATTTATTACAAAACCAAAACACTGTTAAAGGTACCCTATCAGTAGGATCCCTCACAGGTATAGACTTCACTACAGACATACTTAGCGGAAATATAAATACTCCTTAGACACACTGGCCATCATGTCTATACTCTAATCGCTCTAGATCACAGCTCGACCTCCAGCATCCGGTTCATACGGAGTTCCATCTAACTCCTCAGCAACTGGTTCCTCCATCGGGTCTTCTCGTACGATCACATCAGAAATAAAATATAACACACAAAGATATAGGGAATAAGAAACAGTTCTATCATCAAAAAAACGGAAAAGAGTAATAGCAAATTATACAGTAATTGTCACAGACACACACATCACTCAAAATCAACAATCATCCTCAATTCACTATATCATCCTCTACCCTCAACCCATGCAACTAAAACTTTATACTGATGTGGCCATCTTCACTCCTATCACATTAGTCAGTAGTCCAGAACAGTCCAGTACCAATAACTTTCGAACGCATCAAAGACTAAACACTTATTAGTCTAAAATGGTCCAATGCCAATAACATACGAACTCGTCAAGGAACATCCTTCCATAACGGTCCAGTACCAAGAACATTCGAACTCGTCAAGGAACATCCTTCCATAACGGTCCAGTGCCAAGAACATTCGAACTCGTCAAGGAACATCCTTCCATAACGGTCCAGTGCCAAGAACATTCGAACTCATCAAGGAACATCCTTCCATAACGGTCCAGTGCCATAAATATACGAACTCGTCAAGAACTAAAGAGTATTACGGTAGTCTACCTCGGCATCCACATCCGTAGGGCACTCACCCGCAATATCCGATATCCCCAAAATAGGATATCCTGACCTCGTGTGTTCCACTCACACGGCTGTGACTAACAACACCTCGATAAATGAATCTCCCTAAATTACATCAATAACAACCTAGTGCCTCAACCTTCCATCAAAGTCTCAACACCTTTTTCCTCATAGATAAAACCACTTAATTAGTCTAGGCACCTCTAAATCACCTTTATTCTCTCACCCAAACAATTATCTCCCGAACAACACATATCCTTACTTAAAAATCAGCTAAGCACAATATTAAAAACCAGGCAGATCATGCATAACACAATATCAGAAAATAATTCAAATACCACAAAATATCACATACGTAATGAAATAATAATAATAAATTCAATCAACCTCAGATAAGATAAAATCATCCTAATGTCGATAAACCTACAATCCCCAAATCACCATTGGTTTTACAGAAAATGTTTCCAATATGATTTTGGTCTTGTCGATTACTCAACTACTAGTAGGGTTTAGGTCGCCCTACACAATTATCATATAATCTACTACTTATCGATTCCGACGATAGGTTGATTCTTTTCCCCACCTGAGCTAGCACCGGAAATACGTACACGACGATCCTCGTTATTCCGCCACGAGTTAACACAACCACCTTCAACCAAACAACATAACTATAATTAATCAACTAACAACCATCTATGACACTTTAGGGCTAGGTTCGGCCAAGACTTAGCAAATAGGTTTAGGGTTATCTTCTTAATGTCATCTTTTAGATCCTAATTACTAGAGTCTTAACTATCATAGATTACTTATTAAAAAACTAAAATTTGAAACAAAATCCTCTAACCTTTATGGTTAGGGTTTCGGCTTCAACCAATTATCTAGGTTAGGAAGTTGAAAATTTGATTAACTTAAGGATTAATGATCCATAAGTTACTTAAGCATGATTACTCACTTAAACCAAGATTATGAACCAAGAACATGAACTAAAACTCAACTAGTTCTAAGAACTAGGGTTTCGGTTTTGATGAGATCAAATAGGCTTAAGTTTGATTTTTGATCTTCTATATACTTGAATACAAGAACTATCAAGATATAAAAGGATTGAATCATGAATCAAGACATGAAAATGAAACAAAACCTAAGAACACAATTTTGACCTAGGTTCGGCCCAGTCCAGAAGTTAGGGAAAGAAATTTCACATGCTCTTGTGCTTCTAGATAATGAAAATAGAGATGATTATAAGATCATAGCAATTGGTTTCATGTCAAAAGGATTTTTCTAGAATTAGTTATGAATTTTTCAATCTAGCTTCAAGAACTTTAAACAAAGGAAGAACATGTTGATCAAAGGCATAAACTCAAGAATCTTATGAAGAGAAAAGCTTAGAATAGCAAGATTAAGAGAGACTACCTCTTGATGATCAAAGAAAATGATGATTTGGATGATGTTCTTCAAGAATGTCTCATAGTGTTATTGAGAACTTAAGGAAGAAGATGAACCAAGTTAGGGTTTCAGAATAGTTTCGGTATTTTGGATATATCTCTCAACATACTTATCCGTTTTGGATGATCTTTATGTCGTTGGAAATAAGAGAGAAAGATGAAAAACTTTCATGTTGAAAGTTTTTCGAGATTCAAAATAGAAACTGATCAGAATGGCTCCGCAAAATCGGACGAGTTATCAACTCTTTGGAGCAAGAATCATGAATTTGGAAAAAAAATGACTTAAGGAAGGAGACATCCTATTTAAATGAAGAAGCAACCAGCTTATTGGAGAAGAAACAAATGCTTAATGAAGAAGCAATCAAAACTTGGAGAAGAAGGAAGCAAAACTTGGTTAAGAAGCATTCAAAACTTCTTAAAGAAGTAGTCAAAACTTAATGAAGAAGATGTCAAAACTTGATGGAGAAGTATTCAAATACTTGGAGAAGAAGAAAAGGTTGGAGCCGTGAGGATTGGCAAGAGTTTTGGGTCAATTTGTCAAATGGCATTTTGTTGGAATTGTCATAAAAAGACAAGGGTATTTTGGTCATTTCATAACAACACTCAATGTTGCCATAAATGTGCTATTATTGCCATTTATGATAGGATAAACTTGTCATGAATGCTTGTCAAGTTGGTCAATCCAATGTCTCTGCTACTTTGCCGACTTCCCGATCCATCTGACTCAGACTCTGCCTAGAGACATTTTGTCGTATAAGCCCGCAACAAACATAATATGTTAATTTTTTTTTTCCAAAATTTTCAAAACTCCCAGTATCATAGTAAATATGATAAAAATATTTTTCATCTCGTTAACGATTCAAAATTAGATCTTCTGAGCAGTAAACTTTTCATGTCAAGAAAATACAAAAAATGCAGAATAGGCTTCCGTCTGAGTTTTCAACCAAAAACTTCCCTGTAACCTTATAAAAATAAGTATAACAAGGAAATGACCTTGGTTCATCCAACATCATTTTCTAAGTCTCGGATAAAAATATATATTTATATATTTATTACCGATATTACAAAGCAGCGAAAATCGGGGTGTTACAGAGGAGGGTCTATTGACAAAACAGTAAGGTGCTCAAATAACTATAAGAAATATATATGAAATTTTTTGGCAAAGCTGCACAAGTTGGTCAAGTGCAAGTGAGATCATTCAAGAACGTTCTTCTATATGCATTGTCCCTTAATGTTTTCAATAATATAATCCTATAAAAATTGTATCCGTAAAGAACCACGGGTATCACAATCTAATCTTTTTCTCCTTATGGTACATAAATCAAGTATAATGTGTTGCCTAATTTTGTGTAATGTGTATCTTTTTAAATTTATTTTCACCATTTACTCTGAAAAATATGGTGTTAAATAGGCCTTATATCCTTCCTAACTAGCTAATGGATGTTCATATAAGGCATGGCTCACGAGCACTTGAGGTTGATCTTCTTCCGTATGTAGTTGCTCATGCATACTTCTATGTTGTTAACTATCATGTAGAAGAATCAAAGATTGTTGCCTTGTACAAATCCTATATATTTTCCGAATGTATTATCTCTCTTACAAAATTATATATTATATTATATTATGCACTTTGGGGGATTCAATCAATGGAAAGCTTGTGATAACAGATGAATAAGTATATACTAGTGCTATGGTGAGTGGTGACTATACACTAGTAGTCAGAACATATGTCCCATGCTAAATATCTGAATGCCCCCTTTCTTATTTATCCGGTATGTCTATGTTAGCACATGTTGTCGTTTAGCAGATGTAGCTTTCTTAGTCTTAACCAGAAATGTTAGCTTCTTCCACTTTTAGGTTTTAAATGGATATTATTAGGTGACAACAACCTTTGTTTGTACTGGATCAAACTCTTGGTAAAGTTTAATTACTTACTAGCTGATTTCATTATGTTGTGATATTTAAGATATTTGATGCCTGATAAAATGGCTTCTACTTTCCTATGCCAAAATTCAGAAGCAAAGGCAGCTTTTTTTATTTTTTATTTTTTTAGTGTAGAGAATATTTACCTAGTTATCATGCCCTTGGCATCGGTCAACCTATTGCCAGAATGTGATAGGATGAGGGAAAAAAGGTGTATGATTTAGCAGAAAACCTTAGATCTGTTTCTCAAATTGATATTACAATTATATCATATAAGATTGCATCAAGACATTTCACATGTTGTTTCAATAATTAATGTCAATTAACAAGGGCCCAAAGTGATGAGTATTGGGTTTAAAGGTATTTATTATTAGAGTACATTTGGGTTTATATCATTTTTGCTGTAGTTGATTTCCTCTGTCTATATCTTGCTGGCACTCATCCTTGACTTATCAAATGGTCTTTCCATCCTCGTTTGTGGTGTCTTCATTATATGCTGAGGCTCTTGCTTCCATATATAAGCAAAGGGTCGTGATTTCTATTAGCTAAAATAGTACTATCTGTTATTAGCTAAAATAGTGCTATCTGTTACAGTTGTTGTTATAGCCTTGTCTTCAATTAGGATTCTCTTATCCCTTATCCCCTTTGTTTCTGTTATACTATATTGGACTAAGTCCTTCCCTTGTATCTATATATAGGTCATGTATTCTTTTCTCAACAGATATCAAGAAGTTTATATTCAGTATATACAATTTGTCATTTCTGATTCCTATTGTAATATGGTATCAGTTTCATTTGAGTAAAATCTTGCTTCCGCAATTTTTTTCTTTCTTTCCTTTCTTGTTCCAATGGCTGATGATTCCAGATCCTCCAACACTAATGGTGACAACCCACCATCACCTCCTCCACCACCACAGGCCGATCCAACCCAAAACCCAAACAGCCCCTATTTCCTACACCTGGGTGAGAATCCAGGGTTCATTCTTGTTTCTCCCCCTTTCAATGACGACAATTACTAAACATGGAGCAGGGCCATTAAACAAGCCTTGTCCTCCAAAAACAAGATCAAATCCATTGATGGCATTCTTCCTCAACCAGCTGCCAACGATTCTTTGCATGATCCCTGGATTCGTTACAACCATCTAATTGTTTCATGGATCACCAGAACCTTGTCACAACATATAATTCATAGCACCATCTCCTTCGATAATGCTCAAGCCTTATGGCTCGACCTTCAACATCGATTCACCAAAGGCAATCACTTTCACATGTCAGATTTACTCCAAGAAATTCATTCCATGTGCCAAGGTGACAAATCTTTATCCGCATTTTTCACTGATATGAAAATCATTTGGGATGAAATAGAATTTCTACGCCCTACTCCTTCTTGTATATGCACCGTGGCTTGTTCTTGCCCCTTAAATAATTATGTCCAGAACTACAAAGATAAGGAGCACACCATCTGTTTCCTCAAAGGTCTCAATGACTGCTATCAATCTGTGAGGTCCCAGATTCTCATTATGAGTCCCCTCCCTTCTGCTAGTGAATCCTACTCCATGGTTGTTCAACAAGAACGACCCTATCTTGCCACACCCATCATGGAATCCACTGTGTTTGCAACCAATTCAACCAATTTTAACTCTCAAAATTGTGGTTCCAACTCTTCAGGCAGAGGAAGAGGCCGATCCAACACCAATCAATCCCACATGCTTTGTTCTCATTATAATAAGACAAACCACACTGTTGACACATGCTACTTTAAGCATGGTTTTCCCCCAGGCTATAGGAACCGTAATCAGGGTGCTACTCTACAACTATCTTCTGCTGCCCAAGATTCCCTTATTAGACTTGATGCACCTCATCCTCCTCAGGTTCAAGCTCCTAAAGATCAGTCCTTCTCTTGACTCGTGATGATTTCCAATATCTTGTCTCATTACTGCATGCCAATAAATCAGACACTCATCCTACTGTGAGTTCCAATCCTAAACCTGTAACATCTGATTCTCACCCTCATGTTGTCTCCAGTATTACTCAATCAGGTAAACATCCTCCTTCTCAATCTTTATGGATCTTGGATTTAGGTGCTAGTGACCATGTGTATCCTTATGCCCATTTCTTTAGTTCTTTTAAAAGAATTTCTCCAATTGCTGTGAAATTACCAAATGGTCTTGTTCTTTATGCTCAGTATTATGGTACAATTGTCTTCAACTCAAATTTTTACTTAACTAATGTTCTTCATATACCTGATTTTCACTTTAACCTTATACAGTTTATAAACTCACACAAACTCTTAACTATAAATTAGTTTTCTCACTTAATTCTTGTGATATTCAGGACTGCAATACACAGAGGATGATTGGGCGTGCTAATATTCATCACAACCTCTACGTCCTGAATCACAATCCTACACCTCTTTTGTATACTCATCACACATCTACTCCCATTGCTTCTTTTAATTCTGTTAGCAATGTTCGGACACTTAATAAAGTTTCATCTTTCTTTGATTTGTGGCATTTTAGGTTAGGCCACCCATCTTATGACTTTATGCGCACTCTATGTACTCATTTCCCTTATATTGAATCTAATAAAAATTTGATTTGTGATTTTTGTCATTTTGCTAAACAAAGCAAGCTGCCCTTTCCTCACAGCATGACCAAATCTGAAAGTCCTTTTCATTTGCTTCACATGGATATATGGGGGCTAATTAGTATTTCTTCTTTTCAAGGATATCATTATTTTCTTACTATTGTTGATGATTATAGTAGGTTTACTTGGGCCTTCTTAATGACTCATAAATCTTCTGCTAGAGATTGCATTAAAAATTTTCTGACATATGTTTCTACTCAATTCTCTGGAAAAGTTAAAATCATTAGGACTGATAATGGCACTGAATTCAACATGCCATCTTTTTATGCCTCTTTTGGCATTTTGCATCAAACATCTTGTGTTGCGACACCTCAACAAAACTCTGTTGTTGAACGCAAACACAGACACTTGTTGAATGTCACTAGATCCCTTTTATTTCATTCACATTTGCCTAAGCAATTCTGGTCTTACGCTCTTTGTTTTGCAGTTCATATTATTAACAAACTTCCTACACCTGTCCTAGATCACAAAACACCACATGATTTACTATATAACTCACCTCCTACATTTTTAGATCTTAAGGTGTTTGGTTGCTTATCTTTTGCTTCCACTTTGACACACAACAAGTAGAAACTTGACTCCCGGGGCCAGGAAATGTGTCTTCCTTGGATCACGGCCTGGTACCAAGGGTTATGTTCTCTTTGATTTACAATCTCGTTTTGTTTTTGTTTCTGGAAATGCTATATTCTATGAATCTACCTTTCCTTACCTTTCCATTAATAATCATACACATGTTATTACTGATTATAATACCCATGATTCTGACTAAGTTTTTCTTTTTGATGCACCACATCCCATTCCTCCCCCGACTTCTCATCATTCATCCATTCCTGTTCCAACCATTACTTCACCTGAAATTCCCACAAGTGCTCCCTCTACACATACTCATGACATTGATGCAGACACTCACTCCTTAGAACCTCCCATGCTTAGGCACTCTGATAGGATCCGCAGACCTCCCACTTACTTGAAGGATTTTCATTGTAATTTGGTATCGGTTCCTAGTCTCTCTTCTAACATAACTCAATATCCTTTATCTACTGCACTCTCTTATTCACGTTTGTCTGCTAACCATCTTCATTACACCATGTCCATTTCTATACATGATGAACCCCGTACTTATAAACAGGTTGTTCTTCATGATCACTGGGTCAAATCCATGAATTCTGAATTAGATGCCTTAAATGCAAATAAAACTTGGATCATAACTGACCTTCCTAAAGGCAAGCAACCCATAGGTTGCAAATGGGTATATAAAATAAAATACTTGGCTTATGATAGTATAGAAAGGTATAAGGCTAGATTAGTCGCCCAAGGTTTTAACCAAGTTGAGGGTATTGATTTTTTTGATACCTATTGCCCTGTTACTAAACTCACTTCTATTAGACTTTTGATTGCTCTTGCATCTGCCCAAAACTAGAACTTACATCAACTCGACGTATATAATACTTTTTTACATGGTTATTTGGATGAAGAGGTTTACATGCACCTCCCCCCTGGCCTCACTGTCTAGCAACCTAACAAGGTTTGCCGGATGCTCAAATCCATTTATGGCTTGAAGCAGTCTAGCCATCAATGGTTTTCTAGTTTATCCTCCTTTTTAATTTGTCATGGCTATTCTCAATCTACTTCTGATTCTTCTTTGTTTGTTAAACGTCACACTGACTCAGTTACTGTTTTATTGGTATATGAAGATGATCTTATTATTGCAGGAAATGATTCACTTGAAATTGCCAACATCAAAACTGTTTTGAATAGAAAGTTTAGAATTAAAGATCTCAGACCCTTGAAATATTTTCTGGGACTTGGGATCACCATATCAAAGGCAGGGATCCACATTTGTCAAAGAAAATACGCCTTAGACATCTTATCCGAATGTGGCTTACTCGCTTCCAAACCGGTTTCCACACCTATGGCTAAAGGAACCCGCTTAAGTGAAAATACAAGGACCCTGCTCTCGGACCCTGCAGCATACAGAAAATTAGTTGGTAAGCTCTTGTATTTGACAACTACTCGACCTGACATTTCCTATTCTGTTCAACAGCTCAGTCAATACATGGCCAAGCCAACATCCTTGCACCATGAAGCTGATGTTCGTGTACTCAAATATATCAAACACTCCCCTGCACTTGGTTTGTTCTATCCCAGCACCTCTCAGCTGCAAATCAAGGCCTTTAGTGACTCCGATTGGGCTAGTTGTCCGGATTCATGCAAGTCAATCACGGGTTATTGTGTCTTTCTTGGTGACTCTTTAATTTCCTGGAAATCGAAGAAACAACCAACTGTTTCCAGATCTTCCTCAGAAGCGGAATACCGTGCATTAGCTTCCATGGTTTGTGAAATTCAGTGGATTCATTATCTCCTACACGATCTGCACTTTAACTCCATCCCTTCGACTTTGCTATATTGTGATAGCCAGTCCGCACGTCATATTACCAGCAATGCTTCCTTCCACCAGCGAACCAAGCATATCGAATTAGATTGTCATATCGTCCGTGAAAAGCTTCAAGCCAAGATGTTTCATCTATTACCCATTTCAAGTATTAATCAGTTGGTTGATGTTCTGACCAAGGCATTGGATCCAACTCCATTTCAAACTTTTATCTCCAAGCTGGGTTTGCTTAATATTCATTCGTCGGATTCCAGCTTGAGGGGGGGTATTAGCTAAAATAGCGCTATCTATTATTAGCTAAAATAGTGCTATCTGTTACAGTTGTTGTTATAGCCTTATCTTCAATTAGGATTCTGTTATCCTTTATCCCCTTTGTTTCTGTTACACTATATTGGACTAAGTCCTTCCCTTGTATCTATATATAGGTCATGTATTCTTTTCTCAACAGATATCAAGAAGTTTATTTTCAGTATATACAATTTGTCATTTCTGATTCCTATTGTAATAATTTCCATTCAAATATGAATTCTAATCTTCTTGAAATCCCAGATTGAGTCATGGGTTTCATCACATTGTTGGCGTGGTTTGTAACACATAGGTTAGCATGGTACATGATGAAGCGAGTAGGTTATCCATGACAGGTGTAACTTTGTTTCCAAAATTGTCAACATAAAAGACATGTTCTTGTCAACATATTGCCTGCAAAATGTATTGTAATGGTAACCATAACACATGATTTCTTGCGTTGGGTAGTTGTATCACATGCACTCATGTTTTGACATGAAGACCCTATTACACAATTGCTATTTAACAGGGATAATATCCAATTGTCTGCAAATTTCATCCTTTTCCAGAAGCATGCTATTTCATTTAGGAAGAAAGAAAGAAACTAACAATTTTGGATTCTCTCAGGTACGTCTGTTAATCAACTCTCTCTGTTGTTCAAGCTGCTCGACTTCACTCTGGTACGTTTTACAACTTGTTATTCCCCTGTGTTTTATTTAAACCTTTAGTTATATAATTAGACATGTTTATTTTTATCGGAATAAACATGCATTAACCTTCGTTTCCTGTTCAAAATCAAAATAATTATGGTAGATCGTAAAAATATGGATCGGAAGTGGATGTCTGCCAATCATTTGTCGAAGGAATATAAGGACGGAGTGCAAGATTTTATTAAGTTTGCAGTTGAGCATGCAGAAAACCCTAGTAGAATCATATGTCCTTGTTTAAGTTGTTGTTATACAAGACGAGTTAGTGTAGTCGAGTTGGAAAGACATTTAGTGTGCAATGAAATTGATCAAAGTTATACCTATTGGACAAAGCATGGTGAGACTAGAGGTGAATCTAGTGATATGGGGAATAGTGGGAGATATGCGTCAGATGACACTGATATAAATACATATGATGCCGACCGTTTTGAAGAGATGGTAAACACGGTTGAAGAAGATCTTCGTGGTTGTCCTTGAATGTTTGAGAAGTTGGTAAGTGATGCTGAGAAACCGTTGTATGAGGGTTGTACTAAATTCACGAGATTGTCGGCGATGCTAAAGTTGGATAACTTGAAATCGGGGAATGGATGGACTGATACGAGCTTTACGGACTTACTCACACTATTGAAAGATATGTTGCCGGAGGATAATGTGCTTCCTAGTCGGACATATGAGGCTAAACAAATGTTACGCTCTATTGGCATGAGCTATGAGAGGATACACGCTTGTCCTAACGATTGCATTTTATTTCGGAATGAATATGCATCGTTAAAGACGTGTCCTAAATGTAATGCCTCACGGTATAAGAAGAAAGAATCGGCTCCAGAGAAGGTTCTATGGTATTTCCCCATAATTCCCAGATTTAGGTGCATGTACCGTAGTTCAGAAGATGCAAGACACTTGACATGGCATAAGGATGAAAGGATTAAAGATGGCAAGCTATGACACCCGGCAAATTCTCCTCAATGGAAAAGAATTGATCATGATTATCCTGATTTCGGGCAAGAACCAATAAATTTACGACTTTCATTGTCTACCGACGGATTTAATCCGCATGGTGTTCAGAGTAGCTCTCACAGTACATGGCCTGTGATTTATAACCTACCTCCATGGCTATGCATGAAGCGTGAATACATGATGTTGTCTATGTTAATTTCTGGGCCCAAACAACCAGTAAATGATATCGACATATACTTGGCTCCTTTAATTTAAGACTTGAAGCAAATGTGGGAGACCGGTGTAGAGGTGTATGATGGGTATAGAGAAGAAAGTTTCACCCTAAAGACCATGATCTTCTGCACAATTAATGATTTTCTGGCATATGGTAATTTATCAGGATACAGTACCAAAGGCCAGTGTTCATGACCTATATGTGAAGATAATACGGATTGGATGCGGTTGGAACATGGCAAGAAGAATGTCTTCCTTGGGCATCATAGATTTTTGCATTCAAGTCATCATTATCGGTCGTGGAGAAAGGTATTCAATGGAAATACAGTAGAATGTGTAGCTCTTTTGCCTTTGACGGGTGCGCAACTGTTTGAAAAGGTACAAGATTTGAGTATTGAATTTGGGAAACCATTTTTGCGAGAGAGCTTGTCACACGAGGGTGGAATAAAAGGTCGGTTTTGTTTGAGGTGCCATATTGGAAGTCATTATATGTAAGACACTTCATTGATGTAATGCATGTTGAAAAAAATGTGTTTGATAGTGTCATTGGTACCTTACTCAATGTTCCACGGAAGACCAAAGATGGCATTAATGCAAGGCTGGATTTGGTTAGTATGGGATTGAGACGAGAATTGAGATCGGTAAAGAAGGGGAAAAATACATATTTACCTCCGGCTGCACATACTCTATCTAGAAAAGAGCAAATTGTTTTTTGTAAGTTTCTTCATGGAGTTAAGGTTCCAGAGGGGTACTCTTCAAACATTATGAACCTCGTATCGATGAAAGACCTTAAGTTAAAGGGTCTAAAGTCCCATGACTGTCATGTTCTCATGGAGAATTTGCTACCCATCGGTATACGGTCCATTTTGCCTAACAAAGTGCGGCATACCTTAACTAAACTTTCTTTTTTCTTCAAGGCAATTTGTAGTAGAGTGATTGACCCTGGAAAGTTGCCAGTGTTGCAAAGAGAAATTGTTGTGACTTTGTGTGAGCTAGAGATGTATTTCCCACCTTCATTCTTTGACATCATGGTCCATTTGACTGTACATCTGGTTAGAGAGACACAATTGTGTGGACCAGCTTATATGAGATGGATGTACCCGTTTGAGCGTTATATGAAGATATTAAAAGGTTATGTTAAAAACCGATCACGACCAAAGGGTTTTATTGTTGAACAGTACATAGTCGAAGAAGCTGTTGAATTTTTTACCGACGACCTATCCAATGTTGAATATTCTGCAGGGCTGACAAATGTAACAGCCTGATTTTTTAATTACGCTATTTAACCGGTTAAAATATAATTAATTATATTTTAATCTGAGAGTTAGAAAGTGATTTTAAATAAAATAAAATCATATTCATATTCTCTCTTATGGTAGAAGGTTACAGTGAAATTTTGGGTTTAAAACTCAGACGGAAACCGGTCTGCGTTTTTTTAACTGAAGGTATAACTTTATACTGACAGAAAACCCTAATTTGACCCGAAAACTGAAATTTGTATATTTTTTTATATTTTGTCCGTGAGGAAGTCTACTTTTCAAATTTCTGATCAGAAATAAAATATTATGTTTATTCGGATGAATTTTGGTAAAAGTTCGGACGAAAAATAATCGGTGTTTTCACTGACAGTGAGATTTTAATGATCAGAAAACCTAATTTTGACTCGTGAATGAAATGCTTTATATTTAAATCATATTTCCAACGATTTTGGTTAGTTTGAAAATTTTCAGTCGAAAACGAAATATTACGCTTTTTTACGGACGTAAAACCCTAATCGGGGAACCGACGGAGTCGAGAAGGAGGTGCAGAGACAAAACCGGCCACCGGAGGAGCTGAGTCATGGGGTGAGTCACCACCATGACTCACCAAGCATTTATGAAGCATTAAATGCAAATTTAGGTGAAGTGACCAAAATGCCCTTTTAGCTTAACCTAACCAAAGTTAAGTTAGATTTTAACCATGGTTAAGGAACCATGGTTAGTTTATGTGGTCTAAAACCAGCCACACCCTCCACTAAATGTGAGCCACATATTTATTAACCATAGTTAGCAACGTAACCCTAATTAAGTTAATTATTAACTATGGTTAAGCTTATATTAATTAAATAATCACAAAAGCTATTAATCCAACATCTAATAAACCAAACAAGGCCTAATATATAGCCTATATATACCACAAAACGTCAGCCCCTTCACTCAGACCTTCATTAACTTCATCTTCTTCATTTTCTTCATTTTGTCTCACTTTTCTCAAGAACACTTCAAGCAATTTTGTGAATCACTTGATCCATTCCTTTCAATTTTCCAACATCTAAGAGGTATAACTTACTCTTCTTGATAAATAAACATCATGTTATTCATTGATGTTCTTGTTTCCAAGTCATGATCATCAAGTTTTCACGAGTTTTTTCATTCTTAGATCTAGAATTTCAAATATTTCTAGAAAATTGTAGAAAAATCATTTTAATGTGAAACCAATTTCTATGATCTTGTTATGTCATCTACTTTCATTATCTAAGAGTGTGTGAGAAAAAACATTTTCTACCTATATGATCTTGATCTGGCCGAACCTAGGATAGAAAATGGGTTTGGTATTTTTGCTTCTTTTAGGAAATCTAATGCTTGGGTTAAGCTTTCTAATACCTATATGGTTATGATCTAAGAGATTAAATTCAACAAAGATTTCTATCCTAATTTTATTGTGTTGGCCGAAAATCTAGAATTTAGGAGTTTATTGATTTTGTTAAATTAATGAATTGTAATGATTGATTAATACTCTTAAGTATCTAAGTAATCTAAATCCAGGAACTCAAATCAAAAAGAATTTCCTAGCCTATTTTACTATACATGGCCAAAACCTTAACCCTAAAGGTTAGGGGATTTTGTTTCAAATTTTAGTCTTGTAATAAGTAATCTATGTTAGTTAAGACTCTAGTAACTAGGATCCAAAAGATGGCATTAAGAAGATAACCCTAAACCTATTTTTTTAGTCTTGACCGAATCTAGCCCTAAAGTGTCATAGATGGTTGTTGTTTGATTAATTATGGTTATGTTGTTTGGTTCAAGGTGAAACTATTAAGCTATGGTGTGATAGCGAGGAACGTCGAGTTCGGGATTTCGGTGCTAACTCAGGTGGGGGAAAGAATCAACCTATCGTCGGAATCGATAAGTAGCAGATTATATGATAATTTTGTAGGGCGACCTAAGCCCTACTAGTAGTCGAGTAATCGACAAGACCAAAATCCCATTGGAAACCTTTTCTGTAAAACCAATGGTGATTCGGGGATTGTAGGTTTATCGACATTAAGATTGATTTTATGATGTTGAGGATGTTTGGCTTTATTACTTATTTGATTTGATTGTGATATGCTGGTTGTGATAATTTGCTTTATGTGATATTTTATGATGTTTGAATATTTTGTTGATATTGTGTTATGCATGATCATCCTGGTTTTTAATATTGTATTTAGTGGATTTTAAGCAAAGATATATATGTTGTTCGAGAGATAGTTGTTTGTTTTGGGTGTGAGAATAATGGTGAGTTAGAGATGCCTAACCTAGATTATGTATTTTAATGAAGTGTGGTGACCTAGAATATGTGTTGAGTTCTAGTGGAAGGTTAAGGCACTAGGAAGTTGTTAAAACGGGTTGGTGAGATTCAAGTATAGGTGTTGTTGTCCACAACCGTGTATTGGTAATATAATACACGAGGACAAAAGTTTATTGGTAATATAATACACGTAAAAGGACATCTGTGTATTGGTAATATAATACACGTAAAAGGACATCTGTGTATTGGTAATATAATCCACCGTGTATTGATAATATAATACACGTAAAATCAAGAGTCCTCGCGAGATCACTTCCACCTTAGAAATAGGTGTGCAGCTATGGTGTCTTTGAGTAGCATGAGATTGAGGGTAGTTTGAGGATGTTTTGTTAGTTAGGTGTTGAATGATGTTATGTCTGTGACAATTACTGTATAATTTACTATTACTCTTTTCCGTTTTTTGATGATAGAACTGCTTCTTATCCCCTATGTTTCTGTATTCTTGTGGGTTACTTTACTTACATTAGAAGACCGATGGAGGATTATGTTGTTGAGGAGCTGGACGGAGCTCTGTATGAAATGGGGGTTGCTGAGGAGTTGGATGGAACTCCTTACGAACTAGACACTGGAGGTCGAGCCATGATCCAGGGTGATTAGGGTATAGATAGTATGGCCAATGTGTCTAAGAAGGAGTATATTTTTTTATATGTCTCCGCTAAGTATGGATTTTATTTTAAGTTTATGCCTGTGAGGGATCCTACTGAGAGGATACCCTCAACAGTGTTTTGGTAATGTAATAAATAAACCAGTGCGTATTTATATATTACAACCTTGGTGTGTTTAATTTACAAAAGTTATATGATTGTTTAAATAAAGTTTTAATTTTTAATCACTTTTCACGCTAAGCGCACGATTAAGGAATTAATTAATAAGGTTTTAAGCTAATAAAACACCGGGGCACCACGGGGTGTCTCACCAAAGTCTCGTCACACAGGAAGAAGCACAGGGCAAGGGATTTCTGGAACTGAAATATTGACTATACCAAGTAAAGAATGGGAGCAAGCACACTTGCATGTTCTACAGAACGTCGATGAGGTTGAGTCATATGTTGTAAAACACAAGGACATACTTAAGAGTTCATACCCAAATAAGAGTCAAAATTGGTTAATAAGAGAGCATAATCGATGTTTTATAACTTGGCTAAAAGATCAGATTTCTGAAGATTTTGTTGTAAATCCTACCTCGATTTCAGAAAGATTGAGATGGTTAGCGAAAGGTCCAATTATACATGTTTTCTCTTACACCGGTTATTTGATGAACGGGTACACATTCTATACAAAAGAACAAGATGATCGGAGTACAATGCAAAATAGCAGGGTGACTCTTGTAGCTGAATCCTTGCATATCTCAAGTGCAAAAGATAGAAACCCTATATACGCGAATATGTCATACTTCGGGGTCATTGAACGCATATGGGAGTTGGATTACACAATGTTTCGGGTGCTTGTGTTCCAATGTAAGTGGGTTGACAACAATAATGGTATACAAATGGATGAGTTGAGGTTCATGCGGGTGGATTTCAATAAGATGGGTTATAAAGATGAGCCTTTTATTTTAGCATCACAAGCTCAAGTGTTCTTTATCACCAATCCAACTGATACGAATTGGTCCATTGTTCTATTGACTAACAAAAAAATTGTTAATGTGATTGATGATGAAGCACATGAAGATGCTAATATTGAGGATGCCCTTTCTTCGGAGTGTCACAATCACGTGAGGCTAATCCAACTAGAGAGGATGATATGTGTATTAGAAATGATCATGACGAGGGGCATTGGTTCTTTCCAATATTTCATACCAATAAGGGACGCGCAAGTCTCATTCCAACAAGGAAAAGGAAAAGATTGACTTAAAACATGTATGTAAGGATTGTGTTTTTTTAATTTCTTGGACATTTAAATTTATATTCATGAATTTCTCTAAGTAAACTTGTATGATTATGAACTGACGTTTTTTACTTGTGTGTTTAATTTGTTGCAGGTAAATGGCATCTCCCAGTGATCATGATAGTGCTGAGGATCATGATAGTGCTGAGGAGGCCACACGAAAGGTGAGGCGTCGTGGGCCAACCTTTAAGAAGAAGATTATCCACCGGAGGAGTAAAGGAGGACCGAAAATTGTGGTAAAATACTTACTAATTAATATAATTAATTGTTTCATTCTATTAATTGTTTGTTATCTAAATTTATACACTTAATCAATTTTTTTTTAGGTTAAATGGAATGTTAAGGGTCAGCCCATTGGTAGAAATGGTAGAGACTTGATTAGTTACATTGGGTCCAAAGTACAGCAAATAGTCCCTATTACTTGCAATAGTTGGAGGAGTCGAGCTTTGAACAATCTCAAAGATGAGATCTGGTGTGATGTACGGGTAAATTAATTAACAAGAGTTAGTTATATTGTTTCTTAATTATGTAGACATACTTATACTATGAGATTTTATTTATATTGTCGTTGAAGATGACTTTTGTGGTTGATGAAACCCGGCGGAGTACTCTAATTCAGCGTGCAGGAAAAATGCACCGAAAATTTCGAACTAACTTGACGAGAGAGTACCTTAGAGATGACAACGGGAATGTCAGACGTGAGCCTCCACGAGAATATAAAGATTTTATAAGCATGGAAGATTGGATAGCTTTTGTAGCAAAACGCACGGAAGATGATGAATTTCTGGTATGCATCCTTAGAACTTCTATACATAGATCTCAACATGCTGGTCTGTTTGGCTTTTAAGAAAAGGAAAATTAGTTGATAAAAGCATTATCATTATTAACTTGTACAACTTGCATGAGGAAAGTGCTGGGGAACGAACCCTCTGTACATGTGCAATGTGAAAATTCAATACTCAGTCTTTGTGTTATTAATTATATGCCTTTCTGATTATACACATTTACTAACACTGCATGCAACTATTCAGAGTTTAGACCTTTTGAGTGTGACAAAGGTCAGATTGATATATTTCTGTGTCTATATAGAGAATAAGCGAAGAAAATCGGCAGAGAGAATTAGATCCTAACTACCCTTTCAAAGGAGGGGTTAAGGGGTATGCTGGCATTGAGGAAGATATGGTATTTATAATATCCTTAGTTATAACTTGGTTTATTTAACACGTTTTGGTTTTTGTCTTAGCAAGATGATGAATTTTAATTTGTTTGTTTAAATGTACAGCTGTTGGAGGCGGGTGGAGATCCAGAAGTTGATTCAATTGAATGTCATATTTTGTGGATGGAAGGCCGTAAAAACGAGGAGGGTGTGATTGACCATCCCCCCGCTAGGGAAGTGACTGAAAGAATTGTAAGTATGATAGCATTAATTAGCATTTTCATTTGTAATTTTCTTATGATAATTATGTTTATCATCTTTATCAATAATATTTATGTTTCAGGAGACCCTAACACAGGCTGTATCACAGGGGGAGATAACAGATTGTGGTGGTCGCGAAGATATCCTAGCCCAAGCCTTACCTGCCAGAGAGTATTCTGGCCCTATAGAGGTGTGGGTTTTGGTGTCACTCATAAAACTATCTTCGGATCACCAAAGCGTGCAAAACAAGAAGAAACAACATAATTGAGGAGGATGGTCACCCAATTGTTTAAAGAAGTCCAGGAATTGAAAAACAACAAGCAGGACAAGGAACCAGTGGATGGGCATGAGCCTAATTTACCTTCCCCTAACCCTATCCCTACCCCATATAGTGCCAGAGATAGTTGCAATCTTGTTCCACCTGAGGCAATAATCATTACATTAATCGCTTTCTTTACGTGTGCATATTGCATTGACAGTTTACATATTAATATTTTTGTTTATCATTGGTTTAGGGAAATAATATGTGCAACCTATATTTGCCAAGCCCAACTCATTGCTTGGTCGCTAGGGGGACAATCTATAACGAATCAGGTGGCACACCGCACAACCTACCAATACCTGCAGGTCATGTAAAAGTTGTGGTTGAGTTTGCAATTGAGGGCGATGCACCATTGCCTGTACCACTTGTGAATGCATATGTGATGATAGTGGAACAAGCAATAGGTACCTATGTGGCATGGCCAAGCCACCTCATAGTTGAAAGTGATCCATTATCACTTACTGCATATATTTATTAAATTAGGTGCTCACTAACTAATTAATGTGTTGCAATGAAAAAATTTAGTTACCCTCAAAATCCAAAGTCAAGGACAAGGGCAAAGTGCCGGAGCACAGAGCTAGCAAGAATGTGAGCAAGAATGTGGGCAAACCCCAACCTTCCCCTAGACCTCTGATAGTTGGCAAGGAGCAAACAAAGGGGTCAGTTACATCCCCATTAAAGAACAAGGGCAAACATCAGCCCTCCCAGCCTCCTATAACTCATGGTAGTGCAGATTTTATAACCTTTCTTAGAGTCCATGTGTTAACAAGGATGGCAGATAGAGGAAACATTGCCATACCAATGGAGCCATAAATTTTGGGTTGTGAGCACACATTAGAGCTCGGTGGTGAAGGTTCTGAGATTGGAGAAATTCTTAATCATGAATGGTTATCACAGACTGTTATTAGCATATATCTCAGGTACTACATCAAACTTTGAAGTATACAACGTATACAACTTTGAAGTATATCACATACTGTTTTTAGCGAATATCTTAAGTGTTTTAAATATTGATACTGATCTCCGGTGGTTATCTTTTTTGAATGCTAAGAAATGAGTTTGATGAAAAGTGTTGTCCTGCTCTTTCATTTCCAGTTTTTCTCTTTTTCATTTCTTTGTATACATGTTTTAATTTAAGGTATTTGTATCGTGAGATACCAATCCCAGAAGAACGGACTCGGAGGTCTGTGTTTCTATGCCCACAACAAACACATATGCACTTTGACTCTTTGGAAATAAAAGAGTATATAGCTGAACGCTTGGCATTGGCAAAGCCAGAGGATGAGACCTTGTTTTTGTCACCTTGCAATGTAGTGTGAGTCATTTAATTTAATTAACGATAGTAACTTTTATGAAATATGATTAGCTGCCTCAGATTTTCAAACTGACCACATTTTTGTAGGGGTCATTAGGTATTGTTAGTGATCAATCCCAAAGAGGACACGGTGTACTATTTAGATCCCTTGCATATGCATTTTAACAATCACAAAAAAATGAGGGATACGTACAATCAGTAAGTATATATATGCATTTATTGTTATCTTCATATATATGATGGTTTGAAACCTATACTTCAATGAAATTGTTTGATTTTGCACTCAGGACTTTGCTAATTCATCGAGGATTAAATGGAGGCAAGTCTCGAATTTCTAAATCATCCAGGATGACTAAATGGATATCTATAATGGTATTTAAGAACATCCTTATGCAATTTTTTAATTTAAATTAAAAAATTAAAAGAATTAATTTATTATTTTTGGTTTTATAGTGCCCCCGTCAACCGAATAACAACGATTGTGGCTACTACATTCTGAAATTTATCAACGATATCATCATTCAGAACCAAATGCAAATCCCAACCACGGTATTTAATTTCAGTTCTAGCTTATATAATTTAATTACTCGGATTTAGTCATTCTAATTTGATTTAATTTTCATTTTGAAGTATTTTCCTGAATGTAAATGCATCACATACTCCGACGATCAACTTACTCAACTTAAAGAAGAGTGGTGTCGTTATGTGGTTATGAAATTTATCAACAATTAAAGGGTACGACATACTCTGATATTATGCTAGCTAGTGTCTCAGCTCCTATATTATTATACTTGTGTATGTGTAAGTGATCTGTATGTGTATCTTATGCAGACCGACAATAAGGATTTTGTGCGATCAAGCAGAAGATGGAAGCAGCATCCACAAATTGTTTATAATTACTAGTGTGTTGATTAGCTTGTATACATTGTTAGTATGCATGGTTATTATCTAGTGTAGGTTAGCGACCTTTTGGTTTATGGACTTAAATAGTAGAATTGGTTATGTGTAAGCGTTACTGTGAATTGTGTTAAAGTATATTACTTAATTGGTTATATGCATGATTTTGATATTTGGTTTGGTTTATATATATATGCTTACTAATATTGTATGTAAGCTTTGTACATTATATATGTGTATGTGTGTGATGTACCTAAATGCAGTGTTACTGTGAATTGATGAGGGATGGTTGTGCAGGTGGAAAATGTAGAAAAACAATGAATAATAAAAGGGGGGGGGGGGGGGGGGGGATAGGTAGCGCTTCCTTGAGAAAGTGCTATCTATTGCAAACTTAAGACAACGCTTCCTTGAGAAAGCGCTGTCTAAAGTATGTAATAGATTGTCTTATTACCAACTTTAGACAGTGCTTTCTCAAGGAAGCGCTACCTATTCCCACTTTCAGTAGCACTTTTTTAAGCGCTATTGAATCTCTCACACCTTCAGTAGCGGGTGAATAGATAGCACTTGGAAGCGCTACTAAAGGCAAAAAAAAAAAAAGCACTATTAAAGTCCTTTTCTGTAGTAGTGAGCTCACGGTTTTTATGCATGGAGGACACCTCCATCGCTTCAAATTCTGGATGCATGATGTTGTAGTGCCACCTTCTCCTTATTACATTTTCTTTCGTCATGCAAGTGGTAAATGTATTTCATGAACAACAAATAACCACGTCACCTGCTTGGTTATTGTGTGACTCTAATTCCTTCCTTTCTCACAAAATTAGATGTGCAGAAAAGAAAGAAAGAAAAAATACACCAAGTACTCAGCATCACCTCTTGCTTGTTTTCACGCCAATTTGGAGCATGTTACATTCTCATCAAAGTGCCACACCTCCAACTGCTTGCATTTCCTTTCCTTGTTTTTTTTTTCCTTCTTTCTTCATGTAATTCCATGACAACAAAAGGCCACACACCTGCTTGCAAATTGTGTGATCCAAGATTTCTCTCCTCTCTCACCAAGTGGTTAGCGCAAGAAAGAAAAAAAGAAGTCAGAAAACTGAGGAGACAACGTGAGAGAGAGAGTGAGTGAGTGAGAAATAGCATAGAGAGAGTTAGATAGTGGTATTGGGGTTATCTTTCAATCCGTTTATCGGTTTTCAATTCCGTTTCCAGATTAGGATTCCATGTAACGTGTGCTTCACAATGATGTGTTCAGGTGAATTTTTGGAGCCCCGGAGGGTGGTGAACCAAGCATGGCAGATTTGACGAGTATAGGAGTGGGCTCATTTCGTTGTGTTAAAGCTAGCCTACGACACCTCAAGTGGGAGAAAGAAGCCATCTAACGCCGGAAATGGCTAAGTAGCATTTATTTCAATAATGGCGTAGGGCGACCTAAACCCTACTAGTGAGCGAGTAACAGACAATATCTATATCACATTAGAGACTACTTAGTGGTACCGATGATGATATAGGAATTGTAGGTTTATCACCGTTAGGTTAAATTTATAATATTCGAGATTGCATGATTTTATCTATTAAGCTGCTTATTGTGTGCTATTTGTTTTTTATATGCTATGTTTCTCACCTTATAATTTTATTAATATTTAATGTTATATAATTAAACCTGATGTGATATATATTTATTTAGTATGCAAATGCTTATATTTTATGCTTTAAAGAGATGTCTGCTGGGAGAGAGTAAATGAAGGAAAATTTATACATATGCCTAACCTACATTTAATATGATTAAATAATATTTATTTGATGAGTTGAGGTATATTATGAGATTATAGTGGAAGGTTAAAGCATTAGGATTGACTTGGTACGAAATGGTGAGATTGCATGAACGCATGTTGTTGATTACAGCCGTGTGAGTGGAACATACTAGGTCAGTGTATCTGATGATAGATTCCAAAGCCATGTGCCAGTTTCATTATACGGAGGATATAAGAGACTACCGTGACGTATATCCGTAGTCCTCGTGGGACCTTCTCAACTTAGGTTTATATCGTGCAGCTATAGTGTCATTGCCATGTATGAGCACCCATGAGAGAGAGAGAGAGAGAGAGAGAGAGAGAGAGAGAGAGTTGGGTGTGCACCAGAGCGAGATGTACCACTATAGTTTCATAGCTTTGCATAAGCATCCTCTGCCATGGATGAGGATGTGCATGGGCATTCTGGAGACGCGTCACTTGGACTACTGACTTGATATTATGGGTGGCAGCCACGTTAGCATATTTTGCATGAGTGCGAAGGGTAGAGAATTATAAAAGAACTTGAGGATGATTGTATATATTTGTGTGATGCATGTCTATGTGCTTTTATTTATTTAATTCTATGTATCCGTTTCCATGTTTTGATGCTAGATAGTTTCTTATCTCCCTACTTCTTTTCTATGAATGTTTCTTTTATGTGATTGTTTTGAGAAGTCCCTGTGGATGAGCCAGCTACAGAGGAGCTAGATGGGACCCCTTGATCAGCCGCTGGCTCATCTAGTTTTATAGCTAGTATGACCGTGGTTTTGTGCTAATTTTATATCATTTTCACCCAAATTAGACTTGATTGTCTTTAAGCAGCATTTTGAGTCTGTAAAGTATTTTTAGGTTAATTTAGTTGATTTAGAGTTAAATAAAGCACTTATGCTATTTTCTGTTTTCAGGTTAATAAAAAGAAATAAATCTGGAGCTTTCGCCCCGTGAGAAGGCATTCGCCTCGCGAACCTGAAGGTGACTGTGCCAGAAAATTTGCAATCCTTTGTGTCGCCCCGCGAATAGATTACTCGCCTCGCGAGACTGAAGGCCAGAAGTCATGACTTTTCCATTCCTCGCCACGCGAGCCGCACTTCACCTCTGGAAAAGACCAAACGCTGCAAGATTCGCCTCGCGAGACAGTGTTCGCTTCGCGAGTCCGCGGATTCCAAAGGCTGTATATAAGTCTG
Organism: Sophora flavescens; assembly: GCA_030762895.1. Lineage (NCBI taxonomy): Eukaryota > Viridiplantae > Streptophyta > Magnoliopsida > Fabales > Fabaceae > Sophora > Sophora flavescens. The sequence goes on from CM061062.1 coordinate 146,180,310, forward strand.
TTTTAGGCATAACTGAGAAGTCAGTTAGTCAGGTAGTCAGTAGTAGTAGTTTTCAGTAGTTTATTTTCTTTTCTTTTGTGTCCCTTTTGTAATGGAGAACTAGTCTCCTTGATTAATCTACTGCGATTGGTTTCCATTACCACACTTGAGATTCTGTAATTCCTGTTTTATTTGCTTTTCTCTTTTCAATGCAATGCTATATGTTTCTGTTTGCTTAATTCAGGAGTGTATAGTGTTGTGTTGATTTGTTTCGGTGATGTTATGTTCCTATATATAATCGCGTTTGCTTAATTCGCGTGTGTTCAATTCGTGTTCGCTTAGTTCACGAAGGGCTTAACCCCGTTTGCTTAATTCGGGAATAGGAACATATATCTGTAGTAGTGATTTTGCTTGTAAATTGTTGCTACAACCGGGAGGGGATTAGAATATGCTTAGGGCTTGGAATTTACATGAACCAATGATAGTGGGGAAACCGAGAACAGTAGATTAATCGTCTTTAGCTATTTGTTAATCTCTTTGAACTGCCTTGTTTTCATTGCTTTGTTTTGCTTTGTTTCTTATTTGCATTCACTCCAAACCCCCCAAAACTGATTTTCTGTTAATAATAGCAACCTAAGAGTCCTTGTGAGACGATACTCGAGTTGTCGTTCCCTATCTACATTATTTTTTAAATCGCTCGCTTTTTGGCGCGTGGCGATAGCGCGACCAAAAATTGGCGCCGTTGCCGGGGACTCTTGTTTGTTATTAACAGAAAAAAAAACATTTTGCTGAATTTGTCTGGTTATGGATCTTACTGATAGGCTCACTTATTTGAAGCAATTGTTTCAGCAGACAAGGTTTTGTGGCATGTGCGGCTCTCCTGGGCACCTGTATGAGGCATGCCCCATTCTGACAGAAGCTACTTATTGGCCTCGAGCTTATACATTCCATCTTTACAATCAAGGCAATAAGCTTAAGGATAATGAAGAACCTGTGGAATCAAATGCATGTGTTGAAAGTGATGGGGTGGATGAACCGTGCACTGAAATTCCAGACAATCAGACCTTTACTAATTCAGTTTCTTTTACTACATGTCTTGTTGTCTTGACACTAACCCGTGTGCTGTTTGTGCTGAGTTTCTTGATTCTATTTTGCAGGGTGATAGTGAGAGTGAAGCTGTATGTTCAGCCGAAGCTCTTGACATCATGGCTACTCCAATTATGCCATCCATTGAGCAGCCACCCTCCTCAGTTTCTTGTAATATATCTACTAACTGTACTAACTCTAACCTTTCTGTGGTGTGTGCTGAAATTTCTGCAGGTTTAACAGGTGATGGATTTATCAGTGCAGTGAATGAAGATCATGCAGAAATTGAAGCAGCACCGGAGACCCCAGCTACCTATCTGCCACCTCCCCCTGTGGAACCACCGGTGATGGAGTTCAAGCCTTTGGATTTTTCACTGTGGCCATTTCAAGAGGTTGAACCCCACTTTTATTGGGAGGAATTTATTGACAAGGTTGAGAAAGAGGTCAACTGTGACCTGATAGGGAGTGAGAAGTCCGCCGCACTCAGTGGAGTTACTAAGATTATCAAGTGCCCGCTCTCATACTTATGCTGTAGGCCATGGGATCCGGGAGGATCATACTGCAATTTGAGCATTCCGTGGCCACTGTATCACAGACAGTGGGATCTTGGTGGAACCGCCCTTCAATGAGTTTTCTCTAAACCTTTTCCTTTTAATTATGCTTGCTTTATTTTTGTTTTGTTTTCAATAAAGTTCCTGAATAATTTGAGAAGCTCAGGAGTTGTGTTGAGTCTTGTGTTGGCAAGTTTGCTGGATTTGATTGAATTTTGCATAGATTGATTGCATGATCTATGTGATGATTCCCCCTAGGATTTGAAAAGAAATTTTTGAAAATTTGATCCCCATGTGAAATTGAAAACTGAACTTTTGAGATATTTTGTTGTGATGGCATGATTTATGATAAGTTTGGGGTGAAGGGAAGCACACACTAGGGATAGAATCTCTGTCAAACAATTTGCAAAAATGTCCAGGTGAGGATTTGAGCCTTCAACATGTTTTAAATTGTGAGAATCACTTTCAAGTTGCACTTTCCCGAATTTACTTGAATCTCTTTATGGTTTGCATGTTTATGTGTTTGCTTCAAATGCTTTAGGCATTTTCTTTGTAAATAACTACTTAGCCTAAAAATAACCATCCCTAATGCATGTTTCCTAGTTAGCCCCATTGAGCCTAATTAGCCTGTTAATTCTTGATGACCTTATGTTATGAGCCAAAATCTGGAAAAACCACGTTAACCCGATCTTAGGATTAGGAGAGCATGGAAGCTTAGCAAAGAGAATGGTTGCAAGAAACTAAGTTTGGGGTGGCTACAAGGATATGATGTGTTGTTTGGGATTGAGAAAAAGGAAAAATATATAATAAAAAGGTTGGAGCCAAAGGCAAAAAGAAAAGAAAAGCAGAAAAAAAAGAAAAAAAAAAGAAAAAAAAGTGTAAAAATGTCAAAAAAAAAAAGATTATCTAAATAAAAAGGCTTTAGTCACCCAAGGCAAATGAAAAGATGAATAAGAAACGGAACTTGAGTGGAATTTCAATGTTTTGAAGTGTTTCATGCTCTCTTAGTTCCTAGGGTCTTCAGCCTAGTTCCTTTATATATCCTACCCTTAGCCAGGCCCCATTACAACCCATAAAAGACCTTTTGATGTTGCATGCATGTTTTCCGTGGGAACCATTTTGAGATGAAAATCAAATTCATGGGAAGTGCTCTTAAAGGTGAAATTGAGTGAAATGTTGATAACCTAGACAAAGAGCGATTGAGTGAACACAAATTTCCCTTGTGAGGAAGGCAGTTGTTTGAATTTGGTGATCTCCCTCTTGTGTGTAACTTGGATCCCCTGCTTAGATTAATGATTGCTTGAATGATGAAATTCTCAATTGTTTAGAGTGAATGCATGTGGGGATTACTTTGTTTGAAAGGAGGGAACATTGAAGAAAACTGTTTTGATGAAATTGCTTGAAATTTGTGCAAAGTTGATTAAATCTTTTAAGCTTGCCCTGTTTTGCCAAGTTTGAGTCCTTTTTGAGTTTTAGTTTGCTTGGGGACAAGCAAAGTTTAAGTTTGGGGTATTTTGATCAGCCGCTGGCTCATCTAGTTTTATAGCTAGTATGACCGTGGTTTTGTGCTAATTTTATATCATTTTCACCCAAATTAGACTTGATTGTCTTTAAGCAGCATTTTGAGTCTGTAAAGTATTTTTAGGTTAATTTATTTGATTTAGAGTTAAATAAAGCACTTATGCTATTTTCTGTTTTCAGGTTAATAAAAAGAAATAAATCTGGAGCTTTCGCCCCACGAGAAGGCATTCGCCTCGCGAACCTGAAGGTGACTGTGCCAGAAAATTTGCAATCCTTTCTGTGTCGCCCCGCGAATAGATTACTCGCCTCGCGAGACTGAAGGCCAGAAGTCATGACTTTTCCATTCCTCGCCACGCGAGCCGTACTTCGCCTCGCGAGAAGACCAAACGCTGCAAGATTCGCCTTGCGAGACAGTGTTCGCCTCGCGAGTCCGTAGATTCCAGAGGCTGTATATAAGTCTGTTTTAGGCAGAACTGAGAAGTCAGTTAGTCAGTTAGTCAGTAGTAGTAGTTTTCAGTAGTTTATTTTCTTTTCTTTTGTGTCCCTTTTGTAATGGAGAACTAGTCTCCTTGATTAATCTACTACGATTGGTTTCCATTACCACACTTGAGATTCTGTAATTCCTGTTTTATTTGCTTTTCTCTTTTCAATGCGATGCTATATGTTTCTGTTTGCTTAATTCAGGAGTGTATAGTGTTGTGTTGATTTGTTTCGGTGATTTTATGTTCCTATATATAATCACGTTTGCTTAATTCGCGTGTGTTCAATTCGTGTTCGCTTAGTTCACGAAGGGCTTAACCCCGTTTGCTTAATTCGGGAATAGGAACATATATCTGTAGTAGTGATTTTGCTTGTAAATTGTTGCTACAACCAGGAGGGGATTAGAATATGCTTAGGGCTTGGAATTTACATGAACCAATGATAGTGGGGAAACCGAGAACAGTAGATTAATCGTCTTTAGCTATTTGTTAATCTCTTTGAACTGCCTTGTTTTCATTGCTTTGTTTTGCTTTGTTTCTTATTTGCATTCACTCCAAACCCCCCAAAACCGATTTTCTGTTAATAATAGCAACCTAAGAGTCCTCGTGAGACGATACTCGAGTTGTCGTTCCCTATCTACATTATTTTTTAAATCGCTCGCTTTTTGGCACGTGGCGACAGCGCGACCACCCCTTATGAGCCAGATGCTGGCGGACAAGCAGTGGACCCTAGCAGTTGAGTTTAGAGTCTATGGCCAATGCGTCTTATTGAGATGTTTTAGTTTCCGTTGCTTATTTCAGTTTGTACCAGTATGTATATTATGGGACTCTACCGATGGGGTACCCTTTACAGTGTATCAGCACAATATGTTTGTATTTATAAATAGACATGTGTGGTGTGATGTTTATATTCTATTATTTATACGTATAGTTTGTTTACTTATGATTTTTTTGTATATTCGTATAACGTTAATATCCCTATTAAGTTGTAATTAATTTAGAGTTTCTTTAATGGGACATCAAGGTGTCTCATATCTCATGCAGCGGTGTGTCATTGGTGCCTTGATGGACCATGACTTTCCATGAGCCTTGTTCACCGTGCCTTGTGTAGGACGGTGTGCTCTGGAACTCACATGTGTTGATTATTATGCCTTGAGTTGGACAGTTGCTGTGGGGATTAAGTTGAGCCATGTACATGTGTTGGCTATTTGTGCCTGAGTGGAAATTGAGCCTGATCAGCTCACTATTTTTCAAAAAAAAAAAACTACATGGATTTGGGTTCTCCGGAGACTAGGATAGAAAGATGAAATATAGAAGTGCCATGTTTTTAAAAACGACGATGATTATTGACTGATATGCTTATTTGTGAGAATTTTTATGTGGAATATGAAATATTTATCTGTATCTGTTGTTTTGTGTTTGGTCATGTAGTCGTCATAATTCATATATATATTGGTATCTCACCCTTACAATATATCAGGTTTTGTTGGTCCTTTGCTGTGGTTCTTTGTTACACGAGGGCAAGTGGTGCTGAGAAGTTCCTAACCTCACTTAAGGATGCTACTCCCAATCCTTGAAGAGGTAGGTGATTATCGTAATGGTGAGAGCTATAGAGTTCTTTCCTGAACGACCAGCTTAGGATGATTCCTTTGGGACGGGTGTTTTAAGAAAGTTATTATAGGTGGTTTTGAAGAGCCTTGTGGTGATTTTGTAAATTTCAGTACGAAAGATTATTTGATGAAAGTTATATGTTGAAGTGTTTTGACTTATAAATAAACCTAGTTTTTGTGTGTTATTAAGCATGGTATGATTTTAATTTTGTGTTGCGTGCACTATTTCTTTTGAAGTACTCTGCAGAAAAGAAAAAGAAAAATTTTTTACCCCCATATTTTCAGACTTATGAATATAATAGAAGTTTTTTCTGAAAATATCCAGTAAACTTTCCTTTTTACTTATTTTTATGTGATTAGGATGTAATGCCCAAGGAGGTGTTACAACTTGCACTTGAAAAAGTAAGTTAATAATCATGCAGGGGGAAGTAGTAGATCATTGACTTGGTGAGAAAGGATGAAAGTTGCAATAGGTGTCTCCGGAGGTTTAAAGTATCTACATGAGCATAACATAATTCATGGAAGAATAAAACCAAGTAACATTCTTCTAAATCATGAGTTTAAACCACTGGTACTTTAAACTAACACTGCGGGGCTATTTTCATTAAGCTAAATTTCAAGAAAAATAGGCTATTTGTCATCTTAACAAACTAACTATTTGTTGAAAATGCAATGCACATCCTTAGCTCGGAGAATTTGTGATTGGAAAAGAAATGGGTGATTTGAAGAATTGCTGCAAGCATAAAAATATGGGAAATTGTGGATACACTGCACCAGAGTGCCACTAGAGTGGAAAGCTATCAACTAAGACAGACATATACTCTTTTGGTGCGATCCTTTTAGAGCTGATCACCAGCTATATGATTACTGAAAAAATATCAGGAAAGAAATGTCTTGTTGAATGGGTAAGAGCCATATGATTTTATTTGAATAAACTATAGGCTACTGCAATTAATTAGGATTATAGGTAAGCAACAAATATGTTTCATTTTCTATAATAGTCCTACCGATAAAAATCTTGGTGCTCCTGTTCATATATGGGGATCATATATGCTTGAGAATTGTGCTAATAGCAATTCATGTCATACCTCATTTTTTATAAAGCACATACTTCATGTTTAAACCAGTATCCAGTGTGAGCCTTTTTATTTGTAGTAACTACACAAACTTATAATGTTCATTGTTCATCATATTTTCTGTCAGTACCATATTCATGTGTTAAAACTTGACAGTACACTGGGATGGGGGAACATGTTAAAATTCACTTTCGGAGTCTTCATGTCCTCTTTAGTAATTTCCGTCTTTTGGAGTCTTCTTAGAACCAATATATGAATGGAGTGATGCATTCACTAGCATCTGCTTATAAACCTATTCCACAATCTAATTTTATTGCTCAGTTGTATGGTTATAGGCTTCAAGCATTTTAGAAAATTGAAACTAATAGTCCTAAAGATAGGCAAAACTGTGCATTTTTGACATTTAGTTAAAACATGTAGTCTTTGTTTATGAAACAATAATGTTATTTTACATTGACTTTGTTTCTTATGTGAATTGCCAAATTTCGTCAGGCAAGGCCACTTCTTGGAGGAGGGAAGTACATACAGTTGGTGGATCCCAAAATCAGCAGCTCTTATGATGAACAAGAACTTCTTTCGTTGATCCAAGTAACCGAAAAGTGTCTCAGAAAGAATCCTAAGGAGAGGTTAACTATGAATATGGTAAGCTTTATTGATTGGGAATATGGCAGTAGCAGAGCTAAAATTATATGAATAAGAAGCAGATATGTAACTGCCTGGTAAGATGTTAATGAGTTTGTTGGTTGGTTACTTGGTAAGATGCAAAACTGAATCTGATTTTTCTTAAATTTGATGGGATGAAAATCTTAGTTGGTACTTTATGGTTAATTAAATCTAACACTGAAAAACTTAACATTTCTAGTCAAACTAAACTAAAAACAGTTGCTTCTAAATTATGACAATAATTTGAAGGAAAGTATCATATTCTTATTTAAGGTCAGTGGAGTTACATCATAGAATAAATATTTATGTAACTACAAAACCAATGTTCACATAAAAAATATGGTCATGACACCTCCAATTTATTCTTTGAAAAAATGAAAATCTCATCCCGGTCCCTAAGAACCTCAAATGTCTGTCAAATTAGTCATTTTCTAGACAAAACTTGGGTGACATGTTAGACTCTATCATGGACTATTTTAACAGACATTGGAGAAACTCATGTAAATTGCTAGAAAAAGATCATTTGGCATATATTATTAACTTGGTACACTGCAGGTTGTCTCTGCACTGCCATGTGTAGTTGATAGCAATGACATGTACAGCTATGTAACTGAAGACTCTTCATTCGAAAAGTCATATGTAGTATGCAGTGTGTCAGATGTAACAAACTCAAAAGGTGAGGAGGAATCACTGGGGGGGAAGAAGATTTAAGCACAGAGGTTAGTGAAGAAAGAGAGGGCAACATAACTTGTAGTAGAAGCAGCAGGGAAACAGAAATTAGTGAAGAGGGTGATAGCTACAGAACTATTGGTGAAAGTGTTAAGGAAACACAAGAAAAAGAAAGCTTGAGCACCAAGTTATGTCAAAAATGTGAAAGGGGCTTATCTTATGGTGGAGCTAGAGACTTTTTTCTTCAAAGGGCTCAAGAATATATAGCATGCGAAGGATTTTTTAGTTTGTGTAATTCATTGAGTATTTCATTTCAAAATTATACTTATAATGCACTATTTACACATTAGTTTTGTCACAATTTATGACGGAAAGAACAAAAATATTGAGTGAATCTACATACACAAATGGAGCCATAGTGTTGAAGGGAAGAGAGACAGATTCATAAATAAAAAGATACTGAAAGCCTTGACTTAATTACCTAGAATGGTATACCACACTCTACATTTTACTTTTCCAAGATACAAGTTTACTCCCAAGTCCCAACAAAAAAAACACAATATCTCGTCATGTACACCTCTAACCAACTGGGCATCCTACCTAATTTGCATTACAGAAACCCTCCTCTTTACAAGTATCTCAGTTTTGATAGACAGCCCCATGTTCTAGTTCTCCTTTAGTGTGTGTTTCGATGGGGCATTTCAAAATTCTAAGGAATTTAAAATACATGACAATTGAATTGCTTCAATTGGATTCCTTTGATTTTCAATTTTTTTTGTGTGGATAAAGCAATTCAAATTCCTTGTACTTCAAATTCCTTGATTTTCAGAGAAAATGTTTGGATTGCACAAGCTAGCACTGAGTCCGACCGTCGAGTGGTCGGTCGGTCAAGCACTTTAGGATGTAGGGTCTGGTGATCGGTCGGGTAGACGGTCTGACCATCGAGTTGTTAATCGAGGCAAGCAGTTCAGGGTTTAGGATCCGACAGTCATGCAATTTAGGGTTTAGGGTCATTCAGTTGGGTGCTCAGTCGATCCGTTGATTGGTCCGGTCACTAGTCAATCGAGCAAGGGGTTTAGGGTATGGCGGTGGAGTGGTCGGTATGGCCATCAATCATTCGGTCGATTGGTCAATCAATGGGACAGGCGGGTGGGTTGTCAATCCAGTGGACGGTCGAGTAGGTGACTGGGCGTGCAATTTTCAGGCAGTCGAACAATTTACACTTTAGAGTCCGGCAGGTGAGGGGCGATCAATCAAGCATTTCGGGTTAAGTGTCCAACAAGCAAGAGTTTGGTGGTCGCTTGAACGAGGAATTTTAGAATTGCTTCTAATTAAGATGAATTTTAAATTCCATTATTTTAGTTATGAAAAAATATCCTATTAAAATACTCTTTATTTTCAAAATTCATTCACATGATATCCAAACAAGTTTGGTGTTTGTGTTGGCCCATATAACAATTTCTTGGATTATGATATAATATGATCAATTTGCACTATCAAACTTTATAGTCATGGATTTGCATGGTACCAAGCAACTTATCCATTCTTAGAGTTTTAGATCCTTGGCTTATGTGATAGTTGTCACAAGCGGTCTCCACTTCTTTGGAAGACTCCTCGGAGTCTTCTTAAGAGATTTTAGACGATTTGTGATAATTTGAAATCTTCCTATCATCTAGGCGATGGTCTCTCCTTCCTCGATGCTAAAGAGCTTATACTTGCGTACAAGCGTGCTAATATGAGACTCCTTGACCTTAGAATTTCCTTCATGGGCCATCGAAAATGTATCAGATATTTCTTTATCAGACTCGCAAGCATGGACCTTCTCTAATTGTTCTTGACTCAAGGTGCACAACAGTGTATACCTTGCTTTATGGTTTAGATCCCATTTGGCCTTTTGTGCTACAGTTTATTGTGCTCTTGCTGGAAGCGGTTCACCAGCATCATTAGTAGGTGTTTAAGGACCATTTGAGAATAGCTCCCGTAAATCGGAGTTGGTAGATATTATAAACCACTGTAATCTTTCCTTCCAATATATGTAGTTCTCTCCATTAAAAAGTGGTTATTTGGTCAAGGATGTTCCTTCCATCCCTAAGTAGCTTCCACTTGTGCTTACTCCGGTTGTCATTTTCTATTCAGCGAGATATTCTTTCTCTGCACGATTAAGTGCTCAACCAAGAGGTTAAGCTCTGATACTGACTTAAATGATCAAATGTAAACACTGGAAGGGGGTTGAATTGTGTTTACTTAAACTTTTTGAAAAAAAAATAGTTTTCACGAATAGGGCACTTTCCCAAAGTTCACATGCGCATGAAAGCATATAAGGTTCTACAAAACTTGTCTAAGGCAAGTTTTTTTCACAAACACACATGATAGATGTCGTGACCGGCACTGCGTTGGGGATGGTGAAAGAAATAAGTTTTGAAAAAAGCATTGGAGTCACCACCAATTTTATTTAATTTAGGAAAAATTGGAAATCCTTTAAAGAATGGTCTTCAAATCCAAAATTGAGTTTGAGAGCCAATTGCGCATATGGAAAGATGAGGATTTAACCACATTGCACCTCTAGTACACCCGTTAAAAATTGTCAACTCAAATTAATTGCACAAATGTTCAACAAATTTAAGGTATTTATTTTACCCCAAAATTATTTATAGAAACATAAATGATAATGAATTAATATTTACAAAAACTATGGCTAAGGATTTTAGAAAAAAGAAACAAATAAATTATTTTGTTTTATGAATTTTATTTTTTTATTAGTATTTGTATATTAGACACTACAAGAAAAGGGTGAATTACCAACAACATATTTTCGGTGGCCACGACTCCATAGGAAATTTTGACTAAAATGACAGTCAGTAATGTTGACATTGGAATGTCACCATAGTTAACGACGAAACAGCCGTCGACAAGGTTATCGATGGGGTAGTCCGTAAGTAAGTACGTGCGTAATGTTGACGTGCTTTTGCGTGGACCTTTCCGACGGATTTACCGTTGGTAAGGTTTGGTTATAGGTATCGACGACCTAGCCGTTAGTAATTAGCATGGGAGTTTCCGATGGAATGTCCATTGGTAATCGAACTTTTCAAACTATCGACGGATAGGCTGCTGGTAGTTCAAATGGTTTAAAGTTACTGTTGTACGTTTTATGTAAAATAAAAAAGACACATTGATGTACGTTTTTTGTAACTGGGTGTAATTAATTCGGAGTTTGATTACATTGATGTATTTGGTTGTATGTTGATGTAAAAATAATATTTTTTTACATAGATGTATGTTTTATTACACAAATGTATATTTTAATACATTGCTGTATGTTTAAAGTCATCAAGGTACATGTCTCCAAAACGTAGTTTTACTGAAAATCTTTAAATACATCAATGTACTATTTAAGTACATCGATGTACAAGTGAGAAAGTTGGCTTTTGCAAGTTTTTGAGCCATTTTTGCTCATTAAAGTTGATTAAAAGTCATTGCTCCATGTTTTTATTTACATCTGATACGTTTTCTCTTGTTTTAGCTATAAAACTTAGTTTTGGATAAAAGGTTTTGTCAACACAGAACATCATATTGAAATAGCTTTCTTCCAAAACCTCTTTGAATCCCCTTTCTGAGTTTTCAAGCAGTGAAGTGTGTGAGGGTATTCGTTGGTTGTTCTTCTCTGTGTAGGAAAGACCATATTTCCGGTGAGGATGTTTTATCCTGGGGACAACGAGGCTATACATTTCAGCACAAACTAGGCAGAGTCATTAAGGACATCATCGTGTTCATGTTTATCATTTGCATCAACAATTTTAAGACGTTATCTTTTTGCCATGACTTTTGAACCCAATAATATCCCAGTCGATCTCAACAGGCCATTTCGTTTTGAAGGCGCTCACTACAAGAGATGGAAATAGAAGATGTTGTTCTTCTTGACTGTGCGCAAAGTTTCCTCTATTCTTACGACTAACAAGCCAATTCTACCAGAGAATCTTCTCAAAGCACACATGATTGCATATCTAGATTTGGCATTAAATTGCCATTTTGTTCTTTGATCAGAGGTCATGCTAGGATTAGGAACTTCTGCTCCTTTGTCATCTTTAGGAACATAGGGACCTTCTTCAATGATATCCCAGAGATCAGAGTTAGTGGATTGTAAAAACCACTTCATCTTCTCTTTCCAGTAGATGTAGTCCTCTCCATTGAAGTATGGAGGTCTCAACATTGAGGATTCTTCTCCTGCATGATTTTTGCTTGTGCTGGCTTCTCCTGCCATTTCCAAAATCTTTTCCTCTACACTGTTAAGTGCTTAACCCAGAGGCTGAGCTCTGATACCAACTAAAATAACCAAAGTTAACACAAGAAGGGGGGTTGAATTATGGTTACCAACTTTTTAGGAAACTTTGAAAATTATTTTCGCAGGCACAAAAGTAAAAATAAAGCAACAGGAAATCAGACGGGTAACTCATCTGATTTTGAGATAGAATACACGTGCACACATAGAAGGTTAAAACAGAGATTGATATTCACAATATTAATTCCCCAAGTTAAAAGCTTAAACAAATAACTCTTAAACAATTTAAAGAGATAAGGGAAGAGGAATATCACTCAATAGTTTTATACTGGTTCACCCCAAAATCCACAGGGCTACGTCCAGTTCTTGGCAGCACCATGTTTCCACTATAACTGATCATATTACAGTACAAGTATTCTTTTCACACCTAGCCTCTCCAGGCTTAACACTTAAACAAGTATTCTTTTCTCACCTAGCCTCTTCAGGCTCAACATAGTAAGGAGTAAAGGTTTTGTGTAATTAATACAACTTGCAAATCTTTCAGATAACACTTAGAGAGTGAAATAAATATGAAGTGTGAAAGACTTCGAATTAATATCAAATGATTGAGGAAGTATTCAATGAAAGAATGAAGAAGTTAATAAAGTGAGTAAATGCTTCTTGCGTAGAGTTCTTAATGATATTCAACTTCTTCTCTTCATCTTCATGGTTTGATCTATATAAAGACTTCAATCAAATTATCTGTTAGGCACAGCTTCAGAAAGTGTGTTCTTTGATTTGAGTTTCTGGAATGCCATTAATGCCAAAGAGTCGTTCTGTGTAGGAATTAAATTTTTAAGGATGTTGAGTTTTAACAAGACATTCCAAGAGTACACTTTTGTTCTGAGCAGCTGTTGTATCAGAGTTGTAACAGCAAGCTTCTTGTACTTGCAGAAGAGAGCTTTTCTCTTTCAGTACACTCAGTTCACTTTTTGGAAAGCACTTTTACTTTGTACTAGAACAGCTAAAAGGTGACTGCTGTGGTATTGAGGTTGCATTTTTATTCCTTAAAACCTTGAAACAAACGTTCGTTATTCTTTATCCTTTGTGCTTTTGTCCAGAGGTCTTCGAGATCCTTAAGGAAGGAATCTTATTTGAATAAGGTTGACTTGGACTTCATTCTAACAAACTGACACTTTACCAAGTGTAGCAGTGTTTGAAATTCAGACGGGTGCTTGTGTAGTCCAGAATTAGACGGGTGATAATGAGCCAAAGTTTAGACGAGTGATTGAGTCATTTTTAGATGGGTGATCTTCGGAGGCTTCTTCAGGCTTATGATTCTTGCCATGTCATCAACTAGATTAGAATCTTGATTGAGCTTTGACATGGTCTATGTCTGAGTTGATTAATTTTTAGACGGGTGAGTTTTTAGACAAGTCTAAAAACTACGTTGTACTAAAAATTAGACGTGTCAGATTTTTAGACAAGTGACTGATAACTCTTAGAAATAAGAGTTATTACTATCCTTTTTGCTTAATCATTGTCTTGTTTTGAATAATTTTGGAAAAGAAAATCTAGTTTTGCTGTGCTTAGCAAATATTTGTGTTGAACTGTTAAAATACTGAAAAAGACATTGAATTCTGAAATATTATTGCTGAAGAATTGCTTGAGTTTTGAGCAGGTTGTATTGGTCAAAATGGATGAAGGAGCTGCTCTGAATTGCTATAAAATGTTGCAGCTTTTGCGGAGTGACTCACTACAAGACAAAAACAGTTCCAGTTAAGATCCTATCCACTAGAGGACAAAAGACCTGCAGCGCTGTCCCAAAAGGAAGAAAGAGAAAATACAGGGCAGCAGTTGGGTGTACCTGGGAATTGGGCCTAGGATTATTTTAATATTTGAATTTTTGTAAAGCCCAAAAAGTGAGGCACGAGAGAGAAGGTGTAAACCCTACTTGGGGGACACTAGTACGTATAGTGAGATGTCAGCCTCCATTTAGGGTCAGCTTCGTACAGAGTACAGCAGCCACCATTTTCAGCATTGTCCTCTCTATAATTACGTTTTTACGTTTTATCTCTTCACTTTCAATATTATTAATTTGTTTTGTCTTTAAGCACATTATGAGCTAATTTCCCTTAGCTAGGAACTATGAAGTTGTAATCAATACTTATGGGTGATTTATGCAAATGGAAGTTGTTCATTTTCCCCATCTCTGTATAAATGTTATTTTAGTTTGGATTGATCAACTAAGCTGAGATATTAGCTGGCTAAGTTTGGAAAAACTTAGTTAGTGGACTTGTTTAGAGGATAATGATTAAACAACTAATTGGAAAATTAATTGTGTTGAATGAGCTAGGAATAGCCTTCAAGTCTTTAAGTAGCTGGACATGCTTAACCTTTCTCTGGGTGAATTTAATTTGAACTTAGAAATAAGAAGCATTTAATGAAACTCAGTTGTTACTGCTAGAAAGCAAATTTTAATTCATGGACTAAATGCTGTAGCATCCTGAAGCATAAATTACCCTGTAGTTAAGATTACAGAGGATTAATTTTGTAATATCCCAACTTACACAAGGATACTACTGAGTAATAAAATATAAACATGGTTATAACATCAGGAATAATAGTTGAACATAGGAAATTTTGAAAATAAGTGAAACAAATTTCTACAAGATATTTTTGTAGAGTTGAACATATAATTGGAATTAATTTAATACAAATAACCATTTAGCCCCTAATCAGCAATTCAATTTCATGTAAACATTGACTCCTAGTAAGACTCCAACTTTGATCCGGCTGTAAAAACTAACGTATCTTGCGACACTATTGGGTGACTGTCAAGCAATCTCCCGAACTTGCTTCTCAGTTTCCAATATGTACCTGTTATCTGAAACAAAGAGGAGCCTAGTGAGAAATGAATCTCAATGAGTTCTTGCTTCAAGCAAAGCATATTAGTAACAATATATTATGTTTAATTGTCCTCGTTGAGTTATACATACTTACTCATATGCACACATATCATAATTAACCTCACGTAGTGGTAAAGTTTCTCATAGCCAACTTACCTCTCCATTTTGCCAGGTGTGCACTCCGTGGATTAAAGTAGGACTACTCAACTTTATACCACTACGGAATTAATCTCTTATAACTCACCCTTTCATCACCAGCTCTTTCTACTGGGTCCTTACTTGGATTGAGTTATTTACTGAATGTGAATCTAAGCATAGACATTTTAAGGAAAGAAACCTTTACTAGGTACCTCAAGTGTGGGCGGAAATAAGGCACGCGTAGTTTAAACTGGTTGATATGACAGTCAGAGCTCTATGACAACAATTAGGCGTCCCTTAATTTCTAGTACCAAAACCTAGCCTCCAAAAAAATGAAGGACTTAACATCTCACCCACAAGAATATTGTGGCCTTAAATAATGACTAGAATAGTTTTGAAACCTTATCACTAAACATAGACCATTTTAAGTTTTTAATGCCATGCTATGATTCATTTTCTCATACTCTTCTCTAATGGAAGTCAAATGCATTAAATATTCATCAACCATACCAAGATGATAACTCCATTAAACATGCATAAAAATGCAAAAAGTGAAAACATAGCACAAATGGAAATGTCACACCTTCATATTGCAATTCATACCAACCAAATCATCATGCAACAACCACTAAGTTAGATCATACAGCCACGAAGAACACCATACCAATTGCACATATACATTTTATTCATGGTTGGACCGGATTAAAACACATAGAAATCTATTCCACACAATTCAAGTACCATATGCTCAAAGTTATGTAAACAGAATTTTGCAGCAAAAATGGAATTGGGTTTTCTCCGTAAAAACTTCATCAAAACCAGAACTTCCAGAGCCTAAATTGTAACACCGTAAGTCTATTTTCTATTAAAACCGGAATTAACACAATCCAATATTAGTACAATTTACTACAATTTAAATACTAAAACAATGGCAGTTCAGAGTTTTCAGTACCAACAATAACTTGCATGTCATTTTTTGACTTTTATACTTAATGAAATTGAACCATTCTAGATCCCATTTAGAAGGAAAATGAGTCTACTTTCTAGAGGAAGTTATGGATGAAACACTAACAGGGGTACATTACGGGTTTGAAGGATTGACAGCCCCTTGAAAATTTTTCATCCACAACCACCCCTAATCAACATGAAATCAAAACCCTATTGTTACAAAGCATATATCAGTTCAGAACAAACATTCTACCAAAGCTATTTAAACAATCTAACAAGTAATTGGGATTTATGGTTACCCAATGTTACAAACAACAAGAACTCACATAACCAAGTAGCGAATTGAAGGTGGTGAGTGTTGATCTCCCTGTGCTTCCTAATCTGACTTGTTCTTCAGTTTTTGAAATTTTATTTGAAGGAAGCTAGAGGTCTTGCATGTTGTCTTTCTTGTTTGATTTAGGGTTTCAAAATTGATTTGGGGATTTTTTCTTGAATCTAGAAGAAACTAGGGGTAAACACTTACCCAACAAGGAGAGGAAAAGATGGTGGCGACTGGGGTGGTGAGTTGATGGAGGAAGAAGAAGAAGAAGGGAGTTTTTCAGAAAATGGAAAGTGAGGGTGAGGGGGAGTCTTCCTGATTTATTTAAGAGAGGAGACGGGTATGCATAGTAAAATAGGGGGTGTGACTAGCAAATTAATAAAATTAGCTTTTTGAAATAAATAAAATATTTGTGATATCTTAGAGTTAGGTACTTTCATAAAATAAATTCTACCCTTTATAAATCTCAAAATAATTATATTTTCTTACTAAAATGTCTCTTAGCCAAATAATATAATTTGAAACTAAATTATAAAATATCATTTTATAATTATCAAACACAAATAATTATCACTGTACAAAATAAATTGAATAGTTTAATAATAATTATCCCGCTTCTAAAACTGGTATATGACAAGTTTCCTAGCTGTCACCCATTCTGTTTGAAAACCTTCATTTACTGATTTTACCATTTGTATGCATCCAAATGAAGACTTTCTACAATGGACTGCTGCCTCCTTCAAGATTGATGTTAGATGCTTCATCTGGAGGTACATTCTTGACAAAATCATATAATGAAGCTTATGCATTGATTGAGAGCATAGATGCTAATAGCTATCAATGGCCAACTGTGAGGGCCAGCTCTACTAAAACCCCTGCTGGAGTGCTTGAGGTGAAGGAATCAAATACTTTATCTGCTCAGCTAGCTGCCATCACTAATATGTTGAAAAATCTGACTGCTACAAACGCAAGTAAGGAACCTGCTATGGCTGAACCTGTGGTGGCTCATATGAGTCCTACTACCCAGTATCAGTGAATTATATGGGAAATAGAGGGAACAATGCATACTTCAATACCTACTGTAAGACGGAACATCAAAGACCATCAGGAATGCTACAACCTTTGAACATTCCAGAATGGAAATGGGATAGTATCGCGATGGATTTTGTGACATGTTTTCCAACGACCCGAAAGGGACTTGATGCGGTATGGGTAATAGTTGATCGACTAACAAAGTCGTCTCACTTTTTACCTATCAACATAAAGTATTCAATGGAGAAATTGACTCAGTTATATATCGGGATGATTGTCAGATTACATGGTGTACCTTCGAGTATTATTTCGGATCGAGATTCGAGGTTTACGTCTAGATTCTGGCAAAGTCTACAAGAATCACCCGGAACAAAACTCAGATTGAGTTCTGCATATCATCCACAGACGGATGGACATTCGGAGAGGACAATCCAATCACTTGAAGACTTGCTGAGAGCTTGTGTGTTGGAGCATAGTTGGGATGAATTTCTATCGTTGATAGAATTCACCTACAACAACAGTTTCCACTCGAGCATAGGAATGGCACCCTATGAAACTTTATATGGTCGACGATGTAGAACACCTTTGTGTTGGTACCAAGATGGAGAAAGTTTAGTGTTGGGACCAGATATCGTGCAACAGACAACAGAAAAGGTGAAAATGATTCAGGAGAAAATGCGAACAACTCAAAGTCGACAGAAAAGTTATGCGGACAAGAGACGACGACCTCTAGAGTTTGAGGAAGGCGATCATGTGTTTTTGAGAGTCACACCCATGACTGGGGTTGGTAGGGTAATTAAATCCAGGAAACTTACTCCTAAATTCATTGGACCCTACCAAATTCTTCGTCGAGTAGGTCCTGTAGCTTACCAAATTGCCTTACTGCCTTTTCTTTCAAATCTTCATAGTGTTTTCCATGTGTCTCAATTACGAAAGTATGTTCCTGATCCTAGTCATGTCATAGTACCGGATACAGTACAATTGAAAGATAACTTAACCTATGAGGCATTACCTGTGAGGATCGAGGATCAAAGAGTGAAACAACTAAGAGGGAAGACAATTTCATTGGTCAAAGTAATCTGGAACGCAACGACAAGAGATGCTACATAGGAATTGGAGGACAAGATGAAGGAACAATATCCATATTTGTTTTAAGGTAGCATTAATTTCGCAGACGAAATTATTTTTAGAATGGTAGTATTGTAACACCCTGTTTTTACAGTTTTGTTGTTTTTACTGTTTCTCAATTATCGGTAGAATTTTAATTGTTCTTAATTTTTATATTAGATCTATAAAATGATTTTTAATAAAATAAAATCATAGTTATACTCTACCTTATGGTAGAAGCTTACGGTAAAAATTTGGGTTTAAAACTCAAACGAAACCCGGTCTGCGTTTTTACCGACAGTAAGATTTTACTGGCTAGAAAACCTAATTTTAACCCGAGAACGAACAGTTAAGGTTTATATTTTATTTCCAACCATTGTGGTTATTTTGAAAATTTTCAAAATAAATAGGTTATTATACGATATTCGGGCGAATACTTGACGATCAGGGATCAACGAAATCGAGAACGGAGGTGCAAAGACAAAATTCGACCCCGGACGGATAGGAACAATGACTCATTTGTGATGACTCAAGGGGGTGAGTCATAGGGGTTAGTCACCACATGCATTAAATGCATGTAACGATGACTTTTTAAGTGAAAAGTCCAAAATACCCTTAATTCCTCATTGTAATTTCAAGTGTGCGATGACATCATTTTACCCATGCCTCCCTAGAAACCCACGGCTCCAACCTCTGAAGACCACACTTGGCATTTCATTTTGCTCATTTGTTCATGTTCTTCAAGTTTCACACAAAAACTCCTAAGTTACTTACACTTGATTTTCAAAGGAAGTATAAGTTGTTGTTGGTTTGTTGAAATTACAAAGGTAGATTCTTGTGATTGATGATCATACCTTCATTTCCTTTCACAACTTTTCTTCATATCTCAAGTTTTTACAAATTTCAAATTCCTAGATCTAGAACTTCAAAAATCTCTAAAAAATATAGAAAAATCCTTTTAATGTGATTCCAATTTTTATGATCTTCATATGACTTCTACTTTCATTAACTAAGAGCTTGAAGAATTTAGAGATCTCTAGCATACTTTTCTTGACAAGGCCGAACCATGCTCAAATGGGTTTGGTAGTTTTTCTTCATCATTTAACTTGTTGTTTTGTTGATTGTTCATGGCTAAGTTTTGGTTGTGCAAAACCTTGAGCTATAGGTGAACATCATCCTCTTCTTGCTTGAGTATCAAGTGGTCAACAAAGGTATGGGGGAGATTACCACCATCCTACCTTAGGGTAGATATGTTGGTGGTTTATTAGTGTATAAGGTCTTGTAAATTATTAATGTTTAAGTTGTGTAGATTATTGATTTTTGTGTGCGTGATCCTCTTGGAGGATGTGGTTGATACTTGATTTTGATATATGTTGATTTTGATTCAATGATTGCTAATTGGATACTTGATGGTTGTTTATTTGGTTTAATATGAAAATTGCCTAACATGATAATTTTTGGGTCATTCGGCCATGACTGGTTATATGGATTCCATATAGATTTAAATTTTTTGAATAATTTTTATGAGAAGTAAATGAATATATAAGAATATAGAAATTGGTTTGGATTGATTTGGATGTGTATATTGAAAGTTATGGATTTATGAGTCCTTAGGGACTATATTGCAATTTCTGCTAATTTCAGTGGCTGCACTGAAATTAGTGTTCTTGAATGTTAATATTGTAGTCCTTTATGAGACAAAACCATAGAAATTGGTTTGGTGTTAATTGGATTAATACATAAAAAGTTATAAGCTTTTTGGTGAAAAAGGACCTTTTTGCAATTATTGAAAAATATTTGGGGCATAAAAGTGATTTATGGAAAATTTGAGGGCAACTGAAAAATACTTCTAAAGAAGTTGGTTTGGTGTGATTTGGAGTTATAAATAAAAAGTTATAAGGCTTTAAGTGAATAAGGACTATTTTGTAATTAATGAAAGTTTAGGGACTAAAATGAAATTTTCGATAATAAATGTAATTGGAGAGTTAGAAACTGTTTTTCATCCTTATAAAACTGTTCTAAAACTCCAAAATGAGTTTTTGGACTATTAGAGTGTAAAATCGTAGAAAAAGGATTTACGCGATTTACAAAATTAACGACGTTTGGTCAAATTCTTAGGAATTTCGTATAAATGATGTAAAATCAGTGTTTGAACATTTTCACATGAGTATTATAACCTAGGAGAATAATACATTTGAGGTGAAGAACCATATCTTCAAAAGTAGGACCTTTTAGGCCTAAATTCAGTAAAAAGCCAGGAAACCGTTGTTTAACGTTTTAAGCATTATTTTTTTTTAATGAAAGGTTAGGAATGCAGAGGCATCACTGTAGAGAAAGGTAACCCAACTATGTTGGCACCACAGACTCTACCAATCATCTGCAGCACCCCTAAATATTAATAAAATAGAATAAAGAATACAAGGAAAACATGGGGGGACTGAGCCAAAACCCATGGAAGAATTATCTAAATCTGTAAAAAGGTAATCCTAACCTATCTCGATGGAATTCACAATTTATAAAATTTGGAACTGAATTCCACCAAGTATAACCAGAGCTATTAGCACCAAAAGATTCTAGCTTATCCGCGCAGCTATTGCCTTCTCTGTAAATGTGAGAACAAATTAAGTTTAGTTTAGAAGCCAGATGCATACAATTTCTCCATCTTCCTTTAATCCTCCAAGGAACCAAAGAATAAGATTTGAAGGCAGTAGTGACTAATGTAGAGTCACATTCTAGCCAAATATTTCTCCATCCTTCCTTAGAAGCTTTTTCAATAGCAAGTACAGCAGCAAAAAGTTCAGCATAGAGAGCCGATGCAATACCAATATATGAAGAAAAACAACCAATAGCCACACCATTTAAGTTTCTGAAAATTCCACCACTACCAGCATGTCCTGGATAACTATTGGTAGCCCCATCTGTGTTGCATTTTAACCAACCAAAGGATGGTGGGAGAGCCAAACGACTTGCTTGATAGAAGAAGGTTTTGGGGCATGAGTTGTCACAACAAAATTCTTAAGGACTTGGAACTCATCAATTGAGTTGAACATGTGGCCCTTAAAGTAAGATCCGACTAAGGAATTATATGTTTTGATTAGTGTATAGGCGGACTTCCAACTAACCGAAACATTTTTAAATCTACTTTGATTTCTAAAAAACCAGATTGACGACACTGTATTAAGAGCAGTAGCTAGGTAGACATCCATTAGCTGAGTACTGCAGTTTGAATCACAGATCTTTAAAATGTTAATTGGAGAAGAGTAGTCGATAGAATGATTCAATCTGCCCTGCAACCATAACCAAAGCTAAACATCAAATTTAAATTCAAAAAAACAGATGGATAGTTGATTCCTCATGTGCACCACACAAACTACACATTGAAACAGTCACACATCCCTTGGATTTTAGATTGTCATCCGTAGGTAGTTTATTGTGAATTATCCTCCAGGCTAAAAAAAACCTTGAGGGAGGTATGCTTAATGACCAAATTCGTTTCCCCCAGTGCGTACACTGTCCACGAGGCTGATAGAGACTGAAAGCATCCTTGAAGTTTAACAAACCAGAATGCCATACTGGCTGATCACAGTCAAGGAAAGAAGGAATATGTTGCTCACTGATCCTGCTCATCAAGTCTGGAAACCTGTCAATTAGAATCTGAGGGAGGCTCCACTGGCCATTCAATATGAAATCAGAAACAGGCGCATGGAGAGACATTGAAACAGAAGCAGGGATGCTCATCATTTTTGTTAAAGGATGGTCCAACCATCTATCCTTCCATAAATTTATGTTTCTGCCATCCCCAAGTATCCAAGTCGTATGATCTTCCATCAAAGTGAACTGAGACTTTACAGCAGGGATTATAGAAGATCTAACATGATATTTAATAGGAACACCCTTTCTTATGAATCTAGCTTTCAGGAAAGTGGCCCATTGGCTATTAGAATGCATGATTTCCCAACTAAGCTTTAAAACAACTGCTTTATTAAGAGAAACAATAGATTTCAAACCCAGACCTCCATCACAAGTAGGAGAACAAGAAGTTTTACAAGCCACAATCACTATTTTCCTTGTGTCCGCATCCCCTGACCACACAAAATTTCTGATCCAGCCATCCATTGTCTTAAGCAAAGCAACCGGTCACTGATAAACCAGGAAGCTATATGACAGCATTCCTGTAATTACAGAATTTACTAGTTGGACCCTGCCCATGTTTTGGAGAAATTCATACCTAAGTATCTTTAGGGGAAATTATTCTTGAAAATGGATTTGATTTTATATAAAGGTTTTGGTTTTAATCCAAAGGGATTTTTGTCTTCAAAGACGAGATTTACTTTAAAATGTAGAAACCTAAGTCAAGAACGACTTAGTGAAAATACGAACGTAATAATTTATGATGTGGGGTGGAACACGACCTTATGTCATAAAGTATGGATAATTTATTATCCATATTCCATAAAATTTAATGGACTCAAAATGATTTGTTTTTTCGAAATCCAAAGAAAAAGGCTCAACTAGAAAAGTACAGAGAAATAAATAATTAGACCTATGTTCCAATCTCATACTGTGCTAGGATTTGTAATCAAGTATTCTAAGAAACCTTTGCACAAAGATGAAAGGTTACTTGAGAACTTTAGCTTGATGATTAAGTACCGGTGATATTTAATAGGAACACCCTTTCTTATGAATCTAGCTTTCAGGAAAGTGGCCCATCGGCTATTAGAATGCATGATTTCCCAACTAAGCTTTAAAACAACTGCTTTATTAAGAGAAACAATAGATTTCAAACCCAGACCTCCATCACAAGTAGGAGAACAAGAAGTTTTACAAGCCACAATCACTATTTTCCTTGTGTCCGCATCCCCTGACCACACAAAATTTCTGATCCAGCCATCCACTGTCTTAAGCAAAGCAACCGGTCACTGATAAACCAGGAAGCTATATGACAGCATTCCTGTAATTACAGAATTTACTAGTTGGACCCTGCCCATGTTTTGGAGAAATTCATACCTAAGTATCTTTAGGGGAAATTATTCTTGAAAATGGATTTGATTTTATATAAAGGTTTTGGTTTTAATCCAAAGGGATTTTTGTCTTCAAAGACGAGATTTACTGTAAAATGTAGAAACCTAAGTCAAGAACGACTTAGTGAAAATACGAACGTAATAATTTATGATGTGGGGTGGAACACGACCTTATGTCATAAAGTATGGATAATTTATTATCCATATTCCATAAAATTTAATGGACTCAAAATGATTTGTTTTTTCGAAAGCCAAAGAAAAAGGCTCAACTAGAAAAGTACAGAGAAATAAATAATTAGACCTATGTTCCAATCTCATACTGTGCTAGGATTTGTAATCAAGTATTCTAAGAAACCTTTGCACAAAGATGAAAGGTTACTTGAGAACTTTAGCTTGATGATTAAGTACCGGTGATTCGGACTTAAGGACATCTAGCATCTGTTACAGTACGTTGAAAGGATTCTGATGGAATCAAACTATGTCATCCGATGGATAGACGAGAAGAACGCATTTTCGACAAAGTTTGCGTAAACACATAGTGAAACTATGTTCTGTAAGGCCATTGTGCCTAGGAGATTGAGCTAACACTTTAATGCGGGTGCGAATTTCGTAGTGACGATCTATTGATGCTTGGGGATGTCGGGGTATGAAATACTCATATAGGCCCAGTTGGTTGCTCTTCTGTGGCATGGTGATCTTGCAATACACCGACATACGCTACAAGACACTATGTATTTTCTGGTAGTGTAGGATGTTCCCGAAAAAGCCAATGTACACGTTGATGACTCTGGACGCATTCTATTGCCCAAGGCCGGCGTAGTCCGGAACAATCCTCCGAATCACTCTCTCCGACTATTTGTTAAAACCATGGTATAGGGGATCAGAGGTCATTCCTCGAGTCTTAGATATCTCTTATCTAGGAAAAGCGGAGCCTTATGATTATGTTGTTGTAAAACATTATTATTTCTGTTGTAATGGATGATATAATTGTTTATTGATATTTGTAAGTACATGTGTGTCGTACCACTGCATGTATGCGTTAAGTGTAAGATGAATGGAAATCTCACCTCATTTCTATATTTTCTGGTTTGTTGTTTTCTATCTTGCGTTGGACGAAGATGACGACAACACTGTTTCTCCATCACACATCGCTGGAGTTTAAGCATACTTGGAGACATGGACACAGTCTCGAGGGCTTTAGTATAATGGATTTTTTTCAGTATTTTGTGTCTGAGCAGTCTCGTGTCTATGTTATATTTTGTGGAGCTATGTCTCTAAAGATATTATTATTATAAACATATTTCAGTCTATTGTTATTTACTGGCGTTGGTATTTCCGTCTTCTTTCTGAATATGTATGACTGATGATACTTGGAACTTGGTTTGTATAATATTGATGCATAAGTTGATGTTATATGTTAAAGACTATGTATGGTATTATTGCGAAAGAGAAAAGGAAAAAAATAAACCCGTATTTTTGGCAAAATAAATATTTTCCGCTTTACTCGGTCTTATAAAAAAATAGAAATGTCACAGACAATGTAGTTCCCGAGAAGGGTGTTACACCTACAATCCTGGTTGGAAACAACACCCAAATTTCAATTATGGGAATTACAACAACACATTGAATTCCTCAGTTGGAAATTCTCCACAAGAACACCAACAACAGGGACAGAACAACCAGCAACAGCAGAATCAAGCCCCTGCAAGGGAATCATCTTTGGAAGCTATGTTGAAAGCTTTCATGATTGAAACTAAGGCTCAGATCCAGAATCAAGGAGCTGCTGTAAGAAATTTGGAGAACCAAGTAGGTCAGTTGGCCACTGCATTAGCTAACGGACCTGCTGGTACCTTACCTGCTTCCACAGAGTCTCCATATTCCTCAATTGATAAAGGGAAGGAGCAAGTTAAACCCATAAATTTAAGAAGTGGCAAAGAGCTACAATATCCTGTAGCACCTAAGCAGCAAGGAACAAAGCCAACTAAACCAGCTAAAACAGAGAAGTCTAAGCATGACTCGGTTCCACTGCCAGAAGATACAGTGCAGGTCACTTCTAAGTGGACTGAGCCTAAGCTGATTCCAGAGAGGCCTCCACCTCCATTTCCACAAAGGTTGAAAAAAGCAGCTCAAGAGAAACAATTGAACAAATTTCTGGAAATTCTAAAGCAGTTACACATCAACATACCTCTAGTTGAAGCTCTGCAGAAGATGCTGAACTACACCAAATTCATGAAAGACATTCTTACCAAGAGAAAGAGATTGGGAGAATTTGAAACGGTGGCAATGACAAAGGAGTGCAGCCAGCTTTTACAAAACAAAGTTCCTCAGAAAATGAAAGATCCAGGAAGTTTTACAATCCCTTGTTCTATAGGGAATACTTATTGTGGAAAAGCTTTGTGTGATCTTGGAGCTAGCGTTAATCTGATGCCTATGTCCATTTTCAAGCAACTGAGAATTAGTGAAGCCAGGCCTACCACTGTGACTCTGCAACTTGCTGATAGATCCATTGCTTACCCAGAAGGAAAGATTGAGGATGTCCTAATCAAAGTAGACAAATTTGTGTTTCCAGTAGACTTTATTATCCTTGACTTTGAGACTGATAAGGAAGTACCAATCATCCATGGAAGACCCTTTCTGGCAACTGGAAGAACATTGATAGATGTGAGGGTAAATGACTAGCAAGTTACTTTCAATGTCTTTAATGCAATGCAATATCCTGATGAATAGAGGGAAAGCTTTTATGTTATTACTGGTATTGAATCCCTTTTGTAAGAGCAACTTTTAGCAACAAGGCAAGGCTTAGAATCAGAGTTTGAAATGTGCGAAGAAACTGATTCCGGAAATGAAGAGCTGAAGCTACTTGTTGAAGAAAAATTGGCACAAAGATCTTGGGTTAGAAAATATGAACCTTTGGAATTAACTGCAAACACCTTGAAGGAGAATGTTCCCTCTATTGAAAGACCTCCCACCCCTGAACTAAAACAACTACCTTCTCACCTGAAATATGCCTATCTTGGAGAACAGGAAACTCTTCCGATCATCAATTCTTCCTTCTTAACTTTTGAGCAAGAAGATAATCTCCTTTCAGTTTTGAAGAGGCACAAGAAGGCTATTGGATGGCAAATGGCAGACATTAGAGGAACCAGTCCTAGTCTTTGTATGCATAGAATCTTGTTGGAATAAAATGCCAAGAATTCCATTGAAGGCCAGAGATGATTAAATCCAATAATGAAAGAAGTAATGAAGAAGGAAATCATCAAATGGCTTGATACAGGAATCATTTACCCCATCTCAGATAGTGTGTGGGATAGCCCTGTGCAATGTGTTCCAAAGAAGAGAGGAGTCACTGTGGTGAAGAATGAAAAGAATGAACTTATTCCCATAAGGACAGTCACAGGGTGGAGGATATGTATGGATTATAGAAAGTTGAACAAGGCCACAAGGAAGGATCACTTTCCACTACCATTCATTGATCAGATGCTTGATAGGCTGTCTGGGAGAGAATTTTATTGCTTCCTAGATGGTTATTCAGGTTACAATCAGATAGCAGTGGCACCAGAAGACCACTTTTACTTGTCCATATGGTACATTTGCCTTCAGAAGAATGCATTTAGGGCTCTGCAATGCTCCAGCAACTTTTCAGAGATGCATGATGGCTACATTTTCAAATTTCATTGAGAAAACTATGGAGATTTTCATGGATGATTTTTCAGCATTTGGGGATTCATTCCTGGGATAGTTGAACAACTTAGAGCAGGTACTGGACAGATGTGAAGAAACCAATTTAGTTTTGAATTGGGGAAAATGTCATTTCATGGTCAAGGAAGGCATTGTCTTGGGCGACAAAGTGTCAAAGATGGGTCTAGAGGTGGACAAAGCTAAGATTGAGGTGATTGAAAAACTTCCCCCACCTAATTCTGTCAATGGCATCAGAAGTTTTCTAAACCGTGCTGGATTTTATAGGAGATTCATTAAAGATTTTTCCAAAATATCAAAGCAACTGTACAAATTGCTGGAGCATGATAGTGCATTTGACTTCTCAGATGAGGGCTTAGCAGCTTTTGAAACTTTGAAGAGGGCTTTGATCACTGCCCCAGTAATAGTAGCCCCAAATTGGGATAAGCCATTTGCGTTAATGTGTGATGCAAGTGATTTTGCAGTGGGGGTTGTGCTAGGTCAAAGGCATAACAATATTTTTCACACTATCTATTATGCTAGCAAGACCCTCATTGATGCTCAGATCAACTACACCACTACATAAAAAAAGTTGTTGGCAATTGTGTTTGCTTTTGACAAATTCAGACCTTATTTGGTGGGAACCAAAGTTGTGGTGTACACAGATCATGCAGTCGTCAAATACCTTATTGACAAGAAGGATGCAAATCCAAGGCTTATCAGATGGGTCCTATTGCTTAAAGAATTTGATTTGGAAATCAAGGACAATAAAGGTATTGAAAACCAGGTAGCTGATCATCTCTCCAGAACTGTTGAAGGAGAAGAAGCCAAACCTCAAAAAGAAATCAAGGAGAATTTCCCTGATGAGCACCTTCTGTTGATAGAGGATGTTGCAGCACGCTGGTACGCAAACATGGTGAACTTTATGGTCAGGGGGATAATTCCATTGGAAATGAACTATCAACATAGAAGGAGGTTTTTACATCAAGCTAAGCATTTTTACTGGGATGAACCCTTCCTGGATAAAAGATGCCAGGATCAGATCTTGAGGAGATGTGTTGCTGAGGAAGAAATGCAAGATATCCTTAGTGAATGTCATACCACTCCTTATGGTGGTCACTTTGGAGGAAAAAGAACTACTGCAAAGGTCCTGCAATCAGGGTACTTTTGGCATACTTTGTTCAGAGATTCTCAGGAGTATGCCAAGAATTGTGATAGATGTCGGAGGGTGGGAAATTTTTCCAGCAGACAAGAACTGCCACTTAACACCATTTTGGAGATTGAATTGTTTGATGTGTGGGGAATAGAATTCATGGGACCTTTCCCTGTGTCATATGGAAATGCTTTCATCTTAGTTGCAGTAGACTATGTGTCCAAATGGGTGGAAGCAGTAGCTCTGTCCTCTAATGATGCCAGAGTAGTCACAATGTTCATGCACAAGAATATTTTCACCAGGTTTGGCACTCCTAGAACTATAATCAGTGACGAAGGCTCTCATTTTTGCAACAAGTTGTTTGCTAACTTGCTTGCGAAATATGGAGTGAAACACAAGGTGGCTACTGCCTATCACCCTCAGACAAGTGGTCAAGATGAAGTGTCTAACAGAGAGATCAAAAGAATCCTTGAGAAGATGGTGAATCCCTCTAGAAAGTATTAGTCCTTACACTTAGATTATGCTCTCTGGGACTACTGGACTGCTTTCAAGACCCCCATTGGCATGTCCCCTTACATATTGGTTTATGTCAAAGCTTGCCATTTACCAATAGAGCTAAAACACAAGGCATTATGGGCCATTAAGAAGTTGAATTTTGATGCACAAGCAGTTGGAGAAGCAAGAATGTTGCAGCTAATTGAACTTGAAGAGTTTTAGGCTCTTTGCCTATGAAAATGCTGAAGCATACAAAAGCGAGGTCAACGCCTGGCATGATCAGAAAACCCAACCCAGGGAACTCGTTGAAGGCATGCAAGTGCTCTTGTTCAATTCCAGACTGAAACTGTTCCCTGGGAAATTGAAATCAATGTGGTCTGGACCATTTAAATTGGTCAAGGTATACCCTTATGGAGCTGTGGAATTGTTGGATGATAACTCTGGAAGAGAGTTCAAAGTCAATGACCAAAGGGTGAAGTAATATTGGCGTGAGCCTTGTGCAAGAATGAAGGCCACCATCCATCTTTCAGACCCTTAGCCACAAGTGTGGAGTCAGGCTGAGGACATTAAACCAAGCACTACTGGGAGGCAGCCTAGCTTATATCCTTTTCTTTGTCTTTTAATTTCAGTTAATTGGTTTTATTCAGTTTAATTAGTTTAGTTAGTTCTATTTTATATTAAATAAATGCTGCTAACATGTGAGTGCAGACTGAAGCATTTTAAGCCCAAGGTTGTGTTGGAAATGGTGGGTGGTGTGGTCACATCAGGCCAAGTTAATAGAGACGTTAAAAGGTGATGGTTGGGATAGAACGCAAGCCCAAGGTGGAAAGCAATAATTTTTAAATTTCCAATATTAAAAGCTGAACGGTTTTGGGGGGAGGAGTTACAGAAATCGTGGGGAATGAAAGTTGTCCCTAACCACCCATTAATGACCACCTTCCTTTCCACCACTCACATCCATCCCCAACCTCTCACCTCAACCTTCTGCACTCTATTAAATCCATTGTCTTCTTTGACCTAACCCCACACTTGACCCTACTTCTCATACCTTCTGCCTCACTCATCCTATCACGGTCTATCAACATCAACCTAACCCATTTTCACCCACTTCAAATATCATGGGAAAATCAAACACCCAAATTTCCAAGAAACCCGTGGCCGTTCTTTCTACTTCTTCCTCTGAGTATTTTGACAAAACCTTTGTGGATGAGGAGAGCAGATTGAAGTAATAAAATGAGATTAAGAAGAGGAGATTCCATTTGGAAAAAGGTTTCTTCCTCCTTGATACTGACCATTACGGTCTCACTGAAGAGGTGGCCAAGTGGATTGACACCCATCAATGAAAGAAATTTGCTGCTCACCCCAGGGACCCCATAGCTCCATTTGTGAGGGAGTCCAAGGTCTCGTTCTCTGCTCCCACTCTGAAAAAATGCTGGGGGTTAAAGGAGGTTAAGGATGAGTACAGTACTGAGCTAGCAGGAGTTGAAGAAACTACCCTCAATGACATGATGAAGGAAGTCACAGTGGAAGGTGCTGAATGGATCAAGCAAGATGATACTTGGAAGATTGCAAGGCCTGAATGGATCACTAAGAAGCTGTTAACAAGGAGAGGCTCGTTCTCCTCTATTGCATCCTAAAAGGGAAGAAGATCCATTTGGGGAAGCTAATAGAGAAGGAAATCATTTCCTGTGATTTCAAGTAGAAAGGACTTTTATTTTTCCCCTCATTGATCACATCTCTGTGTTTGAGGAGTGGAGTAAAAGCAAAGCCAGGAGAGGAGGTCATTGCAAACAAGGGATCTGTAAATTGGCTAGCAATCAAGTGGTTTACGGGGTCAACGTCAAAGGTGGCTACACAAAAACTACCTTCTGGGCAAAAGGATCACCCAGAGGGTTTGGAGGAGAAAATTGACTTATGCTACCAGATGCTCCAGCATAATATGAAGCAGCAACAACTCTTTTGGGAACTTTCCAAAGAACAACACTTGTGGCAGCAAAGGACCCTTGGAATCAACAAGCTGAGACAAGGCAGCTATCCTCCCCTGTCCCTGAAGCTATTTTTGAACCATTCCAGTACTCTACCCCTGAACCTGCAAAGAAACCTGAGCTTGAAACCCCCCTTGTGCCAGATAATGAGCCTGAGAACCCATCTGTGAACCCTACTGCAAGTGAGCATTATGTGAACAACAATGAAGCCAGCGCTGACTGGACACCACCTGCACCACAAACGAATCCCACCTCACCTCCAGCACAACCAAGTGGCACCAAGAGAGGCTAGGAAAAGATGGTTGATGCTGCAGCAGTTGAAGGCCCCCCTCCACCCAAAAAGGGAAGAATAAAGCACACAGCTCCTCCCATGATAAGGAAAACAAGGGCTGAAAGGAAAGCCGAAAAGGCTAATGCTGAGACTAGTGAAGATTCTGAGGATGATATGCCTCTGAGACAAAAAATGGAGACCCTCAAATCTTCCAAGACTGCAAAAGCTTAAGCCCAAACTGGTGGAGGGGAAGTTGTGGAGGTAGCAGGAGATGTAAGCCCTGAGGTGGCCATTACCAAGGAGGTGGAAGAAACCAGCAAGCCTACAATGCAGCAACTAGCCAAGTCTGGTGGGAGAAGGAGCAGTTCTCGTTTGGCTCAGCCATGAGCAAAACTATCACCCAAGGTGTTGTAGCATGCTGCAGCATCAGATTATCGGGATTTCTTTTTATGTCTCTCTCAGTAGTTTAATTTCTGTTTTGGATAATGGGTATAGCGGAATAGGGTTATTTGTTTGTTTTAATTTTCTTGTGAATGAGGTCTAGTCATGCCCCCACTGTGTCAAACTGATTAACGATTAATGATGCAGTTGGGGGCCTTTTTGGAAAGAAAAATTTGAATGAATGAATGAATAGTGTTTGTTGTCCATGTGCATCTGATGAAGACACTCTGTTTGTGTATGCTTTAATGCTTGTGCAACACTTTAGCACCTTAGATTAATCCTTTCTCACCACATAACCCCTAACTCAAAATGGACTTAAAAGAATGACTGCATACAAAGTCACCAATCAATGGGGGAATTGGGTTTCAGGGGGTGTGTGAGATTAAATTAGATGTTGTAGCACTCTACAGCATAAATCCTGTGAGCTTTTGGGCTTAAACAGATTCTTTCATCACGCATTCCATTCATATGTTTACTCTGCAGAACTAGCCTTATATCTGTGATTGATTGCACACAAAATAGCTTGATGTAAAGTTTTTCTTGTTTTCGCTACTGAAACTTAAAAGGCGAACCCTGCAATAATATCCTTTGTGAACCCCTTTAAGTCTGAGACTTTCTTGTTTGAAGTAATCCACATTACAAGTCCATTTTCTCTGAAAAACAATATAGTACCCTATTTAGGTGGTGTTTGGATTTTTTTTAAAGTATAATCTAAATGTGGGTCCTTATGAAAATGGTTGAGGACAACCATTAGTATAAGTTTGGGGGAGGGTACCTATGCAACAAAAGAAGGTAAGGAAAAGGCACCAAATGAAAAAAGTGAAAATGAAGAAACTGCAAAGTGTATTTACACTCAAGTGGCCTTTCCTTCCTTTATTCGTTATTCAAAAAAAAAACGCAAAGATCAAAAATCAATGCAAGTAAGTACCCCTCCTTGTCATAAAAAATGTGAACAGAATTATAGAATTGCCTAAGTTTGGGGGGTTGATTTGGACTTGATATCTTGAACTCCACCTAATTAAGCTATTATCCAAATCATTCCACACCTTTGCCTTAGCCCCATTACACTCAATAAATCCCTCTTGCTGTGTGCAATCTATGTTTGTATTTTTGATAGGTAGATATTTGTCACGCCTATGGTAGAGTTGCATGTGAATGATGATTGAGTGAAACACCAACAAGAACATGAAACTGAGTTAATAGAGTGATGTATCAAATCGAAAAGTGTGTTAAGCCCCTTTTCTTAGGAAGATAATCTGGTGAGCCTTCATCCTTTTGTCCTAAGGATAATTGGTAAATGCACCCAAGACTCTGTTGAGAGGTGGTTTGGCTGGCGTCTCTATGATAAAGCTGAGTTGTGAGCATCGGGAAGTCACACACACACTTTGGAAGGTGATTAAGAAAGGGTGTTTTGTGTTTAGCATGTCTTTGAAAATGCATCTGAGGACTGCCATGGATTTAGCATATGTTGTTCTGATTTTGTTCATGGTTTGCTAGTTCTTGTTAAAGTGTCATTACTTGAGGACAAGCAATGGTTCAAGTTTGGGGGTGTGATAACACCTAGAAATAAGGGTTATTACTATCCTTTTAGCTTAATAATTATCTTGTTTTGAATAATTTTAAAAATGAAAATCTAGTATTACTTTGCTTAGCAAATGTTTGTGTTGAACTGTTAAAATGCTTAAAAAGGATTTGAATTCTGAAATATTATTGCTGAAGAATTGTTTGTGTTTTGAGCAGGTTGTATGGTCAAAATAGATGAAGGAGCTACTCTGAATTGCTATGGAATGCTGTAGCTTCAGGGGAGTGATTCACTACAAGACAAAAACAATTCAAGTTCAACTCCTATCCACTAGAGGACAAAAGACCTGCATCGCTGTCCAAAAAGGAAGAATGATAAAATGCAAGGCAGCAGCTAGGTGTACTTGGGAATTGGGCCTAGGATTATTTTAATATTTGTATTTTTGTAAATCCCAAAAAGTGAGGCATGAGAGAGAAGTTGCAAACCCTACTTGGGGGACACTAGTACATATAGTGAGATGCAAGCCTCCTTTTAGGGCCAGCTTGGTACAGAGTACAACAGCCACCATTTTCAGCATTGTCCTCTAGGTAATTATGTTTTTACGTTTTATGTCTTCACTTTCCATATTATTAATTTTTTTTGTCTTTAAGCTCATTATGAGCTAATTTCCCTTAGCTAGGAACTATGAATTTATAATCAATACTTATGGGTGATTTATGCAATGGATGTTATTCATTTTCCTCTTCTCTGCATAAATGTTATTTTAGTTTGGATTGATCAACTAAGCTGAGACATTATCTGGCTAAGTTTGGAAAAACTTAGTTAGTGGACTTGTTTAGAGGATAATGATTAAACAACTAATTGGAAAATTAATTGTCTTGAATGAGCTAGGAATATCCTTCAAGTCTTTAAGTAGCTGGACGTGCTTAACCTTTCTCTGAGTGAATTTAATTAGAAATTAGAAATAAGAAACATTTAATGAAACTCAGTTGTTACTACTGGAAAGCAAATTTGAATTCATGGACTAAATGTTGTAGCATCCTCGTGGAAAAGCTTTGTGTGATCTTGGAGCTAGCATTAATCTGATGCCTATGTCCATTTTCAAGCAACTGAGAATTGGTGAAGCGAGGCCTACCACTGTGACTCTGCAACTTGCTGATAGATCCATTGCTTACCCAAAAGGAAAGATTGAGGATGTCCTAATCAAAGTAGACAGATTTGTGTTTCCCGTAGACTTTATTATCCTTGACTTTGAGGCAGATAAGGAAGTACCAATCATCCTTGGAAGACCCTTTCTGGCAACTAGAAGAACATTGATAGATGTGCAGAAAGGAGAGCTTACTTTGAGGGTAAATAACCAGCAAGTTACTTTCAATGTCTTTAATGCGATGTGATATTCTGAAGAAGAGATGGAAAGCTTTTATGTTATTACTGGTATTGAATCCCTTGTGCAAGAGCAATTTTTAGCAATCGGGCAAGGCTTAGAATCAGAATTTGAAATGTGTGAAGAAACTGATTCTGGAAATGAAGAACTGAAGCTGCTAGTTGAAGAAAAGTTGGCACAAAGATATTGGGTCAGAAAATATGAACCTTTGGAATTAACTGCAGGCACCTTTAAGGAGAATGTTCCCTGTATTGAAAGACCTCCCACCCTTGAACTAAAATAACTACCTTCTCATTTGAAATATGCCTATCTTGGAGAACAAGAAACTCTTCCAATCATCATTTCTTCCTTCTTAACTTTTGAGCAAGAAGATAGTCTCCTTTCAGTTTTGAAGAGGCACAAGAAGGCTATTGGATGGCAAATGGCGGACTTTAGAGGAATCAGTCCTAATCTTTGTATGCACAGAATCTTGTTGGAAGAAAATGCCAAGAATTCCTTTGAAGGCCAGAGACAATTAAATCCAATAATGAAAGAAGTAGTGAAGAAGGAAATCATCAAATGGCTTGATGCGGGAATCATTTACCCCATCTTAGATAGTGTGTGGGATAGCCCTGTGCAATATGTTCCAAAGAAGGGAGGAGTCACTGTGGTGAAGAATGAAAAGAATGAACTTATTCCCACAAGGACAATCACAGGGTGGAGGATATGTATGGATTATAGAAAGCTGAACAAGGCCTCTAGGAAGGATCACTTTCCACTACCATTCATTGATCAAATGCTTGATAGGTTGTCCGGGGGAGAATTTTATTGCTTTCTAGATGGTTATTCAGGTTATAATCAGATAGCAGTGGCACCAGAAGACCACTTTTACTTGTCCATATGGTACATTTACCTTCATAAGAATGCCTTTTAGGCTCTGTAATGCTCCAGGAACTTTTCAGAGATGCATGATGGCTATATTTTCAGATTTCATTGAGAAAACTATGGAGATTTTCATGGATGATTTTTCAGTATTTGGGGATTCATTTCTGGGATGGTTGAACAGCTTAGAGCAGGTACTGGACAGATGTGAAGAAACCAATTTAGTTTTGAATTGGGAAAAATGTCATTTCATGGTCAAAGAGGGCATTGGCTTGGGCGACAAAGTGTCAAAGAAGGGTCTAGAGGTGGACAAAGCTAAGATTGAGGTGATTGAAAAACTTCCCCCACCTAATTCTGTCAAGGGCATCAGAAGTTTTCTAGGTCATGCTAGATTTTATAAGAGATTCATTAAAGATTTTTCCAAAATATCAAAGCCACTGTGCAAATTGCTGGAGCATGATAGTGCATTTGACTTCACAGATGAGTGCTTATTAGCTTTTGAAACTTTGAAGAGGGCTTTGATCACTTCCCCTGTAATAGTAGCCCCAGATTGGGATAAGCCATTTGAGTTAATGTGTGATGCAAGTGATTTTACAGTGGGGGTTTGCTAGGTCAAAGGCATGACAAGATTTTTCACACTATCTATTATGCTAGCAAGACCCTCATTGATGCTTAGATCAGCTACACTACTACATAAAAATAGTTGCTGGCAGTTGTGTTTGCTTTTGACAAATTCAGACCTTATTTGGTGGGAACCAAAGCTGTGGTGTACACAGATCATGCAATCATCGAATACCTTATTGACAAGAAGCATGCAAAGTCAAGGCTTATCAGATGAGTCCTATTGCTTCAAGAATTTGATTTGGAAAGCAAGAACAAGAAAGGTATTGAAAACCAGGTAGCTGATCATCTCTCCAGAATTGTTGAAGGAGAAGAAGCCAATCCTCAAAGAGAAATCAAGGAGAATTTCCCTGATGAGCACCTTCTATTGATAGAGGATGTTGCAGCACCCTGGTACGCAGACATGGTGACTTTTTGGTCAGGGGGATAATTCCAGTGGAAATGAACTATCAACAGAGAATGAGGTTTTTACATCAAGCTAAGCATTTTTACTGGGATGAACCCTTCCTGTATAAAAGATACCAGGATCAGATCATGAGGAGATGTGTTGCTGAGGAAGAAATGCAAGAGATCCTTAGTGATTGCCATGCTGCTCCTTATGGTGGTCACTTTGGAGGAAAAAGAACTACTACAAAGGTCCTGCAATCAGGGTACTTTTGGCTTACTTTGTTCAGAGATACTCGGGAGTATGCCAAGAATTGTGATAGAAGTCGGAGGGTGGGAAATATTTCCAGCAAACAAGAACTACCACTTAACACCATTTTGGAGATTGAATTGTTTGGTGTGTGGGGAATATACTTCATGGGACCTTTCCCTGTGTCCTATAGAAATGCTTACATCTTAGTTGCAGTAGACTATTCCAAATGGGTGGAAGCAGTAGCTTCGCCCTCCAATGATGCTAGAGTAGTCACAATGTTCCTGCACAAGAATATTTTAACCAGGTTTGGCACTCCTAGAACTATAATCAGTGATGAATGCTCTTATTTTTGCAACAAGTTGTTTGCTAACTTGCTTGCGAAATATGGAGTGAAACACAAGGTGGATACTGCCTATCACCCTCAGACAAGTGGTCAAGATGAAGTGTTTATCAGAAATATCAAAAGAATCCTTGAGAAGATGGTGAATCCCTCTAGAAAGGAATGGTCTTTACACTTAGATGATGCTCTCTGGGCCTACAGGACTGCTTTCAAGACCCCCATTGGCATGTCCCCTTACAGATTGGTTTATGACAAAGCTTGCCATTTACCAATAGTGCTGAAACACAAGGAATTATGGGCCATTAAGAAGTTGAATTTTGATGCACAAACAGCTGGAGAAGAAAGAATGTTGCAGCTGAATGAACTTGAAGAGTTTAGGCTCTTTGCCTATGAAAATGCTGAAGCATACAAGAGCGAGATCAGGCCATGGCGTGATCCGAAAACCCAACCCAGGGAACTAGTTGAAGGCATGCAAGTGCTCTTGTTCAATTCCAGACTGAAACTGTTCCCTGGGAAATTGAAATCAATGTGGTCTGGACCATTTAAATTGGTCAAGGTATACCCTCATGGAGCTGTGGAATTGTTGGATGATAGCTCTGGAAGAGAGTTCAAAGTCAATGGCCAAAGGGTGAGGCAATATTGGTGTGAGCCTTGTGCAAGAATGAAGGCCACCATCCATCTTTCAGACCATTAGCCACAAGTGTGGAGTCAGGCTGAGGACATTAAACCAAGCGCTACTGGGAGGCAGCCCAGCTTATATCCTTTTCTTTGTCTTTTAATTTCAGTTAATTGGTTTTATTCAGTTTAATCAGTTTAGTTAGTCCTATTTTATAATAAATAAATGCTGCTAACATGTGAGGGCAGACTGAAGCATTTTAAGCCCATGGTTGTGCTAGAAAAGGTGGGTTGTGTACTCACATCAGGCCCAGTTAACAGAGATGTTAAAAGGTGATGGTTGGGAGCACGCAAGCCCAAGCTGGAAAGCAATAATTTTTAAATTTCCAATTTTAAAAGCTGAACAGTTTTGGGGGGAGGGGTTATAGAAATCGTGGGGAATGAAAGTTGTCCCTAACCACCCCTTAATGACCACCTTCCTTTCCACCACTCACACCCATCCTCAACCTCTCACCTCAACCTTCTGCCCTCTATTAAAGCCCTTGTCTTCTCTGCTCTAACCCCACACTTGACCCTACTTCTCATACCTTCTGTCTCACTCATCCCAACACTATCTGTCAACATCAACCTAACCCACTTTCTCCCACTTCAAATATCATGGGAAAATCAAACACCCAATCTTCCAAGAAACCCGTGGCCGTTCTTTCTTCTTTTTCCTCTCAGGATTTTGACAAAACCTTTGGGGATGAGGAGAGCAGATTGAAGTATGAAAATGAGAATAATAATAGGAGATTCCATTTAGAAAAAGGTTTCTTCCTCCTTGATACTGACCATTACGGTCTCACTGAAGAGGGGGACCAAGGTCTCGTTCTCTACTCCCACTCTGAACAGACGCTGGGGGTTTAAGAAGGTTAAGGATGAGTAAAGCACTGAGTGACGCGCTGTCGCGCACGCGTCAAAAAGCGAGCGGTTTGTAAAATTATGTAGATAGGGGGCGACAACTCGAGTATCGTCTCACAAGGACTCTTGGGTTGTTGTTAACAGAAAAGGTCAGATTTTGGGGGGTTTGGATATTTGAAATTAAATAAAGAAAACAAAGCAGAAAAACAATGCAAACTAAATAATTATCAAATAAGCTAAACGATCAACCTACTGCTTTCGGTTTCCCACTATCATCGGTTCACATAATTCCAAGCCCTAAGCGGATTCTAAAACCTTTTCGATTGTAACATCAATTAACAAGCGAAACCGATGCTACGAGACATATGTTCCTATTCCCGAATTAAGTAAACGGGGTGAAGGCCTTCGTGAATTAAGAAAACACGAATTGAACACACGCGAATTAAGCAACCGCGATTAAATATAGGAACACACAATCATCGAAACAAATCAATACATATTCTATATAATCCTGAATTAAGCAAACAGAACATACAGAACAAATATTGAAAGAGAATAGCAATGAGTTCAGGAATTACATAACCTCAAGTGGTAATGGAAACCAATCATAGTAGATTAATCAAAGGAGACTAGTTCTCCATTACAAACATAAACCTAAACCTAAATTCGCAGCCGTCAACCAAAAAGAAGAAGAAAAAGAAGATAGATGAGAGGCTAAAAACTAACTACTGCAATCTGTCCTAGAACAACAATTTATATCTGTCAGTTCTACGCGATCTCGCGAGGTGAACACTCACCCGCGACGCGAATCTTATGAAGAAATCTGCAACGTTTGGACTTCTCGCGAGGCGAATAATGGCTCGCTCGGTGAGGAATGGAAGAGTCTTCTTATTACGCCCGTTATGATAATTATGGGCTGACGGTGATGCTTTCTGACTTCCAGGCTCGCGGGACGAGACATTTATCGCGAGGCAACACAGAGAGGATTGCATTTTCTGGCACAGTCAGCCTTCAGGCTCGCGAGGCGAGTAACTCCAGAATTGCTTCTCTTTATTACCTGAAAACAAGAAATAGCAGTAAGTGCTTTATTCGACTCCAAATCAACTAAATTAACCTAAAAATACTTTAGAGACTCAAAATGTTGCTTGACGACAATCAAGTCTAATTTGGGAGAAAACGGGATATAATTAGCACAAAACCAAGGTCATACTAGCCATAAAACTAGATGAGCCAGAGGCTTATCAAAATACCCCAAACTTAAACTTTGCTTGTCCCCAAGCAAACTAAAACTCAAAAAAACTCAGACTTGGCAAGCTCCAAAGATTCAATCAAATTCGCGCAAATTTCATGCAATTTCAACAAAACAATTTCTCTTCAATGTCCCCCCTTTCAAACAAAGCAATCCCCACAATCATTTATTCTGAACATTTGAGAATTTCATCATTCATGCAATCATTAATCTAAGCAAGGGATCCAAGTTACACACAAAAGGGAGATCACCAAATTCAAACAATCGCCTTCCTCACAAGGGAATTTAGTGTTTCACTCATCCGCTCAGTTTGTCTAGGTTATCAATATTTCACTCAATTCACCTTTCAAGAGCACTTCCCATGAATTTGATTTTCATCTCAAAATGGTTCCCACGGAAAACATGCATGCAACATCAAAAGGTCTTTTAAGGTTGTAATGGGGCCTAGCTAAGGGTAGGATATACAAAGGAACTAGGCTTAAGTCCCTAGGAACTAAGAGAGCATGAGAATTTGATACATTAAATTTCCACTCAAGTTCCTTTTTCCAATTTTTTCCTTTTTGGCTTGGGTGACTACAGCCTTTTTCTTCTAATACCCTTTTTGACATTTTTGCACTTTTTATTATATTTATTTTTTGTTTCTTTCCTTTTTTTTTTCTTAGGCTCCAACCTTTTTATTATATTTTTTTCTTTTTCTTTTTCTCAATCCCAAACAGCACATCATATCCTTGTAGCCACCCCAAACTTAGTTTCTTGTAACCATTCTCTTGCTAAGATTTCATGCTCTCCTAATCCTAAGATCGGGTTAACATGGATTTTCCAGGTTTAGGCTCATAACATGAGGTTATCAAGAACAAT
Source organism: Sophora flavescens (assembly GCA_030762895.1). Classification (NCBI taxonomy): domain Eukaryota; kingdom Viridiplantae; phylum Streptophyta; class Magnoliopsida; order Fabales; family Fabaceae; genus Sophora; species Sophora flavescens. The sequence goes on from CM061062.1 coordinate 146,220,680, forward strand.
AGGCTAATTAGGCTCAATGGGGCTAACTAGGAAACATGCATTAGGGACTGGTTCAATTTAGGCCAAGTAGTTAATTCAAAGAAAATCTGCCTAAATCATTTGATGCAAACACATAGACATGCAAACCATGAAGAGATTCAAGCAAAGTTGGGAAAGTGCAACTTGAAAGTGATTCTCACAATTAAAAACATGCTGGGGGCTCAAATCCTCACCTGGACATTTTTGCAAATTGTTTGACCGAGATTCTATCCCTAGTGTGTGCTTCCCATCACCCCAAACTTATCATAAATCATGCAATCACAACAAAATATCTCAAAGTTTAGTTTTCAATTTTTTTCACATGGGGATTAATTTTCAATTTCAAAACCTAGGGGGAAAACAGTCAACAGATAACATGCAATCATCTATGCAAATTCAACTAAAATCCAATCAAGCTTGCCGACACAGGACTCAACACACATACTCCTGATCTTCTCAAATTATTCAGGAGCTAAAAGAAAACAAAATAAAAATAAAGCAAGGCAAAGCAATTAAAAAGAGTAAGGTTCAGAGAAAACTCATGGGGGTGGTTCCACCGGGATCCCACTGTCTGTGATACAGCGGCCACGGAATGCTCAAATTGCAATATGATCATCCCAGATCCCATGGCATGCAGCATAAGTATGGGAGTGGGCATTTGACAATTATGGTGACTTCGCCAAGTGCGGCGGACTTCTCACTCCCTCTTGGGTCAAGGTTGACCTCTTTATCTACAAAGTCCTCCCAATAAAATCAGGGTTCAACCTCTTGGACTGGCCTTAATGTCTTCGTATCCAAGGGTGCAAAATCCAGAGGCTTGAACTCCATTGCTGGTGGTTCCACAGGGGGAGGTGGCAAATAGGTAGAGAGGGTCTCAGGTGCTGCTTCATTTTCTGCACAATCTTCATTCACTGTACTGACAAATCCATCACCTGTTATACATGCAGAATTCTCAGCACACACCACACAAATGTTAGTGTTAGTACAGTCAGTACATATGGTACAATAAACAGAATCAGAAAGGGCTTGAATGTCTGGAAATTCAGCACACAGTTCATCCATCCCATCACTTTCAACACATGCATATGAATTCATAGAATCATCTAATTCCAAAGGTTCTTCATTATCCTCAAGCATGGTGAAGCAGATGTCCTCCTGAGTCTCATTTTCTATGTTTCCTGAAAAGAATGAGCTTTCAAAACATGCTACACAAGAAGCAGTGTCAGTACAATCAGCACATGAAGTATAATAGATAGAATCAGGGGAGGTGTGAATATCTGGAGATTCAACACACGGTTCATCAATAGAAGTATTCTTGACATCATTATCAAAATTATCCTCAGAAGTATCGTCAAGAATAACTACTTGTGAATCTGTATGTTCTTCAAGGGGATGTGGAGTTTGCAGTGTAGCTAAGGCGGAAACGATGTAAGCATTTTGAGTGGCAAAATCCTTACGACTTGCCTCCATCCTCTGTTGAAATTCAAGATTACTTGCTTCCATCCTCTGTTGAAATTCAAGATTTTGTTCTGCCATCCGTTGACTTCCATCCGTTAAGTGTTCTCGACCATTTGTTGTATCAGAGAAGCTAACTCATTCAGGCTACCTTGATCTCCACCATGTTGGCTATGATAGAAATGTTGCTCCTCATTCACTCCAATCATGTCAAAACCACTGCTAAACTCATAAATTCCAGCAAAGTTAGGAGAACATATGCATGGTGGTGGCTCATAATAAACATTAGACATATAACCATACATGTAATTATCCATGGCAGTACTAAGATTCATAACCAGACAAATTCAGCAAAATGTTTTTTTTTTAAAGAACAACAAGAGTCCCCGGCAATGGCGCCAATTTTTTGACGCGCTATCGCGCACTCGTGAAAAAGCGAACGGTTTGTAAAAATATGTAGATAGGGGGCGACAACTCGAGTATCGTCTCACAAGGACTCTTGGGTTGTTGTTAACAGAAAAAGTCAGATTTTGGGGGGTTTGGATATTTGAAATTAAATAAAGAAAACAAAGCAGAAAAACAATGCAAACTAAATAATTATCAAATAAGCTAAATGATCAACCTACTGCTTTCGGTTTCCCACTATCATCGGTTCACATAATTCCAAGCCCTAAGAGGATTCTAAACCCTTTTCGATTGTAACATCAATTAACAAGTGAAACCGATGCTACGAGACATATGTTCCTATTCCCGAATTAAGCAAACGGGGTGAAGCCCTTCGTGAATTAAGAAAACACGAATTGAACACACGCGAATTAAGCAAACGCGATTAAATATAGGAACACACAATCATCGAAACAAATCAATACATATTCTATATAATCCTGAATTAAGCAAACAGAACATACAGAACAAATATTGAAAGAGAATAGCAATGAGTTCAGGAATTTCATAACCTCAAGTGGTAATGGAAACTAATCGCAGTAGATTAATCAAAGGAGACTAGTTCTCCATTACAAACATAAACCTAAACCTAAATTCGCAGCCGTCAACCAAAAAGAAGAAGAAAAAGAAGATAGATGAGAGGCTAAAAACTAACTACTGCAATCTGTCCTAGAACAACAATTTATGTCTGTCAGTTCTTCGCGTGCTCGCGAGGCGAACACTCACTCGCGACGCGAATCTTATGAAGAAATCTGCAACGTTTGGACTTCTCGCGAGGCGAATAATGGCTCGTGTGGCGAGGAATGGAAGAGTCTTCTTATTACGCCCGTTATGATAATTACGGGCTGACCGTGATGTTTTCTAACTTCCAGGCTCGCGGGGAGAGACATTTATCGTGAGGCGACACAGAGGATTGCATTTTCTGGCACAGTCAGCCTTCAGGCTCGCGAGGCGAATAACTCCAGAATTGCTTCTCTTTATTACCTGAAAACAAGAAATAGCAGTAAGTGCTTTATTCGACTCCAAATCAACTAAATTAACCTTAAAATACTTTAGAGACTCAAAATGTTGCTTGACGACAATCAAGTCTAATTTGGGCGAAAACGGGATATAATTAGCACAAAACAACGGTCATACTAGCCATAAAACTAGATGAGCCAGAGGCTAGCAGGAGTTGAAGAAACTACCCTCAATGACATGATGAAGGAAGTCACAGTGGAAGGTGCTGAATGGATCAAGGAAGATGATAATCGAAAGATTGCAAGGCCTGACCTCACCCCCTTAGCCAAAGTTTGGTATCACATCATAAGGCACAAGATACTCCCCACTGCTCACTTGGAAACAGTTAACAAGGAGAGGCTCGTTCTCCTCTATTGCATCCTAAGGGGAAGAAGATCCATTTGGGGAAGCTAATAGAGAAGGAAATCAATTCCTGTGCTTTCAAGCCGAAAGGACTTTTGTTTTTCCCCTCATTGATCACTTCTGTGTTTGAGGATTGGAGTAAAAGCAAAGCCAGGAGATGAGGTCATTGCAAACAAGGGAGTTGTAGATTGGCTAGAAATCAAGCGGTTTACGGCGTCAACTTCAAAGGTGGCTACACAAGAACCACCTTCTGGGCAGAAGGATCACCCAAAGGGTTTGGAGAAGAAAATTGACTTATGCTACCAGATGCTACAGCATAATATGAAGCAGCAACAACTCTTTTGGGAATTTTCCAATGAACAACTCTTGTAGAAGCAAAGGACCCTTGGAATCAACAAGCTGAGACAATGCAGCTATCCTCCCCTGTTCCCTGAAACTATTTTTTAAACATTTCAGTACTCTACCCCTGAACCTGCAAAGGAACCTGAGCCTGAAAACCCCTATGTGCCATATAATGAGCCTGAGAACCCACTTGTGAACCCTAATACAAGTGAGCATTCTGTGAACAACAATAAAGTCCACTCAAACTGGACACCACCGCCACCACAAAGGAATCCCACCTCACCTCCAACAAGGGCTGAAGGGAAAGCTGAAAAGGCTAATGCAGAGACTAGTGAAGATTATGAGGATGATATGCCTCTTAGACAAAAAATGGAGACCCTCAAATCTTCCAAGACTACAAAAGCTCAATCCTAAACTGGTGGAGGGGAGGTTGTGGAGGTAGCCGGAGATGTAAGCCCCGAGGTGGACATTACCAATGAGGTGGAAGCAACCAGCAAGCCTACAATGCAGCAACTAGCCAAGTCTGGTGGGAGAGGGAGCAGTTCTCGTTTGGCTCAGCCATGAGCAAAAGTATCACCCAAGGTGCTGTAGCATGCTGCAGCATCAGATTATCAGGATTTCTTTTTATGTCCTTCGTAGTAGTTTAATTTCTATTTTGGATAATGGGTATAGTGGAATAGGGTTGTTTGTTTGTTTTAATTTTCTTGTGAATGAGGTTTGGTCATGCCCCCACTGTGTCAAACTGATTAATTATTAATGATGCAGTTGGAGGCCTTTTTGGAAAGAAAAATTTGAATGAATGAATGAATAGTGTTTGTTGTCCATGTGCATGTGATGAAGACACTTTGTTTGGGTATGCTTTAATTCTTGTGCAACACTTTAGCACCCTGGATTAATCCTTTTTCACCACATAACCCCTAACTCAAAATGGACTTAAAAGAAGCACTGCATACAAAGTCACCAATCAACTGGGGAATTGGGTTTTAGGGACCCTTATCCAAAGAATAGAGGGTGAAGTTTTCATTAGATTCCAACCTAAGTTTGGGGGTGTGTGAGATTAAATCAGATGTTGTAGCACTCTACAGCATAAATCCTGTGAGATTTTGGACTTCAACATATTCTATCATCATGCATTCCATTCATATGTCTACTCTACAGAACTTGCCTTATATCTGTGATTGATTGCACACAAAATAGCTTGAGGCAAATTTTTTCTTGTTTTCGCTACTAAAACTTAAAAGGCCAACCGTGCAATAATTTCCATTGTGAACCCCTTTGAGCCTGCGACTTTCTTGTTTGAAGTAAGCCACATTACAAGCCCATTTTCCTTGAAAAACAATGTAATACCCTATTTAGGTGGAGTTTGGGATTTTCTTTAAGTATCATCTGAACGTGGATCCTTACCAAAATGGTTGAGGACAACCATTAGTATAAGTTTGGGGGAGGGAACCTATGCAACAAAAGAAGGAAAGGAAAAGGCACCAAAAGCTGAAGAAACTGTAAAGTGTATTTACGGTCAAGTGGCCTTTCCTTCCTTTATTCGTTATTCAAAAAGAAAAAAAAACTCAAAGATCAAAAATCAATTAAAGTACCCCTCCTTGTCATAAAAAATGTGAATAGAATTATAGAATTGCCTCAGTTTGGGGGGTTGATTTAGACTAGAGATCTTGAACTCCACCTAATTAAGCTACTATCCAAATCATTCCACACCTGAGCCTTAGCCCCTTTACACCCAATAAAGCCTTCTTGTTGTGTGCAATATGTGTTTGTGTTTTTGATTGTTAGATATTTGTCACGCCTATGATAGAGTTACATGTGAATGATGATTGAGTGAAACACCAACAAGAACATGAAGCTGAGTTAATAGAGTGATGTAACAAATCCAAAAGTGTGTTAATCCCCTTTTCATAGGAAGATAATCTGGTGAGCCCTCATCCTTTTGTCCTAAGGATAATTGGTAAATGCACCCAAGACTCTGTTGAGAGGTGGTTTGGCTGGAGTCTCTTTGATAAAGCTGAGTTGTGGGCATAGGGAGGTCCCACACACACTTTGGAAGGTGATTAAGAAAGGGTGTTTTGTGTTTAGCATGTCTTTGAAAATGCATATGAGGACTGCCATAGATTTTGCATATGCTGTTCTGATTTTGTTCATGGTTTCCTAGTTCTTATTAAAGTGTCGTAACTTGAGGACAAGCCATGGTTCAAGTTTGGGGGTGTGATAACTCTTAGAAGTAAGAGTTATTACTATCATTTTAGCTTAATCATTATCTTGTTTTGAATAATTTTGAAAAAGAAAATCTAGTTTTGCTGTGCTTAGCAAATATTTGTGTTGAACTGTTAAAATACTGAAAAAGACTCTGAATTTTGAAATAGTATTGCTGAAGAATTGCTTGAGTTTTGAGCAGGTTGTATTGGTCAAAATGGCTGAAGGAGCTGCTCTGAATTGCTATAGAATACTGCAGCTTCTGGGGAGTGATTCACTACAAGACAAAAACAATTCCAGTTCAGCTTCTATTCACAAGAGGACAAAAGACCTGCATCGCTGTCCTAAAAGGAAGAAAGAGAAAATGCAAGGCAGCAGCTGGGTGTACTTGGGAATTGGGCCTAGGATTATTTTAATATTTGAATTTTTGTAAAGTCCAAAAAGTGAGACATGAGAGAGAAGGTGCAAATCCTACTTGGGGGACACCAGTACATATAGTGAGATACCAGCCACCTTTTAGTGTCAGCTTGGTACAGAGTACAACAGCCACCATTTTCAGCACTGTCCTCTATGTAATTATGTTTTTACTTTTTATGTCTTCACTTTCCATATTATTAATTTTTTTTGTCATCAAGCTCATTATGAGCTAATTTCCCTTAGCTAGGAACTATGAATTTGTAATCAATACTTATGGGTGAATTATGCAATGGATGTTATTCATTTTCATCTTCTCTGCATGAATGTTATTTTAGTTTGGATTGATCACCTAAGCTGAGATATTAGCTGGCTAAGTTTGGAAAAACTTAGTTAGTGGACTAGTTTAGAGGATAATGATTAAACAACTAATTGGAAAATTAATTGTGTTGATCAATGAGCTAGGAATAGCCTTCAAGTCTTTAAGTAGTTGGACGTGCTAAACCTTTCTCTTAGTGAATTTAATTTGAACTTATAAATAAGAAGCATTTAATGAAACTCAGTTGTTACTACTGGAAAGCAAATTTTAATTCGTGGACTAAATGCTGTAGCATCCTAAAGCATATATTACCCTACAGTTAAGATTACAGAGGATTAGTTTCCTTGATGTCACCCATTCTGTTTAAAAACCTTCATTTACTGATTTTACCATTTCTTTGCAATTTACAATTACTGCTTTGAGAGCCAATTACTCCTCACACTTTATTACTTGTTGACTGTGTTCACTTGCACACTCTCTACATTTTCACTAAATATGGCAACAGTGACCTTAAGTTTATCTTCCTGCACACTTAAAAGACTTATCAGTAATTTCATACGGTTCAATATTACCATACTTAATTGATTTGGAATCATAAAAACTTATAGAATTTACACATTGAATGTGTCTCAGACTTATGAGGTCTCAACACATCGCAGCGGAGGAGGCGCGAACCGGAGGAGCAAAGAAAAGATAAACCGTAGAAGCATCACCATGAGCAACTTGAGACTGGATCCTCATCTGCTCCAACACCAACATAGTGTCTGGCCCTGCTCCATGGTCGTCTGCATCAGCTGCTGGTGTCCCCTCGTCAAATGTGCAATTTGCTCCGCAATCACCCGCTCCTTCTCCCTCTTTTCCCTAAGCTATGCGTTCAGCTGGGTGATGGTGTCCTGCATCTGGTTGAACTTCTCCGGAGGGATGGTATCCACGTAGGAAGGATGGTGTCCTACATCCATTTCCGATTCTACGGAATCTCCATTGCTGCCAATTAAGTAGGCAAAGCAACCTACAATTACACTTATATTGTTCTGGTGCATTCCAATATCTCTATCAATCTCCTTCTTATGATAAGGTATGAACCTATCCTATTCGAGAAGAAACCTTTACCACACTCGGTTAATAATAGTTATTCCCTTATTCAAATGTCTTATACTTAACTAAGTTTCGGCAACATTTCCTATTGGTATCCAAGTACGCAACACGAGCATGGTGAGATCCACCGCGATCAAGTATGTACCCGGAGAACAAAAAGAAATGCATCAGATCGAGATTTCATCAAGTATATAAGGCATTTGAACATGGAAATGACTATTATACGAGTGTAAAAAAGGTTTCTCCCAAAACTGTCCCACTTGGACAATTCAAGATTCAATACAATGAGCATGTGTGCATTGAGAAGGTATGCATGCTCATTAATATTGAATCTCAAACAGGAAACTAAGGCTTTCGTAAATGATTAACTATAACAAAAAATAAAACCATTAACCTATAAATATTGCAAAAGAGTTGAGCTTATATATATTGCAGCGTAATTCAATACGAACTAAGATAAAATATTGTAGCATATATACATCCTATTTAGCTCTGCTCTCCACTAACAAGTAACGAATAATTATCAAAATCATGCATAAATTCTAAATTATCAGTACACAACCAGCATCCCGCCTTTCGGGCAGGATCACATCCTATTGAGCTCCGCTCTCCACTAACAAACAACGCATAATTGCAAACAAATGCATAAATGATAAATTATCAGCACACAATCAACATCCTGCCTTTCGGACAGGATCACATCCTATTGAGCTCAGCTCTCCACTAACAAACAACACAATAATTCATATAACACATGCATATACTATAAATTATCAGCACACAACCAACACCCTGCCTTTTGGACAAGTCACATCCTATTGAGCTCAGCTCTCTGTTGACAAACAATACGGTAATCCACATAACAAATTAATAGAGTGTTGAGACAGCATACCTGAGAGAAAAAACACAGAACCGAGTAAGGATAAGGGGAGGAGCCGGATACAACATACAACAGAAGAATATAACAGCAAGGACCTATCATGCATTAATGAAATTAGTCGTATTACCAATCAAGAAAACATAATAGCTACACAAATTAAATACCAAAGAGCCAAAAACAAACAGAATGACAAATATAAAAAATAGAATATCAAATAGGCCGAAAACAAAAATTATTTTTATAAGACTATAAAAATAAAAATTAGAATAAAACAGAAGCAATAACATACAGGAACAAAGTTACAACAATAATCTCAGTCCATTGCATTCCCTTTTTTTTTTCTACAATAATCCCAGTGCTACTCATTGGTTGACTTTCATTGCAAAAATCACTCAATACTTGACAATCCAACATTCTCATGAACAAACAGTTTAAAAAACATGTCCTGAATACCTAGCACGGGAAGTTATTTATGAAGAATCTACCCTGGTCTGGATCAAACAAACCACTAGTAACAGGCTAAAGGCACAAGTTTCAACTTAGAACCCTAAACTAGAAGTAATCAATTTATGTACAATGGCCACCTATTTTGTAAAGCCATCACCCATATACCCCTTTAGTATCAGTAAACTAAAAAACAAAGTCTACCAAATAGTTGCACAGACTATGACAATACAACTAAATGAAGACCCCCAAACATTCATAATTAAATGTACATTTCCACACCAACAAAAACCACCAGAACATCAAAGTCTAATGACAAAAGCTCCAACAAAACCTCAAAGTTTTATCACCCAACCTAATCGTGATTGCACCCCCGAAGGTAAAACAAACCAGAAGCATTAACACCAGATGGAACCACAACCATTGGCACCAGAAGCAAATGGAGGTTTGAGTTTGAATTTAAAAATAAAGAATGAGAACAGAGCTCACCGGAGGCACGGTGCAGTGGTGATGGTGTCATCAGAGGCGGTGGTGTGGTGGCTCATCGGAGTCGCTGATGAGTCACCGGCAAGTGTACCGGGTCGTCGCAAGTAATAAAAGAAACACGGTAAGAATTACCCGAGGTCGAACTCAGGGATTGGGCTACCAATTCAACTAATCCGCGGGAAATCAGATACGTTGGTTAAGTGAGGAAAGTGGTTGAGAGGGAGAGATTAAGATTGCAATTCAAATAACAAATCAAATAACGCTAAGGTATTAAAAATTAGGAATTAAAATATCTAGGGTCTCAAATCCACCTACCCAATCATGCATAGTACCCAAGTTATGATGTATTCCTCCCTAAGTTCAATTACAATGTCAACCGGGACCCCCAAATTCTCCTGTATCCACTGTCGTGCTCAATAGGACGTATTCGAAGATTAGATTAATTACTTACTAGGTCTCTTAATCCTAATCATCAAACTCTATTAATTCTTGTTCCCTATATGATTGCACCGATCTCCTACTCACTCTCGTACAATATTCGATCGATGATCCCAATTCAAGTTCTAAAACACGAATCGCCGATCAGCCTCAACACGTTTAACTTGTCGATCACGCATGCATATAATCGACACAATGAAATCAGAATTGGAAAACAAGAATTGAATTAAAGGAGAGGGAGATACATCACATGAACACTATACCGCCATGGGTGGCTTCATCGATCCCCTCAGACGAGGGGATTAGTTCCTCATGCTCATAGACAAACAATCGGACATAACCTCCATAGCAAAATAAGAAAAGAAAAAAGAGGAGACGCAGCTCCAAAGAGAAAAGAAACTGGCCTAAACGCTACTCTAAACAGTGGAACATCTACTAGGATTCGTATCTGCCCCGAAGCTCCCCCAAATTCTGATCTGAAACAGCCTATAAATAGGGATTCTGGTTCTCGGCCGCTCGCGGGGCGAACAATATTTCGCGAGGCGAACATTAGTTTTGGCGCGCTTTCAATTTGGATTATCGCGAGGCGAGAGTGTGTTCGCGGGGCGAGTCTTCAAACCTTAATCTGTCACAGCCGTGACCTTCATCACGACTAGGCCGTGATGGTCTCTGTCTTCCAGGGTCTTCAAACTCTCGCGGGGCGAGAAGCCTCCCGCGAGGCGAGCCAGAACTGATGACTGTTGCTGTTTTGCTGATCTTCAGGCTCGCGAGGCGAGCATCTACTCGATGGGCGAGTATCTCCAGAATGGAAATTTCCACTGCTTTTGACTTTCCTTGACTCTCGGAGCTTCACTTCTAACCTGAAACAATAACAAGAAACAAAAAGCGTAATTCTATTCAAAATAGACTAAAAACTATAAAAATTGCCTAGAATAGGTCAAAGTCCAACTTAGGAACAAAACAAGGCAAATTTGGGCGAAAACGAGAGTGAACTCGAATAATTTGCACAAAAACCACAGTCCATCTAGTTATAAAACTAGATAAGCCAAAGGCTTATCAAAACACCCCAAACTTAAACCTTGCTTGTCCCCAAGCAAGCTAAAACTCAAAAAGGACTCAAGACTTGGCAAGCCTAAAGGAATCAATCGATTTCGCACAAATTTCATGCAATCAAAACAGTTTCTCTCCAATGATTTCCCCCTACATCAACGTAATCCCCACATTCATTTACTTTAAACAATTGAGAACTTCATCATTCATGCAATCATTAATCTAAGTTGAGGATCAAGGTCACACACAAAAGGAAGATCGCCAATTTCAAACAACTGCCTTCCTCACTAGGGTATGTAAAATTTCACTCATTCGCTCAAACTCGTCTAGGCTATCAACTTTTCCCTCAATTTCACATATCAAGAGCACTTCCCATGAATTTGATTTTCATCTCAAAAATAGTTCCCACGAAAACATGTATGCAACATCAGAAGGTCTTTTAAAGGTTGTAATGGGGCCTGGCTAAGGATAGGATATTCAAGGATACTAGGCTTAAGTCCCTAGGAACTAAGAGAGCATGAGCATTTGACATATTGAATCTCCACTCAATTCCTTTTTCCATTTTTCTTTTTGCCTCGGGTGACTATAGTATTTTCCTTACTATTTTTTTTTTTTTCTGTTTTGCCCCTTTTCTTTTGGCAAAATTTTTTTCTTTTTTTTTTCTTTTTTTTTCTTTTTTCTTTTCCAACCTTTATTTTTCTTTTTCTCACCCCAAAATGACACATCACCTTGTAGCCACCCCAAACTTAGTTTCTCACAATCCTTCTCTTGTTACGCTTCCATGCTCTCCTAATCCTAAGATTGGGTTAACATGGTTTTTCAGATTTTTGCTTATAGTATAGGGTCATCAAGAAACAATAGGCTAATTAGGCTCAATGTGGCTGACTAGGGAACATGCATTAGGGATGGTTCTTTTTAGGCCAAGTAGCTATTTCAAAGAAAATTGCCTAAATCATTTGATGCAACACATAAACATGCAAACCATGAAGAGATTCAAGCAAATTCGGGAAAATGCAACTTGAAAGTGATTCACACAATCAAAAACAAAGTTGGAGGCTCAAATCCTCACCTGGACATTTTTGCAAATTGTTTGACCGAGATACAATTCCTAGTGTGTGAACCCCCTCACCCCAAACTTATCATAAATCAAGTAATCACAATAAAATTCTCAAAGTTCAGTTTTCAATTTTTCACATGGGGATCAATTTTCTATTTTCAGAACCTAGGGGGAAATCATCAATGGTCAAAATAATTCATGAAATCAATCTATGCTAAATTTAATTAAAATCCAACAAGCTTGCCGACACACATTTAAACTCTTGATCTTCTCAAATTATTCAAGAGTGACAAACAAAAACAAAAACAAAAACAAAAACAAAAGTGAGGAAAGGAGAGGGTGCTCCCTGATCGAGTTTCCATGGTTGCCTCCTCATCCAATTGGTCTCACGGGCTCCCTTCTGTTGCATAGCATCCTGGAAGAACTCCTGCAAATTAAAACCTTAAGTGCAGATTCGCGAGGCGAGAGACAACTCGCGAGGCGAATCTGGAAAATTGTTATTCACACTTTCCAGAATAGCGAGGCGAGTAGTATCTTGCGAGGCGAATATGGAATTCCAACAGATGATGATGCCCAGAATAGCGAGGCGAAGGTATCCCTCGCGACGCGAGACAGAAGCATGAGCAAGCCTCTGAGATTCAGGGCTTTCTGTCTCGTGCGGCCACAGTGGATTCACGTGGCGAATCAATCTCTTCTTTTATTTTCTTTTTTATATAAATGAAAATGACAGAAACTAAAAATAAAGGATACCTAGATTGGGTTGCCTCCCAATAAGCGCTTGTTTAACGTCCCGAGCTTGACTTATTAAGAAGCATCCACCTGGATCCCATAGCCTGTGGTACAAGGGCCAAGAGACGCTCATCATATCAAATCCTCCACCCGGATCCCATGGTTTGTGAAGTGGCCCTTGCAGGAGCAATACGACTCTATCATTGATTCCATCTGGCCCGTGTGTGGAAACTCCATTGACCTCTGTAATTATGAATTCACTTCCTCTCGGGTCAAATGGTGTTTTCTCGAGGAAGTGTGCCAGACGAGTGGGAGGGTCTAACTTACCAATGTCCACACATGCATGCAAGCCAACATATTTATCCAATGCAGCAAAATCAGATTGCTCGGCAAGCATGGTGGAGTCCACTACCACTTTATCTTCAAATTGAACTCTACCCCCTTGCTCCGGTGCCTTGTCACTTGTCAACTCCTCTTCCTCAGGTTGCTCTTCCTCAACATGTAGTTGTTCCGGGGCCATGTCACTTGTCCACTCCTCTTCCTCAGGTTGCTCTTCCTCAACATGTGGTGGTTCTTCCTCAACTTCCTGAGAACTAGTTGCATCCCAGTCAGATCCCAACACCCTACCGCTTCTAGTTGTTATGGCTTCGCATTGGTTCTTAGGGTGGTTCTCGGTATCACCTGGGAAAGTGCCTGGGAGACGCTCTTCTAGTCGCTTTGCGAGCTGACCCAACTTCTCTACTGCCGCATTCGCCTTCTCAAATGATGTGGCCATCTTATCAATTGCCGCATTTGTTCTCTCAAGAGCCAACTCCCAAGGTTGTTGTTGTTGGGCCATCTTATCAATTGCCGCAATTGTCCTCTCAAGAGCCAACTCCCAAGGTCGTCTTCCACCATCCTGTTGAGGTTGTTGTTGCCAATTCTGTTGAGGTTGTGGTTGCCAAGCTAGACCATCGCCAGCATTACTCCAAGCGAAACCCGGATGGTCTCCCCTCATATAACCCCAATACTGATTCTGACTCTGATAGTTGTTCTGGGGCACATTGTCATAGAAATTATGGCATGAGTCCACATATTCTTGAGAGAAGTAGAACGGACAACTCCAAGTGTCATGGTCTCCATTACAATATTCGCAACCCGGAAGCATTCGTTCGTGTACCTCGCATACAAAACAAGGCAAGACCAAGTGGAATCAAAGAAGTATTGAGAGATAAAAAAAAATAAAAATAAAAATAAAAGTAACTTAACCAAATAATCAAACTTCCCTAAAAATTAGGAAAATTGGTTGTGCCAATCCCCGGCAACGGTGCCAAAAACTTGATGAGTCACTGGCAAGTGTACCGGGTCGTCTCAAGTAATAAAAGAAACACGGTAAGAATTTACCGAGGTCGAACTCAGGGATTGGGCTACCAATTCAACTAATCCGCGGGAAATCAGATACGTTGGTTAAGTGAGGAAAGTGGTTGAGAGGGAGAGATTAAGATTGCAATTCAAATAACAAATCAAATAACGCTAAGGTATTAAAAATCAGGAATTAAAATATCTAGGGTCTCAAATCCACCTACCCAATCATGCATAGTACCCAAGTGATGATGTATTCCTCCCTAAGTTCAATTACAATGTCAACCGGGACCCCCAAATTCTCCTATATCCACTGTCGTGCTCAATAGGACGTATTCGAAGATTGGATTAATTACTTACTAGGTCTCTTAATCCTAATCATCAAACTCTATTAATTCTTGTTCCCTATATGATTGCACCGATCTCCTACTCACTCTCGTGCAATATTCGATCGATGATCCCAATTCAAGTTCTAAAACGCGAATTGTCGATCAGCCTCAACACGTTTAACTAGTCGATCACGCATGCATATAATCGACACAATGAAATCAGAATTGGAAAACAAGAATTGAATTAAAGGAGAGGGAGATACATCACATGAACACTATATCGCCATGGGTGGCTTCATCGATCCCCTCAAACGAGGGGATTAGTTCCTCATGCTCATAGACAAACAATCGGACATAACCTCCATAGCAAAATAAGAAAAGAAAAAAGAGGAGACGCAGCTCCAAAGAGAAAAGAAACTGGCCTAAACGCTACTCTAAACAGTGGAACAGCTACTAGGATTCGTATCTGCCCCGAAGCTCCCCCAAATTCTGATCTGAAACAACCTATAAATAGGGATTCTGGTTCTCGGCCGCTCGCGGGGCGAACAATATTTCACGAGGCGAACATTAGTTTTGGCGCGCTTTCAATTTGGATTATCGCGAGGCGAGAGTGTGTTCGCGGGGCGAGTCTTCAAACCTTAATCTGTCACAGCCGTGACCTTCATCACGACTAGGCCGTGATGGTCTCTGTCTTCCAGGGTCTTCAAACTCTCGCGGGGCGAGAAGCCTCCTGCGAGGCGAGCCAGAACTGATGATTGTTGCTGTTTTGCTGATCTTCAGGCTCGCGAGGCGAGCATCTACTCGCGGGGCGAGTATCTCCAGAATGGAAATTTCCACTATTTCTTGACTTTCCTTGACTCTCGGAGCTTCACTTCTAACCTGAAACAATAACAAGAAACAAAAACGTAATTCTATTCAAAATAGACTAAAAACTATAAAAATTGCCTAGAACGAGTCAAAGTCCAACTTAGGAACAAAACAAGGCAAATTTGGGCGAAAACGAGAGTGAACTCGAATAATTTGCACAAAAACCACAGTCCATCTAGTTATAAAACTAGATAAGCCAAAGGCTTATCAGTCGCCGCGGGAAAAAAGTATGAGAGAAATCAGAGAGAGAGAAGGAGAGAAATAAAGGAAAAAAAAAGAGAAGGTGTTGTGGGCACCGGACGTTTTGGTGTAGTTGGTGGAGGCACGGTCGGAGCAGGAAGGGGGTGTGGTGGTCGGAGCAAGGGAAGGGAAGGAGCTGCGCATGAGACTAGAAGAGGAGAAAGTAGATAAATGGGGGGAAAAAGAAGGTCATGATTTAGGGATTGTAATTTTAGAGATCGAATATGTTGCAAAAACTAATAACACGAAATCGGGAGCAATTCTATTACTGTTTGGCTATAATTAAATTTTTATTTACGCGTTTTAGGGACCGACTTGAAATCGGTCGTAGTTTGGCTCCATTTTAATTTTTTCATAAATCAGCTTCGCGATCTAAATAGGTATTCGGTGGCTAAAAATTCAACATATTACCGTTATAGTAAATCGATCACCAAAATCGTTCGCAAATTAGTCAACAACCATTGACTTTTGAACTTATTTGTTTAGCGATTGATTTTAGCGACCAAATTTTTACGACCACCTATATCGGTCGGAAATTCGGTCGCATATTAAATATTTTTTAACTTTATAGCAGATGCTTAAATCCATCGCATTTTCGGTCGCTGATGGTCACTGATTGAATCAGTCGCTAGATTTTGGTCGCTATTTTGACTTTTTTTTGTAGTGTTTTAGGAAGAAACGTACTTGGCAACCGGTGATAGATAAGGTGAGGCAGCGTTTATAATTGGAACAGTAAATATGTATCTCTTGGTGGGTGTATGACTTTGCTAAAATCAGTTTTGTTCTATCTCCCGATCGACTATCTTTCTTTCTTCAAGGCTCCAAAGGGTATCATTTCCAAATTTGAATCTCTCTTTAAGTGCTTCTTATGGGGGTGAGGAAGTTAAAAAGGAAAATACACTGGGTAGCATGGGATAAAGTTTGTAGAGAGAGGGAAGAGGGTGGCTATGTTGGGAAAATGGCTTTGGAGAATGAGAATAGAACAACAATCCATGTGGTATAAAATTCTTTTTTATAAGTATGGGATGGTAGGGGAATCTCGATCTGAGTGGTAGAAGAAGCTCAATCTGGTGGGCAGACGTTAATTCCTTGGAGAAGGAGGTGGTGGGACATGGGGCAAACAACTGGCTTGGAGAGGTTTTATAAAAAAAAAAAAAAGAAAAAGTGGGTGAGGGGAGAGAGGAACTCTATTTTGGGAGGATCCTTGGGTGGAAGGTGGCTCTTTAAAAACAAAATTTCCTAGGTTGTTTTCTCTTATGGTAGATAAGTTAGCTTTGGTGGCGGATTTAGGTGAATGGATAGGTGGTCATTGGCAGTGGTCCTGGCAGTGGAGGAAAGCCCTTTTTCAGTGGGAAGTAGAGTTGGTCCAGGAGTTAGAGAGGTTTTTAGACAGAACGGTGCTTAAAGAGGAAGTTGATGATTTCTGGGTGTGCGAAGCAGATCCTTCGGGTGAATACACTATAAAATCTGCATAAGGTCTTAAGGTCCACAAACAGTGCAGGTCACGATGTCTTCTTCAAGAGCATGGAAGGGGAGTGTTCCAATGAAAGTGGAGGCTTTTTTTTGGAAGTTGGCACAGGATCGAGTACCAACCTTGTTTAATCTAGCAATACGTGGCATTATTCAACATTCATGTCCAAGCCAATAGTATTTTTTTCATTGGTTATGAGAGTTAGAACAAACTCATTGAGAGGTGAGTGGTGAAGAGAAGGGATAAGGATCTTGTGTCTCATTTTGGTGTACAACATCATGTCCCAGCTAATAATATTTTTTCATGTAAGTTAAAATTTTATTTAATATTGAAAAAGTAGAATGCATGTCAAAATATTATTGGTTGGGACATGACATGGTATACCAAAATGAGACAGGAGATCCTTATTCCTCAAGATTTGTGATTTCGGAAATTGACAGGTAATTTTTAAGATAATAGTATGGCAACATAAATGACACATGTATAATAATCAAACTCATGTAGATATGTGTGTATTTGTTTGATTATGATATGTGATGGTAATTTTCTATAAGGTCAATTATAATTTCGTTCTTTATTTAGACCTCTAATATAAAAAAATTAACTATTTAATTAAAGGGTAATTAATTTTCTTCAAGTTTAATTGGTATTTACATTGTCAACTGATCACCAATCATGGTCTCAATAACTTTTAAGTTAGTCAGGATAAGAGTCGACAAAATTCACACTATCAGTGTATAGCAATTAAACTCATTTCCCTCTTTATTTTGCTTCCAAAAAAAAATCCATTCTTTATTTAGAACTCTGATATAAAAAATAGCTTTATAATTAAAGGAATGAGATAAAATTTCTTCTTTTTAAGTGGTAGAGTCTAAATAATATATTTTTTGGTGAATTAAAAAAAATGTTTTTCATACTTGACCATTGAGTTGAGACAATAATTTGACTCTCCAATGTTTGAGATAGTATTCATTATTTTTACGAAACAAAAATACAATCCGTTACGTATAGGATGAACTTCACCATTCATCCCAGATATGACTCTATATCTTTTTTAGTAAAAAAAAAAAACTAAGATTTGACTCTGAATATATAGATTTTGTTTCAAGATATTGACCAATCACTTAACGGTTTCAATCTGTTACATCCTTACGAAAAACTAGAAATAAGATATAAGATATACATTTATAATTCTGTCAAAAGAAAAAGATACACATTTATAATAACCTGATTTTGAATCTTTTACATCCTTGAAGAAACGGGTAACAACTAACAAGGTAAATATTCTTATAAAAAACTAGTGATAATATATATTTATAATATAATTTTGAATTTTCTATGTTTAGACAAATATATTTATAATATAATTTTGAATTTTCTATCTTTTAAACAACTTGTTATCTACCAACAAGGGTTGACACATCTGGTCAAGCCTTCCGCTCAAACTTGCTGAGATTGATGGTATTCTCTAGACTTGCAAGGGGACGTGCCTTTCTCCAATCTAAACTTCTTTTGATAAAAAAAAAAAAAAACTTGTTATCTATTTTTTTTGTAGGGAGGTAGAAAATAAAAATTCTTACGTGATTAGTCAATATATAATTTTTCATTCTTTATATATAAATACAAATTATGGTAAAATATGTTATTCCTAAATTATATAAGTATAGCATTAAAAAAAAACGAGAGTGACATATATATATTAACTTGCTAAAATTTATATATTAAATGTTATATATATATATATATATTTGTCAAAGAAACTATTTTTTAAGGAATGAATTAATTGTAATAATTAAGGAGGTATATTGATAGTCCAAAATAACTGAAATTTTTGGAAAATTTAATGCTACTTTATTTCAAATTTCAATTGGAGATATTCTTTCTTTCTTCTCTCTCTTTTCTCTTGTCACATACACAACATTTCCTCTTCCTCTCTATCTATCTATCTATCATCTTGATCCTCCAAATCTTCCTTGTTTTCGATCTTCCTTATACACCCAACTACGTACGCTCATTTTTTAAGTTTTTTTTTTTCCGAATAATCTCTATAATCTATATTTTAACACTTTAAAACCTCCAGCTTCTAACTCTCCCTTCAGTTAATTTGGTTTTCTTTTTTGTGTTTTGGTGGTAATTTTTCTTTGATGAATAGCCATGTACATATTTTCAATCTTCACTTTTTTATCTTGTTGTTCTTGAAGTTAACCACTACCTGATCATTCTTTGTTACCCTTTTTTTTTTTTCTCGGATGGATACAGACAATAAAGATAAGCAAGAGAAGTAATGGATCATGATCATGAGAAACCCTATGAAGAGGTAGAGAAGATGAAAAGATCTCCTTCAAAGTCTAGTGAAGTTTATGCTGAACCAATAGCTGTTCGTGAGTGCAATATTTGTGGCAAGACTTTCAGCAATGGCAAAGCATTGGGTGGCCATAGAAGATCTCACTTTCAAGCTGCCAAGAAGCATTCACAAAAGGTGAAAACCCATTACTCAAATCCCTCAAAAAGAAGTAATAATAAGGCTACATGTGATGATGATGAAGATGTTGATGGGAAACAGACTTGTTATCTATGCAAGAAGGATTTCCCATCAAAGAATGCATTGTTTGGGCACATGAGGGTTCACTCTGAGAGGGACTGGAGGGGTGTTTGCCCCCCTATTATTCACACTTCACACTGAAAATAAGAACACTTCTTCTTGCTCCCTCAGTTTCTAGTTCTGATTCTATGGAATCAGATCATGATGATGATTGTGTGGATAAAGATCCATCTTGACCAAGATGGCAAAAGACTGATAAAAGAGGGAGAGGAAGTATTGGTGCTTATGAGCCAACAGTCCTCAACCTCCAACTCCAACTACTTTATAAATATAATTTGTGGTATATCAGCTTGCTAAAATTTATAAAGATATTAAAAGTCTGAGTATGACAAAGAAAATGTTTTTTCCTTACAAGATTAATGGATTAAATTAATTATGATAACCAATCAGGAGGTATATTGGCAGTCCAAAATCAGTTGGAGAAATTCTCTCTCTTTTTTTTTTTCTCTATCACATACCCACTACACTCCCTCTTCCTCTCTATCTGTCTATCTTCTTTTTCGATTTTCCTGAGATACCCAGCTACGCTCAGTTTGTAAGTTTTTTTTTTTTTTTTTTAATAATCTGTATTTTTTTTTGGGTACACTAATAATCCATATTTTGTCAATTAACAACCTACAGTTTCTAATAACTCTCTCTTCAGTTAATCTATATTTTCAATCTTCGATTTTTCATCTTGTAGTTCTTGGCTTTATCCTCTAGCTGATCATTCTTTGTTACCCTTTTCTCCTCAGATGGATAAAGATAAGCAAGAAGTAATGGATCATGATCATGAGGAACCCTGTGAAGAGGTAGAGAAGATGAAGAGATCATCTCCTAGTGAAGTTTATGCAGTACCAATAGCTGTTCGTGAGTGTAATATTTGTGGCAAGACTTTCAGCAATGGCAAAGCATTGGGCGGTCATAGAAGATCTCACTTTCAAGCTGCCAAAAAGCATTCACAAAAGGTGAAAACCGATTACTCAAATCCCTCAAAAAGAAGCAATAATAAGGCTATTTGTGATGATGATGATGATGATAATGATGATGGGAAACACACTTGTTATCTATGCAAGAAGGATTTCCCATCCCAGAATGCTTTGTTTGGGCACATGAAGTCTCACCCTGAGAGGGATTGGAGGGGTGTTTGCACTCCTCCTATTCATCACACTTCTTCTTCCTCCCTCAGTTCTGATTCTACGGAACAGTATAAAAAAGATCACGATGATGATTGTGTGGATAAAGATCTATCTTTACCAAGATGGCAAAAGACAGATAAAAGAGGGAGAAGAAGTATTGGTGCTTATGAGGCTGCTGAGAATCTTGTGTATATGCGATGCAACTACTTTTCTGCTGAGCCAAACAGTCCTGAACCTCCAACCCCATGTAAGGAGAAAGGTATTACGGCTGAAGAAGAACCATCAAGTAGCGAAAAGCATATGCTGAAGAAGATAAAATTCTATGTAAGTGGTTCATTGAAGTGTGAAAACAAAAATGATGGGGATGCTGATTGTGATAGTGATAAGGTGAATGGAGAAAACTGTTCATCTGGAACCAGGGATGAAAAAATTTCAGCCAATATGAATGTGTATGTGACTTCTGAAAGTGTGAATACTGAAGTAATGGAAGATGATGTTCGCTTTTCTGATGAAAGGATCAAAGAGATGGTGAAGAAGAAGAAGAATAAGGGGAAGAAGATAAAGAAATTGTTATTAAAACCAAAGACTCAAGATTTGGAATCTGAAGACAAAGGCTTTGTTGATAAAACTGAAAAGAAATTGAATGGCTATGAATGTGATATTTGCTGGAAATCTTTTCCAACTTTCCAAGCTCTTGGGGGACACAAATCAATTCATTATAAAGAGAAGAACATTACAACCATTGTTGAACCCAAGCTTTCAGATGCCATTGCTGAAGACAACAATTGTAAAGATAGTGATATGGGAGGACTAGTGATGGAGGAGGTAGCCAATAACATCGAAACTGAAACATTGGTTGGGACACTGCCATTGAATAATGAATTTGTAGGTCCAAGAATTTTGGACTTTGACCTGAATGAGTCGCCGGATGATATGCATGATGATTAAGAAACTTGTCGGGTATACGAATTGTAGTGCAGTTTATATTCGTTTGTTAATCTTAGTAATATCGTAGGTTTGAATGAGTCAACGTTGTTCAATTTTACTCTCAACTCAATTTATGTATTATATGTCTGAGTTCCTGAAGTGCCAATTTACAATGAAATATATTGCTAGTGATCTTCAAAATAAAAAAGGCTATATTGTGACCCCATATATAGCTATATCTCAACTTTATAGTCACTAATGCAGAAAAGGGATTTTACATCGGAGTTTACACATCGGTTTTTGAGAAACCGATGTGTAAAACGAGGCGGTGGCATTTTTGAAATTAAAACCAAATTATTACACAACGGTTTTTAAATAACCGATGTAGAAAAGTACAAAGAAAAAAAAAAGAAAATAAAATCTTACTTTTACACATCGGTTTCTATATAACCGATGTAGAAAAGTATAAAGAAAAAAAAAAAGAAAAAAAAATCTTACTTTTACACATCAGTTTCTATATAACCGATGTAGAAAGAAAAAAAAAGAAAATAAAATCTTACTTTTACACATCGGTTTCTTGTAACCGATGTAGAAAATTATAAAGAAAAAAAAAAGAAAATAAAATATTACTTTTACACATCGGTTTTAAGTAACCGATGTATAAAATTTAAAAGAAAAAAATCAGATTTTAAAAGTTTAATGTTTACACATCGGTTTCTTTATAACCAATGTGTATAAGATGTTTAACACATCGGTTTTGCGTATAACCGATGTGTAATAGTCCCAATTTTTCTTTTTCCCTCCTTGGCTTCCGCGCATTATCCCATTCTTTCAGAAAACCCCATTCTTTCCTCCTCCGCGACCTAGTTCCCCTCCTCCCCCAAACATCAACTCACCACTACCACCATCTCTGCATCTGAACCACCGCGAGCACCACCACAACCCTAACCTGGCCTGCATTTTTCGTGCAGCCCTTTGCACCACCACCGTGTGTGCCTCTCTCATACCTTCATCGTCGCGACCATCATCTCTGGTGAGTCTCTTCTCTTTCTACTCTGATCTTCTCTCATCTATCTACTCTATCTTTGAAGCTTCAATGTCATTCTCTCCTTTCTCATTGAAGCTATCTGTCTCATTGAAGCTTCGGCCGCCACTTCTCTTCCCTTCTCCACTCCGCTCAGTTCGCAATAAGAACCCTAACCGCGTGAACCTTAACAGAGAGTAGTTTTGGCATTAGGTCTTCCCAATTCCCTACCCTTAAGTGTAGTAGTTCGGTTGGTTTATGTTTTCAATGTTCTTGTTATTCAAATTTCAGTCATATTGTTTTTAATCTGTTTCTTTTTATTTTTCTTTTAACCAATCTAAATTGTATTCTTTTATCCAACCTTTAAGAATCCCGGAAATCTTCTCTGCATCTGACCAGAGCTTCTTGGAAGAAACTTCTACTTGTAGATGCTAACGAGTTGTTCCACGATTTGAAGGAAAAGGCAAGAAGTTTACTAATTGGCTAATCTCAACAATTTAATTTTTTCCCTGAACTTCTTTTTGGCAAATCCACAATCTTGCGATTCCAATATTCTCTTTGGCAGCCTTTCTTTTAACCAAGTGAAATAAAATCCTCCATTTATCATTATCGGTGGGATCTTTGTTGAAAACAAGTCCCCATGATCTTGCTTTATGGTGGTGGGGCTATAGTTTTTGTTTGGCTATCTTCGATTCTTGTGAGTGCCATCAACTCAGTTCCCTTGGTAAGTCATCATTCTTGTTGAATATTATTCACTTTTCTCATATTTTGTCATCACCTCCGATGGTAGCGCCATTGGCTAGCATGCATATATGCTTGATAATTATACTATAGAAAGCTTGGTGAACTAATCTGAAATAATCTTATTTATGTTTCAGCTTCCAAAGGTTTTGGAGTTGGTAGGGCTAGGGTACTAATTTGTTGCTAACCACTTGGCAACCCCTTCAACGTCTGTGCCCTCCTCTTCTCACAAGTCACCTTTAGCGGCCGCATCCTTTAGAGGTAGGTTTCTTTCCTTCTTGGTTATTGGTGGTTATTGCTGGTTAGTTCTATCTTGCTAGTTATTTAGTTGGAAAACAGAGTTCAAATCATGTTGTCCTGGTGGTTCCTTGTTGGTTTGTTCTTCTCTAATTGGTGGTTATTGCCGGTTAGTTCTCATATTAAGGTGTTAAGTGCTACATACCGAGTAGTTCATTGTATTAGGTAGATGCTAAGTGCTAGGTGTTTCCCTTGAACATAATGTTTGAAAACTAGTGTCAAGAACATAATGTTTTCTTCTCATAATGTTTTAAGATCACTTTCTAGTTACTAGATTTCATGAGAAGAAAACATTATGTTCTTGACACTAGTTTCAGGGAATGAAGGAATTACCACTCTCTTCTACATCTATAAATAGTTCTGTTAACATTTATTAATTGAAGCATTATGTTTATTGATGTTTGAAAACTGAAAAATTATGAAGCTAATTAATGCTCGGTCAAATTTATTGGTCTCCTACATTCTTTCGTAGCTCACTAGAGAGGGATAAGAACCTCATTTTTTAGGAGAAAAATGCTAAGCATGTTGGACATCAATCAATGGAATGATGAATATTGTCTTTGGTTTCATTATAAAGTAGGCAAGTCATTAGAAACACTTGATGTGAGGATCATCTCCATTTGAGGTCCACATGGGTATAGTTTTTTGTTGGGGTTGGATTTCTAGTTTACTAGGTAATAGGCTTAATGTTGGCATTAAAATGATGATTAACATATATTAGGATGATGTTTTAGCCAATTACTCAATTAATAAATATATGGTTGTTAGTTTTTCAAATACTAGTGCGCTTTTCCAATCTCCCCTTGCATTGGACTTGGGGATTGGAGTGTTTTATTATTTTTCTTAATGTTAATTATTTAGTAAAGCCTTAGTTTCCGTTTGAGATGCAATACTAATGAGCGCGTTGCGTGTACGTGTACGTGCTTAATGTACCGCTCATTGTGTTGGATCTTGAATTGTCCAAAGTTGGACAGTTTGGGAAAAAACTTTTTCTTAATTCAGTTATAATAGTTATTCATTGATTCTAATGTTATATACTTGATGAAAGTTCGGATTGATACATTTCCTTTCGTTCTCCGGGTGCATACTTTATCGTGGTGGATGTCATCGCGTTCAAGTAGTGTACGTCGGAGACCGGGGAAATGCTGCCGAAATTTTGTCGAGTATGAGCATGAGTTAAGGACTAACTGTTAACCGAATGTTGAAAAAGTTTCTTCTCGAATGGGATAGGGCCATACCCTGTCATAAGAAGTGGTTGATGAATATGTTGGACTAAGTACGAAGGTATTGGTTTAGTCATGGATCGCGGTTGGATGAATGCTAGACGGACAAGTGATGAGTATGAGAATGGAGTGGAGGATTTTCTACAGTTTGCAAAAACAAATGCTCCTGATAGTGGTAACGGAAGGTTTTATTGTCCTTGTGTTAACTGTTTGAATGAGAGACGACTAGAAGCTGAGGATATACGTGATCATCTTATTTGTGAGGGGATTTGCAAGAGTTATACAACATGGATATGCCATGGTGAATCGTTAGACAGGCCGAGGGTGTCGGATAGAGAGGAAGTTGATGACGTGGAAATGGACGATGGACTAGAGGACATGATCCGTGATGTTGGGCAAGAGTCTTTTCGGCGCGCACATGTGTATGATACTTTGTGCAGTGATGCGCAAGTGGCTTTGTATCCTGGGTGCACTAATTTCACACGGTTGTCAGAGGTGTTAAGATTGTTCAATGTGAAGGCGAGAAATGGGTGGAGCGATAAAAGCTTTACCGAATTGCTTGAGTTGTTGAAAGAAATGCTTCCAGAAGGCAACACATTGCCATCTCGAAACTATGAGGCGAAGAAGATATTGTGTCCGATGGGTATGGAGTATAAGAAAATACACGCTTGCCCCAATGATTGCATATTGTATAGGAAAGAGTTTGAAGAGATGCACGAGTGCCCCAGGTGTGGGGTATCACGCTACAAAGTGAAGGATGGTGATTCTAGTTGTGATGTGGTCACCAAAGGTCCTCCTGCGAAGGTGTTATGGTATCTTCCCGTGATTCCGCGGTTCAAGCGATTGTTTGCTAATGTAAATGACGCAAAGAACATTAGATGGCATGCAGATGAGAGGAAGTGTGATGGACAGCTTCGCCATCCGGCCGATTCTTTGCAATGGAAGAGAATTGATAGTTTGTTTCCGGATTTCGGCAATGAGCCCAGAAACCTCAGGCTTGGACTTGCTACTGATGGAATGAATCCATATGGAAACTTAAGTAGTATTCATAGTTCATGGCCTGTTCTCCTTGTAATTTACAACCTGTCTCCTTGGTTGTGCATGAAGCGCAAATACATTATGTTAAGTATGATGATTTCGGGTCCTAAACAGCCAGGAAATGATATTGATGTTTATCTGAGTCCCTTGATTGAAGACTTGAGAATGATGTGGGATGAAGGCGTTGATGTGATCGACGGGTATTGCCGTGAGACATTCAGATTGTGTGCCATGTTATTTTGCACCATCAATGACTTTCCAGCATACGGGAACCTGTGTGGGTATAGTGTTAAGGGGCATAAAGCATGTCCAATATGTGAAGAAGGCACATGTTACCATCAACTGCAACATGGAAGGAAGACGGTTTACCTTGGGCATCGGAGATTTCTCCGACGTAATCATCCTTATCGTAGATTGAGGAAAACTTTCAATGGACTTCCGGAGAATGAAATTGCTCCGGTGGCCTTGACTGGAGAGAAAGTTTATGAAAGGGTGAACAACACTAATGTTATCTATGGGAAGACCCATAAGAAGGCTACAAAGAAGAAAATATGGAAGAAGAGGTCGATCTTCTTTGATCTTCCATACTGGTGCAAGCTTGATGTAAGACATTGTATTGATGTGATGCATGTAGAGAAAAATGTGTGTGACAGTTTAATCGGAACGCTTCTCAACATTCAAGGCAAGACAAAGGATGGTGTGAATGCTCGTCTGGATCTAGTTGCGATGGGTATACGAGAGCAGTTAGCTCCACTTAAAGTGGGGGATAAGAAGACTTATTTGCCCCCAGCATGTCATACTTTATCAAAAAAAGAGAAAAGAAGTTTACGTGAATGTCTATGGGGAGTCAAAGTGCCACAGGGTTACTCTTCAAATATCAGAAGACTTGTCTCAATGAAAGATCTCAAATTAGTTGGCTTAAAGTCTCATGATTGTCATGTCTTGATGCAACAACTACTACCGGTGGCCATTCGTGACATATTGCCTAAAAAAGTCAGACATGCCATTACTAGGTTATGCTTATTCTTCAATGCTATATGTAGCAAGGTCATTGACACTAAAAATTTGGATGAGTTGGAAAATGAGGCAGCCATTGTATTGTGCCAATTGGAGATGTATTTTCCACCTTCATTTTTTGACATCATGGTTCATTTGATTGTTCATCTAGTGAGGGAGATTAGATTGTGCGGTCCCGTTTATTTAAGGTGGATGTACCCGGTTGAGCGATACTTGAAGGTCCTGGAAGGATATATGAAAAATCCACACCGTCCCGAAGCATCTATTGTTGAAAGGTATGTTGCAGAAGAAGCTATTGAGTTTTGTACAGACTACATGTCAGAAGCGGAACCTGTAGGGCTTCCGAAGTCTCGTCACGAAGGAAGATATGATGGTAAGGGTACACGAGGTATCACTGTTAAGAGCATGGATCGGGAGGAAGTGCTTCAAGCACATTTGTATATATTGAATAACACTGATGAGGTTGAACCATACTTATGTGAGCATAAAAGCATCATCAATGAAACTTACCCTAGAATGAATGAAAAATGGTGTTTGAACAAGCATAACAAGACTTTCTTGAACTGGTTTAAAGAAAAAATTGCAAAGGATGGTACGCTATCGCTACATTAAAATGGCTAGCACAGGGGCCTAACTTTGATGTCATATGCTGGAGTGGGTACGATATCAATAAGTTTTCCTTCTATACAAAGTCCCAGGATGACAAAAGTACTATGCAAAATAGTGGGGTTATGGTCGTCGCTGAGTCCATGCATTTCTCTAGTTCGAAAGATAAAAACCCTGTTATGGCATCAGTTTCATACTTTGGAATCATTGAAGAGATATGGGAGGTTGATTACACGAAGTTTAGAGTACCTGTTTTTAAATGTCAGTGGGTCGACAGTAACAATGGTGTGCAAACCGATGAGTTAGGATTCAAATTGGTGGACCATAGTAAGGTAGGTAATAAAGAGGAACCTTTCATCATGGCATCCCAAGCAAAAAAAGTGTTTTATATCCGTGATCCTTCTAACAAAAGGTGGTCAGTGGTTCTCCAGGGAAAAAACATGTATAACGGTAGTGAGGGAAATCACGATTCAACTCTTAATATTTCTGATACTCCTTCTTTCTCAACACGAGTGCCTAATTTCAATGAGGAAAATGAAGTGGATGATGTACATGCTACTCGTAATGATCACCAAGAAGGGTTATGGGAGAACTTTACTAATTGACCACAAAGTAAGTTTAGTTTGATATTACCATCAAGTTTGGCATATTATATGTTTACGTTGATATTTATAAGTTATGTTTATGTACGTTGATCGATATTTATAAGTTATGTTTGATATTTATCCCGACATACTAACAAGTTTTTTTTGTTTTGTGTTTAAACAGGTATACATGGTTGATCATGAGGATACACCTCCTTCATGCAGCGGGTCAGAGACCCCGTCTACCGGTAGAAAGGGTAGACGTGCCACACGGATGAGGCATTTGACTGCCAACCGTGGGTCAAATCAGAGGATAAGAGTAGATTTTGATGATAACCTCAAACCTATTGGGCCAATGGAAGATCAGTTTACCAGTTTTGTGGCGACCCTTGCTAGGAACAGGCCTAGTATACTCATTGATAGGTGGAGAGATGTACCGGCGGACGTGAAGGAGCAGATATGGGAGAGTATTCTGGTATCTATACTTCTACGTCCTGTGTTTGTCTGTATCTACTTTATTTTTATCTTAATAATATCATACAGTAATTCGTTGATTCTTTTGGTCTTAATGTAGTTGACATTTGACATACCGGATACATACGCTATGAAGAAGCGTTTGCTGAAGTATGCTGGAGAGCGTTGGAGGGGTTTTAAGGCCGACCTGGGCAGATACTATATATTCGGTCCAAAAAGTAAAAAGAACCCACTTGAGGTGTATCCGTTTCTTGACAAGGCGACGTGGGATCGCTTTGTTCAGAGCCGACGTGATCCCAGCTTTCATGTTAACTTATTTGATTTGTCTCTAAATTTATGTAATTGCATTAATTTCATTTACTTATGTAATTTAATTGTCTTTTATTTATAACAGGAGAAGAGGAAAAAGGGGTAGGAAAACCAAAGCAAGAATGTCTACCCCCATGTCATGTCTCGTGGGGGATATAAAAAGCTTGTTAAGAAAATGGTTGAAGAGGAAAAGAAAGCACGTCAGCATGCAGCATCTCAGGCGGATCCTAATGCTGAAAATCTTCCAGAGGTTGTTGATCCACCTCCACCCCCACGCCATCGTTCATGGAAGAGGGGCCGACAAAGAAAAACGGGACAATATACATCCGAGGAGGCCCGCCAAGTAGCTGAGAGGATTGTAAGTATAGTTTGTTGTAATTGTCATTTTAAGATTGTTACCGAATTGTAATGTGACCTGATATTTTTATGTGATAGGATGCCTTGGATGATCAGCTAACCCAAGGAACCTTTGTTCCTGAGAGGACGCAATGATATCTTATCTACCGCCATCCAGAAACCAGACCACCCGGCCGTGTCATTGGTGTTGGATGGGGAGTCGGCATTCGCCAATACCATGGTTCATCTTCACACCAATGCCACGGGGATTCGGTTGCGAGATAGAGCACAACTAAAACAGGAGATTGCAGGTGAGCTTCGACAGGAGATGGCCGAAGCGGTTTGCCCAAAGAGATGGCAATATTTACTTCTTTGTCCCAGCAGATGACAGTCGGTGTCCAACCCTCTGTCCAACCCTTTGTCCATGTGAGCACTAAGAGCTCATGTGATCCTCCTCATCATCCTGAAAATGATGATGATGGTGATGCTGCTGCTGCTACTGATGATGATGATGATGATGATGATGATGATGATGATGACCCTGATAGGTGTGAGCTGTATGTTGATGATCATCATCATCATCGCCGCTTAGTGGCATTGGGTAGGGCATATAATAAGTTAGGTAATACCATACACCATCGGTTATT
The DNA here is from genome assembly GCA_030762895.1 of Sophora flavescens. Classification (NCBI taxonomy): domain Eukaryota; kingdom Viridiplantae; phylum Streptophyta; class Magnoliopsida; order Fabales; family Fabaceae; genus Sophora; species Sophora flavescens. The sequence goes on from CM061062.1 coordinate 146,250,606, forward strand.
ACCGGATGATCATCTGAGGGTGTCTGTTGAGATTATTCGAGATGCTGATGCTCGAGTCCCTGTGCCCACTGAGGTGGTTCAAACATTGGGTCAGGCCCCAGGTAACTTCATACTCTGGCCTAGATTACTGGTGAGATTTCTTGTTGCATCTGAGTTTTTCGTTTAGTTGTGTTTTTCTATATTCATAGTTGAAATATATTTATTATTGTTTAAAGATAATGCTTTATTTGTATTTGTTATAGGATGTTGGAAATGATATTGTGCCTAAAAGGTCGGATCTAGGAAGACTAGAGATGTCTGCTCCTGTCAAGGTATTCATTTGACCATTTAGTTAATAACGAATTAAATAACTTAATTATCCGTGATTACTAATATATATCTATGTTGTTTAGGGGATCGACAAAGGGGCACCTGGCCATGGTGATGTTTTCAAAGATCTGGCTATACAGGTTGTCACCATGGAGGATGATGCAGCCTTGGTAACGTTGGAACATGATGCCAGCCCTGGTGAACTGTATATACCAAAGAAAGAACTTATGGAGATAGCACTCAATAAAGAAATGGCCAGTTCTGCACACATATCGTTTTGGTGCACGTAAGTACATTTTATTTATAAGTTAAGTACGTAATTAATTTTTAAATACAATGATAATTAACATGTTTTTCCAATATATTAGGTATCTGCATCGTATGTTAGTCGATCAGGGTAACCTCGCCCTTTATGGGTTCATTGACCCCATGTTCATTCAGGGTGATGTTCTCGTAGCATCGGAAGACCCGGTCACTACCATACGTGATATACTTGCCCGAGACGATCATCAATTCTATCTTGCGCCTTATCTCAATAAGTAAGTACCGGTTATTTAAGTATAACTATATATGACTTAGTCACTAACTGTTCCGCAAATTTACAGCCGGCATTGGCAATTGTTGCTCTTGTACCCAAGAATGAACGTCGTGGTCTTCTTCTGCTCATTGGGAAATAAGCCGGCGAATGAACTGAAGACGATCATCGAAACGTAAGCGTTAAAATACTTTATAATCAGTAATGCAGTTGTTTTAATTATCTGAAATCTATTATATATACTTTAATTAATGTTTTTGTCATGATAGGTCTATTAATGCATCCCACATGCAGCGTGGTGAAAGGCGTACTCGGGCTATCAGATGGATTATTCCCAGCGTAAGATATTTATTAGTTCAAATGCATCAAATGCAGTGGGTACAATAATTGATTTCTATTTTATTTAATTCCTCATATTCTAATTGGGTTTCATTTGTACGTAGTCACGTATACAACGTGGGTCATGGGAATGTGGCTACTATGTGATGCAGTGGATGTTGGAAATTATCTCGTCCGGGATCACTAAAAGATGGAGTGAGGTAAATGTTAATTGACACAATTAGAAGTAATAGTATAGATTCGTTATATGTTTTATGTTAGTTTATTACTTAAAAGATATAATCTTTTGTCCAATTAAACTTGCAGATATTCAACAATCCAACTCCATTGTCTCATTCTGACATCAACATCATAAAGAGGCGTTGAGCAACTTTCTTTCTTGAAGTGTACCACCCATAGTTTGTATATATGTAGTTAGTTTAAAAACTTATCATATACTAGCTATAGTGTACCTTTGACTGATGATATGTATTAGCTATAGTTTAAAAACTTATCATATTGAATGAAGTATGTTTTGCTTTTGAATGATTGTGTCAAAACTGGTTTGTTTATTGATCTGCTGTTGTGGTCTCTGTCATTGGCATAAAATGATTCTTAATAATGTTTGATTCACTAAGGTAGTTCTCATGCTTCTTTGCTGGCTGGAAATTTTGAGATTATACATTAAATTGAACAGATTTTTAGCACTTCAATTCTGAGTATGGAGGAGCTGAGTCACTCTTGGTCATTCCTTTCATTTATACCTCTTCTTTTATGAAATCATTTAGTTCTACCAACTGAAATGCTTTTTGTTGTAAGAGCTAATCAGCGGTTTTGTTAATGCCCAGATGATGAGTGTAGAAGGGGGGTTTGAAAAAAATTTGTATAGACTTGTAATTTGGAAAAATTTGCACAGACTTGTAATTGTTTACTGCACATGGAGCTTGAAGCATTTGATACATTTTTTAACCAATATTTTTTAGTGAAACAGGGGAAAGGAATGATTGAAATGTAAATAACAGATTAAAAAAAAATGAGATTTTACACATCGGTTCTCAATAACCGATGTGTATATTTAACTTTCTACATCGGTTTTAAGGAAAACCGATGTGTAAATTTAACTTTACACATCGGTTCTTTAAAAAACCGATGTAGAAAGTCAAATTTACACATCGGTTTAAAGAAAAACCGATGTAGAAAGTTAAATTTATAACTGCTTATTAATTGCTAAAATAATTTTCCACATCGGTTAATATAAAACCGATGTTTAAAATATACTTTACACATCGGTTTTATAACCGATGTGTAAAGTGGCAATAAACCACATCGGTCGTTTCCACATCAGTTTCAAAACCGATGTGGAAAGCCAAAAATAACCGACGTGGAATCCCTTTTCTGCACTAGTGAGTTCTCTTTGGCTTTAGGTTGATGTATTATCTGTAGTTGATGTGATTAGTTTTTTTTTTTTGGCAAGATAGTTGATGTGATTAGTTATGTCATCATTGTTTCATTGTATATGGGTTTTGGTACCCCTTGTAATCAGTCATATATAAAATTTTACTTATAAAAAAAAGCATAAATCTATTCTCTTTTCAACTTTCATAATTTTTCGTTTTGTCACTCTTGCAAGCCAAGGTGGTGAATGAAAGTAAAATAGATTAAAAAACTGTTGTTTTGATCATCAAGGTTTTGCATAAGGTTTTTCATGTCCTTATGTCTACAGAAACACACTTGGTGGCTATGTCTATACATTATATAATCCATACTCCTTCGCAAGGCTAGTTGTTATATATGTCTATGAATATGAATATTTGTGAGTGAAGAAAAGCTGGGGAGTCTAAAGCCTCCCCATCCTAAATTTTTCAAGCAATTACTAATTTCTTTCAATTTTTATATTATTTTTCTAAAATATGGTGACCCCATAAATTCAGTTTTTTTTCCCACTATCTAGTTTAATGGATTAAGCTAGATTCAGGAGGAAAATTATTCTCCTCATTCAAAAAATAATGAATTTATACGTTAATACACCGTTAAATCAACCGTTGAAAGTATTGAGAAAGCCTAAGATGTGCATTAATGCACTAATGAGTGGATTGATGATTCTCAGAAGGTAGGGAATCCGAATCTAGATGTGGGTATGTGAGAAGAGAAAGGAGAGAGAAGGAAGGAAAAACATCTCCCAATGTAATATTAAATGAGATATAAAATAAAATCGGCATTGAATTTCACAAAAGTTTAACGGTTTTTCAACTGCCAAGACACCTTAATTATTATAATTAATTCATTCCTCTTGTATGGAAAAAAAGTTTTTCTTGGTCAAATATCTCTCTTTATATGTATTTATTATATTAATATCTTTCAAATTTTAATCATTTTACATGCAGATATTAAAGTTTTTTAAAAAAGTTTGAATTTATTTATATAAAAGAAATTGTTCAATATTTATGATGTGTCTAAAAATATGACAAATAAAAAATTGCTTCTTTCGTAGCATTCAATAATAAAGTTGATAATGAACCCCCCCCGGTTGTGATTATCTAATACAATCACAGGATTCGAGAAATAAATGTCAACTGACAAACACAAGAGAATCAAAGAGTACAATGAAGAATTCCTCAATCACGAGACACTCACCCAAGATCGAAAATCCACTCGATTCATCTTGGTTCCAACCAACATACACATCTTTCTAGCCAAGCTTAGTATGACCACCTTGAATTTGGGTACGATCCTGGACAATTTAATCAATCGATCAAACATGCAAAGAGTTGATCTTTCTTCATAAACTAAATTGACGACACAAAACCTTAGATAAGTCATCACTCCAATCTGGTAATACCTCGTCTTCAAGTCGATCTTTGAGTAGATGACAACTCCTCGCAATTGATTTACCAAATCAACTACGCAAGTCAGAGAATACTTGTCCATCATTCGTCCTTTTACCTAGCTGTCAGAAATCTACATAGTGACATAACCTCCACACTACAATTGGTGCTTCACAAGGAAAACACTCGGTCTAACAAACGGTTCAGACCACTGATCTTTCAGTTGAATCGAGTCGTCCAATTCGCTTCAACATTGTAGGCAACATCCTACACAAAGCGACAAAGATCTGATCGAATCCAAAAACTAAATCAATCTGAAATCAATGTCCTTTGCTAACCATAAACCTAGAATATTTCCAGGAAACACTCCCGGAAAAATCCTTTTACACAAGCATCTTGTTTCAAATGTCTGACACGATTCGCAAGAATAATCGAATGTCATATTCGAACCCAAGTAATATTCAAGATTTACGGTCTCCCAGGACATAAAACACTTGGAAAACCATCAAGAAAACATATACTTGTGCTTCAACACACATTGCTTCAACAAGAAACAATTCAAACAAGAACCAACCAGAGATCACACAACAAAAACTTAACAGACCTATTCCCCAAAGATCCCGAAAGACTCGACCAGCTCTGATACCACTCTGTAACACCCTCCCTTGGGCATTACTACGTAACACGTGTGAAAATAAAGTTAAAATATAATTTGCTGGTGCTTTCGGAAAATAACTTATATAAGTACATAAGTGTCTGAAATTGGGTGAAATTTTTTTTTTGTCACGACTCCATACCTAAGCCTTAATTGATCGACACACAAACTTACTATCATAGCTTGACAAGCCTATTTAGTTTAAAGAATATACTTAAATACAAGCTAGTAGTTTTAAAAAAAATTCCGACAGAGTCTCCTCTGTAATTCGGACATCCCAGACAAAATAACACCTGTTAAAATATTTGTAATTTCTCTCCAGAATTCCAGTTACACCAAATTCAATCAGGCATCAATACATAAAAATAATAGTTATAGCCAAAAGCTTTACAAAACCAAAAGAAATAGCTTAGATTTTTCATTCAAAAGATATGCTCTCTGAGCTATAGACATTCCATTTTAAAATAAAGGCTCTCTGAGCCAAACTCGTACATACTATCAAAATAATCTAAGTCTCAACCCTAAGCTGGTCGTTCTAAAAGTTATTCCGCAAGTAATACCTCATCAAGCAACTAGATCTAAGTCTCTGAATGACTTAGAAAGACTCCTCTGCACCATCTGTGTTAGAGTACCCAGGGTACAATATCGAACTTAGAAGAATCCTGAAATGTTTGTAAGGGTGAGATACCGACAAATGGATATATCACACAACAACCATACACATGATACATACATCACATAATCATATAAGCATTTTAAATCATGCATATACATAACATAACAGTGTTATAACAAAGGGTCTCAAACCCGAACAATCGGTTTTATAAAGAGAATGCATGGCACTTCAATATTCAACTCTATTTTGATACCTAATCTCCGGAGATCCCACAACTTTCTGTTTCGTTTCAAGCTGATCAGGCTCGCACATGGCGCATTGTAAAAACGAACAAAACAATGCCCAAGAAATCTCAACCTCATGTGACCAGTGCTCAAACAGCTATTGCAACTGTTCACATGACAACTCTGTGACAACCACTCAAACAGCTATTGCAGTTGTACACAGATACACTGTCGGATAATCCACCTCAATCACATGTGACCAATTCTCAAACAGCTATTGCAATTGTTCACACGACCCTTCTGTGACAACCACTCAAACAGCTATGGCAGTTGTACAAAGATACATAACCACTCAAACAACTATTGCAGTTATGTACAGGGTCACTTGTGCTATAACCACTCAAACAGCTATTGCAGCTATGCACAAATATTATCCGACCTCGTATGATAGCCACTCAAACTACTATTGCAGCTTAGTCATACGGCCCCTTGTGACAACTCTCCAACCATTGTTGTAGTCATACACAAGGTAACTCATTGGTCCCCACAGAACACAATGATCATCATCTCCTGACACGTCTGCCATATACATTGATCCACTCTGGATTCAATGCCCATAATCACATGACACAATTGCCATTGAATGCATGAGAAAAACTTTTATTCTCGCTTTGTTTTCTTTGTCGTAATAATCTTTCCCTGTCGAAGCACAAAGCTTAACGACCATGCTTAATCTTTTAATTAAGACTTTTCACTTAAAACAAATACAGGACACACACAGTCCAAATCGTTTAATCTCAACATAGGACATACAGTCCGAATGCTCAATCACGATGCCCTTAAACCGATGCACCAGTTTTAGGCTCCCGGATATGGAACTCACACTGTCCACATCAACTTAGGACACACAGTCCAAAAACAAAACTTTACAGGACACTCCGTCCCATGACACAGATCCTTGATCTACGTGTCCATACAACACTAGAACCCCGACGTCTCGGTTTCTAGGCTAATTTATCGGCTTGTAAAACATTTCGCTTAGTGAAAATCAAAACCAAAACAAAACCTCGGTCACTTATCCAAGTAACCGGAACGTTTCCAAAATTATTTGGGAGAAAATCCTTTTCCTTTACAAAATCTTTTCTAAAACATCTAGGAAATTCATTTGTATTTGAAATTCATTGATGGAATAAAGTTAAATATTTTCAAAAGGTCTTTCCTTCATAATAAATATTTTCAAAGGGTCTTTCCTTCATAAGGCACACCGTTCGAAAAAGTTTTCTCTCGTACAAAACTTTTGATCATAAAAATATAGTTTCCTTCAACTCAAAATCACTTTAAAATTTTCCTAAAAACAAGGGTCTTATTCTTCTGAAGTAAACACTTTAAAGAAGGAACTTTTATAAGTGAAACCAAAACTTTCAAAATTCTATTCAGGGCTTATTAAGGCTTTTAATCCTTATCTTTATTGGGCAAAGACTCAAGTCTGGCTTTTCAAACTTCAATCAACAGTAATAATATCACAGTTAATCATGTATATATAATTCATATATATCACAGTTAATCACCTATATATAATCCATAACACTTTAAAGCAGCAAATATTCAACTCCAAGTAATAACCACAATGGTTCAAATAAACAAGTTATTCAAGTATTGGCTCAACATCACAATAATATTCACATCACTCATTTACACACATACACACATGCATATAGTTATTGAATATCCCTAGGTAACTCCCCTTACCTTTGAAGACAAGTAAAGGATTCTCGTCCTAATGCTGACGTTAGCTCATATCTACTCCATCAAGCAAGCATAGCCGTGTCCAAACGTCTCAGAGAGTAAATCCAACAACGCGCAACAACAAAAATCAAGAAATCAATTACACATGATCAAACACATTCTAACTTGATCTAAACACTTAATCTAATTACCAAACAAGGTTATTTTCAAAGAAAATCATGTTTGAAGCTCACGCTTCCTAATACCCTTTAAGAAAACTTTGTTTTGATCAAAAGATCATGAAAAATAACTTTGGAAATCATCCGTTAAGAGTCCTAATTACACTAAATCATAACTAATTTTACATCAAAATTAAAATCTGAAATCAAAGGGTTAGGGTTAGGGTTTCAAAAAATCAGATTTGGGGTTTTAAATCTGAGACACAAGAGAGGGTTTTGACTCACCCAAGGAAGAAGATGAAGTTGTGGTGGCTGTTGAGACCTCCGGCGTGGCGGCGGACGGCGGACGACGGCGGTCACGCGGCAGAAGATGGTGGCAGTTCTTTTCTGTAACCATCGATAGCCAAAGAGAGAGAATAAGTTCAAGGAAAGAAGAAATAGAGATTGAAGAAGGTGGAAACCACCCTTACCTTTCTCACCAGGCGCGGTTGAGCGGCTCCAGCAGTGGCGACGAGCGGACGAGCGGCGGCCAAAGCTGGGCTGGTGGCTGTGTGCGGATCCGGTGGCTGGTGTAGGGTCTGCGCCGGATTTGAGAGAGGAAGGAGGAAGAAGAAGTTAAAGTGGAAGGAAGAAGAAGAAAATAAAAAGAAGAAAGAAAGAAGAAAGAAGAAAGAAGAAAGAAGAAAGAAAGAAGCAGAGAAAGAAAAGAGAAAATGAGAGAAAGAGAGTGTCGAGAAAGAGAGAGAGAAAAAAAGTGAGAACTTAAGTTTTTATACTAATTATTTAGTAATAGGTATAAAATGAGTGATAAATATTAGGTCTAAAATAAACATGTTTTTACTTTTTAGAATCTAAAAATAAAGATTGATAAGGATATGTTTTCGAAATTCAAGTTAGAGTAAAGATTAATAGTTGAACTGATCAATTAAGAAAATACTCAGTCCAAAATTTAATCTCCGATAATTGTCAAACCAAAATATTTTTAACTCTAAAATTAAATAGAATAGGAATATGAAAATATTTTTCTCTTAATCATATTATTTAAAATATTTTTCTGTACTGGTGTAATAGTGACAATAACGTAAATTATTGTCTAGTAAATGTGCATTCACTGAAATAAGTCAGTGCTAACGCACCTAATAAAATAATTTGAAGAGAGTAATTTAATTACTCCAACTAAACCACATAACATAATAAACATAAACATCCAAATAAAATAATTAATCCTAGGTGTAAAAACTAGGGTGTTACAGTCACATTCCAACCATAAGAACTTCCAACCCTTTTTGTAAGCTATCTCAATGGCCATCATAGCACCAATTAATTCAGTCTGAAAAAGCACTTCTGGAACCAAGATTTGCAGAAAATCATCCTAAAGCAGCAGGACTATGATCTCGGAAGACACCCCCACAAGAAGCTGGCCCTGGACAACCCTTGACAGCTCCATCAGTGTTACATTTGACCAAATAGCAGCTAGGATGAATCCAATTAACTTCAATGCTTTTTGGAGCATAAGAAGGATGACCATTAACCTTCAAAGCTTTCATAATGCTGAATTCTGTAATTGAGTTGCGTATTATACCTTTACTCGAATTTCTAGCCAAAGACACATTAGAAATGATCAGATTGACTGCAGAATGAACATTGATGAAATTTTAATCTGTTTCTACACCAAATCACGCTAATGACAGCAACAACAACAATATCCATCATCAGTTTGTTTGTATACGGGTTTGAGCATCCCTTATGCTCGTAATCAATATACTTTTGCTTATAAAAAAACTTAGTAAACCCACAAGCCAATTCCACAATTGTTGTGCAAAAGAACACTGCAAAAAGAAATGCTGAGTAGTTTCTGCAATAGTTCCACAAAGGCTGCAAATGGAGACAATAGTACAACTTCACACCTTCTTTTCCATAGATTTTATTCTGTTGGCAATCTGTCATGAAGAATCCTCCAAAAGATAAATGACTTTGAAGTTGGAATACAATTCTTCCATAGAATTCATAACATGAAGCAATCGGGCCAACTGCAGAAAAATATTTATATGCATCTTTGAAAGACACGTCTCCAGAATTTGAACCTTCCTACATTAGTTTAGCATCACATGAGTAAAGCATTTATTCTTACCAATAATATTTTTTGTTTTATTATAATGATGATCATGATTGATACCTATGCCCAAAATATTATTTTTTTTGCATTTCCTTCGTAACAATCCTATAGTATGCAGTCTTTGTTTATTGGTAACTCAGTAGTTTTTTTTTTGTTTTGTTTTCTATTCTCAGTAGTTTTCATTTTTAGATAATTAGATTAGATATGGTGGCGTTATAGTTGAATGAAAAAATTACTTGTATAATTTGAACTTGATAAATAATTTTTTATAATAAAATATATTTTGCCATTAAGTCACATATTCTTATTAATTATTTTCTTAATATTTTTTTATTGTTATTATCCAACTAATTTAAATTTTTAATGTAATTAATGCATCTTTGACTATTATTATTCAAACTTTTGGGTTTTTTTTTTCATTCGCTAATACGATTTTATTGGGTTCAACTTCTAGGCTTCTAACTCTTGAGTATGGAGAAAATCCAACATGGTTGACAGGAGACAATCCTTGAATGGCGTCCAGATCCCCCGACAATACATAAATTAGTTACTGTTTACGACAGTGGATATTTCGAACCAATGACATACGAGTTTGATTTTATATTATAATATCTTTTAATTTTTATATAGGTTTAAATAAGTTTTTGGTCCCAGCAAAATACACAAATTTTGGTTTTAGTCCCTACAAAATTTTCTTTAGGATTTCGTCCCTATACTTTCAAAAAATTGGAAATAGTCCCTACCATCATCTCTTTCCATTAACTGCTGATGTGGCAAACGGAATGCCACGTCAGCCATGCCATGTTATCCACGTGGCACTGATATGGTGTTAGGTTTGCCACGTTAGCAGGGACCATTTCCAAAATTTTTGGAAATACAGAGACGAAATCCTTAGACAAAATTATAGGGACTAAACAAAAATTTGTGAACTTTTCAAGGACCAAAAACTTAAATAAAAAAATATATTTTCCGGTCAATTTTCAGAACAAGTCGTATAGGGACAGGAAACTAACTGATGAAGGGATTTGTCAATTTGAAACTTGTGGCCCTAATGTACGATTTCTTTCTATTTTGTAGCCAAATTTTGGAGCAAGTCGGACAGGAACGAGAAATTACACCGGTACCCCTAAGTACTAGATATCTTACAAAATGAGGGAATTTATCAAATTTAACCATGTGGTCCATAATGTATGATTTTGTTTCTATTTTCTTGCCAAATTTCATAGCAAGTTGGATAGGAAAAGGAAATTACCTCAGTACCCTTGAGTACTAAAAATCATACCAGATTCAGGAATTTGGAAATTTTAACCTTGGTAAAATTTGGCTAGAATATAGAAAAAAAATCATACATTTGTCCCAGATATTCCAAATTGACTAATCTCTTCATACATTAGGGACACTACAAGAAAAGGGTGGATTACCGACAGATAATTACCGACGGACATCAATTCCGTCGGTAGTGAGAAGATTTTCGATGGACTAAGCTGTCGGTAAGCATGTACCAAAAGATTCTAAATTTACCAACGTAAAGTCCATCAGTAATGGTACCATGGGCTTTTCCGTCGGTATTCAACGTGGGAATGCTAATTTTTTGGTGCCAGAGTGTACCAACCAAAAAGCTGTCGGTAATTACCGAAGAAATAGTCGTCGGAAATAATTTACAATAGTACTGATGGACATTTCCGTCGGAAATTCGAATTTTAGATTTACCGACGGATAAGGCCGTCGGTAATTTAAAAAGGCGGTCGCTAAATTCACATTATACACCAGCGTCATCCCCTTCCCCCCCATTCTTTTAGTTTCCCCCTCTCTCTCTATTCTCTCTGCCTTCTCTCTTTCCCTATGCACCGCGTCTCTGGTGAGCCTCCAAGCCTCCACCGTACCTCCTCCTTCACCCCTCTGCCTTTGACCGCGACCCTCCTTCCATTTTCTCCTCCACCGCGCCAGAAACCCTCATTCACCCTTCTTATCTGACTTCTTCCATCGTGCCTCCGTCCAGCCACCGAGCGCCTCCACCAGGTATGTTGAGTTGCTAAGTTTATGAGTTTAATGGTTTTTCCCTTCCCATTGTTGAGTTGCTGAGTTTTGATTTCCCTCTTTGACTTTTCAGGCCACCACCACAGCAACCACCACTGTCAGGAGGAGCTACCACTGTCAGGTATTTTTTGACAAATTGAGAAATATTTTATTTTTATGAAAATGTCAATTTTTATTTAGGAAATTGTTTTGGAACTTTTATAATTTAGATATATTTATGTTTTGTATTTTTTGATTTGTTTGTTTTGAGTTTGGGTTGCTGTTGGAATTAAATATTGTATAACTTTTTTAGTGGGTTATTATCCTTATACATTATTGATGCAATTTAATTTCAAGAATAAAATTATGTAGTTAAAATAATGAATTAATTAGATATTTAATTAATTAAGGAGTAAGTAAGCACACTCTAAGTATGTGAGTAAGTGATAAAGGAATTCCATCGATCCCGAATACTTGTAGCGTGGCGATATCATTGGTGCAACAATTCCCCGTGGTTATGGTGAAATGTGATAGGAAGCGATGTCTAAATAAGTATCGGTGTGCAGAAGAGCCTAAAAGATGAGCACCTTCTGTTGATAGAGGATGTTGCAGCACCCTGGTACGCAGACATGGTGAACTTTCAGGTCAGGGGGATAATTCCAGTGGAAATGAACTATCAACAAAGAATGAGGTTTTTACATCAAGCTAACAATTTTTATTGGGATGAACCCTTCCTGTATAAAAGATGCCAGGATCATATCATGAGGAGATGTGTTGCTGAGGAAGAAATGGAAGATATCCTTAGTGATTGCCATGCCACTCCTTATGGTAGTCACTTTGGAGGAAAAAAAACTGCTGCAAAGGTCCAGCAATCAGGGTACTTTTGGCCTATTTTGTTCAGAGATGATCAGGAGTATGCCAAGAATTGTGATAGATGTCGGAGGGTGGGAATTATTTCCAGCAGACAAGAACTGCCAGTTAACACCATTTTGAAGATTGAATTGTTTGATGTATTGGGAATAGACTTCATGGGACCTTTCCCTATGTCCTATGGAAATGCTTACATCTTAGTTGTAGTAGGCTATATGTCCAAATGGGTGGAAGCAGTAGCTTCGCCCTCCAATGATGCCAGAGTAGTCACAATGTTCGTGCACAAGAATATTTTCACCAGGTTTGGCACCCATAGAACTATAATTAGTGATCAAGGCTCTCATTTTTGCAACAAGCTGTTTGCTAACTTTCTTGTGAAATATGGAGTGAAACACAAGGTGGCTATTGCCTATTACCCTCATACAAGTGGTCAAGATGAAGTGTCTAACAGAGAGATAAAAAGAATCCTTGAGAAAATGGTGAATCCCTCTACAAAGGATTGGTCCTTACACTTAGATGATGCTCTCTGGGCCTACAGGACTGCTTTCAAGACTCCCATTGGCATGTCCCCTTACAGATTGGTTTATGGCAAAGCTTGCCATTTACCAATAGAGCTGAAACACAAGGCATTCTGGGCCATTAAGAAGTTGAATTTTGATTCACAAGCAGCTGGAGAAGCAAGAATGTTGCTGCTGAATGAACTTGAAGAGTTTAGGCTCTTTGACTATGAAAATGCTCGAGCATACAAGAGAAAGGTCAAGACCTGTCATGATCAGAAAACCCAACCCAGGGAACTAGTTGAAGGCTTGCAAGTTCTTGTTCAATTCTAGACTGAAACTGTTCCTTGGGAAATTGAAATCCAGGTGGTCTGGACCACTTAAATTGGTCACGGTATACCCTCATGGAGATGTGGAATTGTTGGATGAAAGCTCTGGAAGATAGTTCAAAGTCAATGGCCAAAGGGTGAAGCAATATTGGCGTCAGCCTTGTGCAAGAATGACGGCCACCATCCATCTTTCAGACCCTTAGCCACAAGTGTGGAGTCAGGCTGAGGACATTAAACCAAGCGCTACTGGGAGGCAACCCAGCTTATATCCTTTTCTTTGTCTTTTAATTTCAGTTAATTGGTTTTATTCAGTTTAATTAGTTTAGTTAGTGCTATTTTATAATAAATAAGTGCTGCTAACATGTGAGTGTAGACTGAAGCATTTTAAGCCCAAGGTTGTGTTGGAAAAGGTGGGTGGTGTGGTCACATCAGGACCAGTTAACAGAGACGTTAAAAGGTGATGGTTAGGACAGCACGCAAGCCCAAGGTGGAAAGCAATAATTTTATAATTTCCAATTTTAAAAGCTGAACGGTTTTGGGGGGAGGAGTTACAAAAATCGTGGGGAATGAAAGTTGTCCATAACCACCCATTAATGACCACCATCCTTTCCACCACTCACATCCATACCCAACCTCTCACCTCAAACTTCTGCCCTATATTAAAGCCATTGTCTTCTCTGCCCTAACCCCACACTTGACCCTACTTCTCATACCTTCTGTCTCCCTCATCCCATCACTCTCTGTCAATATCAACCTAACCCACATTCACCCACTTCAAATATCATGGGAAAATCAAACACCCAAGCTTCCAAGAAACCCGTGGCTGTTCTTTCTTCTTCCTCCTCTGAGGATTTTGACAAAACTTTTGTGGATGAGGAGAGCAGATTGAAGTATTAAAATGAGATTAAGAAGAGGAGATTCCATTTAGAAAAAGTTTTCTTCCTCCTTGATACTGACCATTACGGTCTCACTTAAGAGGTGGCCAAGTTGATTGACACCCATTAATGAAACAAATTTGCTGCTCACCCCAGGGACCCCATAGCTCCATTTGTGAGGGTGTTTTACTCAAACCTCACCTCGCCCCAATAGAAGCATGTCATGGTGAAGAGGTCCAAGGTATCGTTCTCTGCTCCCTCTCTGAACAGACGCTGGGGGTTTAAGGAGGTTAAGGATGAGTACAGCACTGAACTAGCAGGAGTTGAAGAAACTACCCTCAATGACATGATGAAGGAAGTCACGGTGGAAGGTGCTGAAAGGATCAAGCAAGATGATAATTGGAAGATTGCAAGGCCTTATCTCACCCCCTTAGCCAAAGTTTGGTATCACATCATAAGGCACAAGATACTCCCCACTGCTCACTCAAAAACAGTTAACAAAGAGAGGCTCGTTCTCCTCTATTGCATCCTAAAAGGGAAGAAGATCCATTTGGGGAAGCTAATAGAGAAGGAAATCATTTCCTTTTCTTTCAAGTCGAAAGAGATTTTTGTTTTTCCCCTCATTGATCACTTCTATGTGTTTGAGGAGCGGAGTAAAAGCAAAGCCAGGAGAGGAGGTCATTGCAAACAAGGGAGCTGTAGATTGGCTAGCAATCAAGCGGTTTACGGGGTCAACTTCAAAGGTGGCTACACAAGAACCACCTTCTGGGAAGAAGGATCACCCAGAGGGTTTGGAGAAGAAAATTGACTTATGCTACCAGATGCTGCAGCATAATATGAAGCAGCAACAAATCTTTTGGGAAGTTTCCAAAGAACAACACTTGTGGCAGCAAAGGACCCTTGGAATCAACAAGCTGAGACAAGGCAGCTATCCTCCCCTGTTCCCTGAAGATATTTTGAACCATTCCGGTACTCTACCCCTGAACCTGCAAAGCAACCTAAGCCTTAAAACCCCCATGTGCTAGATAATGAGCCTGAGAACCAACTTGTGAACCTTACTGCCAGTGAGCATTCTATGAACAACAATAAAGCCAGCTCTGACTGGACACCACCTGCACCACAAAGGAATCCCACCTCACCTCCATCACAACCAAGTGGCACCAAGAGAGGCAAGGAAAAGATGGCTGATGCTACAGCAGTTGAAGGCCCCCTCCAACCAAGAAGGGAAGAATCAAGCATACAGCTCCTCCCATGATTAGGAAATGGGTATAGTGGAATAGGGTTGTTTGTTTGTTTTAATTTTCTTGCGAATGAGGTCTGGTCATGCCCCCACTGTGTCAAACTGATTAATGATTAATGATGTAGTTGGGGGACCTTTTTGGAAAAAAAATTTGAATGAATGAATGAATGAATGAATGAATAGTGTTTGTTGTCCATGTGCATTTGATGAAGACACTCTGTTTGTGTATGCTTTAATGTTTGTGCAACACTTTAGCACCCTGGATTAATCCTTTCTCACCACATAACCTGTAACACCCTAGTTTTTACACCTATGATTAATTATTTTATTTGGATGTTTAAGTTTATTTTGTTATGTGGTTTAGTTTGAGTAATTAAATTACTCTCTTCAAATTATTTTATTGGGTGCGTTAGCACTGACTTATTTCAGTGAATGCACGCTTATTAGATAATAAGTTACATTATTGTCACTATTATTACCAGTACAGAAAAATATTTTAAATAATGTAAATAAGAGAAAAACATTTTCATATTCCTATTCTATTTAATTTTAGAGTTAAAAATATTTTGGTTTGACCTTAATCGGAGATTAAATTCTGGACTGAGTATTTTCTTAGTTGATCAGTTCAACTATTAATCTTTATTCTAACTTGAATTTCAAAAACATATCTTTATCAATCTTTATTTTTAGATTCTAAAAAGTAAAAACATGTTTATTTTAGGCCTAATATTTATCACTTATTTTGTACCTATCACTAAGTAACTAGTTTAAAAACTAAAATTTCTCTCTTTTCTCTCTCTCTCACTCGACGCCTCACTCTCTCTTTTCTTCTCCTTCTCTGCAACTTTTTCTTCCTTCTTTCTTTCTTCTTTTTCTTTTCTTCTTCTCCTCCCACTCCAAGCTAGTCTCCTTCCTTCTCCCTTCACAGATCTGATCGTTTGCCACCCCACCAGGAAGCTCGCCGGCCGCCGCTTAACGTAGGGAGGAGGAGATGCGATGGCACCACCGCCTGCACCGGTTGCTGCCGCGCGCTCGTCGCTCCACCGCGGTAAGCACCGCCCGCCGCCGCCTCCATGGTGGTTTTCACTATGTGAGTTGTTTTAAAGCTTTCTTCTTCCTTTCTATGAAGCTTAGCTTCACTTTATGGGTCATGGTTGTTGTTGGGGAGTGTTCCACCGCCACTGCCACTTCGCCGGAGTTGTGCGACGCCGCCGCCGTGTCCATGGCTGTCACTGCGTCCTCTGCCTTCAAGCTTGGGTGAGTCAAAACCCTCTCTTGTGTCTCAGATTTAAAACCCCAAATCTGATTTTTTGAAACCCTAACCCTAACCCTTTGATTTCAGATTTTAATCTTGAAATTTAAGGTTGTTTTATGAAAGTGGGACTGTGAATTTGTGTTTTCCTAAACTAATTTCATTATTCTGAGTTTTCCCCAAAACGTATTTAAGAGCCCTAAAACCCCAATTTGATTTTATTTGAATTTGGGTATGTTTTTGAGAAATTAATTATGATTTAGTGCAATTAGGACTCTTAATGGATGATTTCCAAAGTTCTTTTTCAAGATCTTTTGATCAAAACAAAGTTTCCATAAAGGGTATTGGGAAGCGTGAGCTTCAAACATGATTTTCTTTGAAAATAACCTTGTTTGGTAATTAGATTAAGTGTTTAGATAAAGTTAGAATGTGTGTTTGATCATGTGAAATTGATTTCTTGATTTCTGGTTGTTGCTCGTTGTTGGATTTACTCTCTGAGACACTTGGACATGGCTATGCTTGCTTGATGGAGAAGATATGAGCTAACATGGGCATTAGGACGAGGATCCTTTACTTATCTTCAAAGGTAAGGGGGGCTTGCCTGATGGATTTTTCTCAATAACCATTTGCTTGTTGTGTAGTCTGTATAATTGATGTGGTTGTGGTTATCTGATTATGTGGTTTATGTTGTGTTGTATATCTGAGTATCAGTGTCTGATCTATTTTAAATTATTTGATTATTTGTACATGATATTGCTATGGTACATGCTCTGTCTGGTGATTTGTTGTTGAATGTTGCTTGTGAGTGTGGTTTGAGAAGCCTGACTGTGGTCAGTGCACAACCGATTAATCAAATAAAAGCTTTAATAAGCTGTGTAAATTATATTCCAGGTTTTATGGGAAACGTTGGAATATAATAGTGGTGGAAAGTATTATTTTGGAAAAATAAGGAGTTTTGATGATGATGATTTATTAGTGTAAAAGTAACTCGAGTCACAAGGAGAGCGAAATTGTGAAAATGTTTCTGTACTGCTAATTTTTATGTAAGAAAGTTTGTAATATTATACAAAGTTATTTTATGAAATTAATTGTTGAAAAGAAGTTAATGATGATTTTAGAAAGTGTTTTCAGTGGAAAAAGTTAAGTTTTGGCTTGAGAAGCTTTAAAAGTGATAATTGATGAATGATTTGGAAAAGAGTGATGACAGATTTGGAAAAAAACGTAGAAGGCAAGTATTTTGAAACGACAGTACATATTTTAAGGAAGTTAAAAACTCAAGTGACTCACATTTGTGAAAACCAAGTTTATTATTTAATGATTTTATTAATGAATTTCCAATTTTGGAAAAGAATTTATGAAAGCAAAACTGATTTAGTGTTAAAAGTGGTGTGGAACTTAGTAACCGAGACGTCGGGGTACTAAGGTTCTGTGTTGTGATGGACTCAGTCATTTGGACTTTGAGGGCCTATATTGTATACATGAGGTATACTGTGTTGAAACATTGAAGATGTTTCTAGTGCCACGAACCTAAGACTGGTGCACCGGTCAAGAGGTGTCGTGATTGAGCACTCGGACTGTGAGGTCTTATGTTTTGATAAAAGTTTTATGGACTGTGAGGTCCTATGTTTTGATAAAAGTTTTATGGACAGTGAGGTCCTGTGTTGTAATGAAAGTTTTAAAAGTATTTTAAAACTATGTGAGTCGTAAGCCATTTTGAGCTTCGGCAAAAGAAAGAGTGAGCACAAAGAAAAGAACAAAACAAAAGTGTTTTACATGTATTTGGCAGACGTGCCTGCGGTTTGTGACATAATGCATCAATTACCATCGGCGAAAGGTAATTACGATGTGCATTTATCTCATGTGCCTAGGGAGGACATGGAGACCCCATCTTACTTGCTAATGGTAGGGCCACTGGTTGTGGACATTAGCAATGTGTTTGGCCTTGTGTGTGCCTGGCTGTGTATGCCTTTTTAAGATGGGAAGAGGTTGCACTTTGTTGGCGAGTTGGCCAAGTTAGCCAGTGTGGCTATGGAGTCTGATCAACTCATATGATGTTGGGATATCTCATGAGATTAGGACGAAAATTAGATGATGAATAGAAGTGTCATGCATAATTTTATGGATGATGTTTGGGGTGTTGAACCCATTGATGGACTATTAGCTTATAAATGCTCGTGTGATAAATGTATATGTGTTATGTGGTGTCGCGCATTTAGTTATTGTGTTAAAACCATATATTGGCGTCTCACCCTTACACACATTTCAGGATTCTTCTAGTTCGATATTGTACCCTGGGTACTTTAACACAGATGGTGCAGAGGAGTCTTTCTAAGTCACTCAGAGACTTAGATCTAGTTGCTTGATGAGGTATTACTTGCGGAATAACTTTTAGAACGACCAGCTTAGGGTTGAGACTTAGATTATTATTGATAGTATGTATGAGTATGGCTCGGAGAGCCTTTATTTCAAATGGAATGATTATGGCTCGGAGAGCATTCTTTTGAAAGAAAACTTAAACCTTTCCTTTTTGGTTTTGTAAAGCTTATGGCTATAACTATTATTTTTATGTATTGATGCCTGGTTGAATTTAGTGTAACTGGAATTCTGGAGTGAAAATTTAAATATTTTAACAGGTGTTATTTTACCCTGGGATGTCCGAATTACAGAGGAGACTCTGTCGAAATTTTTGTAAAACTACTATCTTGTATTTAAGTATATCCTTTAAATGAAATAGGCTTGTCAGGCTATAATAGTAAGTCTGTGTGTCGATAGATTAAGGCTTAGGTGTGTGATCGTGAAAAAAAAAAATTTACCCAATTTCAGACACTTATGTACTTATATAAATTATTTTCCGAAAGCACCAGCAAATTATATTTTAATTTTATTTCTGGACGTGTTTAGAAGGTAATGCCCAAGGGGGGTGTTACAAGGTGGTATCAGAGCTGGTCGAGTCTTTCGGGATCTTTGGGGAATAGG
This sequence comes from Sophora flavescens, assembly GCA_030762895.1. NCBI lineage: Eukaryota > Viridiplantae > Streptophyta > Magnoliopsida > Fabales > Fabaceae > Sophora > Sophora flavescens. Next base: position 146,270,163 of record CM061062.1, read on the forward strand.
TCTGTTAAGTTTTTGTTGTGTGATCTCTGGTTGGTTTTTGTTTGAATTGTTTCTTGTTGAAGCAATGTGTGTTGACGCACAAGTATATGTTTTGTTGATGGTTTTTCCAAGGGTTTTATGTCCTGGGAGACCATAGATCTTGAATGTTACTTGGGTTCAGATATGACATTCGATTATCCTTGCGAATCGTGTCAGACATTCGAAACAAGGTGTTTGTGTATAGGGTTTTACCGGGAATGTTCCCTGGAAATATTCTAGGTTTATGGTTAGTAAAGGACATTGATTTTTGATTGATATAGTTTCTGGATTCAGTCAGATCTATGTCGTTTGTGTAGGATGTTGTCTACAAAGATTGATATCGGTGGTCTGAATCGTTTGTTAGACCGAGTGTTTTCCTTGTGAAGCACCAACGTTGTGTGGAGGCTCGTGTTACCGTGTGAATTTCTGACAGCTAGGTAAAAGGACGAATTATGAACAAGTATTCTCTAACTTGCGTAGTTGATTTGGTAAATTAATTGCGAGGAGTTGTCATCTACTCAAAGATCGACTTGAAGACGAGGTATTACCAGATTGGAGTGATGACCTATCTAAGGTTTTGCATCGTCAACTCAGTTTATGAGGAAAGATCAACCTTTTGTATGTTGGATCGATTGGTTAAGTTGTCCGGGATTGTACCCAATTCAAGGTGGTCATACTAAGCTTGGCTAGAAAGACGTGTATGTGGGTTGGAGCCAAGACGAATCGAGTGGATTTTCGATCTTGGGTGAGTGTTTCTTGATTTAAGGAACTCTTCATTGTACTCTTTGATTCTCTTGTGTTTGTCAGTTGACATTTATTTCTCGAATCCTGTGATTGTATTAGATAATCACAACGGTGAAGTTTGTGTGGGTCGGATAAATTTTCTGATCTTAATTTGAAATTTGTCAGGACTCATGAATTAGTTATGCTGATTCATAAATTTCCAGTTATACATTTCTTTGTTTGTGAGAAGTTGTACTCACACTTCTAAATGATCCTTGATGTATTAGACATTTGAGTGAATTGGTTTAAATGAATCGATTGGTCTAGATACTTTCACACTTTGTTGAGAAAAGTGGTTATGACTATTTTTCTTGAGTTATAACCCAGATAATTTCGTGATAGTAGAAGTTTCTTGGTGAAACTTAGTTTCGTCACTTCTATTTTTGATAGAGGTGAAAGTTATCATTTTGTAAATTCTTTGTATTAAGAATAAGAATTAATCCTCTTTGGATTAGACATTATTCACTCCTTGATTATTTGAATCCGCTGGAAGATTCTTGTGGAAGAATGAACTTTATTAGATTCATGTTTGTAAATGTGTATTGATCATGCATTTTTACACCCACGAACCTGATGGAATGATCTTTTTCCATACTGAATGTTCCTGTATCCTTCAATTAGTGAAATTATTTTCTATGCTTATGTGAAAGTGAAATCAAGAAAAATTTCTTTTCTTGAGAAATTCTTTTATGATCACCAAGGTCTTGTCTTATTGCGGTTCGAACGTACTTTTCGTCATTGATCATTTTAGTTCTACGTATTTTCCAAATGTTGTCAATGTGTGACCTATCTCATCAGTCGTGAGTTGGATATCTCCACATCAAGATGTACAATTAAGACCTTCCTTGTTGAGATGTTGACATTCCTTTAATCCCTGTTATGAGTTTTCTGAAGACTTACATGAGTTTTGTTTGAATTCAAGTGATCGTTGATCGACTGGTGAAGTCTACACCTTTCTTACGAGTTAAGATCCACAAGCAGAGTTAGTGAACCAAATAGTGTATCAGGGGATTGTTCAGATTTCGTGGAGTATCTTCAAGTATTGTTTCAGATGAAAAACGGAAATTTATCAATGTGTATCAACTAAGTTTACTTTAAGTGTTAAGGATTAAGTTGAGACTAAGTCCAACTGAGCATCCTTAGCGGGATGGATAAGTAATGAGATGACCTATCCTTAGCGGGTTAGTTGGGAGATAGTGTGGTACCTAAGTTTTTGTCATCTCTATGGTAGGACAAACCAGAGTTAATAGGACCTTTATTAATATATATATGTGAATGGTATTATGAGAACCCTTAAGTTCAACATTATTGAGTGAGATGATTACAATGGATCTTATCATGATCGAGGCAGATATATCATTAAAGGAATTTAGAGTAGTGATCAATGTTTATGGTTAATGTTGACTTAGTGAGTCCGAGGATTAACGGAAAAATATATGGTAGTTTTCCTTAAGCTGAACGGAAATAGTAAAGAGGAGTTCTTGAGTGAAATTAAGTTGTTAGAAAAGTTTAAGAATTATGATTTTGGATAATTCAAACTAAAGTGATTCCTTTTGGTTGTAGTCGCATGGAGAAATATAATCGTATTCTTTAAGATTGAAATAAATGACTATGATATACTTTGAAGTGGTGAAATATGTCGAAAGGAAACTGAGACTATAATTGTATACTTTGAGTTGAAGGTTGATGTATGATGGGGTAAAAAGTTAGTGTTGAACTTGATGGTCATCGTGAGGATAAGGTGTTGAAGTTTTGCTAGTAGACAAATTTTGAGGCAAGAAGTGATTAAGTTTTGATTGAGTCTTTCGATTGTGATAAGCTATGGCGAAATGTTTATAATCTTTGAGGTCTTATTCTGGTAAATATGTGGTTGATGATCCATAGTAGAAATTGGACATTTTTAAATTCAAGGTTGCCATTGGGAAGTGTCCACCTGGATTTCTTGGCTTTGTTTTGGTGAAACTCTTAGGGGTAATGGCCTTAGAGAAACTCTGTTTTATAATCTCTTTTCTCGGCTGCAAAGATATAAGATAAGGGCAGATATGATACAAGCACTTCCTTGCATAAGTGATAGAGCTATGTCTTCAGATGGATAAATTGTTAAAAGTTGTGTATTTTCCTTGGACAAGAGGGTAGATGTGCATGGGAAATTTCTTAAACCAGGGATACTAACGGGGCTTGAGAACCAAATTGAAAAATGAGAGGCAAATGAAGGATATGAAATCGAAGTAGGCAAAAGATTCGAGAGGAATTAAGAAGAGAACGGACTATGTTGGATGTGGTAAGATCAATTTCAATAAGATTGAATTTCTTAGGTTCTTGGAGCAAAGTTTATCATGTACAACTTAGGAATGTTATGATGTTTTGATTGGAGACTTGAAAAGTGTGAATTTGATATGACTAGAAGAGTAGACTAAGCCCAAATGGACTAAGACTATGATTGCATCTTTTGAGTAGAAGGTTAATTGATGTTATGGTAAAGATAGTGTTGATTTTGTTCTTGAAAGTGTAATAGACTAAGATGAAATATCGAAGGTAGTGGGGATAAAGTGGTAGTGAAAAGTCTCGAGGATAAATAGAATGGCCCTAAGAATCGATCCTGTTATAGAGTTATAGATGAAAGAAATGAAGCAACAAGAATACAAAGCAAGATTTAGGGTTAAGGTGTGATTACAAAATCCTGTGTAGTTTTGAGCTACGAAATTTCGAGGACGAAATTTTTTTAAGAGGGGTAGTAATGTAACACCCTAGTTTTTACACCTATGATTAATTATTTTATTTGGATGTTTAAGTTTATTTTGTTATGTGGTTTAGTTTGAGTAATTAAATTACTCTCTTCAAATTATTTTATTGGGTGCGTTAGCACTGACTTATTTCAGTGAATGCACGCATATTAGACAATAAGTTACATTATTGTCACTATTATTACCAGTACAGAAAAATATTTTAAATAATGTAAATAAGAGAAAAACATTTTCATATTCCTATTCTATTTAATTTTAGAGTTAAAAATATTTTGGTTTGACCTTAATCGGAGATTAAATTCTGGACTGAGTATTTTCTTAGTTGATCAGTTCAACTATTAATCTTTACTCTAACTTGAATTTCAAAAACATATCTTTATCAATCTTTATTTTTAGATTCTAAAAAGTAAAAACATGTTTATTTTAGGCCTAATATTTATCACTTATTTTGTACCTATCACTAAGTAACTAGTTTAAAAACTAAAATTTCTCTCTTTTCTCTCTCTCTCACTCGACGCCTCACTCTCTCTTTTCTTCTCCTTCTCTGCAACTTTTTCTTCCTTCTTTCTTTCTTCTTTTTCATTTCTTCTTCTCCTCCCACTCCAAGCTAGTCTCCTTCCTTCTCCCTTCACAGATCCGATCGTGCGCCACCCCACCAGGAAGCTCGCCGGCCGCCGCTCAACGTAGGGAGGAGGAGATGCGATGGCACCACCGCCTGCACCGGTTGCTGCCGCGCGCTCGTCGCTCCACCACGGTAAGCACTGCGCGCCACCACCTCCATGGCGGTTTTCACTATGTGAGTTGTTTTAAAGCTTTCTTCTTCCTTTCTATGAAGCTTCGCTTCACTTTATGGGTCATGGTTGTTGTTGGGGAGTGTTCCACCGCCACTGCCACTTCGCCGGAGTTGTGCGACGCCACCGCCGTGTCCATGGCTGTCACTGGGTCCTCTGCCTTCAAGCTTGGGTGAGTCAAAACCCTCTCTTGTGTCTCAGATTTAAAACCCCAAATCTGATTTTTTGAAACCCTAACCCTAACCCTTTGATTTCAGATTTTAATCTTGAAATTTAAGGTTGTTTTATGAAATTGGGACTGTGAATTTGTGTTTCCCTAAACTAATTTCATTATTCTGAGTTTACCCCAAAACGTATTTAAGAGCCCTAAAACCCCAATTTGATTTTATTTGAATTTGGGTATGTTTTTGTGAAATTAATTATGATTTAGTGCAATTAGGACTCTTAATGGATGATTTCCAAAGTTCTTTTTCAAGATCTTTTGATCAAAACAAAGTTTCCATAACGGGTATTGGGAAGCGTGAGCTTCAAACATGATTTTCTTTGAAAATAACCTTGTTTGGTAATTAGATTAAGTGTTTAGATAAAGTTAGAATGTGTGTTTGATCATGTGAAATTGATTTCTTGATTTCTGGTTGTTGCTCGTTGTTGGATTTGCTCTCTGAGACGCTTGGACATGGCTATGCTTGCTTGATGGAGAAGATATGAGCTAACGTGGGCATTAGGACGAGGATCCTTTACTTATCTTCAAAGGTAAGGGGGGCTTGCCTGATGGATTTTTCTCAATAACCATTTGCTTGTTGTGTAGTCTGTATAATTGATGTGGTTGTGGTTATCTGATTATGTGGTTTATGTTGTGTTGTATATCTGAGTATCAGTGTCTGATCTATTTTAAATTATTTGATTATTTGTACATGATATTGCTATGGTACATGCTCTGTCTGGTGATTTGTTGTTGAATGTTGCTTGTGAGTGTGGTTTGAGAAGCCTGACTGTGGTCAGTGCACAACCGATTAATCAGATAAAAGCTTTAATAAGCTGTGTAAATTATATTCCAGGTTTTATGGGAAACGTTGGAATATAATAGTGGTGGAAAGTATTATTAGTGTAAAAGTAACTCGAGTCACAAGGGGAGCGAAATTGTGAAAATGTTTCTGTACTGCTAATTTTTATGTAAGAAAGTTTGTAATATTATACAAAGTTATTTTATGAAATTAATTGTTGAAAAGAAGTTAATGATGATTTTAGAAAGTGTTTTCAGTGGAAAAAGTTAAGTTTTAGCTTGAGAAGCTTTAAAAGTGATAATTGATGAATGATTTGGAAAAGAGTGAAGACAGATTTGGAAAAAAACGTAGAAGGCAAGTATTTTGAAACGGCAGTACATATTTTAAGGAAGTTAAAAACTCAAGTGACTCACATTTGTGAAAACCAAGTTTATTATTTAATGATTTTATTAATGAATTTCCAATTTTGGAAAAGAATTTATGAAAGCAAAACTGATTTAGTGTTAAAAGTGGTGTGGAACTTAGTAACCGAGACGTCGGGGGTACTAAGGTTCTGTGTTGTGAGGGACTCAGTCATTTGGACTTTGAGGGCCTATATTGTATACATGAGGTATACTGTGTTGAAACATTGAAGATGTTTCTAGTGCCACGAACCTAAGACTGGTGCACCGGTCGAGAGGTGTCGTGATTGAGCACTCGGACTGTGAGGTCCTATGTTTTGATAAAAGTTTTATGGACTGTGAGGTCCTATGTTTTGATAAAAGTTTTATGGACAGTGAGGTCCTGTGTTGTAATGAAAGTTTTAAAAGTATTTTAAAACTATGTGAGTCGTAAGCCATTTTGAACTTCGGCAAAAGAAAGAGTGAGCACAAAGAAAAGAACAAAACAAAAGTGTTTTACATGCATTTGGCAGATGTGCCTGCGGTTTGTGACATAATGCATCAATTACCATCGGCGAAAGGTAATTATGATGTGCATTTATCTCATGTGCCTAGGGAGGACATGGAGACCCCATCTTACTTGCTAATGGTAGGGCCACTGGTTGTGGACATTAGCAATGTGTTTGGCCTTGTGTGTGCTTGACTGTGTATGCCTTTTTAAGATGGGAAGAGGTTGCGCACCTGTTGGCAGTTGGCCAAGTTAGCCAGTGTGGCTATGGAGTCTGATCAACTCATATGATGTTGGGATATCTCATGAGATTAGGACGAAAATTAGATGATGAATAGAAGTGTCATGCATAATTTTATGGATGATGTTTGGGGTGTTGAACCCATTGATAGACTATTAGCTTATAAATGCTCGTGTGATAAATGTATATGTGTTATGTGGTGTCGCGCATTTAGTTATTGTGTTAAAACCATATATTGGCGTCTCACCCTTACACACATTTCAGGATTCTTCTAGTTCGATATTGTACCCTGGGTACTTTAACACAGATGGTGCAGAGGAGTCTTTCTAAGTCACTCAGAGACTTAGATCTAGTTGCTTGATGAGGTATTACTTGTGGAATAACTTTTAGAACGACCAACTTAGGGTTGAGACTTAGATTATTATTGATAGTATGTATGAGTATGGCTCAGAGAGCCTTTATTTCAAATGGAATGTTTATGGCTCGGAGAGCATTCTTTTGAAAGAAAACTTAAACCTTTCCTTTTTGGTTTTGTATAGCTTATGGCTATAACTATTATTTTTATGTATTGATGCCTGGTTGAATTTAGTGTAACTGGAATTCTGGAGTGAAAATGTAAATATTTTAGCAGGTGTTATTTTACCCTGGGATGTTCGAATTACAGAGGAGACTTTGTCGAAATTTTTTTAAAACTACTATCTTGTATTTAAGTATATCCTTTAAATGAAATAGGCTTGTCAGGCTATAATAGTAAGTCTGTGTGTCGATAGATTAAGGCTTAGGTGTGTGGTCGTGAAAAAAAAAAAATTTTTACCCAATTTCAGACCCTTATGTACTTAAATAAATTATTTTCCGAAAGCACCAGCAAATTATATTTTAATTTTATTTCTGGACGTGTTTAGAAGGTAATGCCCAAGGGGGGTGTTACATAACCCCTAACTCAAAATGGACTTAAAAGAAGGTCTGCATACAAAGTCACCAATCAATGGGGGAATTGAGTTTTAGGGGGTGTGTGAGATTAAATCAGATGTTGTAGCACTCTACAGCATAAAACCTGTGAGCTTTTGGGCTTCAACAGATTCTTTCATCATGCATTCTATTCATATGTTTACTCTGCGGAACTTGCCTTATATCTGTGATTGATTGCACACAAAATAGCTTGAGGTAAATTTTTTCTTATTTTCGCTACTGAAACTTAAAAGGCCAACCCTGCAATAATATCCTTTGTGAACCCCTTTGAGCCTGAGACTTTCTTGTTTGATGTAAGCCACATTACAATCCCATTTTCCCTGAAAAACAATGTAGTACCCTATTTAGGTGGAGTTTGGGATTTTTTTAAATTATCATCTGAATATGGGTCCTTACCAAATTGGTTGAGGACAACCATTAATATAAGTTTGGGGGAGGGTACCTATGCAACAAAAGAAGGAAAGGAAAAGGCACCAAATGAAAAAAAGTGAAACTGAAGAAACTACAAAGTGTATTTACAGTCAAGTGGCCTTTCCTTCCTTTATTCGTTATTCAAAAAAAAAACTCAAAGATCAAAAATCAATTCAAGTAAGTACCCTTCCTTGTCATAAAAAATGTGCAGAGAATTATAGAATTGCCTAAGTTTGGGGGGTTGATTTGGACTAGAGATCTTGAACTCCACCTAATTAAGCAAGTATCCAAATCATTCCACACCTTAGCCTTAGCCCCATTACAGCCAATAAAGACCTCTTTCTGTGTGCAATCTGTGTTTGTATTTTTGATTGGTAGATATTTGTCACACCTATGATAGAGTTGCATGTGAATGTTGATTGAGTGAAACACCAACAAGAACATGAAGCTGAGTTAATAGAGTGATGTAACAAATCCAAAAGTGTGTTAAGCCCCTATTCTTAGGAAGATAATATGGTGAGCCTTCATCCTTTTGTCCTAAGGATAATTGGGAAATGCACCCAAGACTCTGTTGAGAGGTGGTTTGGCTGGCGTCTCTTTGATAAAGCTGAGCTGTGAGCATAGGGAAGTCACACACGCACTTTGGAAGGTGATTAAGAAAGGGTGTTTTGTGTTTAGCATGTCTTTGAAAATGCACCTGAGGACTGCAATGGATTTAGCATATGTTGTTCTGATTTTGTTCATGGTTAGCTAGTTCAAGTTAAAGTGTCATTACTTGAGGACAAGCAATGGTTCAAGTGTCATTATCTTGTTTTGAATAATTTTGAAAATGAAAATCTAGTTTTGCCGTGCTTAGCAAATTATTGTGTTGAACTGTTAAAATGCTCAAAAAGGATTTGAATTCTGAAATATTATTTCTGAAGAATTGTTTATGTTTTGAGCAGGTTGTATTGGTCAAAATGGCTGAAGGAGCTGCTCTGAATTGCTATGGAATGCTACAGCTTCTGGGGAGTGATTCACTACAAGACAAAAACAATTCGGTTCAGCTCCTATCCACTAGAAGACAAAAGACCTGCATCGCCGTCCCAAAAGGAAGAAAGAGAAAATGCAAGGCAGTACCTAGGTGTCCTTGGGAATTGGGCCTAGGATTATTTTAATATTTGAATTTTTGTAAAGCCCACAAAGTGAGGCATGAGAGAGAAGGTGCAAACCCTACTTGGGGGACACTAGTACATATAGTGAGATGCCAGCCTCCTTTTAGGGCCAGCTTGGTACAGAGTACAGCAGCCACCATTTTCAACATTTTCCTCTATGTAATTACGTTTTTACGTTTTATGTCTTCACTTTCCATATTATTAATTTTTTTTGTCTTTAAGCTCATTATGAGCTTATTTTCCTTAGCTAGGAACTATGAATTTATAATCAATACTTATGGGTGATTTATGCAATGGATGTTATTCATTTTCCTCTTCTCTGCGTAAATGTTATTTTAGTTTGGATTGATCAACTAAGCTGAGACTTTAGCTGGCTAAGTTTGGAAAAACTTAGTTAGTGGACTTGTGATAAGCCTCTGGCTCATCTAGTTTTGTGGCTAGTATGACCAGGGTTTTGTGCAAATTATATCGTATTTTTACCCAAATTAGATTAGATTGTCCTCAAGCAAGGTTTTGAGTCTCTAGAGTAGTTTTAAGTTAATTTAGTTAGTTTTGAGTCAAAATAATACACTTATGGTTATTTCCTTGTTTTCAGGTTAAGTAGAAGCTGAGAAAATAAAGAACAGAGGTCTCGCCCCGCGAAGGACACGCTCGCCACGCGACCCCGAAGCCTGACTGTTCCAAGAAATTGCCAAAGTCTCTGGTTCGCCTCGCGAAGAAGGTCTCGCCCCGCGAGTCTTGCAAACCTGAAAAAGTCAGAGACGATCACGGCTTGCCCGTGTTGAAGGTGTGGCCGTGTCAGTTTTGAAGTTGAAGAGTCTCGCCTCGCAAGCATCCATTCGCCTCGCGAGTCTGGAAGTCAGAGAGCATCACGGTTGGGGCCTGATGGCCATAACGGGCGTAAGGAGGAAACTCTTCATATCCTCGCCTCGCGAGAATGCCAAAGGTTGCTGACAGTTCATGAAATTCGCCTCGCGAATGTGTGCTCGCCTCGCGAGCTAGCCAATTTCAGAATTTGTATAAAAGGCTGTTCTGAACATTTTGAAAAGACTTTTGCTTCTCCAACTTTCTGATATACATTTTTCTCTGTGATTTCGTTTTTGCCAAGGAGCACTAAGTCCTAGGATTAGTCTACTGTTTGAGGATCCTATATACTTGAGGTTATGTAAATCCCTATTTTAATTGTTTTTCCCTCTTCAATACCATACTTTGTATTTCTGTTTGCTTAATTCAGGAGTATATTGTATATTGTATTGATTTATTTCTGGTGATATCATGTTCCTATAATTAATCGCATCTGCTTAATTTGCGTGTGTACATTTCGTGTTCGCTTAGTTCACGAAGGGCTTAATCCCGTTTGCTTAATTCGGGAATAGGGACATGTATCTGTGGTAGTAGTTTCGCTTGTAAATTGCTACTACAACCAGGAGGGGATAAGACTTGGGATTACATTAACCAAGGATAGTTGGGAATTCTTGACAGTAGATTAATCGTTGTTTGATAATTGATAACCTCTTTTCAACTGCCTTGTTTTTGATTGCTCTGTTTTGTTTGTTTCTTATTTGCACTCCAATCCAAACCCCCCCCCCCCCCCCCCCCCAAAAAAACTGATTTTTGTGAAAGGTAATATTCTCAGAGTCCTTGAGAGACGACATCCGAGTTGTCGCACTATACTACAGTTTTAAACCCGCTCGTCCTTTTTGGCGCGTGCGCGACAGCGCGACCAAAAATTGGCACCGTTGCCGGGGACTCTGAGTTGTTATTTTTCGCAATTTGTTTTATTTTATTTTATTTTCTTTCTTTTAATTTCTGTTCTGTTTTGAATTGGTCTGGCTACTAGGTCTCATTGCCCTGAACTGTGTGATTTTGACCCGGAAATTGAAAGGACATTGCACACACTCCGTAGGGAATTTCGGGCTAGCACTAGTAGTGATTCCAATTTTAAAACTGCTTTTGAAAACATGGGAGACCAAAGGACTTTGAGGCAGCTTGCTGCCCCTGATGTGAATTACAATGGTTTGTGCATTGCTTATCCTGGTGCTGACACTCCTTTTGAGTTAAAATCTGGGCTAATCCATTTGTTGCCAAGATTTAATGGTCTTGCAGGTGAAGATCCACACAAGCACTTGAAAGAGTTCCAAGTTTTCTGCTCCACAACTTTGAGGCCAAAAGGAGTAACTGAGGATCATATCAAGTTGAAGGCTTTTCCATTCTCACTCCAGGGAGCTGCAAAAGATTGGCTATTATACCTTGCGCCGAATTCCATTACCACATGGAACGACTTGAAGAAGCTCTTCCTGGAGAAATATTTTCCTGCCTCCAGAGCCGTTGTAATTAGGAAAGAAATCTGTGGAATAAGGCAAGGAAATGAGTCGCTAGCTGAGTATTGGGAGAGGTTCAAGCAGTTGACATCTAGTTGCCCCCAGCACCAAATTTCTGAACAGCTCCTCATCCAATATTTTTATGAAGGATTGCAGCCGATGGATAGGAATATTTTGGATGCTGCCAGTGGGGGAGCATTGGTTGACAAGACTCCATCTGTTGCCAAGCAACTCATTGAGAACATGTCATTAAATTCCCAGCAATTCACTACAAGAAGAAATTCTGTTGATACTAGAGGTGTACATGAGATCCGCACTTCTTCTTCCAGCCATGACCGTGATGATAGAATTGACAGGCTCACTTCCTTGGTAGAGAAATTGGCAATGGATAGGGTTCAGCCTGCGGTATTGTGTGGCATGTGCAGTTCTCCTGAGCACCCATATGAAGCTTGTCCTATTTTGCAAGGAGGATCAATTACTGAATCACCTCAAGCCTTTGCAGTCCATCCGTATAATCAGGGCAATAACCAGAACAGATACAAAGATTCCGGATCTTTCAACAAATAGGTACCATCCCAGCTGGAGTAATCATCCTAATCTGCGGTATGGGAACTCATCCCAACAACCGATGGCACCTCGGTAATCCTCCGGTGACCACTTCGCACCGTCGGACCTTCGATTGATGACATGTGCAACCAAATAACTTCAAAATTCAATGCACAAAAGACTACACATTTCCCAGAGCAAATGGGACAGTTCCAGCACGATTCCAGGCCCTCACAGCACAATTTCAGCAGAGAACGGATGCGAGTATTCAGGCATTGCATACACAGATTGGACAGATGGCCACGAGACATAAATAACATAAAGCAAGGTCAAAGAACAACCCAGCTGCCAAAGACAAACAAAGTGATCAATCCTAATGCCTCCAACCCTAATGTGAGTTCCATATCTCTGAGGTCTGGAAAGGTTGTTGAGGCCACTTCTGGAAAGGATGAAGAAACTATGAAGGCCACTCCTGAGCCTACTGTTGAGGTTACTCCTGAACCTGTGGTTGAAGTTGGAACTGAGAGAGTGTATAGACCACCCATTCCATTCCCACACAGATTACAGAAAAATTTGAAGAGTGGTGGTGAAGACAAGGAGAAGGAAATTCTTGATGTTTTAAGAAAGGTGGGTGTTAATATCCCTCTGTTGGATGTGATCAAGCAAGTGCCCAGATATGCCAAATTTCTGAAGGACCTATGCACCAACAAGAGGAAGATGAAGACTAATGAGAGGGTTGACTTGGGAAGAAATGTCTCAGCGCTTATCCAGTCTAAGCCAGAAAGAGTTGTTGCTTTCACCCAGGCACTGCCACCGAAGTGCAAGGATCCAGGCACCTTCACTATCCCATGCACTATTGGGGACAAGAAGTTTGAAAACTGCATGTTGGACTTGGGAGCATCTATCAATGTCATGCCTACCTCCATCTTTAACAAACTGGATCTTGGTCCTTTGAAGTACACAGGTATCACCATTCAGTTGGCCAACAGAACCAGTGCCCGCCCCATGGGAATGGTGGAAGATGTACTAGTGCAAGTTGATGATCTGATCTTCCCAGCTGATTTCTACATCTTGGACATGGCAGGAGAGACACATTCCAGTAAATCACCAATCATCCTGGGCCGACCATTCATGAAGACAGCCAAGACTAACATTGATGTGGATGATGGGACCATGTCTATGAAGTTTGGGGATATAGTTGCAAAGTTTAACATATTTGATGCCATGAAATATCCAGTGGAAGAGCACTCTGTATTCCACATAGAGCTGATCTCTGAGACTATTGAGGACACCCATGAGAACTTGTTTTCTAATTTTCCACTTAATTCTGGCTGTGATGATATTTTTTCTTGTCTTGATTGTACTAACGCTAACCATTTTGTGGTTTGTGCTGAGATTGCTGCATGTTTAGCAGATGATAAAATTGTCAGTGCAGTGGATGAGAACCATGAAGAGGATGAAGTAGCACCGGAGGCCCTCTCTACCTCTTTGGACTTAGACTGCAAGGAATGGGATCCAGGTGACAGCTCCCGCTTACACTGCACTTGATCAGGGAGTACTCTTTTCCTTTCCCTCACTATGATCTTATAGTTCTGTTGTTCATTGGGGGCAATGCATGTTTTAAGTGTGGGGGAGGGAACTAGTTGTAGTTTTTCTTTTCTTTGAATAAAGTTTTCTTTTCTTGGAATAAAGCTCCTGAATAATCTGAGAAGCTCAGGGGCATTTGTGTGTTGAGTCTTTTGTTGGCAAGTTTGTTAGATTTTGATTGATGTTGCACAGATTGCTTGCATGATTGATATGTGATGATTCCCCCTAGGCTGAAAAAAAAAATTTGTGATTCCCATGTGAAATTGAAAACTGAACTTTGGGATTTTGTTATGATGGTATGATGAATGATAAGTTTGGGGTGATAGGGAGCACACACTAGGGATAGTATCTCTTTCAAACAATTTGCATGAATGTCCAGGTGAGGTTTTGAGCCTCCAACATGTTTTAAACTGTGTGAAAATCGCTTTCAAGTTGCACTTCCCTGGATTTGATTGAATCTCTTTTTGGTTTGCATGATTATATGTGTGTAGCAAATGATTTAGGCATTTTCTTTGTAAATAGCTACTTGGCCTGAATAAACCAATTCCTAATGCATGTTCCCTAGTTAGCCCTATTGAGCCTATTAGCCTATTAATTCTTGATAACCTAATGTTATAAGCCCAAAAATCTGGAAAACCATGTTAACCCGATCTTAGGATTAGGAGAGCATGTAATCTTAGAATGGGTGCAAGAAACTAAAGTTTGGGGTGGCTGCAAGGTGTAATATGTTGTTGGGATTGAGAAATAAAAAAATATATAGAAAAAAATTGGAGCCAAAGGCTTGTGAAAGAAAAAAATGTACAAATGTGTGAAAAACAAAAAAAAAATACAAAAAAAATACAAAAATGCCAAAAAGAAATAAAAAGGTTGTAGCCACCCAGAAGTGTAAAGAAAAAAAAAACAAAGAAAGGAACTTGAGTGAATTTCAAAGTGTAAATATAGTTCATGCTCTCTTAGTTCCTAGGGTATTCAGCTTAGTTCCTTTTGTATATCCTACCCTTAGCCAGGCCCCATTACAACCCATAAAAGACCTTCTGATGTTGCTTGCATGTTTTCTGTGGGAGCCATTTTGAGGTGAAAAGCAAATTTTTGGGAAGTGTTCTTGAAAAGTGAAACTGAGTGCAAGTTGTTAGCCTGACATAAACTGAGTGACTGAGTGAACAAATAATGCCCTTGTGAGGAAGGCAGTTGTTTGGATTTGGTGATCTCCCTCTTGTGTGTGACTTAGATTCCCTGCTTAGATTTCTGATTATTTTCATGATGAAACTCTCAACTGTTTAGAATAAATGAATGTGGGGATTGCTCTGTTTGAAAAGGGGGAAAGCAATGAAGAAAAATGTTTTGATGAAGTTGCTTGAATTTGTGCAATGTTGATTGGATCTTTTAAGCTTGCCAGGTCTTGAGTCTTTTTAATTTTTGAGTCTTAGTTTGCTTGGGGACAAGCAAAGTTTAAGTTTGGGGTATTTTGATAAGCCTCTGGCTCATCTAGTTTTGTGGCTAGTATGACCAGGGTTTTGTGCAAATTATATCGTATTTTTACCCAAATTAGATTAGATTGTCCTTAAGCAAGGTTTTGAGTCTCTAGAGTAGTTTTAAGTTAATTTAGTTAGTTTTGAGTCAAAATAATACACTTATGGTTATTTCCTTGTTTTCAGGTTAAGTAGAAGCTGAGAAAATAAAGAACAGAGGTCTCGCCCCGCGAAGGACACGCTCGCCACGCGACCCCGAAGCCTGACTGTTCCAAGAAATTGCCAAAGTCTCTGGTTTGCCTCGCGAAGAAGGTCTCGCCCCGCGTGTCTTGCAAACCTGAAAAAGTCAGAGACGATCACGGCTTGCCCGTGTTGAAGGTGTGGCCGTGGCAGTTTTGAAGTTGAAGAGTCTCGCCTCGCGAGCATCCATTCGCCTCGCGAGTCTGGAAGTCAGAGAGCATCACGGTTGGGGCCTGATGGCCATAACGGGCGTAAGGAGGAAACTCTTCATATCCTCGCCTCGCGAGAATGCCAAAGGTTGCTGACAGTTCATGAAATTCGCCTCGCGAATGTGTGCTCGCCTCGCGAGCTAGCCAATTTCAGAATTTGTATAAAAGGCTGTTCTGAACATTTTGAAAAGACTTTTGCTTCTCCAACTTTCTGATATACATTTTTCTCTGTGATTTCGTTTTTGCCATGGAGCACTAAGTCCTAGGATTAGTCTACTGTTTGAGGATCCTATATACTTGAGGTTATGTAAATCCCTATTTTAATTGCTTTTCCCTCTTCAATACCATACTTTGTATTTCTGTTTGCTTAATTCAGGAGTATATTGTATTGTATTGATTTATTTCTGGTGATATCATGTTCCTATAATTAATCGCATCTGCTTAATTTGCGTGTGTACATTTCGTGTTCGCTTAGTTCACGAAGGGCTTAATCCCGTTTGCTTAATTCGGGAATAGGGACATGTATCTGTGGTAGTAGTTTCGCTTGTAAATTGCTACTACAACCGGGAGGGGATAAGAACCTGCTTAGGGCTTGGGATTACATTAACCAAGGATAGTTGGGAATTCTTGACAGTAGATTAATCGTTGTTTGATAATTGATAACCTCTTTTCAACTGCCTTGTTTTTGATTGCTCTGTTTTGTTTGTTTCTTATTTGCACTCCAATCCAAACCCCCCCCCAAAACTGATTTTTGTGAAAGGTAATATTCTCAGAGTCCTTGAGAGACGACATCCGAGTTGTCGCACTATACTACAGTTTTAAACCCGCTCATCCTTTTTCGCGCGTGCGCGACAGCACGACCAACTTGTTTAGAGGATAATGATTAAACAACTAATTGGAAAATTAATTGTGTTGAATGGGCTAGGAATAGCCGTCAAGTCTTTAAGTAGCTGGACGTGCTTAACATTTCTCTGAGTGAATTTAATTTGAACTTAGAAATAAGAAGCATTTAATGAAACTCAGTTGTTACTGTTGGAAAGCAAATTTTAATTCACGGACTAAATGATGTAGCGTCATGAAGCATAAATTAACCTGCAGTTAAGATTACAGAGGATTAGTTTCCTAGCTGTCACCCATTCTGTTTGAAAACCTCCATTTTCTGATTTTACCATTTCTTTGCAATTTACAATTACTGCTTTGAGATCCAATTATTCCTCTTACTTTACATGCTCAAAATCAATCTTTATTTTATTAAGCTAAATAGAAAAGGTTAAAACTAGAATTTGTATTCAAATCATTTAAATCCTCGTGGGAACAATCTCTATTCACACTTTATTACTTGTTGACTATATGTTTACTTGCACACTCTGCACATATTCACTAAATATGGCAACAAGTTTTTGGCCCCGTTGCCAGGGATTGACAATGGTGTTGAATATTTAAATTCTTTTGTTAACTTCTTCTATTTAGCTAGTACTGAAAACTGTGTGCACCTTGCTCAGTAACATGTTTTATAGCTGCATGCGCAACAAGGGTACACCTGAGTTTCAAATAGACTTGGAGATAGAGAAAATAGGAAAGAGGCTAAGGAAGAAAACTAAAGAGCAAAGAGATAGAGATCAACACCTTGACATAGGCTTCATGGCTCATATTCTGGGAAATTAGGATGAGGATCAGCCTGGTATGATAGAAATGGCAAATGATAAGGAGAGGTCCATCAGGGACTATGCTGTCTTTGATCCCCAAACCATGAGCACTGGGATTGTGAGACCAGAAATAACTACCCAGCAGTTTGAGTTCAAACCAATGATGTTCCAAATGCTTCAAGCTGTTGGGAAGTTCAGTGGTGCCCCTACTGAAGATCCACACTTGCATCTGAGGCAATTTCTGGAAGTGGCCAGCAATTTCAAGTTTCCTAGAGTAAGTGATGATGCTTTCAAGTTAAGGCTCTTTCCTTTCTCTCTGAGGGATAAATCCAAGACTTGATTGAACTCTTTGGAATCCAGTTCCATCACTTCGTGGAATGGCCTAGCTGAAAAGTTCTTGACTAAGTACTTTCCTCTTACTAAAAATTCAAGAATGAGAAGTGATATAACTTCATTCAGGCAAAATGATGATGAATCCCTGTATGAATCGTGGGAGAGGTTTAATGAGCTTTTGAGAAGATTTCCTCATCATAGTATTCTTGTATGCATCCAAATGGAAACCTTCTACAATGGACTGCTGCCACCTTCAAGATTGATGTTAGATGCTTCATCTGGAGGTACATTCTTGATAAAATCATACAATGAAGCTTATGTATTGATTGAGAGCATAGCTGCTAATAACTATCAATAACTAACTGTGAGGGCTAACTCTGCTAAAACCCCTGCTGGAGTGCTTGAGGTGAAAGAATCAAATGCTTTATCTGCTCAGCTAACTGCCATCACTAACATGATGAAAAATCTGACTGCTACAATTGCAAGTAAGGAACCTACTATGGTTGAACCTGTGGTGGCTCAAGTGAGTCCTACTTCCTGTGTTTTTTGTGGAGGGGAGCATCTGTTTGAAGAGTGTCCCAACAACCTAGTATCATTGAATTATGTGGGAAATAGAGCGAACAATGGATACTCCAAAACCTACAATCCTGGTTGGAAACAACACCCAAATTTTAATTATGGGAATTACAACAACACATTGAATTCCTCGGTTGGAAATTCTCCACAACAACACCAATAACAGGGACAGAACAGCCAGCAGCAGCAGAATTAAGCCCCTGCAAGGGAATCATCTTTGGAAGCTATGTTGAAAGCTTTCATGTCTGAAACTAAGGCTCAGATCCAGAATCAAGGAGCTGCTGTAAGAAATTTGGAGAACCAAGTAGGTCAGTTTGCCACTGCATTAGCTAACGGACCTGTTGGTACCTTACCTGCTTCCAGAGCCTCCATCTTCCTCAATTGATAAAGGGAAGGAGCAAGTTAAAGCCATAAATTTAAGAAGTGGCAAAGAGCTACAGGATGTTGTAGCACCTAAGCAGTAGGGAACAAAGCCAACCGAACCAGCTGAAATAGAGAAGTCTAAGCATGACTCGGTTCCACTACCTGAAGATAAAGTGCATGTCACTTCTAAGTGGACTAAGCCTAAGCTGATTCCAGAGAGGACTCTTCCTCCATTTCCACAAAAGTTGAAAAAAACATCTCAAGAGAAATAGTTTAACAAATTTCTGGAAATTCTGAAGCAGTTGCACATCAACATACCTCTGGTTGAAGCTCTGCAGCGAATGCCGAACTACACCAAATTAATGAAAGACATTCTTACCAAGAGAAAGAGATTTGGAGAATTTGAAACAGTGGCAATGACAAAGGAGTGCAGCCAGCTGTTACAGAACAAAGTTCCTCATAAAATGAAAGATCCAGGCAGTTTTACAATCCCTTGTTGTATAGGGAATACTTATTGTGGAAAAGCTATGTGTGATATTGGAGCTAGAATTAATCTGATGCCTATGTCCATTTTCAAGCAACTGAG
Source organism: Sophora flavescens (assembly GCA_030762895.1). Taxonomy (NCBI): domain Eukaryota; kingdom Viridiplantae; phylum Streptophyta; class Magnoliopsida; order Fabales; family Fabaceae; genus Sophora; species Sophora flavescens. The sequence continues at coordinate 146,289,042 of CM061062.1, forward strand.
AATTGGTGAAGCCAGGCCTACCACTGTGACTCTGCAACTTACGGATAGATCCATTGCTTACCCAGAAGGAAAGATTGAGGATGTCCTAATCAAAGTAGATAGATTTGTGTTTCCAGTAGACTTTATTATCCTCGACTTTGAGGCTGATAAGGAAGTACCAATCATCCTTGGAAGACCCTTTCTGGCAATTGGAAGAACATTGATAGATGTGCAGAAAGGAGAGCTTTTATGTTATTACTGGTATTGAATCCCTTATTCAAGAGCAACTTTTACCAACAGGGCAAGGCTTAGAATCAGAGTTTGAAATGTGTGAAAAAACTGATTTTGGAAATGAAGAACTGAAGCTGCTAGTTGAAGAAAAGTTGGCACAAAGATATTGGGTCAGAAAATATGAACCTTTGGAATTAACTGCAGACACTTTGAAGGAGATTGTCCCCTCTATTGAAATACCTCCCACCCTTGAACTAAAACAACTACCTTCTCATCTGAAATATGTCTATCTTGGAGAATAGGAAACTCTTCCAATCATCATTTCTTCCTTCTTAACTTTTGAGCAAGAAGATAATCTCCTTTCAGTTTTGAAGAGGAACAAAAAGGCTATTGGATGGCAAATGGAAGACATTAGAGGAATCAGTCCTAGTCTTTGTATGCACAGAGTCTTGTTGGAAGAAAATTCCAAGAATTCCATTGAATGCCAGAGACAATTAAATCCAATAATGAAAGAAGTAATGAAGAAGGAAATCATCAAATGGCTTGATGCAGGAATCATTTACCCCATTTCAGATAGTGTGTGGGATAGCCCTATGCAATGTGTTCCAAAGAAGGGAGGAGTCACTGTGGTGAAAAATGAAAAGAATGAACTTATTCCCACAAGGACAGTCATAGGGTGGAGGATATGTATGGATTATAGAAAGCTGAACAAGGCCACAAGGAAGGATCACTTTCCACTACCATTCATTGATCAGATGCTTGATAGGTTGTCTGGGGGAGAATTTTATTGCTTCCTAGATGGTTATTCAGGTTATAATCAGATAGCAGTGGCACCAGAAGACCACTTTTACTTGTCCATGTGGTACATTTGCCTACAGAAGCCTTTTGGGCTCTGTAATGCTCTAGGAACTTTTCAGAGATGCATGATGGCTATATTTTCATATTTCATTGAGAAAACTATGGAGATTTTCATGGATGATTTTTCAGTATTTGGGGATTAATTCATTGGATGGTTCACCAATTTAGAGCAGGTACTGGACAAATGTGAAGAAACCAATTTAGTTTTGAATTGGGAAAAATGTCATTTCATGGTCAAGGAAGGCATTGTCTTGGGCGACAAAGTGTCAAAAAAAGGGTCTAGAGGTGGACAAAGCTAAGATTGAGGTGATTGAAAAACTTCCCCCACCTAATTCTGTCAAGGGCATCAGAAGTTTTCTAGGACATGCTGGATTTTATAGGAGATTCATTAAAGATTTTTCCAAAATATCAAAGCCACTGTGCAAATTACTGGAGCATGATAGTGCATTTGACTTCACAGATGAGTGCTTATCAGCTTTCGAAACTTTGAAGATGGCTTTGATCATTGCCCCTGTAATAGTAGCCCAGATTGGGAGAAGCCATTTGAGTTAATGTGTGATGCAAGGGATTTTGCAGTGGAGGATGTGCTAGGTCAAAGGCATAACAATATTTTTCACACTATCTATTATGCTAGCAAGACCTTCATTGATGCTCAGATCAACTACACTACTACATAAAAATAGTTGCTAGCAGTTGTGTTTGCTTTTGACAAATTCAGACCTTATTTGGTGGGAACCAAAGTTGTGGTGTACACAGATCATGCAGTCATCAAATACCTTATTGACAAGAACAATGCAAGGCCAAGGCTTATCAGATGGGTCCTATTGCTTCAAGAATTTGATTTAGAAATCAAGGAAAAGAAAAGTATTGAAAACCAAGTAGCTAATCATCTCTCCAGAATTGTTGAAGGAGAAGAAGCCAAACCTCAAAGAGAAATCAAGGAGAATTTCCCTGATGAGCACCTTCTGTTGATAGAGGATGTTGCAGTACCCTGGTACGCAAACATGGTGAACTTTCTGGTCATGGGGATAATTCCAGTGGAAATGAACTATCAACAGAGAATGAGGTTTTTACATCAAGCTAAGCATTTTTACAGGGATGAACCCTTCCTGTAAAAATATGCCAGGATCAGATCATGAGGAGATGTGTTGCTGAGGAAGAAATGCAAGATATCCTTAGTGATTGCCATGCCGCTCCTTATGGTGGTCACTTTGGAGGAAAAAGAACTGCTGCAAAGGTCTTGCAATCAGGGTACTTTTGGCCTACTTTGTTCAGAGATACTCAGGAGTATGCCAAGAATTGTGATAGATGTCGGAGGGTGGGAAATATTTCCATTAGACAAGAACTGCCACTTAACACCATTTTGGAGATTGAATTGTTTGATGTGTGGGGAATAGGCTTCATTGGACCTTTCCCTGTGTCCAATGGAAATGCTTACATCTTAGTTGCAGTAGACTATGTGTCCAAATGGGTGGAAGTAGTAGCTTCGCCCTCCAATGATGCTAGAGTAGTCACAATGTTCCTGCACAAGAATATTTTCACCAGGTTTGGCACTCCTAGAACTATAATCAGTGATGAAGGCTCTCATTTTTGCAACAAGTTGTTTGCTATCTTGCTTGCGAAATATGGAGTGAAACACAAGGTGGCTACTGCCTATCACCCTCAGACAAGTGGTCAAGATGAAGCGTCTAACAGAGATATCAAAAGAATCCTTGAGAAGATGGTGAATCCCTCTAGAAAGGATTGGTCTATACACTTAGATGATGCTCTCTGGGCTTGCAGGACTGCTTTCAATACCCCCATTGGCATGTCCCCTTATAGATTGGTTTATGGCAAAGCTTACCATTTACCAATAGAGCAGGAACACAAGGCATTATGGGCCATTAAGAAGTTGAATTTTGATGCACAAGCAGCTGGAGAAGCAAGAATGTTGCAGCTGAATGAACTTGAAGAGTTAAGGCTCTTTGCCTATGAAAATTCTGAAGCATACAAGAACGAGGTCAAGGCCTTGCATGATCAGAAAACCCAACCCAGGGAACTAGTTGAAGGCATGCAAGTGCTCTTGTTCAATTCCAGACTTAAACTGCTCCCTGGGAAATTGAAACCAATGTGGTCTGGACCATTTAAATTGGTCAAGGTATACCCTCATGGAGCTGTGGAATTGTTGGATGATAGATCTGGAAGAGAGTTCAAAGTCAATGGCCAAAGGGTGAAGCAATATTGGCGTGAGCCTTGTGCAAGAATGAAGGCCACCATCCATCTTTCAGACCCTTAGCCACAAGTGTGGAGTCAGGCTGAGGACATTAAACCAAGCACTACTGGGAGGCAGCCTAGCTTATATCCTTTTCTTTGTCTTATAATTTCAGTTAATTGGTTTTATTCAGTTTAATTAGTTTAGTTAGTGCTATTTTATAATAAATAAATGCTTCTAACATGTGAGTGCAGACTGAAGCATTTTAAGCCCAAGGTTGTGCTGGAAAAGGTGGGTGGTGTGGTCACATCAGGCCCAGTTAACAGAGACGTTAAAAGGTGATGGTTGGGACAGCACGCAAGCCCAAGGTGGAAAGCAATAATTTTCAAATTTCCAATTTTAAAAGCTGAACGGTTTTGGGGGGAGGAGTTACAGAAATCGTGGGGAATGAAAGTTGTCCTTAACCAACAATTAATGAGCACCATCCTTACCACCACTCACATCCATCCCCAACCTCTCACCCCAACCTTCTGCCCTCTATTAAAGCCCTTGTCTTCTCTGCCCTAACCCCACACTGACCCTACTTCTCATACCTTCTGTCTCACTCATCCCATCACTATCTGTCAACATCAACCTAACCCATTTTCACCCACTTCATATTTCATTTTAAAATCAAACACCCAAGCTTCCAAGAAACCCGTGGCCGTTCTTTCTTCTTCTTCCTCTCAGGATTTTGACAAAACCTTTGGGGATGAGGAGAGCGGATTGAAGTATGAAAAATAGATTAAGAAGAGGAGATTCCATTTGGAAAAAGGTTTCTTCCTCCTTGATACTGACCATTAAGGTCTCACTGAAGAGGTGGCCAAGTTGATTGACACCCATCAATGAAAGAAATTTGTTGCTCACCCTAGGGACCCCATAGCTCCACTTGTGAGGGAGTTTTACTGAAACCTCACCTCGCCCCAACAGAAGTATGTCTTGGTGAGGGGGTCCAAGGTCTCGTTCTCTGCTTACACTCTGAACAGACGTTGGGGGTTTACGGAGGTTGATGATGAGTACAACACTGAGCTAGCAGGAGTTGAAGAAACTACCCTCAATGACATGATGAAGGAAGTCACAGTGGAAGGTGCTGAATGGATCAAGCAAGATGATAATTGGAAAATTGCAAGGGCTGACCTCACCCCCTTAGCCAAAGTTTGGTATCACATCATAAGGCACAAGATACTCCCCACTGCTCACTTGGAAACAGTTAACAAGGAGAGGCTCGTTCTCCTCTATTGCATCCTAAAGGGGAAGAAGATCCATTTGGGGAAGCTAACAGAGAAGGAAATCATTTCCTGTGCTTTCAAGCCGGAAGGGCTTTTATTTTTCCCCTCATTGATCACTTCTCTGTGTTTGAGGAGTGGAGTAAAAGCAAAGCCAGGAGAGGAGGTCATTGCAAACAAGGGAGCTGTAGATTGGCTAGCAATCAAGCGGTTTACGGGGTCAACTTCAAAGGTGGCTACACAAGAACCACCTTCTGGGCAGAAGGATCACCCAGAGGGTTTGGAGAAGAAAATTGACTTATGTTACCAGATGCTGCAGCATAATATGAAGCAGCAACAACTCTTTTGGGAATTTTCCAAAGAACAACACTTGTGGCAACAAAGGACCCATGGAATCAACAAGTCGAGACAATGCGTCTATCCTCCCCTGTTCCCTGAAGCCAGTTTTGAACCATTCCAGTAATCTACCCTTGAACTTGCAAAGCAACCTGAGCCTGAAAACCCACTGTGCCAGATAATGAGCCTGAGAATGCACCTGTGAACCCTACTGCAAGTGAGCATTCTGTGGACAACAATGAAGTCCACTCTGACTAGACACCACCTCCACCACAAAGGAATCCTACCTCACCTCCAATAAGGGCTGAAAGGGAAGCTGAAAAGGCTAATGCTAAGACTGGTGAAGATTCTGAGGATGATATGCCTCTTAGACAAAAAATGGAGACCCTCAAATCTTCCAAGACTGCAAAATCTCAAGCCTAAACTGGTGGAAGGGAGGTTGTGGAGGTAGGTTGAGACGTAAGCCCTGAGGTGGCCATTACCAATGAGGTGGAAGCAACCAGCAAGCCTACAATGCAGCAACTAGCCAAGTCTGGTGGGAGAAGGAGCAGTTCTCGTCTGGCTCAGTCATGGGTAAAAGTATCACTTAAGGTGCTGCAGCATGCTGCAGCATCAGATTATCAGGATTTCTTTTTATGTCCCTCTTAGTAGTTTAATTTCTGTTTTGGATAATGGGTATAGTGGAATAGGGTTGTTTGTTTGTTTTAATTTCCTTGTGAATGAGGTTTGGTCATGCCCCCACTGTGTCAAACCAATTAATGATTAATGATGTAGTTGGGGGCCTTTTTGGAAAAAAAAAAATTGGATGAATGAATTAATGGATAGTGTTTGTTGTCCATGTACATCTGATGAAGACACTCTGTTTGTGTATGCTTTATTGCTTGTGCAACACTTTAGCACCCTGGATTAATCCTTTCTCACCACATAACCCCTAACTCAAAATGGACTTAAAGAAAGCACTGCATACAAAGTCACCAATCAATTGGGGAATTGGGTTTCAGGGACCCTTATCCAAAGAATATAGGGTGAAGTTTTCATTAGATTCCAAACTAAGTTTGGGGGTGTGTGAGATTAAATCAGATGTTGTAGCACTCTACAGCATAAATCCTGTGAGCTTTTGGGCTTCAACATATTCTTTCGTCATGCATTCCATTCATATGTTTACTCTGCAGAACTTGCCTTATATCTGTGATTCATTGCAGACAAAATAGCTTGAGGCAATTTTTTTCTTGTTTTCGCTACTGAAACTTAAAAGGCCAACCCTGCAATAATATCCTTTGTCCCCTTTGAGCCTGAGACTTTCTTGTTTGAAGTAAGTCACATTACAAGCCCATTTTCCCTGAAAAACAATGTAATACCCTATTTAGGTGGAGTTTGGGATTTTTTCTAAGTATCATCTGAATGTGGATCCTTACCAAAATGGTTGAGGACAACCATTAATATAAGTTTCGGGGAGGGTACCTATGCAACAAAAGAAGGGAAGGAAAAGGCACCAAATGAAAAAAGTGAAACTAAAGAAACTGCAAAGTGTATTTACAATCAAGTGGCCTTTCCTTCCTTTATTCGTTATTCAAAAAGAAAAAAAAAACTCAAAGATCAAAAATCTATTCAAGTACCCCTCCTCGTCATAAAAAATGTGACAAAATTATAGAATTGCCTAAGTTTGGGGGGTTGATTTGGACTAGAGATCTTGAACTCCACCTAATTAAGCTACTATCCAAATCATTCCACACCTGAGCCTTAGCCCCCTTATACCCAATAAAGCCCTCTTGCTGTGTGCAATATGTGTTTGTGTTTTTGATTGGTAGATATTTGTCACGCCTATGATAGAGTTGCATGTGAATGATGATTGAGTGAAACACCAACAAGAACATGAAGCTGAGTTAATAGAGTTATGTAACAAATCCAAAAGTGCGTTAAGCCCCTTTTCTTAGGAAGATAATCTGGTGAGCCCTCATCCTTTTGTCCTATTGATAAGTAAATGCACCCAAGACTCTGTTGACAGGTGGTTTGGCTAGCGTCTCTTTGATAAAGCTGAGTTGTGAGCATAGGGAAGTCACACACACACTTTGGAAGGTGATTAAGAAAGGGTGTTTTGTGTTTAGCATGTCTTTGAAAATGCATCTGAGGACTGCCATGGATTTTGCATATGCTGTTCTGATTTTGTTCATGGTTTGCTAGTTCTTGTTAAAGTGTCATAACTTGAGGACAAGCCGTGGTTCAAGTTTGGGGGTGTGATAACTCTTAGAAATAAGAGTTATTACTATTCTTTTAGCTTAATCATTATCTTGTTTTGAATAATTTTGAAAAATAAAATCTAGTTTTGCTGTGCTTAGCAAATATTTGTGTTGAACTGTTAAAATGCTGAAAAAGACTTTGAATTTTGAAATATTATTGCTGAAGAATTGTTTGAGTTTTGAGCAGGTTGTATTGGTCAAAATGGCTGAAGGAGCTGCTCTGAATTGCTATGGAATGATGCAGCTTCTGGGGAGTGATTCACTACAAGACAAAAACAATTCCAGTTCAGCTCCTATCCACTAGAGGACAAAAGACCTGCTTCGCTGTCCTAAAAGGAAGAAAGAGAAAATGCAAGGCAGCAGTTGGGTGTACTTGGGAATTGGACCAAGGATTATTTTAATATTTGAATTTTTGTAAAGCCCAAAAAGTGAGACATGAGAGAGAAGGTGCAAACCCTACTTGGGGGACACTAGTACATATAGTGAGATGCCAGCCTCCTTTTAGGGTCAGCTTGGTACAGAGTATAGCAGCCACCATTTTCAGCACTATCCTCTATGTAATTATGTTTTTATGTTTTATGTCTTCACTTTCCATATTATTATTATTATTTTGTCTTTAAGCTCATTATGAGCTAATTTCGCTTAGCTAGGAACTATGAATTTGTAATCAATACTTATGGGTGATTTATGCAATGGATGTTATTCATTTTCCTCTTCTTTGCGTAAATGTTATTTTAGTTTGGATTGATCAACTAAGATGAGATATTAGCTGGCTAAGTTTGGAAAAACTTAGTTAGTGGACTTGTTTAGAGGATAATGATTAAACAACTAATTGGAAAATTAGTTGTGTTGAATGAGCTAGGAATAGCCTTCAAGTCTTTAAGTAGCTGGACGTGCTTAACCTTTCTCTGAGTGAATTTAATTTGAACTTAGAAATAAGAAGTATTTAATGAAACTCGGTTGTTACTGCTAGAAAGCAAATTTTAATTCATGGACTAAATGCTATAGCATCCTGAAGCATATATTACCCTGCAGTTAAGATTACCGAGGATTAGTTTCCTAGCTGTCACCCATTTTGTTAGAAAACCTTCATTTACTGATTTTACCATTTCTTTGCAATTTACAATTACTGCTTTGAGATCCAATTACTCCTCACACTTTATTACTTGTTGACTGTGTTCACTTGCGCGCACACTCTCCACATATTCACTAAATGTGGCAACAATGACCTTAAGTTTATCTTCATGCACACTTATCAGACTTCTCAGTAATTTCATACGGTTCAATATTTCCATACTAGCTTAATCTATTTGGAATCATTAAAACTTAGAGAATTTACACATTGAATGTGTCTCAGACTTATGAGGTCTCAACACATCAGTAGCAGGAGGCGGCAGAACTGGAGGAGCAGCAGGCGGTACAACTATAGAAGCATCACCATGAGCAACTGGAGGATGGATCCTCATCTGCTCCAACACCAACCACAGTGTCTGGCCCTGCTCCATGGTCGTCTGCATCAGCTGCTGGTGTCCCCTCGTTGAATGTGCAATTTGCTCCGCAATCACCCGCTCCTTCTCCCTCTCCCTCTTCTCCCTAAGCTATGCGTTCAGCTGGGTGATGGTGTCCTGCATCTAGTTGAACTTCTTCGGAGGGACGGTATCCACGTAGGAAGGATGGTGTCCTACATCCATTTCCGATTCTCCGGAATCTCCATTGCTGCCAATTAAGTAGACAAAGCAACCTACAACGACACTTATATTGTTATGGTGCATTCCAAGATCTCTATCAATCTCCTTCTTATGACAAGGTATGAACCTATCCCATTCGAGAAGAAACCTTTACCACACTCGGTTAATAATAGTTATTCCCTTATTCAAATGCCTTATACTTAACTAAATTTCAGCAACATTTCCCATTGGTCTCCAAGTACACAACACGAGCATGGTGAGATCCACCGCGATCAAGTATGTATCAGGAGAGTAAAAGGAAATGCATCAGACCGAGATTTCATCAAGTATATAAGGCATTTGAACATGGAAATGACTATTATACGAGTGTGAAAAAGGTTTCTCCCAAAACTGTCCCACTTGGACAATTCAAGATTCAATACAATGAGCATGTGTGCATTGAGAAGGTACGCATGCTCATTAATATCGAATCTCAAACAGGAAACTAAGGCTTTCATAAATAATTAACTATAACAAAAAATAAAACCATTAACCTATAAATATTGCAAAATAGTTGAGCTTATATATATTGCAGCATAATTCAATACGAACTAAGATAAAATATTGTAGCATATATACATCCTATTGAGCTCTGCTCTCCACTAACAAGTAACTCATAATTGTCAAAAACATGCATAAATTCTAAATTATCAGTACATAACCAGCATCCTGCCTTTCGAACAGAATCACATCCTATTGAGCTCCGCTCTCCACTAACAAACAACGCATAATTGCAAACACATGCATAAACGATAAATTATCACCACACAACCAACATCCTGCCTTTCGGACAGGATCACATCCTATTGAACTCAGCTCTCCACAAACAAAGAACACAATAATTCATATAACACATGCATATACTATAAATTATCAGCACACAACCAACACCCCGCCTTTTGGACAAGATCACATCCTATTGAGCTCAGCTCTCTACTGACAAACAATACGGTAATCCACATAACAAATTAATAGAGTGTTGCGACATCATACCTGAGAGAAAAAAACACAGAACCGAGTAAGGATAAAGGGAGGAGCCGGATACAACATACAACAGAAGAATATAACAGCAAGGACCTATCATGCATTAATGAAATTAGTCGCGTTACCAATCAAGAAAATATAATAGCTACACAAATTAAATACCAAAGAGCCAAAAACAAACAGAATGACAAATATAAAAAATAGAATATCAAGAAGACCGAAAACCAAAAATAATTTTATAAGACTATTAACATAAAAATTAGAATACACTACAAAAAAAGGTCATTTAGCGACCGAAAATAGTGACCGAATTTTTAGGTTCCTTTTTGCGACCGAAATAGCGACCGATTGTAGGATCTACATGAAACAATGGTTAGAGTTGAATCTGCGATCGAAATAGCGACCGAAATAGAGCGTAGCAGAGATATCGGTCGCTACTTCGGTTGCTAAACAAAGGAAAGTAAAAGTCAGAAATTTATGAATTGTTAGCGACCGAAATGGCGACCGAAAAAAATGCAACGGTCAAATTGTGTTTATATTAGCGACCGATTTAGAAATCCGTTGCTAAATTTATGAATTCATGCTTTAAACCTTAATTATATTTACGACCGATATGAATTTGGTCGCTAAAAGGCGCGTTAAAAAATAAAATTGCGCGTGTTAGCGACCAAAATTTATATCGGTCGCTACAATTACAAATTCAAATTAAGACTAACCATATTAGCGACCGGTTTAGCGACCGAATTAATTCGGTCGCTAAAACTGAAATCTCTAAATTCGACAGAACCTCCTTCTTCCTCATTTTTTCCGTCGCGTTTCTCTCTCCCACCCACTGTTTCTCTCTTCTATGGCGCGCGCTCCGGTCACCTCAACACCCCAAGACACCTCCGGTCACCACCGTCATCTCCCCTCTGCTCAGGTAAGCTCTCCTCTACTCCATCTCTCTGTCTCTGTGTCTCTCGCATATATCTCTCTCTGTCTCACTGTTTCTCTCTTCCTAGCCGCGCGCTCCGGCCACCACAAGCCACCTCATGTCACCACCATCATCCCCTCTGCTCAGGTAAGCTCTCCTCTACTCCATCTCTCTCTCTGTCTCTGTTTCTCTCGCATCTCTCTCTGTCTCACTACCATTTATGGATCAATGCCTGCATTTTCTTTTTCTTGGTTTCCATCGATTTCTCAACTCTCATATTTGGGTTAGCAACAAAAGTTTCATAAAAGGAACAAAATTTTCATAAAAGTTTAATATGGAATTGTAGGGGTACTGGTGGTAGGAATTTTGCCAATTTTGTCAAAGATCTTATCAATATCTATCACCTAGATTTTGTTGCAATTCTTGAACCTAGAATAAGTGGCTCTTCTGCTGATAGAGTCATCCAAAAAATAGGTTTAGTAGAGGGTGCAAGGGTTGATGCTAGTGGCTTCTCAAGAGGCATTTGGTGCCTCTGGAAAAACAGCTTTATGCCTACCATTGTAGTTGATTCTTCTAGGTACTGTATCCACCTCAAATTAAATCACAACTCTCTGGACTTTTGGTTCTTTTGTGGTTTATGCTAGCCCGAATGTTGGTATCAGGCAACAAGATTGGCAAGAACTTAGGGATTTTGAGGCTTCCAACCCGAGTCCCTGGTGCTTGGCTAGGGATATCAACTCTATCATCTCTCATAATGAAAGGTTGGAGGATCCACTTTTAACCAAAGATCTAGCTCTAACTTTGTGGAGTGTATTGATGATTGTGGCCTGATAGACATGGGTTTCTCTGGAGTCCCCTTTACTTGGTCTAGAGGAAACCTTAAATAGAGACTTGATAGAGTCCTATGTAATTTGGAATGGCAATCCAAATTTCCTAGCAGTTCTGTTACCAATGTCCCATTAGAATCCTCGGACCATAGTGGTCTTTGGTTTAAGATGGAAGGTGGTATAGAGAGACCTAGTAGAAACTACTTTAAGTTGCTTGGAGCTTGGTTAGATCATGTTGACTTTGACAGTATTGTTCAACATTCTTGGTGCAGTTCAAGCACTTGGAATGATAATATAAAGAGGCTTACCTCTAACCTTAAGTCCTGGAATAAAGATACTTTTGGGAATATCTTCAAGAGAAAACATTGAATTATTAAAAGACTTGAAGGTATCAAGAATGCTATTTTAATTGGCCCTAACGAAAGACTTCAAAACCTAAGAGCCGAGCTTTGGGGTGAGTACAATTTAATAAATGCTCATGAAGAAAGCTACTGGTATCAACAAGCCAGAAGCAAATGGGTATCCCTAGGTGACTCCAATACTAGATTTTTTCACTAATCCACTCTAAAAAGAAGAAGACAAAACAGTATTATGGCCTTACTTGATAACAATGACCAATGGATCTATGATGACAAAGATATTTAGAACCATGTTATCCAACACTTCTCTAATCTCTACTCTTCTAACAACTATGCTTTAAACTAGTTTCATTGTATCTCCTCCTTCCCAGTTATAAAAGAAGAGGACAGAACCTTTCTAGAGAAAGATGTGACATTAGAAGAAACAAGGAAAGCTCTCTTTAGCATGAGTAGCTACAAATCCCCTGGGCCTAATGGCTTCCATCCCATCTTCTTTAAAAGGCAGTGGCACTCCATAGGACATTCTGTTTTCAATCTCGTAGCTGAATGTTTTGCTAATCCTAGCAAAATTAGGGACTTGAATCAAACCCTCATTACCCTTATCCCTAAATGTGATGACCCTTCTAGAGTGTCTCAACTAAGACCTATTGCCTTATGCAATGTTAGCTACAAGATTATTTCCAAAATAATAGTTCAAAGACTGAAAACTTTTCTTCCTTATGTTATTTCTCCCAACCAGAGCAGTTTTATAGAAGGAAGATCAACTATAGATAACATCCTTGTGATGCAAGAGGCCATTCACTCCCTCAATCATATCAAAGGGAACAAGGGCTTTATGATCATCAAACTAAACTTGGAAAAAGCCTATGATAGGCTAGAATGGAGTTTCATCTTAGAATCCCTTGAATTGCTTAACATTCCTGCTTCTTTGATTAATTTGATTTATTACTGCATATCTTCATCCAATCTAAGCATTAATTGGAATGGCAATAAATCGGACTCCTTCTCTTCCTCTAGAGGCTTGAGACAAGGAGACCCCATCTCTCCCTATCTCTTTGTCATTGCCTTAGAAAGACTTGGACATAGAATATGTTATTTGGTTAATGCTGGTTCTTGGAGTCCTCTGACTTTTGGAAGAGGCAGCCATGGCCCCAAACTCTCCCACATTTGCTTTGCCGATGACCTTGTCTTTGTCTCAGAAGCTAATCTAACTCAATCATAGACTATTAGACAAGTTATGAATGATTTCTGTTTAAGCGCAGGACAAAAGGTAAACTTACTTAAGTCCAAGGTTTTTTTTTCCAAAAATGTGAGAATTGAACTTGCTGATCAGATTAGCCTTGATCTAAGAATTGAAAGAACTGAGAACCTAGTTAGTTACCTTGGAGTGCCTCTTCTGCACCAAAAAATAAATATTATGTTTCCTTTGTACTAGAGAAATTGAGGTGGGATACATAAAATATCATAAATAGGGCGATGATATAGCAGATATGTAGTATAACATATTGATTGTTATAGATCCCAATACTAACATTCTGTTAAACCGTTAGAGAGATTATTCAAGACCTAGATGACATAACTTGTCTGTGAAGTTATCATACATGGGTCCACGCCTTTATCCATAAATCAGTGCTTTTTGTGCACAAGAATTACTGCATTACTAATTCACAACCTACAAGAGACTGATTCACATATCTATTGTCATACCCAATTACCCATAGTTTACTTCAGAATAGAGATGAAATTTTATTAACACGAGGAAGAGTAATAAGGAGTAGGATAAGACATCTTTTGTAGCGAAAGACAAAATTGGAAAGTTGGAATGGACAGTGAAACTCATTAATTTGATAGTTTTACATTCTCCTTGCATATTGAAATGAAAGAAGTCATTAATTTAATACGAGGAGAATATTTCGAGAAAGAAACAATGAATAGTTGTACTGGATTCTGTATATATAGAATAGTGATTTGATTTGAAATGACTAATTTCATTTATGCACGATAGGTCCTTGTTGTCATATTCTTCTACTCTCTGTTGGCTCCGGCTCCTCCCCTTATCCGTGCTCGGTTGTGTTTTTTATCTCAGGTAAGTTCTCTGAACACTCAGTGTAATGTATTATGTGAATTATCGTGTTGTTTGGTAGTGGAGAGATGAGCTCAATAGGATGTGATCTTGTCTGATTGTACGCTGATAATTTAATGTTTATGCATGTGTTTGTCAATATGTGTTGTTTGTTAGTGGAGAGAGGAGCTCAATAGGATGTGATCTTGTCTGATTGTATGCTGATAATTTAATGTTTATGCATGTGTTTGTCAATATGTGTTGTTTGTTAGTGGAGAGCGGAGCTAAATAGGATGTGATCCTGTCCGAAAGGCGGGATGCTGGTTGTGTGCTGATAATTTAGAAATTATGCATGTGTTTGACAATTAACAGCTACTTGTTAGTGGAGAGCGGAGCTCAATAGGATGTTTGCTACAAAATTTAATCTAAGTTTGTATTGATTTACGCTGCAATTTATATAAGCTCAACAATGTTGCAATATTTATAGGTTAATGGTTTTATTTTCTGTTAGAGTTAATAAGTAATTTACGAAAGCCTTAGTTTCCTATTTGAGATTCAATATTAATGAGCATGCGTAACGTATCAAGGTATGCATGCTCATTGTATTGAATCTTGAATTGTCCAAGTGGGATAGTTTGGGAAAAAACCTTTTTCACACTCGTACAATAGTCATTTCAATGTTCAAATGCCTTATATACTTGTTGAAATCTCGGTCTGATGCATTTCCTTTTGTTCTCCTGGTGCATACTTGATCGCGGTGATTATGACCGTGCTCGAGTCGTGTAACTTGGAGACCGATGGGAAATGCTGCCAAAATTTTGTCAAGTATAAGGTATTTGAATATGGGAATAACTATTAGTAGCCGAGTGTGGCAAAGGTTTCTTCTCGAATGGGATAGGTTCATACCTTGTCATAAGAACGAGATTGATGGAGTTATTGGAATGCACCGTAATATATAAGTGTTATTGTAGGATTGGTCAGGCTATTTAATTGCCAGCAATGGATATTCCGGAGAATCGGAAATGGATGTATCGTAGGTTGGATCGGAATAAACGTCTTAGGGAAGAGTATAGAGTTGGAGTGGGTGAGTTTATAGAGTTTGTTGTTAGCCAAGAGAGATTTATACGGCTGGGCGGTGATCAATTGAGGTGTCCTTGCAAAAGAAGCAAGTGTCAATCTTTCAAAAGCGTGGATGGAGTTGTAGCCGATCTTTATGAGAAGGGCTTCATGCCTGATTACTATTGGTGGAGTAACCATGGTGAGACGTTGCCTGACTTAAACCCGATTGTGGCTGAAGGCTCGTACTTTGGAAGTGGTGACGGGAGGGAAGAATTGAATCCATACGAGCAGATGATAATGGATCATGCTGGACCATCGGTTGGTGTTGTACTAGAAGAAGATGGGGGAGAAGATGGTGGAATGGGTTCTCAATACATAGAGGAGAATCTGAATCCCGAAGCTCAAAGATTCTATGATATGCTGAGTGCTGCACGATCTCCATTGTGGGAAGGATGTCGGGAGTACACGGAGTTGTCGATGTGCATGGAATGATTGAGTATCAAATCTGACTACAATATGCAAGAAGGCTGTTTTAATCGCCTCACCAGGTCAGTGTCCAAGGCATTGCCAGAAGGCAATCGGATGCCTACAAGTTTTTATCATGCTAAGAAGTCCGTGGAAAATTTGGGTCTGGGGTGTTTGAAAATTGATTGTTGCCCGAATGGATGTATGTTGTACTATAAGGATGATTCAGCGGAAAGCATAACATGTTGTCGATTTTGTGGTGCGGATCGGTATAAGACAACCACTAGGATGGGCATTGAGAAGAAGAGGTCGCTAAAAAAGATGTGGTACTTTCCGCTCGTGCCAAGACTTACAAGATTGTACTCTTCGATGGCCACTGCAGCTCACATGAGGTGGCATAGTGAGCATGAGAGGGAGCAAGATATCTTGTGTCATCCATCTGATGGAGAAGCTTGGAAGCATTTTGATAGGGTTCATATGGCATTTTCGCAGGACCTTCGCAATGTCCGATTGGGGTTATCTGCTGATGGATTTAATCCTTTTGGGCAGTTTGGAAAAGCATACTCTTGTTGACGGTTATCTCGACTCGTACAATCTTCCCCCGGGGATGTGCATGAAGCGGGAATTTATGTTCCTAACAGTCATAATTCCGAGTCCGTCTAATCCAAAAGGTAAGATTGATGTGTACTTGCAGCCCTGATAGATGAGTTGACGATACTGTGGAATGATGGTGTGTTGACATATGACGTATCTTTGAGGCAGAATTTCATCATGAAAGCAGCTTTAATGTGGACGATCAACGACTTTCCTGCTTATGGGATGATGTCGGGTTGGATGACCGCGGGGAAGCTTGGATGCCCAATATGTATGGAGCGATCGAAGGCATTCACGCTTAAAAACAGTCGAAAAATCTCATATTTTGATTGTCATCGTCAATTCCTTCCAGAAGATCATCCTTATAGGCGGAACAAGAATGCATTCAAGAAGAGTTGTGCGGAGAGAACACCGCCTCCACCACGTTTGACTGGTCCTAATGTATGGCGCAGAGTATAGTACTTACCGCTCGTCCATGAAACCCAAGGAGAACATATTCCTGATTATGGCATCAACCATAATTGGACAAAACAAAGTATATTTTGGAGGTTGCCGTATTGGAGGACGCAGCTACTCCGTCACAACATTGATGTCATGCATACTGAGAGGAATGTGTTTTTGAATGTGTTTGACACTGTGATGGACATCAAGGGGAGGACAAAGGATACAAATAAAGTCCGATTGGACCTGGCTGACATTTGTAATCGGAAGGAGCTTGAGTTGCAAGACGGTGGTCGTGGCAGACTTATCAAACGGAAGGCAAGTTATACACTAAGCAAAGCACAGAAATTGGCCGTCTGTAAGTGGGTTAAAGAACTAAAGTTACCAGATGGGTATGCTTCCAATCTGGGTAGATGTGTTGACATTAAGGAAGCAAAGTTACATGGAATGAAGAGTCATGATTGCCACGTGTTCATGCAATGGTTGCTTCCAATTGCGTTCGACGCATTACCGAAGCAAATTTGGAACCCACTTGTTGAGCTTAGCCACTTTTTCAGGGAGCTTACATCGACAACACTAAATGTGAATCAATTAAAGGATATGCAAGTCAAGATACCCGTTTTGTTATGTAAGCTGGAGCAAATCTTCCCGCCGAGTTTCTTTGATTCCATGGAACACCTGCCAGTTCATCTACCTTACGAAGCAAGAGTTGGTGGCCCAGTCCAATACCGCTGGATGTATCCATTTGAGAGGTAAACAACATCAACTATTTTACATAATACATATGAAATTCACGAACACGAGAGCGTAGTTTAGCTTTCCCTAAAACTAGTAATTATTTGTATGTATCCCTCTTTAATAGGTTCCTGTACTCCCTTAAACACAAAGTCAAGAACAAGGCACGAGTGGAGGGTTCCATTTGTGAAGCATACTTAGTAGAGGAGACTTCCACTTTTGCCTCTTATTACTATCCGGACGAAGTTAACACGAGAAGGACAAGGATGCCTAGAAACGTTGATTCGGGTGAAGGATGTTCAACTAGTCCTCCTATATCAATATTCAACTATCCGGGAAGATTTAGTGGCAAATCAAAATGATATTTCTTGGAGCAGCGTGACATTAATGATGCTCATCTGTATATCCTTCAAAATTGTGAAGAGGTGGCGCCATATTTAGAGTAAGTTTCTACAACGTCTTTAATAAGTTCAATTGACATTTATTATTATTAATCGTTCTGCTGTTAATCTCCCATATGTAGGATGTACGACAATTTTCTAAGGGATCTCCAACTTGACATTTCAAATGATCAGGTTGATCGAGAAATTACTTCTCACTTTGCTACGTGGTTCAGTAAATATGTAGGTTAAGCATCTTCATTTTTTGAAGCATACATTTTATCTCCTTAAATATATAGCATGTATAAGAATAATATAATATTTGATTTTTTAGGTACTAGATCCAGAAAACAATGTTCAAAATCCATTGTTGACAAATTTGGCATGGGGGCCTAACAGATGGGTTACATCATGGAATACTTATATTGTAAATGGATATAAATTTAACACAAAAACATGGAATGAAGGAATGAAGACGTGTAACTATGGTGTTTGTGTGCGAGCCACTGATGGCAATGTAGAGGATGATTTCTATGGGGTTCTAACTGACATCCTTGAACTCGATTATACCGGTTTCCCCGTGATGAAATTAGTTATCTTCAAGTGTGATTGGTGATCCTACTCTTGAAGTAAGGACAAAAATAGATAAAAATTATGGTATTGTTCAAGTTAGGCTGTCTCGAAGGTATAATAAGGCGTACGACCCATTCATTTTTTCACAACAGGCAGAGCAGGTTTATTACTCGCCATATCCCGAAGGACATCATGGCTGGTTGGGTGTTATTAAGATAAAGGCTCGCAGTATAATTACTGATAATGTAATCAACCAGCCTGAAAAAGATACTCCGTACCAAGATGATGAGTTTTCAAGACCCCACGTACCGTTGCAAATTACGCCGGACATTATTGTTAATTCTCTGGCGGACATTTCCGGAAATGGGGAAGAAGTTGAAAGAGAGTTAATGGATCAATCCGAGTTGGACGCATCTAGCGAAGGTACATTCCGATCAAGTGATACTGATGAGAGTGAGGGTGAATTTAGTGACGGAGATTCTACTTAGGTAATTTATTTATGTCATAATTCATTGTGTGAATGTCATTCTACTTATTAGGTAATTTATTTTTGTATTATTTACACTGTTGTGTAATCATATTTTCATTTTTTTCACAGATGGCAGATTCCTCCAGAGGTAGGGGTCGTCGTGGAGGTCGTGCTGCGAGAGTCCCTTCGTCGGCCGACCCACAGCCTTCAGATCAAGACCATCCTACCAGCACCTCTGTTGACGGGACACCTCAGGGTGATGGAGTTGCACCCCCCACCCATCCTCATGTGGTCGGGACACAGGCTGCACCCTCATCATCCACACCTACGACGATAGGACCATCATCATCATCGGGACAGGATAGTCGTGGTCCATCCGACAGGAGGATTCTTCTTATCCCCAGGGGGGATAACGAGTATGCTAATTTAATTTTTTAATATATATAAAGTATCGTTAATTTCTATTTACTTGTTTTTAAAATTTAATTATAACATTTATTAATGCTCTAATTTTGCTGCAGCTTTCTGCCCGCGAAGGGCCCTTCTGATTCGATATCGAAGATCCTGCGACGCAAGTTTGATGGTCCATGGCCTACATGGAAGGCCATCCCACTAGGCCATAGGGATCAATTGTTTCTAGAGTTTAAGGTAACAATTTATTAAGTTTTTTAAATTAAATTTACATTATATATATGTAAACACGAATTTCCTAACAACTGTAAGTTGCAGAAAGAGTATAGGTGGGACTTAGCTTTAGAGGCTCTCGTCAGGGACATATTTGAGCATAAAGGCTCACTGGTTATGAAGAATCTGATGAACAAGCTGAGGAAGGGGCAGAATAAGGGGAGGTGGGTGGATCCCGAGATCAAGAGGCAGCTGGACCAAGATCTTGGGCTACCGAGAAGTTCCAGGAGATCCAGGCCCACGGCTCGGCGTAATCGAGCTTCGATGGTGGCGCATGTGCTTGGACCGGTGGGTCTAAATCAACCGCCGCCCACTACGACGAGCTGGTAATACATTAAACTTTTGACTTAATATACTATTTAATTAATTAGTTTTCATTTTTAATTATTCTTATGAATTTAATATTATATTATTCTGTGCAGAAAGCACAGAAACAACGGGCCTCGACTGCTGTGGAGTTGCTGGAGAGGACGAAGAAGTTGAAGTCGGGGACATGGGTCAATGACAAGGCCCGTAACTATGCTGTAAGCAAAAAAATAATTTAGTGTTTACTTGTAATTTATTATAAATGATTTGTTAATATTGGATATAATTATTTTAACTAAATCTCTTCAACTATACTTTGTAGGCGGGCTTCAACGAGAAGAAGGACGATGCCATATCACGTGCCTCACAGTCACAAGATGAGGCTTTGACTGGTGATGGCTGCTCTCCTGTCTCCGTCGACGATAATGCCATTTATTTGGAGGTTGTCGGGGGCAGGAACAAGAAGGGGCACATGTATGGCCTCGGACACCTGGGAGCCGAGTTCATCGCTTCATCGTCCGGCACGCCTGCTCCTTGCTGCGCCGATACCGTCCCTCAGGAGCAGTTCCACCAAATGCAGGACACCATCACGCAGCTGAACACGGAGCTTCGGGAGAAGAGCGAGAGAGAACAGCAGATGGCGAACCAGATTGCACAATTGACTCGGGCACACCAACAGCTGATGCAGGCGAGCATCGAGCGGGGCCAGACACTGCGGCTGGTGTTGGAGCAGATGAGGATCCAGACTCGCTTGCTCGAGATGATGCTCGACGGCCGGTTGCCGCCGCCGCCGCTCCTCCGCTTCCGCCGCCGCCATCGATGTCGCTCATCGTAGAGGACGATCGCCTAGCGACGCGTCGGTGGTACGGACGCTAAGGATGATTGGATTCCTCCATCTCCCCCTCATCATGACTGATTTTTTCTCTCCATATTTTTGACTTTAAACGATTCTTGTACGACATTTTGGATTATTCTTTTTATATATATTTATTATTTTTTATGATTGTATATTTCATAAGTTATTTTGTGTGTTTTATTAGTAACTTTTCTAACGTTTAAAGAAAATCAGGAAAAAAATTATTATAAAAATTAAAATTTAAAAAAAATTAATAATAACCAGTTTAGCGACCGAATTAGAAACCAATAATTCGGTCGCTAAACTTTATTTAACATTTACAGATGATGTATAGCGACCGAAAATCCGTCGCTAATATAGGTTAACAGTAACCAAAATTAGCGACCGAACTAGCAACCGATTATCGATCGCTAGAAATGGTTACCCCAAAAATGCGACCAACCTAATAGCGACCGATTATTATTATGTAGCGACCAAATTTACGGTCGCTAATTAGCGACCGAAATAATAATTTGGTAGCTAAAACCTTAGCGACCAGGTATTCAACTACCATCATAAATCGGTCTCTGATTCGGTCGCTAAAACAAATAGCGACCGATTTACATGGTTTAGCGATCGAAAATTACGGTCGCTAAACAATTGTTTTTTTGTAGTGATAAAACAAAAGCAATAACATACAAGAACAAAGTTACAACAATTATCCTAGTCCATTGCATTCCCTTTTTTTTCCTACAATAATCCCAGTGCTACTCATTGGTTGACTTTCATTGCAAAAATCACTCAATACTTGACAATCCAACATTCTCATGAACAAACGGTTTAAAAAACATGTCCTGAATACCTAGCACGGGAAGTTATTTATGAAGAATCTACCCTGGTCCGGATCAAACAAACCACTAGTAACAGGATAAAGGCACAAGTTTCAACTTAGAACCCTAAACTAGAAGTAATCAATTTATGAACAATGGCCACCTATTTCGTAAATCCATCACCCGTATACCCCTTTAGTATCAGTAAACTAAAAAACCAAGTCTACCAAATAGTTGCACAGGCTATGACAATACAACTAAATGAATACCCCCAAACATTCATAATTAAATGTACATTCCCACACCAACAAAAACCACCAGAACATCAAAGTCTAATGACAAAAGCTCCAACAAAACCTCAAAGTTTTATCACCCAGCAAACTGTGATTGCACCCAAAAGCTAAAACAAACAGAAGCATTAACACCAGATGGAACCACAACCATTGGCACCAGAAGCAAATGGAGGTTTGAGTTTGAATTTAAAAATAAAGAATGAGAACAGAGCTCACAGGAGGCACAGTGCAGTGGTGATGGTGTCATCAGAGGCGGTGGTGTCGTGGCTCACCGGAGTCGCCGCAGGGATAGAGTATGAGAGAAATCAGAGAGAGAGAAGGAGAGGAATAAAGAAAGAAAAAGAGAAGGTGTGGTGGCTCAACGGACGTTTTGGTGTAGTTGGTGGAGGCGCGGTCGGAGCAGGAATGGGATGTGGTGACCGGAGCAAGGGAAGGGAAGGAGCCGCGCATGAGAGTAGAAGAGGAGAAAGTAGATAAATGGGGGAAAAAAGAAGAAGGTCGCAATTTAGGGATTGTAATTTTAGAGATTGAATTGATCGCAAAAACCAATAACACGAAATCGGGAGCAATTCTGTCACTGTTTGGCTATAATTAAATTTTTATTTACGCGTTTTAGGGACCGACTTGAAATCGGTAGTAGTTTGGCTCCATTTTAATTTTTTCATAAATCAGCTTTGCGATCGAAATAGGTATTCGGTCACTAAAAATTCAACATATTACGGTTATAGTAAATCGATCGCCAAAATCATTCGTAAATTAGTCAACAACCATTGACTTTTGAACTTATTTGTTTAGCGATTGATTTAGCAACCAAATTTTTGCGACCACCTATATCGGTCGAAAATTCGGTCGCATATTAAATATTTTTGAACTTTATAGCAGATGCTTAAATCCGTCGCAGTTTCGGTCACTAATGGCCACCGATTGATTCAGTCGCTAGATTTTGGTCTCTATTTTGACTTTTTTTTGTAGTGTTTTAGGAAGAAATGTACTTGGCAGCCGGTGATAGAGAAGGTGAGCAGAGTTTATAATTGGAACAGTAAACATGTATCTCTTGGTGGGTGGGTGACTTTGCTAAAATCAGTTTTGTTCTCTCTCCCGATCGACTATCTTTTCTTCTTCAAGGCTCCAAAGGGTATCATTTCCAAATTTGAATCTCTCTTTAAATGCTTCTTATGGGGGTGAGGAAGGTAAAAGGAAAATACACTGGGTAGCATGGGATAAAGTTTGTAGAGAGAGGGAAGAGGGTGGCTATGTTGGGAAAATGGCTTTGGAGAATGAGAATAGATCAACAATCCATGTGGTATAAAATTCTTTTTTATAAGTATGGGATGGTAGTGGAATCTAGGTCTGAGTGGTAAAAGAAACTCAGTCTGGTGGGCAGACGTTAATTCCTTGGAGAAGGAGGTGGTGGGACATGGGGCAAACAACTGGCTTGGAGAGGTTTTATAAAAAAAATCAAAAATGGGTGAGGGGACAGAGGAACTCTATTTTGGGAGGATCCTTGGGTGGAGGGTGGCTCTTTAAAAACAAAATTTCCTAGGTTGTTTTCTCTTATGGTAGATAAGTTGGCTTTAGTGGCGGATTTAGGTGAATGGATAGGTGGTCATTGGCAGTGGTCCTGGCGGTGGAGGAGGGCCCTTTTTCAGTGGGAAGTAGAGTTAGTCCAGGAGTTAGAGAGGTTTTTAGACAGAACGGTGCTTAAAGAGGAAGTTGATGATTTCTGGGTGTGCGAAGCAGATCCTTCGGGTGAATACACTATAAAATCTGCATAACGTCTTAAGGTCCACAAACAGTGCAGGTCACGATGTCTTCTTCAAGAGCATGGATGGGGAGTGTTCCAATGAAAGTGGAGGCTTTTGTTTGGAAGTTGGCACAGGATCGAGTACCAACCTTGTTTAATCTAGCAATACGTGGCATTATTCAACATTCATGTCCAAGCCAATAGTATTTTTTTCATTGGTTATGAGAGTTAGAACAAACTCATTGAGAGGTGAGTGGTGAAGAGAAGGGATAAGGATCTTGTATCTCATTTTGGTGTACAACATCATGTCTCAGCTAATAATATTTTTTCATGTAAGTTAAAATTTTATTTAATATTGAAAAAGGAGAATACATGTCAAAATATTGTTGGTTGGGACATGACATGGTATATCAAAATGAGACAGGAGATCCTTATTCCTCAAGATTTGTGATTTCGGAAATTGAGAGGTAATTTTTAAGATAATAGTATGGAAACATAAATGACACATGTATAATAATCAAAATCATGTAGATATGTATGTATTTGTTTGATTATGATATGTGATGTTAATTTTCTATAAGGTCAATTATAATTTCGTTCTTTATTTAGACCTCTAATATAAAAAAAATAATTACTTAATTAAAGGGTAATTAATTTTCTTCAAGTTTAATTGGTATTTACATTGTCAACCGATCACCAATCATGGTCTCAATGACGACTTTTAAGTTAGTCAGGATAAGAGTCGACAAAATTCACACTATCAATGTATAGCAATTCAACTCATTTCCCTCTTTATTTTGCTTCAAAAAAAATCATTCTTTATTTAGAACTCTGATATAAAAAATTGCTTTATAATTAAAGGAATGAGATAAAATTTCTTCTTTTTAAGTGGTAGAGTCTAAATAATTTTTTTTTTGGTGAATTAAAAAAAATTGTTTTTTATACTTGACCATTGAGTTGAGACAATAATTTGACTCTCCAATGTTTGAGACAATATTCATTATTTTTACGAAATAAAAAAACAATCTGTTACGTGTTGGATGAACTTCACCATTCATCTCAGATTTGACTCTATATCTTTATTAGTAAAAAAAAAAATCCCAGATTTGACTCTAAAAATAATCCTAGTAGAAATTAAAGTAGAAACCAAATGGAAAAGTTTTGACAAACAAAAAACTGTTATCAATATATATATATTTTGTTTTAAGATATTGACCAATCACTTAACAGTTTCAATCTGTTACATCCTTACGAAAAACTAGAAATAAGATATAAGATATACATTTATAATTCTGTCAAAAGAAAAATATACACATTTATAATAACCTGATTTTGAATCTTTTACATCCTTGAAGAAACGGGTAACAACTAACAAGGTAAATATTCTTATAAAAAACTAGTGATAATATATATTTATAATATAATATATTTTGAATTTTCTATGTTTTAGACAAATATATTTATAATATAATTTTAATTTTCAATCTTTTAAACAACTTGTTATCTACCAACAAGGGTTGACACATCTGGCCAAGCCTTCCGCTCACACTTGCTGAGGTTGATGGTATTCTCTGGACTTGCAAGGGGACGTGCATTTCCCCAATCTAAACATTTTTTTGATTAAAAAAAAACTTGTTATCTATTTTTTTTTGTAGGGAGGTAGAAAATAAAAATTCTGACGTGATTAGTCAATATATAATTTTTCATTCTTTATATATAAATACAAATTATGGTAAAATATGTTATTCCTAAATTATATAAGTATAGCATTAAAAAAAACGAGAGTGACATATATATTAACTTGCTAAAATTTATGTACTAAATGTTATATATATATATATATATATATATATATATATATATATATATATATATATATATATATATATATATATATATATATATATATAGATTTGTCAAAGAAAATATTTTTTAAGGAATGAATTGATTGTAATAATTAAGGAGGTATATTGATAGACCAAAATCATTGAAATTTTTGGGAAATTTAATGCTACTTTATTTCATATTTCAATTGGAGATATTCTTTCTTTATTCTCTCTCTTTTCTCTTTTCTCTTATCACATACATAACCTTCCCTCTTCCTCTCTATCTATCTATCATCTTGTTCCTCCAAATCTTCCTTGTTTTCGATCTTCCTTATACACCCAACTAGGTATGCTCATTTTTAAAGCGTTTTTTCTCCCGAATAATCTCTATAATCTATATTTTATCACTTTAAAACCTCCACTTCTAACTCTCTCTTCAGTTAATTTGGTTTTCTTTTTTGTGTTTTGGTGGTAATTTTTCTTTGATGAATAGCCATGTACCTATTTTCAATCTTCACTTTTTTATCTTGTTGTTCTTGAAGTTAACCTCTACCTGATCACCCTTTTTTTTTTCCTCGGATGGATACAGACAATAAAGATAAGCGAGAGAAGTAATGGATCATGATCACGAGAAACCCTATGAAGAGGTAGAGAAGATGAAAAGATCTCCTTCAAAGTCTAGTGAAGTTTATGCTGAACGAATAGCTGTTCGTGAGTGCAATATTTGTGGGAAGACTTTCAGCAATGGCAAAGCATTGGGTGGCCATAGAAGATCTCACTTTCAAGCTGCCAAGAAGCATTCACAAAAGGTGAAAACCCATTACTCAAATCCCTCAAAAAAGAAGTAATAATAAGGCTACATGTGATGATGATGAAGATGTTGATGGGAAACAGACTTGTTATCTATGCAAGAAGGATTTCCCATCAAACAATGCATTGTTTGGGCACATGAGGTCTCACCCTGAGAGGGACTGGAGGGGTGTTTTCCCCCTATTATTCACACTGAAAATAAGAACACTTGTTCTTGCTCCCTCAGTTTCTAGTTCTGATTCTATGGAATCAGATCATGATGATGATTGTGTTGATAAAGATCCATCTTGACCAAGATGGCAAAAGACTGATAAAAGAGGGAGAGGAAGTATTGGTGCTTATGAGCCAAACAGTCCTCAAACTCCAACTCCAACTACTTTATAAACATAATTTGTGGTATATCAGCTTGCTAAAATTTATGAAGATATTAAAAGTTAAATATATAGATCTGAGTATGACAAAGAAAATGTTTTTTCCTTACAAGATTAATGGATTAAATTAATTATGATAACCAATCAGGAGGTATGTTGGCAGTCCAAAATCTGTTGGAGAAATTCTCTCTCTTTTTTTTTTTTCTCACCAACATACACTCCCTCTTCCTCTCTATCTGTTATCTTCTTTTTCCATTTTCCTGAGATACCCAGCTAAGCTCAGTTTGTAGGTTTTTTTTTTAAATAATCTGTATTTTTTTTGGGTACATGAATAATCCATATTTTGTCACCTAACAACCTACAGCTTCTAATAACTCTCTCTTCAGTTGATCTATGTTTTCAATCTTCGATTTTTCATCTTGTAATTCTTGGCTTTATATCATTCTTTGTTACCCTTTTCTTCTCAGATGGATAAAGATAAGCAAGAAGTAATGGATCATGATCAGGATCATGAGGAACCCTATGAAGAGGTAGAGAAGATGAAGAGATCATTTCCTTCAAAGTCTAGGGAAGTTTATGCTGAACCAATAGCTGTTCGTGAGTGCAATATTTGTGGCAAGGCTTTCAGAAATGGCAAAGCATTGGGTGGACATAGAAGATCTCACTTTCAAGCTGCTAAAAAGCATTCACAAAAGGTGAAAACCCATTACTCAAATCCCTCAAAAAGAAGCAATAATAAGGCTATTTGTGATGATGATGATGATAATGATGATAATGTTGATGGGAAACACACTTGTTATCTATGCAAGAAGGATTTCCCATCCAAGAATGCTTTGTTTGGGCACATGAGGTCTCACCCTGAGAGGGATTGGAGGGGTGTTCGTCCTCCTCCTATTCATCACACATCTTCTTCCTCCCTCAGTTCTGATTCTACGGAACAGTATAAAAAAGATCATGATGATGATTGTGTGGATAAAGATCTATCTTTACCAAGATGGCATAAGACTGATAAAAGAGGGAGAAGAAGTATTGGTGCTTATGAGGCTGCTGAGATTCTTGTGTATATTCGATGCAACTACTTTTCTACTGAGCCAAACAGTCCTGAACCTCCAACCCCATGTAAGGAAAAAGGTATTGCTGCTGAAGAAGAACCATCAAGTAGCGAAAAGCATATGCTGTGTGATAGTGATAAGGTGAATGGAGAAAAGGGTTCATCTGGAACCAGGGATGAAAAAATTTCAGCCAATATGAATGTGTATGTGACTTCTGAAAGTGTGAATACTGAGGTAATGGAAGATGATGTTTGCTTTTCTGATGAAAGGATCAAAGAGATGGTGAAGAAGAAGAAGGGAAAGAAGATAAAGAAATTGTTATTAATACCAAAGACTCAAGATTTGGAATCTGAAGACAAAGGCTTTGTTGATAAAACTGAAAAGAAATTGAATGGCTATGAATGTGATATTTACTGGAAATCTTTTCCAACTTTCCTAGATCTTGGGGGACACAAATCAACTCATAATAAAGAGAAGAACATTACAACCATTGCTGAAGACAACAATTGTAAAGATAGGGATGTGAGAGGACTAGTGATGGAGGAGGTAGCCAATAACATCAAACTGAAACATTGGTTGGGACACTGCCATTGAATAATGAATTTGTAGGTCCAAGAATTTTGGACTTTGACCTGAATGAGTCGCCAGATGATATGCATGACGATTAAGAAACTTATCAGGTATGTGAATTGTAGTGCAGTCTATATTCGTTTGTTAATCTTAGTAATATCGTAGGTTAGAATTTGAGTCAATGTTGTTCAATTTTACTCTCAACTCAATTTATGTTTTATATGTCTTCCCTTTCTATTTTATGAAGAAGTTCGTGAAGTGCGAATTTACTATGAAATATATTGCTAGTAATCTTCAAAATAAAAAAGGCTATATTGTGACCCCATATATAGCTATATCTCAACTTTATAGTTCTCTTTGGCTTTAGGTTGATGTATTATCTGTAGTTGATGTGATTAGTTTTTTTTTTTTTGACAAGATAGTTGATGTGATTAGTTATGTCATCATTGTTTCATTGTATATGAGTTTGGGTACCCCTTGTAATCAGTCATATATAAAATTTTGCTTATAAAAAAAAGCATAAATCTATTCTCTTTTCAACTTTCATAATTTTTCGTTTTGTCACTCTTGCTAGCCAAGGCGGTGAATGAAAGCAAAATAGATTAAAAAGTTGTAGTTTTGATCATCAAGGTTTTGCATAAGATTTTTCATGTCCTTATGTCTGCAGAGACACACTTGGTGGCTATGTCTATACATTATATAATCCATACTCCTTCGCAAGGCTAGTTGTTATATATGTCTATGAATATGAATATTTGTGAGTGAAGAAACGCCGGGGAGTCTAAAGCCTCCCCATCCTAAATTTTCCAAGCAATTACTAATTTCTTTCAATTTTTATATTATTTTTCTAAAATACAGTGATCCCATAAATTCAATTTTTTCCCCACTGTCTAACTTAATGGATTAAGCTAGATACAGGAGGAAAATGAATTCTCCTCATTCAAAAAATAATGAATTTATACGTTAATACACCGTTAAATCAATCGTTGAAAGTGTTGAGAAAGCTTAAGATGTACGTTAATGCACAAATGCGTGGATTGATGATTTTCCGAAGGTAGGGATCCGAATCTAGATGTGGGTGTGTGAGAAGAGAAAGGAGAGAGAAGGAAGGAAAAAACATCTCCCAATGTAATATTAAATGAGATATAAAATAAAGTCGGCATTGAATTTCACAAAAGTTTAACAGATTTTCAACTGTCAAGACACCTTAATTATTACAATTAATTAATTCCTCTTGTATGGAAAAAGAGTTTTTCTTGGTCAAATCTCTCTCTCTTTATATGTATTTATTATTTTAATATCTTTCAAATTTTAATCATTTTACATATAGATATTAAAGTTTTTAAAAAAGTTTAAATTTATTTATATAAAAGAAATTCTTCAATATTTATGGTGTCTAAAAATATGACAAATAAAAATTTGTTTCTTTCGTAGCATTCATTAATAAACTTGATAATGAAAAACCCCCCAACAGGTATGTTTAATTACTGAAATAAAATTTTTACTAACACTCTTCTCATTATTACTGAGTAGAATAAATAATAAAGAAAAATTTAAGCTTTTCATAAAATATGTAAATTTATTACAATGTAAAATAGAATCGAGCTAGTATAACAAAAGAATTTGAATATATAAATCATAATATGATCGCTGAGGAAAGGAAAGATAATAAGCCCACAAGAAGAAAACATCATAAATAAAACTTGAGGTTGTATTGCACCAAACAAAACCAGAAATAGCTAAACCATGGGAAGCTAATCTATCTGCACAAGCATTCCCTTCCCTACAAATGTGTGAATAGACAAAATTCATCTTCTTAGTTGAATCTATACAATTCTTCAATCTATTCTGAAGTTTCCAAGGGACTATATCAATGTTTTTGAAAGCATAAATAACTAGTTGGTAGTCATATTCCAACCATAAGAACTTCCAACCCTTTTTGTAAGCTATCTCAATGGCCATCATAGCACCAATTAATTCAGTCTGAAAAGCACTTATGGAACCAAGATTTGCAGAAAAGCATCCTAAAGCAGCAGGACTATGATTCCTGAAGATACCTCCACAAGAAGCTGGCCTTGGAGAACCCTCGACAGCTCCATCAGTGTTACATTTGACCAAATAGCAGCTAGGAGAATCCAATTAACTTCAATGATTTTTGGAGCTCAAGAAGGATGACCATTAACCTTTTTAGCTTTCATAATACTGAATTTTGTACTTGAGTTGCATATTATACCTTTACTCGAATTTCCAGCCAAAGATACATTAGAAATGATCAGATTGACTGCAGACTGAACATTGATAAAATTTTAATTTGTTTCTACACCAAATCACACTAATGACAGCAGCAGCAACAATATCCATCATCTATTTCTTTGTATACGCGTTTGAGCACCCCTTATGCTCGTAATCAATATACTTTTGCTTATAAAAAAAACTTAGTAAACCCACAAGCCAATTCCACAATTGTTGTGCAAAAGAACACTGCAAAAAGAAATGCTG
Organism: Sophora flavescens; assembly: GCA_030762895.1. Lineage (NCBI taxonomy): Eukaryota > Viridiplantae > Streptophyta > Magnoliopsida > Fabales > Fabaceae > Sophora > Sophora flavescens. The sequence goes on from CM061062.1 coordinate 146,319,547, forward strand.
AGTAGTTTCTGCAATAGTTCCACAAAGGCTGTAAATGGAGACAATAGTACAACTTCACAACTTTTCCATAGATTTTAATCTGTTGGCAATCTGTCATGAAGAATCCTCCAAAAGATAAATGACTTTGAAGTTGGAATACAATTCTTCCATAGAAATTATAACATGAAGCAATCGGGCCAACTGCAGTAAAATATTTATATGCATCTTTGAAAGACATGTCTCCAGAATTTGAACCCTCCTTACATTAGTTTATCATCACATGAGTAAAGCATCTATTCTTACCAATAATGTTTTTTGTTTTTTTAATGATGATCATGATTGATACTTATGCCCAAAATATTGTTTTTTTGCATTTCCTTCGTAACAATTCTATAGTGTGCAGTCTTTGTTTATTGGTAACTCGGTAGTTTTCTTTTGTTTTGTTTTTTATTCTCAGTAGTTTTCATTTTTAGATAATTAGATTAGATATGGTGGCGTTATAGTTGAATGAAAAAATTACTTGTGTAATTTGAACTTGATAAATAATTTTTTATAATAAAATATATTTTGCCATTAAGTCACATATTCTTATTAATTATTTTCTTAATCTTTTTTTTAATGTTATTATCCAACTAATTTAAATTTTTAATGTAATTAATATGCATCTTTGACTATTATTACTCAAACTTTTGTTTTTTTTTTGTCATTCGCTAATACGAGTTTATTGGGTTCAACTTCTAGGCTTCTAACTCTCGAGTATGGAGAAAATCCAACATGGTTGGGAGGAAACAATCCTTGAATGGCGTCCAGATCCCCCGACAATACATAAATTAGTTACTGTTTACGATGGTGGATATTTCGAACCAATGACATACGAGTTTGATTTTATAATATAATATCTTTTAATTTTTATATAGTTTTAAATAAGTTTTTGGTCCTCGCAAAATACACAAATTTTGGTTTTAGTCCCTACAAAATATTTCTTTAGGATTTCGTCCCTATACTTTCAAAAAAATTGGAAATAGTCCCTACCATCATCTCTTTCCGTTAACCGCTGATGTGGCAAACGGAATGCTACGTCAGCCATGCCACGTTATCCACGTGGCACTGATGTGGCGTTAGGTTTGCCACATCAGCAGGGACCATTTCCAAAATTTTTGAAAATACAGAGACGAAATCCTATGACAAAATTATAGGGACTAAACCAAAATTTGTGAACTTTGCAAGGACCAAAAACTTATTTGAATAAAAAAAATCTATTTTTCGGTCAATTTTCAGAACAAGTCGTATAGGGACAGGAAACTACCTGATGAAGGGATTTATCAATTTGAAACTTGTGGCCCTAATGTACGATTTCTTTCTATTTTGTAGCCAAATTTTGGAGCAAGTCAGACAGGAACAAGAAATTACACCGGTACCCCTAAGTACTAGATATCTTACAAAATGAGGGAATTTAGCAATTTTAACCATGTGGTATAAAATGTATGATTTTGTTTCTATTTTCTTGCCAAATTTCATAGTAAGTTGGATAGGAAAAGGAAATTACCTCGGTACCCTTGAGTACTAAAAATCATACCAGATTCAGGAATTTGTCAATTTTAACCTTGGTAAAATTTGGCTAGAATATAGAAAAAAAAAATCATACATTTGTCCCAGATATTCCAAATTGACTAATCTCTTCATCTGGTATGATTTATAGTACTCAGGGGTATCGAGGTAAAAGGGTGGATTACCGACGGACATCTGTTCCGTCGGTAGTGAGAAGATTTCTGACTGACTAAGCCGTTGGTAAGTATGAATACCAAAAGATTCTAAATTTACCGATGGAAAGTTCATCGGTAATGGTACCGTGGGCTTTTCCGTCGGTAAATCCATCAGTATTCAACGTGGGAATGCTAATTTTTTGGTGCCAGAGTGTACCGACCAAATATGCCATCGGTAATTACCGAAGAAATAGTCGTCGGAAATAATTTACAATAGTACCGACGGACATTTCCGTAGGAAATTCTAATTTTAGATTTACCGACGGATAAGGCCGTCGCTAAATTCACATTATACACCAGCACTATCCCCTTCCCCCCTTTATTTTCGTTTCCCTCTCTCCCTCTCTCTATTCTCTCTGCCTTCTCTCTTCCCCTCTGTACCGAATCTCCTACGAGCCTCCACCGCGTCTTTGGTGAGCCTCCAAGCCTCCACCGTACCTCCTCCTTCACCCTTCTTATCTTCCTTCTTCCATCGCGCCTCCGTCCAGCCACCGCGTGCCTCCACCAGGTATGTTGAGTTGCTAAGTTGCTGAGTTTAATGGTTTTTCCCTTCCCATTGTTGAGTTGCTGAGTTTTGATTTCCCTCTTTGGCTTTTCAGGCTACCACCACAACAACCACCACTGTCAGGAGGAGCTATCACTGTCAGGTATTTTTTGACTGATTGAACAATATTTTATTTTTATGAAAATGTCAATTTTTATTTAGGAAATTGTTTTGGAAATTTTCTAATTTAGGAATATTTATGTTTGCATTTTTTGATTTGTTTGTTTTGAGTTTGGGTTGCTGTTGGAATTAAATATTATATAACTTTTTTAGTGGGTTGTTATCCTTATACATTATTGATGCAATTTAATTTCAAGAATAAAATTATGTAGTTAAAATAATGAATTAATTAGCTATTTAATTAATTAAGGAGTAAGTAACCGCACCCTAAGTATGTGAGTAACTGATAAAGGAATTCCATCGATCCCGAATACCTGTAGCGCGGTGATATCATTGGTGCAACAATTCCTCGTGGTCATGGTTAAATGTGATAGGAAGCAATGTCTAAGTAAGTATCGGTGTACGGAAGAGTGAAAAAATTGTGTGGTACGTATAACGAATTTAGAAAAATTATCACAGTAAAGTAATAAATATATTTAAATCAATTTGAATAAATAAATACAAATTTACTTACTAATACTTTACATAAAAAATAATATATATCAAATTTGTCGTCCCATATACCTAGGACAATGTGATAGTGGTTCCGGCACAAGCTTGTGATGATTCAGAATTAATGGTTGAAAGGGAAAATAAATACTAATTAAATAATTAAATAAATTATTCGATACTTAAAATTAAATAATACTATGATCAAATAAACCATAAGTCCCACAAGTGTCAATTTGTAGTTGGCACTTATATAATAGGTGTGGGAGCAGTGATAAGGTGGTCAAGGTAGTTTGGGGGAGGGATATAGGGTTTGGAGTGATAAGGAGGTCATGTGTTCAACTCCCTCCACTAACATAACACACTAATTACTAACATTTGTCTATAAAAAAAAAACTTATATAATAGGTGTTAAGTCTCATAAGGCATAAAGACAATATAATTAAAAGGGAAGATTAAATAAATAATATTTAAGTAATTAATTAAGTCAACATTTATAACATGTGTTAAAAATCATAATACAAAAAAAGGTTAATTTTCAATGAATTTTTAAAACAGATAGTGTAAAATAGTTTAATATCTTATTCAAATTAATTTTATATAATAATAAAAAAATTAATAAAAAAATTAATAATAAAATTAGATTTACGTAAATAACTAAATACTTACATAACATTTAATATAAAATGAAATAAATAATAAATAAATATTTAATAGAGATTTATTTTTTAGACGAATACTTTGTGTTTGATAGTTGCTTATGTGTTTTAATTGTTTGCCAATAATGTCAAACTTTATAATTAAGATGTCTCTGTTACTTATAGTATTATTTTATTTTAGAGTATAATTAAAACGTACTTGAGAATGATGGTTGCTTAATTGTGTGTTTGATTTTTTTTCCTAATAATGTCAATGTTTATGCAAAATATCCTTATTACTTAAGTGTTATTTTCTTAGACTATAATTAATATGTAATTGAGAAAAACCGTAGTTTCCCATTCAAGGTTCAATATTATTGAGCATGTGTACTCGTGGTCATGGTATCTCTTATTTTATTGAATATTGAATTGTCCAATTGGGACGGTTTGGGAAGAAACTTTTTCTCCACTGATATACTAGTTACTCGATGATTCTCATTTGTGAAATAATAGATTAAATTTTAGGTCGAAGCATTTTCTTTTGTTCTCCGGGTCCATACTTGATTATGGTAGCTTACCGCGGTCAAGTCGTGTACTTGGAGACCGATGGGAGATGATGCCGAAATTTCGTTAGCTATAAGACATGAGAAGTGATGAGTAACTAGTATAATACAATGATGAAAAAGTTTTTCCTCGAATGAGATAGGGCCACACCTTTTAAGGAAAGGGAGCTATTCGGGGTCATAGTATCATGTTTAAAAATACTTCAATTTATCTGAAAATGCAGAAGGATGGAATATTATTCTTAGAACCGTAGTTGGGTGTATGATAGGAATGAGTCTGGGAGACGACTTCTGAAACAATCATTTGTAGCTGGAGTTGAGGAGTTTATATCCAAAGCAAAGCAACATTGTGATTATGCCGAAGAGGGGGGGATTAGATGTCCATGCACAAAGTGCAATTGTATGGCGGTTTTGAGTGATGATGACGTGAAGCTACACCTATACCGACGTGGGTTCGAGCCTAATTATTGGATATGGACTGATCATGGTGAGGAGTTGCCGGATATTGATTTGAATGAAGTCGGTGGTGACGATCTTGAAATGGGTGCATCAGGCAGTGGCTACCATGATGAATATGTCAAACAACTCCAGTCAATGCATATGAAGGTCGATGATTGTCTTGGACAACATAGGAATTTTGAGGCGGATGAGTCTGATGACATGGAAGAGCCTCCTAATAAATCGACGCAGAGATTCTACAATATATTGTTAGAGACAAATAAGCCATTGTTTGAAGGGGCGTCAGATTCAAAATTATCAATTTGTGTTAGGCTTCTAGCTTGCAAGTCCAATTGGAATGTCCCAGAGCAGTATTTGGAGGTCTTTTGTAAAATGTTTCAAGATGTGACACCCTTCAAAGAGTTGTTGCCAAAAAGTTATTATGATGCGAAGCAGTTGGTGTCGAAACTAGGCTTAGGGGCTAAGAGGATTGATTGTTGCCCAAATGGGTGCATGCTATATTATGGTAGTTAGTTTGGCACAAATGATAGTGCGTTGGAAGAATGTAAATTTTGTCAGGCACCCAGGTACCGCGTTCAAAGTAATGACCATAGTAAGTGGAAACCAGTTCCTGCGAAGGCAATGTTCTATCTGCCAATAATTCCAAGGTTGCAGAGACTGTTTGTATCAACGCAAACTGCAGGACAAATGAGGTGGCATAATGAAAATAGAAGAAATCTGGGGGTCATATGCCACCGTTCTTATGGTGAAGCTTGGAAGCACTTCGATCGGGTTCATCCTGATTTTGCAGCAGATCCTCGCAATGTGAGACTTGGGCTGTGTTCAGATGGTTTTACCCTGTACATTCAGGCGTCAGCCTCGCCATATTCATGTTGGCCATTGATGTTACACTGTACAATCTTCCTCCCGAGATGTGTATGTCAAATATAATTAATTAAAATAAAATAAATTAATAATTAATAAATAAATTATAATAATAATTAATAAATATAATATAATATTTAATATTGAATATATAAATTTTAATAAAAATAATTAATAAGTAATTATTAATTATTATTTATTAATATAAAATAAATAAATAAATAAATAAATAAAAAATAATTTAAAAAATAGAAAAAACCTTGTTTCCGACTGATATTTCTGTCGGTAACTGTTGGTTACATTTTCCGACGAAAAATTCCGTCGGTAACTTCCACAGAGAGTTATCGATGGAATTTCCGTCGGTAATTAGGGGTTCTGTGTGGCAAGTTTTTCCACAGTTAAAGTCGTCGAAAATTTACGACGGATTAACTAGATCCGTCGGAAAGGCTTTCCTACGCGCATATTACCGAAGGAACCGGGTCCGTCGGAAATTCCGTCGGTAATGTAGTTTTCTGATGGAATTTCTTCATTTCCGACGGGTTTTTTTCCGTCGGTAAGTGGTTTTTTTTTTGTAGTGGGACACAAGGATAAAATTATCAAATTTATTCTTCTGATATAATTTCTAGTGCTCGTGAGTACCGAGATAGTTTCCTGTAATATTGTCTATGTCTAACTTGCTCTCAAGTTTGGCCAGAAAATAGAACTTTTTTTATTTAAATAAGTTTTTGGTCGCCGTAAAGTTCACCAATTTTGGTTTTAGTCCCTGTAAATTTTGTCTTAGGATTTCGTCCATGTATGTATTTTAAAAATTTTTGGAAATAGTCCCTGCTGACATGGTAAACAGAATGTCAGGTCCACGTGGCATGGCTGACATGGCATTCCGTTTGCTACATCAGCAGTTAACGGAAAGAGATGACGGTAGGGACTATGTCCAAAATTTTCAAAATTAAAGGAACAAAATCCTAAGAATTTTTTTTGCAGGGACTAAAACCAAAATTGATATATTTTGAAGGGACAAAAAACTATTTAAACCTTTTATATAAAGTGTTTTTCATATTGTATTTTTTTTATATAAAGTACTTTTTATTTATTCTTTGGATTTAATTGTTATGTAATTTTAGTCTAGAACATTTTTACACCATCACTCAATCATAACTTACTATATTATTAAAAATATTGACTCTAGTCATATCTACTTTAAAGGAACCCCAAGGGGTTGGTCTAGTGGAACATAACAGGATCTCGATCGTATCTGGCAGGTTACAGGTTCGAATCTCTACTAGTCTCCTTGGGGTAAGTGTTACAGCATTTCCTATGTTGTAGCTGATTTTATTTTAACATATGCTTTTATATTTGTTAGGACCTTTATTTGTTATAATAAGATGGTAATTTTTATTGCTTTTAGTGACTATTAGATGCTCAGCTAGATTCGGGTGAGCTGGCAGTAAGGTTGTTAGGGGGTTTTCTAAAAGGTTTCTCTCTGTGGCTGGTGTAACCATTTGCTGCTATTAAGCAAGGAGTGAGCTCCTAAGAAATAACATTTTTGACATATCCATAAAAAAACAAACTTCTCTCTCTTAGAATTCTCTGCACTTTCCATTTCCAATAGTATCGGAGACTATTCAATATTTGGTTTCCCAGCTTTGGATCTTTGAATTCTCGGTTTAACTCCCTGAATCCAAATCCGCTTCACAATTGGTATCAAAGCTTCTTCCTGAGGCTTTGGGCTATGGCACTCGGAACACGCGGGCAAATGAGTCTTCAAGAGGTGGAGCAAGCTCTGACACAGAAAATCACGGAATCAAACACATAAATGCAAGCTCGGCTCGATCAACTCACTTCTTGCCTTTCTGAGAATCATGAAGACCCATCTGGTCTCGGACGGAAGACCCATGGGTTTTTAAACTCAAACCCACATTCCACCAGAATATCAAAGGTTGACTTCCCTAGGTTTGATGGTACACGAGTAAAGGAATGGTTGTACATTGTGAGCAGTTCTTCTCCCTGGACTACAGCCCACCAGAGTCAAAGGTAAGGCCGGCTTCTATTCATCTTGACGGTAGTGCTCTACAATGGCATCTCAATTACATGCGTTCCAAATTTGATCTATACCCCCGTTGGCCTCAGTATATTTCTGATGTAACCTTGCGGTTTAGGGAGGTCTATGAGGATCCCTTATCGTCCCTAATTCAAGTGAAGCAATCGGGTAAGGTTCAAGACTATGTTGATGCTTTTGAGTTAGCCCTGACCCAGATTAATTTACCTCCCGAGCATGCTCTGAGTATTTTCTTAGCTGGTTTAGAGCACAATACCCAAATGCATGTTAGGATGTTTAATCCTAGTTCCATTGCCCATGCTGCCAATTTGGCTAAGCTACATGAGTCTTGTAAGCCACCTATAGGGGGTGTGGTAGGTTTAACTCTCGCCCTAACAGTAATGCCTATAAACCTGTTAATGTGAGTAGTCCACCGTTGATGGGTACTGATTCGGGTTCCCAGTCTAGCCCAGTTAAGTCCCTTATGGGCAAAGCCCCTAGGACATTTAATGTTGCAGAAGTGGCTGAGAGGAGAGCCAAGGGGATGTGCATGTTCTGTGATGAACCCTTCACCCCGGGCCATCAACTGAAACATAGGAAAACCCAACTTTTAGTAATGGAAATGGAAGAAGAAGAAGAACACAGAGACGAAGAGATACAAGTTATTGAGGGGACTGAATCACGACTTTCTGATGGTAGTCAACCTGATGGTCCTCAATTATCTTTGAATGCTTTAAATGGAGTCTCCAATTATCAAACCATGCGTGTTAGTGGTTTGCACAACAAGAAACTCCTAATTTTAATTTTCTATTTTTTTGGCGCTTTAATTTTCTATGTTTTAAACAACTTATTATTTCTTTTCGTAGGGTAGAAAATTCAAATTCTGACGTGATTAGTTACTATATAGTTTTTTATTTTTTATGAACATAATTTGTGGTAAAAATTTGTTATTCCTTAATTATATTAGTAAATCATAAAAGAAGAACGAGAGTGACATATCAGCTTGATAAAATTTATAAAGATATTGTTACCCAAAAAAAAATTATAAAGATATTAAACGTTAAATTAAATATATAGATTTGACAAAGAAAATCTTTTTTACTTACAAGAGTAATGGATTGATTATGATAACCAAGGAGGTATATTGGCAGTCCAAATACACTTCCTCTTCCTCTCTATCTGTCTATCTTCTTATGATCGATTTTCCTTAGACACCCTACTACGCTCAGTTTGTAAGTTTTTTTTTTAAGAAAATAATCTGTATTTTTTTTTTTTGGCTACCCGAACTATCTATATTTTATCACTTATAAACCTACAGCTTCTATCTTCAGTTTGGGTTGCTTGATTGTGCTTTGATGGTAAACGGTTTTTTGATGAACAGCTTCTAGTCTATATTTTCATTCTTCTATATATTTTTCATCTTATTGTTCTTGGCTTATTCTTTTTGTTACCCTTTTCTTCTCAGATGGATAAAGATAAGCATAAAGTAATGGATCATTAAGAGAAACCCTATGAAGAGGTTGAGAAGATGAAGAGATCATCTCCTTCAAAACCTCTTGAAGTTTATGCTAAACCAATAACTGTTCGAGAGTGCAACATTTGTGGGAAGACTTTCAGCAATGGCAAAGCATTGGGTGGCCATAGAAGATCTCACTTTCATGCTGCCAAGAAGCATTCACAAATGGTCAAAACCCGTTTCTCAAATCCCTCAAAAAGAAGCAATAATAAGGCTATTTGTGATGATGATGATGATGGGAAACATACTTGTTATCTTTTCAAGATGGACTTCCCATCCAAGAATACATTGTTTGGGCACATGAGGTCTCACCCTGAGAGGGATTGGGGGGTGTTTGCCCTCTTCCTATTCACACTGATAACAATTGGTGAAAGGATCAAAGAGATGGTGAAGAAGAAGAATAAGGGGAAGAAGATAAAGAAATTGTTATTAAAACCAAAGACACAAGATTCAGAATCTAATGAAAAAGGCTTTCTTGATCAAACACAAGAGAAATTTAATGGTTATGAATGTGATATTTGCTGGAAATCTTTTCCAACTTTCCAAGCTCTAGGAGGACACAAGTCAATTCATAATAAAGGGAAGAACATTGCATCCATGGTTGAACCCAAGCTTTCAGATGCATTGCTGAAGACAACAATTGTAAAGATAGTGATGGAGGAGGCAATCAATAACTAGGTTGGGACATCATTGAATAATGCGATATGCATGATGATTAAGAAACTTGTCGGGTATATGAATTATAGTGCAATCTATATTCGTTTGTTAATCTTAGTAATATCGTAGGTTTGAATTTTGAGTTAATGTTGTTCAATTTTACTCTTGACTCAATATATGTTTTATGTCTTTCCCTTTCTATTTTATGATGATGAAGTCCCTGAAGTGACAATTTACTATGAAATATATTACTAGTAATCTTCAAAATAAAAAGCTGAAATCAAATCTCTTTTCAACTTCCATAATTTTTCATTTTGTCACGCTTGCAAGCCAAAGCACTAATTAAATGAAAGCAAAATATATTTAACAAGCTGCGGTTTTGATCAACAAGGTTTTGCATAAGGTTTTTCATGTATTTATGTGTGCAGAAACACACTTGGTGGCCATGTGTATACAATATATTTATATATATACATACTCCATACTCCTTCACAAGTCTAGTTGTTATATATGTCTATGAATATCAAGTTAATACAATTTTTGCTTACCAAAAATAAATTAGCTAGTACGACCCTTAGCATAAGGTAGCCTCCCCATTCCTAAATTTTCCAAGCTGTCACTAATTTCTTTTAATTTTCATATTATTTTTTCTTAAATATGGCCTCCCCATAAATTCCTTTTTTTCCAACGATTTAGCTCAATGAATTTAGCTAGATCCCGAAGAAATTCATATGAATTAATGTACCGTTGGATCAATCACTAGTATTGAGGAAACTTAGGATGTGCATTGAGAAGAGAAAAAAGAAAAGGAAGAAAAGAATCTATCCCAATAAAATATCGGATATGAAATGAAATCTATATAATATACAAATCGGTCACTATTTCCAGGTATGGTTTTACACGTGTCGCTTCTATAGTGCAACCTAGCTACAGTTTTACACATGGCGCTCTATTGTGCTTTGCTTGCAAGGTTAGGAATTAGGCTTGGGTTTGGAATTTCAATCATGGCTCCACTATATGACAATGATTGTAGCATTAAATATTTGATGCATCATATTTGGAAGTCAAATTGAGATATACAAAATCCATGTTTAAACTTACCAGATAAAGATTCCCAGGATATTATTATTTTAAAGTCTTCTCGTCAACAAAAATATATTTTAAAATCCATCAATATTACTCGAATTTCATTCGATGTAAATTCATGATATAATAATTATGATAATTGCGATGGATGCAGGATAATTATTGTAACACTCCCCTTGGGCATTACATGGATAACTCTTAACTCATTTCAGAACTTAAATAAAAAGAATTTTGCTGGTTTGCTCTCGGAAAATAATTTATATAAGTACTGAAGTGTCAGAAAAATGGGTATAAAATTTATTTTCCTGCGGTTACGATCGATAAGAACTTAAACATATTATAAGATAATACCACCACATTTTCCGGCACACAGGCTTACAATCCTTGCCCGGCAAACCTATTTAATTTAGAAATGTACTTGAATAAAAAGCTAGAATTTTTACAAAAATTTTGACAGAGTCTCCTCTATAATTTCAATATCCCAAAATAAAAACACTTGCTGAAATATTTATATTTTCATCTCAGAAGTTTCAGTCATACAAAATATGTCAAGATGGTGTTATTTTGAAAATATTTACATCAACAAACTATACATGACCCAAAGGAAAATCTTAGATTTCCATCCAAAATAAAAGCTCTCCGAGCCAAATACATTCCATTCAAAATAAAGGCTCTCCGAGTCTTAAACATACATACTATCATCAATCAATAACGTCTAAAAACCTAAGCTGGTCGTTCTAAAAGATATTCCTAAGCACAACAGTAATCAAATAAAAGACTCCCAGAGCCATAATGCAAATAAATATGAAACTTCTCCAAAACTAAACTTGACTCAATAGCCTAAGCTGGTCGAAATATGAGACTCTTACTGGAAAAGACCCCATGGTTATTCCAGTAAATCAATTTTCTTCAAAAGTTGGGACAATCCCTCCGAGTGGGGCAGAGAACTCCTCTGCATCATCTGTACACTCAAACCAAAATACCACAAATAGAAACCAAACAGAAATAACACAAAGGTGAGATACCGACATATGAGTTTTATCATGATAACTACATGCGCAACACACAGACAACAACATGTACACATATGCACTTCACAAAAATTCTCAGAATAAACAAGATAATCTAAACCATGGGATTCATACCCGGCAGTCATTAAAATTTATAAAATTACACGATACTTTAACATCCACTAGCAAATCTTAATATTTGTTCTATTTACTTTTCTTTCGTTCATTTCTTTCTTTGTCGAGGCTTACCGCTCACGACTATTCTTACTTAGACATCAAAATCTTTCATTCTCAACATAGGACACGCGGTCACATGTGCCAACTAAGACTCTAACCCATGACACACAATACAGAGATTCAACTATGCGACCTAGGACTCTAACCCACGACACACACAACAGAGATTCAACTGTGTGACTTGGACCCACGACACACACAACAAAGATTCAATTGTGTGATTGGGACTCTAACACACGACACACAACAGATATTCAACTGTGTGACTAGGGACTCTAACCCTCGACACAACAGATATTCAACACACACAACAGATATTCAACTGTGTGACTAGGGACTCTAACCCTCGACACAACAAATATTCAACTGTGTGACTTGGGACTCTAACCCACAACACAACAGATATTCAACTGTGTGACTTGGGACTCTAACCCACGACAAACATCAAAGATTCAAATGTGTTAACTGGGACTCTAACCCACAACACATTGAACATGGATTCAACTGTGAAAACTGGGACTCTAACCCATGACACATAAACAACAGATTCCATTGTGCCAACTGGGACTCTAACCCATGACACGCACAATAGAGGTTCAAATATGTGAACTTGGACTTTAACCCACGACACATACAACATGAATTCAACTATGCCGACTGGAACTTTATCCCGCGACATACAGGACACAGTCCACGTACTTACTCAATATCATAACTCAAAACTTCAAATTTTCCTCTCAAGCTTTTAAAGCATTATTCTTACTATCATTGAGCTCTGACCACTGTCAGGCTTTCAGTCAAACCATCAATCAATAGTTTAATCGAGACATACAGATATACTTAAACCACATAAACAGTTATCTCATCGAATTTAAAACACACATCATACATAACCACAATAGCCTCACAACAACAAAATAGCACATAGTTACCAAAACCCTTCAGGTAAACTCCATTTACCTTTGTAGACCAGAAAAATATCATCTCCTTCACGCATTCAACAATTAGTTTCCTTCTCAACGAAGCTGCTCAAGATTAAACCACTACAAAAAAAGGTCATTTAGCGATCGAAAATAGTGACCGAATTTGTTGGTTGCTGTTTGCGACCGAAATGGCGACCGATTGTAGGATCTAAATCAAACACTAATTAGAGTTGATACTGCGACCGAAATAACGACTGAAATAGAGCGTAGCAGAGTTATCGGTCTCTATTTCGGTCGCAAAATAAAGGAAAGTAAAAGTAAAAAATTGCTGACTTTTTAGCGACCGAAATGACGACCGAGTTAAATACAACGGTTAAATTTTATCTATCTTTGCGACCGATATTAAATCGGTCGCTAAACGGCGAGCAAAAAAAAAAAGAGCGTGTTAGCAACCGGATTTTAAATCGGACGCTAAATTTATGAATTCAAATTTCAAATTAACCCATTTAGCGACCGATTTAGCGACCAAATAATTCGGTCGCTAAAAATAAAATCCCTAAATCCAACAGAACCCCCTTTCTTCCTCACTTTCGCCCGAATCTCCTTCTCTCTCACCGTTTCTCTCCTTCTTCCTCACTCGCGAGCTCCAGCCACCACCTCCTCCAGCTCCTCTCTGGCCACTACCTCCTCCACACGGTAATCATACATCTTTCTCTCCCTCTCCTTCTCTCTCTCACTCGCGTCTCTCTCTCCCTCTCCTTCTCTCCTTTTCTCTCTCACTCACGTCTCTCTCTCCCTCTGTCTCTCTCTCTTTGCAGGTTTGATTCGGTTTGCAGACTCTGTTTGCAGGTTTTGCAGGTTTTATGTTATGATGAGTCACTACACTAGTCACCAATTCTGTTTTGCATTTGTTATTAGATTCAGTTGCATATATGAACTTCTTGATTAGGCTTGTTTTCTATTATGCTCAGGGTGCTATATATATGTAGATATCTGATGAATGAATAATAGAGAAGAAAGATGATGAATGAAATTAGTATTTTTCAATAATAGCTTAGCTCTTACATTTTCCTAAGCTTAGCTAGTAGATACTACTTCCCATTACATTATCATGTACAGCCACGAGTAGATATCTGATATGTAATGAAAATGTTTTGTTTATACTTTCATGAGTGGCAAGTGTGCAAGTAGGTTAATGATTTCCAAGTTTGTAATTTTATCACAAGAGCCTTTGATGATGTTATTATTTTTTATTACAATTTTCTTTGTCGATTGACAACCGCATAGTCATCGCCCATTTTCACTATTTACTTGGAGTTGAGGTAGGTCAAATACTTTATCTTTTTCTTTGTTGCTAGTGGTGCTTGAAGACTTTGAATTGATTTGTTGATTGTTAGTGAAGAGCCGAGCTCAATAGGATTCTGGTTGTGTGCTGGTAGATTAGAAATGATGCATGTGGTTGCAATTGAATATGTTGTTTGTTAGTGGAGAGCTGAGCTCAATAGGATACTGGTTGTGTGCTGGTAGATTAAAATTGATGCATGTGATTGTAAACTTTATTTGTTGTTTGTTAGTGTAGAGCAGAGCTCAATAGGATGGATGTGTCAATTCTATGCCTTGATTGCCATTAGTGGAGAGCAGATCTCAATAGGATGTGATCCTGTCAAAAAGGTGGGATGCTTGTTGTGTGTTGCTAATTTAGAAGTTATGCATGTGTTTGACAATTATGTGTTACTTGTTAGTGGAGAACGGAGCTCAATAGGACGTTTGCTACTATATTTTATCTAAGTTTGTATTAAAATATGCTTTAATATATATTTGTTGAAGTATGCTGTAATCCTTATAAGTCAATGGTTTTATTTTCTGCTAGAGTTAATTATTAAGCTATGAAAGCCTTAGTTTCCTATTTGAGATTCAATATTAATGAGCATGCGTACCTTCTTAGGGCACGCATGCTCATTCAATATTTTGGATGTGCTTGAAGGATTCTTGAAGTTTGAGGTTTTTCTTTAATTATGCCTTAAGGCCAAGGTCTTAGATAATGAAGGATTAAGTATACGGTTAGATAAAATGAAGGGTGGGGCACAATTTGCCAGGCACATGACGTGCCGTATCATTCAAACATTATTCACATTAGAAAACAGCTCTGTACACAATATTATGAAAGCAACTCTGATTTTCTACTCATTTGTTTCACTAGGCAATGGAGATTTCCAGAAATAGTTGTTGATGACCATCCTTACTAGGTTATCTAGGCATTTCCAGTAGGAAAAGTCCTCTCTATGACCATCCTTCAAAACGACGTAAAAGCATATGCTTTACTGAAAACTACTATGTTTGCTAATCTGTAAAGTTGCATGTGAAGTTGCATTTCTTTGTTCTATTTTAACATGCTAGTATGCTACATGGATCTTTCCATCTTTTCTTATTATTTCTTGATGAAGTTTAGACATATGACTTGTTTTCCTTATCGTTTTATCAGAAAATGGATCCGACTAAATGTTTTGAGACAGCCATCCATTTAGACCAGGTACAGTATCTCATCAACTTAAGAATAACGATCGGATTCACGTAATGATGGTTAAGGCATAATCTAATCATTACTAAATTGTTCTTGTGTATTTGAAGGATTTGATTTCAATCCTGCGATTATTCTACCGTCGTTGAGAAAATGGAATACCGCGTGTTGTGACTATTGAAGACAAATACGGAAATCTGTTCAATGAGAATATAATAATCCATGAGGATCGCCCATATTTTGCAACAGACACAAATGGTATCAGGGAGTTGTATTTGTTGTCCACCGGTGTATTGGCAAAGTTTAAGTACCTTGGGGGTTCTCGCTTCTGCATGTTCATCCCTTTGGAAGATTGATGAGTTTTGATATTTTGATTAGTACTTATTGACTGTGGTGTGTTTTTATGTTTTGATCGTTAATTAGTACATTATTAAACTTTTTTTTTTATAAACAATTATTAAACTTGCGTTAATTAATGTATGTGTTTTCTTGATCATATTGACTGTGGTGTTTTGGATCGTTAGTACATCATATTTACGTTTTCTATTTATTCAAAAAAAATATTGGTGTATTTTGTTTATATCAGAAATTAAAAATCAATGGGGTAATAGTTGAAAAACAAAATTTGGTCGGTAGGATTAAGTTAGAGGAAAATTTTTATAAAAAAAAATTCAAAATTTGTGACCGAAATAGCGACCGAATATCAGTCACCAAATTCGGTTATTTGAGCATTCGACCAACTATACGGCGACTGAAATATATAATTTTGGGACTGAAATATCGATTGCAAATTTGAGACCGAAATACAAATTCGGTAGCTAAACATTTAGCAACCAGGGTTTCTGCTACCCCCTTAATTCGGTCGCTAATTCGGTCGCTAAACAATATAGCAACCGAATTATCATGTTTAGCGACCGAAATCTTCGGTCACTAAATAGGTTTTTTTTGTAGTGAACCCCAACTCGACATTCCAGTTTCCTCTAAACAGCTCCTGTTAACTCCCGAAAAATATAAAACCTGTTCCCCCAAGCAACCCCAACCACGACAACATCCCGGAGAGGGAGTCAAAACCTTTTCAAAAATCAGACAAATCTAACAATCAATTATTCATCATCAAACACTTAATCTAAGTTGATTTAAACACTTAATTTCACAAAATGGAACCAATTAAAATAAAAAAACAGATTTGGGAAAAATATTGTTCATCACCAGTTTATATGTATATCATATGCATAATCAGTTTTTGTACAAAATATGTAACTATATAGGACCTTTATAAGAATAGATCATTCACAAACTAAGTAAAGAAGTAAAAGCATACGGATATCTATAGTGAAACGTCTATGGTCATATAACAAACACATGGCTCTCTGTAGCCATAAAGACTGACGGAATCACTACCCCAAAAATGAAACTACCTACAGCTGGTCAGTAACTAATGATACCCGTTGGGAAGACCAGGGTCTATCCCACTCCCAGCAGAGGAATCAGTGGAAAGTACACCAGTACCCTCATCGGGTGAATCATCCTCTTCACCTAGAGGAACATACTCGGGTACATCCTCAACGAACTCCTCTGGATCTTCCTCCGGAACTGGCTCAGGTGCTGCCTCTGCCAAGGGTTGTGCCTCCAGCTGCCCTTGATCAACCAGATGCTGAATAAGTAGCCACAGTGGAGGTAATGACACCTCAATGGTCTCCATACTCCTATGCTCGTGTTGTGACCCAGTCTCTATAGTACCCTCGATAGTATGCACATGCCTGGTATACCTGAAGCTATGGGCTCCAGGGTGAATGAGCCATGCCTTTATATTGTCCGCATCTTCAAAGTGGAGGGACGGACCCCCGTATGGGCCAAAGGCATCGTCGGGTCCATCTATACGTCTGCTAAGGGGAAATGCATATGAATAAAAGACTTTTCATTATCGAGACTTTTCTTTGTGTTCACACTTTTTCGTTATCGAAGCCCAAGACTAACGACTATTCACAATTTCCATTACTTGAAAATCAATAACACGGGACATACAGTCCGAGTGCTCAATCACAACACCTTAGACCGATGCCGCAGTCCGAGGTTGTAGTTGTAGAAACAATTATAAATTTATCCATGTTTTATTTCAACATGATAAGGACTCCTAGCCCATAACAACGAAATTAGGACACACAGTCCTCAATTCCAAAATAAGGACTCCTAGCCCATAATATCACGATTGGGACCCTTGGTCCATAATTCTTGACATGGATCCCAGATCACGTGCATACAACTGAATACTAGAGGCGACGTCTCGTGAACTAGTATTCTCTTTCACATGTGATTACTTTTCGTTCAGTGAAAATCAAAAACCAAAACAAAATATCGGTCACTTATCCAAGTGACTGGAACGTTTCTAAATCATTTAGGAGAAAATCTTTTCCTTTACAAAGTCTTTTATAAAACATTTGGAAATTCGTTTACTTTTGAAATCCTTGATGAATAAAGTCAAATATTTTCAAAGGGTCTTCCCTTCAAAAACACGTCGTTCAAAAAGGTTTTCTCTCGTACAAAACTTTTGATCATAAACATGTAGTTTCCTTCAACTCAAAATCACTTCAACATTTTTCTAAAAACCAAGATCTTATTCTTCTGAAGTAAGCACTTTAAGCAAGGAACTTTTATAAGTGAACCCAAAACTTTCAAAGTTCTATTTAAGGCTTATTAAGGCTTTTAATCCTTATAGTCATTGGGCACAGACTCAAGTCCGGCTTCTCAAACTTCAATCAACAGTAATATATTCACAACAATAATAATATCACAGTTAATGACAGTTCATCACATATATATAATTCATAACACTTTAAAGTAAGAAATGTTCAACTTCAAGAATAACCACAATAGTTCAAGTAAACAAATTATTCAAGTATTGGCTAAAATATCACAATAACATTCATAACACTCGATTACACATACACACATGCATATAGTTATTAAATATCCCTAGGCAAACTCCCCAGGCAAACGCCCCTTACCTTTGAAGACAAGTAAATGATCCTCGTCTTAATGCTCACGTTAGTTCTAAGAGTGCAAACACTACTCCACCAAGTAAGCATAGCCGTGTTCAACATCACGGAGACACAAACCAAGCATGATAACAACAAACAAATTCACCAATTCAATTTTTCATCCTCAAAACATATAATAAAAAGAAATCATATATTTAATTCAGTAAATAGAATCGATTTCTCAATAATATCGATTTGGGTAAAAGGATCCATAATTAAAATTGGGGAACATTTGATTTGGTTTGAGAAACATGAAATTGAACTTAGAAATCTCAAATTAAAGGTCCTAATTTGAATAAAACATAGTTAATTTCATAGAAACATAATCGATTTCAAATAAAATCAAATTGGGGTTTAGAAACCATTAATTACAAGTCCCAATTGCACTAAAACCGAACCAATTTCATGATTAAAGTAAGATGAAAAATTGGGGTTTCAAAATCAATTTGGGGATTTTTGAATCTAAGCAAAATAGATGAGGTTTTCACTTACCCAAGGAAGAAGAAGATGTGGTGGTTACTAGTTGGTCCGGCACGGCGGCAGTTACTGAGGACAGCGACAGTAACGTTCTAGAAGCAACCATGGCGGAAACGACTTCACAACAGCGTACCAACCTAACAGAAAGCGATGTCGTTGTCCTCTCCCTCCGTGGCGCGGCCGAACGACGTCCGGACGACGGGTTGCAGGTGACGCTCGCAGCGGAGATGATGCACAGTGGCGGAACGAACCAAACGCGTTTGGGGTGGAGCTCCGAAGCGCGGGGTAAGCTCCTCCCTCGAAACACCATCAAACGGTGGTCGGACGGTCTTGGGCAGCGCCGAAAAAAAATGCAAGCGCACAGGACGGAGCAACCGAGCGGCGACACTCGTCTTCTCAGTCAGGGCGGCGGTGGCGGTGCTCCTAGGGACGGTCGGACGTGGCTGAGAGCAAGAGGATGGCATCGGATTTTTGAGAGAAAGGAGGGAAGGGATTTGATGAAGGAAGAAGAAGAGAGAAATGTGCTCTGATGGAGGAAGAAGAAAGAAAAAACGTGAAAATGAAATGAGGGGGTTACGGGTTTTTAAGGGAGAGAGGAGAGATAATTTTTAGTTTTGTATTAGTGGGTACACTATGAGTGATAAATATTAAGCCTAAAATAAACATGTTTTTACTTTTGGAATCTAAAAATAAAGATTGATAAATATATGATTTCGAAATTCAAATTAGAGTAAAGATTAATAGTTGAACTGATTAACTAAGAAAATACTCGGTCCAAAATTTAATCTCCGATTAATGTCAAACCAATTTATTTTCAAATCTAAAATTAAATAGAATGAAAATATGGAAATGATTTTCTCTTAATCATATTATTTAAAACATTTTTATGTACTGGTAATAGTAGTGACAATAACGTAAATTATTGCCTAGTAAGCGTGCATTCACTGAAATAAGTCAGTGCTAACACACCCAATAAAATAATTTGAAGAGGATAATTCAATTACTCAAACTAAACCACATAACAAAATAAACATAAACATCCAAATAAAATAATTAATCATATGTGTAAAAACTAGGGTGTTACAATACTACCCCTCTTACAAAAATTTCGTCCTCGAAATTTCGTATCTCAAAACTAAACAGGATTTTGTAACCACACCTTGACCCTAAAATCTCACTTTGTATTCTCGTTGCTTCATTCCTTCCATCTATAACTCTATAACAGGATCGATTCTTATGTCATTCTATTTATCCTTTAACTGCATATGAGCTTGAGTTGCACATGATAAACTTTGCGCCAAGAACCTAAGAAATTCAATTTTCTTATTGAGATTGAACCTTACCACACCCAACATAGTCCGTTCCCTTGTTAGTTCCTCCCGAATCCTTTGCCTACTTCGATTTCATATCCTTCAATTGCCTCTCATTTTCAATTTGGTTCTCAAGCCCCATTAATATCCTTGGTTTAAGAGATTTCACATGCACATCTACCCTATTGCCCAAGGAAAAATACCCAACTCCTAATCATTCCTCCATCTGAAGACATAGCTCTATCACTTATGCAAGGAAGTGCTTGTATCATATCTGACCTTATCTTATATATTTGCAGCCGAGAAAAGATATTATAAAATAGAGTTTCTCTGAGGCCATAACCCCTAGGAGTTGCACCAAAACAAAGCCAAGAAATCCGGGTGGACACTCCCCAATGGCAATCTTGGATTTAAAATGTCCAGTTTCCACTGTGGATCATCAACCACATATTCACCAGAATAAGACCTCAAAGATTAGACACATTTCGCCGTAGCTTATCACACTCGAAAGACATAATCAAAACTTAATCACTTCTTACCTCAAAATTAGTTCGCTGGCAAAACTTCTTCAACTCCTTATTCTCACGACGAACATCAAGTTCAACATTGACTCTACCACATATATCAACTTTCAACCCAAAGCACACAATTGTAGTCTTAGTTTCCTTTGGACTTATTCCACCACTCCAAATCTCATCACGGTCAAACCTTTCAAAATCTAAAACAGAGCTCTCAAACTCTTCTCACAACTTAGTTTCTCAAGAACTCCTTTTTACTATTTCCGTTCAGCTTAAGGAAGACTACCATAGATATTTTTCTGTTAATCCTCGGACTCACGAAGTCAACATTAACCATAAACGTTTGATCACTACTCTAAATTCCTTTAATGATATATCTGCCTCGATCATGATAAGGTCCATTGTAATCATCTCACTCAATGATGTTGAACTTAAGGGTTCTCACAGTACCATTCACATCAACACCTCAACAAAATTCTTATCACCTCCTATTTATTCTGCTATAGGGATAACGATACTTAGGTACTATATTTACTCTCAGCTAACCTCACCTTTTAAGAATTAGATCACTTCTTATTTGTCCATCGAACTCAGGGTGATAAGCTGAACTTGACTTCAACTTGGTTCTTAACGCCTGATGTAGACTTCACCAGTCGATCCACTATCACTTGAATTCAAGCAAGACTCATGTAGGCCTTCGGCAAACTCATAACAAAGATTCAAGGAATGCCAATATCTTAAGAATGAAGGTCTCAATTGTTGAACTATCCCTTTTTCACTGTACTCGACTAACTCTGACATCTTGATGTGGAGATACCCAACTCATGACTGATGAGATAGGTCACACATCGACGACATTTGGAGAATACGTAGAACTAAGATGATCAACGACGACAAGTACTTTCGAACCGCAATAATACATGGCCTTGGTGATCATAAAAGAATTTCTCAAGAAAAGAAATTTTTCTTGATTTCACTTTCACATAAGCATAGAAAATAATTTCATTAATTTGAAGGATACAGGAACATCCAGTATGGAAAAAGATCCTTCCATCAGGTTCGTGGGTGTAAAAATGCATGATCAATACACATTTACAAACATGAATCTAATAAAGTTCATTCTTCCACAAGAATCCTCCAGCGAATTTAAGGAATCAAAGGGTGAATAATTTCTAATCCAAATTGGATTAATTCTTATTCTTAGTACAAAGAATTTACAAAATGATGACTTTCACCTCAACCAAAAATAGAAGTGACGAAACTAAGTTTCACCAAGAAACTTCTGCTATCACGAAATTATCTGTTATAACTCAAGAAGTAGTCATAACCACTTCTCTCAACAAAATGCGAAAGTATCCAGACCATTGGATTCCGTTAAATCAATTCACTCAAATGTCGAATACATCGAGGATTATTTAGAAGTGTGAGTATGACTTCTCACAAACAAAGAAATGAAAACTGGAAATTTATGAATTAGCATAATTAATTCATGAGTCCTGACAGATTTCAAATTAAAGTCAGAAAATTTGTCTGACACATACAAACTTCATCGTTGTGATTATCTAATACAATCATAGGATTTGAGAAATAAATGTCAACTGACAAATACAAGAGAATCAAAGGGTACAGTGGAGAGTTCCTTAATCACAAGACACTCACCCAAGATCGAAAATCGACTCGATCCGTCTTGGTTCCAACCAACATACAAGTTTTTCTAGCCATGCTTAGTATGACCACCTTGAATTGGGTACGATCCCGACAAACTTAATCAGTCGATCAAACATACAAAGGGTTGATCTTTCTTTATAAACTGAGTTGACGATGCAAAATATTAGATAGATCATCACTCCAATCTGGTAATAACTCGTCTTCAAGTCGATCTTTGAGTAGACAACAACTCCTCACAATTGATTTACCAAACCAACTACGCAAGTCAAAGAATACTTGTTCACAATTTGTCCTTTTACTTAGTTGTCAGAAATCCAGACGGTGACACGAGCCCTCACACAACCTTGGTGCTTCACAAGGGAAACACTCGTCTAACAAACGGTTCAGACCACCGATCTTCCAGTTGAATTGAGTCATCCAACTCATTTTAACTTTGTAGGCAACATCCTACACAAAGCGATAGAGATCTGACTGAATCCAGAAACTAGATCAATCTAAAATCAATGTCCTTCGCTAACCATAAACCTAGAATATTTCCAAGGAACACTCCCGGAAAAACTCTTTACACAAGCACCTTGTTTCGAATGTCTGACATGATTTGCAAGGATAATCGAATGTCCTATCCGAACCCAAGTAACATTCAAGATCTACGGTCTCCCAGGACATACAACCCTTGGAAAACCATCAAGAAAACATATACTTGTGCGTCAAGACACATTGCTTCAACAAGAAACAATTCAAACAAGAACCAATCAGATATCACACAACAAAAACTTAACAGACCTATTCCCCAAAGATCCCGAAAGACTCGACCAGCTCTGATACCACTTTGTAACACCCCCCTTGGGCATTACTTTGTAAACACGTGCGGAAATAAAATTAAAAGGATAATTTGCTGGTTGCTTTCGGAAAATAATTTATATAAGTACATAAACGTCTGAAATTGGGTATAAAAAATTTGTCACGACTCCAAACCTAAGCCTTGATCGACACACGGGCTTACTATCCTAGCCTGGAAAGCCTATTTAATTTAAAGATATACTTGAATAAAAGTTAGTATTTTTACGAAAATTTCGACAGAGGCTTCTCTGTAATTCGGACATCACAGGTAAAAGAACACCTGCTAAAATAATTACATTTCATTCCAGAATTCTAGTTACACCAAATACAACCAGGCAGTAATATGTTAAAAAAAAAAATAGTTATATCAATAAGCTATACATGACCAAAAGGAACAGCTTTAGGTTTTCATTCAAAAGATATGCTCTCCGAGCCATAAACATTCCATTTTAAAATAAAGGCTCTCTGAGCCATACTCATACATACTATAAAAAATAATCTAAGTCTCAAACCCTAAGCTGGTCATTCTAAAAGTTATTCCTGAGGAATACTCACGTGGTCATTCCACAATCAAGTACTTCATCAAACAACCAGATCTAAGTCTCTGAGTGACTTAGGGAGACTCCTCTACACCATCTGTACTAAAGTACCCAGGGTACAATAGCGAACAAGAAGAAACCTGATATATCTGTAAGGGTGAGATACCGACAAATGGATATATCACACAACAACCATATACACGATACATACATCACCTCAGCACATTAACATTTAATTATTATACAGAGATAAAATGACAAGTGTCGTATCAGTGGGTCTCATGCCTGAATCAATCAGTTTTATAAAGAGAATGCGTGACACTTCAATCATCAGTCTCTAAACTTAATCTCATGAGATACCAACACCATTTTATCATTAAGAAAGAAAGAGCTGATCAGGCTCATACGCCCCGTTTGGCAAGTTGTCTCCGTCACCTCATGCACCCGGATCAACATCATCACGAATCCCTTATAACGGCCATTCGGATGTATACCTTATCGAATACCACATCTTAAGAGGGTATTCGGATAACTCAAGCACGTCTGCTAAGGGGAAATGCATATGAATAAAAGACTTTTCATTATCGAGACTTTTCTTTGTGTTCACTCTTTTTCGTTGTCGAAGCCCAAGGCTAACGACTATTCACAATTTCATTACTTGAAAATCAATAACACAGGACACACAGTCCGAGTGCTCAATCACAACACCTTAGACCGGTGCCGCAGTCCGAGGTTGTGGTCGTATAAAAAATTATAATTTTATCCATGTTTTATTTCAATATGATAGGAATCCTAGCCCATAACAACGAAATTAGGACACACAGTCCTCAATTCCAAAATCAGGACTCCTAGCCCATAATATCACGATTGGGACCCTTGGTCCATAATTCTTGACACAGATTCCAGATCACGTGCATACAACTGAATACTAGAGGCGACGTCTCGCGAACCAGTATTCAGTGAAAATCAAAAACCAAAACAAAACCTCGGTCACTTATCCAAGTGACCGAAACGTTTCTAAATCATTTAGGAGAAAATCTTTTCCTTTACAAAGTCTTTTATAAAACATTTGGAAATTCGTTTACTTTTGAAATCCTTGATGGAATAAAGTCAAATATTTTCAAAGGGACTTCCCTTCATAAAACACGCCTTTCGAAAAGGTTTTCTCTCGTACAAAACTTTTGATCATAAAAATGTAGTTTCCTTCAACTCAAAATCACTTCAACATTTTTCTAAAAACCAAGATCTTATTCTTCTGAAGTAAACACTTTAAACAAAGAACTTTTATAAGTGAACCCAAAACTTTCAAAGTTCTATTCAAAACTTATTAAGACTTTTAATCCTTATAGTCATTGGGCACAGACTCAAGTCCGGCTTCTCAAACTTCAATCAAGAGTAATATATTCACAACAATAATAATATCACAGTTAATGACAGTTCATCACATATATATAATTCAAAACACTTTAAAGCAAGAAATGTTCAACTTCAAGAATAACCACAATAGTTCAAGTAAACAAATTATTCAAGTATTGACTAAAATATCACAATAATATTCATAACACTCGATTACACACATACACACATGCATATAGTTATTGAATATCCCTAGGCAAACTCCACTTACCTTTGAATACAAGTAAAGGATCCTCGTCTTAATGCTCACGTTAGTTCCAAGAGTGCAAACACTACTCCACCAAGTAAGCATAGCCGTGTTCAACATCATGGAGACACAAACCAAGCATGATAACAACAAACAAATTCACCAATTCAATTTTTCATCCTCAAAACATATAATCAAAAGAAATCATATATTTAATTCAGTAAATAGAATCGATTTCTCAATAATATCGATTTGGGTAAAAGTATCCATAATTAAAATTGGGGAACATTTGATTTGGTTTGAGAACCGTGAAATTGAACTTAGAAATCTCAAATTAAAGGTCCTAATTTGAATAAAACATAGTTAATTTCATGGAAACATAATCGATTTCAAATAAAATCAAATTGGGGTTTAGGGTTCAAAGAGCAATTTGGGGAAATTTTGATTTAAATAGAGAATCGTAAAATTAACCTTAGAAACCATTAATTACAAGTCCCAATTGCAGTAATACTGAACCAATTTCATGATTAAAGTAAGATGAAAAGTTAGGGTTTCAAAATCAATTTGGGGATTTTTGAATCTAAGCAAAATAGATGAGGTTTTCACTTACCCAAGGAAGAAGAAGATGTGGTGGTTACTAGGAGGTCCGGCACGACGACAGTTACCGAGGACTGCGGCAGCAACGTTCCAGAAGCAACCATGGCGAAAATGACTTCGCAACAGCGCGCCAACCTGACAGAAAGCGAGGTCATCGTCCTCTCCCTCCCTGGCGCGGCCGAACGCCGTCCGGACGATGGGTTGCAGGTGACGCTCGCAGTGGAGATGATGCACAGTGGCAGAATGAACCAAACGCGTTTGGGGTGGAGCTCCGAAGCGCGGGGTAAGCTTCTCCCAGGAAACGCCGTCAAATGATGGTCGGACGGTCTTGGGCAGTGCCGAAAAACGACGCAGGAGTACAGGACGGAGCAACCGAGCGGCGGCGCTCGTCTTCTCAGTCAGGGCGGCGGTGGCGGTACTCTTAGGGATGGCCGGACGTGGCTGAGAGCAAGAGGATGGCATCGTAATTTTGAGGGAAATGAGGGAAGGGATTTGATGAAGGAAGAATAAGAGAGAAATGTGCTCTAATGGAGGAAGAAGAAAGAAAAAACGTGAAAATGAAAGGAGGGGGTTACGGGTTTTAAAGGGAGAGCGGAGAGAGAATTTTTAGTTTTGTATTAGTGGGTACACTATGAGTGATAAATATTAAGCCTAAAATAAACATGTTTTTACTTTTCGGAATCTAAAAATAAAGATTGATAAATATATGATATCGAAATTCAAATTAGAGTAAAGATTAATAGTTGAACTGATCAACTAAGAAAATACTCGGTCCAAAATTTAATCTCTGATTAATGTCAAACCAGTTTATTTTCAAATCTAAAATTAAATAGAATGAAAATATGGAAATGCTTTTCTCTTAATCATATTATTTAAAACATTTTTCTGTACTGGTAATAGTAGTGACAATAACGTAAATTATTGCCTAGTAAGCGTGCATTCAGTGAAATATGTCAGTACTAACGCACCCAATAAAATAATTTGAAGAGGGGTAATTAAATTACTCAAACTAAACCACATAACAAAATAAACATAAACATCCAAATAAAATAATTAATCATATGTGTAAAAACTAGGGTGTTACATATGTTATTACTAGTTTTTGATTAAGTTATTTATCTTGCTACCCCTTTGGCGGTTTCATCAAGGATGTAAAAGATTCAAAATCATGCACCCCAAGAATGAGATCACAGCAACCTAAGGGCAAGACAAGCACATCTACAGTGAAAAATGAAAACCGATTGCTGGAGCTGCCACTGAAACCCTTTACAAATATAAGGTGCTTGTAATTTATTACCATCACCAGCTGTGACAGTCATTGGATCTATGGATTCCAATTTATAACCAAATTTCTTGGCTAGCTCCATATCCAGAAAATTATGAGTGCTTCCACTATCGATCAAGATCTGTAGGAGTTTCTTGTTGTCCAAACCACTGACATGCATGGTTTGATAATTGGAGACTCCATTTAAAGCATTCAAAGATAACTGAGGACCATCAGGTTGACTACCATCAGAAAATCGTGATTCAGTCCCCTTAATAAATTCTATCTCTTCATCTATGTGTTCTTCTTCTTCTTCCATTTCCATTACTAAAAGTTGGGTTTTCCTATGTTTCAGTTGATGCTCCGGGGTGAAGGGTTCATCACAGAACATGCACATCCCCTTGGCTCTCCTCTCAGCCATTTTTACAACATTAAATGTCCTTGTAAAATATGGAAATACGTTTTGGTAAGTTGAGAAGAATTGGTAAATTGTATAATACTTCTCTCTTAATTGATATGGGCATAAAATGCCTATTTATACAATATGTTCTCTCTGGATATGAGGCAAGCATTCTGTTATCATAACAGAATAGGACCTGAGGCAGATCGCAGAATACAGAAGCTAATAACAAACTACAAACTAAACTACAAACTACAACTAATTCTTCACTCCCCTCAAGTTGGCACATGAAGGTTGAGAATGGACAACTTGCCAAGAAGCAACTTAAACCTGTCTTTGCCCAGAGGTTTTGTGAAGATATCTGCTATCTTCTCTCTTGTACCTATCTTTAACGGTTCTATTTCACCAGATTGCACTCTCTCCCTCACAAAATAACAATCCATCTCTACGTTCTTTGTTCTCTCATGGAAGATGGGGTTTGCAGCGATGTGCAAAGCTGCTTGATTCTCACAGTGAAGTGGAGTGGCCTTTTCTTGTGAAACTGTCAGCTCTTTGAGAAGCTATTTGATCCATATAATTTCGCTTACCGTTGCTGCCATGGCTCGGTATTCTGCTTCTGCAGAAGACTTTGCCACCACAGGTTGACGTTTGGTTCTCCAAGATATAGGTGCCCTCCAAGTGTAACTAGGTACCCTGTACATGACCTTCTTGTGTGTGTGCACACCCACCCCCACAATCCGCATCACAAAAGGCTTGTAATTGTGAATTGCTATCACTTGGGAGCAAAATGCCTTGACCTGGAGTTGTTTTCAGATAGCGCAACACTCTTTCAACCGCATCCATGTGAATTTTCTTGGGTGCAGTCATGTGTTGGCACAAGGTATTCACTGCATATGTGATATCTGGGCACATTACAGTTAAGTACAGCAAGCGTCCTAGCAGTCTTCTATACCTTGTAGCATCTACATCATGATCATTTTCATTAATTTCTTCATTTCTGCCCCCCAAACTTTCTGTAACAGGTTTCGGTTCAGTTTCTGGGAGGTTTATTTCTTGTGCAGTAGGACTGTCCTTATTGAGAGAATGTGCCTTTTGTTGGATTTCCTTTGGATGGTCTTCCCATGATATGAATTTAGGCTGTACAGATCCTCTAACTTGATCAATTTTCCTGCAAGGGAACTCATTCTCGAAGAAAACAACATGTCTAGATATTATCATTTCATTAGTCTTAACATCATAAACTTTGTAGCCCTTTTGACCCATAGGATAACCCACAAAAATGCATGCTCTCCCCCTTTCATCAAAATTTCCTTCTCTTCTTGGTTTTAGAACATATGCCAAACATCCAAATACCCTTAGATGCTTGTAATTAGGTTTCTCTCCATACATCACTTCATATGGTGTTTTATTATTGATCACCTTTGAAGGCAATCTATTTATAATATGCACTACAGTAAGCACACACTCCCCCCAAAACTCAATAGGAAGGGATGCATGAAACCTTAAAGCCCGCGCTATTTGTAACACCCCGATTTTCGTTGCTTTGTAATATTGGTAATAAATATACAAATATATATTTTTATCCGAGACTTAGAAAATGATTTTGGACAAACCAATGTCATTTCCTTGTTATACTTATTTTTATAAGGTTACGGGGAAGTTTTTGGTTGAAAATTCAGACGGAAACCGGTCTGCCGTTTTGTGTTTTCACTGACAGTAAAAGTTTACTGCTCAGAAAACCTAATTTTAATTTGTGAACGAAAGACTTAAGATTTTTATTTTTTTCCTACAAGAGTGTATTTTTAGAATTATTTCATAAAAAAATAAAATAATTTACGTTTTACGGACGAAATACGTAATCGGGTAGACGAAGGAGTGGATTTCGGAGTTTCCAAGAGCAGAAAAAGAGGTTATCTTAGGATTTTGATATGATTCATGGGGATGAATCATACTTTTAAGTCTAGAAGGTTCCACAAGGTTAAAGTGAAAATTTATAAATTTTACGCTTAAGTCCCTAAACTTTCTGTTAATTACCCTTTTGTCCCTGAGTTAGTTTCTAAGTTTTTTCAAGTGAATTGGGCTAGAATCCTTGTTCACAATCTCTTAATGGACGTGGCTATGAAGCCCAAAATTTCTTGTTCATGGATTAATTCCATAAAGCCTATTTGAAACTATACAAGTTTCCTATGTCATCATAAGCTTTAAGCCTTTTTGGTGGGCCCCACAAAGATGAATTCAAGCCCAAATTTATCAAGCCCATGCGCAGGCCCAATATGGAGTGGGGGATGCCTTAGTTTGGAAGAGTCAAGTGGATTCTTGAAGTTTCCACACAATTCCACACAATTCCACAATATTCTCCAAGGTTCTCAAATGATCTCAAATGTTCTCAAATGTTCTAGGTTTTTCCAAAATGTTTGAAGAAAAATCAGCCAAAGTGATGTTAAGATAAGACCACATTTATTGTGGCACATGGTCATTTTTACAATCTATTGACAATTTGCAAAATAGTCCTTATACTTTTGGAATCTTTGCAAAATGGTCCCTATGAGTTATTTGCACTTTAATCCTTTGAAAAGCTACCTCCTTTCTACTTGATCCTCAAAAGTGGCGCATCCCACACCTCTATAAATACCCTCCCTCACATTTCATTTTCTTCCTATTGTCTTTTCTTCATAAAAACTCATAAGTTCATAAGCCTTTATCATCACTTTGTGAAGAAAGTTCTTGGATCTTCACTTGTTTTTGATCTTCAAGAGGTGAATCCTATTCTTCTTATCTAATCATGTCTATGTTCTTCAATAAGTTTCATGATTCAAAGTCTATTTCATCTATGTTCATCACTTTTAAGTTTCTAGATCTAGAACTTTGAAAATTCATAACTAATTCTAGAAAAATCCTTTTGACATGAAACCAATTGCTATGATCTTATAATCATCTCTATTTTCATCATCTAGAAGAATAAGATCATGAGAAATTTCTTTCCCTAATTTCTGGACTGGGCCGAACCTAGGTCAATATCATGTTCATAGGTTTTGTTTTATTTTCATGTCTTGATTCATGATTCAATCTTCTAGTACGTACCTTGATAATTCTTGTATAGAAGATCAAAAATCAAACTCTAACCTATTTGTTTCATAAAGGCCGAAACCCTAGTTCTTGGAACTAGATGAGTTT
This sequence comes from Sophora flavescens, assembly GCA_030762895.1. Classification (NCBI taxonomy): domain Eukaryota; kingdom Viridiplantae; phylum Streptophyta; class Magnoliopsida; order Fabales; family Fabaceae; genus Sophora; species Sophora flavescens. The sequence goes on from CM061062.1 coordinate 146,350,376, forward strand.
TGTTCAAAGATTTCATTAATGATCTTAGTAATCAAGCAATTAGTATGTATGCTTAATAAATCCAAGTTGGTTTATTAAACTAAAAACCCTAGCCCCATGAACTTGTTAAGGCCGAATCTAGGTATATGAGATTTAGGAAGTTTTGAGTTTAAAACTTAGTTGTTTAGTCACTAATCCATGATCTTGGTTGATTAAGGACCATTAATCTATGACTTAATCATGATTAGAAATTTTAAGGATTTTGAACCCTAAAAGTCAGCCCTTGACCGAAACCTAACCCTCATGATCTAAGTATGTTGTTGTTTGATTTGATTTATTTTGGTTGCAATTCGTTTGAAGGAATCAATCGGGTTGGTTTGATTTAAAGCCGACGGAGGAAACCAGATTAAATCGGGAGGTTGTTTGAAAACGTTAGTTTGAGTCTTCAAGAGGTAAGGGGAGCTTACCTGAGGGATTTTCTCAATAACTATTTACTTTTAGTGTGGCTTATATGATTTATATGTGGTTGGTGATTAATTGTTTATGTTGTTTACGATGTGTTGTTTATCGGTGTATCGGTGATTGATCTGCTTTTAATTTATTTAATTATCTGCAGTAGTATATTATGTGGCTATGATGCATGATCTGTCTGGTGATAGAATTATGATGATGTTATTGAATGTTGAATGTTGTTTGAGAGGCCTGACAGTGGTCAGTGCACAACCGATTAATCAGATAAAAGATTTAATAAGCTATGAAAAGATTATATTCAACGTTTTATGGGGAATGTTGGAATATAATAGTGGTGGAAATTATTATTTTGGAAAAATAATGAGTTTTGAGAAATATTATTGTTTTAATGATTTATTAGTGTAAAAGCAATTTATGAGTCACGGTGAGAGCGTAACCGTGAAATTTTTTTAGTACTCTAATTTTTACACAAGAAATTCCGAAATATTATAAAATGTTATTTTGTGAAATTAATATTTGAAAATCCTTTATAAAATAATAATAATAAAAAAAGTCAAAGTCAAAGTTTGACTTTAAAAACATTTTCTTGGAAAATGATAAACGACGGCAAGTTTCGAAATTATTTACGGTGGAAGTTTAAAACAACAGTACTTATTTTAAGAAGAGGTTTAATCTGAATTGATTTAATTTTTAGAGCTGAAGTTTCAGGAAAAGAGTTTTTGATGATTGGAAGTTTTATAAACGAATTTCAAGTAGAAAGGATTTACTGTAAATGAGTTTTACTTAATGACGTAAAGGATGATATAGAACTTAGTAACCGAGATGTCGGGGTACTAGTGTTCTTATGACGTTATCCTATTTTGGATTTGTTTTTCACAGAAAGAAACGATGTAAAACGATGTAAAAAGATGTAAAACGATGTAAAAACGATGTAGAAAGATGTAAAACGATGTAAAAACGATGTAAGACGATAATATGGAACTTAATAACCGAGACGTCGGGGTATTAAGGTTCGTTGTGTTGTAAACTGGGTATCTATTTAAAGAAGTTAAAACGTTTTAAGTTGTTTTCTACTACCACGAACCTAAGACTGATTGCAAGGTCTAGGGGCTTCGTGATTGAGCACTCGGACTTTGAGGTCCTGTGTTGTTAATAAAAGTTGCAAAGATGTTTTAAAACGATGATAAGTTAAAAGCTTTTGAGAGCTTTGACAAATAAAAATATAGCACAAAGAAAAGTGTTGAGAACAAAATGTTTTCTTGCATGCATTTGGCAGACGTGCCATGATCAAACGAGGGATTACCTTGCGGCGTCAGGGTAGATCATACAAAGATGTTCTCATTGTGCCCAGGGTTTGGACAATGAGGCCCCATCTCAGATTGTTATCACTGTGCCACGATGTTGGACAGTGTGCGATGGGCGTGTCTGTGGCGGTGTGCCTGTGGCAATCGAGTCTGATCAACTCATCACGAGGTTGGAGATATCTCATGAGATTAAGAGTGAATATTTAGATGATGTATTGAAGTGTTCATGCATAGTTTTCCAATGTTGATGTTTGGGGTGTGAAACCCATTAATAAACGATGTGATATAATATGAATGAGTACGTTGTTATAGACATGTATATGTGTATGTGCCTTCTTTTGTGTTGCGCATTTAGTTATTGTGGTAAATCCATATATTGGCGTCTCACCCTTATAAACATATCAGAGTTATACAAGGGGTATGATCTCTACAAGAAGAAGAAGGTTGTCTAGTTCGAGGCATGCTGTTGCTGTTTTATTGGTTGTAATGTCCGTTAGTTATGACCAGCTTAGGTAATGTTATGTTTTAAGAATAAAGTTGATTATGATTTATGTGAGAAAACATATGAGGCAGTATAGTTGGAGGACTTATATACAATATGTATTTAAGTGTGATTTGATTACGTTGTCGTGGTTATGAGGTTAAAGAAGGAGGAAAAAATTTTATCACCATATTTTGAAGAGATAAACATTGAGAAAACATTATTTTCCGAAAGCAACCAGCAAATTAAGTTTTATTTCCGCAAACGGGTAACCATGTGATGACCCGAGTTTAGGGTGTCACACTATTTCTAGAATGTGTCCACCGCCCCATTTTGTTGGGGTGTGTACGTGCAAGACAACTCTCTCACTATTCCTTTCTCTTCATAGAACCTTTGCATACTCCCTGATGTAAACTCTAAACCGTTATCCGTTCTTACTTTCTTAATCCTTTTTTCCAAATTGGGTTTCAATCATACATATGAAAGTTTGCAAATAATGTTCTGCTTTAGATTTGAATTTCATGAGATAAATCCAGACACCCCTACTATAATCATCCACAATAGAAAGGAAATAATGTGCTCCTGTGTGTGATGCGATGTTGTGAGGACCCCATATGTCACAATGTATGAGTTCAAAACAGGTATTAGTCTTTATTGTGCTTAAAGGAAAAGGAAGCCTTGATTGTTTTGCTCTGATACCATGTAAAATATGGAAATACGTTTTGGTAACTCGAACAGAATTGGTAAATTGGATAATACTTCTCTCTTAATTGATATGGGCATAAAATGCCTATTTATACAATATGTCCTCTTTGGATATGAGGCAAGCATTCTGTTATCATAACAGAATAGGACCTGAGGTAGATAGCAGAATACAGAAGCTAATAACAAACTACAAACTGAACTACAAACTGAATACAAACTACAACTAATTCTTCAGTCCTAGGGGCTTTGCCTAGAAGGGACTTAAATGGGCTAGACTGGGAACCCGAATTACTACCCATCACCGGTGGACTACTCACATTAACAGGTTTATAGGCATTACTGTTAGGGCGAGAGTTAAACCGAGCTTGCATTTATGCATTTGATTCGGTGATTTTCTATGTCAGAGCTTGCTCCACCTCTTGAAGACTCGTTTTCCCACGTGTTCCGAGTGCCATAGCCCAAAGCATCAGGAAGAAGCTTTGATACCAATTGGGAAGGGGATTTGGATTCAGGGAGTTAAATTGAGAATTCAAAGATCCAAAGAAGGGAAACCAATATTGAATAGTCTCCGATACTATTGGAAATGGACAGTGCAGAGAATTCTAAGAGAGAGAAGTTTGTTTTTTTATGGATATGTCAAAAATGTTATTTCTTAGGAGCTCACTCCTTGCTTAATAGCAGCAAACGGTTACACCAGCCACAGAGAGAAAAGCAAACCTTCTAGAAAACCCCTACCTTACTGACAGCTCACCCGAATCTAGTTGAGCATCTAATAGTCACTAAAAGTAATAAAAATTGTCCTAAGAAATATAAAAGCATATGTTAAAATAAAATCAGCTACAACATAGGAAATGTTGTAACACTTACCACATGGAGACTAGTGGAGGCTCGAACCTGCAACCTGCCAGATACGATCGAGACCCTGTTATGGTTCACTAGACCAACCCCTTGGGGTTCCTTTAAAGTAGATATGACTAGAGTCAATATTTTTAATAATATGGTAAGTTATGATTGAGTGATAGTGTAAAAAGGTTCTAGACTAAAATTACATAACAATTAAATCCAAAGAATAAATAAAAAGTACTTTATATAAAAAAAATACAATATGAAAAACACTTTCTATAAAAGGTTTAAATTATTTTTTGGTCCCTGTAAAATATATCAATTTTGGTTTTAGTCCCAACAAAAAATATTTCTTAAGATTTCGTTCCTGTACTTTTGAAAATTTTGAACATAGTCCCTACCGTTATCTCTTTCCGTTAACTACTGACGTGGCAAACGGAATGCCATGTCAGCCATGCCACGTGGACGTGGCATTCTGTTTGCCACGTCAGCAGGGACTATTTCCAAAATTTTTTAAAATACGGAGACGAAATCCTAAGACAAAATTTACAAGGACTAAAACCAAAATTGGTGAACTTTGCAGCAACCAAAAACTTATTTAAACAAAAAAAGTTCTATTTTCTAGCCAAACTTGAGAGCAAGTTAGACATAGACAAGATTACAAGAAACTATCTCGATATTCACGAGCACTAGAAATTATATCAGAAGAATAAATTTGATAATTTTATCCATGTATCCCACTACAAAAAAAACACGACTTAATGATGGAAAAAACCCATCGGAAATGAAGAAATTGCGTCATAAAACTACATTACCGACGGAATTTCGGACGGACCCAGTTCCTTCGGTAATAGGCGCGTAGGAAAGCCTTTCCGACGGATCTAATTTGTCCATCGGAAATTTCCGACGGCTTTAACCGTGGAAAAACTTGCCACACAGAACCCCTAATTACCGATGGAAATTCCGCCGGTAACTCCCTGTGGAAGTTATCGACGGAATTTTCCGTCGGAAAATGTAACCAACAGTTACCGATGGAAATATCCGTCGGAAAAAAGGTTTTTTCCATTTTTTTAAATTATTATTTTTTATTTTGTTTTATATTAATAATTAATAATTAATTATTTTTATTAAAATTTATATATTCAATATATATTTTATTTATTAATTATTATTATATTTTATTTATTAATTATTATTATTATTTATTTATTAATTATTATTTTATTTTATTTTAATTAATTATATTTGACATGCACATGTCGGGAGGAAGATTGTATGGTGTAACAATCACTGGCCAACATGAATATGGCGAGGCTGACGCCTGAATGTACGGGGTAAAACCATTTGAACACAGCCCAACTCTCACATTGCGTGGATCTGCTGCAAAATTAGGATGAACCCGATCGAAGTGCTTTCAAGCTTCACCATAAGAAGGGTGGCTTATGACACCCTGATTTCTTCTATTTTCATTATGCCACCTCATTTGTCCCGCAGTTTGTGTTGATGCAAACAGTCTCTGCAACCTTGGAATTATTGGCAGATAGAACATTGCCTTCGCAGGAACTGGTTTCCTCTTACTATGGTCACTACTTTGAACGCGGTACCTGGGTGTCTGACAAAATTTACATTCTTCCAACGCACAGTCATTTGTGCCAGACTGACTACCATAATATAGCATGCACCCATTTGGACAACAATCAATCCTCTTAGTCCCTAAGCCTAGTTTCGACACCAACCGCTTCGCATCATAATAACTTTTTGGCAACAACTCTTTGAAGGGTGTCACATCTTGAAACATTTTACAAAAGAACTCCAAACACTGCTCTGGGACATTCCAATTGGACTTGCAAGCTAGAAGCCTAACATAAATTGATAATTTTGAATCTGACACCCCATCAAACAATGGCTTATTTGTCTCTAACAATAGATTGTAGAATCTATGTGCCGATTCATTAGGAGGCTCTTCCAAGTCATCAAACTCATCCGCCTCAAAATTCCCATGTTGCCAAAGACAATCATCGACCTTCATATGCATTGATTGGAGTTGTTCAACATATTCATCGTGGTAGCCACTGCCTGATGCACCCATTTCAAGATCGTCACCACCGACTTCATTCAAATCAATATCCGGCAACTCCTCACCATGATCAGTCCATATCCAATAATTAGGCTTGAACCCACGTCGGTATAGTTGTAACTTCACGTCATCATCACTCAAAACTGCCATACAATTGTACTTTGTGCACAGACATCTAATCCCCCCCTCTTCGGCATAATCACAATGTTGCTTTGCTTTGGATATAAACTCCTCAACTCCAGCTACAAATGATTGTTTCAGCAGTCGTCTCCCAGACTCGTTCCTATCATACACCCAACTACGGTTTGAGGGATAATATTCCATCCTTCTGCATTTTCAGATAAATTGAAGTACTTTTAAACATGATACTATGACCCCGAATCGCTCCATTTCCTTAAAAGGTGTGGCCCTATCTCATTCGAGGAAAAATTTTTTCATCACTGTATTATACTAGTTACTCATCACTTCTCATGTCTTATAGCTAACGAAATTTCGGCAGCATCTCCCATCGGTCTCCAAGTACACGACTTGACCTTGGTAAGCTACCATAATCAAGTATGGACTCGGAGAACAAAAGGAAATGCTTCGACCCAAAATTTAATCTATTATTTCACAAATGAGAATCATCGAGTAACTAGTATATCAGTGGAGAAAAAGTTTCTTCCCAAACTGTCCCAATTGGACAATTCAAGATTCAATAAAATGAGCGATACCATGACCACGAGTACACATGCTCAATAATATTGAACCTTGAACGGGAAACTACGATTTTTCTCAATTACGTATTAATTATAGTCTAAGAAAATAATAATTTAAGTAATAGGGATATTTTGCATAAACATTGACATTATTAAAAAAAAATCAAACACACAATTAAGCAACCATCATTCTCAAGTACGTTTTAATTATACTCTAAAATAAAATAATACTACAAGTAATAGAGACATCTTAATTATAAAGTTTGACATTGTTGACAAACAATTAAAACACATAAGCAACTATCATACACAAAGTATTCGTCTAAAAAATAAATCTCTATTAAATCTTTATTTATTATTTATTTCATTTTATATTAAATGTTATGTAAGTATTTAGTTATTTACATAAATCTAATTTTATTATTAATTTTTTTATTATTATATAAAATTAATTTGGGTAAGATATTAAACTATTTTACACTATCTTCTTTAAAAATTCATTGAAAATTAACCTTTTATGTATTATGATTTTTAACACATGTTATAAGTGTTGACTTACTTAATTAATTACGTAAATATTATTTATTTAATCTTCCCTTTTAATTATATTGTCTTTATGTCTTGTGAGACTTAACACCTATTATATAAGTTTTTTTTGGGTAGATAAATGTTAGTCATTAGTATGTTATGTTAGTGGAGGGAGTTGAACCCATGAACTCCTTATCACTCCAAACCCTATATCCCTCCCCCAAACTACCCTGACCACCTTATCACTGCTCTCACACCTATTATATAAGTGCCAACTACAAATTGACACTTGTGAGACTTATGATTTATTTGATCATAGTATTATTTAATTTTAAGTATCGAATAATTTATTTAATTATTTAATTAGTATTTATTTTCCTTTTCAACCATTAATTCTGAATCATCACAAGCTTGTGTCGGAACCACTATCACATTGTCCTAGGTATATGGGACGACAAATTTAATATATATAAATTTTTTATGTAAAGTATTAGTAAGTAAATTTGTATTTATTTATTCAAATTGATTTAAATATATTTATTACTTAACTGTGATAATTTTTTCTAAATTCGTTATATGTACCACTCAATTTTTTCACTCTTCCACACACCGATACTTACTTAGACATCGTTTCCTATCACATTTCACCATAACCACGAGGAATTGTTGCATCAATGATATCGTCGCGCTACAGGTATTCGGGATCGATGGAATTCCTTTATCGCTTACTCACATACTTAGAGAGCGTTTACTTACTCCTTAATTAATTAAAAAGCTAATTAATTCATTATTTTAACTACATAATTTTATTCTTGAAATTAAATTGTATCAATAATGTATAAGGATAGTAACCCACTAAAAAAGTTATACAATATTTAATTCCAACAGCAACCCAAACTCAAAACAAACAAATCAAAAAATACAAAACCTAAATATTCCTAAATTAGAAAAGTTCCAATACAATTTCCTAAATAAAAATTGACATATTCATAAAAATAAAATATTGCTCAATCAGTCAAAAATACCTGACAGTGGTAGCTCCTCCTGACAGTGGTGGTTTTGTGGTGGTGGCCTGAAAAGCCCAAGAGGGAAATCCAAACTCAGCAACTCAACAACGGGAAGGGAAAAACCATTAAACTCAGCAAGTTAGCAATTCAAAATACCTGGTGGAGGCGTTCGGTGGCTGGACGGAGGCGCGATGGAAGAAGGCAGATAAGAAGGGTGAAGGAGGAGGTACGGTGGAGGCTTGGAGGCTCACCGGAGATGCGGTGGAGGCTCACTGGAGACGCGGTGGAGGCTCGTCGGAGACGCGATGCAGAGGGGAAGAGAGAAGGCAGAGAGAATAGAGAGATGGGGGGGGGGGGGATGAAAAGAAAGGGGGGAAGGGGATGGTGCTGGTGTATAATGTGAATTTAGCGATGGTCTTTTTAAATTTCTGACGGCCTTATCCATCAGTATATCTAAAATTCGAATTTCCGATGGAATGGCTGTCAGTACTATTGTAAATTATTTCCGACGACTATTTATTCAGTAATTACCTACGGCTTATTTGGTCAGTACACTCTAGCACCAAAAAATTAGCATTCCCGCGTTGAATACCGACGGAAAAGCCCACGGTACCATTACCGATGGACTTTTCGTCGGTAAATTTAGAATCTTTTGGTATTCATGCTTACCGACGGCTTAGTCCATCGGAAATCTTCTCACTACCGACGAAACTGATGTCCGTCGGTAATTATCTGTCGGTAATCCACCCTTTTCTTGTAGTGTCCTAATGTATGAATTTTTTCCTACTATTTGCTGGCCAAACCTCAGAGCAATTGGATAGGAATAAGAAATTACCTCGATACCCTTGAGTACTAGAAATCATACCAGGTGAAAAGATTAGTCAATTTGGAATATCTAGCACAAATGTATGATTTTTTCTATATTCTAGCCAAATTTTGCCAAGGTTAAAATTGCCAAATTCCTGAATCTGGTATGATTTTTAGTACTCAAGGGTACCGAGGTAATTTCCTTTTCCTATCCAACTTGCTATGAAATTTGGCAAGAAAATAGAAACAAAATCATACATTATGGACCACACGATTAAAATTGCTAAATTCCCTCATTTTGTAAGATATCTAGTACTTAGGGGTACCAGTGTAATTTCTTGTTCCTGTCCGACTTGCTCCAAAATTTGGCTACAAAATAGAAAGAAATCGTACATTAGGGCCACAAGTTTCAAATTGACAAATCCCTTCATCAGGTAGTTTCCTGTCCCTATACGACTTGTTCTGAAAATTGATCGAAAAATAGATTTTTTTATTTAAATAAGTTTTTGGTCCTTGCAAAGTTCACAAATTTTGGTTTAGTCCCTATAATTTTGTCTTAGGATTTCGTCTCTGTATTTCCAAAAAATTTCGAAATGGTCCTTGCTGACGTGGCAAACCTAACGCCACATCAGTGCCACATAGACAACGTGGCATGGCTGACATAGCATTCTGTTTGCCACATCAGCGGTTAACGAAAAGAGATGATGGTAGGGACTATTTCCAATTTTTTTGAAAGTATAGGGCTGAAATCCTAAAGAAAAATTTTGTAGGGACTAAAACCAAAATTTGTGTATTTTGCTGGGACCAAAAACTTATTTAAACCTATATAAAAATTAAAAGATATTATATTATAAAATCAAACTCGTATGTCATTGGTTCGAAATATCCACCGTCGCAAATAGTAACTAATTTATGTATTGTCGGGGGATCTGGATGCCATTCAAGGATTGTCTCCTCCCAACCATGTTGGATTTTCTCCATACTCAAGAGTTAGAAGCCTAGAAGTTGAACCCAACAAACTCGTATTAGCGAATGACAAAAAAACCCAAAAGTTTGAGTAATAATAGTCAAAGATGCATTAATTACATTGAAATTTTAAATTAGTTGGATAATAACATTAAAAAAAAGATTAATAAAATAATTAATAAGAATATGTGACTTAATGGGAAAATATATTTTATTATAATTTTTTTTATCAAGTTCAAATTACACAAGTAATTTTTTCATTCAACTATAACGCCACCATATCTAATCTAATTATCTAAAAATGAAAACTATTGAGAATAAAAAATAAATCAAAAGAAAACTACTGAGTTACCAATAAACAAAGACTGCACACTATAGAATTGTTACGAAGGAAATGCAAAAAAAAATAATATTTTGGGCATAAGTATCCATCATGATCATTAAAAAAAACAAAAAACATTATTGGTAATAATAGATGCTTTACTCATGTGATGATAAACTAATGTAGGAGGGTTCAAATTCTGGAGACATGTCTTTCAAAGATGCATATAAATATTTTTCTGCAGTTGGCCCGATTGCTTCATGTTATAAATTTCTATGGAAGAATTGTATTCCAACTTCCAAGTCATTTATCTTTTGGAGGATTCTTCATGACAGATTGCCAACAAATTAAAATCTATGGAAAAGAAGTTGTGAAGTTGTACTATTGTCTCCATTTGCAGCCTTTGTGGAACTACTGCAGAAACTACTCAGCATTTCTTTTTGCAGTGTTCTTTTGCACAACAATTGTGGAATTGGCTTGTGGGTTTACTAAGTTTTTTTTATAAGCAAAAGTATATTGATTACGAGCATAAGGGGTGCTCAAACCTGTATACAAAGAAACAGATGATGGATATTGTTGCTGCTACTGTCATTAGTGTGATTTGGTGTAGAAACAGAGTAAAATTTTATCAATGTTCATTCTGCAGTCAATATGATCATTTCTAATGTGTCTTTGGCTGGAAATTCGAGTGAAGGTATAATATGCAACTCAATTACAGAATTCAGCATTATGAAAGCTAAAAAGGTTAATGGTCATCCTTCTTGTGCTCCAAAAATCATTGAAGTTAATTGGATTCCTCCTAGATGCTATTTGGTCAAATGTAACACTGATGGAGTTGTCAAGGGTTGTCCAGGGCCAGCTTCTTGTGGGGGTATCTTCAGGGATCATAGTCATGCTGCTTTAGGATGCTTTTCTGCAAATATTGGTTCCAGAAGTGCTTTTCAGACTGAATTAATTGGTGCTATGATGGCCATTGAGATAGCTTACAAAAAGGGTTGGAAGTTCTTATGGTTGGAATGTGTCTCCCAACTAGTTATTTGTGCTTTCAAAAACATTGATATAGTCCCTTGGAAACTTCAGAATAGATGGAAGAATTGTATAGATTTAACTAAGAAGATGAATTTTGTTTATTCACATATTTGTAGGGAAGGGAATGCTTGTGCAGATAGATTAGCTTCCCATCGTTTAGCTATTTCTGGTTTTGTTTGGTGGCATACAACCTCAAGTTTTATTTATGATGTTTTCTTCTTGTGGGCTTATTATCTTTCCTTTCCTCTGCGATCATATTATGATTTATATATTCAAATTCTTTTGCTGTACTAGTTCGATTCTATTTTACATTGTAATAAATTTACATATTTTATGAAAAGCTTAAATTTTTCTTTATTATTTATTCTACTCAGTAATAATGAGAAGAGTGTTAGTAAAAATTTTATTTCAGTAATTAAACATACCTGTTGGGGGGTTTTTCATTATCAAGTTTATTAATGAATGTTATGAAAGAAGCAATTTTTTATTTGTCATATATTTAGACACATCATAAATATTGAAGAATTTCTTTTATATAAATAAATTTAAACTTTTTTAAAAAACTTTAATATCTACATGTAAAATGATTAAAATTTGAAAGATATTAATATAATAAATACATATATATAGAGAGAGATTTGACCAAGAAAAACTTTTTTTCAATACAAGAGGAATGAATTAATTGTAATAATTAAGGTGTCTTGGCAGTTAAAAATCCGTTAAACTTTTGTGAAATTCAATGCCGACTTTATTTTATATCTCATTTAGTATTACATTGGGAGATTTTTTTTTCCTTCCTTCTCTCTCCTTTCTCTTCTCACATACCCACATCTAGATTCAGATCCCTACCTTTGAAAAATCATCAATCCACGTGTTAGTGCATTAACATACATCTTAGGCTTTCTCAACACTTTCAACGGTTGATTTAATGGTGTATTAACGTATAAATTCATTATTTTTTGAATGAGGAGAATTCATTTTCCTCCTGTATCTAGCTTAATCCATTAAGCTAGACAGTGGGGAAAAAACTGAATTTATGGGGTCACCGTATTTTAGAAAAATAATATAAAAATTGAAAGAAATTAGTAATTGCTTGGAAAATTTAGGATGGGGAGGCTTTAGACCCCCCGACGTTTCTTCACTCACAAATATTCATATTCATAGACATATATAACAACTAGCCTTGCGAAGGAGTATAGATTATATAATGTATAGACATAGCCACCAAGTGTGTTTCTGCATACATAAGGACATGAAAAACCTTATGCAAAACCTTGATGATCAAAACTACAACTTTTTAATCTATTTTGCTTTCATTCACCGCCTTGGCTTGCAAGAGTGACAAAATGAAAAATTATGAAAGTTGAAAAGAGAATAGATTGATGCTTTTTTTTATAAGCAAAATTTTATATATGACTGATTACAAGGGGTACCCAAACCCATATACAGACATAACTAATCACATCAACTATCTTGTCAAAAAAAAAAAAAAAAACTAATCACATCAACTACAGATAATACATCAACCTAAAGCCAAAGAGAACTATAAATTTGAGATATAGCTATATATGGGGTCACAATATAGCCTTTTTTATTTTGAAGATTACTAGCAATATATTTCATAGTAATTTGGCACTTCACGAACTTCTTCATAAAATAGAAAGGGAAGACATATAAAACATAAATTGAGTTGAGAGTAAAATTGAACAACATTGACTCAAATTCAAACCTACGATATTACTAAGATTAACAAACGAATATAGACTGCACTACAATTCATATACCCGACAAGTTTCTTGATCATCATGCATATCATCTGGCGACTCATTCAGGTCAAAGTCCAAAATTCTTGGACCTACAAATTCATTATCCAATAGCAGTGTCCCAACCAATGTTTCAATTTCGATGTTATTGGTTACCTCCTCCATCACTAGTCCTCTCACATCACTATCTTTACAATTGTTGTCTTCAGCAATGGCATCTGAAAGCTTGGGTTCAGCAATGGTTGTAATGTTCTTCACTTTATTATGAATTTATTTGTGTCCCCCTAGAGCTTGGAAAGTTGGAAAAGATTTCCAGCAAATATCACATTCATAGCCATTCGATTTCTTTTCAGTTTTATCGACAAAGCCTTTGTCTTCAGATTCTGAATCTTGAGTCTTTGGTTTTAATAACAATTTCTTTATCTTCCCCTTATTCTTCTTCTTCTTCACCATCTCTTTTATGTTCTTGTTATTAGTGTGAATAGGATGAGGGCAAACACCCCTCCAATCCCTCTCAGGGTGAGACCTCATGTGCCCAAACAAAGCATTCTTGGATGGGAAATCCTTCTTGCATAGATAACAAGTGTGTTTCCCATCATTATCATCATCATCATCACAAATAGCCTTAATATTGCTTCTTTTTGAGGGATTTGAGTAATGGGTTTTCACTTTAAATATGAGCGTACGTAGTTGGGTGTATAAGGAAGATCGAAAACAAGGAAGAAGATTTGGAGGAACAAGATGATAGATAGATAGAGAGGAAGAGGGAAGGTTGTGTATGTAATAAGAGAAAGAGAAAAGAGAGAGAAGAAAGAAAGAATATCTCCAATTGAGATATGAAATAAAGTAGCATTAAATTTCCCAAAAGTTTGGTGATTTTGGACTATCAATATACCTCCTTAATTATTACAATTAATTCATTCCTCAAAAAAGATTTTCTTTGACAAATCTATATTTTTTATATATATTTAACTTTTAATATATAAATTTTAGCAAGTTAATATATATGTCACTCTCGTTTTTTTTTAATGCTATACTTATATAATTTAGGAATAACATATTTTACCATAATTTGTATTTATATATAAAGAATGAAAAACTATATATTGACTAATCACGTCAGAGTTTTTATTTTCTACCTCCCTACAAAATAAATACAAAATAAATAGATAACAAGTTTTTTTTTATCAAAAAAAGTTTAGACTGGGGGAAGGCACGTCCCCTTGCAAGTCCAGAGAATACCATCAACCTCAGCAAGTGTGAGCGGAAGGCATGACCAGATGTGTCAACCCTGTTGGTAGATAACAAGTTATTTAAAAGATAGAAAATTCAAAATTATATTATAAATATATTTGTTTAAAACTTAGAAAATTTAAAATTATATTATAAATATATATTATCACTAGTTTTTTATAAGAATATTTACCTTGTTAGTCGTTACCCGTTTCATCAAGGATGTAAAAGATTCAAAATCATGTTATTATAAATGTGTATCTTTTTCTTTTGACAGAATTATAAATGTATATCTTATATATTATTTCTAGTTTTTCTTAAGGACGTAACAGATTGAAACTGTTAAGTGATTGGTCAATATCTTAAAACAAAATCTATATATATTGATAACAGTTTTTTGTTTGTCAAAACTTTTCCATTTAGTTTCTACTTTAATTTCTACTAGGATTATTTTCATGGTCAAATCTGGGATTTTTTTTTACTAAAAGGATATAGAGTCAAATCTGGGATGAATGGTGAAGTTCATCCTATACGTAACAGATTGTATTTTTATTTCTCAAAAATAATGAATATTGTCTAAAACTTTGGAGAGTCAAATTATTGTCTCAACTCAATGGTCAAGTATGATTTGTTTTTCATAATTCACCAAAAAAAAAATTTATTTAGACTCTACCACTTAAAAAGAAGAAATTTTATCTCATTCCTTTAATTATAAAGCTATTTTTTATATCTGAGTTCTAAATAAAGAATGAATTTTTTTTTGAAGCAAAATAAAGAGGGAAATGAGTTTAATTGCTATACACTGGTAGTGTGAATTTTGTCGACTCTTATCATGACTAACTTAAAAGTCATTGAGACCATGATTGGTGATCGGTTGACAATGTAAATACCAATTAAAATTGAAGAAAATTAATTACCCTTTAATTAAATAGTTATTTTTTTTATATTAGAGGTCTAAATAAAGAACGAAATTATAATTGACCTTATAGAAAATTAACATCACATACCATAATCAAACAAATAAATACATATCTACATGAGTTTGATTATTATACATGTGTCATTTATGTTGCCATACTATTATCTTAAAAATTACCTGTCAATTTCCGAAATCACAAATCTTGAGGAATAAGAATCTCCTGTCTCATTTTGGTATACCATGTCATGTCCCAACCAATAATATTTTGACATGTATTCTACTTTTTCAATATTAAATAAAATTTTAACTTACATGAAAAAATATTATTACCTGGGACATGATGTTGTACACCAAAATGAGACACACGATCCTTATCCCTTCTCTTCACCACTCACCTCTCAATGAGTTTGTTCTAACTCTCATAACCAATGAAAAAAATACTATTGGCTTGGACATGAATGTTGAATAATGCCACGTATTGCTAGATTAAACAAGGTTGGTACTCGATCCTGTGCCAACTTCCAAAAAAAAGCCTCCACTTTCATTGGAACACTCCCCTTCCATGCTCTTGAAGAAGACATCGTGACCTGCACTGTTTGTGGACCTTAAGACCTTATGCAGATTTTATAGTGTATTCACCCGAAGGATCTGCTTCGCACACCCAGAAATCATCAACTTCCTCTTTAAGCACCGTTCTGTCTAAAAACCTCTCTAACTCCTGGACCAACTCTACTTCCCACTGAAAAAGGGCTTTCCTCCACTGCCAGGACCACTGCCAATGACCACCTATCCATTCACCTAAATCCGCCACCAAAGCTAACTTATCTACCATAAGAGAAAACAACCTAGGAAATTTTGTTTTTAAAGAGCCACCCTCCACCCAAGGATCCTCCCAAAATAGAGTTCCTCTCTCCCCTCACCCACTTTTTCTTTTGTTTTTTTTTATAAAACCTCTCCAAGCCAGTTGTTTGCCCCATGTCCCACTACCTCCTTCTCCAAGGAATTAATGTCTGCCCACCAGATTGAGCTTCTTCTACCACTCAGACCTAGATTCCCCTACTATCCCATACTTAAAAAAAAGAATTTTATACCACATGGATTGTTGATCTATTCTCATTATCCAAAGCCATTTTCCCAACATAGCCACCCTCTTCCCTCTCTCTACAAACTTTATCCCATGCTACCCAGTGTATTTTCCTTTTACCTTCCTCACCCCCATAAGAAGCATTTAAAGAGAGAATCAAATTTGGAAATGATACCATTTGGAGTCTGGAAGAAGGAAAGATAGTCGATCGGGAGAGAGAACAAAACTGATTTTAGCAAAGTCACACACCCACCAAGAGATACATGTTTACTGTTCCAATTATAAACGTTGCCTCACCTTCTCTATCACCGGTTGCCAAGTACGTTTCTTCCTAAAACACTACAAAAAAAGGCAAAATAGCGACCAAAATCTAGTGACTGATTTTATCGGTGGACATTAGCGACCGAAACTGTGACGGATTTAAGCATCTGCTATAAAGTTCAAAAAAATTTAATATGCGACCAAATTTGCGACCGTTATAGGTGGTCGCAAAAATTTGGTCGCTAAATCAATCGCTAAACAAATAAGTTCAAAAGTCAATGGTTGTTGACTAATTTGCCAACGATTTTGGCGATCGATTTACTATAACGGTAATATGTTGAATTTTTAGCGACCAAGTACCTATTTCGATCGCAAAGCTGATTTATGAAAAAATTAAAATGGAGCCAAACTGCGACCGATTTCAAGTCGGTCCCTAAAACGCGTAAATTAAAATTTAATTATAGCCAAACAGTGACAGAATTGCTACCGATTTCGTGTTATTGGTTTTTGCGAATGATTCGATCTCTAAAATTATAATCCCTAAATCGCGACCTTCTTCGTTTTCCCCCCATTTATCTACTTTCTCCTCTTCTATTCTCATGCGTAGCTCCTTCCCTTCCCTTGCTCCGGTCACCACACCCCATTCCTGCTCCGACCGCGCCTCCACAACCTACACCAAAACGTCCGGTGAGCCACCACACCTTCTCCTTTTCTTTCTTTATTCCTCTCCTTATATCTCTCTGATTTCTCTCATACTTTGTCCCTGCGGCGACTCCGGTGAGCCACCACACCACCGCCTCTGATGACACCATCACCACTGCACCGTGCCTCCGATGAGCTCTGTTCTCATTCTTTATTTTTAAAATCAAACTAAAACCTCCATTTGCTTCTGGTGCCAATGGCTGTGGTTCCATCTGGTGTTAATGCTTCTAGTTTGTTTTAGCTTCTGGGTGCAATCACAGTTTACTGGGTGATAAAACTTCGAGGTTTTGTTGGAGCTTTTGTCATTAGACTTTGATGTTCTGGTGGTTTTGTTGGTGTGGGAATGTACATTTAATAATGAATGTTTGGGGGTCTTCATTTAGTTGTACTGTCATAGTCTGTGCAACTATTTGGTAGACTTGGTTTTTTAGTTTACTGATTCTAAAGGGGTATACGGGTGATGGCTTTACAAAATAGGTGGCCATTATACATAAATTGATTACTTCTAGTTTAGGGTTCTAAGTTGAAACTTGTGCCTTTATCCTGTTACTAGTGGTTTGTTTGATCTAGACCAGGGTAGATTCTTCATAAATAACTTCCTGTGCTAGGTATTCAGGACATGTTTTTTAAACTGTTTGTTCATGAGAATGTTGGATTGTCACGTATTGAGCGATTTTTGCAATGAAAGTCAACCAATGAGTAGCACTAGGATTATTGTAGAAAAAAAAGGGAATGCAATGGACTGGGATTATTGTTGTAACTTTGTTCCTGTATGTTATTGCTTCTGTTTTATTATAATTTTTATGTTTAGTCTTATAAAAATATTTTTGGTTTTCGGCATGTTTGATATTCTATTTTTTATATTTGTCATTCTATTTATTTTTGGCTCTTTGGTATTTAATTTGTGTAGCTATTATGTTTTCTTGATTGGCAATGCGACTAATTTCAATAATGCATGATAGGTCCTTGCTGTTATATTCTTCTGCTGTATGTTGTATCCGACTCCTCCCCTTATCCTTACTCGGTTCTGTGTTTTTTCTCTCAGGTATGCTGTCGCAGCACTCTATTAATTTGTTATGTGGATTACCGTATTTTTGTTAGTAGAGAGCTAAGCTCAATAGGATGTGATCTTGTCCAAAAGGCAGGGTGTTGGTTGTGTGTTGATAATTTATAGTATATGCATGTGTTATATGAATTATTGTGTTGTTTGTTAGTGGAGACCTGAGCTCAATAGGATGTGATCCTGTCCGAAAGGCAGGATGTTGGTTGTGTGCTGATAATTTATCGTTTATGCATGTGTTTGTAATTATGCGTTGTTTGTTAGTGGAGAGCGAAGCTCAATAGGATGTGATCCAGTCCAAAAGGCGGGATGCTGGTTGTGTACTGATAATTTAAAATTTATGCATGTTTTTGACAATTATGCGTTACTTGTTAGTGGAAAGCAGAGCTCAATAGGATGTGTATATGCTACAATATTTTTTCTTAGTTCGTATTGAATTACGCAGCAATATATATAAGCTCAACTATTTTGCAATATTTATAGGTTACTGGTTTTATTTTTTGTTATAGTTAATTATTTACGAAAGCCTTAGTTTCTTGTTTGAGATTCAATATTAATGAGAATGCGTTCCTTCTCAATGCACACATGCTCATTGTATTGAATCTTGAATTGTCCAAGTGGGACAGTTTTGGGAGAAACCTTTTTCACACTCCTATAATATTCATTTCCATGTTCAAATGCCTTATATACTTGATGAAATCTCGGTCTGATGCATTTCCTTTTGTTCTCCGGGTACATACTTGATCGCGGTGGATCTCACCATGCTCGTATTGTGTACTTGGAGACCAATGGGAAATGTTGCCGAAATTTAGTTAAGTATAAGGAATTTGAATAAGGGAATAACTATTATTAACCGAGTGTGGTAAAGGTTTTTCTCGAATGGGATAGGTTCATACCTTGTCGTAAGAAGGAGATTGATAGAGATCTTGGAATGCACCATAACAATATAAGTGTCATTGTAGGTTACTTTGTCTACTTAATTGGCAGAAATGGAGATTCCGGAGAATTGGAAATGGATGTAGGACACCATCCTTCCTACGTGGATACCATCCCTCCGGAGAAGTTCAACCAGATGCAGGACACCATCACCCAGCTGAACGCATAGCTTAGGGAGAAGAGGGAGAGGGAGCGGGTGATTGTGGAGCAAATTGCACATTTGACGAGGGGACACCAGCAGTTGATGCAGACGACCATGGAGCAGGGCCAGACACTGTGGTTGGTGTTGGAACAAATGAGGATCCAGCCTCCAGTTGCTCATGGTGATGCTTCTACAGTTGTACCACCTACTGCTCCTCCGGTTCTACCGCCTCCTTCTACTGATGTGTTGAGACCTCATAAGTCTGAGACACATTCAATGTGTAAATTCTCTAAGTTTTGATGATTCCAAATAGATTAAGTATGGTAATATTGAACCGTATGAAATTGCTGATAAGTCTGATAAGTGTGCAGGAAGATAAACTTAAGGTCACTGTTTCCATATTTAGTGAATATGTGCAGAGTGTGCAAGTGAACACAGTCAACAAGTAATAAAGTGTGAGGAGTAATTGGATCTCAAAGCAGTAATTGTAAATTGCAAAGAAATGGTAAAATTAGTAAATGAAGGTTTTCAAACAGAATGGGTGACAACTAGGAAACTAATCCTCTGTAATCTTAACTGCAGGGTAATATATGCTTCAGGATGCTACAACATTTAGTCCATGGATTAAAATTTGCTTTCCAGCAGTAACAACTGAGTTTCATTAAATGATTCTTATTTCTATGTTCAAATTAAATTCACTCAGAGAAAGGTTAAGCACGTCCAGCTACTTAAAGACTTGAAGGTTATTCCTAGCTCATTCAACACAATTAATTTTCCAATTAGTTGTTTAATCATTATCCTCTAAACAAGTCCACTAACTAAGTTTTTCCAAACTTAGCCAGCTAATATCTCAACTTAGTTGATCAATCCAAACTAAAATAACATTTACGCAGAGAAGAGGAAAATGAATAATATCCATTGCATAAATCACCCATAAGTAATGATTACAAATTCATAGTTCCTAGCTAAGGGAAATTAGCTCATAATGAGCTTCAAGACAAAAAACAAAAAATAATAATATGGAAAGTGAAGACATAAAACGTAAAAACGTAATTACATAGAGGACAGTACTGAAAATGGTGGCTGCTATACTCTGTACCAAGCTGATCCTAAAAGGAGGCTGGCATCTCACTATATGTACTAGTGTCCCCCAAGTAGGGTTTGCAACTTCTCTCTCATGTCTCACTTTTTGGGATTTACAAAAATTCAAATATTAAAATAATCATAGGCCGAATTCCCAAGTACACCCAGCTGCTGCCTTGCATTTTCTCTTTCTTCCTTTTAGGACAGCGATGCAGGTCTTTTGTCCTCTAGTGGATAGGAGCTGAACTGGAATTGTTTTGTCTTATAGTGAATCACTCCCCAGAAGCTGCAGCATTCCGTAGCAATTCAGAGGAGCTCCTTCAGCCATTTTGACCAATACAACCTGCTCAAAACTCAAACAATTATTCAGCAATAATATTTCAGAATTCAAAGTCTTTTTCAGCATTTTAATAGTTCAACACAAATATTTGCTCAGCACAGCAAAACTAGATTTTATTTTTCAAAATTATTCAAAACAAGATAATGATTAAGCTAAAAGGATAGTAATAACTCTTATTTTTAAGAGTTATCACACCCCCAAACTTGAACCATTACTTGTCCTCAAGTAATGACACTTTAACAAGAACTAGCAAACCATGAACAAAATCAGAACAGCATATGAAAAATCCATGGCAGTCCTCAGATGCATTTTCAAAGACATGCTAAACACAAAACACCCTTTCTTAATCACCTTCCATAGTGTGTGTGTGAGTTCCCTATGCTCACAACTCAGCTTTATCAAAGAGACTCTAGCCAAACCACCTCTCAACAGAGTCTTGGGCGCATTTACCATTTATCCTTAGGACAAAAGGATTAGGGCTCGCCAGATTATCTTCCTAAGAAAATGGGCTTAACACACTTTTGGATTTGTTACATCACTCTATTAACTAAGCTTCATGTTATTGTTGGTGTTTCACACAATCATCATTCACATGCAACTCTATCAAAGGCGTGACAAATATCTACCAATCAAAAACACAAACACATATTGCACACAACAAGAGGGCTTTATTGGGTGTAATGGGGCTAAGGCCCAGGTGTGGAATGATTTGGACAGTAGCTTAATTAGGTGGAGTTCAAGATCTCTAGTCCAAATCAACCCCCCAAACTTAGGCAATTCTATAATTCTGTTCACATATTTTGTGACAAGGATGGGTACTTTAATTGATTTTTGATCTTTGAGTTTTTTTTTGAATAACGAATAAAGGAAGGAAAGGCCACTTGAGTGTAAATACACTTTGCAGTTTCTTCAGTTTCACTTTTATCATTTGGTGCCTTTTCCTTTCCTTCTTTTGTTGCATAGGTACCCTCCCCCAAACTTATATTAATGGTTGTCCTCAACCATTTTGTTAAGGATCCACATTCAGATGATACTTTAAAAAAATCCCAAACTCCACCTAAATAGGGTATTACATTGTTTTTCAGGGAAAATGGGCTTGTAATGTGGCTTACATCAAACAAGAAAGTCTCAGGCTGAAAGGGGTTCACAAAGGATATTATTGTAGGGTTGGCCTTTTAAGTTTCAGTAGCGAAAACAAGAAAAAATTTACCTCAAGCTATTTTGTGTGCAATCAATCACAGATATAAGGCAAGTTTTGCAGAGTAAACAAATAATTGGAATGCATGATGAAAGAATATGTTGAAGCCCAAAAGCTCACAGGATTTATGTTGTAGAGTGCTACAACATCTAATTTAATCTCACACACCCCCAAACTTAGGTTCGAATCTAATGAAAACTTCACCCTCTATTCTTTGGATAAGGGTCCCTGAAACCCAATTCCCCCATTGATTGGTCACTTTGTATGCAGTGCTTCTTTTAAGTCCATTTTGAGTTAAGGGTTACGTGGTGAGAAAGGATTAATCCAGGGTGCTAAAGTGTTGCACAAGCATTAAAGCACACACAAACAGAGTGTCTTCATCTGAAGCACATGGACAACAAACACTATTCATTCATTCATTCATTCAAATTTTTCTTTCCAAAAAGGCCCCCAACTGCATCATTAATCATTAATCAGTTTGACATAGTGGGGGCATAACCAAACCTCATTCACAAGAAAATTAAAACAAACAAACAACCCTATTCCACTATGCCCATTATCCAAAATAGAAATTAAACTACAAAGAGGGACATAAAAAGAAATCCTGATAATCTGATGCTGCAGCATGCTATAGCACCTTGGGTGATACTTTTGCTCATGGCTAAGCCAAACTAGAACTCCTCCTTCTCCCACCAGACTTGGCTAGTTGCTGCATTGTAGGCTTGCCCGTTGCTTCCACCTCCTTGGTAATGGCCACCTCAGGGCTTACATCTCCTGCTACCTCCACAACCCCCCTCCACTGGTTTGGGCTTGAGCTTTTGCAGTCTTGGAAGATTTGAGGGTCTCCATTTTTTGTCTAAGAGGCATATAATCCTCAGAATCTTCACTAGTCTAAACATTAGCCTTTTCATCTTCCCTTTCAGCCCTTGTTGGAGGTGAGGTGGGATTCGTTTGTGGTGGAGGTGGTGTCCAGTCATAGCGGACTTCATTGTTGTTCACAGAATTCTCACTTGCAGTAGGGTTCACGAGTGGGTTCTCAGGCTCATTATCTGGCACATGGGTGTTTTCAGGCTCAGGTTACTTTGCAGGTTCAGGGGTAGAGTACTGGAATGGTTCAAAAATAGCTTCAGGGGACAGGGAACGATACCTGCATTATCTCAGCTTGTTGATTCCAAGGGCCCTTTGCTGCCACAAGTGTTGATCTTTGGAAAATTCCCAAAAGAGTTGTTGCTGCTTCATATTATGCTGCAGCATCTAGTAGCATAAGTCAATTTTCTTCTCCAAACCCTCTGGTTGATCCTTCTGCCCAGAAAGTGGTTCTTGTGTAGCCACATTTGAAGCTGACCCCGTAAACCACTTGATTGCTAGCCAATCTACAGCTCCCTTGTTTGCAATGACCTCCTTTCCTGGCTTTGCTTTTACTCCACTCCTCAAACACAGAGAAGTGATCAATAAGGGAAAAAATAAAAGCCCTTTAGGCTTGAAAGCACAGGAAATGATTTCCTTCTCTATTAGCTTCTCCAAATGGATCTTCTTCCCCTTTAGGATGCAATAGAGGAGAACTAATCTCTCCTTGTTAACTGTTTCCATGTGAGCATTGGGGAGTATCTTGTGCCTTATGATGTGATACCAAACTTTGGCTAAGGGGGTGAGGTCAGGCCTTGCAATCTTACAATTATCATCTTGCTTGATCCATTCAGCACCTTCCACTGTGACTTCCTTCATCATGTCATTGAGGTAGTTTCTTCAACTCCTGCTAGCTCAGTGCTGTACTCATCCTTAACCTCCTTAAACCCCCAGCGTCTGTTCAGAGTAGGAGCATAGAACGAGACCTTGGACCCCCTCACCATGACATGCTTCTATTGGGGCAAGGTGAGGTTAGAGTAAAACTCCCTCACAAATGGAGCTATGGGGTCCCTGGGGTGAGCAGCAAATTTCTTTCATTGATGGGTGTCAATCAACTTGGCCACCTCTTCAGTGAGACCGTAATGGTCAGTATCAAGAAGGAAGAAACCTTTTCCAAATGGAATCTCCTCTTCTTAATCTCATTTTCATACTTCAATCTTCTCTCCTCAACCCCAAAGGTTTTGTCAAAATCCTGAGAGGAAGAAGAAGAAAGAACGGCCACGTGTTTCTTGGAAGCTTGGGTGTTTGATTTTCCCATGATATTTGAAGTGGGTGAAAGTGGGTTAGGTTGATGTTGACAGATAGTGATGGGATGAGTGAGACAGAAGGTATGAGAAGTAGGGTCAAGTGTAGGTTTAGGGCAGAGAAGACAATGGCTTTAATAGAGGGCAAAAGGTTGAGGTGAGAGGTTGGGGATGGATGTGAGTGGTGGAAAGGATGGTGGTCATTAATGGGTGGTTAGGGACTACTTTAATTCCCCACGATTTCTGTAACTCCTCCCCACAAAACCGTTCAACTTTTAAAATTGGAAATTTAAAAATTATTGCTTTCCACCTTGGGCTTGCGTGTTGTCCCAACCTTCACCTTTTAACGTCTTTGTTAACTGGGCCTGATGTGAGCACACCACCCACCTTTTCCAGCACAACCTTGGGCTTAAAATGCTTCAGTCTGCACTCACATGTTAGCAGCATTTATTTATTATAAAATAGCACTAACTAAACTAATTAAACTGAATAACACCAATTAGCTGAAATTAAAAGACAAAGAAAAGGTCAGTTTCAGTCTGGAATTGAACAAGAGCACTTGCATGCCTTCAACTAGTTCCCTGGGTTGGGTTTTCTGATCATGCCAGGCCTTGACCTCGCTCTTGTATGCTTCGGCATTTTCATAGGCAAAGAGCCTAAACTCTTCAAGTTCATTCAGCTGCAACATTCTTGCTTCTCCAGCTGCTTGTGCATCAAAATTTAACTTCTTAATGGCCCAGAATGCCTTGTGTTTCAGCTCTAATGGTAAATGGCAAGCTTTGCCATAAACCAATCTGTAAGGGGACATGCCAATGGGGGTCTTGAAACCAGTCCTATTGGCCCAGAGAGCATCATCTAAGTGTAAAGACCAATCCTTTCTAGAGGGGTTCACCATATTCTCAAGGATTCTTTTGATATCTCTGTTAGAAACTTCATCTTGACCACTTGTCTGAAGGTGATAGGCAGTAGCCACCTTGTGTTTCACTCCATATTTCGTAAGCAAGTTAGCAAACAACTTGTTACAAAAATGAGAGCCTTCATCACTAATTCTAGTTCTAGGAGTGCCAAACCTGGTGAAAATATTCTTGTGTAGGAACATTGTGACTAATCTAGCATCATTGGAGGGCGAAGCTACTGTTTCCACCCATTTGGACTCATAGTCTACTGCAACTAAGATGTAAGCATTTCCATAGGACACAGGGAAAGGTCCCATGAAGTCTATTCCCCACACATCAAACAATTCAATCTCCAAAATGGTGTTAAGTGGCAGTTCTTGTCTGCTGGAAATATTTCCCACCCTCCGACATCTATCACAATTCTTGGCATACTCTTAAGCATCTCTGAACAAAGTAGGCCAAAAGTACCCTGATTGCAGGACCTTTGCAGTAGTTTTTTCCCTCCAAAGTGACCACCATAAGGAGCGGCATGGCAATCACTAAGGATATCTTGCATTTCTTCCTCAGCAACACATCTCCTCATGATCTGATCCTGGCATCTTTTATACAGGAAGGGTTCATCCCAGTAAAAATGCTTAGCTTGATGTAAAAACCTTCTCCTCTGTTGATAGTTCATTTCCACTGGAATTATCCCCCTGACCAGAAAGTTCACTATGTCTGCGTACCAAGGTGCTGCAACATCCTCTATCAACAGAAGCTTCTCATCAGGGAAATTCTCCTTGATTTCTCTTTGAGGTTTGGCTTCTTCTCCTTCAACAATTCTAGAGAGATGATCAACTATATGGTTTTCAATACCTTTCTTGTCCTTGATTTCCAAATCAAATTCGTGAAGCAATAGGACCCATCTGATAAGCTTTGGCTTTGCATCCTTTTTGTCAATAAGGTATTTGATGACTGCATGATCTATGTACACCACAACTTTGGTTCCCACCAAATAAGGTCTGAATTTGTCAAAAGCAAACACAACTGCCAGCAACTATTTTTATGTAGTAGTGTAGTTTATTTGAGCATCAATGAGGGTCTTGCTAGCATAATAGATAATGTGAAAAATCTTGTTATGCCTTTGACCTAGCACAACCCCCACTGCAAAATCACTTGCATCACACATTAACTCAAATGGCTTCTCCCAATCTTGGGCTACTATTACAGGGGCAGTGATCAAAGTCCTCTTCAAAGTTTCAAAAGCTGATAAGCACTTATCTGTGAAGTCAAATGAACTATCATGCTCCAGCAATTTGCACAGTGGCTTTGATATTTTGGAAAAATCTTTAATGAATCACCTATAAAATCCAGCGTAGCCTAGAAAACTTATGATGCCCTTGACATAATTAAGTGGGGGAAGTTTTTCAATCACCTTAATCTAGCTTTGTCCACCTCTAGACCCTTTTTTGACACTTTGTCGCCAAAGACAATGCCTTCCTTGACCATGAAATGACATTTTTCCCAATTCAAAACTAAATTGGAGTCTTCACATCTGTCCAGTACCTGCTCTAAGTTGTTCAACCATCCCATGAATGAATCCCCAAATACTGAAAAATCATCCATGAAAATCTCCATAGTTTTTTCAATGAAATCTGAAAATATAGCCATCATGCATCTCTGAAAAGTTCCTAGAGCATTACAGAGCCCAAAAGGCATTCTTATGAAGGCAAATATACCATATGGACAAGTAAAAGTGGTCTTCTGGTGCCACTGCTATCAGATTATAACCTGAATAACCATCTAGGAAGCAATAAAATTCTCCCCCAGACAACCTATCAAGCATCTGATCAATGAATGGTAGTGGAAAGTGATCCTTCCTCGGGGCCTTGTTTAGCTTTCTATAATCCATACATATCCTCCACCCTGTGACTGTCCTTATGGAAATAAGTTCATTCTTTTCATTCTTCACCACAGTGACTCCTCCCTTCTTTGGAACACATTGCACAGGGCTATCCCACACACTATGTGAGATGGGGTAAATGATTCCTGCATCAAGCCATTTGATGATTTCCTTCTTCACTACTTCTTTCATTATTGGATTTAATTGTCTCTAGCCTTCAATGGAATTCTTGGCATTTTCTTCCAACAAGATTCTATGCATACAAAGACTAGGACTGATTCCTCTAATGTCTGCCATTTACCATCCAATAGCCTTCTTGTGCCTCTTCAAAACTGAAAGGAGATTATCTTCTTGCTCAAAAGTTAAGAAGGAAGAAATGATGATTGTAAGAGTTTCCTGTTCTCCAAGACAGGCATATTTCAGATGAGAAGGTAGTTGTTTTAGTTCAAGGGTGGGAGGTCTTTCAATAGAGGGAACAATCTCCTTAAAGGTGTCTGCAGTTAATTCCAAAGTTTCATATTTTCTGACCCAATATCTTTGTGCCAACTTTTCTTCAACTAGCAGCTTCAACTCTTCATTTCCAGAATCAGTTTCTTCACACATTTCAAACTCTGATTCTAAGCCTTTCCCTGTTGCTAAAAGTTGCTCTTGTACAAGGGATTCAATACCATTAATAACATAAAAGCTTTCCATCTCTTCATCAGGATATCGCATCACATTAAAGACATCGAAAGTAACTTGCTGGTTATTTACCTCAAAGTTAGCTCTCCTTTCTGCACATCTATCAATGTTCTTCCAGTTGCCAGAAAGGGTCTTCCAAGGATGATTGGTACTTCCTTCTCAACCTCAAAGTCAAGGATAATAAATTCTACAGGAAACACAAATCTGTCTACTTTGATTAGGACATCCTCAATCTTTCCTTCTGGGTAAGCAATGGATCTATCAGCAAGTTGCAGAGTCACAGTGGTAGGCCTGGATTTACCAATTCTCAGTTGCTTGAAAATAGACATAGGCATCAGATTAATGCTAGCTCCAAGATCACACAAAGCTTTTCCAAAATAAGTATTCCCTATAGAATAAGGGATTTTAAAACTGCCTGGATCTTTCATTTTATGAGGAACTTTGTTTTGTAATAGTTGGCTGAACTCCTTTGTCATTGCCACTGTTTCAAATTCTCCCAATCTCTTTCTCGGTAAGAATGTCTTTCATGAATTTGGTGTAGTTCGACATCTGCTGCAGAGCTTCAACCAGAGGTATGTTAATGTACAACTGCTTCAGAATTTCCAGAAATTTGTTAAACTGTTTCTCTTGAGCTGTTTTTTTCAACCTTTTTGGAAATGGGGGAGGAGGCCTCTCTGGAATCAGCTTAGGCTCAGTCCACTTAGAAGTGACCTGCACTGTATCTTCAGGCAGTGGAACCGAGTCATGCTTAGACTTCTCTGTTTCAGCTGGTTCAGTTGGCTTTGTTCCCTACTGCTTAGGTGCTACAACATCTTGTAGCTCTTTGCCACTTCTTAAATTTATTGCTTTAACTTGCTCCTTCCCTTTATCAATTGAGGAAGATGGAGACTCTGTGGATGCAGGTAAGATACCAGCAGGTCCTTTAACTAATGTAGTGGCCAACTAACCTACTTGGTTCTCCAAATTTCTTACAGCAGCTCCTTGATTCTGGATCTGAGCCTTAGTTTCAGTCATGAAAGCTTTCAACATAGCTTCCAAAGATGATTCCCTTGCAGGGGCTTGATTCTGCTGCTGCTGGCTGTTCTGTCCCTGTTGTTGGTGTTGTTGTGGAGAATTTCTAACTGAGGAATTCAATGTGTTGTTGTAATTCCCATAATTAAAATTTGGGTGTTCTTTCCAACTAGGATTGTAGGTATTGGAGTATGCATTGTTCCCTCTATTTCCCACATAATTCAATGATACTGGGTTGTTGGGACACTCTTCAAACAGATGCTCCCCTCCACAGAAAACACAGGAAGTAGGACTCACTTGAGCCACCACAGGTTCAGCTATAAGGTTCCTTACTTGCGTTTATAGCAGTAAGATTTTTCATCATATTAGTGATGGTAGCTAGCTGAGCAGATAAAGCATTTGATTCTTTCACCTCAAGCACTCCAGCAGGGGTTTTAGCAGAGTTAGCTCTCACAGTTGGCCATTGATAGCTATTAGCAGCTGTGCTCTCAATCAATACATAAGCTTCATTGCATGATTTTTTCAAGAATGTACCTCCAGATGAAGCATCTAACATCAATCTTGAAGGAGGCAGCAGTCCATTGTAGAAGGTCCCCATTTGGATGCATACAAGAATACTATGATGAGGACATCTTCTCAAAAGCTCCTTAAACCTCTCCCACGATTCATACAGTGATTCGTCATCATTTTTCCTGACTGATGTTATATCACTTCTCATTCTTAGATTTTTAGTAAGAGGAAAGTACTTAGTCAAGAACTTTTCAGCTAGGCCATTCCACGAAGTGATGGAATTGGATTCCAAAGAGTTCAGCCAAGTCTTGGCTTTGTCCCTCAGAGAGTAAGGAGAGAACCTTAACCTGAAAGCATCATCACTTACTCTAGGAAACTTGAAATTCCTGGCCACTTCCAGAAATTGCCTCAGATGCAAGTGTGGATCTTCAGTAGCGGCACCACTGAACTTCCCAACAGCTTGAAGCATTTTGAACATCATTGGTTTGAACTCAAACTGCTGGGTAGTTATTTCTGGTCTCACAATCCATGTGCTCATGGTTTTGGGATCAAAGACAGCATAGTCCCTGATGGACCTCTCCCTATCATTTGCCATTTCAATCATACCAGGCTGATCTTCATCCTCATTTCTCAGAATGTGAGCCATGAAGCCTAAGTCAGGGTGTCGATCTCTATAAATTTGCTCTTTAGTTTTCTTCCTTAGCCTCTTTGCTATTTTCTATATCTCCATGTCTATTTGAAACTCAAGTGTACCCTTATTGCAGATGCAGCTATAAAACTTGTTGCTAAGCAAGGTGCACACAGTTTTTAGTACTAGCTAAATAAAAGAAGTTAACAAAAGAATTTAAATATTCAACACCATTGCCAATCCCCGGCAACAACGCCAAAAACTTGTTGCCATATTTAGTGAATATGTGCAGAGTGTGCAAGTGAACACAATCAACAAGTAATAAAGTGTGAATAGAGATTGTTCCCACGAGGATTTAAATGATTTGAATACAAATTCTAGTTTTAACCTTTTCTATTTAGCTTAATAAAATAAAGATTGATTTTAAGCATGTAAAGTAAGAGGAGTAATTGGATCTCAAAGAAGTAATTGTAAATTGCAAAAAATGGTAAAATCAGTAAATGAAGGTTTTCAAATAGAATGGGTGACAGCTAGGAAACTAATCCTCTGTAATCTTAACTGTAGGGTAATTTATGCTTCAGGATGCTACAACATTTAGTCCATGAATTAAAATTTACTTTCCAGCAGTAACAACTGAGTTTCATTAAATGCTTCTTATTTCTAAGTTCAAATTAAATTCACTCAGAGAAAGGGTAAGCACATCCAGCTACTTAAAGACTTGAAGGCTATTCCTAGCTCATTCAACACAATTAATTTTCCAATTAGTTGTTTAATCATTATCATCTAAACAAGTCCTCTAACTAAGTTTTTCCAAACTTAGCCAGCTAATGTCTCATCTTAGTTGATCAATCCAAACTAAAATAACATTTACGCAAAGAAGAGGAAAATAAATAACATCCATTGCATAAATCACCCATAAGTATTGATTATAAATTCATAGTTCCTAGGTAAGGGAAATTAGCTCATAATGAGCTTAAAGACCAAAAAAAATTAATTAAATGGACAGTGAAGACATAAAACGTAAAAACGTAATTATATAGAGGACAATACTGAAAATGGTGGCTGCTGTACTCTGTACCAAGCTGGCCCTAAAAGGAGGCTGGCATCTCACCATATGTACTAGTGTCCCCCAAGTAGGGTTTGAACCTTCTCTCTCATGCCTCACTTTTTGGGATTTACAAAAATACAAATATTAAAATAATCCTAGGCCAAATTCCCAAGTATACCTAGTTGCAGCCTTGCATTTTCTCTTTCTTCCTTTTGGGACATCGATGCAGGTATTTTTGTCCTCTAGTGGATAGGAGCTGAACTGGAATTGTTTTTGTCATGTAGTGAATCACTCCCCAGAAGCTGCAGCATTTCATAGCAATTCAGAGAAGCTCCTTCAGCCATTTTGACCAATACAACCTGCTCAAAACACAAACAATTCTTCAACAATAATATTTCAGAATTCAAATCCTTTTTGAGCATCTTCACAGTTCAACACAAATATTTGTTAATCAAAGCAAAACTAGATTTTTATTTTCAAAATTATTCAAAACAAGATAATTATTAAGCTAAAAGGATAGTAATAACTCTTATTTCTAAGAGTTATCACACCCCCAAACTTGAATCATTGCTTGTCCTCAAGTAATGACACTTTAACAAGAACTAGCAAACCATGAACAAAATCAGAACAACTTATGCTAAATCCATGGCAGTCCTCAGATGCATTTTCAAAGACATGCTAAACACAAAACACCCTTTCTTAATCACCTTCCAAAGTGTGTGTGACTTCCCTATGCTCACAACTCAGCTTTATCAAAGAGACGCCAGCCAAACCACCTCTCAACAGAGTCTCGGGGTGCATTTACCAATTATCCTTAGTACAAAAGGATGAACGCTCACCAGATTATCTTCCTAAGAAAAGGGGCTTTACACACTTTTGGATTTGTTACATCACTCTATTAACTCAGCTTCATGTTCTTGTTTGTGTTTCACTTAATCATCATTCACATTCAACTCCATCATAGGCGTGACAATACCAATCATAAATAGAAACACAGATTGCACATAGCAAGAGGGCTTTATTGGGTGTAATGGGGCTAAGGCTAAGGTGTGGAATGATTTGGATAGTAGCTTAATTAGGTGGAGTTCAAGATCTCTAGTCCAAATCAACCCCCCAAACTTAGTTAATTCTATAATTCTGTTCACATTTTTTATGACAAGGAGGGGAACTTACTTGAATTCATTTTTGATCTTTGAGTTTTTTTTTTGAATAACGAATAAAGGAAGGAAAGGCTACTTGAGTGTAAATACACTTTGCAGTTTCTTCAGTTTCACCTTTTTCATTTGGTGCCTTTTCCTTTCCTTCTTTTGTTGCATTGGTACCCTCCCCCAAACTTATATTAATGGTTGTCCTCAACCATTTGGGTAAGGACCCACATTCAGATGATACTTTAAAAAAATCCCAAACTCCACCTAAATAGGGTACTACATTGTTTTTCAGGGAAAATGGGCTTGTAATGTGGCTTACTTCAAACAAGAAAGTCTCAGGCTCAAAGGGGTTCATAAAGGATATTATTGCAGGGTTGGCCTTTTAAGTTTCAGTAGCGAAAACAAGAAAAAATTTACCTCAAGCTCTTTTGTGTGCAATCAATCACAAATATAAGGCAAGTTTTGCAGATTAAACATATGAATGGAATGCATGATGAAAGAATCTATTGAAGCCCAAAAGCTCACAGGTTTTATGCTGTAGAGTGCTACAACATCTGATTTAATCTCACACACCCCCTGAAAACCCAATTCCCCCATTGATTGGTGACTTTGTATGCAGTCCTTCTTTTAAGTCCATTTTGAGTTAGGGGTTATGTGGTGAGAAAGGATTAATCCAGGGTGCTAAAGTGTTGCACAAGCATTAAAGCATACACAAACAGAGTGTCTTCATCAGATGCACATGGACAACAAACATTATTCATTCATTCATTCATTCAAACTTTTCTTTCCAAAAAGGTCCCCAACTGCATCATTAATCATTAATCATTTTGACACAGTGGGGGCATAACCAGACCTCATTCACAAGAAAATTAAAACAAACAAACAACCCTATTCCACTATACCCATTATCCAAAACAGAAATTAAACTACTGAGAGGGACATAAAAAGAAATCCTGATAATCGATCTTTGCAGATGCTACAAAGACCTTGGGTGATGCTTTTGCTCATGGCTGAGCCAGACGAGAACTGCTCCTTCTCCCACCAGACTTGGCTAGTTGCTGCATTGTAGGCTTGCTGGTTACTTCCACCTCCTTGGTAATGGCCACCTCAGGGCTTACATCTCCTGCTACCTCCACAACCTCCCCTCCACCAGTTTGGGCTTCTGCTTTTGCAGTCTTGGAAGATTTGAGGGCTTACATCTTCTGCTCCTTGCCTCTCTTGGTGCCACTTGGTTGTACTGGAGGTGAGGTGGGATTCCTTTGTGGTGCAGGTGGTGTCCAGTCAGAGCTGGCTTCATTGTTGTTCACAGAATGCTCACTTGCAGTAGGGTTCACATGTGGGTTCTCAGGCTCATTTACTGGCACATGGGGGTTTTCAGGCTCAGGTTGCTTTGCAGGTTCAGGGGTATAGTACTGGAATGGTTCAAAAATAGCTTCAGGGAACATGGGATGATAGCTGCCTTGTCTCTGGTTGTTGATTCCAAGGGTGTTTTGTTGCCACAAGTGTTGTTCTTTGGAAACTTCCCAAAAGAGTTGTTGCTGCTTCATATTATGCTGCAGCATCTGGTAGCATAAGTCAATTTTCTTCTCCAAATCCTCTGGGTGATCCTGCTGCCCAGAAGGTGGTTCTTGTGTAGCCATCTTTAAAGTTGACCCCATAAACCACTTGATTTTTAGCCAATCTACAACTCCTTTGTTTGCAATGACCTCCTCTCCTGGCTTTGCTTTTACTCCACTTCTCAAACACAAAGAAGTGATCAATGAGGGGGAAAACAAAAGCCCTTTCGAGTTGAAAGCACAGGAAATGATTTCCTTCTCTATTAGCTTCCCCAAATGGATCTTCTTCCCTTTTAGGATGTAATAGAGGAGAACGAGCTTCTCCTTGTTAACTGTTTCCGAGTGAGCAGTGGGGAGTATCTTGTTCCTTATGATGTGATACCAAACTTTGGCTAAGGGGGTGAGGTCAGGCCTTGCAATCTTCCAATTATCATCTTGCTTGATCCATTCAGCACCTTCCACTGTGACTTACTTCATTATGTCATTGAGGGTAGTTTCTTCAACTCCTGCTAGCTCAGTGTTGTACTCATCCTTAACCTCCTTAAACCCCCAGCGTCTGTTCAAAGTGGGAGCAGAGAATGAGACCATGGACCCCCTCACCATGACATGCTTCTGTTGGTGTGAGGTGAGGTTTGAGTAAAACACCCTCACAAATGGAGCTATGGGGTCCCTGGGGTGAGCAGTAAATTTCTTTCATTGATGGGTGTCAATCAACTTGGCCACCTCTTTAGTGAGACCGTAATGGTCAGTATCAAGGAGGAAGAAAAATTTTTCCAAATGGAATCTCCTCTTCTTAATCTCATTTTAATACTTCAATCTTCTCTCCTCATCCACAAAGGTTTTGTCAAAATCCTCAGAGGAAGAAGAAGAAAGAACGGCCACGGGTTTCTTGGAAGCATGGGTGTTTGATTTTCCCATGATATTTGAGGTGGGTGAAAGTGGGTTAGGTTGATGTTAACAGACATTGATGGGATGAGTGAGACAGAAGGTATGAGAAGTAGGGTCAAGTGTGGGGTTAGGGCAGAGAAGACAATGGCTTTAATAGAAGGCAGAAGGTTGAGGTGAGAGGTTGGGGATGGATGTGAGTGGTGGAAAGGATGGTGGTCATTAGTGGGTGGATAGGGACAACTTTCATTCCCCACGATTTCTGTAACTCCTCCCCCCAAAACTGTTCAACTTTTAAAATTGGAAATTTAAAAATTATTGACCTTCCACCTTGGGCTTGCGTGCTGTCCCAACCATCACCTTTTAACGTCTCTGTAAACTGGGCCTGATGTGACCACACCACCCACCTTTTCCAGCACAACCTTGGGTTTAAAATGCTTCAGTCTGCACTCACATGTTAGCAACATTTATTTATTATAAAATAGCACTAACTAAACTAATTAAACTGAATAAAACCAATTGATGAATTGAATCCGTAAGTGTACGACTTCGTCGTCAAGTAATAAAAAGATCGAATCCACAGGGGCCGTGATCTTAAATAACTACCAATTATTAAATCAATTATACTGGACTAGAAAAAGATTTGGAAAAGATTTGCTTTTTCAAAGATTAACTAACAAATCAACTATTTAAAACGCAATCAAACAAAATCGCAATCAAATCAAATATGGGATTTTTCAATATCAAAAGAGATTTCCAGGAATTGGGTTACCAACAAGACTTCTCATGCTACTAAATTGACTACCCTCTTGTTAATAATCAAAATTGCTTTGAAGGCGAATTTATCCTAAATAAGTTAATGTTCCCTCTCGGAATACAAGAACCGTGCCCAATTAAACCAACCCATACTCTCGTGGTAATTGAATTTAAATTGAACCTTTTAAGCTTTGTGACAATTCGTAAACCCTCGAAGGACTGCTTCTAACTCTTGTGATTTAAGTCCTAAGTTCAATCCCTATAGATCCAATACCTAAGTTCACCGCTAGGTTCCTCCTTAGAGTATCTATGACATGCAAATAAGTGCGCACAAAATTCACAAGTAATTCATGCACTAGTAATCAAATCGAAAGCAAATTGGGATTAACAAGAAGTAAAACATCAATTCATAACATAAAACAAGTCTTGGGCATAGCCCCAATTCCTAGAAATAAAAATACTACTCAAGCATTGTCATGTTCGTAGCAAGCTTGATTAACAAAAGCATAAAAAAATCCTAAGAGAAGAGAAGAAATTGAGAAGAAGAGAAATCCAAATTTTTGCCTAAGGTAACAGTCCCCAGGATCCCTATTTTTGTGCCTTAGAGTTATATTTATAATGTAGGGTAACTTGAATCCCAAGCTGTTACAAAATCAGATCAAATCAGCAATTAAAATTCCAGATATTGTGTGTCACGGCAGTGATGCCTGTCACGGCCAGGCCGTGATAGATTCTGTCTTGGAAAACTTGGTATTGGTTGGCCTGTCACGACCGTGATGGCCATCACGGCCTAGCCGTGACAGGTTCTAACTTTTGAGTTCTTTTCTTTTCAGCCTT
Organism: Sophora flavescens; assembly: GCA_030762895.1. Taxonomy (NCBI): domain Eukaryota; kingdom Viridiplantae; phylum Streptophyta; class Magnoliopsida; order Fabales; family Fabaceae; genus Sophora; species Sophora flavescens. The sequence continues at coordinate 146,386,302 of CM061062.1, forward strand.
GCTCGATCATAGCCGTGATGACTGTCACGACTAGGCCGCGATGGGCTCTGTTTGGCTCAGTTTTCTTGCTTTTCAAGCTCCATCTTCATGCAAGCTCCATCATGGTCGATTCTGAACATTTTAATCTTCAATTCCTGCACATAAACACCACAAAACCACCTTACCCGTTCCAAGGTAAAAACTAACAAAAATCAAATTAAAATTGCCTAAACTACATGAAAATGCATGAAATATGATAAAGAAATATGAGGTGTAATCACACTCATCAAAACCCCAAGCTTAAGATTTTACTTGTCCTCAAGTAATAACTAAGGCTAGACAAGATAAACAATCAGAGCATGGACAGTGAACCAAGAACCCGAGTAACAAATCCAAGTGACAGGAACATCAAAATAAGTAACCAAGAGACAATCAATTTCAAGTCCAATTAGAAGCTTAGGTTATCTAGATTCATGCCTCTCACTAACTCGAGCACTCTTCTCACATCACTCAAGTGTTTAGGGACATTTGACAATTCACTCAATTTCCTCAAGGAAGGTATTCTACCATAAGCTTGACTATTAACCAAATATCTACTTTATTAATGAAAACACATAAGAATCAAGAGGTCTTTATTTTGGTTGTAATGGGGCCATGAGATTAATCGTTCGGTGGGGAAATAAAGAAAAGGAAAATTCAAGAAGGCTAAACAAAATATCAAACAATGCAAGGCATGAAAACCTTCTAAAATACCTTTTTGGGCTTTAGTTCACTTTCCCACCTTTCTTTCTTTTTCTTTTTCTTTTTTATTTTATTTCTCACTTTATTTTTCTCATCCCCTTCTCCATTTTTTTGGTTTATTTTATTTTATTTTTCAATTTGGAGAAGGGGAGATTTCCAACTTAAGAGAAATATTTTTCTAACTTTTTCATCCCACAAATTATTTTTCAAACCACCTTTTTGCCCTTTTTGCAATACTTTAAAAGGTGTCATACCAAGCATCATTCATCAAAATAAATTAAGGTACCAAGAAAAGCATTTTATTCTATTAGGCTCAAAATTGGGCAACTAAGGGGTAGCATTTAGTCAGTCAAAGCTCAGAAGGCCAGAAAAATACCTAGTGCCTCAATCATTTTCAAATATGTTTTCAAAAATTTTTAAGTTTCAAAATGGTTTCAAGTCAAGTTCTAGAGGACACAATCAAAGAGGAATAAAACACTCAATCACAAAGAATGGGGGAGATTTAGTGAGTACCCCTTTTAGGCTCAAAAAATCTCACATTTAGTAGTTTAAAATCAATGAGAAACACAAATCTAAGGAACCACATGCTAATTATCAACTATCAGAAGATCATCTCAAGCATTTTTATTTTTAGCCTATCATAAGAATACAAAAATTGGGTTCAAAAATTCACTGTCTCAATTCATTTGGTATAAAGTTCTCACAATTGGATGCATACTCTAAGCAAGGGGCAATCTAATCATGTGATTATGCAAAACTACACCTATATGAATGCAACATGAAAAATGCAAAAATGAAAAAAAAAATGCAAAAATACTCCTACCCCAAGCTTAAAAACTTCCATTGTCCCCAATGTAAATAATCAAGTCGGAAAGATGAGAAAAATGGAACAACTCACCGAGGTGGTGGAGGGTGCTGGCTCAAATGCCAATCATAGAGCTGCTAGAAGACGCATCACGGGCATGATATACATCACGGCTAGGCCGTGATCAATTCTGTCTGTTGGGCTCCTTCACTTCACGCTCGTGATGGCTATCACGGCTGGGCCATGATCAATTCTGACTTCCTGTTTTTTCACATCACTCCCGTGATGGCTATCACGGCCTGGGCGTGATCCATTCTGGTCTCCTCTTCCTTTTTAAATTGCTCCATCACGGCCATGATCTCTTCTGACTTCATTTTTCCATGCCTTTTTGCTCTTCATGCCTTAAAACCTGAAAATACTTGGCAAAACATCAATTTGTGATCTTTCTCCTCTTAATCTTCTCAAATTATTCAAAAACAAAATTCAAAAACAAATTAAAAAGGGAAAGAAAGCTTGGGTTGCCTCCCAAGAAGCGCTTATTTACGGTCTTAAGCTTGACCATACTCCTTTCAATCAACCGGGATCAGCCGGGCTTGGAAGTGAAAGAACACCTCTCTTCCAAGGAAGTCCTTCAAAGAGCCTATTTTGTTCATATGGCCACATGCGCTTTCGCTTTGCCCTTTTCACTCTGAGTTTTATGGACTTACTTCCTCCCGGCGGAAGTTTTAACTCCATATGTTGAGCAACTCCAATTTCATCATCATTCGGTGCATCATTTGTCATGCAAAGTTTAGGAGTTGCTTCCATGTTAAGCTCTTCCTTCACCTTTGGAGGCATTATCTCAATCTTGCACACATGACTCTCCAAAGGAGGGTTGTTATATAAGTTAGTCAAATCAAAATCCACCCTACCTTCCTCTACATTCAAAAAGAGCTAACCATTTTTTACATCTATTATTGCTCCAGCTGTGGCCAAGAATGGCCTTCCAAGAATGATAGGGAATTTAGAATCCCCGTTCATGTCCAACACCATGAAATCGATAGGAATGAAAAATTTCCCTACCTTTATGGGAACATTCTCTAGTATGCCTAGAGGAGTTTTAGTTGAGCCATCGGCAAATTGTAAAGAGAACTTGGATGGACTCAATTCCTCGGTTCCTAACCTCTCAAAGATGGTATGTGGCATTAAACTCGCACTAGCCCCTAAGTCACCTAAGGCTTGGTCTATTTTCACTTCTCCAATTGAGCAAGCAATAGAGAAACTTCCTGGATCTTTTAGTTTAGGAGGCTTATTAGTTTTTATCATGGCATCATGCTCCTCAATTAAGCTCTTAGTTTCTTTTTCTACTTGCTTTTTCTTGACCAACCTTTGTGGGAAAGGTATTGGGGGTTGGTAAGGTGGTGTAGGGACATACTTTGGCTCTATCTCTTCATGTTCACTCATGTCCTCCTCACATTCCACATCCTTTTCAACTACCCCAAGCTTATCATCCCTTAAGTATATAGCATTAAAGTGCTCATTGGGATTAACTTCGGGTTGTCTTGGAAACGTACCCTTAGTTCTAGAATATGTACTAGCTTGTTGGGAAATCCGAGTTTCTAACATCTTATTATGGATGGCTTAGTTATCTACCTTAGATGTTAACTCTTTTATTGCCTCATTGACTACCCTACCTTTTTGCCTAAACTCTTCATTTTACTTTGTTTGAGTTTAAACAAAATTTTCCAAAAGAGACTCAAGTTTAGACTTTTGTACCTGAGGATACCCCGATGTGGGTTTCCTATTACCTTGGCCTTCCTGGAATTCGTGGTTCAACGTCTTGTTGTAGTTCCCGTAGGAGAGATAAGGATTATTCTTCCTCACTTGGTTGTAAGGATTTGGGGGAGCATAATTTGGCAACTTCGGGTTCGTGTCATAGAAGTTGTGACAAGAGTTCACTTGATCCCCCAAAGCACCGGATCTAGGAGCAATACCATGTGGGCACTCCATTATGTCATGTCCCTTCATTCCACAAATCTCACAAACAACATTAGTAGCACCTATTGAACTCACATTAGCCTTTTCAATCTTATCAAAGCGTTTATTCAATGAGTCAAATTTAGACATAATTAAATCAGTACTATTCATTTCAAACTTACCCCCCGAAAGCTTTTTCGGGTTATTACCTCTTTTCGAACCCCATTGGTGATAGTTGGTGGCTACATTTTCAATGATATTGAACACTTCAGTCAGAGGTCTATTCATAAAGGCTCCATCAGCTGTGGAGTCAAGTGACACCTTCGAAGCGTAATCCAATCCGTTGTAGAAGGTATGCACTAACAACCACCTCTCGAACCAATGATGTGGGCAAGACTCTAGCAATACTTTGTAACGATCCCAAGCTTCGGATAACCATTCTCCGTCCTTTTGGAAGAAGCCGGTGATCTGAGTTCGTAGGTAAGCAGTCTTGGATGGAAGGAAGAATTTCTCCAAGAATGCCTACTCTAGTTGGTCCCAAGTTGACAAAGTATTAGCGGTCACTTGCTTCAACCAAGATTTTGCCTTTCCCGTCAGAGAGGATGGGAATATGATCCGCTGTCGTACACGGGTCAAAAACGAGTGATTGGAATAAAAACTGTAGTTAGGGAACGACAACTCGAGTATCATCTCTCAAGGACTCTTGGATTATTATTAACCTACAAATCGATTTGGGGGGGGGGGGGGGGTAGATTAAGATTCGATTAAGAAAACAGTGCAATTAAGTGATTATCAATAAGCTAGAACGATTAATCTACTGTTTCGGGTTCCCAACTATCATTGATTCACATAATTTCCATGCCCTAAGCGGATTCTAATCCCTTTTTGATTGTAGCAGCAATTAAACAAGCGCAATTGACACTACGAGATATATGTTCCTAATTTCTGAATTAAGCAAACGGATTGAAGCTCTCGTGAATTAAGCAAACACGATCAAACACACGCGAATTAAGCAAACGCGATCAAGGTATAGGAACATAGAATCATCGAAATTAATCAATACTTATTCTATGTAACTTGAATTAAGCAAACAAGGCATATAACATAATATTGAAAGAGATAAGCAATTTGATCGGGAATTACGGAACCTCAAGTGTCGGCGGAAACCGATTACAACAGACTAATCCCTGGTGATTAGTTCACCATCACAAACGTAACAAAAAACTTTGAAATAAATTGTAAACAGTGAAAATTGTGTGTCTTTTGCGTCTGCCCTGGTGCCTTTTAATAGATCAGGATTCACGTCACGGCTGTGATGGCCATCACTGCCAGGCCGTGACGTATTCTGCCAAGGGCACGCATTCAAATTCCAGTCTGTCACCGCCGTGATGCCCATCACGGCCAGGCCGTGATCAATTCTATTCTTCAGGGTTCTCTCATCACGCCCGTGATGGGTATCACGACTGGGCCGTGATGCTTTCTGACTTTCAGGGTCTTCTCATCACGCCCGTGATAGGTGTCACGGCTGGGCCGTGATGCTTTCTAGTCTTCATGGGTAGCTCATCACGGCCGTGACCAGTGTCACGGCCTGGCAGTGATGGCCATCACGGCCGTGACCAGTGTCACGGCTTTAGGTGTACTTCCCTTTTTGCTCTTCTTATTAACCTGAAAATATGAAATAGCAGTAAATGCTTTATTTGACTCAAAATTAACTAAAATGTCCTAAAACTACTTAAGAGACTCAAAATGTTGCTTGAGGATAACTAAATCCAAATTTGGGTGAAAACGAGATTAGACTCGAATAATTAGTGCAAAAACCATGGTCTTACTAGTTATAAAACTAGACGAGCCAGAGGCTTATCAAAATACCCCAAACTTAAACTTTGCTTGTCCCCAAGAAAACTAAAACTCAAAAAGACTCAAACTTGGCAAGCTTAAAGGATTCAACCAATTTCCCACAAATTTCATGCAATTTTGACAAGACAATTTTTCTTCAATGTTTTCCCCCTTTGCAACAATGTAACCCCCACATTCATTTACTTTAAACAATTGAGAATTCCATCATCCATGCAATCAGTAATCTGAGTTGAGGATCCAAGTTACACACAAAAGGGAGATCACCAATTTCAAACAATTGCCTTCCTCACAAAGGCATTTAATATTTCACTCATTCGCTCAATTTGTCTAGGCTATCAACTTTTCACTCAATTTCACATTTCAAGAGCACTTCCCATGAATTTGATTTTCATCTCAAGCAAAGTTCCCACGAAAACATGCATGCAACATCAAAAGGTCTTTTAAAGGTTGTAATGGGGCCTGGCTAAAGACAGGATATTCAAAGGTACTAGGCTTTACATCCCTAGGAATTAAGAGAGCATGAAACTCTTTACCTTGACTTCCACTCTTATTCCTTTTTTCATTTTTCTTTTTGATGCTTTGGGTGACTACAACCCTTTTCCTTACAATACCCCTTTTTTTTTTTTACATTTTTGTACTTTTCTTTTTTTTTTCCTTTTTGCCTTTGGCTCCAACCTTTATTTTTTTCTTTTTCTCAACCCAAAATAACATATCGTATCCTTGTAGCCACCCCAAACTTAGTTTCCTTCAACCTTTGTCTCGCTAAGCATCCATGCTCTCTTAATCCCGAGATTGGGTTAACATGGTTTTTTCCAGATTTTTTTGGCTTATAACATAAGGTCATCAAGAAACAATAGGCTTATTAGGGTCAATGTGGCTAACTAGGGAACATGAATTAGGGATGATGCTTTTTTTGGTCAAGTAGTTATTTCAAAGAAAATTGTCTAAATCATTTGATGCAACCACATAAGCATGCAAACCATGAAGAGATTCAAGCAAATCCGGGAAAGTGCAACTTAAAAGTGATTCACACAATTAAAAACATGTTGGAGGCTCAAATCCTCACTTGGACATTTTTCGCAAATTGTTTAACCGAGATTCAATCCCTAGTGTATCCATCCCTTCACCCCAAACATATCATAAATTATGCAATCACAATAAAATTTCTCAAAGTTCAATTTTCAATTTTTCATATGGGGATCAATTTTCAATTTTCAAAACCTAGGGGGAAATCATCGACAATCAACAAATATCATGCAATCAATCTATGCTAAATTTAATTAGAATCCATTAACGCTTACCGACATCAGACTCACACACATACGACACAAAGCAACACAAACAAGGAAAACAAAACAAAAACAAAGCAATTGGTTCCCTCCCCCACACTTAAGACATACATTGTCCTCAATGAAAGAACATAAATATAAAATAAGAGTGAGGGAAATGAGAAGGTGCTCCCTGATCAAGTTGTAGTGTAGGTGGGCTCTCCCAAGGAAAGCTCTTCTACGGTTGCATCTTCAGGCACTGAGCTCTCATGGAATAGCTTCAAGCGCTGCCCATTAACCTTAAAAACCTTGTTGGTACCAGCACTTTTTATTTCTACCGCACCATGAGGGAAAACATCAGTAACAATAAATGGGCCAATCCACTTGGATCGAAGTTTCCCAGCCATCACTTTTAGGCGGGAGTTAAACAATAAAACCTGTTGGCCCACAGAGAATTCCTTCCTAGAAATCATCTTATCATGGAAATGCTTAGTTTTCTATTTATAAATTCTAGAGCTTTCATAGGCTTCCAACCTAAGCTCTTCAAGCTGCTGTAATTGGATTTTTCTTTCAATGCCTGCTTTTTGCATTTCCAAATTACAACTTTTGACCGCCCAATAAGCACGGTGCTCAATTTCTACAGGAAGATGACATGCCTTACCGAACACAAGTCTATAGGGAGACATCCCTATTGGTGTCTTGAAAGCTGTTCTTTGAGCCCAAAGTGCGTCTTCTAGACGGCGGCTCCAGTCCTTCCTATTTGGCTGCACCACTTTCTCTAAGATCTGTTTGATTTCTCTGTTTGAGATCTCAGCCTGCCCATTAGTTTGGGGATGATATGCAGTAGAGACCCTGTGCACAACTCCATACTTTCGGAGTAAAACTTCCATGGTGCGGTTACAGAAATGAGTGCCTTGGTCACTTATAATAGCACGAGGTATTCCGAACCTGCAAAAAATATTGGACCTGACAAAATTTGCAACAACTCTAGAATCATTAGTCCTAGTGGGGATAGCTTCCACCCACTTTGAAACATAATCAACAGCAAGTAGAATATAGAGAAAGACAAAAGATGCAGGGAAAAGACCCATAAAGTTAATTCCCCACACATCAAACACCTAACAGAAAAGCATAGGTTGCTGAGGCATTTCACTCTTACGAGTAATGACTGTACCTGCTATCTGACACTCCTTACAAGTGCGGTAGATCTCATAAGCATCTTTAAAAATAGTAGGCCAATAAAAACCTGAATCTAGGATTTTTCTTGCAGTCCTTTGTGGCCCAAAATGTCCCCCTACTTGAGAAGCATGAGAAAAATGCAAAATAGATTCAATCTCATAGTCGGGGACACATCTCCTAATCACTTGATCACTGCCAAATTTCCAAAGATATGGATCATCCCAAACATAATATTTGGCATCACTCTTGAGTTTGTGAATTTGTGACCTAGTTGCACCTGTCGGAAAAACACCAGCAACAAGATAATTAACAATATCAGCAAACCAAGGAGTTACCCCATGTAACTGTAAAAGCTGCTCATCAAGAAAGTCATCCTGAATGGGAGAAGGATCTTTATCCCTCTCTATTCTGTTCAAGTGATCAGCCACTAAATTCTCAGCTCCACTTTTATCTTTAATCTCCACACTAAACTCTTGGAGCAACAACATCCACCGAATCAATCTCGGTTTTGCTTCTGGTTTCTTCAACAAATACTTTAAAGCTGCATGGTCAGTGAAAACAACAACATTGGAACCTAGCAAATATGATCTGAATTTATCAAGAGCAAAAACAATAGCTAGAAGTTCCTTTTCAGTAGTAGTGTAATTAGCCTGTGCAGCATCTAAAGTCCTAGAAGCATAGTAAATCACATGGGTAGCCCTGTCCACCCTTTGTGCAAGGACCGCCCCCACGGAATAGTTAGAGGCATCACACATAATCTCAAAAGGGGGGGGGGGGGGGTCCAGTCAGGAGGCTGGATGATGGGAGTATAGGTCAATGCTTTCTTCAAGAAATCAAACGCCTTTTTGCAGTTGTCGTCAAAGTTGAAAATGACATCATTTTTCAACAAGTTTGACAGAGGAAGAGCTATCTTGCTAAAATCCTTTATGAAGCGCCTGTAAAAACCTGCATGACCAAGAAAAGAGCGAATCTCGCGAACGCAAGATGGGTAAGGCAGTGTAGAAATCACCTCAGTCTTAGCAGGATCTACTGAAATACCTTTTTCAGAAATAATATGCCCCAAAACAATTCCCTGTTCAACCATAAAATGGCATTTTTCATAATTCAAAACAAGGTCAGTTTCAATGCATCTCTCCAAAACCAGATTCCAACTATTCAAGCATGCATCAAATGAAGAGCCATAAACAGTAAAATCATCCATAAACACTTCCATGAAATTCTCAATATATTCAGTGAAAATACTAATCATGCATCTCTGGAATGTGCCAGGAGCATTGCAAAGACCAAATGGCATCCTCCTGTAAGCAAAAGTGCCGAAAGGGCATGTGAAAGTTGTCTTCTCTTGATCCTCTGGTGCAATATGGATCTGAAAGTAACATGAAAAACCATCAAGAAAACAATAGTGTGATTTACCAGCTAGCCGTTCAAGCATCTCATCGATGAACGGCAAAGGAAAGTGATCCTTTCTAGTAGCCTGGTTCAATCTCCTGTAATCAATACAAACTCTCCAGCTATTCTGAACTCTAGTGGGAACAAGTTCATTGTTTTCATTTTTTACCACTGTGAGTCCAGATTTCTTAGGTACAACTTGCACTGGACTCACCCAATTACTATCAGAGATAGGATATATGATACCTTCATGCAAGAGTTTTGTTACCTCCTTCTTCACAACATCAAGAATCAAGGGGTTAAGCCACCTTTGGGGCTGCCTAACTGTTTTAGCCTCATCCTCCAACAGAATCCTATGCATACACCTGGATGGGCTAATACCTGGTATGTCGGCCAAGGTCCACCCAATCGCCTTCTTATGCTTCTTCAGAACCTACAAGAGCTTAGTTTCCTGGTCAAAATGAAGGTTAGAGGAAATTATAATCGGAAGTTTTTCATTCCTCTCTAAATAAGCATATTTCAGATTTTCAGGAAGTGGTTTAAGCTCTAAGGAGGTTGGCTACTCAATAGATGGTATGTTTGGGGCAGTCGTGCTGTCAAGAACTTCAGCTGAATAAGCAGCTTCATTTGCACTGTCACCCTTCAAGGCAGCATCAATCTCAGCACAAACAGCACAAAGGTTAGTGTTAGTACAATCAACACATGAGTAAACATCATCAAAACCAGAAACAGATGGAAAATCAGCAGCTGTAACCAAATCATAATAAGTGTCATCAACAATTTCAGAAAGCAACTCTATTTGAAAAACAGAGTGCTCTTCCAAGGGATGCTTCATAGCATCGAAAATGTTGAATTTCGCAACTATGTCACCAAATTCCATGGACATGGTTCCACCGTCAACATCAATCTTTGTTTTCGCTTTTTTCATGAACGGTCTGCCCAGAATGATTGGTGATCTGCTTGAATTCGTTTCCCCTGTCATGTCCAGGATGTAAAAATCAGCAGGGAAAATCAAGTCATTGACTTGATCAAGCACATCTTCTACTACTCCAATGGGGCGAGCATTGGTCCTGTTTGCTAACTGAATAGTAAGACCTGTATGCTGCAAAGGACCAAGATCAAGATTGTTGAAAACAGAAGTAGGCATAACATTAATGGAAGCTCCTAAATCCAACATGCAATTGTCGAATTTACTATCCCCAATGGTACATGGAATAGCAAAAGTTCCCGGATCCTTGCATTTCTGTGGCATTGCCTGATTAAGGGCTGAAACGGTAACCCTTTCAGGTGCAGGTTTAGGTTGAATGAGGGCTGAAACATTTCGTCCCAAATTGACTCTCTCATTTCCCTTCAGCCTCCTCTTGTGTGTGCACAAATCCTTCAGAAACTTCGCGTATTTCGGAACCTGCTTAATCACATCAAGAAGCGGAATGTTTACCGTCACTTTTCTGAATACATCTAGAATTTCTCTCTCCTTGTCTTCCTCATCAATATTTTTATTTTCCAGTACTCTTTGCGGGAAGGGAATTGGTGGCACATACTCCTTTTCAGCCTCAACAACAACAGAAGGTTCAGGTGTTACCTCAACAACTTTCTTATTTTTTTCAGGGGCTGGTTCTGCAACCTTCCCGGATCTCAAAGAAATTGCACTCACATTAGGATTAGGGACATTAGGATTCACTACTGGTTGTGCAGGTAGTTGTTTCGATCCTTGAGCTTGCTGCATGGCATTCATCGAAGTGGAAGCTGTCCAATATGTGTCTGCAAAGCATGAATACTAGAATCCGTTCGTTGCTGAAACTTGAGATTATTTGCAGCCATTTGCTTGACAAGGTCCTCTAGTGAAGGTCCGGAAGGTGCAGAGGTGGTCACTTGGGGAGAATTCTGTGGTGGTGTCAGCGGTAACATCAGTTGTTGTTGTTGTGTGGATGAGTTTCCATACCGAAGGTTTGGATGGTTTCTCCAGCTGGGGTGGTACTTATTAGTGGAAAGGTCAGGAATGATGTACTTGTTCTAATTGTTGCCTTGATTGTAAAGATTGGCTGCATATGCTTGAGGCAAATCAGTGACCGACTCATCTTTCAGAATGGGACGTGTATCGGTCAGGTGTTCAGGAGAAGTACGAATACCACACAACCTTACTGTTTGAGCTTTATCCACTGCCAACTGTTTTACTAAAGAAGTAAGCTCATCCAGTCTGGTTTCAAGGGCTTTGTTGGAAGAAGAAAGATGGATCTCATTCACACCCCTTGTCTCGACAGAATTGTTTCTGGTTGTGAACTGTTGGGAGTTGAGTGACATGTTCTCAATCAATGACTTGGCAGCAGCTAGAGTCTTATCAACAAGTGCTCCCCGCTTAGAAAGATCTAAAATGTTTCTGTCCATTGGTAGCAATCCCTCATAAAAGTACTGAATAAGCAGCTGCTCGAAAATCTGGTGCTGAGGACAACTGGACACCAACTTCTTAAATCTCTCCCAGTACTCGGCCAATGATTCATTTCCTTGTATAATACCACATATCTCTTTTCTGATTGATGCAGCTCTGGAGGCAGGGAAGTATCTCTCTAGGAAGACTTTCTTCAAATCGTTCCAGGTTGAAACGGAATTCAGCTCAAGATAATACAGCCAATCATTCGCAACACCTTGAAGTGAGAATGGGAAGGCTCTCAGCTTGATATGGTCTTCCGTTATTCCTTCAGGTCTCAATGGTGTAGAACAAACAACCTGGAATTCTTTCAGATGCTTATGCGGATCCTCACCTGCAAGACCACTAAACCTTGGCCACAAGTGTATTAAACCAGATTTCAATTCAAAAGGAGCAACGACATCATCATATTCAATACATAAACCATTGTAATTAACATCAGGAGTAGCAAGCTGTCTTAGTGTTCTTTGATCAGCCATGTTATCACTATTGGTTAGTGAGATAGTGCTAGCCTGAATTGCTCTATGGCATGTGTGCAAGGTTCTTTCAATTTCAGGATCAAAATCAAACAAGTCAGAACAACCAGACCTAGTAGCCAGAACTAATTCAGAAATTAATCAACAAATCTGTTAATAACATAAAGAGTCCCCGGCAGCGGTGCCAATTTGATCCGCTGTCGCACACGGGTCAAAAACGAGTGATTGGAAGAAAAACTGTAGTTAGGGAACGACAACTCGAGTATCGTCTCTCAAGGACTCTTGGATTATTATTAACCTACAAATCGTTTTTTTTGGGGGGGGGGGGGGGGGGTTAGATTAAGATTCGATTAAGAAAACAGTGCAATTAAGTGATTATCAATAAGCTAGAATGATTAATCTACTGTTTCGGGTTCCCAACTATCATTGATTCACATAATTTCTATGCCCTAAGCGGATTCTAATCCCTTTTCGATTGTAGCAGCAATTAAACAAGAGCAATTGACACTACGAGATATATGTTCCTAATTTCCGAATTAAGCAAACGGATTGAAGCTCTCGTGAATTAAACAAACACGATCAAACACACGCGAATTAAGCAAACGCGATCAAGGTATAGGAACATAGAATCATCAAAATTAATCAATACTTATTCTATATAACTTGAATTAAGCAAACAAGGCATATAGCATAATATTTAAAGAGATAAGCAATTTGATCGGGAATTACGGAACCTCAAGTGTCGGCGGAAACCGATTACAACAGACTAATCCCTGGTGATTAGTTCTCCATCACAAACGTAACAAAAACATTTGAAATAAATTGTAAACAGTGAAAATTGTGTGCCTTTTGCGTCTGCCCTGGTGCCTTTTAATAGATCAGGATTTGCGTCACAATCGTGATGGCCATCACGGCCAGGCCGTGACGTATTCTGCAAGGGCGCGCATTCAAATTCCAGTCTGTCATGGTCGTGATGCTCATCACGGCCAAACCGTGATCAATTATGTTCTTCAGGGTTCTCTCATCACGCCCGTGATGGGTATCACGACTGGGCCGTGATGCTTTCTGACTTTCAGGGTCTTCTCATCACGCCCGTGATAGGTGTCACGGCTGGGCCGTGATGCTTTCTGGTTTTCATGGGTAGCTGATCACAGCCGTGACCAGTGTCACGGCCTGGTCGTGATGGCTTCTGCTTTAGGTGTCCTTCCCTTTTTGCTCTTCTTATTAACCTGAAAATATGAAATAGCAGTAAATCCTTTATTTGACTCAAAATTAACTAAAATGTCCTAAAACTAATTAAGAGACTCAAAATGTTGCTTGAGGACAACTAAATCCAAATTTGGGCGAAAACGAGATTAGACTCGAATAATTAGTGCAAAAACCATGGTCTTACTAGTTATAAAACTAGACGAGCCAGAGGCTTATCAGAATAACCTCAAGCGAATAGCATCAATCAGGCACCTTGAATTCTTATTGCATCGGTGAACTCCAAGAATGCCTCCACATGATCAGTCGGGTCCTCCGAGGATAATCCTCCAAACTGATGTTGCCTAATCATGCCAATTAACTGAGGCGGTATAGTGTAGTTCTCCCCCTCAATTTCTGGCCTAACAATCCCAGTTCGCAAACCCCTTGCATTTTGGGCTGCGTAGTCCTTCAGTGGTTTGGTATCCGGTATGTTTGCCATGAGTGGAATGGGAATCAACCTTTCTCTCACTCTTTGTCTTTGTAGTCTCCCACGTCCATGAAAGGTCCTTTCGATCTAAGGGTCAACTTCAATGAGATTTCCAAGACTTTGGGATCTTCGCATAAGAGAGAAATATACCTGTAAATAGAGAGATAGATACTAGAAAAGGAAAGAAAAAGTTAAATAAAAAAATGTCTAGAAAAATCAATTTAAAAATTAAATTGAAATTCAAGAAAGTACAGTCCCCGACAACGGCGCCAAAAACTTGATGGCTCGAATCTGCAAGTGAACGGCTTCGTCGTCAAGTAATAAAAAGATCGAATCCACAGGGACCATGATCTTAACTATCAATTATTAAATCAATTAAACTGGACTAGAAAAAAATTTGGAAAAGATTTGCTTTTTAAAAGATTAACTAACAAATCAAATATCTAAAATGCAATCAAACAAAATCGCAATCAAATCAAATATGGGAGTTTTCAATATCAAAAGAGATTTCCAGGAATTGGGATACCAACAAGACTGCTCATGCTACTAAGTTGACTACCCTCTTGTTAATAATCAAAATTGCTTTGAAGGCGAATTTATCCTAAATAAGTTAATGTTCCCTCTCGGGATACAAGAACCGCGCCCAATTAAACCAACCCCTACTATCGTGGTAATTGAATTTAAATTGAACCCTTTAAGCTTTGTGACAATTCGTTAACCCTCGAAGGAACGCTTCTAACTCTCGTGATTTAAGTCCTAAGTTCAATCCCTATAGATCCAATACCTAAGTTCACCGCTAGGTTCCCCCTTAGAGTATCTATGACATGCAAATAAGTGCACACCAAATTCACAAGTAATTCATGCAATAGGAATTAAATCGAAAGCAAATTGGGATTAACAAGAAGTAAAACATCAATTCATAGCATAAAACAAGTCTTGGGCATAGCCCCAATTCCTTGAAATAAAAAGACTACTCAGGCATTGCCATGTTCATAGCAAGCTTGATTAACAAAAGCATAAAAAATAACCTAAGAGAAGAGAAGAAATTGAAAACAAGAGAAATCCTAATTTTTGCCTAAGGTAGCAGCCCCCAGGATCCCTATTTTCGAGCCTTAGAGTTCTATTTATAATGTAGGGTAACTTGAATCCCAAGCTGTTACAAAATCAGATCAAATCAGCAATTAAAATTCCAGATATTGCGCGTCACGGTCGTGTTGCCTGTCACGGCCAGGCCGTGACAGATTCTGTCTTGAAAAACTTGGCATTGGTTGGCCTGTCACGGCCGTGATGGCCGTCACGGCCGTGATGGCCATCTTGGCCTGGCCGTGACAGGTTCTGACTTTTGAGTTCTTTTCTTTTCATCCTTGCTCGATCATGGCCATCACGGCTGTCACGGCTAGGCCGTGATGGGCTCTGTTTGCCACAGTTTTCTTGCTTTTCAAGCTTCATCTTCATGCAAGCTCCATCATGGTTGATCCTGAACATTTTAATCTTCAATTCCTGCACATAAACACCACAAAACCACCTTACCCGTTCCAAGGTAAAAACTAACAAAAATGAAATTAAAAATGGCTAAACTACGTGAAAATGCATGCAATATGATAAAGAAATATGAGGTGTAATCACACTCATCACCAATTAATTGAAATTAAAAGACAAAGAAAAGGATATAAGCTGGGCTACCTCCCAGTAGCGCTTGGTTTAATGTCCTCAGCCTGACTCCACACTTGTGGCTACGGGTCTGAAATATGGATGGCGGCCTTCATTCTTGCACAAGGCTCACGCCAATATTGCTTCACCCTTTGGCCATTTACTTTGAACTCTCTTCCAGAACTTTCATCCAATAATTCCACATCTCCATAAGGGTATACCTTGACCAATTTAAATGGTCCAGACCACCTTGATTTCAATTTCCCAGGGAACAGTTTCAGTCTGGAATTGAACAAGAGCACTTGCATGCCTTCAACTAGTTCCCTGGGTTGGGTTTTCTGATCATGCCAGGCCTTGACCTTGCTCTTGTATGCTTCAGCATTTTCATAGGCAAAGAGCCTAAACTCTTCAAGTTCATTCTGTTGCAACATTCTTGCATCTCCAGCTGCTTGTGCATCAAAATTTAACTTCTTAATGGCCCATAATGCATTGTGTTTCAGTTCTCTTGGTAAATGGCAAGCTTTGCCATAAACCAATCTATAAGGGGACATGCCAATGGGTGTCTTGAAAGCTGTCCTATAGGCCCAGAGAGTATCATCTAAGTTTAAGGACCAATCCTTTCTAGAGGGAATCACCATCTTCTCAAGGATTTTTTTGATCTCTCTGTTAGACACTTCATCTTTACCACTTGTCTGAGGGTGATAGGCAGTAGCCACCTTGTATTTCACTCCATATTTCGCAAGCAAGTTAGCAAACAGCTTCTTGCAAAAATGAGAGCCTTCATTACTGATTATAGTTCTAGGAGTGCCAAACCTGGTGAAAATATTCTTGTGCACAAACATTGTGACTACTCTGGCATCATTGGAGGGCGAAGCTACTGCTTCCACCCATTTGGACACATAGTTGATGAGTGTGATTCCACATCATCTTTGTCTATCATTTTGCATGCATTTTCATGTAGTTTAGGCATTTTTAATTAGATTTTAGGTTAATTTTCCTTTGGAACGGGTAAGGCGGTTTTCGTGTGTTGTTTTGCAGATATCAAGGGTAAATTGCTCAAGATCAACCATGATGAAGTTTGGATGAAGATGGAGCTTTAAAACTGAAGAAAATGAGCCAAACAGAGCCCATCACGGTCTAGCCGTGATGCCCATCACGGCCATGATCGAGCAAAACTGAAAAAGAACAAAGGCTGAAGTCAGAGTCTGTCACGGCCTAGCCGTGATAGCCATCACGGCCGTGACCCAAAACCAACACAAGTCAGAAGCTGTCAGGGCCAGGCCATGATGGCCATCACGGCCATGACAGACCAACCAGTGAAGAATTTTCAAGGCAGAATCCGTCACGGCCAGGCCGTGATAGCCATCACGGCCGTGACGCGTATTACTTGGCTCAGAAGTAACAGAATTGGATCTAATTTGAGTTGGATTAGGACTCTAACTGCTCAATTCTATAAATAAGGGACCAGGCAGAGGCAGAAATCATCAGACCTTTGGGGCTACTACTCTAGGCATAGATTTAGGATCTCTTCTCCTCTTCTCCTCTCTTCTCTTTTCTGATTTTTATTATGTTGTCATCCCAGCTTGTCATCTCCATGGCAAGACTGGAGTAGTAGCTTAGTTTCTAGGGATTAGGGCTCTGCCCGAGGTTTGTAAATGATGTTGATTTGATGTAAAAATCTTTGTTAATTACTATTTGCTTTAGATCTGATTTCTAGTGTGTTAATCACTCATAAATTTCGGCAACCGTTTATTTACGTGACATAGACGTTCTAAGGAGGAACCTAGCGGTGAACTTAGGATTTCTAGGGTGATTCACTCGTAAAGCCCGGCAGCCACTAGTTTGTGAGATGTGAATGATCCAAGGAGGAACCTAGCGGTGAACTTAGGTTATTTCCATAACTGAGACATTATAGGGAGGAACCTAGCGGTGAACCTAGGTGTCGGACCTATAGAAGTCAGACTTGGGACTGAAATCACGAGAGTTAGAAGCCGTCCCTCGAGGAGCAACGAGTTGTCACGGAACGCAAAGGGTCCAATCTGGGATCGACTACCACGAGAGTAGGGGTCGGGTCAATTGGGCACGGCTTTTGTAACCCGAGAGGGAGCTTAAGCTATCAGAGGATAAACTCACCTTCAAGGCAATTTCGGTAATCAACAAAGGTAAATCTGTTAGCAACATAAACAGCCTCAAAGGTAACCCAAATCCCTAGGAATCCGTTTAGATAAAAAATCCCAAAAACATTTGTTTTCTGTTTTAATTGTTCTCTGCTCATCTATCTTTTAAATTTCAAATTCAAAACCTTTTTCAAAACCCTCTTTTAAACAGTCCAGATCTAATCACTTTGAAACTCAGTTGCGATTCGAGAACACAGTCTCTGTGGGATCGATATCTTTTATTACTTGGCGACGATCCGGTACACTTGCCGGAATCGCACGTGCATTCGCACGACATCAAGTTTTTGGCGCCGTTGCCGGGGACTGTGCCATTTCGAATTTCAATTCAAATTTTGAATTGATTTTTCTGGACCTTTTCTTTTTGTTTGATTTTTATTTCTGAAATATAAAAAAAAAAAAAAATTCTTTTCCTTCTATTGTATCCATCTCTCGTGTTATATGCAAAGATCTCTAAGTCTTGGGAGCCTTAGTGAGATTGATCCGGAGATCGAGAGGACCTTCCACAGACGTAGAAAACTACAAAGAGAGGGAGAAAGGTTGAGTCTCGTTCCACTCATGGCGAATCAATCGGATACAAAGCCTTTGAAGGACTACGCAGCCCCAAATGCGAGAGGCTTGCGAACTGGGATTGCAAGGCCAGAGATTGAGGCGGAGAACTACACCATACCGCCTATGCTAATCAACATGATTAGGCAACATCAATTCGGAGGATTGCCTTCGGAGGACCCGACCGATCACATAGAGACATTTTTAGAGTTCACCGACGCAATCCGGATTCATGGAGCCTCAGTCGATGTTGTGCGTTTGAGACTGTTCCCCTCATCTCTCACTGGAAAGGCGAAGGCCTGGCTTAAGCAAATCCCCGCTAACACTTTGACCACTTGGGACCAATTGGAGCAGGCGTTCTTGGAGAAATTCTTCCCTCCATCCAAGACGGCCTACATAAGAACCCAGATCACCGGCTTCTTCCAAAAAGACGGAGAATCATTATCGGAAGCCTGGGATCGATACAAGGGACTGCTGAGTCGTGCCCACATCACGGACTCGAGAGGTGGTTAATAAGTGCACACCTTCTATAACGGATTGGACTACTCTTGAAGGTGTCACTAGATTCTGCAGCCGGTGGAGCGTTTATGAATAGGCCTCTCACTGAGGCATTCAACATCATCGAGAATGTCGCCACCAACTACCACCAATGGGGATCCGAAAGAGGTAATAACCCGAACAAGATTTCGGGGGGTAAGTTTGAGGTAAATAGCACAGATCTTATTATGTCAAAGATAGACTCACTTAATAAACGTTTTGATCGGCTGGAAAGAGCTAATGTGAGTGCATTAGGTGCTACTAACCTTGTTTGTGAGATTTGTGGAATGCAGGGACATGACATGATGGGATGCCCACATGGATCCGGCGCTTTGGGTGAACAAGTGAACTCTTGTAACAACTACTATGATACGAACCCGAAGCTGCCCAACTATGCTCCCCCAAATCCCTACAACCAAAGAAGGAACAACCCTTACCTCTCCTACGGCAACTACAGCAACACGCTCAACCATGAGTTCCAAGAAGGTCAAGGTAATAAGAGAACCGCACCGGGGTACCCTCAGGTACAAAGATCTAAACTCGAGACTTTATTTGAAAGTTTTGTCGAAACTCAGACAAAACAGAATGAGGAGTTTAGACAACAAGGAAGGGCAGTGAGTGAGGCAATAAAGGATCTAGCATCTAAGGTAGACAACTTAGCAACTCATAACAAGATGCTAGAAACCCAGATTGCCCAACAAGCCAGCACGTACTCGAGACCTAAGGGTGCATTCCCGGGGCAACCCGAAGCAAATCCCAATGAGCATTGCAATGTCATACACTTGAGGGATGATAAGCTTGGGGTGGGGGTAGCTGAAATGGACGTGGAACCGGAGGAGGACACGAGCGAAAAGGAAGAGCCAGAACCGAAATATGTCCCTCCACCACCGTACCAACCCCCGATACCTTTCCCACAAAGGTTGGTTAGGAAAAAGCAAGTAGATGTAGAGACTAAAATGCCTACTAAACTGAAAGACCCAGGTAGTTTCTCCATCGCTTGCTCAATTGAACAAGTGCACATTGACCAAGCCTTATGTGACTTAGGGGCTAGTGCGAGCTTGATGCCCCTTACTATCATGGAAAGGTTGGAAAGTAAAGAGTTGAGACCGTTCAAATTCTCCTTACAATTTGCGGACGGCTCAACTAGGACTCCTCTAGGCATACTAGAGAATGTCCCTGTGAAGGTAGGGAAATTCTTCATCCCTGCCGACTTCCTGGTATTAGACATGAAAGGGAATTCTGAATTCCCCATTATTTTAGGAAGGCCATTCTTGGCAATCGCTTTGGAGCAGAAATAGACGTAAGGAATGGGAAGCTCTCTCTAACTGTAGAGGAAGGTAGGATCGATTTTCAATTGACTAACTCTGATAACAACCTTCCTTTTGAGAGCCATGTGTGCAGAATTGATACAACGTCTCCAGTGGTAAAAGAAGAACTGAACATGGAAGCAACTCCGAAGGTATGCATGGGTAATGATGCACCCAGCAGTGATGGAAGTGGAGTTGCTGTCCATCTTGAAACAAAACTTCCACCTGGAAGGAAGGAAGGCTAGGAAGCTCAGAAAAAAGAGCGAAGCGGAAGCATTATTGGCCGTATGAGCAGAAACGGCTATTTGAAGGAGCTCCTTGGAAGAAAAGTGTGCCTGCACATCTACGCCCAGCCGACCCCGGTTGATTTAAGGAAGTATGGTCAAGCTTAAGACCATAAATAAGCGCTTCTTGGGAGGCAACCCAAGTTTTCTTTCCCTTTTTCGTTTTGTTTTTGATTTAACCTCTTGAATAATTTGAGAAGATCAAGAGGCAAAAATATCATTAATAGGTTTGTCTAGTGTTTTCAGGTTAAGAAAGAGAAGAAGAGCATAAAAAAGATAAAGTCAGAGGCCATCACGCCCTGGCCGTGATACGGTGGTCACGGTCGTGATGAACTAAACAAGAGCACGAAAGGATCACGGCCTGGCAGTGGTGACAACCATCACGGGCGTGATGAGTAGGATACCAAGATCGAGAGCATCACGGCCTAGCCGTGATGTAAATCACGGCAGTGGGTGGGGCAACTCCTAAGGACCAGAAACGATCACGGCCTAGCCGTGATGAGCCTCACGGCCGTGATAAAATTTCTACCCAAGTTTTGACTGGAATGTGAAGCCAACACCCGCTACCGACTCGGTAAGTTGTTCCATTTTTTCTCCTCTCTCCGACTTGATTATTTACATTGGAAACAATGTAAGTAATCAAGCTTGGGGTAGGGGTATTTATTTTTGCATTTGCATTGTTGCATTCATATTGCATTCTCATTGGCATAGATTGGTATGATCACATTCTCTAGATTTCCCCTCACTTAGAACATGCATCCGATTGTGAGAACTTGGAGCCAAATGAAATGAGATAGTGAATTTTGAACCCAATTTTTCATTATTCTTGTGATATGGCTAAAATAAAAATTCTTGAGATAGTCATTTGATAGTTGATAATTAGCATGTGGTTCCTTAGATTTGTGTTCCTCACTGATTTTTGAACTACTAAAATGTAAGATTTTGAGCCAAAAGGGGTATTCACTAAATCTACCCCATTTCTTGTGATAGAGTGATTTAATTCCTCATGGACTGTATTTTCTAGAACTTGACTTGAAACCATTTCAAAACTTAAAAATTTTTGAAAACATTTTTTGGATATGATTGAGGCACTAGGTATTTTTCCGGCCTCCCGAGCTTTGATTGATAAATGCTACCCCTTAGTTGCCCAATTTTGAGCCTAAAGAAAAAAAATACTTTTCTTGGTACCATGAATTAATTTGATAAATAATGTTTGGTATGGCACCTTTTAAAGTATTACAAAAAGGGCAAAATGGTAGTTGGAAAAAGTATGGGAAGAAAAAGCTAGAAAGTAATTTCTCTTGAGCTATAAATCTCCCCTTCTCCAAACAAATAAAAATGAAATAAACAGAAAAAATGGAGAAGGGGATGACAAAGAATGTGAGAAATGAAAAGAAAAAGAAAAAAAAAATAATAGAAGGAAAAAAGGTGGAAAAGTAAACCAAAGCCCAAAAAAAGGGGTATTTTAGAAGGTGTCATGCTTTGCAATGTTTGATGATTTGTCTAGCCTTCTTGAAATTCCCTTTCCTTGATTTTCCCACCTTACAATAAATCCCATGGCCACATTACAACCAAAGGAAAAGACCTCTTGATTCTTAAGTGTTTTCTTAAATAAAGTAGAGATTTGGTTAATAGTCAAGCCTATGGTAAAATACTTAACTTGAGGAAATGGAGTGAATTGTCATAAACCCTAAAACACTTGAGTGAGGTGAGACGAGTGCCCAAATCAGTGAGAACATGAACTTGAAGAACCTAAGCTTCTAATTGGACTTGAACTTGATTATCTCTTGAGTGCTTATTAAAAACGCCTATTACTTGGATTAGCTTCTAGGGTTCTTGGTTCACTATCCATGCTTTGATTGATTTATCTTATGGCCTGAGTAATTGCTTGAGGACAAGCAAAGTTTTAAGCTTGGGGTGATTTGATGAGTGTGATTCCACATCATCTTTGTCTATCATTTTGCATGCATTTTCATGTAGTTTAGGCATTTTTAATTAGATTTTAGGTTAATTTTCCTTTGGAACGGGTAAGGCGGTTTTCGTGTGTTGTTTTGCAGATATCAAGGGTAAATTGCTCAAGATCAACCATGATGAAGTTTGGATGAAGATGGAGCTTTAAAACTGAAGAAAATGAGCCAAACAGAGCCCATCACGGCCTAGCCGTGATGCCCATCACGGCCATGATCGAGCAAAACTGAAAAAGAACAAAGGTCGAAGTCCGAGTCTGTCACGGCCTAGCCGTGATAGCCATCACGGCCGTGACCCAACACCAACACAAGTCAGACGCTGTCAGGGCCAGGCCATGATGGCCATCACGGCCGTGATGAGAATCACGGCCAGGCCGTGATGAGCATCACACGGCCATGACAGACCAACCGATGAAGAATTTTCAAGGCAGAATCCGTCACGGCCAGGCCGTGATAGCCATCACGGCCGTGACGCGTATTACTTGGCTCGAAGTAACAGGTGGATCTAATTTGAGTTGGATTAGGACTCTAACTGCTCAATTCTATAAATAAGGGACCGGCAGAGGCGAGAAATCATCAGACCTTTGGGGCTACTACTCTAGGCATAGATTTAGGATCTCTTCTCCTCTTCTCCTCTCTTCTCTTTTCTGATTTTTATTATGTTGTCATCCCAGCTTGTCATCTCCATGGCAAGACTGGAGTAGTAGCTTAGTTTCTAGGGATTAGGGCTCTGCCCGAGGTTTGTAAATGATGTTGATTTGATGTAAAAATCTTTGTTAATTACTATTTGCTTTAGATCTGATTTCTAGTGTGTTAATCACTCATAAATTTCGGCAATCGTTTATTTACGTGACATAGACGTTCTAAGGAGGAACCTAGCGGTGAACTTAGGATTTCTAGGGTGATTCACTCGTAAAGCCCGGCAGCCACTAGTTTGTGAGATGTGAATGATCCAAGGAGGAACCTTGCGGTGAACTTAGGTTATTTGCATAACTGAGACATTATAGGGAGGAACCTAGCGGTGAACCTAGGTGTCGGACCTATAGAAGTCAGACTTGGGACTGAAATCACGAGAGTTAGAAGCCGTCCCTCGAGGAGCAACGAGTTGTCACGGAACGCAAAGGGTCCAATCTGGGATCGACTACCACGAGAGTAGGGGTCGGGTCAATTGGGCACGGCTTTTGTAACCCGAGAGGGAGCTTAAGCTATCAGAGGATAAACTCGCCTTCATGGCAATTTCGGTAATCAACAAAGGTAAATCTGTTAGCAACATAAACAGCCTCAAAGGTAACCCAAATCCCTAGGAATCCGTTTAGATAAAAAATCCCTAAAACATTTGTTTTCTGTTTTAATTGTTCTCTGCTCATGTATCTTTTAAATTTCAAATTCAAAACCTTTTTCAAAACCCTCTTTTAAACAGTCCAGATCTAATCACTTTGAAACTCAGTTGCGATTCGAGAACACAGTCTCTGTGGGATCGATATCTTTTATTACTTGGCGACGATCCGGTACACTTGCCGGAATCGCACGTGCATTCGCACGACATCAATAGTCTACTGTAACTAAGATGTAAGCATTTCCATAGGACACAGGGAAAGGTCCCATGAAGTCTATTCCCCACACATCAAACAATTCAATCTTCAAAATGGTGTTAAGTGGTAGTTCTTGTCTGCAAGAAATATTTCCCACCCTCCAACATCTATCACAATTCTTGTCATACTCCTGAGCATCTCTGAACAAAGTAGGCCAAAAGTACCCTGATTGCAGGACCTTTGCAGCAGTTCTTTTTCCTCCAAAGTGACCACCATAAGGAGCGGCATGGCAATCACTAAGGATATCTTGCATTTCTTCCTCAGCAACACATCTCCTCATGATCTGATCCTGGCATCTTTTATACAGGAAGGGTTCATCCCAGTAAAAATGCTTAGCTTGATGTAAAAAACTCCTTCTTTGTTGATAGTTCATTTCCACTGGAATTATCCCCCTGACCAGAAAATTCACCATGTCGTGTACCAGGGTGCTGCAACATCCTCTATCAACAGAAGGTGCTCATCTTTTAGGCTCTTCCGCACACCGATACTTACTTAGACATCGCTTCCTATCACATTTCACCATAACCACGAGGAATTGTTGCACCAATGATATCGTCGCGCTACAGGTATTCGGGATCGATGGAATTCTTTTATCACTTACTCAGATACTTAGAGTGCGCTACTTAATCCTTAATTAATTAAATATCTAATTAATTCATTATTTTAACTACATAATTTTATTCGAGAAATTAAATTGCATCAATAATGTATAAGGATAATAACCCACTAAAAAAGTTATACAATATTTAATTCGAACAGCAACCCAAACTCAAAACAGACAAATCAAAAAATAGAAAACATAAATATTCCTAAACTAGAAAAGTTCCAAAACAATTTCCTAAATAAAAATTGACATTTTCATAGAAATAAAATATTGCTCAATCAGTCAAAAAATACCTGACAGTGGTAGCTCCTCCTGACAATGGTGGTTGCTGTGGTGGTGGCCTGAAAAGCCAAAGAGAGAAATCAAAACTCAGCAACTCAACAATGGGAAGGGAAAAACCATTAAACTCAGCAACTTAGCAACTTAGCAACTCAACATACCTGGTGGAGGCGCGCGGTGACTGAACGGAGGCACAACTGAAGAAGGCAGATAAGAAGGGTGAATGAGGGTTTCTGGCACGGTGGAGGAAAAAATAGAAGGAGGGTCGCGGTCAGAGGTAGAGGGGGGAAGGAGGAGGTACGGTGGAGGCTTGGAGGCTCATCGGAGACGTAGTGGAGGCTCGACGGAGACGCAGTGCAGAGGGGAAGAGAGAAAGTAGAGAGAATAGAGAGAGAGAGAGGGAAACAAAAAGAAAGGGGGGAAGGGGATGGCGCTGGTGTATAATGTGAATTTAGCGACGACCTTTTTAAATTACCGATGGCCTTATCCGTCGGTAAACCTAAAATTCGAATTTCCGATGGAAATGTCCGTCGGTACTATTGTAAATTATTTCCGACAACTATTTCTTCGGTAATTATCGACGGCTTATTTGGTCGGTACACTCTGGCACCAAAAAATTAGCATTCTCGCATTGAATACTGACGGATTTACCGACGAAAAAGCCCATGGTACCATTACCAATGGACTTTCCGTCGGTAAATTTAGAATCTTTTAATATTCATGCTTACCGACGACTTAGTCTATCGGAAATCTTCTCACTACCGACGGAACTGATGTCTGTCAGTAATTATCTATCGGTAATCCACCCTTTTCTTGTAGTGTCCCTAATGTATGAATTTTTTCCTTCTATTTGCTGGCCAAATCTCAGAGCAATTGGACAGGAATAAGAAATTAACTCGATACCCCTGAGTACTAGAAATCATACCAGATGAAGAGATTAGTCGATTTGGAATATCTGGAACAAATGTATGATTTTTTTCCCTATATTCTAGCCAAATTTTACCAAGGTTAAAATTCCCAAATTCCTGAATCTGGTATGATTTTTAGTACTCAAGGGTACCGAGGTAATTTCCTTTTCCTATCCAACTTGCTTTGAAATTTGGCAAGAAAATAGAAACAAAATCATACATTATGGACCATATGGTTAAGATTGCTAAATTCCCTCATTTTGTAAGATATCTAGTACTTAGGGGTACCGGTGTAATTTCTTGTTCCTGTCCGACTTGCTCCAAAATTTGGCTACAAAATAGAAAGAAATCGTACATTAGGGCCACAAGTTTCAAATTGACAAATCCCTTCATCAGGTAGTTTCCTGTCCCTATACGACTTGTTCTGAAAATTGATCAGAAAATAGCTTTTTTTATTTAAAGAAGTTTTTGGTCCTTGCAAAGTTCACAAATTTTGGTTTAGTCCCTATAATTTTGTCTTAGGATTTCGTCTCTGTATTTCCAAAATTTTTGGAAATGGTCCCTGCTGATGTGGCAAACCTAACGCCACATCAGTGCCACGTAACGTGGCATGGCTGACGTGGCATTCCGTTTGCCACATCAACGGTTAACGGAAAGAGATGATGGTATAGACTATTTCCAATTTTTTTTGAAAGTATAGGGACGAAATCCTAAAGAAAAATTTTGTAGGGACTAAAACCAAAATTTGTGTATTTTGCTGGGACTAAAAACTTATTTAAACCTATATAAAAATTAAAAGATTATATTATATTATAAAATCAAACTCGTATGTCATTGGTTCGAAATATCCACCGTTGTAAATAGTAACTAATTTATATATTGTCGGGGGATCTGGACGCCATTCAAGGATTGTCTCCTCCCAACCATGTTGGATTTTCTCCATACTCAAGAATTATAAGCCTAGAAGTTGAACCCAATAAACTCGTATTAGCGAATGACAAAAAAAACCCAAAAGTTTGATTAATAATAGTCAAAGATACATTAATTACATTAAAAATTTAAATTAGTTGGATAATAACATTAAAAAAAGATTAAGAAAATAATTAATAAGAATATGTGACTTAATGGCAAAATATGTTTTATTATAAAAAATTATTTATCAAGTTCAAATTACACAAGTAATTTTTTCATTCAACAATAATGGCACCATATCTAATCCAATTATCTAAAAATGAAAACTACTGAGAAAAAAAAAAAACAAAAGAAAACCACTGAGTTACCAATAAACAAAGACTGCACACTATAGAATTGTTACGAAGGAAATGCAAAAAAAACAATATTTTGGGCATAAGTATCAATCATGATCATCATTCAAAAAAAAAACAAAAAACATTATTGGTAAGAATAGATGCTTTACTCATGTGATGATAAACTAATGTAGGAGGGTTCAAATTCTGGAGACATGTCTTTCAAAGATGCGTATAAATATTTTTCTGCAGTTGGCCCGATTGCTTCATGTTATAAATTTCTATGGAAGAATTGTATTCCAACTTCAAAGTCATTTATCTTTTGGATGATTCTTCATGACAGATTGCCAACATATTAAAATCTATGGAAAAGAAGTTGTGAAGTTGTACTATTGTCTCCATTTGCAGTCTTTGTGGAACTATTGCAGAAACTACTCAGCATTTCTTTTTGCAGTGTTCTTTTGCACAACAATTGTGGAATTGGCTTGTTGGTTTACTAAGTTTTTTTTATAAGCAAAAGTATACTGATTATGAGCACAAGGGGTGCTCAAACCCGTATACAAAGAAACAAATGATGGATATTGTTGCTGCTGCTGTCATTAGTGTGATTTGATGTAGAAACGGATTAAAATTTTATCAATGTTCAATCTGCAGTCAATCTGATCATTTCTAATGTGTCTTTGACTGGAAATTCGAGTAAAGGTATAATATGCAACTCAATTACATAATTCAGCATTATGAAAGCTTTAGAGGTTAATGGTCATCCTTCTTGTGCTCCAAAAATCATTGAAGTTAATTGGATTCCTCCTAGCTGCTATTTGGTCAAATGTAACATTGATGGAGCTGTCAAGGGTTGTCCAAGGCCCGCTTCTTGTGGGGGTACCTTCAGGGATAATAGTCCTGCTGCTTTAGGATGCTTTTCTGCAAATCTTGGTTCCAGAAGTGCTTTTCAGACTGAATTATGATGGCCCTTGAGATAGCTTACAAAAAGGGTTGGAAGTTCTTATGGTTGGAATATGACTCCCAACTAGTTATTTGTGCTTTCAAAAACATTGATATAGTCCCTTGGAAACTTCAGAATAGATGGAAGAATTGTATAGATTTAACTAAGAAGATGAATTTTGTCTATTTACACATTTGTAGGGAAGGGAATGCTTGTGCAGATAGATTAGCTTCCCATGGTTTAGCTATTTCTGGTTTTGTTTGGTGGCATACAACCTCAAGTTTTATTTACGATGTTTTCTTCTTGTGGGCTTATTATCTTTCCTTTCCTCGGTGGTCATATTATGATTTATATATTCAAATTCTTTTGCTGTACTAGCTCGATTCTATTTTACATTGTAATAAATTTACATATTTTATTAGAAGCTTAATTTTTTTATTATTATTTATTCTACTCAGTAATAATGAGAAGAGTGTTAGTAAAAATTTTATTTCAGTAATCAAACACACCTGTTGGGTGGTTTTTCATTATCAAGTTTATTAATGAATGCTACGAAAGAAGCAATTTTTTATTTGTCATATTTTTAGACACATCATAAATATTGAAGAATTTCTTTTATATAAATAAATTTAAACTTTTTAAAAAAACTTTAATATCTACATGTAAAATGATTAAAATTTGAAAGATATTAATATAATAAATACATATAAAGAGAGAGATTTGACCAAGAAAAAACTTTTTTTCCATACAAGAGGAATGAATTAATTGTAATAATTAAGGTGTCTTGGCAGTTGAAAATCCGTTAAACTTTTGTGAAATTCATTGCCAACTTTATTTTATATCTCATTTAATATTACATTGAGAGATTTTTTTTCCTTCCTTCTCTCTCCTTTCTCTTCTCACATACCCATATCTAGATTCGGATCCCTACCTTTGGAAAATCATCAATCCACGCATTAGTGCATTAACGAACACTTTCAACGGTTGATTTAACGGTGTATTAACGTATAAATTCATTATTTTTTGAATTAGGAGAATTCATTTTCCTCCTGTATCTAGCTTAATCCATTAAGCTAGACAGTGAGGAAAAAACTGAATTTATGGGGTCGCCGTATTTTAGAAAAATAATATAAAAATTGAAAGAAATTAGTAATTGCTTGGAAAATTTAGGATGTGGAGGCTTTAGACTCCCCGGCGTTTCTTCACTCACAAATATTCATATTCATAGACATATATAACAACTAGCCTTGTGAAGGAGTATGGATTATATAATGTATAGACATAGCCACCAAGTGTGTTTCTGCAGACATAAGGACATGAAAAACCTTATGCAAAACCTTGATGATCAAGACTACAGCTTTTTAATCTATTTTGCTTTCATTTACCGCCTTGGCTTGCAAGAGTGATAAAACGAAAAATTATGAAAGTTGAAACGAGAATAGATTTATGCTTTTTTTTATAAGCAAAATTTTATATATGACTGATTACAAGGGGTACCCGAACCCATATACAATGAAACAATGATGACATAACTAATCACATCAACTATCTTGTCAAAAAAAAAACTAATCACATCAACTACAAATAATACATCAACCTAAAGCCAAAGAGAACTATAAAGTTGAGATATAGCTATATATGGGGTCACAATATAGCCTTTTTTATTTTGAAGATTACTAGCAATATATTTCATAGTAAATTGGCACTTCACGAACTTCTTCATAAAATAGAAAGGGAAGACATTTAAAACATAAATTGAGTTGAGAGTAAAATTGAATAACATTGACTCAAATTCAAACCTGCGATATTACTAAGATTAACAAACAAATATAGACTGCACTACAATTCATATACCCGACAAGTTTCTTAATCATCATGCATATCATCTGGTGACTCATTCAGGTCAAAGTCCAAAATTCTTGGACCTACAAATTCATTATTCAATGGCTGTGTCCCAACCAATGTTTCAGTTTCGATGTTATTGGTTACCTCCTCCATCACTAGTCCTCTCACATCACTATCTTTACAATTGTTGTCTTCAGCAATGGCATCTGAAAGCTTGGGTTCAGCAATAGTTGTAATGTTCTTCTCTTTATAATGAATTGATTTGTGTCCCCCTATAGCTTGGAAAGTTGGAAAAGATTTCCAGCAAATATCACATTCATAGCCATTCACTCTCTTTTCAGTTTTATCAACAAAGTCTTTGTCTTCAGATTCCCAATCTTGAGTCTTTGGTTTTAATAACAATTTCTTTATCTTCTTCCCCTTATTCTTCTTCTTCTTCTTCACCATCTCTTTGATCCTTTCATCAGAAAAGCAAACATCATCTTCCATTACTTCAGTATTCACAGAAGTCACGTACACATTCATATTGGCTGAAATTTTTTGATCCCTGGTTCCAGATGAACCCTTTTCTCCATCCACCTTATCACTATCACACAGCATATGCTTTTCGCTACTTGATGGTTCTTCTTCAGCAGCAATACCTTTTTCCTTACATGGGGTTGGAGGTTCAGGACTGTTTGGCTCAGCAGAAAAGTAGTTGCATCGAATATACACAAGAATCTCAGCAGCCTCATAAGCACCAATACTTCTTCTCCCTCTTTTATCAGTCTTTTGCCATCTTGGTAAGGATAGATCTTTATCCACACAATCATCATCATGATCTTTTTTATACTGTTCCGTAGAATCAGAACTGAGGGAGGAAGAAGATGTGTGATGAATAGGAGGAGGGCAAACACCCCTCCAATCCCTCTCAGGGTGAGACCTCATGTGCCCAAACAAAGCATTCTTGGATGGGAAATCCTTCTTGCATAGACAACAAGTGTGTTTCCCCTCATCATCATCATCATCATCATCATCACAAATAGCCTTATTATTGCTTCTTTTTGAGGGATTTGAGTAATGGGTTTTCACCTGAAAGTGAGAACTTCTATGTCCACCCAATGCTTTGCCATTGCTGAAAGTCTTGCCACAAATATTGCACTCACGAACCGCTATTGGTTCTGCATAAACTTCACTAGGAGATGATCTCTTCGTCTTCTCTACCTCTTCATAGGGTTCCTCATGATCATGATCCATTACTTCTTGCTTATCTTTATCCATCTGAGAAGAAAAGGATAAAAAAGAATGATAAAGCCACGAACTACAAGATGAAAAATCGAAGATTGAATATATAGATTAGAAGCTGATCATCAAAAAACCGTTTACCATCAAAATACAGACAAGAAAACCAAACTGAAGAGAGAGTTATTACAAGCTGTAGGTTGTTAAGTGACAAAATATGGATTATTCGTGTAACCAAAAAAATACAGATTATTCAAAAAAAAAAACCTTACAAACTGAGCGTAGCTAGGTATTTCAGGAAAATCGAAAAAGAAGATAGACAGATAGAGAGGAAGAGGGAGTATATGTTGGTAAGAGAAAAAGAGAGAGAATTTCTCCAACTAATTTTGGACTGTCAATATACCTCGTAATTGGTTATCATAATTAATTTAATCCATTAATCTTGCAAGGAAAAAAACATTTTCTTTGTCATACTCAGATCTATATATTTAACTTTTAATATCTTTATAAATTTTAGCAAGCTGATATACCACAAATTATGTTTATAAAGTAGTTGGAGTTGGAGGTTGAGGACTGTTTGGCTCATAAGCACCAATACTTCCTCTCCCTCTTTTATCAGACTTTTGCCACCTTGGTCAAGATAGATCTTTATACACACAATCATCATCATGATCTGATTCCATAGAATCAGAAAGGGAGCAAGAAGAAGTGTTCTTATTTTCAGTGTGAATAATAGGGGGGCAAACACCCCTCCAGTCCCTCTCAGGGTGAGACCTCATGTGCCCAAACAATGCATTCTCTGATGGGAAATCCTTCTTGCATAGATAACAAGTCTGTTTCCCATCAACATCTTCATCATCACATGTAGCCTTTTTGAGGGATTTGAGTAATGGTTTTTTACCTTTTGTGAATGCTTCTTGGCAGCTTGAAAGTGAGATCTTCTATGGCCACCCAATGCTTTGCCATTACTGAAAGTCTTGCCACAAATATTGCACTCACGAACACCTATTGGTTCAGCATAAACTTCAGTAGATTTTGAAGGAGATCTTTTCATCTTCTCTACCTCTTCATAGGGTTTCTCATGATGATGATCCATTACTTCTCTTGCTTATCTTTATTGTCTGTATCCATCCGAGAAAAAAAAAAGGGTAACAAAGAATGATCAGGTAGAAAACACAAAAAAGAAAACCAAATTAACTGAAGAGAGAGTTAGAAGCAGGAGGTTTTAAAGTGATAAAATATAGATTATAGAGATTATTCGGAAAAAAAAAACTTTAAAAAGGAGCGTACATAGTTGGGTGTATAAGGAAGTGTGAAGAATCCATGGATGTGAGGGATAGAGATCATACTCATAGGAGAGATAGAGAGCATATGTATACTCATGTGGTAACATATTGATTGATTGAAAAAAGATGAAGAAATGAGATACATAAGACTCTATTTATAGAGCTATCTAACTAACTCCCTAACAAACTATTAACAACTCATAACAAATTCTAACAAAAATATTTATACTCTTAACAGCCCCTCTCAAGCTGATAAGTGGTATTACCACAATCAGCTTGAATTACAATCAAGATATAATATGGAAGAACAGTAAAGAAAAACAAAATGATACACATAAGCCCAAAAGAAAAAAAAGTAAAGAGAAAGAGAAAAATAAAAAAAGCCCAAAAGACCGGCTGAGGAAGCCTAGCCCAATTATGAGTCAGGGCAATCCCCTTCCACCAATCCAGATTTCCAAACCCGACTTTCCTCTATCCCAAGGCCGCCACAGAAGCTTCTGGAGGAGGATGGAACCGCAAGGGGAGAAAAGGCCAAAGATTTCGTCGCCGGCGACAGGAGTAAGAGTAGGCGCAAAAGGAACTCGGAGGCGTGGTGGTGCGCAAGGTGCACTTCTGTCAACAGCTAGCTTCAATGGCCAACGGCGGCGATTTCCGCCTGGATCGAAGACAAACGCGGAGCATTTTGGAAGCGTTGATAACACAGTGATAGTGCGCTCCGCCGTCTTCTCCGGCAACGACACGGTGGTTGTCGAATCTCGGGATCAAACCATGGAAGATGAACCAGATCAAGTGCGGGGAAGACGAAATCGACACGAAACCTCGAAACACCGAATCTGTCGCCGTTGGAGATGGAAGGAGTGATAATCTTGCCGAATGACTCGTCGATGAGTGGATCGACGAAGACGTCACAGAGGATGGAGCGAAGCCTCGATGCGATCTGCAACTGTGAGATGACTCCGTCGAGGTAGGTAGCATCGCTGTTGGAGAGACGTTGGCAGAGCTTCAAGCCCCGATAACGTTGCTCTTGCTCGATGGATTTCTCAGACCGAACCAACGAAGTTGTGATGCACTGAAGCTTCTCTTGCACAGCTGAGCAAATCGTAGTTTCCTTGGATCTTTGCTGTTGATCTGTGGTTGTTGATTCCAGACCAGAGATGTTGAGAACTAGCGGTGGCTGTGGCTTCTTTGGAGAGATTGGTGGTGATTCTTGATGCAGCGGAGACTCCGGTGGTGATTCTTGATGTTTTGGCGGTGATTGTGCTAGCTGTGGAGGGCTCGGAGCTTGTTCCTCCTCCTCTGTGTCGCAGAAACAATTCTTGATGCAGGTGATTTCTCCAATCTTGATGGTAGATCCATCCATTGTTGGCTTGATCAGAATCATCGGAGTCACGGACATTGTATGATGATCTGAGTTCCCCGAGTTTTGAAGGCTGCCAAGAAGGCAATTGGTAGTGTTTGTTCTCCGTTTTTGCAGATTCAAGAACGTTAGTGAGGCTCGGTTCTTGCTGTGGCAGAGAATCCGGAAGATCTTCTTCACAGTCTGAATCAGATTCAGATGCCTCCTCGTCGTCATTATCCAAAGCATCAACGGAAGCCTCACAGTATCTCTCTGATACCATGTGAAGAATCCATGGATGTGAGGGATAGAGATCATACTCATAGGAGAGATAGAGAGCATATGTATACTCATGTGGTAACATGTTGATTGATTGAAAAAAGATGAAGAAATGAGATACATAAGACTCTATTTATAGAGCTATCTAACTAACTCCCTAACAAACTATTAACAACTCATAACAAATTCTAACAAAAATATTTATACTCTTAACAGGAAGATCCAAAACAAGGAAGATTTGGAGGAACAAGATGATAGATAGATAGAGAGGAAGAGGGAAGGTTGTGTATGTGGTAAGAGAAAAGAGAAAAGAAAGAATATCTCCAATTGAGATATGAAATAAAGTAGCATTAAATTTCCCAAAAATTTCAGTGATTTTGGACTATCAATATACCTCCTTAATTATTACAATTAATTCATTCCTCAAAAAAGATTTTCTTTGACAATCTAAATTTTTTTTATATATATTTAACTTTTAATATATAAATTTTAGCAAGTTAATATATATGTCACTCTCGTTTTTTTTTAATGCTATACTTATATAATTTAGGAATAACATATTTTACCATAATTTGTATTTATATATAAAGAATGAAAAATTATATATTGACTAATCACGTCAGAATTTTTATTTTCTACCTCCCTACAAAAAAAAAATAGATAACAAGTTTTTTTTATCAAAAAAGATTAAATTGGGGGAAGTCACGTCCCCTTACAAGTTCAGAGAATACCATCAACCTCAGCAAGTGTGAGCGGAAGGCTTGACCAGACGTGTCAACCCTTGTTGGTAGATAACAAGTTGTTTAAAAGATAGAAAATTCAAAATTATATTATAAATATATTTGTTTAAAACATAGAAAATTCAAAATTATATTATAAATATATATTATCACTAGTTTTTTATAAGAATATTTACCTTGTTAGTTGTTACCCGTTTCATCAAGGATGTAAAAGATTCAAAATCTGGTTATTATAAATGTGTATCTTTTTCTTTTGACAGAATTATAAATATATATCTTATATCTTATTTCTAGTTTTTCGTAAGGATGTAACAGATTGAAACTGTTAAGTGATTGGTCACTATCTTAAAACAAAATCTATATATATTGATAACCGTTTTTTGTTTGTCAAAACTTTTCCATTTGGTTTCTACTTTAATTTCTACTAGGATTATTTTCAGAGTCAAATCTGGGATTTTTTTTTTACTAAAAAAGATATAGAGTCAAATCTGGGATGAATGGTGAAGTTCAACCCTATATGTAACAGATTGTATTTTTATTTCGTAAAAATAATGAATATTGTCTCAAACATTGGAGAGTCAAATTATTGTCTCAACTCAATGGTCAAGTATGAAAAACAATTTTTTTTAATTCACCAAAAAAAAAATTATTTAGACTCTACCACTTAAAAAGAAGAAAATTTATCTAATTCCTTTAATTATAAAGCTATTTTTTATATCAGAGTTCTAAATAAAGAATGAATTTTTTTGAAGCAAAATAAAGAGGGAAATGAGTTTAATAGCCATGATTGGTGATCGGTTGACAATGTAAATACCAATTAAACTTGAAGAAAATTAATTACCCTTTAATTAAATAGTTAAATTTTTTTATATTAGAGGTCTAAATAAGGAACGAAATTATAATTAACCTTATAGAAAATTAACATCACATATCATAATCAAACAAATACATACATATCTACATGAGTTTGATTATTATACATGTGTCATTTATGTTGCCATACTATTATCTTAAAAATTACCTCTCAATTTCTGAAATCACAAATCTAGAGGAATAAGGATCTCCTGTCTCATTTTGGTATACCATGTTATGTCCCAACCAATAATATTTTGACATGTATTCTACTTTTTCAATATTAAATAAAATTTTAACTTACATGAAAAAATATTATTAGCTGGGACATGAGACACAAGATCCTTATCCCTTCTCTTCACCACTCACCTCTCAATGAGTTTGTTCTAACTCTCATAACCAATGAAAAAAAAAACTATTGGCTTGGACATGAATGTTGAATAATGCCACGTATTGCTAGATTAAACAAGGTTGGTACTCGATCCTGTGCCAACTTCCAAACAAAAGCCTCTACTTTCATTGGAACACTACCCATCCATGCTCTTGAAGAAGACATCGTGACCTGCACTGTTTGTGGACCTTAAGACCATATGCAGATTTTATAGTGTATTCACCCGAAGGATCTGCTTCGCACACCCAGAAATCATCAACTTCCTTTTTAAGCACCATTCTGTCTAAAAACCTCTCTAACTCCTGGACCAACTCTACTTCCCACTGAAAAAGGGTCGTCCTCCACCGCCAGGACCACTGCCAATGACCACCCATCCATTCAACTAAATCAGCCACCAAAGCTAACTTATCTACCGTAAGAGAAAACAACCTAGGAAATTTTGTTTTTAAAGAGCCAACCTCCACCCAAGGATCCTCCCAAAATAGAGTTCCTCTCTCCCCTCACCCAATTTTTTTTTGCTTTTTTATTTTATAAAACCTCTCCAAGCCAGTTGTTTGCCCCATGTCCCACCACCTCCTTCTCCAAGGAATTAACGTTTGCCCACCAGATTGAGCTTCTTCTACCACTCAGACCTAGATTCCCTTACCATCCCATACTTATAAAAAAGAATTTTATACCACATGGATTGTTGATCTATTCTCATTCTCCAAATCCATTTTCCCAACATAGCCACCCTCTTCCCTCTCTCTACAAACTTTATCCCATGCTACCCAGTGTATTTTCCTTTTACCTTCCTCACCCCCATAAGAAGCATTTAAAGAGAGATTCAAATTTGGAAATGATACTCTTTGGAGACTTGAAGAAGGAAAGATAGTCGATCATTTTAGCAGAGTCACACACCCACCAAGAGATACATGTTTACTGTTCCAATTATAAATGCTGCCTTACCTTCTCTAACACTGGTTGCCAAGTACGTTTCTTCCTAAAACACTAAAAAAAGTCAAAATAGTGACCAAAATCTAGAGATTGATTCAATCGGTGGCCATTAGTGATCGAAACTGCGACGGATTTAACCATTTGCTATAAAGTTCAAAAAAATTTAATATGCGACCGAATTTGCGACCGATATAGGTGGTCGCAAAAATTTGGTTGCTAAATCAATCACTAAACAAATAAGTTCAAAAGTCAATGGTTGTTGACTAATTTGCGAACGATTTTGGCAATCGATTTACTATAAGAGTAATATGTTGAATTTTTAGCGACCGAATACCTATTTCGATCGCAAAGCTGATTTATGAAAAAATTAAAATGGAGCCAAACTGCAACCGATTTCAAGTCGGTCCCTAAAACGTGTAAATAAAAATTTAATTATAGCCAAATAGTGACCGAATTACGACCGATTTGATCTCTAAAATTACAATCCCTAAATTGTGACCTTCTTCTTTTCCCCCCATTTATCTACTTTCTCCTCTTCTACTCTCATGCACAGCTCCTTCCATTCCCTTGCTCCGGCCACCACACCCCCTTCCTGGTCCGACCGCGCCTCCACCAACTACACCAAAGCGCCCGGTGAGACACCACACCTTCTCTTTTTCTTTCTTTATTCATCTCCTTCTCTCTCCGATTTCTCTCATACTCTGTCCTTGCGGTGACTCCGGTGAGCCACCACACCACCGCCTCCGATGACACCAACACCACTGCACCGCGCCTCCGGTGTGCTCTGTTCTCATTCTTTATTTTTAAATTCAAACTCAAACCTCCATTTGCTTCTGGTGTCAATGTTTATGGTTCTATCTAGTGTTAATGCTTCTGGTTTGTTTTAGCTTCTGGGTGCAATCACAGTTTGCTGGGTGATAAAACTTTGAGGTTTCGTTGGAGATTTTGTCATTAGACTTTGATGTTCTGGTGGATTTTGTTGGTGTGGGAATGTACATTTAATTATGAATGTTTGGGGGTCTTCATGTAGTTGTATTGTCATAGTCTGTGCAACTATTTGGTAGACTTGGTTTTTTAGTTTACTGATACTGCAGGGGTATACGGGTGATGGCTTTACAAAATAGGTGGCCATTGTACATAAATTGATTACTTCTAGTTTAGGGATCTAAGTTTAAACTTGTGCCTTTATCCTGTTACTAGTGGTTTGTTTGATCCAGACCAGGGTAGATTCTTCATAAATAACTTCCTGTGCTAGGTATTCAGGACATGTTTTTAAAACTGTTTATTCATGAGAATGTTGGATTGTCAAGTATTGAGTGATTTTTGCAATGAAAGTAAACCAATGAGTAGCACTGGAATTATTGTAGAAAAAAAAGGGAATGCAATGGACTGGGATTATTGTTGTAACTTTGTTCCTGTATGTTATTGCTTCTGTTTTATTCTAATTTTTATGTTTATAGTCTTATAAAAATATTTTTGGTTTTCGGCCTGTTTGATATTCTATTTTTTATATTTGTCATTCTGTTTGTTTTTTGCTCTTTGGTATTTAATTTGTGTAGCTATTATGTTTTCTTGATCGGTAATGCGACTAATTTCATTAATGCATGATAGGTCCTTGCTGTTATATTCTTCTGATGTATGTTGTATTCGGCTCCTCCCCTTATCCTTACTTGGTTCTGTGTTTTTTCTCTCAGGTAAGCTGTCTCAACACTCTATTAATTTGTTATGTGGATTACGGTATTGTTTGTCAGTAGAGAGTTGAGCTCAATAGGATGTGATCTTGTCCAAAAGGCAAGGTGTTGGTTGTGTGCTGATAATTTATAGTATATGCATGTGTTATATGAATTATCATGTTGTTTGTTAGTGGAGAGCTAAGCTCAATAGGATGTGATCCTGTCCGAAAGGTAGGATGTTGGTTGTGTGCTGATAATTTATCTTTTATGCATGTGTTTGCAATTATGCGTTGTTTGTTAGTGGAGAGCGGAGCTCAATAGGATGTGATCCTGTCCGAAAGACGGGATACTGGTTGTGTACTGATAATTTAGAATTTATGCATATTTTTGACAATTATGTGTCACTTGTTAGTGGAGAGCAGAACTCAATAGGATGCATATGTGCTACAATATTTTATCTTAGTTCGTATTGAATTACGCTGCAATATATATAAGCTCAACTATTTTGCAATATTTATATGTTATTGGTTTTATTTTTTGTTATAGTTAATTATTTACGAAAGCCTTAGTTTCATGTTTGAGATTCAATATTAATGAGCATGCGTACCTTCTCAATGCACACATGCTCATTATATTGAATCTTGAATTGTTCAAGTGGGACAATTTTGGGAGAAACCATTTTCACACTCGTATAATAGTCATTTCCATGTTCAAATGCCTTATATACTTGATGAAATCTCGGTCTGATGCATTTCCTTTTGTTCTCCGGGTACATACTTGATCGCGGTGGATCTCACCATGCTCGTGTCGTGTACTTGGAGACCAATGGGAAATGTTGCCGAAATTTAGTTAAGTATAAGGCATTTGAATAAGGGAATAACTATTATTAACCGAGTGTGGTAAAGGTTTCTTCTCGAATGGGATAGGTTCATACCTTGTCATAAGAAAGAGATTGATAGAGATCTTGGAATGCACCATAACAATATAAGTGTCATTGTAGGTTGCTTTGTCCCCTTAATTGGCAGCAATGGAGATTCCGGAGAATCGGAAATGGATGTAGGACACCATCCTTCCTACGTGGATACCGTCCCTCCGGAGAAGTTCAACCAGATGCAGGACACCATCACCCAGCTGAACGCATAGCTTAGGGAGAAGAGGGAGAGGGAACGGGTGATTACGGAGAAAATTGCACATTTGATGAGGGGACACCAGCAGCTGATGCAGACGACCATGGAGCAGGGCCAGACATTGTGGTTGGTGTTGGAGCAGATGATGACCCAGCCTCCAGTTGCTCATGGTGATGCTTCTACAGTTGTACCACCTGCTGCTCCTCCAGTTCTGCATCCTCCCGCTACTGATGTGTTGAGACCTCATAAGTCTGAGACACATTCAGTGTGTAAATTCTCTAAGTTTTGATGATTCCAAATAGATTAAATATGGTAATATTGAACCGTATGAAATTACAGATAAGTCTGATAAGTGTGCAGAAAGATAAACTTAAGCTCATTGTTGCCATATTTAGTGAATATATGCAGAGTGTGCAAGTGAACACAATCAACAAGTAATAAAGTGTGAGAAATAATTGGATCTCAAAGCAGTAATTGTAAATTGCAAAAAAAAAAAATGGTAAAATCAGTAAATGAAGGTTTTCAAACAGAATGGGTGATAGCTAGGAAACTAATCCTCTGAAATCTTAACTGCAGGGTAATATATGCTTCAGGATGTTACAACATTTAGTCCATGAATTAAAATTTGCTTTCCAACAGTAACAACTGAGTTTCATTAAATGCTTATTATTTCTAAGTTCAAATTAAATTCACTCAGAGAAAGGTTAAGCACGTCCAGCTACTTAAAGACTTGAAGGTTATTCCTAGCTCATTCAACACAATTAATTTTCCAATTAGTTGTTTAATCATTATCCTCTAAACAAGTCCACTAACTAAGTTTTTCCAAACTTAGCCAGCTAATATATAAGGTTAGTTGATCAATCCAAACTAAAATAACATTTACGCAGAGAAGATGAAAATGAATAACATCCATTGCATAAATCACCTATAAGTATTGATTACAAATTCACAGTTCCTAGCTAAGGGAAATTTGCTCATAATGAGCTTAAAGACAAAAAAAAATTAATAGTATGGAAAGTGAAGACATAAAGTGTAAAAACGTAATTACATAGAGGACAATGCTGAAAATGGTGGCTGATGTACTATATACCAAGCTGACCCTAAAAGGAGGCTGGCATCTCACTATATGTACTAGTGTCCCCCAAGTAGGGTTTGCACCTTCTCTCTCATGTCTCACTTTTTGGGCTTTACAAAAATTCAAATATTAAAATAATCCTAGGCCCAATTCCTAAGTACACCCAGCTGCTGCCTTGCATTTTCTCTTTCTTCCTTTTAGGACAGCGATGCAGGTCTTTTGTCCTCTAGTGGATAGGAGCTGAACTGGAATTGATTTTGTCTTGTAGTGAATCACTCCTCAAAAGCTGCAGCATTCCATAGCAATTCAGAGCTGCTCCTTCAGCCAATTTGACCAATACAACCTATTCAAAACTTAAACAATTCTTCAGCAATAATATTTCAAAATTCAGAGTCTTTTTCAGCATTTTAACAGTTCAACACAAATATTTGCTAAGCACAGCAAAACTAGATTTTCTTTTTCAAAATTATTCCTAACAAGATAATGATTAAGTTAAAAGGATAGTAATAACTCTTATTTCTAAGAGTTATCACACCCCCAAACTTGAACCATTGCTTGTCCTCAAGTAATGACACTTTAATAAGAACTAGCAAACCATGAACAAAATCAGAACAACATATGCAAAATACATGGCAGTCCTCCGATGCATTTTCAAATACATGCTAAACACAAAATACCCTTTCTTAATCACCTTCCAAAGTGTGTGTGTGACTTCCCTATCTCACAACTCAGCTTTATCAAAGAGACTCCAGCCAAACTTCCTCTCAACAAAGTTTTGGGTGCATTTACCAATTATCCTTAGGACAAAAGGATGAGGGCTCACCAGATTATCTTCCTAAGAAAAGGGGCTTAACACACTTTTGGATTTGTTACATCACTCTATTAACTCAGCTTCATGTTCTTGTTGGTGTTTCACTCAATCATCATTCACATGCAACTCTATCATAGGCGTGACAAATATCTACCAATCAAAAACACAAACACATATTGCACACAGCAAGAGGGCTTTGTTGGGTGTAAGGGGGCTAAAGCTCGGGCGTGGAATGATTTGGATAGTAGCTTAATTAGGTGGAGTTCAAGATCTCTAGTCCAAATCAACCCCCGAAACTTAGGCAATTCTATAATTATGTTCACATTTTTTATGACAAGGAGGGGTACTTTAATTGATTTCTGGTCTTTGAGTTTTTTTTTTTTGAATAACAAATAAAGGAAGGAAAGGCCACTTGAGTGTAAATACACTTTGTAGTTTCTTCAGTTTCACTTTTTTCATTTGGTGACTTTTCCTTTCCTTCTTTTGTTGCATTAGTACCCTCCCCTCTAGGCGATCCCTCAGTTTTCAGTACTAGCTACTGGTTCCACCCATTTGGACACATAGTCTACTGTAACTAAGATGTAACCATTTCCATAGGACACAAGGAAAGGTCCCATGAAGTCTATTCCCCACACATCAAACAATTCATTCTCCAAAATGGTGTTAAGTGGCAGTTCTTGTCTAATGGAAATATAACCCACCCTCCGACATCTATCACAATTCTTGGCATACTCCTGAGTATCTTTGAACAAAGTAGGCCAAAAGTATCCTGATTGCAGGACCTTTACAGCAGTTCTTTTTCCTCCAAAGTGACCACCATAAGGAGCGGCATGGCAATCACTAAGGATATCTTGCATTTCCTCCTCAGCAACACATCTCCTCATGATCTGATCCTGGCATCTTTTATACAGGAAGGGTTCATCCCAGTAAAAATGCTTAGCTTGATGTAAAAACCTCCTTCTCTATTGATAGTTCATTTCCACTGGAATTATCCCCGTGACCAGAAAGTTCACCATGTCTGCGTACCAGGGTGCTGCAACATCCTCTGTCAACAAAAGGTGCTCATCAGGGAAATTCTCCTTGATTTCTCTTTGAGGTTTGGCTTCTTCTTCTTCAACAATTCTAGAGAGATGACCAGCTACCTGGTTTTCAATACCTATCTTGTCCTTGATTTCCAAATCAAATTCTTGAAGCAATAGGACCCATTTCATAAGCCTTGGGTTTGC
This sequence comes from Sophora flavescens, assembly GCA_030762895.1. Classification (NCBI taxonomy): domain Eukaryota; kingdom Viridiplantae; phylum Streptophyta; class Magnoliopsida; order Fabales; family Fabaceae; genus Sophora; species Sophora flavescens. The sequence goes on from CM061062.1 coordinate 146,428,891, forward strand.
ATCCTTCTTGTCAATAAGGTATTTGATGACTGCATGATCTGTGTACACCACAACTTTGGTTCCCACCAAATAAGGTCTGAATTTGTCAAAAGCAAACACAACTACCAGCAACTATTTTTATGTAGTAGCTTAGTTGATCTGAGCATCAATGAGGGTCTTGCTAGCATAATAGATAGTGTGAAAAATCTTGTTATGCCTTTGACCTAGCACAACCTCCACTGCAAAATCACTTGCATCACACATTAACTCAAATGGCTTCTCCCAATCTGGGGCTATTATTACAGGGGCAGTGATCAAAGCCCTCTTCAAAGTTTCAAAAGCTGATAAGCACTCATCTGTGAAGTCAAATGCACAATCATGATCCAGTAATTTGCACAGTGGCTTTGATATTTTAGAAAAATCTGTAATGAATCTCCTATAAAATCCAGCATGGCCTAGAAAACTTCTGTTGCCCTTGACAGAATTAGGTGTGGGAAGTTTTTCAATCACCTCAATCTTAGCTTGGTCCACCTCTAGACCATTTTTTGACACTTTGTCACCCAAGACAATGGCTTCCTTGACCATGAAATGACATTTTTCCCAATTCAAAACTAAATTGGTTTATTCACATCTGTCCAGTACCTTCTCTAAGTTATTCGACCATCCCATGAATGAATCCTCAAATACTGAAAAATCATCCATGAAAATCTCCATAGTTTTCTCAATGAAATCTAAAAATATAGCCATCATGTATTTTTGAAAAGTTCCTGGAGCATTACAAATCCCAAAAGGCATTCTTCTAAAGGCAAATGTACCATATGGACAAGTAAAAGTGGTCTTCTGGTGCCACTGCTAGCTGATTATAACCTGAATAACCATATAGGAAGCAATCAAATTCTCCCCCAGACAACCTATCAAGCATTTGATCAATGAATGGTGGTGGAAAGTGATCCTTCCTTGTGGCCTTGTTCAGCTTTCTATAATCCATGCATATCCTCCACCCTGTGACTGTCCTTTTGGGAATAAGTTCATTCTTTTCATTCTTCACCACAGTGACTCCTCCCTTCTTTGGAACACATTGCACAGGGCTATCCCACACACTATCTGAGATGGGGTAAATGATTCTTGCATCAAGCCATTTGATGATTTCCTTCTTCACTACTTCTTTCATTATTGGATTTAATTGTCTCTGGCCTTCAATGGAATTCTTGGCATTTTCTTCCAACAAGACTCTATGCATACAATGACTAGGACTGATTCCTCTAATGTCAGCCATTTGCCATCCAATAGCCTTCTTGTGCCTCTTCAAAACTGAAAGGAGATTATCTTCTTGCTCAAAAGTTAAGAAGGAAGAAATGATGATTGGAAGAGTTTCCTGTTCTCCAAGATAGGCATATTTCATATGAGAAGGTAGTTTTTTTAGTTCAAGGGTAGGAGGTCTTTCAATAGAGGGTACAATCTCCTTTAAGGTGTCTGCAGTTAATTCCAAAGGTTCATATTTTCTGACCAAATATCTTTGTGCCAACTTTTCTTCAACTAGCAGCTTCAGCTCTTCATTTCCAGAATCAGTTTCTTCACACATTTCAAACTCTGATTCTAAGCCTTGCCCTGTTGCTAAAAGTTGCTCTTGCACAAGGGATTCAATACCAGTAATAACATAAAAGCTTTCCATCTCTTCATCATGATATCGCATCGCATTAAAGACATTAAAAGTAACTTGCTGGTTATTTACCCTCAAAATAAGATCTCCTTTCTGCACATCTATTAATGTTCCTCCAATTACCAGAAAAGTGTCTTCCAAGGATGATTGGTACTTCCTTCTCAAAGTCAGGGATAATAAAGTCTCCTGGAAACAGAAATCTGTCTACTTTGATTAGGACATCCTCAATCTTTCCTTCTGGGTAAGCAATGGATCTATCAGCAAGTTGCAGAGTCACAGTGGTAGGCCTGGCTTCACCAATTCTCAGTTGCTTGAACATAGACATAGGCATCAGATTAATGCTAGCTCTAAGATCACACAAAGCTTTTCCACAATAAGTATTCCCTATAGAACAATGGATTGTAAAACTGCCTGGATCTTTCATTTTCCGAGGAACTTTGTTTTGTAACGGTTGGATGCACTCCTTTCTCATTGCCACTGTTTCAAATTCTCCCAATCTCTTTCTTTTGGTAAGAATGACTTTCATGAATTTGGTGTAGTTCGGCATCTGCTGCAGAGCTTCAACTAGAGGTATGTTGATGTGCAACTGCTTCAGAATTTCCAGAAATTTGTTAAACTGTTTCTCTTGAGTTGTTTTTTTCAACCTTTGTGGAAATGGAGGAGGAGGCCTCTCTGGAATCAGCTTAGGCTCAGTGCACTTAGAAGTGACCTGCACTGTATCTTTAGGCAGTGGAACCGAGTCATGCTTGGACTTCTTTGTTTCAGCTAGTTCAGTTGGCTTTGTTCCCTACTGCTTAGGTGCTACAACATCCTATAGCTCTTTGCCACTTCTTAAATTTTTGGCTTTAACTTGCTCCTTCCCTTTATCAATTAAGGAAGATGGAGACTCTATGGAAGCAGATAAGGTACTAACAAGTCCGTTAGCTAATGCAGTGGCCAACTGACCTACTTGGTTCTCCAAATTTCTTACAGCAGCTCCTTGATTCTGGATCTGAGCCTTAGTTTCAGTCATGAAAGCTTTCAACATAGCTTCCAAAGATGATTCCCTTGCAGAGGCTTGATTCTCCTGCTGTTGGTTATTCTGTCCCTGTTGTTGGTGTTGTTGTGGAGAATTTCCAACTGAGGAATTCAATGTGTTGTTGTAATTCCCATAATTAAAATTTGGGTATTGTTTCCAACCAGGATTGTAGGTATTGGAGTATGCATTGTTCCCTCTATTTCCCACATAATTCACTGATACTGGGTTGTTGGGACACTCTTCAAACAGATGCTCCCCTCCATAGAAAATACAAGAAGTAGGACACACTTGAGCCACCACAGGATCACCCATAGCAGGTTCCTTACTTGCGTTTGTAGCAGTCGGATTTTTCAGCATATTAATGATGGCAGCTAGCTGAGCAGATAAAGCATTTGATTCTTTCACCTCAAGCACTCTAGCAGGGGTTTTAGCAGAGTTAGCCCTCACAGTTGGCCATTGATAGCTATTAGCAGCTATGCTCTCAATCAATACATAAGCTTCATTGTATGATTTTGTCAAGAATATACCTCCAGATGAAGCATCTAACATCAATCTTGAAGGAGGCAGCAATCCATTGTAGAAGGTCTCCATTTAGATGCATACAAGAATACTATGATGAGGACATCTTCTCAAAAGCTCCTTAAACCTCTCCCACGATTCATACAGTGATTCATCATCATTTTACCTGAATGAAGTTATATCACTTCTCATTCTTGGATTTTTAGTAAGAGGAAAGTACTTAGTCAAGAACTTTTCAGCTAGGCCATTCCACGAAGTGATGGAATTGGATTCCAAAGAGTTCAGCCAAGTCTTGGCTTTGTCCCTCAGAGAGAAAGGAAAGAGTCTTAACCTGAAAGCATCATCACTTACTCCAGGAAACTTGAAATTGCTGGCCACTTCCAGAAATTTCCTCAGATGCAAGTGTGGATCTTCAGTAGGGGCACCACCGAACTTCGCAACAGCTTGAAGCATTTGGAACATTATTGGTTTGAACTCAAACTGATGGGTAGTTATTTCTGGTCTCATAATCCTAGTGCTCATGGTTTTGGGGATCAAAGACAACATAGTCCCTGATGGACCTCTCCCTATCATTTGCCATTTCAATCATACCAGGCTGATCTTCATCCTCATTTCCCAGAATGTGAGCCATGAAGCCTAAGCCAGGGTGTTGATCTCTATCTCTTTGCTCTTTAGTTTTCTTCCTTGCTATTTTCTCTATCTCCAAGTCTATTTGAAACTCAGGTGTACCCTTATTGCGCATGCAGCTATAAAACCTATTGCTAAGCAAGGTGCACACAGTTTTCAGTACTAGCCAAAAACTTGTTGCCATATTTAGTGAATATGTGCAGAGTGTGCAAGTGAACACAATCAACAAGTAATAAAGTGTGAATAGAGATCGTTCCCATGAGGATTTAAATGAATTGAATACAAGTTCTAGTTTTAACCTTTTCTATTTAGCTTAATAAAATAAAGATTGATTTTAAGAATGTAAAGTAAGAGGAGTAATTGGATCTCAAAGCCGTAATTGTAAATTGCAAAGAAATGGTAAAATCAGTAAATGAAGGTTTTCAAACAGAATGGGTGACAGCTAGGAAACTAATCCTCTGTAATATTAACTGCAGGGTAATTTATGCTTCAGGATGCTACAACATTTAGTCCATGAATTAAAATTTGCTTTCCAGCAGTAACAACTGAGTTTCATTAAATGCTTCTTATTTCTAAGTTCAAATTAGATTCACTCAGAGAAAGGTTAAGCACGTCCAGCTACTTAAAGACTTGAAGGCTATTCCTAGCTCATTCAACACAATTAATTTTCCAATTAGTTGTTTAATCATTATCCTCTAAACAAGTCTACTAACTAAGTTTTTCCAAACTTAGTCAGCTAATGTCTCAGCTTAGTTGATCAATCCAAATATAATAACATTTACGCAGAAAAGAGGAAAATCAATAACATCCATTGCATAAATCACCCATAAGTATTGATTACAAATTCATAGTTCCTAGCTAAGGAAAATTAGATCATAATGAGCTTAAAGACAAAAAAAATTAATAATATGGAATGTGAAGACATAAAATGTAAAAACGTAATTACATAGAGGACAATGCTTAAAATGGTGGCGGCTGTACTCTGTACCAAGCTGGCCCAAAAAGGAGGCTGACATCTCACTATATGTACTAGTGTCCCCCAAGTAGGGTTTGCACCTTCTCTCTTATGTCTCACTTTTTGGGCTTTGCAAAAATACAAATATTAAAAAAATCCTAGGACTAATTCCCAAGTACACCTAGCTACTGCCTTGCATTTTCTCTTTCTTCCTTTTGGGACAACGATGCAGGTCTTTTGTCCTCTAGTGGATAGGAGCTGAACCAAATTGTTTTTGTCTTGTAGTGAATCGCTCCCCAGAAGCTGCAGCAATCCATAGCAATTCAGAGTAGCTCATTCATCCATTTTGACCAATACAACCTGCTCAAAACACAAACAATTCTTCAGCAAAAATATTTCGGAATTCAAATCCTTTTTGAGCATTTTAATAGTTCAACACAATAATTTGCTAAGCACAACAAAACTAGATTTTCATTTTCAAAATTATTCAAAAACAAGATAATTATTAAGCTAAAAGGATAGTAATAACTCTTATTTCTAAGAGTTATCACACTCCCAAATTTGAACCATTGCTTGTCCTCAAGTAATGACACTTTAACAAGAACTAGCTAACCATGAACAAAATCAGAACAACATATGCTAAATCCATGGCAGTCCTCAGATGCATTTTCAAAGACATGCTAAACACAAAACACCCTTTCTTAATCACCTTCCAAAGTGTGTGTGTGACTTCCCTATGCTCACAACCCAGCTTTATCAAAGAGACGCCAGCCAAACCACCTCTCAATAGAGTCTTGGGTGCATTTACCAATTATCCTTAGGATAAAAGGAACAAGGCTCACCAGATTATCTTCCTTAGAAAATGGGCTTAACACACTTTTGGATTTGTTACATCACTCTATTAACTCAGCTTCATGTTCTTGTTGGTGTTTCACTCAATCATCATCCACATGCAACTCTATCATAGGCGTGACAAATATCTAACAATCAAAAATAAAAACACAGATTGCACACATCAAGAGGGCTTTATTAGGTGTAATGGGGCTAAGGCTAAGGTGTGGAATGATTTGGATAGTAGCTTAATTATGTGGAGTTCAAGATCTCTAGTTCAAATCAACCCTCCAAACTTAGGCAATTCTATAATTCTCTTCACATTTTTTATGACATGGAGGGGTACTTACTCGAATTGATTTTTGATCTTTGAGTTTTTTTTTTGAATAACGAATAAAGGAAGGAAAGGCCACTTGAGTGTAAATACACTTTGCAGTTTCTTCAGTTTCACTTTTTTCATTTGGTGCCTTTTCCTTTCCTTCTTTTGTTGCATAGGTACCCTCCCCCAAACTTATATTAATGGTTGTCCTCAACAATTTTGGTAAGGACCCACATTCAGTTGATACTTTAAAAAAATTACAAACTCCACCTAAATAGGGTACTACATTGTTTTTCAGGGAAAATGGGCTTGTAATGTGGCTTACTTCAAGCAAGAAAGTCTCAGGCTTGTAATGTTGCTTACTTCACAGATATAAGGCAAGTTTTGCAGAGTAAACATATGAATGGAATGCATGATGACAGAATCTGTTGAAGCCCAAAAGCTCACAGGTTTTATGCTGTAGAGTGCTACAACATCTGATTTAATCTCACACACCCCCTAAAACTCAATTCCCCCATTGATTGGTGACTCTGTATGCAGTCCTTCTTTTAAGTCCATTTTGAGTTAGGGGTTATGTGGTGAGAAAGGATTAATCCAGGGTGCTAAAGTGTTGCACAAGCATTAAAGCATACACAAACAGAGTGTCTTCATCAGATGCACATGGAATTCATTCATTCATTCATTCAAATTTTTCTTTCCAAAAAGGCCCCCAACTGTATCATTAATCATTATTCAGTTTGACACAGTGGGGGCATGACTAGACCTCATTCACATGAAAATTAAAACAAACAAACAACCCTATTCCACTGTACCCATTATCCAAAACAGAAATTAAACTACTGAGAGGGACATAAAAAGAAATCCTGATAATCTGATGTCGCTGCATGCTACAACACCTTGGGTGATACTTTTGCTCATGGCTAACCCAGACGAGAACTGCTCCTTCTCCCACCAGACTTCGCTAGTAGCTACATTGTACGCTTGCTGGTTGCTTCCACCTCCTTGGTAATGGCCACCTCAGGGCTTACATCTCGTGCTACCTCCACAACCTCCCCTCCACCAGTTTGGGCTTAAGCTTTTGCAGTCTTGGAAGATTTGAGGGTCTCCATTTTTTGTCTGAGAGGCATATCATCCTCAGAATCTTCACTAGTCTCAGCATTAGCCTTCTCATCTTTCCTTTCAGCCGTTGTTTTCCTAATCATGGGAGGAGCTGTGTGCTTGATTCTTCCCTTCTTGGGTGGAGGGGGGCCTTCAACTGCTGCAGCATCAGCCATCTTTTCCTTGCCTCTCTTAGTGCCACTTGGTTGTGCTGGAGGGGAGGATATCTGCCTTGTCTTAGCTTGTTGATTCCAAGGGTCCTTTGCTACCACAAGTGTTGTTCTTTGGAAACTTCCCAAAAGAGTTGTTGCTGCTTCATATTATGATGCATCATCTGGTAGCATAAGTCAATTTTCTTCTCCAAACCCTCTGGGTGATCCTTCTGCCCAGAAGGTGGTTCTTGTGTAGCCACCTTTGAAGTTGACCCCGTAAACTACTTGATTGCTAGCCAATCTACAGCTCCCTTGTTTACAATGACCTCCTCTCCTCAAACACAAAGAAGTGATCAATGAGGGGAAAAACAAAATCCCTTTCGATTTGAAAGCACAGGAAATTATTTCCTTCTCTATTAGTTTCCCCAAATGGATCTTCTTCCCTTTTAAGATGCAATAGAGGAGAACGAGCCTCTCCTTGTTAACTGTTTCCGAGTGAGCAGTGGGGAGTATCTTGTGCCTAATGATGTGATACCAAACTTTGGCTAAGGGGGTGAGGTCAGGCCTTGCAATCTTCCAATTATCATCTTGATTGATCCATTCAGCACCTTCCACTGTGACTTCCTTCATCATGTCATTGAGGGTAGTTTCTTCAACTCCTGCTAGCTCAGTGTTGTGCTCATCCTTAACCTCCTTAAACCCCCAACATCTGTTCAGAGTGGGAGTAGAGAATGAGACCTTGGACCCCCTCACCATGACATGCTTCTATTGGGGCAAGGTGAGGTTTGAGTAAAACAGCCTCACAAATGGAGCTATGGGGTCCCTGGGGTGAGCAGCAAATTTCTTTCATTGATGGGTGTCAATCAACTTGGCCACCTCTTCAATGAGACCGTAATGGTCAGTATCAAGGAGGAAGAAACCTCTTTCCAAATGGAATATCCTCTTCTTAATCTCATTTTAATACTTCAATCTGCTCTCCTCATCCACAAAGGTTTTGTCAAAATCCTCAGAGGAAGAAGAAGAAAGAACAACCATGGGTTTCTTGGGAGCTTGGGTGTTCGATTTTTCCATGATATTTGAAGTAGGTGAAAGTGGGTTAGGTTGATGTTGACAGACAGTGATGGGATGAGTGAGACATAAGGTATTAGAAGTAGGGTCAAGTGTGGGGTTAGGGTAGAGAAGACAATGGCTTTAATAGAGGGCAGAAGGTTGAGGTGAGAGGTTGGGGATGGATGTGAGTGGTGGAAAGGATGGCGATCATTAATGGGTGGTTAGGGACAACTTTCATTCCCCACGATTTCTGTAACTCCTCCCCCCGAAACCGTTCAGCTTTTAAAATTTGAAATTTAAAAATTATTGCTTTCCATCTTGGGCTTGCGTGCTGTCCCAACCATCACCTTTTAACGTCTCTGTTAACTGGGCCTGATGTGACCACACCACCCACCTTTTCCAGCACAACTTTGGGCTTAAAATGCTTCAGTCTGCACTCACATGTTAGCAGCATTTATTTATTATAAAATAGCACTAACTAAACTAATTAAACTGAATAAAACCAATTAGCTGAAATTAAAAGACAAAGAAAAGGATATAAGCTGGGATGCCTCCTAGTAGTGCTTGGTCTAATGTCCTCAGTCTGACTCCACACTTGTGGCTAAGGGTCTGAAAGATGGATGGTGGCCTTCATTCTTGCACAAGGCTCATGCCAATATTGCTTCACCCTTTGGCCATTGACTTTGAACTCTCTTCCAGAGCTTTCATCCAAAAATTCCATAGCACCATGAGGGTATACCTGGACCAATTTAAATGGTCGAGACCACCTTGATTTCAATTTCCCAGGGAACAGTTTCAGTCTGGAATTGAACAAGAGCACTTGAATGCCTTCAACTTGTTCCCTGGGTAAGGTTTTCTTATCATGCCAGGCCTTGACCTTGCTGTTGTATGCTTCAACATTTTCATAGGCAAAGAGCCTAAACTCTTCAAGTTCATTCAGCTGCAACATTCTTGCTTCTCCAATTGCTTGTGCATTAAAATTCAACTTCTTAATGGCCCATAATGCCTTGTGTTTCAGCTCTATTGGTAAATGTCAAGCTTTGCCATAAATCAATATGTAAGGGGACATGCCAATGGAGGTCTTGAAAGCAGTCCTGTAGGCCCAGAGAGCATCATCTAAGTGTAAGGACAAATCCTTTCTAGAGGGATTCACCATATTCTCAAGGATTCTTTTGATCTCTCTATTAGACACTTCATCTTGACCACTTGTCTGAGGGTAATAGGAAGTAGCCACCTTGTGTTTCACTCCATATTTTGCAAGCAAGTTAGCAAACAACTTGTTTAAAAAATGAGAGCCTTCATCACTAATTATAGTTCTTGGAATGCCAAACATGGTGAAAATATTCTTGTGCACGAACATTGTGACTACTCTGGCATCATTGGAGGGCGAAGCTACTGCTTCCACCCATTTGGACACATAGTCTACTGCAACTAAGATGTAATCATTTCCATAGGACATAGGGAAAGGTCCCATGAAGTCTATTCCCCACACATCAAACAATTCAATCTCCAAAATGGTGTTAAGTGGCAGTTCTTGTCTGCTGGAAATATTTCCCACCCTCCGACATCTATCAAAATTCTTGGCATACTCCTGAGCATCTCTGAACAAAGTAGGCCAAAAGTACCCTGATTGAAAGACCTTTGCAGCAGCTATTTTTCCTCCAAAGTCACCACCATAAGGAGCGGCATGACAATCACTAAGGATATCTTGCATTTCTTCCTCAGCAACACATCTCCTTATGATCTGATCCTGGCATATTTTATACAGGAAGGGTTCATCCCAGTAAAAATGCTTAGCTTGATGTAAAAACCTCCTTCTTTGTTGATAGTTCATTTCCACTGGAATTATCCCCCTGACCAGAAAATTCACCTTGTCTGTGTACCAGGGTGCTGCAACATCCTCTATCAACAAAAGGTGCTCATCTTTTAGGCTCTTTCGCACACCGATACTTACTTAGACATCGCTTCCTATCACATTTCACCATAACCACGAGGAATTGTTGCACCAATGATGTCGCCGCGCTACAGGTATTCGGGATCGATGGAATTCCTTTATCACTTACTCAGATACTTAGAGTGCGCTACTTACTCCTTGATTAATTAAATAGCTAATTAATTCATTATTTTAACTACATAATTTTATTCGAGAAATTAAATTGCATCAATAATGTATAAGGATAATAACCCACTAAAAAAGTTATACAATATTTAATTCCAACAGCAACCCAAACTCAAAACAAACAAATCAAAAAATACAAGACATAAATATATCTAAATTAGAAAAGTTCCAAAACATTTTCCTATATAAAAATTGACATTTTCATAAAATTAAAATATTGCTCAATCAGTCAAAAAATACCTGACAGTGGTAGCTCCTCCTGACAGTGGTGGTTGCTGTGCTGGTGGCCTGAAAAGCCTAAAAGGGAAATCAAAACTCAGCAACTCAACAATGGGAAGGGAAAAACCATTAAACTCAACAACTTAGCAACTCAACATACCTGGTGGAGGTGCGCGGTGGCTGGACGGAGGCGCGATGGAAGAAGTCAGGTAAGAAGGGTAAGGAGGGTCGCGGTCAGAGGCAGGGGGAGGGAGGAGGAGGTACGGTGGAGGCTTGGAGGCTCACTGGAGAAGCGGTGGAGGCTCGCCGGAGATGCGGTGCAGAGGGGAAGAGAAAAGGCAGAGAGAATAGAGAGAGAGAGAGAGGGAAACGAAAAGAAAAGGGGGAAAGGGATGGCATTGGTGTATAATGTGAATTTACCGATGGCCTTTTTAAATTACCGACGACCTTATCCGTCAGTAAATCTAAAATTCGAATTTCCGACGGAAATGTCCATCGGTACTATTGTAAATTATTTCCGACGACTATTTCTTCGGTAATTACCGACGGCTTATTTGGTCGGTACACTCTGGCACCAAAAAATTAGCATTCCCGCGTTGAATACCGATGGATTTACCTATGGAAAAGCCCACGGTACCATTACCGATGGACTTTCGGTCGGTAAATTTAGAATCTTTTGGTACATGCTTACCGACGGCTTAGTCCCTCTGAAATCTTCTCACTACCGACGGAACTGATGTCCGTCGGTAATCTACCCTTTTCTTGTAGTGTCCCTAATGTATGAATTTTTTCCTTCTATTTGCTGGCCAAATCTCGGAGCAATTGGACAGGAATAAGAAATTACCTCGATACCCATGATTACTAGAAATCATACCAGATGAAGAGATTAGTCAATTTGGAATATCTGGCACAAATGTAAGATTTTTTTTATATATTCTAGCCAAATTTTACCAAAGTTAAAATTGCCAAATTCCTGAATCTGGTATGATTTTTAGTACTCAAGGGTACCGAGGTACTTTCCTTTTCCTATCCAACTTGCTATGAAATTTGGCAAGAAAATAGCAACAAAATCATACATTATGGACCACATGGTTAAAATTGCTAAATTCCCTCATTTTGTAAGATATCTAGTACTTAGGGGTACCGGTGTAATTTATTGTTCCTGTCCGACTTGCTCCAAAATTTGGCTACAAAATAGAAAGAAATCGTACATTAGGGCCACAAGTTTCAAATTGATAAATCCCTTCATCAGGTAGTTTCCTGTCCCTATACGACTTGTTCTGAAAATTGACCGTAAAATATTTTTTTTTTATTTAAATAAGTTTTTGGTCCTTGCAAAGTTCACAAATTTTGGTTTAGTCCCTATAATTTTGTCTTAGGATTTCGTCTTTGTATTTCCAAAAATTTTGGAAATGGTCCCTGCTGACGTGGCAAGCCTAACGCCACATCAGTGCCACATGGATAACGTGGCATGGCTGACGTGGCATTCCATTTGCCACATCAACAGTTAACGGAAAGAGATGATGGTAGGGACTATTTCCAATTTTTTTGAAAGTATAGGGACGAAATCCTAAAGAAAAATTTTGTAGGGACTAAAACCAAAATTAGTGTATTTTGCTGGGACCAAAAACTTATTTAAACCTATATAAAAATTAAAATATATTATATTATAAAATCAAACTCGTATGTCATTGATTCGAAATATCCACCGTCGTAAACAGTAACTAATTTATGTATTGTCGAGGGATTTGGACGCCATTCAAGGATTGTCTCCTGCCAATCATGTTAGATTTTCTCCATACTCAAGAGTTAGAAGCCTAGAAGTTGAACCCAATAAACTCGTATTAGCGAATGACAAAAAAAAACCCAAAAGTTTGAGTAATAATAGTCAAAGATGCATTAATTACATTAAAAATTTAAATTAGTTGGCTAATAACATTAAAAAAGAAGATTAAGAAAATAATTAATAAGAATATGTGACTTAATGGCAAAATATATTTTATTATAAAAAATTATTTATCAAGTTCAAATTACACAAGTAATTTTTTCATTCAACTATAACGCCACCATATCTAATCTAATTATCTAAAAATGAAAACTACTGAGAATAAAAAATAAAACAAAAGAAAACCACTGAGTTACCAATAAACAAAGACTGCACACTATAGAATTGTTCCGAAGGAAATGCAAAAAAATAATATTTTGGGCATAAGTATCAATCATGATCATCATTAAAAAAACAAAAAACATTATTGGTAAGAATAGATGCTTTACTCATGTGATGATAAACTAATGTAGGAGGGTTCAAATTCTGGAGACATGTCTTTCAAAGATGCATATACATATTTTTCTGCAGTTGACCCAATTGCTTCATGTTATAAATTTCTATGGAAGAATTGTATTCCAACTTCAAAGTCATTTATCTTTTGGAGGATTCTTCATGACAGATTGCCAACAGATTAAAATCTATGGAAAAGAAGTTGTGAAGTTGTATTATTGTCTCCATTTGCAGCCTTTGTGGAACTATTGTAGAAACTACTCAGCATTTCTTTTTGCAGTGTTCTTTTGCAAAACAATTGGGGAATTGGCTTGTGGGTTTACTAAGTTTTTTTTTTTATAAGCAAAAGTATATTGATCATGAGCACAAGGGGTGCTCAAACTTGTATACAAAGAAACAAATGATGGATATTGTTGCTGCTGCTGTCATTAGTGTGATTTGGTGTAGAAACAGATTAAAATTTTATCAATGTTCATTCTGCAGTCAATCTGATCATTTCTAATGTGTCTTTGGCTAGAAATTCGTGTAAAGGTATAATATGCAACTCAATTACAGAATTCAGCATTATGAAAGCTTTAAAGGTTAATGGTCATCCTCTTGTGCTCCAAAAATCATTGAAGTTAATTGGATTCCTCCTAGCCGCTATTTGGTCAAATGTAACACTGATGGAGCTGTCAAAGGTTGTCCAGGGCCAGCTTCTTGTGGGGGTATCTTCAAGGATCATAGTCCTGCTGCTTTAGGATGCTTTTCTACAAATCTTGGTTCCACAAGTGCTTTTCAGACTGAATTAATTGGTGCTATGATGGCCATTGAGATAGCTTACAAAAAGGGTTGGAAGTTCTTATGGTTGGAATGTGACTCCCAACTAGTTATTTGTGCTTTCAAAAACATTGATATAGTCCCTTGGAAACTTCAGAATAGATGGAAGACTTGTATAGATTTAACTAAGAAGATGAATTTTGTCTATTCACACATTTGTAGGGAAGGGAATGCTTGTACAGATAGATTAGCTTCCCATGGTTTAGCTATTTCTGGTTTTGTTTGGTGGCATACAACCTCAAGTTTTATTTATGATGTTTTCTTCTTGTGGGATTATTATCTTTCCTTTCCTCAGCGATCATATTATGATTTATATATTCAAATTCTTTTGCTGTACTAGCTCGATTCTATTTTACATTGTAATAAATTTACATATTTTATGAAAAGCTTAAATTTTTCTTTATTATTTATTCTACTCAGTAATAATGAGAAGAGTGTTAGTAAAAAATTTATTTCAGTAATTAAACATACCTGTTGGGGGGTTTTTCATTATCAAGTTTATTAATGAATGCTATGAAAGAATCAATTTTTTATTCGTCATATTTTTAGACACATCATAAATATTGAAGAATTTCTTTTATATAAATAAATTTAAACTTTTTTAAAAAACTTTAATATCTACATGTAAAATGATTAAAATTTGAAAGATATTAATATAATAAATACATATAAAGAGAGAGAGAGATTAGACCAAGAAAAACTTTTTTTCCATACAAGAGGAATGAATTAATTGTAATAATTAAGGTGTTATGGCAGTTGAAAATCCGTTAAACTTTTGTGAAATTCAATGCCGATTTTATTTTATATCCCATTTAATATTACATTGGGAGATGTTTTTTCCTTCCTTCTCTCTCCTTTCTCTTCTCACATACCCACATCTAGATTCAGATTCCCTACCTTCAAAAAATCATCAATCCAGGCATTAGTGCATTATCGCACATCTTAGGCTTTCTCAACACTTTCAACGGTTGATTTAACGGTGTATTAACGTATAGTTAAATTCATTATTTTTTGATTGAGGAGAATTCATTTTCCTCCTGTATCTAGCTTAATCCATTAAGCTAAAGAGTGGGGAAAAACTAAATTTATGGGGTCACTGTATTTTAGAAAAATAATATAATAATTGCTTGGAAAATTTAGGATGGGGAGGCTTTAGACTCTCCGACGTTTCTTCACTCACAAATATTCATATTCATAGACATATATAACAACTAGCCTTACGAAGGAGTATGGATTATATAATGTATAGACATAGCCACCAAGTGTGTTTCTGCAGACATAAGGACATGAAAAACCTTATGCAAAACCTTGATGATCAAAACTACAGCTTTTTAATCTATTTTGCTTTCATTCACCGCCTTGGCTTGCAAGAGTGACAAAACGAAAAATTATGAAAGTTGAAAAGAGAATAGATTTATGCTTTTTTTTATAAGCAAAATTTTATATATGACTGATTACAAAGGGTACCCGAACCCATATACAATGAAACAATGATGACATAACTAATCACATCAACTATCTTTTCAAAAAGAAAAAAATAATCACATCAACTACAGATAATACATCAACCTAAAGCCAAAGAGAACTATAAAGTTGAGATATAGCTATATATGGGGTCACAATATAGCCTTTTTTATTTCGAAGATTACTAGCAATATATTTCATAGTAAATTGGCACTTCAGGAACTTCTTCATAAAATAGAAAGGAAAGACATGTAAAACATAAATTGAGTTGAGAGTAAAATTGAACAACATTGACTCAAATTCAAACCTACGATATTACTAAGGTTAACAAACGAATATAGACTGCACCACAATTCATATACCCGACAAGTTTCTTAATCATCATGCATATTATCTGGCGACTCATTCAGGTCAAAGTCCAAAATTCTTGGACCTACAAATTCATTATTCAATGGCAGTGTCCCAACCAATGTTTCAGTTTCGATGTTATTGGCTACCTCCTCCATCACTAGTCCTCTCACATCACTATCTTTACAATTGTTGTCTTCAGCAATGGCATCTGAAAGCTTGGGTTCAGCAATGGTTGTAATGTTCTTCTCTTTGTTATGAGTTGATTTGTGTCCCCCTAGATCTAGGAAAGTTGGAAAAGATTTCCAGCAAATATCACGTTCATAGCCATTCAATTTCTTTTCAGTTTTATCAACGAACCTTTGTCTTCAGATTCCAAATCTTGCGTCTTTGGTTTTAATAACAATTTCTTTATCTTCTTCCCCTTATTCTTCTTCTTCTTCACCATCTCTTGGATCCTTTCATCAGAAAAACGAACATCATCTTCCATTACTTCAGTATTCACACTTTCAGAAGTCACATACACATTCATATTGGCTGAAATTTTTTCATCCTTGGTTCCAGATGAACCCTTTTCTCCATTCACCTTATCACTATCACAATCAGCATCCCCATCATTTTTGTTTTCACACTTCAATGAACCCCTTACATAGAATTTTATCTTCTTCAGCATATGCTTTTCGCTACTTGATGGTTCTTCTTCAGCAGCAATACCTTTCTCCATACATGGGGTTGGAGGTTCAGGACTGTTTGGCTCAGCAGAAAAGTAGTTGCATCGCATATACACAAGATTCTCAGCAGCCTCATAAGCACCAATACTTCTTCTCCCTCTTTTATCAGTCTTTTGCCATCTTGGTAAAGATAGATCTTTATCCACACAATCATCATCATGATCTTTTTTATACTGTTCCGTAGAATCAGAACTGAGGGAGGAAGAAGATGTGTGATGAATAGGAGGAGGGCAAACACCCCTCCAATCCTTCTCAGGGTGAGAACTCATGTGCCCAAACAAAGCATTCTTGGATGGGAAATCCTTCTTGCAAAGATAACAAGTGTGTTTCCCATCATCATTATCATCATCATCATCACAAATAGCCTTATTATTGCTTCTTTTTGAGGGATTTAAGTATTGGGTTTTCACCTGAAAGTGAGATCTTCTATGTCCACCAAATGCTTTGCCATTGCTGAAAGCCTTGCCACAAATATTGCACTCACGAACAGCTATTGGTTCAGCATAAACTTCACTAGACTTTGAAGGAGATATTTTCATCTTCTCTACCTCTTCATAGGGTTTCTCATGATCATGATCCATTACTTCTCTTGCTTATCTTTATTGTCTGTATCCATCCGAGAAAAAAAAAAGGGTAACAAAGAATGATCAGGTAGAGGTTAACAAGAACATAAAAAAGTGAAGATTGAAAATATGTACATGGCTATTCATCAAAGAAAAATTACCACCAAAACACAAAAAAGAAAACCAAACTAACTGAAGAGAGAGTTAGAAGCTAGAGGTTTTAAAGTGATAAAATATAGATTATAGAGATTATTCGGAAAGAAAAAAAAAACTTTAAAAATGAGCGTACATAGTTGGGTGCATAAGGAAGATAAAAAACAAGGAAGATTTGGAGGAACAAGATGATAGATAGATAGAGAGGAAGGGGAAGGTTGTGTATGTGATAAGAGAAAAGACAAAAGAGAGAGAAAAAAGAAAGAATATCTCCAATTGAAATATGAAATAAATTAGCATTAAATTTCCCCAAAATTTCAGTGATTTTGGACTATCAATATAACTCATTAATTATTACAATTAATTCATTCCTTAAAAAAATATTTTCTTTGACAAATCTATATATTTTATTTTTTATATATATTTAACATTTAATATATAAATTTTAGCAAGTTAATATATATGTCACTCGTTTTTTTTAATGCTATACTTATATAATTTAGGAATAACATATTTTACCATAATTTGTATTTATATATAAAGAATGAAAAATTATATATTGACTAATCACGTAAGAATTTTTATTTTCTACCTCCCTACAAAAAAAAAACTAACAAGTTTTCGTTTTATCAAAAAAAGTTTAGATTGGGGAAAGACACGTCACATTGCAAGTCCAGAGAATACCATCAACCTCAACAAGTGTGAGCGGAAGGCTTGACCAGATGTGTCGACACTTATCCTGACTAACTTAAAAGTCATTAAGACCATGATTGGTGATCAGTTGACAATGTAAATACCAATTAAACTTGAAGAAAATTAATTACCCTTTAATTAAATAGTTAATTTTTTTAATATTAGAGGTCTAAATAAAGAACGAAATTATAATTGACCTTATAGAAAATTAACATCACATATCATAATCAAACAAATACATACATATCTACATGAGTTTGATTATTATACATGTGTCATTTATGTTGCCATACTATTATCTTAAAAATTACCTCTCAATTTTCGAAATCACATATCTTGAGGAAGAAGGATCTCTTGTCTCATTTTGATATACAATGTCATGTCCCAACCAATAATATTTTGACATGTATTCTACTTTTGCAATATTAAATAAAATTTTAACTTACATGACAAAATATTATTAGCCGAGACATGATGTTGTATACCAAAATGAGACGCAAGATCCTTATCCCTTCTATTCACCACTCACCTCTCAATGAGTTTGTTCTAACTCTCATAACCAATGAAAAAAATACTATTGGCTTGAACATGAATATTGAATAATGCCACGTATTGCTAGATTAAACAAGGTTGGTACTCGATCCTGTGCCAACTTCCAAATAAAAGCCTCCACTTTCATTGGAACACTCCCCATCCATGCTCTTGAAGAAGACATCGTGACCTGCACTATTTGTGGACCTTAAGACCTTATGCAGATTTTATAGTGTATTCACCCGAAGGATCTGCTTCGCACACCCAGAAATCATCAACTTCCTCTTTAAGCACCATTTTGTCTAAAAACCACTCTAATTCCTGGATCAACTCTACTTCCACTGAAAAAGGGCACTCCTCCACCGCCAGGACCACTGCCAATGACCACCTATCCATTCACCTAAATCCGCCACCAAAGCTAACTTATCTACCGTAAGAGGAAACAACCTAGGAAATTTTGTTTTTAAAGAGCCACCCTCCACCCAAGGATCCTCCCAAAATAGAGTTCCTCTCTCCCCTCACCCACTTTTGTTTTTGTTTTTTTATTTTTATTTTATAAAACCTCTCCAAGCCAGTTGTTATCCCCATGTCCCACCACCTCCTTCTCCAAGGAATTAACGTCTGCCCACCAGATTGAGCTTCTTCTACCACTCAGACCTAGATTCCCCTACCACCCCATACTTATAAAAAAGAATTTTATACCACATGGATTGTTGATCTATTCTCATTCTCCAAAGCCATTTTCCCAACATAGCCACCCTCTTCCCTCTCTCTACAAACTTTATCCCATGCTACCCAGTGTATTTTCCTTTTACCTTTCTCACCCCCATAAGAAGCATTTAAAGAGAGATTCAAATTTGGAAATGATACCCTTTGGAGCCTTGAAGAAGGAAAGATAGTCGATCGGGAGAGAGAACAAAACTGATTTTAGCAAAGTCACACACCCACCAAGAGATACATGTTTACTGTTCCAATTATAAATGCTGCCTCACCTTCTCTATCACCGGTTGCCAAGTACGTTTCTTCCTAAAACACTACAAAAAAAAGTCAAAATAGCGACCAAAATCTAGCGACTGATTCAATCGGTGGCCATTATCGACTGAAACTGTGACGGATTTAAGCATTTTCTATAAAGTTCAAAAATATTTAATATGCGACCGAATTTCCGACAGATATAGGTGGTCGCAAAAATTTGGTCGCTAAAATCAATCGCTAAACAAATAAGTTCAAAAGTCAATGGTTGTTGACTAATTTGCGAATGATTTTGGCGATCGATTTACTATAACGGTAATATGTTGAATATTTAGCGACCGAATACCTATTTCGATCGCAAAGCTGATTTATGAAAAAATGAAAATGGAGCAAACTACGACCGATTTCAACTTGGTCCCTAAAACGCGTAAATAAAAACAGTGACAGAATTGCTCCCGATTTCGTGTTATTGGTTTTGCGACCGATTCGATCTCTAAAATTACAATCCCTAAATCGCGACCTTCTTCTTTTTTCCCCCATTTATCTACTTTATCCTCTTGTACTCTCATGCGCAGCTCTTTCACTTCCCTTGCTCCGGCCACCACACCCCATTCCTGCTCCGACCGCGCCTCCACCAACTACACCAAAACGTCCGGTGAGCCACCACACCTTCTCTTTTTCTTTCTTTATTCCTCTCCTTTTCTCTCTCTCTGATTTCTCTCATACTCTATCCCTGTGGCGACTCCGGTGAGCCACCACACCACCGCCTCTGATGACACCATCACCACTGCACCGTGCCTCCGGTGAGCTCTGTTCTCATTCTTTATTTTTAAATTCAAACTCAAACCTCCATTTGCTTCTGGTGCCAATGGTTGTGGTTCCATCTGGTGTTAATGCTTCTGGGGTGCTTTAGCTTCTGGGTGCAATCACAGTTTGCTGGGCGATAAAACTTTGAGGTTTTGTTGGAGCTTTTGTCCTTAGACTTTGATGTTCTGGTGGTTTTTGTTGGTGTGGGAATGTACATTTAATTACGAATGTTTGGGGGTCTTCATTTAGTTGTATTGTCATAGTTTGTGCAACTATTTGGTAGACTTGGTTTTTTAGTTTACTGATACTAAAGGGGTATACGGGTGATGGCTTTACAAAATAGGTGGCCATTGTACATAAATTGATTACTTCTAGTTTAGGGTTCTAAGTTGAAACTTGTGCCTTTAGCCTAACTAGTGGTTTGTTTGATCCAGACCAGGGTAGATTCTTCATAAATAACTTCTCGTGCTAGGTATTCAGGACATGTTTTTAAAACTGTTTGTTCATGAGAATGTTGGATTGTGATGTATTGAGTGATTTTTGCAATGAAAGTCAACCAATGAGTAGCACTGGGATTATTGTAGAAAAAAAAGGGAATGCAATGGACTGGGATTATTGTTATAACTTTGTTCCTGTATGTTATTGCTTCTGTTTTATTCTAATTTTTATGTTTATAGTCTTAAAAAAATATTTTTGGTTTCGGCCTGTTTGATATTCTATTTTTTATATTTGTCATTCTGTTTGTTTTTGGCTCTTTGGTATTTAATTTGTGTAGCTATTATGTTTTCTTGATTGGTAATGTGACTAATTTCATTAATGCATGATAGGTCCTTGCTGCTATATTCTTCTGCTATATGTTGTATCCGGCTCCTCCCCTTATCCTTACTCGGTTCTGTGTTTTTTCTCTCAAGTATGTTGTCTCAACACTCTATTAATTTGTTATGTGGATTACCATATTGTTTTGTCAGTAGAAAGCTGAGATCAATAGGATGTGATCTTGTCCAAAAGGCAGAGTGTTAGTTGTGTGCTGATAATTTATAGTATATGCATGTGTTATATGAATTATCGTATTGTTTGTTTGTGGAGAGCTGAGCTCAAAAGGATGTGATCCTGTCCGAAAGGCAGGATGTTGGTTGTGTGCTGATAATTTATCGTTTATGCATGTGTTTGCAATTATGCGTTGTTTGTTAGTGGAGAGCGGAGCTCAATAGGATGTGATCCTGTCCGAAAGGCTGGATGCTGGTTGTGTACTGATAATTTAGAATTTATGCATGTTTTTGACAATTATACGTTACTTGTTAGTGGAGAGCAGAGCTCAATAGGATGTATATATGCTACAATATTTTATCTTAGTTCGTATTGAATTACGCTGCAATATATATAAGCTCAACTATTTTGAAATATTTATAGGTTAATGATTTTATTTTTTTGTTATAGTTAATTATTTACGAAAGCCTTAGTTTCCTATTTGAGATTCAATATTAATGAGCATGCATACCTTCTCAATGCACACATGCTCATTGTATTGAATCTTGAATTGTCCAAGTGGGACAGTTTTGGGGGAAACCTTTTTCACACTCGTATAATAGTCATTTCCATGTTCAAATGCCTCATATACTTGATGAAATATCGGTCTGATGCATTTCTTTTTGTTCTCCGGGTACATACTTGATCGCGGTGGATCTCACCATGCTCGTGTCGTGTACTTGGAGACCAATGGGAAATGTTGCCGAAATTTAGTTAAGTATAAGGCATTTGAATAAGGGAATAACCATTATTAACCGAGTGTGGTAAAGGTTTCTTCTCGAATGGGATAGATTCATACCTTGTCATAAGGAGGAGATTGATATAGATCTTGGAATGCACCATAACAATATAAGTGTCGTTGTAGGTTGCTTTGTCTACTTAATTGGCAGCAATGGAGATTCCAGAGAATCGGAAATGGATGTAGGACACCATCCTTCCTACGTGGATACTGTCCCTCCGGAGAAGTTCAACCAGATGCAGGACACCATCACCCAGCTGAACGCATAGCTTAGGGAGAAGAAGGAGAGGGAACGGGTGATTGCAGATCAAATTGTACATTTGACGAGGGGACACCAGCAGCTGATGCAGACGACCATGGAGCAGGTCCAGACACTGTGGTTGGTGTTGGAGCAGATGAGGATCCAGCCTCCAGTTTCTCATGGTGATGCTTCTACAGTTGTACCGCCTGCTGCTCCTCCAGTTCTGCCGCATCCTGCTACTGTTGTGTTGAGACCTCATAAGTCTAAGACACATTCAATGTGTAAATTCTCTAAGTTTTGATGATTCCAAATAGATTAAGTATGGTAATATTGAACCGTATGAAATTACTGATAAGTCTGATAAGTGTGCAGGAAGATAAACTTAAGGTCACTGTTGCCATATTTAGTGAATATGTGCAGAGTGTGCAAGTGAACACAGTCAACAAGTAATAAAGTGTGAGGAGTAATTGGATCTCAATGCAGTAATTGTAAATTACAAAGAAATGGTAAAATCAGTAAATGAAGGTTTTCAAACAGAATGGGTGACAACTAGGAAACTAATCCTCTGTAATCTTAACTGTAGGGTAATATATGCTTCAGGATGCTACATCATTTAGTCCATGAATTAAAATTTTCTTTCCAGCAGTAACAACTTTGTTTCATTAAATTCTTCTTATTTCTAAGTTCAAATTAAATTCACCCAGAGAAAGGTTAAGCACGTCCAGGTACTTAAAGACTTGAAGGCTATTCCTAGCTCATTCAACACAATTAATTTTTCAATTAGTTATTTAATCATTATCCTCTAAACAAGTCCACTAACTAAGTTTTTCCAAACTTAGCCAGCTAATATCTCATCTTAGTTGATCAATCCAAACTAAAATAACATTTACGCAGAGAAGAGGAAAATGAATAACATCCATTGCATAAATCACCCATAAGTATTGATTACAAATTCATAGTTCCTAGCTAAGGGAAATTAGCTCATAATGAGCTTAAAGACAAAAAAAAATTAATAATATGGAAAGTGAAGACATAAAATGTAAAAACGTAATTACATAGAGGACAGTGCTGAAAATGGTGGCTGTTGTACTCTGTACCAAGCTGACCCTAAAAGGAGGCTGGTATCTCACTATATGTACTAGTGTCCCCCAAGTAGGGTTTGCACCTTCTCTCTCATGTCTCACTTTTTGGTCTTTACAAAAATTCAAATATTAAAATAATCCTAGGCCCAATTCCCAAGTACACCCAGCTGTTGCCTTGCATTTTCTCTTTCTTCCTTTTAGGATAGCAATGTAAGTCTTTTGTCCTCTAGTGGATAGGAGCTGAACTGGAATTGTTTTTGTCTTGTAGTGAATCACTCCCCAGAAGTTGCAGCATTCCGTAGTAATTCAGAGAAGCTCCTTCAGCCATTTTGACCAATACAACCTGCTCAAAACTCAAACAATTCTTCAGCAATAATATTTCAGAATTCAAAGTCTTTTTCAGCATTTTAAAAGTTGAACACAAATATTTGTAAGCACAACAAAACTAGATGAGGGCTTGGGTGCATTTACCAATTATCCTTAGGACAAAAGGATGAGGGCTCACCAGATTATCTTCCTAAGAAAAGGGGATTAACACACTTTTGGATTTGTTACATCACTCTGTTAACTCCGCTTCATGTTCTTGTTGGTGTTTCACTCAATCATCATTCACATGCAACTCTATCATAGGCGTGACAAATATCTACCAATCAAAAACACAAACACATATTGCACACAGCAAGAGGGCTTTATTGTGTGTAATGGGGCTAAGGCTCAAGTGTGGAATGATTTGGATAGTAGCTTAATTAGGTGGAGTTCAAGGTCTCTAGCCCAAATCAACCCCCCAAACTTAGGCAATTCTATAATTCTGTTCACATTTTTTATGACAAGGAGGGGTACTTGAATTGATTTTTTATCTTCGAGTTTTTTTTTTGAATAACGAATAAAGGAAGGAAAGGCCACTTGAGTGTAAATACACTTTGCAGTTTCTTCAGTTTCACTTTTTCATTTGGTGCCTTTTCCTTTCCTTCTTTTGTTGCATAGGTACCCTCCTCCAAACTAATATTAATGGTTGTCCTCAACCATTTTGGTAAGGATCCACATTCAGATGATACTTTAAAAAAAATCCCAAACTCCACCTAAATAGGATATTACATTGTTTTTCAGGGAAAATGGGCTTGTAATGTGGCTTACTTCAAACAAGAAAGTATCAGGCTCAAAGGGGTTCACAAAGGATATTATTGCAGGGTTGGCCTTTTAAGTTTTAGTAGCGAAAACAAGAAAAAATTTTCCTCAAACTATTTTGTGTTCAATCAATCACAAATATAAGGCAAGTTCTACAGAGTAAACATATGAATGGAATAAATGATGAAGGAATATGTTGAAGCCCAAAAGCTCACAGGATTTATGCTGTAGAGTGCTACAACATCTGATTTAATCTCACACACCCCCAAACTAAGGTTGGAATCTAACGAAAACTTCACCCTCTATTCTTTGGATAAGGGTCCCTGAAACCTAATTCCCCCATTGATTGGTGACTTTGTACGCAGTGCTTCTTTTAAGTCCATTTTGAGTTAGGGGTTATGTGGTGAGAAAGGATTAATCCAGGGTGCTAAAGTGTTGCACAAGCATTAAAGCATAAACAAACAGAGTGTCTTCATCAGATGCACATGGACAACAAACACTATTCATTCATTCATTCATTCAAATTTTTCTGTCCAAAAAGGCCCCCAACTGCATCATTAATCATTAATCAGTTTGACACGGTGGGGGCATGACCACACCTCATTCACAAGAAAATTAAAACAAACAAACAACCCTATTCCACTATACCCATTATCCAAAAAAGAAATTAAACTACTAAGAGGGACATAAAAAGAAATCCTGATAATCTGATGCTGCAACATGCTACATCACCTTGGGTGATACTTTTGCTCATGGCTGAGCCAGACGAGAACTGCTCCTTCTCCCACCAGACTTGGCTAGTTGCTGCATTGTAGGCTTGTTGGTTGCATCCACCTCATGGGTAATGGCCACCTCAGGGCTTACATCTCCTGCTACCTCCGCAACCTCCCCTTCACCAGTTTAGGCTTGAGCTTTTACAGTCTTGGAAGATTTGAGGGTCTCCAATTTTTTGTCTAAGAGGCATATCATCCTCAGAATCTTCACTAGTCTCAGCATTAGCCTTTTCAGCTTCCCTTTCAGTCCTTGTTGGAGGTGAGGCGGGATTCCTTTGTGGTGGAGGTAGTGTCCAGTCAGAGAGGACTTCATTGTTGTTCACAGAATGCTCACTTGCAGTAGGGTTCACAGGTGGGTTCTCAGGCTCATTATCTGGCACAGGGGGGTTTTCAGGCTCAGGTTGCTTTGCTGGTTCAGGGGTAGAGTGCTTGAATGGTTCAAAAATAGCTTCAGGGAACAAGTGAGGATAGGTGCATTGTCTCAGCTTGTTGATTCCAAGGGTCCTTTCCTGCCACAAGTGTTGTTCTTTGGAAATTTCCCAAAAGAGTTGTTGCTGCTTCATATTATGCTGCAGCATTTGGTAGCATAAGTCAATTTTCTTCTCCAAACCCTCTGAGTGATCCTTCTGCCCAGAAGGTGATTCTTGTGTAGCCACCTTTGAAGTTGACCCCGTAAACCTCTTGATTTCTTGCCAATCTACAGCTCCCTTGTTTGCAATGACCTCCTCTCCTGGATTTGCTTTTACTCCACTCCTCAAACATAGAGAAGTGAACAATTAGGGGAAAAACAAAAGCCCTTTCAGCTTGAAAGAACAGGTAATGATTTCCTTCTCTATTAGCTTCCCCAAATGGATCTTCTTCCCCTTTAGGATGCAATAGAGGATAACGAGCCTCTCCTTGCTAACTGTTTCCAAGTGAGCAGTGGGGAGTATCTTGTGCCTTATGATGTGATACCAAACTTTGGCTAAGGGGGTGAGGTTAGGCCTTGCAATCTTCCAATTATCATCTTGCTTGATCCATTCAACACCTTCCACCGTGACTTCCTTCATCATGTCATTGAGGGTAGTTTCTTCAACTCATTCTAGCTCAGTGCTGTACTCATCCTTAACCTCGTTAAACCCCCAGCGTCTGTTCAGAGTGGGAGTAGAGAACGAGACCTTGGACCTCCTTGGGTGAGCTGCAAATTTATTTCATTGATGGGTGTCAATCAACTTAGCCACCTCTTCAGTGAGACCGTAATGGTCAGTATCAAGGAGGAAGAAACCTTTTTCCAAATGGAATCTCCTGTTCTTAATCTTATTTTCATACATCAATCTGCTCTCCTCATCCCCAAAGTTTTGCCAAAATCCTGAGAGGAAAAAGAAGAAAGAAAGGCCATGGGTTTCTTGGAAGCTTGGATGTTTGATATTCCCATGATATTTGAAGTGGGTGAAAGTGGGTTAGGTTGATGTTGACAGATAGTGATGGGATGAGTGAGACAGAAGGTATGAGAAGTAGGGTCAAGTGTGGGGTTAGGGTAGAGAAGACATGGGCTTTAGTAGAGGGCAGAAGGTTGAGGTGAGAGGTTGGGGATGGATGTGAGTGGTGGAAAGGATGGTGGTCATTAATGGGTGGTTAGGGACAACTTTCATTCCCCACGATTTATGTAACTCCTCCCCCCAAAACCGTTCAGCTTTTAAAATTGGAAATTTGAAAATTATTGCTTTCCACCTTGGGCTTGCGTGCTGTCCCAACCATCACCTTTTAACGTCTCTGTTAACTGGGCCTGATGTGAGCACACCACCCACCTTTTCCAGCACAACCTTGGGCTTAAAATGCTTCAGTCTGTACTCACATGTTAGAAGCATTTATTTATTATAAAATAGCACTAACTAAACTAATTAAACTGAATAAAACCAATTAACTGAAATTAAAAGACAAAGAAAAGGATATAAGCTGGGCTGCCTCCCAGTAGCACTTAGTTTAATGTCCTCAGCCTGACTCCACACTTGTGGCTAAGGGTCTGAAAGATGGATGGTGGCCTTCATTCTTGCACAAGACTCACGCCAATATTGCTTCTCCCTTTGGCCATTGAATTTGAACTCTCTTCCAGAGCTATCATCCAACAATTCCACAGCTCCATTAGGGTATACCTTGACCAATTTAAATGGTCCAGGCCACATTGATTTCAATTTCCCAGGGAACAGTTTCAGTCTGGAATTGAACAACAGCACTTGCATGCCTTCAACTAGTTCTGTGGGTTGGGTTTTCTGATCATGCCAGGCCTTGACCTCGCTCTTGTATGCTTCAGCATTTTCATAGGCAAAGAGCCTAAACTCTTCAAGTTCATTCAGCTGCAACATTCTTGCTTCTCCACCTGCTTGTGCATCAAAATTCAACTTCTTAATGGCCCATAATGCCTTGTGTTTCAGCTCTATTGGTAAATGGCAAGCTTTGCCATAAACCAATCTGTAAGGGGACATGCCAATTGGGGTCTTGAAAGCAGTCCTATAGGCCCAGAGAGTATCATCTAAGTGTAAGGACTAATCCTTTCTAGAGGGAGTCACCATTTTCTCAAGGATTCTTTTGATATCTCTGTTAGACACTTCATCTTGACCACTTGTCTGAGGGTGATAGGCAGTAGCCACCTTGTGTTTCACTCCATATTTCGCAAGCAAGTTAGCAAACAACTTGTTGCAAAAATGAGCGCCTTCATCACTGATTATAGTTCTAGGAGTGCCAAACCTGGTGAAAATATTCTTGTGCAGGAACATTGTGACTACTCTAGCATCATTGGAGGTCGAAGCTATTGCTTCCACCCATTTGGACATATAGTCTACTGCAACTAAGATGTAAACATTTCCATAAGACACAGGGAAAGGTCCCATGAAGTCTATTCCCCACACATCAAACAATTCAATCTCCAAAATGGTGTTAAGTGGCAGTTCTTGTCTGTTGGAAATATTTCACACCCTCCGACATCTATGACAATTCTTGGCATACTCATGAGTATCTTTGAACAAAGTAGGCCAAAAGTACCCTGATTGCAGGACCTTTGCAGCAGTTCTTTTTCCTCCAAAGTGACCACCATAAGGAGCGGCATGGCAATCACTAAGGATATCTTGCATTTCTTCCTCAGCAACACATCTCATGATCTGATCCTGTCATCTTTTATACAGGAAGTGTTCATCCCAGTAAAAATGCTTAGCTTGATGTAAAAACCTCCTTCTCTGTTGATTGTTCATTTCCACTGGAATTATCCCCCTGACCAGAAAGTTCACCATGTCTGCGTACCAGGGTGCTTCAACATCCTCTATCAACAGAAGGTGCTCATCAGGGAAATTCTCCTTGATTTCTTTTTGAGGTTTGGCTTCTTCTCCTTGAACAATTCTGGAGAGATAATCAGCTACATGGTTTTCAATACCTTTCTTGTCCTTAATTTCCAAATCAAATTCTTCAAGCAATAGGTCCCATCTGACAAGCCTTGGCTTTGCATCCTTCTTGTCAATAAGGTATTTGATGACTGCATGATCTGTGTACACCACAACTTTGGTTCCCACCAAATATGGTCTGAATTTGTCAAAAGCAAACACAACTTCCAGCAACTATTTTTATGTAGTAGTGTAGTTGATTTGAGCATCAATGAGGGTCTTGCTAGCATAATAGATAGTGTGAAAATTCTTGTTATGCCTTTGACCTAGCACAACCCCCACTGCAAAGTCATTTGCATCACACATTAACTCAAATGGCTTATCCCAATCTGGGGCTACTATTACAGGGGCAGTGATCAAAGCCCTCTTCAAAATTTCAAAAGTTGATAAGCACTCATCTGTGAAGTCAAATGCACTATCATGCTCCAGCAATTTGCACGGTGGCTTTGATATTTTAGAAAAATATTTAAAGAATCTCCAATAAAATCCAGCATGGCCTAGAAAACTTCTGATGCCCTTGACAGAATAAGGTGGGGGAAGTTTTTCAATCACCTCAATCTTAGCTTTGTCCACTTCTAGACCCTTCTTTGACACTTTGTCGCCCAAGACAATGCTTTCCTTGACCATGAAATGACATTGTTCCCAATTCAAAATTAAATTGGTTTCTTCACATCTGTCCAGTACCTACTCTAAGTTGTTCAACCATCCCAGGAATGAATCCCCAAATACTGAAAAATCATCCATGAAAATCTCCATAGTTTTTTCAATGAAATCTGAAAATATAGTCATCATGCATCTCTGAAAAGTTCCTGGAGCATTACAGAGCCCAAAAGGCATTCTTCTGAAGGAAAATGTACCATATGGACAAGTAAAAGTGGTCTTCTGGTGCCACTGCTATCTCATTATAACCTGAATAACCATCTAGGAAGCAATAAAATTCTCCCCAGACAACCTATCAAGCATCTGATCAATGAATGGTAGTGGAAAGTGATCCTTCCTTGTGGCTTTGTTCAGCTTTCTATAATCCATACATATCCTCCACCCTGTGACTGTCTTTGTGGGAATAAGTTCATTCTTTTTATTCTTCACCACAGTGACTCCTCCTTTCTTTGGAACACAATGCACAGGGCTATCCCACACACTATCTGAGATGGGGTAAATATTTCCTGCATCAAGCCATTTGATGATTTCCTTCTTCACTACTTATTTCATTATTGGACACAGTGGGGGCATGACCAGACCCCATTCACAAGAAAATTAAAACAAACAGACAACCCTATTCCACTATACCCATTATCCAAAACAGAAATTAAACTACTGAGAGGGACATAAAAAGAAATCCTGATAGTCTGATGCTGCAGCATGCTACAGCACCTTGGGTGATACTTTTGCTCATGGCTGAGCCAGATGAGAACTGCTCCTTCTCCCATTAGACTTGGCTAGTTGCTGTATTGTAGGCTTGCTGGTAGCTTCCACCTCCTTGGTAATGGCCACCTCAGGGCTTACATCTCCTGCTACCTCCACAACCTCCCCTCCACCAGTTTGGGCTTAAGCTTTTGCAGTCTTGGAAGATTTAAGGGTCTCGATTTTTTTGTCTCAGAGGCATATCATCCTCAGAATCTTCACTAGTCTCGGCATTATCCTTTTCAGCTTTCCTTTCAGCCCTTGTTTTCCTAATCATGGGAGGAGCTGTGTGCTTGATTCTTCCCTTCTTGGGTGGAGGGGGGCCTTCAACTGCTGCAGCATCAGCCATCTTTTCCTTGCCTCTGTTGGTGCCACTTGGTTGTGTTGGAGGTGAGGTAGGATTCCTTTGTGGTGCAGGTAGTGTCCAGTCAGAGCTGGCTTCATTGTTGTTCATAGAATGCTCACTTGAAGTAGGGTTCAGAGGTGGGTTCTCAGGCTCATTATCAGGCACAGGGGGGTTTTCGGGTTCAGGTTGCTTTGGAGGTTCAGGGGTAGAGTACTGGAATGGTTCAAAAATAGCTTCAGGGAACAGGGGAGGATAGCTGCCTTGTCTCAGCTTGTTGATTCCAAGGGTCCTTTGTTGCCACAAGTGTTGTTCTTTGGAAACTTCCAAAAAGAGTTGTTGCTGCTTCATATTATGCTGCAGCATCTGGTAGCATAAGTCAATTTTCTTCTCCAAACCCTCTAAGCGATCCTTCTGCCCAAAAGGTGGTTCTTGTGTAGCCACCTTTGAAGTTGACCCCGTAAACCGCTTGATTACCAGCCAATCTACAGCTCCCTTGTTTGCAATGACCTCCTCTCCTGGCTTTGCTTTTACTCCACTCCTCAAACACAGAGAAGTGATCAGTGAGGGGAAAAACAAAAGCCCTTTCAAATTCAAAGCACATGAAATGATTTCCTTCTCTATTAGCTTCCCCAAACGGATCTTCTTCCTTTTTAGGATGCAATAGAGGAGAACGAGCCTCTCCTTGTTAACTGTTTCCGAGTGAACAGTGGGGAGTATCTTGTGCCTTATGACGTGATACCAAACTTTGGCTAAGGGGGTGAGGTCAGGCCTTGCAATCTTCCAATTATCATCTTGCTTGATCCATTCAGCACCTTCCACTGTGACTTCCTTCATCATGTCATTGAGGGTAGTTTCTTCAACTCCTGCTAGCTTAGTGTTGTACTCATCCTTAACCTCCTTAAACTCCCAGCGTCTGTTCAGAGTGGGAGCAGAGAACGAGACCTTGGACCCCCTCACCAAGACATACTTCTATTGGGGAGAGGTGAGGTTTGATTAAAACACCCTCACAAATAGAGCTATGGGATCCCTGGGGTGAGCAGCAAATCTCTTTCATTGATGGGTGTCAATAAACTTGGCCACCTCTTCAGTGAGACCGTAATGGTCAGTATCAAGGAGGAAGAAACCTTTTTCCAAATGGAATCTCCTCTTCTTAATCTCAATTTAATACTTCAATTTGCTCTCCTCATCCACAAAGGTTTTGTCAAAATCCTCAGAGGAAAAAGAAGAAAGAAGGACCACGGGTTTCTTGGAAGCTTGGGTGTTTGATTTTCCCATGATATCTGAAGTAGGTGAAAGTGGGTTAGGTTGATGTTGACATACAGTGATGGGATGAGTGAGACAGAAGGTATGAGAAGTAGGGTCAAGTGTGGGGTTGGGGCAGAGAAGACAATGGCTTTAATAGAGGGCAGAAGGTTGAGGTGAGAGGTTGGGGATGGATGTGAGTGGTGGAAAGGATGGTGGTCATTAATGGGTGGTTAGGGACAACTTTCATTTCCCACGATTTCCGTAACTCCTCCTCCCAAAATCGTTCAGCTTTTAAAATTGGAAATTTAAAAATTATTGCTTTCCACCTTGGGCTTGCATGATGTCCCAACCATCACCTTTTAACGTCTCTATTAACTGGTCCTGATGTAACCACACCACCCACCTTTTCCAGCACAACCTTGGGCTTAAAATGCTTCAGTCTGAACTCACATTTTAGCAGCATTTATTTATTATAAAATAGCACTAACTAAACTAATTAAACAGAATAAAACCAGTTAACTGAAATTAAATGACAAAGAAAAGGATATAAGCTGGGCTGCCTCCCAATAGCGCTTGGTTTAATGTCCTCAGCCTGACTCCACACTTGTGGCTAAGGGTCTGAAAGATGGATGGTGGCCTTCATTCTTGCACAAGGCTCACGCCAATATTGCTTCACCGTTTGGCCATTGACTTTGAACTCTCTTCCAGAGCTTTCATCCAACAATTCCACAGCACCATGAGGGTATACCTGGACCAATTTAAATGGTCGAGACCACCTTGATTTCAATTTCCCAGGGAACAATTTCAGTCTAGAATTGAACAAGAGCACTTGCATGCCTTCAACTAGTTCCCTGGGTTGGGTTTTCTGATCATGGCAGGACTTGACCTCGCTCTTGTATGCTTCAGTATTTTCATAGGCAAAGAGCCTAAACTCTTCAAGTTCATTCAGCTGCAACATTCTTGCTTCTCCAGCTGCTTGTGCATCAAAATTCAACTTTTTAATGGCCCACATTGCCTTGTGTTTCTGCTCTATTGGTAAATGGAAAGCTTTGCCATAAACCAACCTGTAAGGGGACATGCCAATGGGGGTCTTGAAAGCATCATGTAGGCCCAGAGAGCATCATCTAAGTGTAAGGACTAATCCTTTCTAGAGGGAGTCACCATCTTATCAAGGATTCTTTTGATCTCTCTGTTAGACACTTCATTTTGATCACTTGTCCGAGGGTGATAGGCAGTAGCCACCTTGTGTTTCACTCCATATTTCGTAAGTTAGCAAACATCTTGTTGCAAAATTGAGAGCCTTCATCACTTATTATAGTTCTAGGAGTGCCAAACCTAGTGAAAATATTCTTGTGCACGAACATTGTGACTACTCTGGCATCGTTGAAGGGCGAAGCTACTGCTTCCACCCATTTGGACACATAGTCTACTACAACTAAGATGTAAGCATTTCCATAGGACACAGGGAAAGGTCCCATGAAGTCTATTCCCCACACATCAAACAATTCAATCTCCAAAATGGTGTTAAGTGGCAGTTCTTGTCTGCTGGAAATATTTCCCACCCTCCGACATCTATCACAATTTTTGGCATACTCCTGGGCATCCCTGAACAAAGTATGCCAAAAGTACCCTGATTGCAGGACCTTTGCAGCAATTATTTTTCCTCCAAAGTGACCATCATAAGGAGCGGCATGGCAATCACTAAGGATATCTTGCATTTCTTCCTCAGTAACACATCTCCTCAAGATTTGATCCTGGCATCTTTTATCCAGAAAGGGTTCATCCCAGTAAAAATGCTTAGCTTGATGTAAAAACCTCCTTCTTTGTTGATAGTTCATTACCACCGGAATTATCCCCCTGACCAGAAAGTTCACCATGTCTGCGTACCAGGGTGCTGTAACATCCTCTATCAACAGAAGGTGCTCATCAGGGAAATTCTCCTTGATTTCTCTTTGAGGTTTGGCTTCTTCTCCTTCAACAATTCTGGAGAGATAATCAGCTACCTGGTTTTCAATACCTTTATTGTCCTTGATTTCCAAATCAAATTCTTGAAGCTATAGGACCCATCTGATAAGCCTTGGCTTTGCATCCTTCTTGTCAATAAGGTATTTGATGACTGCATGATCTGTGTACACCACAACTTTGATTGCCACCAAATGAGGTCTGAATTTGTCAAAAGCAAACACAACTGCCAACAACTTTTTTTTTATGTAGTAGTGTAGTTGATCTGAGCATTAATGAGGGTCTTGTAGCATAATAGATAGTGTGAAAAATCTTGTTATACCTTTGACCTAGCACAACCCCCACTGCAAAATCACTTGCATCACACATTAACTCAAATGACTTATCCCAATCTAGGGCTACTATTACAGGGACAGTGATCAAAGCCCTCTTCAAAGTTTCAAGAGCTAATAAGCACTCATTTGTGAAGTCAAATGCACTATCATGCTCCAGCAATTTGTATAGTGGCTTTGATACTTTGGAAAAATCTTTAATGAATCTCCAATAAAATCCAGCATGGCCTAGAAAACTTCTGATGCCCTTGACAGAATTAGGTGGGGGAAGTTTTTCAAACACCTCAATCTTAGCTTTGTCCACCTCTAGACCCTTCTTTGACACTTTGTCGCCCAAGACAATGCCTTCCTTGACCATGAAATGACATTTTTCCCAATTCAAAACTAAATTGGTTTCTTCACATCTGTCCAGTACCTGCTCTAAGTTGTTCAACCATCCCAGGAATGAATCACCAAATACTGAAAAATCATCCATGAAAATCTCCATAGTTTTCTCCATGAAATCTGAAAATGTAGCCATCATGCATCTCTGAAAAGTTGCTGGAGCATTGCAGAGCCTTAAAGGCATTCTTCTGAAGGCAAATGTACCATATGGACAAGTAAAAGTGGTCTTCTGGTGCTACTGCTATCTAATTGTAACCTGAAATCTAGGAAGCAATAAAATTCTCTCCCAGACAACCTATCAAGCATATGATCAATGAATGGTAGTGGAAAGTGATCCTTCTTTGCGGCCTTGTTCAACTTTCTATAATCCATACATATCCTCATCCCTGTGACAGTCCTTGTGGGAATAAGTTTATTCTTTTCATTCTTCACCACAGTGACTCCTCCCTTCTATGGAACATATTGCATAGGGCTATCCTACACACTATCTGATATGGGGTAAATGATTCCTGCATCAAGCCATTTGATGATTTCCTTCTTCACTAATTCTTTCATTATTGGATTTAATCGTCTCTGGCCTTCAATAGAATTATTGGCATTTTCTTACAACAAGATTCTATGCATACAAAGACTAGGACTGATTCCACTAATATCTGCCATTTGCCATCCAATATCCTTCTTGTGCCTCTTCAAAACTGAAAGGAGATTATCTTCTTGCTCAAAAGTTAAGAAGGAAGAAATGATGATTGGAAGAGTTTCATGTTCTCCAAGATAGGAATATTTCAGATGAGAAGGTAGTTGTTTTAGTTCAAAGGTGGGAGGTCTTTCAATAGAGGGAACATTCTCCTTCAAGGTGTCTACAGTTAATTCCAAAGGTTCATATTTTCTGACCCAAGATCTTTGTGCCAACTTTTCTTCAACAAGCAGCTTCAGCTCTTCATTTCCAGAATCAGTTTCTTCGCACATTTCAAACTTTGATTCTAAGCCTTGCCCTGTTGCTAAAAGTTGCTCTTGCAAAAGGGATTCAATACTAGTAATAACATAAAAGCTTTCCATCTCTTCATCAGGATATTGCATTGCATTAAAGACATTGAAAGTAACTTGCTGGTCATTTACCCTCATAGTAAGCTCTCCTTTCTGTACATCTATCAATGTTCTTCCAATTGCCAGAAAGGGTCTTCCATAGATGATTGGTACTTCCTTATCAGCCTCAACGTCAAGGATAATAAAGTCTACTGGAAACACAAATCTGTCTACTTTGATTAGGACATCCTCAATCTTTCCTTCTGCGTAAGCAATGGATCTATCAGCAAGTTGCTGAGACACAATGGTAGGCCTGGCTTCACCAATTCTCAGTTGCTTGAAAATGGACATAGGCATCAGATTAATGCTAGCTCCAAGATCACACAAAGCTTTTCCACAATAAGTATTCCCTATAGAACAAAGGATTGTCAAACTGCCTGGATCTTTCATTTTCTGAGGAACTTTGTTTTGTAACAACTGGCTACACTCCTTTGTCATTGCCACTGTTTCAAATTCTCCCAATCTCTTTCTCTTGGTAAGAATGTCTTTCATCAATTTGGTGTAGTTCGGCATCTGCTTCAGAGCTTCAACCAGAGGTATGTTGATGTGCAGCTGCTTTAGAATTTCCAGAAATTTGTTAAACTGTTTCTCTTGAGCTGCTTTTTTCAACCTTTGTGGAAACGGAGGAGGAGGCCTCTCTGGAATCAACATAGGCTCAGTCCACTTAGAAGTGACCTGCACTGTATCTTCAGGCAGTGGAACTGAGTCATGCTTAGACTTCTCTGTTTCATCTGGTTTTGTTGGCTTTTTTCCCTGCTGCTTAGGTGCTACATCATACTGTAGCTCTTTGCCACTTCTTAAATTTATGGCTTTAACTTGCTCCATCCCTTTATCAATTGAGGAAGATGGAGACTCTGTGGAAGCAGGTAAGGTACCAGCAGGTCCATTAGCTAATGCAGTGGCCAACTGACCTACTTGGTTCTCCAAATTTCTTACAACATCTCCTTGATTCTGGATCTGAGCCTTAGTTTCAGTCATGAAAGCTTTCAACATAGCTTCCAAAGATGATTCCATTGCAGGGGCTTGATTCTGATGCTACTGGTTGTTCTGTCCCTGTTGTTGGTGTTGTTGTGGAGAATTTCCAACTGAGGAATTCAATGCGTTGTTGTAATTCCCATAATTGAAATTTGGGTGTTGTTTCCAACCAGGATTGTAGGTGTAACACCCTTCTCGGGCGCTACATTGTCTATGACATTTCTATTTTTTTATAAGACCGAGTAAAGCGGAAAATATTTATTTTGCCAAAAATACGGGTTTATTTTTTTCCTTTTATCTTTCGCAATAATACCATACATAGTATTTAACATATAACATCAACTTATGCATCAATATTATACAAACCAAGTTCCAAGTATCATCAATCATACATATTCAGAAAGAAGACGGAAATACCAATGCCAGTAAATAACAATAGACTGAAATATGTTTATAATAATAATATCTTTAGAGACATAGCTCCACAAAATATAACATAGACATGAGACTGGCCAGACACAAAATACTGAAAAAAAATCCATTATACTAAATCCCTCGAGACTGTGTCCATGTCTCCAAGTATACTCAAACTCCAGCGATGTGTGATGGAGAAACAGTGTTGTCGTCATCTTCGTCCAACGCAAGATAGAAAACAATAAACTAGAAAATACAGAAATGAGGTGAGATTTCCATTCATCTTACACTTAACGCAGACATGCAGTGGTACAACACACATGTACGTACAAATATCAATAAACAATTATATCATCCATTGCAACATAAATAATAATATTTTACAACAACATAATCACAAGGCACCGCTTTTCCTAGATAAGAGACATCTACGACTCGAAGAATGACCTTTGATCCCCTATACCATGGTTTTAACAAATAGTCGGAGAGAGTTGTTTGGAGGATTGTTCCGGACTACGCCAGCCTTGGGCAATAGAATGCGTCCAGAGTCATCAACATGCACATTGGCTTTTTCGGGAACATCCTACACTACCAGAAAATACATAGTGTCTTGTAGAGTATGTCGGTGTATTGCAAGATCACCATGCCACAAAAGAGCAACCAACTGGGCCTATATGAGTATTTCATACCTCGACACCCCCAAGCATCAATAGATCGTCACTACGAAATTCGCACCCATATTAAAGTGTTAGCTCAATCTCCTAGGCACAACGACCTTACAGAACATAGTTTCACTATGTGTTTAGGCAAACTTTGTCGAAAATGCATTCTTATCGTCTATCCATCAGATGACATAGTTTGATTCCATCAGAATCCTTTCAACGTACTGTAACAGATGCTAGATGTCCTTAAGTCCGAATCACTGGTACTTAATCATCAAGCTAAAGTTCTCAAGTAACCTTTCATCTTTGTGCAAAGTTTTCTTAGAATACTTGATTGCAAATCCTAGCACATTATGATATTGGAACATAGGTCCAACTATTTATTTCTCTGTACTTTTCTAGTTGAGCCTTTTTCTTCGGCTTTCGATAAAACAAATCATTCTGAGTCCATTAAATTTTATGGAATATGGATAATAAATTATCGATACTTTATGAAATAAGGTCGTGTTCCACCCCACATCATAAATTATTACGTTCATACTTTCACTAAGTCGTTCTTGACTTATGTTTTTAAATTTTAGAGTAAATCTCGTCTTTGAAGACAAAAATCCCTTTGGATTAAAACCAAAACCTTTATATAAAATCAAATCCATTTTCAAGAATAATTTCCCTTAAAGATACATAGGTATCAATTTCTCCAAAACATGGGCAGGGTCCAACTAGTAAATTCTGTAATTACAGGAATGCTGTCATATAGCTTCCTGGTTTATCAGTGACCGGTTGCTTTGCTTAAGACAGTGGATGGCTGGATGAGAAATTTTGTGTGGTCAGGGGATGTGGACACAATGAAAACAGTGACCGTGGCTTGGAAAACTTGTTGTTCTCCTAATTGTGATGGAGGTCTGGGTTTGAAATCTATTGTTTCTCTTAATTAAGGAGCTGTTTTAAAGCTCAGTTGGGAAATCATGCATTCTAATAGCCAATGGGCCACTTTCCTAAAAGCTAGATTCATAAGAAGGGGTGTTCCTATTAAATATCATGTTAGATATTCTATAATCCCTGTTGTAAAGTCTCAGCTCACTTTGATGGAAGATCATACGGCTTGGATACTAGGGGATGACAGAAACATAAATTTCTGGAAGGATAGATGGTTGGACCATCCTTTGACAGAAATGATGAGCATCCCTGCTTCTGTTTCAATGTCTCTCCATGCGCCTGTTTCTGATTTCATATTGAATGGCCAGTGGAGCCTTCCTCAGATTCTAATTGACAGGTTTCCAGACTTGATGAGCAGGATCAGTGATCAACAAATTCCTTCTTTCCATGACTGTGATCAGCCAGTATGGATTGATTCTGATTCTGGTTTGTTAAACTTCAAGGAAGCTTTTAGTCTCTATCAGCCTCATGGACAGTGTAAGCACTGGGGGAAACAAATTTGGTCATTAAGCATACCTCCCTCAAGGTCTTTTTTAGCATGGAGGATAATTCACAATAAACTACCAAGGGATGTGTGACTGTTTCAATGTGTAGTTTGTGTGGTGCACATGAGGAATCAACTATCCATCTGTTTTTTGAATGTAAATTTACTGTTCAGCTTTGGTTATGGTTGCAGGGCAGATTGAATCATTCTATCGACTACTCTTCTCCAATTAACATTTTAAAGATCTGTGATTCAAACTGCAGTACTCGGCTAAGGGATGTCTACCTAGCTGTTGTTCTTGATTCAGTGGTCAATCTGGTTTTTTAGAAATCAAAGTAGATTTAATAATGTTTCGGTTAGTTGGAAGTCCACCTGTACACTAATCAAAACATATACTTCCTTAGCTGGATCTTGCTCTAAGGGCCACATGTTTAACTCAATTGATGAGTTCCAAGTCCTTAAGAATTTTGTTGTGACAACTCATGCCCCAAAACCTCCTTCTATCAAGCAAGTTGTTTGGCTCCCACCATCCTTTGGTTGGTTAAAATGCAACACGGATGGGGCTGCCAATAGTTATCCAGGACATGCTGGTAGTGGTGGAATTTTCAGAAACTCAAACGGTGTGGCTATTGGTTGTTTTCCTTCATATGTTGGTATTGCATATGCTCTCTATGCTGAACTTTTTGCTATTATACTTGCTATTGAAAAAGCTTCTAAGGAAGGGTGGAGAAATTTTTGGCTAGAATGTGACTCTACATTAGTCACTACTGCCTTCAAATCTTATTCTTTGGTTCCTTGGAGGATTAGAGGGAGATGGAGAAATTGTATGCATCTGGCTTCTAAACTGAACTTAATCTGTTCTCATATTTACAGAGAAGGCAATAGCTGTACGGATAAGCTAGCATCTTTGGGTGCTAATAGCTCTGGTTATACTTGGTGGAATTCAGTTCCAAATTTTATAAATTGTGAGTTCCATTGAGATAGGTTAGGATTACCTTTTTACAAATTTAGATAATTCTTCCATGGGTTTTGGCTCAGTCCCCCCATGTTTTCCTTGTATTCTTTATTCTATTTTATTAATATTTAGGGGTGCTGCAGATGATTGGTAGAGTCTGGGGTGCCAACATAGTTGGGATACCTTTCTCTATAGTGATGCCTCTGCATTCCTAACCTTTCATTAAAAAAAAAATCCTTAAAACGTTAAACAACGATTTCGCCGCTTTTTACTGAATTTAGGCCTAAAAGTCCTACTTTTGAAGATATGGTTCTTCACCTCAAATGTATTATTCTCCTAGGTTATAATACTCATATGAAAATGTTGAAACACTGATTTTACATCATTTATACGAAATTCCTAAGAATTTGACCGTACGTCGTTAATTTTGTAAATCGCGTAAATCATTTTTCGACGATTTTACACTCTAATAGTCCAAAACTCATTTTGGAGTTTTAGAACCGTTTTATAAGCATGAAAAACAGTTTCTAACTGTCCAATTACATTTATTATCTAAAATTACATTTTAGTCCCTAAACTTTCATTAATTACAAAATAGTCCTTATTCACTTAAAGCCTTATAACTTTTTATTTATAACTCCAAATCACACCAAACCAACTTCTTTAGAAATATTTTTCAGTTGCCCTCAAATTTTCCATAAATCACTTTTCTGCCCCAAATATTTTTCAATAATTGAAAAAAGGTCCTTTTTCACCAAAAAGCTTATAACTTTTTATGTATTAATCCAATTAACACCAAACCAATTTCTATGTTTTTGTCTCATCAAGGACTACAATATTAACATTCAAGAACATGAATTTCAGTGCAGCCACTGAAATTCTCAGAAATTGCAATATAGTCCCTAAGGATTCATAAATCCATAACTTTCAAGAGGTTGGAGGCGTGGGTTTCTGGGGAGGAATGGGTAAAATGATATCATCGGACACTTGAAATTACAATGAGGAAATAAGGGTATTTTGGACTTTTCACTTAAAAAGTCATCATTACATGCATTTAATGCATGGTGACTAACCCCTATGACTCACCCCCTTGAGTAATTACAAATGAGTCATTGTTCCTATCCTTCTGGGGTCGGGTTTTGTCTCTGCACCTCCGTTCTCGATTCCGTCGATCCCTGATCGTCGAGTATTCGCCCGAATATCGTATTATAACCTATTTATTTTGAAAATTTTCAAAATAACCACAATGGTTGGAAATAAAATATAAACCTTAACTGTTTCGTTCTCGGGTTAAAATTAGGTTTTCTGGCCAGTAAAATCGTATTGTCAGTGAAAACGCAGACCGGGTTTCGTCTGAGTTTTAAACCTAAATTTTTTATCGTAAGATTCTACCATAAGGTAGAGTATAACTATGATTTTATTTTATTAAAAATCATTTTCTAGATCTAATATAAAAATTACGAACAATACAAATTCTACTGATAATTGAGAAACAGTAAAAACAACAAAACTGTAAAAACTGTAAAAACAGGGTGTTACAATACTACCCCTCTAAAAATAATTTCTTCCACGAAATTAAAGTTACCTTAAAACAAATGTGGATATTCTTCCTTCATCTTGTCCTCCAATTCCTATGTAGCATCTCCTGTCGTTGCGTTCCAGATTACTTTGACCAATGAAATTGTCTTCCCTCTTAGTTGTTTCACTCTTTGATCCTCGATCCTCACAGGTAATGCCTCATAGGTTAAGTTATCTTTCAATTGTACTGTATCCGGTACTATGACATGACTAGGATCAGGAACATACTTTCGCAATTGAGACACATGGAAAACACTATGAAGATTTGAAAGAAAAGGCGGTAAGGCAATTTGGTAAGCTACAGGACCTACTCGACGAAGAATTTGGT
Organism: Sophora flavescens; assembly: GCA_030762895.1. NCBI lineage: Eukaryota > Viridiplantae > Streptophyta > Magnoliopsida > Fabales > Fabaceae > Sophora > Sophora flavescens. Next base: position 146,470,280 of record CM061062.1, read on the forward strand.
AGGGTCCAATGAATTTAGGAGTAAGTTTCCTGGATTTAATTACCCTGCCAACCCCAGTCATGGGCGTGACTCTCAAAAACACATGATCGCCTTCCTCAAACTCTAGAGGTCGTCGTCTCTTGTCGGCATAACTTTTTTGTCGACTCTGAGCTGTTAGCATTTTCTCCTGAATCATTTTCACATTTTCTGTTGTCTGTTGCACGATATCTGGTCCCAACACTAAACTTTATTCATCTTGGTACCAACACAAAGGTGTTCTACATCGTCGACCATATAAATCTTCATAGGGTGCCATTCCTATGCTCGTGTGGAAACTGTTGTTGTAGGTGAATTCTATCAACGGTAAAAATTCATCCCAACTTCCAGTATGCTCCAACACACAAGCTCTCAGTAAGTCTTCAAGTGATTGGATTGTCCTCTCTGATTGTCCATCTGTCTGTGGATGATATGCAGAACTCAATCTGAGTTTTGTTCCAAGTGATTCTTGTAGACTTTGCCAGAATCTAGACGTAAACCTCGAATCTCGATCCGAAATAATACTCGAAGGTACACCATGTAATATGACAATCTTCCCGATATATAACTGAGTCAATTTCTCCATTGAATACTTTATGTTGATAGGGAAAAATTGAGCCGACTTGGTTAGTCGATCAACTATTACCCATATCACATCATGTCCCTTTCGGGTCTTTGAAAAACTTGTCACAAAATCCATCGTGATACTATCCCATTTCCATTCTGGAATGTTCAAAGGTTGTAGCATTCCTGATGGTCTTTGATGTTCCGCCTTACAGTAGGTATTGAAGTATGCATTGTTCCCTCTATTTCCACATAATTCACTGATACTGGGTAGTAGGACTCACTTAAGCCACCACAGGTTCAACCATAGCAGGTTCCTTACTTGCATTTGTTGCAGTCAGATTTTTTAGCATATTAGTGATGGTAGCTAGCTGAGCAGATAAAGCATTTGATTCCTTCACCTCAAGCACTCCAGAAGGGGTTTTAGTAGAGTTGACCCTCACAGTTGGCCATTGATAGCTATTAGCAGCTATGCTCTCAATCAATGCATGCATAAGCTTCATTGTATGATTTTGTCAAGAATGTACCTCCAGATGAAGCATCTAACATGAATCTTGAAGGAGGCAGCAGTCTATTGTAGAAGGTCTTCATTTGGATGCATACAAGAATACTATGATGAGGACATCTTCTAAAAATATCCTTAATCCTCTCCCACGATTCATACAGTGATTCATCATCATTTTGCCTGAATGAAGTTATATCACTTCTCATTCTTGCATTTTTAGTAAGAGGAAAGAAAATAGTCAAGATCTTTTCAGCTAGGCCATTCCACGAAGTGATGGAATTGGATTCCAAAGAGTTCAGCCAAGTCTTGGCTTGGTCCCTCAGAGAGTAAGGAAAGAGCCTTAACCTGAAAGCATCATCACTTACTCCAGGAAACTTGAAATTGCTGGCCACTTCCAGAAATCGCCTCAGATGCAAGTGTGGATCTTCAGTAGAGGCACCACTGAACTGCCCAACAGCTTGAAGCTTTTGAAACATCATTGGTTTGAACTCAAACTGTTGGGTAGTTATTTCTGGTCTCATAATCCCAGTGCTCATGGTTTGGGGATCAAAGACAGCATAGTCCCTGATGGACCTCTCCCTATCATTTGCCATTTCAATCATACCAGGCTGATCTTCATCCTCATTTCCCAGAATATGAGTCATGAAGCCTAAGTGAGGGTGTTGACAAAAGAATTTAAATATTCAACACCATTGCCAATCCCCAGCAACAGCGCCAAAAACTTGTTGCCATATTTAGTGAATATGTGCAGAGTGTGCAAGTTAACACAGTCAACAAGTAATAAAGTGTGAATAGAGATCGTTCCCATGAGGATTTAAATGATTTGAATACAAATTCTAGTTTTAACCTTTTCTATTTAGCTTAATAAAATAAAGATTGATTTTAAGCATTTAAAGTAAGAGGAGTAATTGGATTTCAAAGAAGTAATTGTAAATTGCAAAGAAATGGTAAAATCAGTAAATGAAGGTTTTCAAACAGAATGGGTGACAGCTAGGAAACTAATCCTCTATAATCTTAACTGCAGGGTAATTTATGCTTCAGGATGCTACATCATTTAGTCCATGAATTAAAATTTGCTTTCTAGCAGTAACAACTGAGTTTCATTAAATGCTTCTTATTTCTAAGTTCAAATTAAATTCACTCAGAGAAAGGTTAAGCACGTCTAGCTACGTAAAGACTTGAAGGTTATTCCTAGCTCATTCAACACAATTAATTTTACAATTAGTTGTTTAATCATTATCCTCTAAACAAGTCCACTAACTAAGTTTTTCCAAACTTAGCCTGCTAATATCTCAGCTTAGTTGGTCAATCCAAACTAAAATAACATTTATGCAGAGAAGAGGAAAATGAATAACATCCATTGCATAAATCACCCATAAGTATTGATTACAAATTCATAGTTCCTAGTTAATGGAAATTAGCACGTAATGAGCTTAAAGACAAAACAAATTAATAATATGGAAAGTGAAGACATAAAACGTAAAAACGTAATTACAGAGAGGACAATACTGAAAATGGTGGCTGATGTACTCTGTACCAAGCTGACCCTAACTGGAGGTTGACATCTCACTATATGTATTAGTGTCCCCCAAGTAGAGTTTACACCTTCTCTCTCATGCCTCACTTTTTGGGCTTTACAAAAATTCAAATATTAAAATAATCATAGGCCCAATTCCCAGGTACACCCAACTGCTGCCTTGCATTTTCTCTTTCTTCCTTTTGGGACAGCGCTGCAAGTCTTTTGTCCTCTAGTGGATAAGAGCTAAACTGGAATTGTTTTTGTCTTGTAGTGAATCACTCCCCAGAAGCTGCAACATTTTATAGCAATTTAGAGCAGCTCCTTCATCCATTTTGACCAATACAACCTGCTCTAAACTCAAACAATTCTTCAGCAATAATATTTCAGATTTCAAAGCTTTTTTCAACATTTTAACAGTTCAACACAAATATTTGCTAAGCACAGCAAAACTAGATTTTCTTTTCCAAAATTATTCAAAACAAGATAATGATTAAGCAAAAAGGATAGTAATAACTCTTATTTCTAAGAGTTATCAGTCACTCGTCTAAAAATCTGACACGTCTAATTTTTAGTACAACGTAGTTTTTAGACTTGTCTAAAAACTCACCCGTCTAAAAATTAATCAACTCAGACGTAGACCATGTCAAAGCTCAATCAAGATTCTGATCTAGTTGATGACGTGGCAAGAATCATAAGTCTGAAGAAGCCTCCGAAGATCACCCGTCTAAAAATGACTCAATCACTAGTCTAAACTTTGGCTCATTATCACCCGTCTAATTCTGGATTACACAAGCACTCTGAATTTTGAACATTTCTACACTTGATAAGTGTCAGTTTGTTAGAATGAAGTCCAAGTCAACCTTATTCAAATAAGATGTCTTCCTTAAGGATCTCGAAGACCACTGGACAAAAGCACAAAGGATAAAGAATAATGAATTGTTTCAAGGTTTTAAGGAATAAACATGTAGCCTCTGTACCACAGCAGTCACCTTTTAGCTGTTCTAGTACAAAGTAAAAGTGCTTTCCAAAAAGTGAACTGAGTGTACTGAAAGAGGAAAGCTCTCTGCTGCAAGTACAAAAAGCCTGCTGCTGCAACTTTGATACAACAACTGCTTAGAACAAAAGTGTACTATTGGAATGTCTTGTTAAAACTCAACATCCCTAAACATTTAATGCCTACACAGAACGACTCTTTGGCATTAATGGCGTTCTAGAAACTCAAATCAAAGAACATACTTTCTGAAGCTGTGCCTAACAGATCATTTGATTGAAGTCTTTATATAGATCAAACCATGAAGATGAAGAGAAGAAGTTGAATATCATTAAGAACTCTGCGCAAGAAGCATTTACTCACTTTATTAACTTCTTCATTCTTTCATTGAATACTTCCTCAATCATTGGATATTAATTCGAAGTCTTTCACACTTCATATTTATTTCACTCTGAGTGTTATCTGAAAGATTTGCAAGTTGTATTAATTACACAAAACCTTTAATCCTTACTGTGTTGAGCCTGAAGAGGCTAGGTGAGAAAAGAATACTTGTTTAGTGTTGAGCCTAGAGAGGCTAGGTGTGAAAAGAATACTTGTACTTTAATCTGATCAATTATAATGGAAACTTGGTGCTGCCAAGAACTGGACATAGCCCTATGGATTTTGGGGTGAACCAGTATAAAACTATTGAGTGATATTCCTCTTCCCTTATCTCTTTAAATTGTTTAAGAGTTATTTGTTTAAGCTTTTAACTTGGGGAATTAATATTGTGAATACCAATATCTGTTTTAACCTTATATGTGTGCACGTGTATTCTATCTCAAAATCAGACGAGTCACCGGTCTGCTTTCCTGTTGCTTTATTTTTACTTGTTGTGCCTACGAAAATAATTTTCAAAGTTTCCTAAAAAGTTGGTAACCATAATTCAACCCCCCCTTCTTGTGTTAACTTTGGTTATTTCAGTTGGTATCTGTGACACCCCATTTTCAGGGTCTCACATTTAAGTAACTTATTGCGGAAATACACTTAATAAAATAGTTTTGCTGGTTGCTTTCGGAAAGTATAATTTTCTAGTTATTAATCCCTTTCAAAATTAGTGATAAATTTTTTTCCTTTTCTTTTTCTTTTACTCCATATATAATCCAACACCATTAACATAGCATAAATAGGTATCATGAGAATTTTACACTTAGACCTTCACATAACAGATCATCTCCAAAAGTCTTAACATACGAAAATAAAGACGTAATTGTACCGTAGCGTTACTCTGGAATTACAACTCAAAAGAATGACTTTCAATAGTCAAACATCCAAACTAACCAAGTATCACTACTTTATAAGACACCAAAAGTCCTATAGCTGGTCAGTACTAATAATCACTGTTGGGAAGACCACCATAGTTCTCCCAACCTATCGAAATATCCGGTGAGGATACCTCTACTTTCGGAACTATGGAAGTATCAAAACATATAAACTCCTAATCTACCAGAAAATCGGTAAGAAATCAGAGAGGCGGTAAAGATATCTCCACTGTCAAAGTCTGGTACGTACTTGATGTAGATCCTGAATTATCATCCTCGTGACATTCCCACTGACGCATACCTCTTCAAGCATCTAGGAGTTAAGTCCTCGAACGACTCAGTGAATTCCTTCACTTTATCCGTACTAGTATACCGAAGTACTACCTTAGTCTAACATAAACCTGATATGTTTGTAAGGGTGAGTTTCCAATATATGAGTTTTAATAAGACAACCCCATGCACGACTCTCAAATAGCATATACCAAATATTCACAATATAATAACATGAATTCAAACAGTAGAACGATTTAATTCACAGAGCTTCATGCCTGACATTCATCGTCATTTTATAAAAATGCATGACACTTCTATATTCAATCTCTAATTTGATACCTAATCTCTGGAGATCCCACAACTTTCTGTTTCGTTTCAAGCTGATCAGGCTCGCACATGGCGCATTGTAAAAGCGAACAAAACAATGCCCAAGAAAATCAATGGTGCACATCCCCATTCCCGATAGGATGTTCATGCAAGCACATAACACAATTGTGCACATCCCCATTCCCGTTAGGATGCTCATGCAAAGCACATAACACAATTGTGGACATCCCCATTCCCGTTAGGATGCTCATGCAAAGCAATGACACTATTCCCCCATTCCAGTTAGGAAATAGAGGCACATATATTCAATCTGGACACACAGTCCTATAAATTTGGACACAAAGTCCTATCAATTTGGACACAAAGTCCTATAAAAGATACATTGATCCACTCCGGACCTCAATGATCATCCCCACCTGACACGTCTGCCATATACATTGATCCACTCTGGATGCAATGCCATTTACATGACACAATTGCCATTGAATGCATGAGAAAAACTTTTATTCTCGTTTTGTTTTCTTTGTCGTAATAATTCTTTCCTAGTCGAAGCACAAAGCTTAACGACCATGTTTAATCTTTTTAATTAAGACTTTTCACTTTCAACAAATACAGGACACACAGTCCAAATCTTTTAATCTCAACACAGGACACACAGTCCGAATGCTCAATCACGAGGTCCTTAAACCGATGCACCAGTTTTAGGCTCACGGATATGGAACTCACATTGTCCACATCAATTTAGGACACACAGTCCAAAAACAAAACTTTGCAGGGCACTCCGTCCCATGACACAGATCCTTGATCTACGTGCCCATACAACACTAGAACCCCGACGTCTCGGTTTCTAGGCTTATTTATCTGCTTGTAAAACATTTCGCTCAGTGAAAATCAAATACAAAACAACAGCTCCAAAAACTTATCCAAGTTTAACGGAATAACTTCGGTGAATAAAATATTTTTACAGAAATCCTTTTTCTATTAAAACGTTGATAAAATCTGAAAATCATTGATAAATCCCTTTTATTTCTAATTGTTTCACTTAAAAAAAATAATTCTCAATAAAGGTCAACTTAAAAAAATTTAATAATAATTTAATAATTAAAATTTCGAATATTTAAATAATTAAATATTTAATATTTAATAATATTAAATAAATAATATTAAATAACTTGTATCATTTTTCCGTCAGAAGTAATTGTTCTGACTGCTATAAACATTATTTTCAGAACTTAATCACTTTAAATAACATTTTATAATAAAATTGAATTTATTATATAAAAATTAGAGCCTGTGAAAAAATTTCACGGTTTCGTCCATACTATGACTTATTTACACAATTTCCACAAAATATTATTTAAATAATAATTTTTTCATTTTTCTCAAAATCTCCCAAATTAATCCCTCTGATTAATTATCCAAGCTTATTAAGGTTTTTATCCTTAATTAAAATTTTTAACACTGATGTTGTGACTCCGGCAAGTGTACCGGGTCGTCGCAAGTAATAAAAATAACACGGTAAGTAATTACCGAGGTCGAACTCAAGGATTGGGATACCAATTCGACTAATCCGCGGGAAGTCAGATACGTTCGGTCAAGTTACGGAAAAGTGGTTGAGAGGGAGGAGAGAATAGGATCGAAATTCAATTAACAATCTAATTAAATAATTAACTAAAAATATGAAAACTAAAATGTCCAAGGTCACAAATCCACCTACCCAACATGTACACCCAAGTGATGATGAATTCCTCCCTAAGTTCAATTGCAATGTCAACCGGGACCCCTAAATTCTCCTAAATCCACTCTCGTGCTCATTAGGACGTATTCGACGATTGGATTAATTACTTACTAGGTCTCATAATCCTAATCTCGAATTCTGTTAATTCGTATTCCCTATAAGGTCGCACCGATCTCCTACTCACTCTCGTGCAATATTCGACCGATGATCCTAATTCAAGTTCTAAACGCGAATCGCTGACTAGGCCTCATCGACGTTAACAAAACAATCACGTGCACATATGATCAACACAATTAAATCAGAATTAGAAAACAAGAATTGAATTAAGGGAGAAAGACATACATCATGTTGGATTTACATCGCCATGGGTGGCTTCATCGTTCCCTCGGACGAGGGGATTAGTTCCTCATGCTCATAGACAAGCGATCGGACGTAATCTCCATAAGAAAAAGGGAGACGCAGCTCCAAAGAGAAAAGAAACTACCCTAAACGCTACTCTAAACAGTGGAAAACTACTAGGATTCGCGGCCCTCCAAAAGCCCTACAGCCTCCTCAAGTTGGTTCTTATTCTGATCTGCAACAGCCTTTAAATAGGAATCCTGATCTGCGCTCGTTCGCGAGGCGAGCAGTCCTTCGCGAGGCGAGAATTAAAATTGGCGCGCTTTCAATTTAAACTCTCGCGAGGCGAAAGTTTGTTCGCGGGGCGAGTCTTCAATTCTGGGCTGTGACCTTCATCACGGCTGGGCCGTGATGGTCTCTGACTTCCAAGTCTTCATTCTCTCGCGAGGCGAGCTTCCTCTCGCGGGGCGAGTCTTCCAACCTTAAGCTGCCACGGGCGTGGTATTCATCACGGCTTGGCCGTGATGGTCTCTGTCTTGCAGGTTTTCATGAGCTCGCGAGGCGATACACCTCTCGCGTGGCGAGACTGAAGTGATGACTTTTGCTGCGTTGTTGACTTTTAGGCTCGCGGGGCGAGCATACACTCGCGAGGCGAGTGTCTCCAGACTTGCAATTTCCACTGCTTTTCGACTTTCCTTCACTCCCGGAGCTTCACTTATTTAACCTGAAACAACAAAAGCACCCACAAGCGTAATTCTATTCAAAATAACCTAAAAACTACACAAAAGACACAAAACGAGTCAAAGTCCAACTTAGGACAAAACAAGGCAAATTTGGGCGAAAACGAGAGTGAACTCGAATAAATTGGCACATAAACCCTAGTTCATCTAGTCATAAAACTAGATAAGCCAGAGGCTTATCAAAATACCCCAAACTTAAACCTTGCTTGTCCCCAAGCAAGCTTAAAACCCAAAAACGACTCAAGACTTGGCAAGCCTAAAGGAATCAATCGATTTCGCACAAATTTAATGCAATCAAAACAGTTTTTCTCTAATGATCTCCCCCCTACATAAATGTAATCCCCACATTCATCTACTTTAAACTTTTGAGAATTTATCATTCATTCCATCATTACTGTAAGTTTGAGGATCAGAGATACACACAAAGGAAGATCACCTATCTCAAACAATTGCCTTCCTCATAAGGGTATGTAAAATTTCACTCGTTCGCTCAAATTTGTCAAGGCTTTCAACTTTTTCACTCAATTTCACTTATCAAGAGCACTTCCCATGAATTTGATTTTCATCTCAAACGTAGTTCCCACGTGAACATGTATGCAACATCAGAAGGTCTTTTAAAGGTTGTAATGGGGCCTGGCTGAGGGTAGGATAGTGAAGGATATTTAGGCTTAAGTCCCTAGGAACTAAGAGAGCATGAGCATTAAACACATTTCCACTCAAATTCCTTTTTCCATTTTTCTTTTTGTCTCGGGTGACTACAGCCTTTTTTTTTTCCTTGCTCATCTTTTTTCTGTTTTGCCCCTTTTCCTTTGGCAATTTATTTTGAATTTTTTTTTTTTTTTTTGCCTTGGGTTTCAACCTTTATTTTTCTTTTTCTCACCCCAAAATGTCATACCTCCTTGTAGCCACCCCAAACTTAGTTTCTCACAACCTTTCTCTTGCTCATTTCCATGCTCTCCTAATCCTAAGATTGGGTTAACATGGTTTTTCAGATTTTTTTGGCTCGTAATGTAGGGTCATCAAGAAACAATAGGTCAATTGGGCTCAATTTGGCTAACTAGGGAACATGCATGAGGGATGGTTCATTTTAGGCCAAGTAGTTAATTCAAAGAAAATTGCCTAAATCATTTGATGCAACACATAAACATGCAAACCATATAGAGATTCAAGCAAATTAGGGAAAGTGCAACTTAACAGTGATTCACACAATCAAAAACAGAGTTGGAGGCTCAAATCCTCACCTGGACATTTTGCAAATTGTTTGACCGAGATACGATTCCTAGTGTGTGCATCCCCCCTCACCCCGAACTTATCATAAATCAAGTAATCACAACAAATCTCAAAGTTCAATTTTCAATTTTTAAGTGGGGAGAAACTTTTCTAATTTCAGAACTTAGGGGGGGATTATCAATGGTCAAATAATTTCATGCAATCAGTTTATGCTCAATTGAATTAAAACCTAACAAGCTTGTCGACACGACATTTCATACAAAAACTCTTGATCTTCTCAAATTATTCAAGAGCGACAAACAAAAACAAAACAAAAGCAAAAACAAAACAAAAGTTAAGAGAAGAGAGGGATACCTAGCTTGGGTTGCCTCCCAAGAAGCGCTTGTTTAACGTCCCGAGCTTGACTTATTAAGAAGCATCCACCTGGATCCCATAGTCTGTGGTACAAAGGCCAAGGGACGCTCATCATATCAAATCCTCCACCCGGATCAAATGGTAATTGGAGTGGAGATTGTAGTAGCAATATGACTATATCATCAACTCCACCCAGCCAGTGTGTGAAAACTCCATTGACCTTTGTAATTATGAATTCACTTCCTCTCGGGTCAAATGGTGTTTTCTCGAGGAAGTGTGCCAGACGAGTGGGAGGGTCTAACTTACCGGTGTCCACACATGCATGCAAGCCAACATATTTATTTAACGCATCAAAATCAGGTTGCTTGGCAAGCATGGTGAACTCCTCTCCCACCTTATTTGCATTTTGTTCTCTACCCCCTTGCTCCAGTGCCTTGTCCTTTGCCAACTCCTCTTCCTTAGGTTGCTCTTCCTCATCATGTGGTTGTTCCGGGGCCATGTCACTTGCCAATTCCTTTTCCTCCGGTTGTTCTTCCTCAACATGTGGTAGTTCTTCCTCAACTCCCTGAGAACTAGTTGCATCCCAGTTAGATCCCAACACCCCACTGCTTCTCGTTGTTGTGGCGTCGCATTGGTTCTTAGGGTGGTTCTCGGTATCACCTGGGAGAGTGTCTAGGAGAGGCTCATTTAGTTGCTTTGCAAGCTGGGCAATCTGCATCTCTAGATTCTGAAGTGCCATCCCTGTATGAGTTGCCAACTTGTCAATGGCTGCGTTTGTATTGATTGACACTTTCTCAAGTGTCGCACTCAACTTCTCAAGAGCCAACTCCCAAGGTTGTGGTTGCCAACTCTGTTGAGGTTGTTGTTGCCAATTTTGTTGAGGTTGTGGCTGCCAGGCTAGACCATCGTCCGCATTACTCCAAGCGACATCCGGATGGTCTCTACTCATATCACCCCAATACTGATTCTGACTCTGATAGTTGTTCTGGGGCACGCTGTCATTATGCCATGGTTCCACATATACTTCAGGGAAGTAGAACGGACAACTCCAAGTGTCATGGTTCCCATCACAATATTCGCAACCCGGAAGCATTCCTTCGTGTACCTCGCATACAAAACAAGGCAAGACCAAGTGGAATCAAAGAAGTAGAGAGATAGTAGAAAATAAAAAGAAAATAATAAAAATTAAAAAATAAATAAGAACAAAAATAACTTAACCAAACAATCAAACTCCCCTAAAATCAGAAAAATTGGTTGTGCCAATCCCCGGCAACGGCGCCAAAAACTTGTTGTGACTCCGGCAAGTGTACCGGGTCGTCGCAAGTAATAAAAATAACACGGTAAGTAATTACCGAGGTCGAACTCAAGGATTGGGATACCAATTCGACTAATCCGCGGGAAGTCAGATACGTTCGGTCAAGTTACGGAAAAGTGGTTGAGAGGGAGGAGAGAATAGGATCGAAATTCAATTAACAATCTAATTAAATAATTAACTAAAAATATGAAAACTAAAATGTCCAAGGTCACAAATCCACCTACCCAACATGTACACCCAAGTGATGATGAATTCCTCCCTAAGTTCAATTGCAATGTCAACCGGGACCCCTAAATTCTCCTAAATCCACTCTCGTGCTCATTAGGACGTATTCGACGATTGGATTAATTACTTACTAGGTCTCATAATCCTAATCTCGAATTCTGTTAATTCGTGTTCCCTATAAGGTCGCACCGATCTCCTACTCACTCTCGTGCAATATTCGATCGATGATCCTAATTCAAGTTCTAAACGCGAATCGCTGACTAGGCCTCATCGACGTTAACAAAACAATCACGTGCACATATGATCAACACAATTAAATCAGAATTAGAAAACAAGAATTGAATTAAGGGAGAAAGACATACATCATGTTGGATTTACATCGCCATGGGTGGCTTCATCGTTCCCTCGGACGAGGGGATTAGTTCCTCATGCTCATAGATAAGCGATCGGACGTAATCTCCATAAGAAAAAGGGAGACGCAGCTCCAAAGAGAAAAGAAACTACCCTAAACGCTACTCTAAACAGTGGAAAACTACTAGGATTCGCGGCCCTCCAAAAGCCCTACAGCCTCCTCAAGTTGGTTCTTATTTCGATCCGCAATGACCTTTAAATAGGAATCCCCGATCTGCGCTCGTTCGCGAGGCGAGCAGATCCTTCGCGAGGCGAGAATTAAAATTGGCGCGCTTTCAATTTAAACTCTCGCGAGGCGAAAGTTTGTTCGCGGGGCGAGTCTTCACTCGGGCTGTGACCTTCATCACGGCTGGGCCGTGATGGTCTCTGACTTCCAAGTCTTCATTCTCTCGCGAGGCGAGCTTCCTCTCGCGGGGCGAGTCTTCCAACCTTAAGCTGCCACGGGCGTGGTATTCATCACGGCTTGGCCGTGATGGTCTCTGTCTTGCAGGTTTTCATGAGCTCGCGAGGCGATACACCTCTCGCGTGGCGAGACTGAAGTGATGACTTTTGCTGCGTTGTTGACTTTTAGGCTCGCGGGGTGAGCATACACTCGCGAGGCGAGTGTCTCCAGACTTGCAATTTCCACTGCTTTTCGACTTTCCTTCACTCCCGGAGCTTCACTTATTTAACCTGAAACAACAAAAGCACCCACAAGCGTAATTCTATTCAAAATAACCTAAAAACTACACAAAAGACGCAAAACGAGTCAAAGTCCAACTTAGGACAAAACAAGGCAAATTTGGGCGAAAACGAGAGTGAACTCGAATAAATTGGCACATAAACCCTAGTTCATCTAGTCATAAAACTAGATAAGCCAGAGGCTTATCAACTGACCAATTTCAGGTTACTCAGTCCCACATTCAACAGCAGATAAATTACAATCACTAAATGGCATGGCATATATCAATTTATGACATGCATCACAATTATAATATAAACAAATAATCATAATCATGTAAGTTCACACATCACATCAATTCAATTACTCAGATAAACATCACATCAAGCTAGCAATTAATAGTAAACAGTACAATGTAATAAAATATTTTATACAGAAAATAAATAAATGACTCCACAAATAAGCATGAGATTATCTCAACTCCTCAGGCATACCCCCTTACCTCTTGAAGACTACACTATAATTCCTGTTAATTTTCTGATCCTGATCCGATTTTTCTCCGTCAGCTTGACTCAGCTAACTCAGTTATTTCCTTCAAACGAATTACAACCAAAATAAATCATATCAAACAACAATACACTTGGTTCATGAAGGTTAGGGTTCGGTTTCAACCAATTATCTAGGTTAGGAAATTTAAAATTTGGTTAACTTAAGGATTAATGATCCATAAGTTACTTAAGCATGATTAAACACTTTAACCATGATTATGAACCAAGAACATGAACTAAAATCATCTAGTTCTAAGAACTAGGGTTCGGTTTTCTCAAGACTTTTAGGCTAGAAATTTTAAAATCTCATCAACTCTTGAATTTAATCAACATACAAAGCTTAGAGTTTGATTCAAGTGTTACAAACAACTTTTGAATCACAAAACCATTAAGCACACAAACCTAGGGTTTCGGTTTTGATGAGATCAATAGGTTAAAGTTTGATTTTTTTGATCTTCTATATACTTGAATACAAGAACTAGAAAGATACAAAAGGATTGAATCATGAATCAAGACATGAAAATGAAACAAAACCTAAGAACACAAATTTGACCTAGGTTCGACCATAACCAGAAATCAAGGAAAGAAATTTCACATGATCTTATACTTCTAGATGATGAAAATAGAGATGATTATAAGATCATATCAATTGGTTTCATGTTAAAAGGATTTTTCTAGAATTAGTTATGAATTTTTTGAATCTAGTTTCATGAACTTTGAACAAATGAAGAACATATGAATCTTAGCCATGAATCTACAAAAGTTGTGAAGAGAAATGATTCAAATGACAAGATAAGAAGTTTTTACCTCTTGATTATTCAAGGAAATCAAGATTTGGATGATGTTCTTCACAAATTTCTCATGGTGTTCTTGAGAAACTTAGAGAAGAAGATGAACATAGTTAGGGTTTAGAATAGTTTTAGTATTTTGGGTAGATATCTCAACATACTTGTCCGTTTTGGATGATCTTTATGTCGTTGGAAAGAAGAGAGAAATATGAACAACTTTCATGTTGAAAGTTTTTCGAGATTCAGAATAGAAAATTGTCAGAATTGCTAGGCAAAATCTGACGAATTATGAACACTTTGGAGAAAAAGAACATGGAAATGGAAGAAAATAGTTAATGAAGAAGGCAACAACTTAAAAAAGAAGGAACCACACTTAATGAAGAAGGATTGGAGCCATGGGTTTTGGTAAGTTTTATTCAACTTTTCCAATGGCATTTGCTTGCAATTGTCATAAAAAGACAAGGGCAAAATGGTCATTTCATAGGAAAATTTCACTTTGTCATAAATGTGCCATTATGACCATTATGACTCGGATAAGCTCGTCATAAATACTCGGAAAGTCGGTCAAACCCATCATCTCTGCTACATTGCTGACTCCTCGATTCATCTGGCGCAAGCTTTTCCTAGAGACATCTCGACGTATACACCCGCAACAAATATATTATTTTAATTTTTTTACCAGAATTTTCAAAACTTCTAGTATCGTAGTAAATACGATAAAAACATTTTTCATCTCGTTCACGACTCAAAATTAGGTCTTCTGAGCAGTAAACTTTTACTGTCAGTGAAAACGCAGACCGGGTTCCGTTTGAATTTTCAACCCAAAATTTCATCGTAACTCTAAGATATAAAACATAACAGGAAAATAACAGTATTTCACCCAAAATAATTTTCTAAGTCTCGGATAAAAATATATTTTTATATATTAATTACCGATACTAGAAAGCAGTGAAAATCGGGGTGTTACATTATTACCCTACTAAAAAAAAAATCGTCCTCGAAATTTCGTCACTCGAAACTAAACAGAATTTTGTAATCTCTTCTTAACCTTAAGATTTTACATTGCCCTCCACATCACTTCTTTCCTCTTATTCTATATTCCATAACACAATTCATTCTTATGTCATTTCTACATTTCCATACTATCCTCAAAATTTCATCAGAGTCTATCACACTTGAAAAACAAAATCAAAACTTAATCACTTCTCTTATCAACATGGTTCCACCAGAAACCTTACTCAAATCATCTAACTCTGAATATTATCACTAATACCAACAATATCTACACAGCACCACGTACCAACTTCCTACTCAAAATATTTAATCACAGTCTGAGTTTCTCTTCATTATAATTCACCACCCCAAATTTGATATCACCTCGCACATCTTATCCTCAAAATAACTTCATTGCATATCTTAATGCAATTAAACCAAAAGGGATTATAGAATAGAATTATCTAATCCTTAACTTTCGAACTTTTCTAACAACTTAATTTTACTCAAGAACTTCTCTTTTCCGCTTACATTCAACTTAGGTAAAACTACCATAGACATCTTTCTGTAATTTCTTCCAATCATACTATTAAATCTTAACGATGATCATTTTATCATTATCCTAGAGTTCCTTTAGCAAATTCTACCTCGATCCTAACAAAATATGCTGAAATCATTTTATTTACTGATGTTACTTCTAGAAATTCTCATCTTACTAGTCACATTTACACCTCAATAAAAATCCACTCACCTCTTGTCGTACTTAGGTATTACACTTACTGTCGGCTAACCTTCTAAGGGTCAATTCCGTTCTTCTTTATCCATCTAACTTAGGATGATAAACTGAACATTAACTTCAACTTGGATTTTAACGCTTGATGTAAACTTTACCCAACACTCAAAGTAAGTTTTTCGGGCTTTACTCAAAACGATGTTGGAAGATTCTTTATCATGTTGGATCAGTCCTCTGATACACGCCTCTGTTGGTTTTTCCATTACACCGTGGACCTAAGCAGTAAAAAGATGTCGACTTCGTCAACCTACTCACAATAATTTGAAAAGAGATTTCTAAGACAAGAAATTTCTTGATTTTGCTTTCACAAGAAAGCACAAAGAATAATTTGACCAATATGAAAGATACAAGCGTCCAATATGTAAAAAGATTCTTCAATAGGTTCGTGAGTGTAAAAATGCATGACCAATACATGTTTACAAACACGACTCTAATAAAGTTTCTTCCTTCACAAGAACTTTACTACTCAATGATTTAAAAGAACATCAGTCCGACAAAATTTAGACTGGATCACTTCCACCAAAAGTAAAAGTGAATCGACTAAGTCTCATCAAGAAACTTCTTTTATCATAAAAGTGTCTATCCTGAACAAAAATAGGATAGTTCCCACATATAAAATTCCACAAAATTTGGTCCATCAAGGGGTTTTGAAACGATCACATCATATGAGAAGGAATAAACAGACAACTCAAAAGTTTCACACAATCTATTGAGAAAAGAAAAGAATTGCATCGCACGTGAATTTAAAAGTTCAGTTAAAGGATTACTAGCGATGGCAAAACTCAGAATTTGAAGCTTCGGCACCACTCATGGTATAAACTCTCCCCTTAGCCGTTGGTTTATTGGTTCTTGTTTCATTGACAACTGGTCCATGCCTTGGGTGCATTAAAATCCTTTGATAAGTGTCCGATTTGGTCACAATCGAAACATTTCCTTTCTTTAAAAGGGCAGTTATTTGCCATGTGATTTGAATCTCCACATTTGAAACATCTCCTACCTTGACCTTGGCTTTGGTTCCTTTGGCCTCTACTACCTGATGCAGAAATAACTGGACGATATAGTTGTTGGTTCTGGTCATTTCTCGGTGATCGAAAATATGGTTTTCTATGGATTTGCTTCTCCTCCTAATTCTGATTTTGAGACTGGTTCTTGATTCGAGAGGGTCCTCCAACATTCCCTCCATTATCTCTCCCTTTCCTTATCAGTTCTACTATTCTACATTTCTCAACTAAAGCTTGGAAATTCCCAATTTCCAATGGAAGTACAAATTCCTTAATCTCGAACCGTAATCCTGCTTCAAAACGTTCACACTTCCAATCTTCATCCGGATCGTTTTTGGAAGAAGCGGAAGTACTTAGCCAATGACTCGAATTTGGCTGCATACTCCCCTACAGATAAATCCCTTTGAGACAGACGTAAAAATTCCTGCTCCTTCTCTGCTCGAGCACTCTGTGGAAAATATTTATTCAGAAACATGTTCTTAAATACCTCCCAAGTAATCACCTGATTTTTTCGCTTCCAAAGATTGCTTAATGCCCTTCCACCAATACTCAGCATCTCCGAACAGCAAATAAGTAGCATAAGGCACCTTCACTCCTTCTGGACTATGAATCAACTCAAATATTTTCTCTATCTCCTGAATCCACAAATCAACTTTTGTAGAATCCACATCTCCATAAAATTGTGGAGGATTCTGGCGTCTAAAAGCAGTAAGACCTCTGCCCTCAGCAGCCTGTTCCGCTCGAAGTTGTTCCTGTGAATTCTGGGCAACCATTGTAGCAGTTTGTTGTGCAATAGTATCAACAACATCTGCCATTGCTTGTGCAGCATAATCCATGCCTCTGGCTTCCTCATAGTTCTCTTCGAAGTTCGGTCCGTTAACACAACCACCTCTACGGCCTCTGCCACAGCCGCGTCCACGTCCACCTTCTGGTTCCATAACTGACCTTTAAGACGCAATCAGTTAAATGGCAACCAGAAACTGAAACGTATACTTACATGTTTAAAACACATTGCTTCTAAGAAGCAATTAAATCAATGTACCATCTACTATCCATGGTTTCTCATGCTCCTCGTGACTCTTAGAGTAAACGAGAACATCATCGACAAAAATGATGACCAACTTATCGAGAAATGGACGAAAATTCTATTTCTTGAAGTCTAACTCAACTAACTTCGTTGGCGATATCCTACACAAAGCGGTTGAGATCTGGCTAAATCTAGAAACTAGATCAATCAGAAACTCAACATCCGTCCGTCCGTACAAACTTGGGACATTCTCAGAAAATTTTCCCCAAAAAATTTCAATGACAGGTACCTTATTCAAATGTCTGATACTGTCCTAAGGGATAAACGAATGTATCAACATGAACATGCGTACCCTTTACTAAACATGAGATCTCTCAAGGTCTCAACCCAATCAGAACCCACCAAAACATACTTACTTGTGTGTCAACACACATTGTTTCAACCAAGAAACAATTCAAACAAGGTTCAACCAGAGATCACACAACAAAAACCTAACAGACCTATTCCCCAAGGTTTCCCGAAAGACTCGACCAGCTCTGATACCACTAATGTGACACCCCATTTTCAGGGTCTCACATTTAAGTAACTTATTGCGGAAATACACTCAATAAAATAGTTTTGCTGGTTGCTTTCGGAAAATATAATTTTCTAGTTATTAATCCCTTTCAAAATTAGTGATAAATTTTTTTCCTTTTCTTTTTCTTTTACTCCATATATAATCCAACACCATTAACATAGCATAAATAGGTATCATGAGAATTTTACACTTAGACCTTCACATAACAGATCATCTCCAAAAGTCTTAACATACGAAAATAAAGACGTAATTGTACCGTAGCGTTACTCTGGAATTACAACTCAAAAGAATGACTTTCAATAGTCAAACATCCAAACTAACCAAGTACCACTACTTTATAAGACACCAAAAGTCTTATAGCTGGTCAGTACTAATAATCATTGTTGGGAAGACCACCATAGTTCTCCCAACCTATCGAAATATCCGGTGAGGATACCTCTACTTCCGGAACTATGGAAGTATCAAAACATATAAACTCCTAATCTACCAGAAAATCGGTAAGAAATCAGAGAGGCGGTAAAGATATCTCCACTGTCAAAGTCTGGTACGTACTTGATGTAGATCCTGAATTATCATCCTCGTGACATTCCCACTGACGCATACCTTTTCAAGCATCTAGGAGTTAAGTCCTCGAACGACTCAGTGAATTCCTTCACTTTATCCGTACTAGTGTACCGAAGTACTACCTTAGTCTAACATAAACCTGATATGTTTGTAAGGGTGAGTTTCCAATATATGAGTTTTAATAAGACAACCCCATGCACGACTCTCAAATAGCATATACCAAATATTCACAATATAATAACATGAATTCAAACAGTAGAATGATTTAATTCACAGAGCTTCATGCCCGACATTCATCGTCATTTTATAAAAATGCATGACACTTCTATATTCAATCTCTAATTTGATACCTAATCTCCGGAGATCCCACAACTTTCTGTTTCGTTTCAAGCTGATCAGGCTCGCACATGGCGCATTGTAAAAACGAACAAAACAATGCCCAAGAAAATCAATGGTGCACATCCCCATTCCCGATAGGATGTTCATGCAAGCACATAACACAATTGTGCACATCCCCATTCCCGTTAGGATGCTCATGCAAAGCACATAACACAATTGTGCACATCCCCATTCCCGTTAGGATGCTCATGCAAAGCAATGACACTATTCCCCCATTCCAGTTAGGAAATAGCGGCACATATATTCAATCTGGACACACAGTCCTATAAATTTGGACACAAAGTCCTATCAATTTGGACACAAAGTCCTATAAAAGATACATTGATCCACCCCGGACCTCAATGATCATCACCACCTGACACGTCTGCCATATACATTGATCCACTCTGGATGCAATGCCATTTACATGACACAATTGCCATTGAATGCATGAGAAAAACTTTTATTCTCGTTTTGTTTTCTTTGTCGTAATAATTCTTTCCTAGTCGAAGCACAAAGCTTAACGACCATGCTTAATCTTTTTAATTAAGACTTTTCACTTTCAACAAATACAGGACACGCAGTCCAAATCTTTTAATCTCAACACAGGACACACAGTCCGAATGCTCAATCACGAGGCCCTTAAACCGATGCACCAGTTTTAGGCTCGCGGATATGGAACTCACACTGTCCACATCAATTTAGGACACACAGTCCAAAAACAAAACTTTGCAGGACACTCCGTCCCATGACACAGATCCTTGATCTACGTGTCCATACAACTCTAGAACCCCGACGTCTCGGTTTCTAGGCTTATTTTCTGCTTGTAAAACATTTCGCTCAGTGAAAATCAAATACAAAACAACAGCTCCGAAAACTTATCCAAGTTTAACGGAATAACTTCACTGAATAAAATATTTTTACAGAAATCCTTTTTCTGTTAAAACGTTGATAAAATCTGAAAATCATTGATAAATCCCTTTTATTTCTAATTGTTTCACTTTAAAAAAAATTAATTCTCAATAAAGGTCAACTTAAAAAAATTTAATAATAATTTAATAATTAAAATTTCGAATATTTAAATAATTAAATATTTAATATTTAATAATATTAAATAAATAATATTAAATAACTTGTATCATTTTTCCGTCAGAAGTAATTGTTCTGACTGCTATAAACATTATTTTCAGAACTTAATCGCTTTAAATAACATTTTATAATAAAATTGAATTTATTATATAAAAATTAGAGCCTGTGAAAAAATTTCACGGTTTCGCCCTTACTATGGCTTATTTACACAATTTCCACAAAATATTATTAAAATAATAATTTTTTCATTTTTCTCAAAATCTCCCAAATTAATCCCTCTGATTAATTATCCAAGCTTATTAAGGTTTTTATCCTTAATTAAAATTTTTAACACTTACCAATGTCAGGTTACTCAGTCCAACATTCAATAACAGATAAATTCCAATCACTAAATGGCATGGCATATATCAATTTATGACATGCATCACAATTATAATATAAACAAATAATCATAATCATGTAAGTTCACACATCACATCAATTCAGTTACTCTGATAAACATCACATCAATCTAGCAATTAATAGTAAACAGTACAATGTAATAAAATATTTTATACAGAAAATAAATAAATGACTCCACAAATAAGCCTGAGATTATCTCAACTCCTCAGGCATATCCCCTTACCTCTTGAAGACTACACTATAATTCCTGTTAATTTTCTGATCCTGATCCAATTTTTCTCCGTCAGTTTGACTCAGCTAACTCAGTTATTTCCTTCAAACGAATTACAACCAAAATAAATCATATCAAACAACAATACACTTGGTTCATGAAGGTTAGGGTTCGGTTTCAACCAATTATCTAGGTTAGGAAATTGAAAATTTGGTTAACTTAAGGATTAGTGATCCATAAGTTACTTAAGCATGATTAAACACTTTAATGAACCAAGAACATGAACTAAACTCATCTAGTTCTAAGAACTAGGGTTCGGTTTTCTCAAGACTTTTAGGCTAGAAATTTTAAAATCTCATCAACTCTTGGATTTAATCAACATACAAAACTTAGAGTTTGATTCAAGTGTTACAAACAACTTTTGAATCACAAAACCATTAAGTACACAAACCTAGGGTTTCGGTTTTGATGAGATCAATAGGTTAAAGTTTGATTTTTTTGATCTTCTATATACTTGAATACAAGATCTAGCAAGATACAAAAGGATTGAATCATGAATCAAGACATGAAAATGAAACAAAACCTAAGAACACAAATTTGACCTAGGTTCGACCATAACCGGAAATCAAGGAAAGAAATTTTACATGATCTTATACTTCTAGATGATGAAAATAGAGATGATTATAAGATCATATCAATTGGTTTCATGTCAAAAGGATTTTTCTAGAATTAGTTATGAATTTTTTGAATCTAGTTTCATGAACTTTGAACAAATGAAAAACATATGAATCTTAGCCATGAATCTACAAAAGTTGTGTAGAGAAATGATTCAAATGACAAGATAAGAAGTTTTTACCTCTTGATGATCAAGGAAATCAAGATTTGGATGATGTTCTTCACAAATTTCTCATGGTGTTCTTGAGAAACTTAGAGAAGAAGATGAACATAGTTAGGGTTTAGAACAGTTTTAGTATTTTGGGTAGATCTCTCAACATACTTGTCTGTTTTGGATGATCTTTATGTCGTTGGAAAGAAGAGAGAAAGATGAACAACTTTCATGTTGAAAGTTTTACGAGATTAAGAATAGAAAATTGTCAGAATTGCTAGGCAAAATCTGACGAATTATGAACACTTTGGAGAAAAAGAACATGGAAATGGAAGAAAATGGTTAATGAAGAAGGCAACAACTTAATAAAGAAGGAACCACACTTAATGAAGAAGGATTGGAGCCGTGGGTTTTGGTAAGTTTTAGTCAACTTTTCCAATGGCATTTGCTTGCAATTGTCATAAAAAGACAAGGGCAAAATGGTCATTTCATAGGAAAATTTCACTTTGTCATAAATGTGTCATTATGGCCATTATGACCCGGATAAGTTCGTCATAAATACTCGGAAATTCGGTCAAATCCATCATCTCTGCTACGTTGCCGACTCCTCGATTCATCTGGCGCAAGCTTTTCCTAGAGACATCTCGACGTATACACCCGCAACAAATATATTATTTTAAATTTTTTACCAGAATTTTCAAAACTTCTAGTATTGTAGTAAATACGATAAAAACATTTTTCATCTCGTTCACGACTCAAAATTAGGTCTTCTGAGCAGTAAACTTTTACTGTCAGTGAAAATGCAGACCGGGTTCCGTCTGAATTTTCAACCCAAAATTTCATCGTAACTCTAAGATATAAAACATAACAGGAAAATAACAGTATTTCACCCAAAATAATTTTCGAAGTCTCGGATAAAAATATATTTTTATATATTAATTACCGATAC
Source organism: Sophora flavescens (assembly GCA_030762895.1). Taxonomy (NCBI): domain Eukaryota; kingdom Viridiplantae; phylum Streptophyta; class Magnoliopsida; order Fabales; family Fabaceae; genus Sophora; species Sophora flavescens. The sequence continues at coordinate 146,492,934 of CM061062.1, forward strand.
TAGAAAGCAGTGAAAATCGGGGTGTTACAGTATCTGAGCTCAGCCTACAAGCAAAAATCATGCAGGAGAAGGATCCTCAATGTTGAGACCTCCATACTTCAATGGAGAGGACTACATCTACTGGAAAGAGAAGATGTAGTGGTTTTTACAGTCCACTAACTCTGATATCTGGGATATCATTGAAGAAGGTCCCTATGTTCCTAAAGATGACAAAGGAGCAGAAGTTCCTAAACCTAGCATGACCTCTGATCAAAGAACAAAATGGCAATTTAATGCCAAAGCTAGATATGCAATCATGTGTGCTTTGAGCAGATTCTTTGGTAGAATTGGCTTGTCAGTCGTAAGAATAGAGGCAACTTTGCGCACAATCAAGAAGAACAACATCTTCTGTTTCCATCTCTTGTAGTGAGTGCCTTCAAAAAGAAATGGCCTGTTGAGATCAGTTGGGATATTATTGGGTTCAAAAGTCATGGCAAAAAGATAACGTCTTAAAATTGTTGATGCAAATGATGAACATGAACACGATGATGTCCTTCATGACTCTGCCTAGTTTGTGCTGCAATGTACAGCCTCGTTGTCCCCAGGATAAAACATCCTCACCAGAAATATGGTCCTTCCTACACAGAGAAGAACAACCAATGAATACCCTCACACACTTCACTGCTTGAAAACTCAGAAAAGGGGATTCAAAGAGGTTTTGGAAGAAAGTTATTTCAATATGATGTTCTATGTCGACAAAACCTTTTATCCAAAACTAAGTTTTATAGCTAAAACAAGGGAAAACGTATCAGATGTAAATAAAAACGTGTAGTAATGAATTTTAATCAACTTTAATGAGCAAAAATGGCTCAAAAACTTGCAAAAACAAACTTTCTCACTTGTACATCGAAGTACTTAAACAATACATTGATGTATTTAAAAATCTTTAGTAAAACTACGTTTTGGAGACATGTACCTCGATGACTTTAAACATACAACAATGTATTAAAATATACATTTGTGTAATAAAACATACATCTATGTAAAAAAAATATTATTTTTACATCAACATACAACCAAATACATCAATGTAATCAAACTCTGAATTAATTACACCCGGTTACAAAAAACGTACACCAATGTGTCTTTTTTATTTTACATAAAACGTACAATAGTGACTTTAAACCATTTGAACTACTGGCTGCCTAACCGTCTATAATTTGAAAAGTTCTATTACCAATGGACATTCCGTCGGAAACTCCCATGCTAATTACTGATGGCTAGGTCACCGATACCTATAACCCAACCTTACCAACGGTAAATCCGTCGGAAAGGTCCATGCAAAAGCACACCAACATTGTGCATGTATTTACTTACGGGCTCCCCATCGGTAACCTTATCGATGGTTGTTTCGTCATTAACTATGGTGACTTTCCAATGTCAACATTACTGACTGTCGTTTTAGTCGAAATTTCCTATGGAGTCGTGGCCGCCGAAAATATGTTGTTGGTAATTCACCCTTTTCTTGTAGTGTCTAATATACAAATACTAATAAAAAAATAAAATTCATAAAACAAAATAATTTATTTGTTTATTTTTTCTAAAATCCTTAGCCATAGTTTTTGTAAATATTAATTCATTATCATTTATGTTTCTATAAATAATTTTGGGTTAAAATAAATACCTTAAATTGTTGAACATTTGTGAAATTAATTTGAGTTAACCATTTTTAACTGGTGTACTAGAGGTGCAATGTGGTTAAATCCTCATCGTTCCCTATGCGCAATTGGCTCTCAGACTCAATTTTGGATCTGAAGACCATTCTTTAAAGGTTGTCCAATTTTTCCTAAATTAAATAAAATTGGTGGTGACTCCAATGCTTTTTTCAAAACTCATTTCTTTCACCGTCCCCGACGCAGTGCCGGTCACGACATCTATCATGTGTGTTTGTGAAAAAAACTTGCCTTAGACAAGTTTTGTAGAACCTTATATGCTTCCATGCGCATGTGAACTTTGGGAAAGCGCCCTATTCACGAAAACTATTTTTTTTCAAAAAGTTTAAGTAAACACAATTCAACCCCCTTCCAGTGTTTACATTTGATCATTTTAGTCAGTATCAGAGCTTAACCTCTTGGTTGAGCACTTAATCGTGCAGAGAAAGAATATCTCGTGGAATAGAAAATGACAACCGGAGTAAGCACAAGTGGAAGCTACTTAGGGATGGAAGGAACATCCTTGACCAAATAACCACTTTTTAATGGAGAGAACTACATATATTGGAAGGAAAGATTACAGTGGTTTATAATATCTACCAACTCCGATTTACGGGAGCTATTCTCAAATGGTCCTTAAACACCTACTAATGATGCTGGTGAACCGCTTCCTAGCAAGAGCATAATAAACTGTAGCACAAAAGGCCAAATGGGATCTAAACCATAAAGCAAGGTATGCACTGATGTGCACCTTGAGTCAAGAACAATTAGAGAAGGTCCATGCTTGCGAGTCTACTAAAGAAATATCCGATACATTTTCAATGACCCATGAAGGAAATTCTAAGGTCAAGGAGTCTCATATTAGCATGCTTGTACGCAAATATAAGCTCTTTAGCATCGAGGAAGGAGAGACCATCGCCTATATGATAGGAAGATTTCAAATTATCACAAATCGTCTAAAGTCTCTTAAGAAGACTCCGAGGAGTCTTCCAAAGCAGTGGAGACCGCTTGTGACAACTATCACATAAGCTAAGGATCTAAAAACTCTAAGAATGGATAAGTTACTTGGTACCATGCAAATCCATGACTATAAAGTTTGATAGTGCAAATTGATCATATTATATCATAATCCAAGAAATTGTTATATGGGCCAACACAATCACCAAACTTGTTTGGATATCATGTGAATGAATTTTGAAAATAAAGAGTATTTTAATAGGATATTTTTTCATAACTAAAATAATGGAATTTAAAATTCATCTTAATTAGAAGGAATTCTAAAATTCCTCGTTCAAGCGACTGCCAAATTAACTCTTGCTTTTTGGACACTTAACCCTAAATGCTTGATTGATCGCCCCTCACCTGTCGGACTCTAAAGTGTAAATTGTTCGACTGCCTGAAAATTGCACTCCCAATCACCTGCTCGACCGCCCACTGGATTGACAACCCACCCGCCTGTCCCATTTATTGACCAATCGACCGAATGATTGATGGCCATACTGACCACTCTAAAGCCCATGCTCGATTGACTAGTGACCAGACCAATCAACGGATCGACTGAGCACCCAACTGATTGACCCTAAAACCTAAATCGCATGACTGTCGGTCCCTAAACCCTGAACTGCTTGCCTCGATTAACAACCCGATGGTCGGACCGTCTACCCGACCGATCACCAAACCCTACATCCTAAAGTGCTTGACCGACCGACCACTTGACGGCCGGACTCAATGCTAGCTTATGCAATCCAAACATTTTCTTTGAAAATCAAGGAATTTGAATTGCTTTATCCACACCAAAAATTTGAAAATCAAAGGAATCCAACTGAAGCAATTCAATTGTCATGTATTTTAAATTCCTTAGAATTTTGAAATACCCCATCGAAACACGCACTAAAGGAGAACTAGAACATGGGGTTGTCTATCAAAACTGAGATACTTGTAAAGAGGAGGGTTTCTATAATGCAAATTAGGTTGGATCCCCAGTTGGTTGGAGGTGTACATGACGAGATATTGTGTTTTTGTTGGGACTTGGGAGTAAACTTGTATCTTGGAAAAGTAAAAAGTAGAGTGTGGTATACCATTCTAGGTAATTAAGTCAAGGCTTTCAATATCTTTTTCTTTATGAATCTGTCTCTGTTCCCTTCAACACTATGGCTCCATTTGTGTATGTAGATTCACTCAATATTTTTGTTCTTTCCGTCATAAATTGTGACAAAACTAATGTGTAAATAGTGCATTATAAGTATAATTTTGAAATGAAATACTCAAAATGAATTACACAAACTAAAAAATCCTTCGCATGCTATATATTCTTGAGTCCTTTGAAGAAAAAAGTCTCTAGCTCCACCATAAGATAAGCCCCTTTCACATTGTTGACATAACTTGGTGCTTAAGCTTTCTTTTTCTTGTGTTTCCTTAACACTTTCACCAATAGTTCTGTAGCTGTCACTCTCTTCACTAATTTCTGTTTCCCTGATGCTTCTACTACAAGTTATGTTGTCCTCTCTTTCTTCACTAACCTCTGTGCTTAAATCTTCTTCCCCCAGTGATTCCACCTCACCTTTTGAGTTTGTTACATCTGACACACTGCATACTACATATGACTTTTCGAATGAAGAGTCTTTAGTTACATAGTTGTACATGTCATTGCTATCAACTACACATGGCAGTGCAGAGACAACCTGCAGTGTCCCAAGTTAATAATATATGTCAAATGATCTTTTTCTAGCAATTTACATGAGTTTCTCCAATGTCTATTAAAATAGTCCATGATAGAGTCTAACATGTCACCCAAGTTTTGTCTAGAAAATGACTAATTTGACAGACATTTGAGGTTCTTAGGGACCGCGATGAGATTTTCATTTTTTTCAAAGAATAAATTGGAGGTGTCATGACCATATTTTTTATGTGAACATTGGTTTTGTAGTTACATAAATATTTATTCTATGATGTAACTCCATCCACTGCTTATTCACTGACCTTAAATAACAATATGATACTTTCCTTCAAATTATTGTCATAATTTAGAAGCAAGTGTTTTTAGTTTAGTTTTACTAGAAATGTTAAGTTTTTCAGTGTTAGATTTAATTAACCATAAAGTACCAACTAAGATTTTCATTCCATCAAATTTAAGAAAAATAAGATTCAGTTTTGCATCTTACCAAGTAACCAACCAACAAACTCATTAACATCTTACCAGGAAGTTACATATCTGCTTCTTATTCGTATAATTTTAGCTCTGCTACTGCCATATTCCCAATCAATAAAGCTTACCATATTCATAGTTAACCTCTCCTTAGGATTCTTTCTGAGACACTTTTCCATTACTTGGACCAATGAAAGAAGTTCTTGTTCATCATAAGAGCTGCTGATTTTGGGATCCACCAACTATATGTACTTCCCTCTTCCAAGAAGTGGCCTTGCCTGAAGAAATTTGGCAATTCACATAAGCAACAAAGTCAATGTAAAATAACATTCTTGTTTCATAACCAAAAACTACATGTTTTAACTAAATGTCAAAAATGCACAGTTTTGCCTGTCTTTAGGACTATTAGTTTCTATTTTCTAAAATGCTTGAAGCCTATAACCGTACAACTGAGCAACAAAATTAGATTGTGGAATAGGTTTATAAGCAGATGCTAGTGAATGCTTCACTCCATTCATATATTGGTTCTAAGAAGACTCCAAAAGACAGAAATTACTGACATGAAGACTCTGAAAGTGAATTTTAACATGTTTCTCCATCCCAATGTACTGTCAAGTTTTAACACATGAATATGGTACTGGCAGAAAATATGATGAACAATGAACATTATAAGTTTGTGTAGTTACTACAACTAAAAAGGCTCACACTGGATACTGGTTTAAACATGAAGTACGTGCTTTATAAAAATGAGGTATCACATGAATTGCTATTAGCACAATTCTCAAGAATATATGATCCCTATATATGAACAGGAACACCAAGATTTTTATCAGTAGGACTATTATAGAAAATGAAACATATTTGTTGCTTACATATAATCCTAATTAATTACAGTAGCCTATAGTTTATTCAAATAAAATCAAGTGGCTCTTACCCATTCAACAAGACATTTCTTTCGTGATATTTTATCAGTAATCATACAGTTGGTGATCATCTCTAAAAGGACCGCACCAAAAGAGTGTATGTCTGTCTTAGTTGATAGTTTTCCACTCTTGTGGCACTCTGGTGCAGTGTATCCACAATTTCCCATATTATTATCCTTGCAGCAATTCTTCAAATCACCCCTTTCTTTTCCGATCACAAAATCTCCGAGCTAAGGATGTGCATATTGAATTTCAACAAATAGTTTGTTAAGATGACAAATAGCCTATTTTTCTTGAAATTTAGCTTAATAAAAATAGCCCCGCAGCATTAGTTTAAAGTAAGTACCAGTGGTTTAAACTCATGATTTATAAGAATGTTATATACTTGGTTTTATTCTTCCATGAATTATGTTATGCTCATGTAGATACTTTAAACATCTGGAGACACCTATTGTAACTTTCATCCTTTCTCTCCAAGTCAATGATCTACTACTTCCCCTTGCATGATTATTAACTTACTTTTTCAACTGCAAGTTGTAACACCCCCTTGGGCATTACCTCCTAATCATATAAAAATAAATAAAAAGGAAAGTTTATTGGTTGTTTTCGGAAAAACTTCTTTTATTTTCATAAGTCTGAAAATATGGGGGTAAACATTTTTTCTTTTTCTTTTTTGCGAAGTACTTCAAAAGAAATAGTGCACGCAACACAAAAGTAAAATCATACCATGCTTAATAACACACAAAAACTAGGTTTATTTATAAGTCAAAACACTTCAAAATATAACTTTCATCAAATAATCTTTCGTACTTAAATTTACAAAATCACCACAAGGCTCTTCAAAACCACCTATAATAACTTTCTTAAAACACACGTCCCAAAGGAATCATCTTCAGCTGGTCGTTCTAAAAGACAACTACGGGAAAGAACTCTATAGTTCTCACACCATTAGGATAATCAACCACCTCTTCAAGGATTGGGAGTAGCATCCTTAAGTGAGGTTAGGAACTTCTCAGCACCACTTGCCCTCGTGTAGCAAAGCACCACAACAAAGGACTAGGAAAACCTGATATATTGTAAGGGTGAGATACCAATATATGGATGAATTATGACGACTACATGCCCAAACACAAAACAACAGATACAGATAAATAGTTCATATTCCACATAAAAATTCTTACAAATAAGAATATTAGTCAATAATCATCGTCGTTTTTAAAAACATGGCACTTCTATATTTCATCATTCTATCCTAGTCTCCGGAGACCCCAACTCCATAAAGTTTTTTTTTTTGAAAAACAGTGAGCTGATCAGGCTCAATTTCCACTCAGGCACAAATAGCCAACACATGTACATGGCTCAACTTAATCCCCACAGCAACTGTCCAACTCAAGGCACAGTAATCAACGCATATGGGTTCCAGAGCACACCGTCCTACACAAGGCACAATGAACAAGGCTCATGGAAATTCATGGTCCATCAAGGCACCAATGACACACTGCCGCATGAGATATGAGATACCCTGATGTCCCATTAAAGAAACTCTAAATTAATTACAACTTAATCGGGATATTAACGTTATACGAATATACAGAAAATTATCAGTAAACAAACTATACGTATAAATAATAGAATATAAACATCACACCACACACGTCTTTTTATGAATACAAACATACTGTGCTGATACACTGTAAAGGGTACCCCATCAGTAGACTCCCATAATATACATACTGGTACAAACTGATATAAACAACGGAAACTAAAACATCTCAATAAGACGCACTGGCCATAGACTCTAAACTCAACTGCTAGGGTCCACTGCTCGTCCGTCAGCATCTGGCTTACAAGGGGTCCCATCTAGCTCCTCTGTAGCTGGCTCATCCACAGGGTCTTCTCAAAACTATCAAATAAAAGAAACATACATAGAAAAGAAGTAGGGAGATAAGAAACTATCTAGCATCAAAACATGGAAACAGATACAAAGCATTAAATCAATAAAAGCACATAGACATGCATCACACAAAGATATACAATCATCCTCAAGTTCTTTTATAATCCTCTACCTTTCGCACTCATGCAAAATATGCTAACGTGTCTGCCACCCAGAATATCAAGTTAGCCGTCCAAGCGGCGCGTCTCCAGAACACCGATGCACATCCTCATCCATGGCAGAGGATGCTCATGCAAAGCTATGACACTATAGTGGCACATCTCGCTCCGGTGCACACCCAACTCTCTCTCTCTCTCTCTCATGGGTGCTCATGCATGGCAATGACACTATAGCTGCACGATATAAACCTAAGTTGAGATGGTCCCGCAAGGACTGTGGATATACGTCACAGTAGTCCCTTATATCCTCCGTATAAAGAAACTGGCCCATGGCTTCGGTATCTATCGTCAGATACACTGACCTCGTGTGTTCCACTCACACGGCTGTAATCAACAACATGTGTTTATGCAATCTGACCGCGCTGTCGCCACGCGCCAAAAAGAACGAGCGTTTACAAAATAATGTAGTATAGAGCGACAACTCGGATCGTCTCTCAAGGACTCTTTAGGTGTTGTTATTATTAACAGAAAAAGTTAGAAAAAGTTAGAATTGGGGGTTTTGAGATTGGAAACTAAAATAAAGGAAACAAAATAAAAACAGAGTAAGAAAAGAGATTAACAAATAAACAAAAGCGATTAACCTACTGTTCTCAGTTTCCCACTATCATTGGTTCATGCAAATCCTAAGCAAATACTAATCCCCTCCCGGTTGTAGCAATAATTCACAAGCGGAACCACTACTACGGATATATATCCCTATTCCCGAATTAAGCAAACGGGGTTAAGCACTTCGTGAACTAAGCGAACACGAAACGTACACACGCGAATTAAGCAAACGCGATTATATATAGGAACATGATATCACCGAGATAAACCAACACAACACAATATACTCCTGAATTAAGCAAATAGAAATATAAAGCATGGCATTGAAAAGAGAAAAGGAAATGAAAGAAGAATCACATAACCTCAAGTGTTAACAGAAACCAATTACAGTAGATTAATCTAGGAGACTAATTCTCCATTACAAAAGTAAAACACAAAAGAAAAGAAATAAACTACTGAAAACTACTACTACTATCTACCAAAGATTAGCCAAAACTGGCTAACTCTGATTCCCTTCATTTCTGCCTAAGACTGCTTATATACACGTTTCTGGAGTCAGAGTACTCGCGAGGCGAAGCACTGCTCGCGAGGCGAATTACATGAAAGGTCTGCAACTCTTTGTCTTCTCGCGAGGCGAGCACATCCTTCGCGAGGCGAACTCTTCAGCTTCCAACTGTTACGCCCGTGGCATTCAACACGCCCAAACCGTGATGGCTTCTGATCTTCCAAGACTCGCGAGGCGAAGGAATGCTCGCGGGGCGAACTATTCAACTTCAGAATTGCCACGGCTGTGATCTTCAACACGGGCAAGCCGTGATCGTCTCGACTTTTTCATGGTTGCAAAACTCGCGGGGCGAGAGATAATTCGCGGGGCGAGTGGCTCAAGATTTATTACTTTTTATTAACCTGAAAATAGAAAATAAAAGTAAATAATTATTCAACTCTAAAACAACTAAATTAACGTAAAAACAATTTACAGACTTAAAATACTACTTAGGAACAATCAAGTCTAATTTGGGTAAAAATGGTATAAAATAAGCACAAAGCCAAGGTCTTGACTAGTTATAAAACCGGTCAAACAGAGGCTCATCAAAATACCCCAAACTTAAACTTTGCTTGTCCCCAAGCAAACTACACTCAAAAACTTAAAAAGACTCAAGACCTGGCAAAACATGGCAAGCTTAAGGACTCAATTAACTTTCACACAAATTTCAAGCAATTTAACAAAACAATTTTTCTTTCAATGTTCCCCCCTTTCAAGCAAAGCAATCCCCAAAATCTTTCATTCTAAACAATTGAGAATTTCATTATTTAAACAATCATCAATCTAAGCAGGGGATCTAAGTTACACACAAAAGAGAGATCACCAAAATCAAACAACTGCCTTCCTCACAAGGGAAATTTATGTTCACTCAATCACTCAATTTTTGTCAGGCTAACATTTTCACTCAATTTCACTTTTAAGAAGCACTTCCCATAAATTTGATTTTCATCTCCAAATGTTTCCCACAGAAAATATGCATGCAACATCAAAAGGTCTTTTATGGGTTGTAATGGGGCCTGGCTAAGGGTAGGATATACAAAGGTACTAGGCTGAAGACCCTAGGAACTAAGAGAGCATGAAACATTTTTTTACACTTTGAAATTCACTCAAGTTCCTTTTCTCATTTATCTTTTTGCCTTGGGCGACTACAACCTTTTATTTCTTTTTGGCATTTTTGCACTTTTTTTTTCTTTTTTTTTTTCTTAAAATTTTTTACACTTTCTTTTTTTTTCTTTTTCTTGTTCTCTTTTTTTTTTTTTTCCAATCCCAAACAGCACATTGCACCTGGTAGCCACCCCAAACTTAATTTCTTGCACCCATTCTAAGATTACATGCTCTCCTAATCCTAAGATCGGGTTAACATGGTTTTCCAGATTTTTGGGCTTATAACATTAGGTTATCAAGAATTAATCAGGCTAATAGGCTCAATGGGGCTAACTAGGGAACATGCATTAGGAATTGGTTTATTCAGGCCAAGCAGCTATTTACAAAGAAAATGCCTAAATCATTTGCTACACACATATAATCATGCAAACCAAAAAGAGATTCAAGCAAATTCAGGAAAGTGCAACTTAAAAAGTGATTTTCACAGTCAAAAACATGTTGGAGGCTCAAAAACTCACCTGGACATTTTTTTTGCAAATTATTTGAAAGAGATTCTATCCCTAGTGTGTGCTTCCTATCACCCCAAACTTATCATAAATCATGCCATCATAATAAAATCTCAAAGTTCAGTTTTCAATCATATGGGGATCATTTTTCAAAAAAATTTCAAATCCTAGGGGGAAAAAGTCAATACTATCATGCAATCCATCTATGCAATTTCAATCAAATCCATCAAACTTGCCATAACCAAGACTCAACACAACTCCTGAGCTTCTCAAATTATTCAGGAGCTTTATTCAAAACAAAACAGAATTAAAGCAAAGCAAAAGAAAATTAAAAAGGAGAAAGGGTTAAGAAAAACTCATTGCAGGGCGGTTCCACCGGGATCCCACTGCTTGTAGCATAAGGCCCACGTGGTAGCCAAAGAGCTGAAATTTATTCCAAGCCTCCCTAACTTGCAGCCTTTATGTGGAAGTGAGCACTTGATAACTATGATGACTTCGCCGAGTGCGGCGGACTTCTCACTACCTCTCGGGTCATAGCTGACCTCCTTCTTAATAAAATCTCCCCAATAGAAGTGGGGCTCAACCTCTTGGACCGGCCATGGTGCAAAATCCAAGGGCTTAAACTCCATCAATGGTTCCTCAGGGGAAAATGGTAAACAGTTAGTTGGGGTTACCGGTGCTGCTTCAACTTCTGCAATGTCTTCATCCACTGCACTAACAAATTTTTCACCTGCTATACACGCAGAAATTTCAGCACATACCAGACAAAGGTTAGAGTTAGTACATATATTACAAGAAAATGAATCAGAAAAATCTACAATGTCTGGAAATTCTGCAATTAGTTCATCATCCACCCCACTACTCTCAACACCTGCATCTAAGACCAAAGAGTCTTCTTTATCCTCAAGCATGGTGGAGCAAATGTTCTCCTGATCCATATGGATGCTTTGCTTAACATACCTTTCAAAATAGCAATCTACACACAAAACATTGCCATCACAATAACAATCATCAGGGGATTCAACACACAACTCAGTAACAGAAGTATCAGTATCAGACTCATCCTCAGAGGTATTTTCAAGAATAAATTGTGCCTCTGTAGGTTCTTCAATGGGCTGTGGAGCTAACATTGCAGCCGAGTTGGCGGTAACTTGATCAATTAGAGCCCACAACTTCCGAGATTCAGCTTGGTCCCTCTGGTATTGAGCCTCCATCCTCTGTTGAAATTCAAGATTGCTTGCCTCCATCATCCGTTGAAATTCAAAATCTTGTTGTGCCATCCGTTGATTGTTCCCTTCCATTTGTTGTAGCATTGAAGCAATCTCATCCAAGGTGGAAGGTGCAGAGGTGGTCACTTGGCAAGGATAGTATGGTGGTGGCTCACTAAAATTAGGATAATACATGCAAGGTTGCTCATAATAAACATTAGGCAAATATTTATACATGTAATTATCCATGGCAATCAAACACCCGGACAAAGCAGACAGAACTAATTCAGGAATGCAAAAGGTTTTTTTCTTTTTTCTTTTTTTTTTTTTTTAAATGTAACTTTCTGCTAATAACAACAAACCAGAGTCCCCGGCAACGGCGCCAATTTTTGACCGCGCTGTCGCCACGCGCCAAAAAGAACGAGCGTTTACAAAATAATGTAGTATAGAGCGACAACTCGGATCGTCTCTCAAGGACTCTTTAGGTGTTGTTATTATTAACAGAAAAAGTTAGAAAAAGTTAGAATTGGGGGTTTTGAGATTGGAAACTAAAATAAAGGAAACAAAATAAAAACAGAGTAAGAAAAGAGATTAACAAATAAACAAAAGCGATTAACCTACTGTTCTCAGTTTCCCACTATCATTGGTTCATGCAAATCCTAAGCAGATACTAATCCCCTCCCGGTTGTAGCAATAATTCACAAGCGGAACCACTACTACGGATATATATCCCTATTCCCGAATTAAGCAAACGGGGTTAAGCACTTCGTGAACTAAGCGAACACGAAACGTACACACGCGAATTAAGCAAACGCGATTATATATAGGAACATGATATCACCGAGATAAACCAACACAACACAATATACTCCTGAATTAAGCAAACAGAAATATAAAGCATGGCATTGAAAAGAGAAAAGGAAATGAAAGAAGAATCACAGAACCTCAAGTGTTAACAGAAACCAATTACAGTAGATTAATCTAGGAGACTAATTCTCCATTACAAAAGTAAAACACAAAAGAAAAGAAATAAACTACTGAAAACTACTACTACTATCTACCAAAGATTAGCCAAAACTGGCTAACTCTGATTCCCTTCATTTCTGCCTAAGACTGCTTATATACACGTTTCTGGAGTCAGAGTACTCGCGAGGCGAAGCACTGCTCGCGAGGCGAATTACATGAAAGGTCTGCAACTCTTTGTCTTCTCGCGAGGCGAGCACATCCTTCGCGAGGCGAACTCTTCAGCTTCCAACTGTTACGCCCGTGGCATTCAACACGCCCAAACCGTGATGGCTTCTGATCTTCCAAGACTCGCGAGGCGAAGGAATGCTCGCGGGGCGAACTATTCAACTTCAGAATTGCCACGGCTGTGATCTTCAACACGGGCAAGCCGTGATCGTCTCTGACTTTTTCATGGTTGCAATACTCGCGGGGCGAGAGATTATTCGCGGGGCGAGTGGCTCCAGATTTATTACTTTTTATTAACCTGAAAATAGAAAATAAAAGTAAATAATTATTCAACTCTAAAACAACTAAATTAACGTAAAAACAATTTACAGACTTAAAATACTACTTAGGAACAATCAAGTCTAATTTGGGTAAAAATGGTATAAAATAAGCACAAAGCCAAGGTCTTGACTAGTTATAAAACCGGTCAAACAGAGGCTCATCACAATCTCACCATTTCGTACCAAAAGATAGAAAATTCAAAATTATGTTATAAATATATTTGTTTAAAACATAGAAAATTCAAAATTATATTATAAATATATATTATCACTAGTTTTTTCTAAGAATATTTACCTTGTTAGTTGTTACCCGTTTCATCAAGGATGTAAAAGATTCAAAATCAGGTTATTATAAATGTGTATCTTTTTCTTTTGACAGAATTATAAATGTATATCTTATATCTTATTTCTAGTTTTTCTTAAGGATGTAGCAGATTGAAACTATTACGTGATTGGTTAATATCTTAAAACAAAATCTATATATATTGATAACAGTTTTTTTTTTGGTCAAAACTTTTCCATTTGGTTTCTACTCTTTAATTTCTACTAGGATTATTTTCAGAGTCAAATCTGGTTTTTTTTTTAACTAAAAAAGATATAGAGTCAAATCTGGGATAAATGGTGAAGTTCATCCTATACGTAACAGATTGTATTTTTATTTCGCAAAAATAATGAATACTGTCTCAAACATGGGAGAGTCAAATTATTGTCTCAACTCAATGGTCAAGTATGAAAAACAATTTTTTTTTAATTCACCCAAAAAAAATTATTTAGACTCTTCTACTTAAAAAGAATAAATTTTATCTCATTCCTTTAATTATAAAGCTATTTTTTATATCAGAGTTCTAAATATAGAATGATTTTTTTTTTGAAGCAAAATAAAGAGGGAAACGAGTTTAATTGCTATACACTGATAGTGTGAATTTTGTCGACTCTAGGATTGAAAGAGGATAGGATTGATAGTTTAATTGCTATACAGCAGATGATGGCGGATAGGCTGAGGGCGAAGCAGGAAGAGCACTCTGCTAGGATTGAAAGAGGAGAGGTGCCTGAGGGCACACCATCAAGTCCTCCGTCGGACATCGACCGCGAGGATGTCTGGTTAGCCGGTCGCATGACAAAGGCGGGATCTTTTAAAGTTGATGCCACTCGCGAAGTGGCAGATAAGATTGTAAGTAAATAATTAACTTGATTTCAATTGATATTTGTATAGATATTTGCAACACTTTTCACTTGCACGTTTTTTCATTTTTTTCATTGTAGATGGATCTTAAAGCAAAATCCTCCCAGGGCGCATTCGTCCCTTCTGGACGGCAGGACGTCTTGATGACTGCTCTAGGCAAGAAAGACCATCCTGGTCGGGTTCTCGGTGTTCCTGGGAACGTGACCATCAAACAATATTATGGCAAGTCTGCTTCACGAAAGTGGGTGGTCAATGAAGCATCAATTTTGGCTGACATTACTCAGCACCTCATGTCCAACCCAGATATTACAACACATCTGATGCAAGGCTTAATAGCCAACCCAGAATTCAAGCAGGCGCTTGCCAGAGAGCTTTCCTCCGTCGGTACATCCCAGGACACCGCAAGGCTTGCCAACGCTTCACATGTGAGCACAAAAGAGAGTTTTAGTATGGCACATGTGGAGGACGATGAGTTGGCAGCTAGGGAGCGGGAGTTGGAAGTCCAGCGCCATGAGCATCAGTTGGAAATGAAAAGGCGTGAGCTTGAGTTGGACTCCAAACGACGTGAGCTCGAAATGTTAGCAAAGGTATTTATTCATTATTAATGTCCAAATTAGTCAAATAATTACTTGTGTTTTTTTTAATTGTTGGTAGTCCAAATTTGTTGGTAGTCTCGATTTCAAACTGACAGTTGGTCGTGCAGCTATTATGTGATGCTTCATATGCTGAACATAGTCTCCGCATCTATTACGGATGGATGGAAGAAGGTAACATTTAAACAACTTGTTAAATTATATATTATAGTTTTGAAGATGACTTGCATTGATGTTATTGTTATTATTTGAACGTGTCTAGGCATTTATCGACCAATCGCCTATTGAAGAAGATGAGTTAAGAGACTTGAGGATGCGCTTCGCTGAATTCTTCTTCAAGTATGCGGCTGAAAAAGGAATTGACAACATACCTCCGCACTACTTAGATAAATAGCTTTTTTGTTAGACTTTAGAAACTAATTAATAACATGTATATATATATCCTTAGATAGTTTTGTTTTTTAGACATTGGAACTAAAATTTATTTATATATATACATGGGTTTTGGTTTTAAGTCCCCCCATTGTTCAATTTTCCTTTGCAATTCTGTAATGTGTGTGATATTCTGTGTTACTGGGACTGAATGCAGGGATAGCTGAGGGGAGTGATATTTTAAAACTGAATTTAAAAAAAAAAAACCTATTAACGTTAGTTGTATCAAACAACTGACGTTAATAGTATTTTATAAAATATACAGTACACTATTAACGTCAGTTGTTTATTACAACTGACATTAAAATTACACCTTTAACGTCAGTTCTTTATAACAACTGACGTTAGTTTTAACAAAATCAACGTCCGTTGTATTAAAGAACTGACGTTAATAGTTTTAGTTTAACGTCAGTTGTTTAAAAAACCGACGTTAATTTTTACAAAATTAACGTCGGTTTTGTTAAGGAACTGACGTTACTAGTGTTATATTTAACGTCAGTTCTCAACTGATGACGTTAAAACACTAGTGGAAAATATACATTAGACGGTAAAGGTTTACGTCAGTTAACCAAAAACTAGACGTTATAAAGGGGGCGGTGGCAGTTTTGTAAATATCAGACTTCATTAATTCACTGTTAACGTCAGTTGTTTTAAGGACTGACGTTAAAAGTGAGGCGGTGGCAGTTTTGTAAATATGAAATCACTATTTACGTCAGTTGTTTAGTGAACTGACGTTAAAAGTGTTTTGCAAGAAATTATTAAAACTTTTAACGTCAGTTGTTTATAAAACTGACGTTAGAAGTGTGATTTTTACTTCAGTTAAATAAATAACTGACGTAAATAATCAACTCATTCCTATCTTTCTTTCGTTGTCATCTCCCTGTTGCCACTCTTAACGCAGATCATCACTCCATATAGTGCAGTTTATTTCTAATCTTTTTTTTTAAAAAAGTTTATTTTTAATCTTAATTAATTAGCTTGAATTAGTAAATTAACAAATTCTTGTGCAAATTAAAATAAATAAACACTTAACATAAAACAAGTTATATATGTATAATCAAATCGTATCTCATTGAAGCGATTCATAAGTTACAATTACATGTTTAAAAGATAAAAAATTTCTGCAAGATAGCACTAAAATATAAAAAAGTTTCTGCTTCAACATCATTTTCTTCTCAGATCCTGTCCTCGAGAATCTCCAACATTGAATGCATCCCCTCCTCATTTGAAGTTGATGCTCCATCCGAATCCACAATCACTTTGGAGCCGTGGCAGAGTGAAGGGTGCACTCGATCTGTTTCAGCAATATTCTTGGAACAGCCACTTGGTTCCAAAGCTGAGGTTTTGGAACTGTAGCTGCTGATTCTCCAGAAGGATGATGGTGTGTGCAATTCACATAATGCGATTTACACACCCTTATCACCCATGTAATGCGATTTACACAACCTTAGAAGTTGTTTGACCATTAAGACAGAGACCTTTAAGTCTAGGTATAGGAAGAAAGAGTGATGAAGTTAATCTCCATGGCAGAGCCATATTGTGAAGCAGAAAATTAAAATTAAAGGAAGGATGGAAGCTATTTATAGGAGTAGGGGATGAAGTTACTAGGCGTTGTAAGTTGCTAAATAATTAAATTGATCATTAAGAGCATTAGGTTCCAAGGCGCATTGGGAGTTGGCAGTCATATATTATAAACGTGCAGAAAAGAAAACGTCCGAAGGAATAGGAAGAAACTTATACACTTTTAACGTCACTTGTTGAATAAAACTGACGTTAAAAGTGTTTTTAAAATAAAGATATTTATTTTTAACGTCAGTTGGTTATACAGCTGACGTTAAAAGTGTGATTTTTTACTTCAGTTAAATAAACAGCTGACGTAAATAATCCTATATCCCTATCTGAAATGCGCGCCCTGTTGTCACTCTTAACACAGGTCTGTTAACGTCAGTTGTTGAATAAAACTGAAGTTAAAAGTGTTTTTAAAATAAAAAATATTTATTTTTAACGTCTGTTGTTTATACAATTGATGTTAAAAGTGTGATTTTTACTTCAGTTAAATAAATAGCTGACGTAAATAATCCTATATCCCTAGCTATCTGAAATGCCCTGTTGTCACTCAATTAACACAGGTCTCAGAGCCATTTTGTGAAGGAATAGAAATATAGAGGAAAAGAAGAGGCAGTATTACAGACTGTTACAGAAGAATGTTACTTTATACAGAGACACAACACTTTTAACGTCAGTTGTATTCAACAACGGACGTTAAAAGTGTTTTTTTTTAAAAATATTAATATTTAACGTCAGTTTGTTAATAAAACTGACGTTAAAAAATTAATTTTAACGTCAGTTGTTTAATACAACTGACGTTAAATGTTGTTTTAATATGTTTACACCCGCGCGCCTTCTGCACTTCGCTGCACGACGTACGTCTCTTTTCTCTTTTCATCACGCTCAACCCTAAATCACTCTCAACCCTCACTCTCACTCTCACCCAGCACAGAACCCTAATCGCGAGCTCATCTCCACCGCAACCACCGCGAGGGCTTCTTCGCCACCACCGTGAGGTACACTATTAACCCTAACTCTGTCTTTCCATTCATTCTTTGCAATAACTTGACGTACATCTCTCTTTCCCCTTCCTGCGCACTAACTCTCCTTGTCCCTCTGCTCTCAGTAACCACATCGAACGTTGGTCACCACTCGAGCTCCCCTCCCCACCACCACGCAAGAACCTATTTCTGGTGAGTATTTAGGGCACATTTTTGTATTTTTGGTTTTGAGTGTATGTTGAAACTGTAGTGTCAGTAGTTGAAACTTGAAACCATGAGTTTGAGTTGTTTGGAATGTACGTCTCTATTTTTGGTTTTGAGTGCATGTTGCTCTACTGGTTGATCTGTCACGGCTGTGATGCTAATCACGGCTAGGCCGTGATCAGTTCTGCCTGTACGTGATGACATGGTCTGTTCAGTTGGCACGTTACGGCCGTGATGGACATCACTGCCAGGCCGTGACCAGTGCTTGGCAATTAATCTTAAAAAACTATAGTTTTCAATCTCCCGTATTGTCCTTATATTGGATATATATATATATATGTTTTGTATATCTACAGGACCTATCTAGTTATGGATCGTAGTTGGATGGTTTGTAAGCGTACTAGTGCTGAGTATTTGAAGGGGGTGGGAGAATTTATAGAATTTGCTCAAAGGAATGTTCCTAATAGTAATGGAATGTTCTGTTGTCCTTGTGTCAAGTGTTTGAATACGAGGAAATGTACGGTGAAGGATATACGTACTCATTTGATTTGTGAAGGGATTTGCTTGAGTTATACAAGATGGATATGGCATGGTGATATGTTGTTGAGTAGTAATACGGCGAGTGTCTCCCAAAGTGAGGACGTTGACGTAGATATGGAGGATGATCGAGTAGAGGACATGATCCGTGATATTGGACAAGAATCTTTTCATCGAGCGCATGTGTATGATAGGTTGTGCGGTGATGCGGATAAGCCTTTATATCCAGGGTGTACTACTCTCATACGGTTGTCGTCGTTGCTTAAATTGGTTTGTGTGAAGGCGAGAAATGGTTGGAGCGATAAAAGCTTCACGGAATTGCTTGAAGTGTTGAAAGACTTGCTTCCGGAGGACAACACATTGCCCGACCGTAACTATGAGGCCAAGAAGGTATTGTGTCCTATGGGTATGGAGTATAAGAAGATACACGCATGCCCCAATGATTGCATATTGTACACCGGTGTTCATGAAGACAAACACGATTGCCCCAAATGTGGGTTATCACGATACAAAGTGAAGGGTGGTGATGATGATGATGATGTTGATGATGTGAGAAAAAGGGTCCTCCTGCGAAGGTGTTGTGGTATCTTCCAATAATTCCAAGGTTCAAGCGATTGTTTGCCAATGCGAAAGATGCGAAGAATCTTAGATGGCATAATGATGAGAGGAAACGTGATGGAAAGGTTCGTCATCCTGCTGATTCTATTCAATGGAAGAATATCGATACTATGTTTCCGGATTTACCGATGAGCCAAGAAACCTAAGGCTTGGACTTGCTACGGATGGAATGAATCCTTATGGTAACATGAGTAGTATTCATAGTTCATGGCCTGTTCTCGTTGGTGATTTACAACATGCCCCCTTGGTTGTGCATGAAGCGCAAATACATGATGTTGTCTATGATGATTTCGGGCCCAAAGCAATAGGGAAATGACTTAGATGTTTATCTAGGTCCCTTGATTGAAGACTTGAAAACGTTGTGGGTGGAAGGTGTTGATGTAGTTGATGGGTATTCTCATGAGACTTTCAAGCTTCGTGCCATGTTATTTTGCACCATCAACGACTTTCCAGATATCTGGTAACTTGTCCAGATGCAGTGTCAAGGGGCATAAAGCATGCCCTATATGTGAAGAAGGCACATGCTACACTCAGTTGCATCATGGAAAGAAGACGGTTTACCTTGGGCATCGGAGATTTCTTAGACATGATCACCCATATCGTAAGATGAAAAAAGCTTTTAATGGATGCCAAGAGAGAGGAAGGAAGAAGCGCGGCGGCCTTAATTGGAGAGCAGGTTTATCGAGAGGGTAAAGGACATCGATGTTATATTCGGCAAGTCCAAAAAGAAAGGTAAAGCTGTTGAGAAAAACATATGGAAGAAGAGGTCGATATTCTTTGATCTTCCATATCTGGCGCAAGCTTGATGTCGATTCTTGCATTGATGTGATGCATGTGGAGAAAAATGTGTGTGATAGTGTGATCGGGACGCTTCTCAACATTCAGGGCAAGACAAAGGATGGTGTGAATGCTCGTCTCGACCTCGTTGCTATGGGTATACGAGAGCAGTTAGCTCCAGTTGTTGAGGATGGTAAGCGGACTTATTTGCCGCCAGCATGTCATACTTTGTCAAAAAAAGAGAGACAAAGTTTTCTGCGGGTGTCTTTAGGGCATCAAAGTTCCACATGGTTACTCTTCAAATATGAAGAGGCTTGTCTCTAGTGATCTTAAATTGGTTGGCTTGAAGTCTCATGATTGTCACATCTTGATGCAACAACTTCTGCCCGTTGCTATTCGTGGTATTGCTACAAAAAATGTGAGACATGCCATTACTCGGTTGTGCTCATTCTTCAATTCTATATGTAGCAAAGTCGTTGACCCCGTATGTTGGATGACTTGGAAGTTGAGGCTGCTACAATCTTGTGCCAATTGGAGATGTATTTTCCTCCTTCCTTTTTCGACATAATGGTTCACTTAATTGTTCATTTGGTGAGGGAGATTAGATTATGTGGGCCGGTTTTTCTGAGATGGATGTACCCAGTTGAGCGCTACATGAAGATCTTGAAAGGGTACGTGAAGAATCCTCATCGTCCGGAAGCATCTATTGTTCAAAGGTATGTTGCAGAAGAAGCTATTGAGTTTTGTTCGGACTACCTTCATAACACGGATCCTATAGGGGTTCCTAAGCCTCGGCATGATGAGATCAGATGTCAAGGTAAGGGTACACATGGCTTAAGAATTAATAGGAAGGATCGGGAGGAAGTGCTTCAAGCACATTTGTATGTATTGAACAATATCGAATGTGTTCAGCCTTTCTTATTTGAACATAAAAGAAAAGTCAATCAAGAAAACCCTCGAATGAGCGAAAGGTGGTTGTTGAACAAGCATAACAAGACTTTCTTACCATGGTTCAAGGAAGAAATGCTTAAGGATGGTAGTCTTGCTTTCGATGACGTAAAATGGCTAGCACGTGGGCCTAACTTCAACGTCATATGTTGGAGCGGGTACGACATAAATAACTTTTCCTTTTATACAAAGGAACAAGATAACAAGAGTACCATGCAAAATAGTGGGGTTATGATCGTGGCCGAAGCAATGCACTTCTCTAGTGCAAAGGACACAAAACCCGTTACAGCACCGACACCTTACTTTGGATATATTGAAGATATTTGGGTGCTCGATTACACTAAGCTTACGGTGCCGGTATTTAAATGTAAGTGGGTTGATAGTAACGGTGGTGTACAAACCGACGAATTGGGGTTCACATTGGTAGACCTCAACAAGTTAGGTTATATAAATGAGCCTTTCATAATGGCTTCCCAAGCAAAACAAGTGTTCTACATCACTGATCCTTCTAACAAAAGGTTGTATGTGGTTCTCCAAGGAAAAATCATGTATAATGGTAGTGATGAAAATGAAGATTCAAATCTTGATATTCCTGAGACTCCTTCTTTTTCAACAAACATGCCTACTATAATCGAGGAGACACAGGTGGACGATGTACATGCCACTCGTGATGATCATCACGAAGGGATATTGATATAGGTAGTTTAAACTTAGTATACATTTATAACCTATGTTAATAAATATATATTGTTTTGAACAGGCATACATATGGATCATTGTTCCATTTTTCCTTTGCAATTCTGTAATGTGTGTGATATTCACGTATTCTTGGGATATTTTACTGAATGCGAGGGATGGCTTAGGGGAGTGATATTTTAAAACTGAATTTAAAAAAAAAAATACTATTAACGTCGGTTGTATCATACAACCGGCGTTAAGAGTATTTTATAAAAATATACTGATACACTATTAACGTCGGTTGTTTATTACAAGCGGCGTTAAAATTAAGACCTTTAACGTCGGTTCTTTATAACAATTGACGTTAGTGTTAACAAAATTTACGTCGGTTTTGTTAAAGAACTGACGTTAATTTTGACAAAATTAACGTCAGTTGTGTTAAAGAACCGACGTTAATAGTGTTATATTTAACGTCAATTCTCAACTGACGTTAAAAGTTAAACTTTTAACGTCAGCTGTATTTACGTCAGTCAGTATTCTGACGTAAAAAATCAATTTTAACTGATGTAAAAAGCACTTATTGCACTAGTGGATCTTATCCTGACTAACTTAAAAGTCATTGAGACCATGATTGGTGATCGGTTGATAATGTAAATACCAATTAGACTTGAAGAAAATTAATTACCCTTTAATCAAGAATGAAATTATAATTGACCTTATAGAAAATTAACATCACATATCATAATCAAACAAATACATGCATATCTACATGAGTTTGATTATTATACATGTGTCATTTATGTTGCCATACTATTATCTTAAAAATTACATCTCAATTTCCGAAATCACAAATCTTGAGGGATAAGGATCTCCTGTCTCATTTTGGTATACCATATCATGTCCCAACCAATAATATTTTGACATGTATTCTACTTTTTCAATATTAAATAAAATTTTAACTTACATGAAAAAATATTATTAGCTGGGACATGATGTTTTACACCAAAATGAGACACAAGATCCTTATCCCTTCTCTTCACCACACACCTCTCAATGAGTTTATTCTAACTCTCATAACCAATGAAAAAAAATACTATTTGCTTGGAAATGAATGTTGAATATTGCCACATATTGATAGATTAAACAAGGTTAGTACTCGATCCTGTGCCAACTTCCAAACAAAAGCCTCCACTTTCATTGGAACACTCCCCATCCATGCTCTTGAAGAAGACATCGTGACCTGCACTGTTTGTGGACCTTAAGACCCTATGCAGATTTTATAGTGTATTCACCAGAAGGATCTGCTTCGCACATCCAAAAATCATCAACTACCTCTTTAAGCACCGTTCTGTAAAAAAATGTGACACCCTAACTCGGGTCATCACATGGTTACCTGTTTGTGGAAATAAAACTTAATTTGCTGGTTGCTTTTGGAAAATAATGTTTTCTCAACGTTTATCTTTTTGAAATATGGTGAATTTTTTTTCCTCCTTTTTAACCTCATAACAACAACAACGTAATCAAATCACACTTAAATACATAATGTATATAAGTCATACAACTATACTGCTCATAAGCTTTCACACCTAGATCATTATCAGTTTAGTTTATTCTCAAAACATAATATAACATAATAGGACCTAAGCTGGTCGTAACTAACAGACGCTACAACCGATAGAAGCAGCAACAGCATGCCCCGAACTAGACAGCCTTCTTCTTTTTGTAGATATCATACCCCTTGTGCAGCTCTGATATGTTTGTAAGGGTGAGACGCCAATATATGGATTTAACACAATAACTAAATGCACGACACAAAAGAAGGCACATACACATATACATGTTTATAACAACATCAGCATCCATATTATAGCATATAGTTTATCAATGGGTTCCACACCCCAAACATCAATGTTGGAAAACTATGCATGAACACTTCAATACATCATCTAAACATTCCCACTTAATCTCCGGAGATCCCCAACGTCATTTAAAATGAGCTGATCAAGCTTGATTGCCAAAAGAGGCAGTCGTTTTTACCATAGCCCACTGTCCGGCACAGTGAGAACGTCGATTTATGGTTTTTCATTGTACGTCGATTGCCTAAAGGAACAATGAATACGCCGATTGCATGAATATCATAAATGTGACACCCTAACTCGGGTCATCACATTTCTACCCGTTTACGGAAATAAAATTTAATTTGCTGGTTGCTTTCGGAAAATAATGTTTTCTCAACGTTCAAAATATGGTGATCAAATTTTTTTTTTCTTCCTCAAGACAACAACAACGAAATCAAACCACACATAATTACATACTGTATATAAGTTATACAACTATACTGCCTCATATATTTTGACACCTAGATCATTATCAGTCTAGTGACTCTCAAAACATAACATAACTCAATAGAACCTAAGCTGGTCGTATCTATCTGACACTACCGTCAACCGGAGCAGCACATCATGTCTCGAACTAGTCAGCCTTCTCCTTTTGTATAGATCTCATCCCTTGTGCGGCACTGATATGTTTGTAAGGGTGAGACGCCAATATATGGATTTAACAAAATAACCAAATGCTCGCACCAAACAAGACACATACATATATACATAAACATCTCAATTATAGCATACAGTTTATCAGTGGGTTTCACACCCCAAACATCAACATTGGAAAACTATGCATGAACACTTCAAAACATCATCTAAACATTCATACCTAATCTCCGGAGATCCCCAACGTCATTTAAAATGAGCTGATCAGGCTCGATTGCCAAAAGAGGCACGTCGATTTTTTTTCATTGTACGTCGATTGCCAAAGGCACAATGAACACGTCGATTTCATGAATATCATAAGATACCATGATTCCATTGTACGTCGATTGCTCAAAGGTACAATGAATACGTCGATTACATGGATATCATAAAATACCCTGATTTCATTGTACGTCGATTGCCTTGAGCACAATGAATTTCATTGTACGTCGATTGCCCAAAGGCACAATGAACACGTCGATTTCTGGAATATCATAAAGATACCATGATTAACAAATACGTCGAGACATGAATATCACCAAGATATCATGATTAACCTCGTAGGCACGTCTGCCAAAATGCATGCAAGAAAAACACTTTGTTCTCGTCATTTTCTTTGTGTTCAATCTTTATTTGTCAAAGCTCTCAAAAGCTTATGACCCATCATCGTTTTAAACATCTTTACAACTTCTATTAACAACACAGGACCTCATAGCCCGAGTGCTCAATCACGAAGCCCTTAGACCTTGCAATCAGTCTTAGGTTCGTGGTGATAGAAAACATCATAAATCTTTTACCGTCGATTATTACGTCGTAAAGTAGACACACCGTCTACCAACTAGACACCAAGTCTATAACATCATAAGAACACTAGTACCCCGACGTCTCGGTTACTAAGTTCCATATCGTCGTTTACGTCGTTTTTGTCTGTGATAAACAAATCCAAAATAGGATAACGTCATAAGAACATTAGTACCCCGACATCTCGGTTACTAAGTCCAACTGTACTTTCAACACGGTTGAATCAACTTTTGATTTTTCATAAATTCTTTTTCCAAGGTAGAAATTCATTATAAAATCCTTAAATCATAAAACTTAGTTTCTCACAAACCAATGAGTCACTTGAGGTTTATTCTCCTCAAAATATGCACTGCTTAGTTTCAAAAATACTTGCCGTCTACACTTTTCCAAATTTGCCGTCAAATATTATTTTTAAGGATTTTTAAGCCAAAACTTAACTTTTTCCACTTAATTAATTTTCTAAAATCATTATTAACTTATTTTCACCAATTAATTTCATAAAATAACATTTTCTAATATTCCGGAATTTCTTACGTAAAAATTAGCAGTGCTAAAGTATTTTCACGGTTTCGCGCTCATTGTGACTCATAATTTACTTTTTCACTAATAAATTATTAAAATAATAATATTTCTCAAAACTCATTATTTTTTCCAAAATAATATTTTTCCACCACTATTATATTCCAACATTTCCCATAAAACATTGAATATAATTTACACAGCTTATTAAAGCTTTTATCTGATTAATCGGTTGTGCACTGACCACTGTCAGGCTTCTCAAACAACATTCAACAACATCATTCAACAACATCACCATAATTATATCACCAGGCAGATCATGCATCATAGCAACATAATATACTACTGCAGATAATTAAATCAATTAAAAGCAGATTAATCACTGATGCACAGATAAACAACACAACGTAAGCCACATAAACAAATAATCACAACCACATATAAATCATATAAACCACACTACAAGCAAATAGTTATTGAGAAAATCCCTCAGGTAAGCTCCCCTTACCCCTTGAAGATTCCTTGATAAACTTACAGACTCCTTCGAAATTTCAGTTACCTTGAAAACGTCGTACTCAACTAACCTTCAACCATTACAACCAAATAGTTACAACTCAAGAAACTAAAACATTCTAAACCCTAATACATAGTCACGGCCTCTAGGTTTTTGAATGACTAAAACTTCTAATCATGATTAAGTTATGGATTAATGATCCTTGATTAACCTAAATCATAGATTAGTGACTAAATAACTAAGTTTAAAACTCAAAACTTCCTAACTCTTTTATACATAGATTCGGCCTTAATAGGTTCATAGAGCTAGGGTTCTTAGTTTAACAAATCAACTTGGATTTATAAAGCATACATACTAAGAGATTGATTTCTAAGATCATTTATGAAAACCATGAACAAAACTCAACAAAACTTACCCACTTAGGGTTCGGCCAAAACAAATATTTTTGAGTAAAATATTCATTTTAAGAGACTAACATGAATTAGAGTGTGTAGTCATACATGCCATATAGAATACATGATCATACATGGAAACACATGAACAAAACTCTACCAACCCTAAGGTGATAGGTTCGGCCAAAGCTAGGTTTTCAAGAAAGAAATTTTTGATTACATCATGCTCTTGGATTTAGATAATATGCATGATATCAAGAAGATAGAAAGTGGTTTCATCCTTATTAGATTTTTCTAGAATTTATTATGACTTTTCAAAGTTCTAGGGTTAGAAACTTTAAAGTGATAAACAACTATGATACAAGTCTTGAATCAAGAAACTTACTAAAGAACATAGACATGATTAAGAATGAAGATTAGGATTTACCTCTTGATAATCAATGACAAAGGAAATCCAAGAACTTGCTTTACAACTTAGAACTAAGGAACTTGTAAACTTTAGAGTTTTTAGAAGCAAATGGCAAAAGAAACTAAATGAAAAGTGAGAGTAGGGTATTTATAGTGAGAGTGGCGTCAATTTTGGAAGACTCTAGATGATGGTGAGTTGTCATGTTCAAGGATCAAAATGCAATTAAGTTCTAAGGACCAATTTGCAAAGATTCCAATAGTTGAAGGACTAGTTTGCAAATAGTCAATAAAATGTCATGATGATGATTTTGACACATTAAATGCTAGCTTATCTTGACTTGGTTGGCTGATTTGATGAGTGAAAGACAAGTTAAGATAATTCAATATATTTAGGAAGAATCAAGAACATTGTAGAAAAATCAAGGATAATGTAGGATAGTGTAGAAACTTGTAGAAAATTCTAGAATCAACATGATACATCCAACAACAATGAGGCAGCCACAATTCACATGGGCTTGCGCATGGGCTGGGTTATTTTGGGCTTGGATTCATTCTTGTGGGTCCCACTTAAAAATTTAGGCATTAGGCTTAAGATAGGAAACTTAAGGAAACTTTAATGGCTTTTTGAACTCAAACTATGAACTAGAAAAGTTTGGGCTTCTAAACCACGACCATTTAAGATTATAAACAAGGATTCTAGCCCAATCCACTTGAAAAAACTTAAAAAAACTAATTTAGGTACAAAAGGGTAATTTACAGAAAGTTCAGGGACTTAACCGTAAAATTTCTAAATTTTCTATTTAACCCTGAAAAACCTTCTAGACTTAAAAATATGATTCATCCCCTTGAATCATCTCAAAATCCTAAGATAAACCCTCTATCTACTCTTAGAGACTCTAATTTCCCTTCCGTCGTCTACCCGATTACGCTTTCCGCCCGTAATACGTAAATTATTTTATTTCTTCCCAAAATAAATCTAAAAATACAAAGTTGTAGAAAATAAAATACCAAACTTAAGTCTTTCGTTCACGAATTAAAATTAGGTCTTTTGAGCAGTATTATTATACTGTCAATGGAATTCGCAGGCCGGGTTTCGCCTGACTTTCCAACCTAAATTTTAATCGTAGCTTCCTACATTCAAGTAGGATTGAGTGGTAAACTCCATTTATTAAAAATGGTTTTCTAAGTCTCAGATAAAAATATAAACATAATTATATAAATTTTTGATATTAGAAAACAGCGAAAAGTCGGGGTGTTACATACTACCCTTCTTAAAAAAATTTCGTCCTCGAAATTTCGTGACACGGAGCTAGACTGGAATGAAAGATCCCGAAGCCTTACTTTCACAAGAAAGTATTTAAAAGAATTTCATCAGTCAGATAAGAATACAAGAATATTCTGTGCATAAAGATTCTTTAACAAATTCAGGGAAGTAAAAATGTATGATCAGTACACTTTTACAAACATGAATCTAAGAAAGTTTCTTATCTCACAAGAATATATTTTCCAACAATTTAAAAGAACTATGGTCCGTCAAGAATTCGGACCGAATCACTTTCTACCAACCGTTAAAGTGACTAGAGCAATTCTCATTTGAGAAACTAGTTTTGTCAAGAAAGCGTCTATCCTGAACCAAATAGGACAGCCAAACATACTAAATGTCACGGTGACCAATTGAATAGTTGAAATTTGAAACGATCATCTCATGATAATCACAGGAACAAGTAATTTCAACACATCCACACACAATCCATCGAAACAAAATATGAATTGTACCCGAACGAAATAGTGTAGGTAAAAGGTTACCGTCATGGTTTGAAGTTTCAGCTCCCCGCACACTATATACTCTACCCGCAGTCTTTGGCTTGACATCATTGGTGTTATTGACAGCCGATCCACGCCTTGGCGCATTACATTCCCTCGATATGTGTCCCACTTGACCGCAGTTGAAACATTGGACTCCTCCCAAGGGACAATTTTTAGACACATGTCTTGGGTCTCCACAATTGTAGCATTTCCTAACTTGGCCTTGACTTTGGTTCCCCTGGCCTCCACTCCATGATGTAGAAGAATTAAAATGATATTGTTGTTGATTTTGGTTATTTCCCGGTGGACGGAAATAAGGTTTCTGCTGATTTCGTTCCTCTTTCAGATTCTGATTCTGGTTCTTGGCACGAGAGGGTCCTCCATTATTCCCCTTATTATCTTTTTATTTTCTCATCTGTTCGATCTTCCGACTCATCTCAACTAACGCTTGAAAAGTTCGAAGTTGCAGAGGTAAGACAGATTCCTTAATCTCAAACCTTAAGCCTGCTTCGAACCTCTCACACTTCCAGCTCTCATTGGGTTGTGCTTGAAAGAAACGGAAGTATTTGGCAAGCGATTCAAACTTAGCCGCATACTCTCCCACAGACATATCTTGTTGTTGTAATCCCAGAAATTCCATCTCTTTCTCGATCCTAACATTCTCCGGAAAATACTTATCCATGAATGCAGTTTGAAAAACGTTCCAAGTAATGTCTTGATGATCAGCCTCTAACAGTAGCCTAGCGCCTTTCCACCAATACTCCGCATCTCCCACCAGTAGAAAAGTAGCATAAGTAACCCTTACTTCTGCAGGAGTACCCACTAGTTCAAAGATTTTCTCCAACTCCTGAATCCATAAATCAGCTTTCTCATGATCAGCATCCCCACCAAATTGTGAAGGATTTTGGCTTCGAAACGCAATCAACGCTTTGCCTTCTGCAGCTTGCAAATTCTGGACATTCATAGCTGCGGTTTGATTTGCAATCGCCGCTGCCACATGTTCCATAGCCTGAACGGCATAGCCCACTACACCCTCATAGTTCTCATTCATATTACCACGGCCACCAATAGGACCACCTCTGCGACCACGTCCACGACCGCGTCCACGTCCTCGTCCACGTCCACCTGACGATCTTGGTTCCATAACTGACCTGTAGAACAAAATCAGTTATACCGCAACCAGAAAATGAAACGTGCATTGGTGTATTAACACACATCACTTCTAAGAAGTAATTCAAACAAAACTTAGCTCAGAGAAAACACAACGTCAACACAATAGACCTATTTCCCAACATTCCCGAAAGACTCGACCAGCTCTGATACCACTAATGTGACACCCTAACTCGGGTCATCACATTTCTACCCGTTTACGGAAATAAAATTTAATTTGCTGGTTGCTTTCGGAAAATAATGTTTTCTCAATGTTCAAAATATGGTGATCAAATTTTTTTTTCTTCCTCAAGACAACAACAACGAAAACAAACCACACATAATTACATACTGTATATAAGTTATACAACTATACTGCCTCATATATTTTCACACCTAGATCATTATCAGTCTAGTGACTCTCAAAACATAACATAACTCAATAGAACCTAAGCTGGTCGTATCTAACTGACACTACCGTCAACCGGAGCAGCACATCATGTCTCGAACTAGTCAGCCTTCTCCTTTTGTAGAGATCTCATCCCTTGTCCGGCACTGATATGTTTGTAAGGGTGAGATGCCAATATATGGATTTAACAAAATAACCAAATGCTCGCACCAAACAAGACACATACACATATACATAAACATCTCAATTATAGCATACAGTTTATCAGTGGGTTTCACACCCCAAACATCAACATTGGAAAACTATGCATGAACACTTCAAAACATCATCTAAACATTCATACCTAATCTCCGGAGATCCCCAACGTCATTTAAAATGAGCTTATCAGGCTCGATTGCCAAAAGAGGCACGTCGATTTTTTTTCATTGTACGTCGATTGCCAAAGGCACAATGAACACGTCGATTTCATGAATATCATAAGATACCATGATTCCATTGTACGTCGATTGCCCAAAGGCACAATGAATACGTCGATTACATGGATATCATAAAATACCCTGATTTCATTGTACATCGATTGCCTTGAACACAATGAATTTCATTGTACGTCGATTGCCCAAAGGCACAATGAACACGTCGATTTCAGGAATATCATAAAGATACCATGATTAACAAATACGTCGAGACATGAATATCACCAAGATATCATGATTAACCTCGTAGGCACGTCTGCCAAAATGCATGCAAGAAAAACACTTTGTTTTCATCGTTTTCTTTGTGTTCAATCTTTATTTGTCAAAGCTCTCAAAAGCTTATGACCCATCATCGTTTTAAACATCTTTACAACTTCTATTAACAACACAGGACCTCATAGCCCGAGTGCTCAATCACGAAGCCCTTAGACCTTGCAATCAGTCTTAGGTTCGTGGTGATAGAAAACATCATAAATCTTTTACCGTCGATTATTACGTCGTAAAGTAGACACACCGTCTACCAACTAGACACCAAGTCTATAACATCATAAGAACACTAGTACCCCGACGTCTCGGTTACTAAGTTCCATATCGTCGTTTACGTCGTTTTTGTCTGTGATAAACAAATCCAAAATAGGATAACGTCATAAGAACATTAGTACCCCGACATCTCGGTTACTAAGTCCATCTGTACTTTCAACACGGTTGAATCAACTTTTGATTTTTCATAAATTCTTTTTCCAAGGTAGAAATTCATTATAAAATCCTTAAATCATAAAACTTAGTTTCTCACAAACCAATGAGTCACTTGAGGTTTATTCTCCTCAAAATATGCACTGCCGTTTCAAAAATACTTGCCGTCTACACTTTTCCAAATTTGCCGTCAAATATTATTTTTAAGGATTTTTAAGCCAAAACTTAACTTTTTCCACTTAATTAATTTTCTAAAATTATTATTAACTTATTTTCACCAATTAATTTCATAAAATAACATTTTCTAATATTCCGGAATTTCTTACGTAAAAATTAGCAGTGCTAAAGTATTTTCACGGTTTCGCGCTCATTGTGACTCATAATTTACTTTTTCACTAATAAATTATTAAAATAATAATATTTCTCAAAACTCATTATTTTTTCCAAAATAATATTTTTCCACCACTATTATATTCCAACATTTCCCATAAAACATTGAATATAATTTACACAGCTTATTAAAGCTTTTATCTGATTAATCGGTTGTGCACTGACCACTGTCAAGCTTCTCAAACAACATTCAACAACATCATTCAACAACATCACCATAATTATATCACCAGGCATATCATGCATCATAGCAACATAATATACTACTGCAGATAATTAAATCAATTAAAAGCAGATTAATCACTGATGCACAGATAAACAACACAACGTAAGCCACATAAACAAATAATCACAACCACATATAAATCATATAAACCACACTACAAGCAAATAGTTATTGAGAAAATCCCTCAGGTAAGCTCCCCTTACCTCTTGAAGATTCCTTGATAAGCTTACAGACTCCTTCGGAATTTCAGTTACCTTGAAAACGTCGTACTCAACTAACCTTCAACCATTACAACCAAATAGTTACAACTCAAGAAACTAAAACATTCTAAACCCTGATACATAGTCACGGCCTCTAGGTTTTTGAATGACTAAAACTTCTAATCATGATTAAGTTATGGATTAATGATCCTTGATTAACCTAAATCATAGATTAGTGACTAAATAACTAAGTTTAAAACTCAAAACTTCCTAACTCTTTTATACATAGATTCGGCCTTAATAGGTTCATAGAGCTAGGGTTCTTAGTTTAACAAATCAACTTGGATTTATAAAGCATACATACTAAGAGATTGATTTCTAAGATCATTTATGAAAACCATGAACAAAACTCAACAAAACTTACCCACTTAGGGTTCGGCCAAAACAAATATTTTTGAGTAAAATATTCATTTTAAGAGACTAACATGAATTAGAGTGTGTAGTCATACATGCCATATAGAATACATGATCATACATGAAAACACATGAACAAAACTCTACCAACCCTAAGGTGATAGGTTCGGCCAAAGCTAGGTTTTCAAGAAAGAAATTTTTGATTACATCATGCTCTTGGATTTAGATAATATGCATGATATCAAGAAGATAGAAAGTGGTTTCATCCTTATTAGATTTTTCTAGAATTTATTATGACTTTTCAAAGTTCTAGGGTTAGAAACTTTAAAGTGATAAACAACTATGATACAAGCCTTGAATCAAGAAACTTACTAAAGAACACAGACATGATTAAGAATGAAGATTAGGATTTACCTCTTGATAATCAATGACAAAGGAAATCCAAGAACTTGCTTTACAACTTAGAACTAAGGAACTTGTAAACTTTAGAGTTTTTAGAAGCAAATGGCAAAAGAAACTAAATGAAAAGTGAGAGTAGGATATTTATAGTGAGAGTGGCGTCAATTTTGGAAGACTCTAGATGATGGTGAGTTGTCATGTTCAAGGATCAAAATGCAATTAAGTTCTAAGGACCAATTTGCAAAGATTCCAATAGTTGAAGGACTAGTTTGCAAATAGTCAATAAAATGTCATGATGATGATTTTGCCACATTAAATGCTAGCTTATCTTGACTTGGTTGGATGATTTGATGAGTGAAAGACAAGTTAAGATAATTCAATGTATTTAGGAAGAATCAAGAACATTGTAGAAAAATCAAGGATAATGTAGGATAATGTAGAAACTTGTAGAAAATTCTAGAATCAACATGATACATCCAACAACAATGAGGCAGCCACAATTCACATGGGCTTGCGCATGGGCTGGGTTATTTTGGGCTTGGATTCATTCTTGTGGGTCCCACTTAAAAATTTAGGCATTAGGCTTAAGATAGGAAACTTAAGGAAACTTTAATGGCTTTTTGAACTCAAACTATGAACTAGAAAAGTTTGGGCTTCTAAACCACGACCATTTAAGATTAGAAACAAGGATTCTAGCCCAATCCACTTGAAAAAACTTAAAAAAACTAATTTAGGTACAAAAGGGTAATTTACAGAAAGTTCAGGGACTTAACCGTAAAATTTCTAAATTTTCTATTTAACCCTGAAAAACCTTCTAGACTTAAAAATATGATTCATCCCCTTGAAACATCTCAAAATCCTAAGATAAACCCTCTATCTACTCTTAGAGACTCTAATTTTCCTTCCGTCGTCTACCCGATTACGCTTTCCGCCCGTAATACGTAAATTATTTTATTTCTTCCCAAAATAAATCTAAAAATACAAAGTTGTAGAAAATAAAATACCAAACTTAAGTCTTTCATTCACGAATTAAAATTAGGTCTTTTGAGCAGTATTATTATACTGTCAATGGAATTCGCAGGCCGGGTTTCGCCTGACTTTCCAACCTAAATTTTAATCGTAGCTTCCTACATTCAAGTAGGATTGAGTGGTAAACTCCATTTATTAAAAATGGTTTTCTAAGTCTCAGATAAAAATATAAACATAATTATATAAATTTCTGATATTAGAAAACAGCGAAAAGTCGGGGTGTTACAATAAACATACCATGATTCACAAATACGTCGAGACATGAATATCATAAAGATATCATGTTTAACCTCGTAGGCACGTCTGCCAAAATGCATGCAAAACATTTTATTCTCGTCATTTTTCTATGTGTTCAATCTTTCCTTGCCAAAGCTCAAAAGCTTACGACCCATCATAGTTTTAAACATCTTTAAAACTTTCATTAATAACACGGGACCTCAAAGTCCGAGTGCTCAATCACGAAGCCCCTAGACCTTGCAATAAGTCTTAGGTTCCTGGAAATAGAAAACATCTCAAAATGTTTTAACTTCTTTAAGTAGATACCCAGTCTACAACACAACGAACCTTAATACCCCGACGTCTCGGTTATTAAGTTCAAACCTCTTTAAAATAGTTTCAACTTAAAACTTGATTTAAAAAAAATTGTTAAGTGGGAAGATTTCTATCATAAAACACCAGTTACCGAAAAAACATCATTTTCATAAAAGAGGGTCATAGAGATTTGAAGTTCATCAACAATTCCAATTGCCGTTTTTAAAATACTTGCCGTCGTCAATTTTCCAAATTGTCGTCGTTAAGCCATTTTAAAGTATTTAAGGTAAAACTTAGCTTTTTTTCCGCTTTAAACAATTTTCTAAATTCACGGTTAAGTTATTTTCGCAGATTAACTTCACAAAATAACTTTTAATAATATTGCGGAACATCTTATGTAAAAATTAGCAGTAGTAAAATATTTTCACGGTTACCCCCTCTCTGTGACACATAGTTCACTTTTTCATAAATAAATCATTCAAATAGTAATATTTCTCAAATACTTGTTATTTTTCCAAATAATATTTTCCATAAACATTATATTCCAACATTTCCCATAAAACATTGAATATAATTTTATGCAACTTATTAAAGCTTTTATCTGATTAATCGGTTGTGCACTGACCACTATCAGGCTTCTCAAACAACATTCAACAACATCATCAGAATTATATCACCAGGCAGATCATGCATCAAAGCAATATAATATACAACTGCAGATAATTAAATAAATTAAAAGCAGATCAATCATCGATACACAGATAAACAACACAACGTAAACAACATAAACAAATAATCACAACCACATATAAATTATACAGGCTACACTAAAAGCAAATGGTTATTGAGAAAAATCCCTCAAGTAAGCTCCCCTTACCTCTTGTAGAATGACAAGCTCCGATTTTCAGTCTTGACACGATTTCTGGAAATCGGCGACACACGTACGCGTCAGAAAATACTAACCTTCAACAACCAAAAATCCACCAATCAAAAACAAGTAAATGAATCACCTAATCCTCTAAGCTAGGTCACGGCCTCCTTAGGGTTTTGTGGCTCAAAATCTCCAAACTTGCTTAAGTCATGGATTAATGATCCTAATGCACTTAAGACTTTAAAACACATGATTACTAACAAAGATTGAAACGAAAAACCTCCAAGTCCATCAAGGTATATTTTCGGCCTTGAGTCAAAATAAGGCTAAATAATTTTGTTTGATAAACCAACTTGGATTTATTAAGCATACATACTAATAGGATGATTACCAAGATCATGGATGAAAACCTTGAATAAAACTCATCAAATCTCTCCCCCTAAGGTTCGGCCATCAAGAGACATAGAGTAAGAATTTTAATTTTGATTAACTAACATGGATTAGAGTATATAGACATACATGTCACACGAACTACATGATCATACATGACAACATATGAACAAAACTCCTACCAAACCCATCCTCCTAGGTTCAACCATAGCTAGTTTATTAGGAAAATTTTTTTTGATTACTACATGCTCTTGGATTTAGATAGTATGCATGATATCAAGAACATAGGAAGTGGTCTCAACATCATGAGATTTTTCTAGAATTTGTTATGAATTTTCAAAGTTCTAGATCTAGAAACTTAAAAGTGATGAACATAGATGAAATAGACTTTGAATCATGAAACTTATTGAAGAACATAGACATGATTAGGGAAGGAGAATAGGATTCACCTCTTGAAGATCAAAAACAAGTGAAGATCCAAGGACTTGCTTCACAAAATGATGGTATGAAATTTGAACTTTTGGGCGTGTTTGTGTAAAGTGTGAAATAGGCAAATAATGAAGTGAAAGTATACCTTTAGAGAGTGTGGGCTGCGCCACTTTTGAGGGACTAAGTGGTAAGGAGGTGGCTTCTTCAAGGACTTAAGTGTAAATAACTCCTAGGGACCATTTTGTAAAATTCCAAAAGTATAGGGACTATTTTGCAAATTCCTAATAGTTTGTAATGATGACCATGTGCAACACTTAATGTGTTCACATTGTGACTCACCATGTAAGTTATCTTGTGTGAGTCGTCGATATTATCTGTAGCGGCTCCGGGAATCCCGTATTCGGTTTCGTTGCTTACCCGATTGAGTATAACGCCCGTAAAACCAATATTATTTCACTTTTAATGAAATAATTCTAAAAATACATAATCATAGGAAATAAAATAAAAACCTTAAGTTTTTGGTTCACGACTTAAAATTAGGTCTTCTGGTCAGTATAAATATACTGTAAGTGAAAATAGTGGGTTGGGATTCGCCCGTCGTTTCAACCTAAATTTTAACCGTAGCTTTCTACGTTCAAGTAGAATTGAGTGGTAACCTCTGTTTATTTAAAATAATTTTCTAATACTCATATGAATATATAAACAGTAGCACATTCATTATCGAAAAAGAAAACAGCGGAAAATCGGGGTGCTACATTACTACCCCTCTAAAAAAATTTCGTCCTCGAAATTTCGTGACTCGAAACTGAACGTGATCTCTTAATCCCAAAGTCATGCTCTCACAAGAAAGTATATAAAATAATTTCATCAATCTGATAAGAATACAAGAATATTTTGTGCATAAAGATTCTTTAACAAATTCAGGGAAGTAAAAATGTATGATCGATACACTTTTACAAACATGAATCTAAGAGTTTCTCCTTTCGCAAGAACAAAACAATTTTAAAAGGATATCAATCCGATAAAATGCAGACTGGGTCACTTTCCCCAATGGTAGAAGTAACTAGACTAAGTCTCATCGAGAAACTCGTTTTGTCAAGAAAGTGTCTATCCCGAACAAAATAGGACAGTCCAAACATACTAAATTTCACAGTGACCAATTGAATAGTTGAAATTTGAGACAATCACCTCATGATAATCATAGAAAAAGTAATTTCAACACATCCACACACAATCCATCGAAACAAAGTATGAATTGTACCCAAATTAAAAAGTATAGTTAAGAGGTTACCGTCATGGTTTGAAGTTTCAGCTCCCCACACATTATATACTCTACCCGCAGTCTTTGGCTTATTAATGTTGATGTTCTTGACCACTGATCTACGCTTTGGCGCGTTACATTCCTTCGATATGTGTCCCACTTGACCACGGTTGAAACATTGGACTCCTCCCAAGGGACAAGTTTTAGACACATGTTTTGTGACTCCACAATTGTAACATTTCCTAACTTGGCCTTGACTTTGATTCCTATGGCCTTCACTCCCTGATGCACGAGAATTAGAACGATATTGTTGTTGATTTTGGTTATTTCCTGGTGGATGGAAATAAGGCTTCTGCTGATTTCGTTCCTCTTTCTGATCCTGATTCTGGTTCTTGGAACAAGAGGGTCCTCCAACAATCCCCTTATTGTCTTTTCCTTTCCTCATCTGTTCAATCTTCCGACTCATCTCAACCAACGCTTGAAAAGTTTGAAGTTACAGAGGTAAGACAGACTCCTTAATCTCAAATCTCATTCCCGCCTCGAACCTCTCACACTTCCAGCTCTCATTGGGTTGTGCTTGAAAGAAATGGAAGTATCTGGCAAGCGATTCAAACTTAGCCGCATACTCTTCCACAGACAGGTCTTGTTGTTGAAATTCCAAAAATTCCATCTCTTTCTCGTTCCTA
The DNA here is from genome assembly GCA_030762895.1 of Sophora flavescens. Taxonomy (NCBI): domain Eukaryota; kingdom Viridiplantae; phylum Streptophyta; class Magnoliopsida; order Fabales; family Fabaceae; genus Sophora; species Sophora flavescens. Next base: position 146,531,264 of record CM061062.1, read on the forward strand.
ACGCTCTCCAGAAAGTACTTGTCCATAAATGCAGTCCGGAAAACATTCCAGGTAATTTCCTGATGAGCAGCTTCAAGCAATTGTCTGACCCCTTTCCACCAATACTCCGCATCTCCTATCAGTAGGAAAGAAGTATAGGTAACTCTAACATCTGCTGGAGTAGCCACCAGTTCAAAGATTTTCTCTAGCTCTTGGATCCATAAGTCAGACTTCTCATGATCAGCATCCCCACCAAACTGTGAAGGATTTTGGCCTCGAAAAGCAGTCAGAGACTTGCCTTCCGCAACTTGCAGAGTCTGGGCATTCATGGATGCAGTTTGATTGGCAATTGCAGCTGCCACATGTTCCATAGCCTGAGCGGTATAGTCCACTCCATCATCATAGTTCTCATTCATATTACCACGGCCACCAATAGGACCACCTCTGCGACCACGTCCACGACTGCGTCCATGTCCTCGTCCACGTCCAGCTTCTGGTGCTGCTTCCATAACTGACCTGCAGAACAAAATCAGTTAGACAACAACTAGAAAATGAAACGTGCATTGGTGTATTAACACACATTACTTCTAAGAAGTAATCAAAACAAAACTTAACTCAGAAAATTCAACGTCAACACAACAGACCTATTTCCCAAAGATCCCAAAAGACTCGACCAGCTCTGATACAACTAATGTGACACCCTAACTCGAGTCATCACATGGTTACCCGTTTGCAGAAATAAAACTTAATTTGTTGGTTGATTTAGGAAAATAGTGTTTTCTCAACGTTTATCTTTTCAAAATATGGTGATAAAAATTTTTTCTTCTTTTTAACCTCATAACAACAACAAAGTAATCAAATCACACTTAAATAGATAATGTATATAAGTCATACAACTATATTGCTTCATATGTTTTCACACCTAGAGCATTATCAGTTAAGTTTATTTCAAAACATAATATAACATAACATGACCTAAGCTGGTCGTAACTAACAGACGCTACACCCGATAGAAGCAGCAACAACATGCCCCGAACTAGACAACCTTCTTCTTTTTGTAGAGATCATACCCCTTGTGCGGCTCTGATATGTTTGTAAGGGTGAGATGCCAATATATGGATTTAACACAATAACTAAATGCGCGACACAAAATAAGGCATATACACATATACATGTTTATAACAACATCAGTATTCATATTATAGCATATAGTTTATCAATGGGTGCCACACCCCAAACATCAACATTGGAAAACTATGCATGAACTCTTCAATACATCATCTAAACATTCCCACTTAATCTCTGGAGATCCCCAACGTCATTTAAAATGAGCTGATCAAGCTTGATTGCCAAAAGAGGGACGTCGTTTTTACCATAGCCCACTGTCCGGCACAGTGAGAATGTCGATTTATGGTTTTTCATTGTACGTCGATTGCCCAAAGGCACAATGAATACATCTATTGCACGAATATCATAAACATACCATGATTAACAAATACGTTGAGACATGAATATCATAAAGATATCATGATTAACCTCGTAGGCACGCCTGCCAAAAGGCATGCAAAACATTTTATTCTCGTCATTTTTCTGTGTTCAATCTTTCCTTGTCGAAGCTCAAATGCTTTCGACCCATCATAGTTTTAAACATCTTTAAAACTTTCATTAATAACACAGGGCCTCAAAGTCCGAGTGCTCACTCACGAAGCCCCTAGACCTTGCAATCAGTCTTAGGTTCGTGGTATTAGAAAACATCTCAAAATGTTTTAACTTCTTTAAGTAGATACCCAGTCTACAACACAACGAACCTTAATACCCCGACGTCTTGGTTAAAAAGTTCAAACCTCTTTAAAATAGTTTCAACTTAAAACTTGATTTCGGAAAATTTGTTAAGTGGGAAGATTTCTATCATAAAACACCGGTTACCGAAAAAACATCATTTTCAGAAAAGAGGGTCACAGAGGTTTGAAGTTCATCAACAATACCCGTTGCCGTTTCTAAAAGACTTGCTGTCGTCAATTTTCCAAATTGCCATCGTTAAGTCATTTTAAAGTATTTTAAGGTAAAACTTAGCTTTTTTCCGCTTTAAACAATTTTCTAAATTCACGGTTAAGTTATTTTCACAGATTAACTTCACAAAATAACTTTTTATAATATTGCGGAACATCTTATGTAAAAATTAGCATTAGTAAAATATTTTCACGGTTACCCCCTATCTGTGACACATAGTTCACTTTTTCATAAATAAATCATTAAAATAGTAATATTTCTCAAATACTTGTTATTTTTCCAAATAATATTTTCCAAAAACATTATATTCCAGCATTTCCCATAAAACATTGAATATAATTTTATGCAGCTTATTAAAGCTTTTATCTGATTGATCGGTTGTGCACTGACCACTGTCAGGCTTCTCAAACAATATTCAACAACATCATCAGAATTATATCACTAGGCATATCATGCATCATAGCAATATAATATACAACTGTAGATAATTAAATAAATTAAAAGTAGATCAATCACCGATACACAGATAAACAACACAACGTAAGCAACATAAACAAATAACCACAACCACATATGAATTATACAGGCTACACTAAAAGCAAATGGTTATTGAGAAAAATCCCCCAGGTAAGCTCCGCTTACCTCTTGTAGAATGACAAGCTCCGATTTTTCAGTCTTGACACGGTTTCGGGAAATCGGCGACACACGTACGCGTCAGAAAACACTGACCTTCAACAACCACAAATCCACTAATCAAAAACAAGTAAATGAATCACCTAATCCTCTAAGCTAGGTCACGACCTCCTTAGGGTTTTTCGCTACACTTATACTCTGATCTTATAATTTGTTAAAAGATTTGTCATAATCAAAAAGGGGGAGATTGTTAGACTCAATGACTTAGAGATTTTGATATATGACAAATACAACTTAATGTGTATGCAAGTGTTTTAGTATCAATTACAAAGACAGGTATCAAGCAGTGCTCAACAAGGTCAGTGAGCAATTAAAGGAGAATATACAAGGAAGAACTTGAAGAAATCAAAAAAGCTACATGGAGGAATCAAAGAGCAAAGACAAAGATCAAGGAATCATCAAGACAAGAGCTTAAAGGAGAAATTAGATTTAAGTCTTAGATGATTTGTAAGAGATGAAATCTCTTATTCACAAATAGCTCAGTTGAAAAGATGCATGAAAGAAAATCAATTTTCATAACCTGCATTAAAAGGAATAAGTTTTCATTAATGAAAATGATTTTTGGAAATAAGATTTCATAAGTGATAGAAGCGCTTGTCCAGCACTGAAGCAATAGAAGCGCTCATCCAACACTGAAGTAATAGAAGCGCTCGTCCAACACTGAATTAATAGAAGCGCTCGTCCTACACAAGTGATAGAAGCGCACGTCCAACACTGAAGTGCTCGTCCAACACAAGTGATAAAAGCAGGCATCCAATAAAGTGAAACAAGCACTCGCCCACTAAAGTGACAAGCGCTCGTCCACTAAAGTGACAGAAGTGCTCGTCCACTAAAGTGACAGAAGTGCTTGTCCACTAAAGTAACAGAAGTGCTCGTCCACTAAAGTGGCATATGGAGCTCGTCTACTAAGGTTACGCTCTTTGGACTTACTAAGTCCTTAATGAGAAGCTCCGTCCAATAAAGTGGCATATAGAGCTCGTCTACCATATGGAGCTCGTCTACTAAATAGAGCTCGTCTACTAGCCCGTCCGAATGTAAAATCTTAATGGCTAGATGGACGCGGTTATTTTCAAGATGGACGCGAATTCTACAAGAACTATCAAAATCTTATTTCAAGAACTAGAATCAAGAAAACAGATTCTGTTAATCAGATCCTAATCTATTTTGATTGATCCCAACGACTATAACTTGTTATCTATAAAAAGAAGGATCGAAGGAACACTTTCTATAGAATTATACGATCATAACGATACACATATCATTCATCATCTTTCTTGAGCTTACTGTGAAAAGAGTGTTTCAATACTTAGAAGTGCTTCAATTTGTTTATCTGACAATTGAGAGTTAAGAATCAATTTTTTGTTTTACTTTTGATTGTAAAGAGAGAGGGAGTCTCTCTGTGCGATTAGGGTGAGGTATCCCTAAGGTTGAACGTTGAGGATATTCATAAGAGTGTGGTATCTCGAGGTGAAGGAGTGCTCTGTGGTGTAAAGGTTTTTCAAGCTACCTGGAAAAGCTTGTGTGTTAGTGTGTGAAATCTCACAGGTGGAGTGGGGACTGGATATAGGTCACAGTGGAGGTGACTGAACCAGGATAAATCTGGCTGTGTGGTATCTCTAAACTCAAACTTCTTTACTTTCTGTTTATGATCAAGAACTTGTGATTTTGATGTTTAAAGTTTAATATAATTTATGTTCTTGATCTGTATAAACTGTATTGAAACCTGAGTTCGATTGTAATCAAGACTGTTATCAGTGTTCAAAATGAGTTGATCAAAACCATTCTTGATTGCTGAAACTGAACTAATTACTGAAACTGAAACCTGCAAGTTTGTTCTTGATTGTTAATGCTTGTATCTGAAACTTGCATAACTTGTTCTTAATCTTTAAACATTTAATCAGTTTTTGTATTTTGTTATTACTGAGTTTTGAGCCTGAATCTTTCTGAATTAATTCTGATTTAATCTTTCTTATCCTCATCACCTTCTATTCAAGATTTTATATAAATCCTTCATTGATTTTGTAAAAGATCCTGAGGCCACAAATCCGCAACTCTGATTTGAAAAGTTTTTATAGGGAAATATCTAAAGAAAACTCAATTCACCCCCCCCCCCCCGCTTGAGCCGTTGAAGCCAAAACAACAATTAGCATCAGAGCTAAACTCTTAAGTTTGGCTTAACATCTATAAGAGTATGGATTTCAATGACTGTTTGAATGAAGCGGCTTCCCTTGCATGCCCTCATGCCTTCAATGGATCTGAGTATATCTATTGGAAGGAAAGAATGGTAATCTTTCTTGAGGCAGTAGGTGTAGACATATGGGATGCAGTAGAAAATGGACTATTTGTCCCCTCTATTGTAGATGCTAATGGCGCTCCAAGAAATAAGCCTAAAACTGAATGGAATGATGATGATAAGAAAAGGGTTCAATATAATGCACATGCTACGAATATTATATCATCTGTTTTAAGCCGTGATGAGTTTTTCAGGGTTTCAAATTACAAATCAGCAAAGGAGATGTGGGATACATTGCAAGTCGTACATGAAAGAACCACAGACGTCAAAAGAGCAAGAATGAAAACCCTCACACATGAGTATGAGCTGTTCAGAATGAATCGAGGAGAACCTATGACTGAAATGCAAAAGAGATTCACACACATCGTAAATCAATTGGCTGGTCTTGGAAAGACAATCTCAAATGAGGATCAAATTAACAAAGTAATGAGATGCTTGAGCAGGGAATGGCAACCTAAAGTCACTGCAATCTCAGAATCTACAGATCTCTCATCAATGATCATTGCCATATTGTTTGGAAAACTGCAAGAGCATGAATCGGAGTTGAACAGACTGAATGAGAGTGAAGAAACTGATAAAAGAAAGAAGGGATTGGCTCTGAAATCACAAGTCAGAGAAATAAAAGACAGTGATGATGATAATATAGAACAAGTGGGTGAATCTGAAGAAGAGATGGGAATGCTAGTTAGAAAATTCAAGAACTTCCTAAAGAAGAAAGGCAACTTCAAAAGAAAGCCATCCACTTTTCCTAAAAGAAATTTCAGCAAAGGTGACAACTCTTCCAACAACATCACATGCTATGAATGTGGGAAGATTGGCCAAAACAGAAAAGTTTGACTCAAAGGACAAGAAGTGGAGAAAGCCAAGAAAGACCTACATTGCTTGGGATGATAATGACCTAGAATCCACTGAAGAATCTGAATATGAGGAGGCAAACTTGTGCTTGATGGCTAGCAATCATAGTGATTCAGAAAGTGAAGTAAGTTCTGATTATCAACCTTCTTATGATGAATTGCAAAATGCTTTTGAAGAACTTCATAAAGAATCCATTAGACTTGCTAGATTACTAAATAATTCTAAGAAAACTATCACATGCCTTGAAGAGAAAAATTATGTTTTAAACAAAGAGCTAGATGAATTAAAAACGGAAAGTTGTGCTGTAAAAGATAGATTAGCTACTGTTTTGGAACCACCTATATGCTCTAATTGTTCTAAGTGTTGTACATTGACTAAAGAAATTGAAAAACTGAAAAATGACTTAGCCAAGTTCACAAATGGTAGAGATAACTTGAATGCTTTGTTACGACAGCAAAAATGTGTTTATGATAAGACTGGAATAGGCTATAAACCTAAGATACATGAGAAATCTTTCAAGAAATTTTTTGCTGCACCTAAGACATCAAACACACCATTTGTTAAATGCAATTTTTGTTCTAGAAAAGGTCACACGGCTTCTACATGTCAATACAGAAAATCCGCATACAATAAAACTAAATATATATGGGTTCCTAAAGGAACTATTGCTGCAACTAACTCAAAATGACCCAAACAGATTTGGGTACCTAAAGTAAAAACATGATTCTGTTTTGTAGGTGTGTTGTAAAGCCAAGAATGTGAAATGGTATCTTGACAGTGGCTGTTCCAAGCACATGACTGGAGACAAAAGCAAGTTCGTTTCCTTTACCCCTAAGCCAAGTGGTAGTGTTACCTATGGAGACAATAATAAAGGGAGAATACTTGGCATTGGCAACATTGGAAGTGACTCAACAACAATCATTGAGGATGTACTGTATGTTGAGGGACTGAAACATAACCTGTTAAGTATCAGTCAACTATGTGACAAAGGCTTCAAGGTAAAATTCAATTCCAATAGTTGCTTAATAGAAAATCAGCATGATGAAAATTTGAAATTAATTGGACATAGGACAAATAACATCTATATGCTTGATTTAGATAATATCTATTCAAATACCGGATGCTGTATTATTTCAAAAGAAGAGAATTGGCTTTGGCATAGAAGAATTGCACACATTCACATGAACCACTTGAATAAACTGATTCGTAAAGATCTTGTAGTTGGCTTGCCTAAACTGAAATTTGTGAAAGATGGACTATGTGATGTATGTCAAAAAGGAAAGCAATTTAAGGTCTTTTTTAAACCAAAGAACATTGTTTCAACAACTAGACCCTTCCAACTTTTACACATGGATTTATTTGGTCCATCTAGAACCAAAAGCTTTGGTGGTAACTCGTATGCATTGGTAATAGTAGATGATTACTCTAGATATACATGGACATATTTTCTATCTCATAAGAGTGATTCATTTCCTGCATTTAAGAAAATGGCAAAAATTGTACAAAATGAAAAGGACGTGAAAATTGTTTCTATAAGAAGTGATCATGGGGGAGAAATTCAAAATGAAGTGTTTGAAATCTTTCGTGATGAGCATGGCATTCAAAATAATTTTTCTCCTCCTAGAACTCCACAACAAAATGGAGTAGTGGAAAGAAAGAACGGATCATTAGAGGAGATAGCAAGAACTATGTTGAACGACTCTAGCTTGCCAAAACATTTTGGGCAGATACTGTCAATACAGCCTGCTATGTGCTAAATAGAGTCTTGATAAGACCAATCTTAAAGAAAACCCCTTATGAGCTTTACAAAGGAAGAAAACCAAAGATAGCACATTTACATGTTTTCGGTTACAAATGCTTTGTTCTTAACAATTGAAAGAATAATCTTGGAAAATTTGATGCAAAGGCCGATGAAGGAATTTTCCTAGGTTACTCTCTATCTAGTAAAGCATTTAGAATATATAATAAGATAACACAAACTATTGAGGAATCTGTGCATGTGACATTTGATAAGTCTAACCCAAAAAGGTTGGGAAATGATTCTGTTATTGATGATCTTGTAGATTCAATTGAGAAAACTCTCCTAGAAGAGAAATAGGACAATGAAGAAGATGAAAGCTTAAAGAATGAATTATTGCAGCAGGAGCAAGCAGAACAACAGCCTGACCTACCAAAGGAATGAAGGACTATCAGAAATCATCCAATTGATAACATCATTGGTGAAATTACAAAGGGGGTAACTACTAGACAATCTCTTAGAAATGTTTGTAATCATATGGCATTTGTGTCTCAAGTAGAACCTAAGAACATATATGATGCTATAATTGATGAACATTGGATGATGGCTATGCAAGATGAGTTAAACCAGTTTGAAAGAAACCAAGTTTGGAAACTAGTGCCTAAACCCAAGAACTGTCAAATAATAGGTACAAAATGGGTTTTTAGGAATAAACTAGATGAAAATGGTGTAATTGTAAGAAACAAGGCTAGATTGGTAGCCAAAGGGTATAACCAAGAAGAAGGCATAGATTATGATGAAACATAAGCACCAGTAGCAAGATTAGAAGCTATAAGAATGCTACTTGCTTATACTTGCATAATGGGATTTAAATTGTATCAAATGGATGTTAAGAGTGCTTTCTTAAATGGATTTATACAAGAGGAAGTGTATGTTGGTCAACCACCTGGTTTTGAGAATAATGAATTTCCTAACCACGTTTATAACCTGTCTAAAGCACTATATGGCTTAAAGTAAGCTCCTAGAGCTTGGTTTGAAAGGTTAAGTAATTTTCTCATTGAAAAAGGATTTAAAAGAGGCAAAGTTGACACAACTTTGTTCACTATGAAAAAGGCACACAACATTTTACTTGTACAAATATATGTGGATGATCTAATTTTTGGTGCCACTAAAGAGCATTTGTGTAATGAGTTTGCAAGTCTTATGCAGAGTGAGTTTGAAATGTCAATGATGGGTGAACTGAACTTTTTCCTTGCACTGCAAATAAAGCAAGCTGAAAATGAAATCTTTGTTAGCCAAACCAAGTACTGCAATGAGTTGATCAAGAAGTTTGGCATGGAAAATGCTAAGGAGATGGCTACTCCAATGAGTACCTCCTGTTATCTGGACAAGGATGAGCAAGGTAAACATGTTGATGTTTCTAAATTCAGAGGTTGATAGGCTCACTACTTTATCTTACTACCAGTAGGCCAGATATCATGTTTAGTGTATGCATGTGTGCTAGGTATCAAGCAAATCCAAAAGAATCACACTTAACAATAGTTAAAAGGATAATTAAATATCTGTTACGAACAAAAGACACGGGATTATGGTATCCCAAGGGAGCTACATGTACTTCAATTAGCTATTCAGACTCTGATTTTGCTGGTTGTAAACTAGACAGAAAGAGTACTAGTGGAACTTGCCATTTACTAGGAAACTCATTAGTATTATGGTTCAGTAAGAAACAATATAGTGTGGCTTTATCCACTGCAGAGGCTGAATATGCAATAGTTGGTAGCTGTTGTGCACGGGTGTTATGGATGAAGCACTCGTCCAACACAGGTGATAGAAGCGCACGTCCAACACTGAAGCGCTCGTCCAACATAAGTGATAAATGCGGGCGTCCAATAAAGTGAAGCAAGCGCTCGTCCACTAAAGTGACAGAAGCGCTCGTCCACTAAAGTGACAGAAGCGCTCGTCCACTAAAGTGACAGAAGTTCTCGTCCACTAATGTGACAGAAGTGCTTGTCCACTAAAGTAACAGAAGTGCTCGTCCAATAAAGTAGCATATGGAGCTCGTCTACTAGCCCGTCCGAATGTAAAATCTTAATGGCTAGATGGACGCGGTTATTTTCAAGATGGGCGTGAATTCTACAAGAACTATCATAATCTTATTTCAAGAACCAGAATCAAGAAAACAAATTCTGTTAATCAGATCCAAATCTGTTTTGATTGATCCCAACGACTATAACTTGTTTTCTATATAAAGATGGATCGAAGGAGCACTTTCTATAGAATTATAATCATATCATATCAATCATAATGATACACATATCATTCATCATATTTCTTGAGCTTACTGTGAAAAGAGTGTTTCAATACTCATATGTGCTTCAATTTGTTTATCTGACTATTGAGAGTTAGGAATCAATTTTTTGTTTTACTTTTGATTGTAAAGAGAGAGGGAGTCTCTCTGTGTGATTAGGGTGAGGTATCCCTAAGGTTGAACATTAAGGCTCTTCATAAGAGTGTGGTATCTCGAGGTAAAGGAATGCTCTGTGGTGTAAAGGTTTTTCGAGCTACCTAGCAAAGCTTGTGTTTTAATGTGTGAAATCCCACAGGTGGAGTGGGGACTGGATGTAGGTCACAGTGGAGGTGACTGAACCAGGATAAATCTGGCTGTGTGGTATCTCTAAACTCAAACTCCTTTACTTTCTGTTTATGGTCAAGAACTTGTGATTTTGATGTTTAAAGTTCAATAAAATTTTTGTTCTTGATCTGTATAAACTATATTGAAACCTAAGTTCGATTGTAATCAAGACTGTGTTATCTGCATTCAAAACTGAGTTGATCAAAAATATTCTTGATTGCTGAAACTGAACTAATTACTTAAACTGAAACCTGCAAGTTTGTTCTTGATTGTTAATGCTTGTATCTGAAACTTGCATAACTTGTTCTTAATCTTTAAACGTTTAATCAGTTTCTGTATTTTGTTATTACTGAGAATGGGCCCTCCTGAACGTTTAATCAGTTTCTTAATCTTTAAACGTTTAATCAGTTTCTGTATTTTGTTAATCTACTTCCCACTGAAAATGGGCCCTCCTCCACCGCCAGGACCACCGCCAATGACCACCTATCCATTCACCTAAATCCGCCACCAAAGCTAACTTATCTATTGTAAGAGAAACAAACCTAGGAATTTTTTTTTAAAGAGCCACCCTCCACCCAAGGATCCTCCCAAATTAGAGTTCCTCACTCCCCTCACCCACTTTTGTTTTTTTTTTATAAAACCTCTCCAAGCCAGTTGTTTGCCCCATGTCCCACCACCTCCTTCTCCAAGGAATTAATGTCTGCCCACCAGATTGAGCTTCTTCTACCACTCAGACCTAGATTCCCCTACCATCCCATACTTATAAAAAAGAATTTTATACCACATGGATTGTTGATCTATTCTCATTCTCCAAAGCCATTTTCCCAACATAGCCACCCTCTTCCCTCTCTCTACAAACTTTATCCCACGCTACCTAGTGTATTTTCCTTTTACCTTCCTCACCCCCATAAGAAGCATTTAAAGAAATATTCAAATTTGGAAATGATACCCTTTGGAGCCATGAAGAAGGAAAGATAGTAGACCGGGAGAGAGAACAAAACTGATTTTAGCAAAGTCACACACCCACCAAGAGATACATGTTTACTGTTCCAATTATAAACGCTGCCTCACCTTCTCTATCACCGGTTGCTAAGTACGTTTCTTCCTAAAACACTACAAAAAAAAGTCAAAATAGCGACTGAAATCTAGCGGCTGATTCAATCGGTGGCCATTAGCGACTGAAACTGCGACGGATTTAAGCATCTGCTATAAAGTTCAAAAAAATTTAATATGCGACCGAATTTGTGATCGATATAGGTGGTCGCAAAAATTTGGTCGCTAAATCAATCACTGAACAAATAAGTTCAAAAGTCAATGGTTGTTGACTAATTCGTGATCGATTTTGGCCATCGATTTACTATAATGGTAATATGTTGAATTTTTAGCAACCGAATACCTATTTCAGTCGCAAAGCTGATTTATGAAAAAAATAAAATGGAGCCAAACTGCGACCGATTTCAAGTCGGTCCCTAAAGCGCGTAAATAAAAATTTAATTATAGCCAAACAGTGATCGAATTGCGACCAATTTCATGTTATTGGTTTTTTTTGACCAATTCGGTCGCTAAAATTACAATCCCTAAATCATGACCTTCTTTTTTCCCCCCCATTTATCTATTTTGTCCTCTTCTACTATCTTGCGCAGCTTCTTCCCTTCCCTTGCTCCGGCCACCACACCCCATTCCTGCTCCGATCGTGCTTCCACCAACTACACCAAAACGTCCGGTGAGCCACCACACCTTCTCTTTTTCTTTCTTTATTCCTTTCATTCTCTCTCTCTGATTTCTCTCATACTCTGTCCCTTCGGCGACTCCGGTGAGCCACCACACCACCGCCTCTGATGACACCATCACCACTGCACCGCGCCTCCGGTGAGCTCTGATCTCATTCTTTATTTTTCAATTCAAATTCAAACCTCCATTTGCTTCTGGAGCCAATGGTTGTGGTTCCATCTGCTGTTAATGCTTCTTGTTTGTTTTGGCTTCTGGGTGCAATCACAGTTTGTTGGGTGATAAATGTAACACCCTTCTTGAGCGTTACATCGTACGTGACATTTTAAGGCCGAAAAGTAGGTTGATTAAAATTGGCTATAAAAGAATGGGGTAATTTTTTTCTTTTTCGCAAGTCGCAAATATAAATACTCGGATTCAATGAATGGACAATGAAATCTTCCATTATCACAATTAGGATCATAAGTTCAAAAATCATTTACAGGATACCCAACCCGACCCATAAACATAAATCGTAGAATGTACAGACTCAACATAAAGATGTGGAGATACAGCTCCTAAAATATAAGATACTTGGAGTCACAGCTCCATAGATAGATACATTAACTCCCAAACATACCCAACTGGTCAAACTAAAATGGAAAAGACAATCCTCTCTCATACATCGTGAGAAAGACAAACCCAACTAACGAGATCCAGTGGAAACTCTATTTGAGTCTACTGCCGACGTTGTAACAAAAGTATCTACTAGAGTCACTACAAAAGTAACTCTCAGACTAAACAATTTCCCTTTCTAAGGAAAACTATAACTTACGAACTAATGACTATTATGCCTATCTCAAGAAAAGAAAGGTTCGGCATAACTGAAACCCTAATGCCATCTCCTTGAACCCTCTGAAGTCTGGAAGAAGTCCAATAAAAGTTCCACCATAACATTCCCATGCTCGAACCTCGATCTCTATGATGAATCAGTCAAGCATCATCCTGACGTCTCAATCTTCTCAACAGAATATAGAAAGCACATAGCCAGTTGACATAGGCAAAATAAAATAAGGAGGTGAGATTCCATTTATCTTACACATAAGGCAGACATGCAGTGGTACTACTCACAGGTACATAATACAATAGTACTATATTTCTTTTATCTCCCATTTTAATTCTTCAACTCAAACTCCAAGAATATACTATACCAAACTCAACGGTAAGCTTATCAAGCATACCGGACACGGATTGTCCCATTCCTACATAGCCTCAAGGAATATCAGATTCTAACATCGGAGCTAAGATGATATTTTGGAAAGAAATGGTCAGTATAGGTTTCACATCCGTCCACCTCATGCACCATTGTGGCTTTCGTGTTGTGCACACAAGGCTTAAATCATAACATACGTACAATCACAATCACATGTGATCTCAAACACTCTGTAACACATCAGGCTCTTTATGAAACTTCTACAACCGAAACTCGGCCTCCTGTGCACAACGACCTCACCGAACATAGTGTTAACTATGTATCTGGGTAAAATTGCTGGAATACGTCCAATTGGTCTATCCATCGGATAACCTCATGATTCCACTAGAATCCACTTGCTGTCAATCGCTGACGGACGATATTCTCGGGTACAAATCATCAGCCCTACACTGATCAACAGTTCTCAAATAGACTTGTCATGTTTGTGTAAAGATATTTTTAAGTACTTGCTTACAAATCCTAACACATTATGAAATTGGATCGACAGTCCAATCATTTATTTCTTTACACTTTTCTAATTGAGCCTTTCTCTGGGCTTGCAAGAAATCAAATAACTCTTAGTCCATTAAATCTTATGGAGGTATGGATAATGAATTATCCACACTTTACGACAAATGGTCTTGCTTCACCATAAGTCATAAATCATTAAGTTCATATTTTCACTAAGCCATTCATGACTTAGGTTTTGCTCTTTAATGTAAATGTCTTTGAAGACCATAATTCTCTGATGTCTTAAAACCAAAACCTTTGGTTAAAACCAACCCATTTTGAAATCAGATTTCATCAAAGTACATAAGTACTAAATTCCTCAAAACAGTTTCTTAAAAAACATCGAAACTCTTAAAATATCGTTTTACCGCTTTTTACTGTGTTTCAACCTAAATTCCATATTTTCACAAGCATAATCAATTTTCTCGAATCCTTTACTTTCCTAAGTTACCATACTTATATTAAAGTATTAAAATACTAATTTCAAACTCTACATCATTGTTTTCTAAAAAATCCTTAGAAACGTTTGACGACGATTTCGCTGCTTTTTGCTGGTTTTAGGCCCAAAAGCCATACTTTTGAAAATAAGGTTCTTCACCTCAAATATATTACTCACCCATGTTATAAAACTCATTTTATGATGTTCAAAACACTGATTTTACCATTTCCTTTCCATGTATACAAAATTCCTAAAAATTTGACCGAACGTCGTTAAGTTTGTAAAACGCGTAAATCCTTTTTCAACGATTTTACACTCTAATACTCCAAAACTCATTTTGGAGTTTTAGAACAGTTTATTAGGTATGAAAAACAGTCTCTAACTGTCCAATAACATTTATTTTTGAAAATTGCATTTTAGCCCCTAAACTTACATTAATTACAAAATGGTCCTTATTCACTTAAAACCTTAAAAATTTTTATTTATAACTTCAAACCACACCAAACCAACTTATATAGAAATATTTATCAGTTACCCTCAATAATTTCATAAATTACATTTCTGCCCTCAAATATTTTACAATAATTGCAAAAAGGTCCTTGTTTACTAAAAAGCTTATATCTTTTTATGTATTAATCCAATTAACACCAAACCAATTTCTATGGTCTTATTTTATCATTAACTTCAATTGTGTGACATATTTTCATGTTTATATTTCAGTCCTGCAGTTTTCCATAAATTGCATAAAAGTCCCTAAAGACTCAAAAACTCATATTTGTTAACATACATATCCAAATCAATCCAAACCAATTTCTATACTCTTATATACTCATTCACTCCTTATAAAAATTATTCAAACAAATTAACTCAAATTGAAACCCCATTAATCAGTTATGGCCGAATGGCCTAAAATAATTATATTAAGCATTTTTCTTAACCAATCAAGTAAACAACAATCATGGTTCCAACTTAAGGTCATTGGAACCAAAACAACCATATGACATATCATACCACAACCAAACATCAAATCAAATCCTCCAAGAGGATCACACAACCATAAACAATAATACATAATCCTAACACTTAGGATTTTCATGACAACATACAAATACTTTAAACCACACACATATCTACATTAATGTAGGATAGTAATAATCTCCCCCCTTGCCTCTTGTAGATCCCTTAAAACAAGAAAGAATGATGTTGTTCTCCTAGGAATGGCCACGGTTTTTCTTCCAAAATCCTAGAGATCAACACACAAAATTCAAAAATATTATATAACTAAGCTTAGGCATACCCAAAGATAGGAATCAAGGCTTAGATCACTTATATTAAGCCAAAAGGATGATGATCAAGAGATTGATGTTCTTGACAAATAAATACCCATTTTTGTAGAAGGCTCAAAATGGATTTTTGGATGCGATAACTAAGGCTTAGAATGATGAGAGGATCATGGATCTATGGTTGATTCATGAAACAACTCTTGGATGATTGTTTGGAGGTGGAGGCCAAATTCTTGAAGAAAGAATGAATTTTACTTCATGAACAAGGAGGATGAGAAGATGATGAATATGATCTTGGTTTTTCAATAGAGTAATTGGAAGGTGGAGGCATGGTGGTGGCCGAATCATGGAGGAATAAAAGGAAAGGAAGAACTTTGTGATTTTAGAGAAATGAACTTAAGATGATGAAATGAAATGAAAGTATTTTGTGTCATGTAATATGATAAGTTGAAATGAAATGTAGATGAGTGTCAGAGAGGGTGGTCGAGTTTCATGAAAGGAAAGAATGAAGAACATTTTGTGTTCTAGAAAAATGAAGCAAAGTGATGAAGTTTGGTTCTTGAAACTTAATAACCTAATAAGTTGTCAACTTAGTGTTGTAGGTGAAATAAAATGAAAATTAATGTGTGTGGAGGTGGCTGCCGTGGATCAATGAAGAGAGGAGGAGAAGAATTCAATTTGACATTGTCTTCTTAACTTTAAATGAGAACCATGGTGAAAATAAACTAAACCTTGGTGATTCACCTTGGTTAACATAAATACCATTAATGGCTATGATGAATCATTTGGATGTGTCATGAAAATATGTGGTGGAGGTGAATGGGAGGATGTGACTGATTTGTAACCATACAAAGGAAGGAGAAGCCAAATTGAATTTGTCTTGTAAACTGCGGTTGAAGTTAACTAAGTCAAGGTTAGGTTAGTAAGGAAATATCTAGATATTTTTGGCTTAGCATTTATGAGCATTGATGAGGGAGGTGAGTCACTACTATGGCTCACCATGGTGACTCATCCCCTATGAGTCATCATGGACGACTCGCCGTTCTATCTCCCGGTGTATCTCTGTGCATCCGTGTCCGATTACGTTATCTACCTGATTAGGGTTTTTGAGAGGAAAATGATGAAATAAAAGCAAAATGAACTGAGTTTGGTTTAGTGGATGGGTTACATGAAATTGAGTAGTTTTAGAGGGTATTTTGGTCAAAATTCACTTAGAGACACTTTTGGAGTTTTACTTAAAGACTAAGGGCATTTTGGTCTTTTTACTGGAATAAATATCATGGTATTTTGGTGTAATCATTATGCTATGAAAATTTGTGTGGTAAAGGTGCTCCTAGGGTGATGTGGCCGTGAGTTGCTAGGGAGAATAAGGTAAAATGTTGTCATGGCACACTTGAAATTACAATGCAAGCTTAAGGGTATTTTGGACTTTTCACATTTAAGTCATCATTACATTCATTTAATGCATGGTGACTAACCCCTATGACTCACCCCCTTGAGTCATCACAAATGACTCATTGCTGTCATATGTCTGGCATCGGGTTTTGTCTCTGCACCTCCGTTCTCGATTTCGTCGATACCTGATCGTCGAGTATTCGCCTGACTAACATATAATAACTTATTTATTTTCAAAATTTTCAAAATAACCACTATGGTTGGAAATAAAATAATAATCTAAACTGTTTCATCCTCAGGTCAAAATTAGGTTTTCTGATTTGTAAAATCTTACTGTCAGTTAAAACGCAGATCGGGTTTCATCTGAATTTTAAACCTAAATTTTTACCGTAACCTTATACCATAAAGTAGAGTAAAATTATGATTTTATTTTATTAAAAATCATTTTCTAGATCTAATATAAAAATTACAAACAATTAAAATTCTACCGATAATTGGAAAACAATAAAAACAGTAAAACGGTAAAAACAGTAAAAACAGGGTGTTACAATACTACCCCTCTAAAAAGAATTTCGTCCGCAAAATTAACTTGTCTAAGGAAAACAAACACAAACATCATTTCTTGAAACGTGACGTGAATAATTACCGAGATTAGACCGTTGCTCTTACTTATACTATATTCGCTAAAACTCCTGATACAACAATTCAGGTCAACCCCTATTTAAACTCTCAAGACTCGAAGCACACTCGAATGATTCGAATGTCAATAGAATAAAATATATAAACTTCCGATAGATTTGGAAATTTAATTGATACCAAACTTTGACTCCCATTTACGGTGGCGATTCTAACACACCGATGGTAAATAAGAACTCAGAATTCAAACAAGAATTTTTCTGAGAGAGAAAATAATTCTCTAAACTTTACTCTCACAAGAAAGAATAAAGTAGAACGAATAGAAAAACAAAGAATTCTCATATGTGAAAAAGTTCTTTAATAGATTCCTGAATGTAAAGTGCCCGGCCAGTATAGATTTACAAACATGACTCTAATAAAGCTATTCTTCCCACAAGAACTCCCTTCGAAGGAAAAATATTTGAAGGCAGTGATTCTCATTCTTTCCAATAGTCTAAAACTTAAGTCAACTTACTCTTGGTTTTTAAGAAAACCACAGTAAAAGAATTTGCGAGTTTCTTCACTTGAAGTAACTCCAACTCATTTAACACAATAACAGAATGAATTGGCAAAATTTTCATCTGCCAGAAAAAATTTATAACTCTTTAAACCCAATCATCCGTTCCAACTTAGCATCATATGCAGTGATTGTCATGTCCTCTTGTCCGTGCTGCAGAAATTCAATCTCTTACGCACGACGCACTTCAGTGGAAGCATTCTTCTCCAGAAATCTGCTTCGAAACACATTCCAGGTGATCGCTTCTTGTCTTGCTACTAACATCTGGCAAGTTTCTCTCCACCAAAATCCAGCATCTCCTATCAACAGAAATGTCACACAAGCTACCTTCCAATGATCAGTATACTCCATAGTTTGCAAGTTCCTTTCTATTTCCTTAATCCAAAGCTCAGCTTTCTCTGGATTAAGCTCTCCATTAAATTGAGGTAGGTTACTACGGCAGAACTCAGCTAGTCCTCGCCTCTCAGCAATCTCCTCATTCTGTCGGGCCACAATTGTTGCTAGCTCCCTTAAGACTTGTACAGTTGCACTCATATCTTCAGTATCCTTGAATGCTACATTAGATCTACGCGTTTCCAGACTAACCCTAATTTTCTATCAAAGCATAGTATTCAGAATTAGGAAGAAAACAATGCATCAAAATCCGTCCAATATTATTCCTCCTTAGGAATAATAATGAAAAGATCAACAATCAATGTTGTATCCTTTCGGAACAACATCATGAAAAACATAAAATCAGCCAAGGATAGACTAAAGTCATTATCCTTCCCAACATTGGTTCTTCATAGAACCAAGAACACAAAATAACACAAGACACAACCAGAGAAACACAACACAAACGACGACAAACTTAAACCCCAAGCCCAAAAGACTCGGCCAGCTCTGATACCAAAAATGTAACACCCTTCTTGAGCATTACATTGTATGTGACATTTTAAGGCCGAAAAGTAGGTTGATTAAAATTGGCTATAAAAGAATGGGGTAATTTTTTTCTTTTTCACAAGTCGAAAATATAAATACTCTGATTCAATGAATGGACAATGAAATCTCCCATTATCACAATTAGGATCATAAGTTCAAAAATCATTTACAGGATACCCAACCCGACTCATAAACATAAATCGTAGAATGTACAGACTCAACATAAAGATGTGGAGATGCAGCTCCTAAAATATAAGATACTTGGAGTCACAGCTCCATAGACAGATACATTAACTCCCAAACATACCCAGCTGACCAAACTAAAATGTAAAAGACAATCCTCTCTCATACATCGTGAGAAAGACAAACCCAACTGACGAGATCCAGTGGAAACTCTATTTGAGTCTACTGCCGACATTGTCCCAAAAGTCTCTACTAGAGTCACTACAAAAGTAACTCTCAGACTAAACAATTTCCCTTTCTAAGGAAAACTATAACTTACGAACTAATGACTATTATGCCTATCTCAAGAAAAGAAAGGTTAGGCATAACTGAAACCCTAATGCCATCTCCTTGAACCCTCTGAAGTCTGGAAGAAGTCCAATAGAAGTTCCACCATAACGTTTGCATGCTCGAACCTCGATATCTATGATGAATCAGTCAAGCATCATCTTGACGTCTCAATCTTGTCAATGAAATATAGAAAGCACATAGCCAGCCGACATAGGCAAAATAAAATAAGGAGGTGAGATTCCATTTATCTTACACATAAGACAGACATGCAATGGTACGACTCACAGGTACATAATACAATAGTATTATATTTCTTTTATCTCCCATTTTAATTCTGCAACTCAAAACTCCAAGAATATACTATACCAAACTCAACGGTAAGCTTATCAAGCATACCGGACACGGTTTGTCCATCGGAGGATAGAAATAGAGAGAAATTGATTGAAACCGTATAGTCTCATTCCTACACAGCCTCAAGGAATATTCGATTCTAACATCGGAGCTAAGATGATATTTTGGAAAGAAATGGTCAGTATAGGTTTCACATCCACCCACCTCAAGCACCATTGTGGCTTTCGTGTTATGCACACAAGGCTTAAATCATAACGTACGTACAATCATAATCACATGTGATCTCAAACTCTCTGTAACACATCAGGCTCTTTATGAAACCTCTACAACTGAAACTCCGCCCCCTGTGCACAACAGCCTCACCGAACATTGTGTTAACTATGTATCTGGGCAAAATAGCCGGAATACGTCCAATTGGTCTGTCCATCGGATAACCTCATGATTCCACTAGAATCCACTTGCTGTCAATCACTGACGGACGATATTCTCGGATACAAATCATCGGCCCTACACTGATCAACCGTTCTCAAACAGACTTGTCATGTTTGTGTAAAGATATTTTAAAGTACTTGCTTACAAACCCTAACACATTATGAAATTGGATCGACAGTCCAATCATTTATTTCTTTACACTTTTCTAATTGAGCCTTTCTTTAGGCTTGCAAGAAATCAAATAACTCTTAGTGTATTAAATCTTATGGAGGTATGGATAATGAATTATCCACACTTTACAACAAATGGTCTTGCTTCACCATAAGTCATAAATCATTAAGTTCATATTTTCACTGAGTCATTCATGACTTAGGTTTTGCTCTTTAATGTAAATAATAGTCTTTGAAGACCAAAATTCTCTGATGTCTTAAAACCAAAACCTTTGGTTAAAACCAACCCATTTTGAAATCAGATTTCATCAAAGTACATAAGTACTAAATTCCTCAAAACAGTTTCTTGAAAAACATCGAAACTCTTAAAATATCGTTTTACCGCTTTTTTACCGTGTTTCAACCTAAATTCCATATTTTCACAAGCATAATCATTTTTCTCGAATCCTTTACTTTCCTAAGTTGTCAAACTTATATTAAAGTATTAAAATACTAATTTCAAACTCTTAATCATTGTTTTCTAAAAATCCTTAGAAACGTTTGACGACGATTTCGCTGCTTTTTGCTGGTTTTAGGCCCAAAAGCCATACTTTTGAAAATATGGTTCTTCACCTCAAATCTATTACTCACCCTGGTTATAATACTCATTTTAAGATGTTCAAAACATTGATTTTATAATTTCCTTTCCATGTATACAAAATTCCTAAAAATTTGACCGAACGTCGTTAAGTTTGTAAAACGCGTAAATCATTTCTCAATAATTTTACACTCTAATAGTCCAAAACTCATTTTGGAGTTTTAGAACAGTTTATTAGGTATGAAAAACAGTCTCTAACTGTCCAATAACATTTATTGGACAAAAGGTCCTTGTTTACTAAAAAGCTTATATCTTTTTATGTATTAATTCAATTAACATCAAACCAATTTCTATGGACTTATTTTATCATTCACTTCAATTGTGTGACATATTTTCATGTTTATATTTCAGTCCCGCATTTTTCCAGAAATTGCATAAAAGTCCCTAAAGACTCAAAAATTCATATCTTTTAACATACATATCCAAATCAATTCAAACCAATATCTATACTCTTATATACCCATTCACTCCTAATAAAAATTATTCAAACAAATTAACTCAAATTGAAACCCCATTAATTAGTTATGGCCGAATGGCCTAAAATAATTATATTAAGCATTTTTCTTAACCAATCAAGCAAACAACAATCATGGTTCCAACTTAAGGTCATTGGAACCAAAAAAATCATATGACATATCATGCCACAACCAAACATCAAATCAAATCCTCCAAGAGGATCACACAACCATAAACAATAATACATAATCCTAACACTTAGGATTTTCATGACAACATAAAAATACTTTAAACCACACACATATCTATATTAAGGTAGGATAGTAGTAATCTCCCCTCTTGCCTCTTGTAGATCCCTTAAAACAAGCAAGAATGATGTTGTTCTCCTAGGAATGGCCATGGTTTTTCTTCCAAAATCCTAGAGATCAACACACAAAATTCAAAAAGATTATATAACTAAGCTTAGACATAACCAAAGATAGGAATCAAGGCTTAGATCACTTATCTTAAGCCAAAAGGATGATGATCAAGAGATTGATGTTCTCTACAAATAAATACCCATTTTTGTAGAAGGCTCAAAACAGATTTTTGGATAAGATAACTAAGGCTTAGAATGATGAGAGGATCATGGATCTATGGTTGATTCATGAAACAAACTCTTGGATGATTGTTTGGAGGGGAGGCCAAATTCTTGAAGAAAGAAAGGAAAGAATGAATTTTACTTCATGAACAAGGATGATGAGAGGATGATGAATATGATCTTGGTTTTTCAATAGAGTAATTGGAAGGTGGGGGCATGGTGGTGGCTGAATCATGGAGGAAGAAAAGGAAAGGAAGAACTTTGTGATTTTAGAGAAATGAACTTAAGATGAGGAAATGAAATGAAAGTATTTTGTGTCATGTAATATGATAAGTTGAAATGAAATGTAGATGAGTGTGAGAGAGGGTGGTCGTGTTTCATGAAAGGAAAGAATGAAGAACATTTTGTGTTCTAGAAAAATGAAGCAAAGTGATGAAGTTTGGTTCTTGAAACTTAATAACCTAGTAAGTTGTCAACTTAGTGTTGTAGGTGAAATAAAATGAAAATTAACATGTATGGAGTTGGCTGTCGTGGATCAATGAAGAGAGGAGGAGAAGAATTCAATTTGACATTGTCTTCTTAACTTTAAATGAGAACCATGGTGAAAATAAACTAAACCTTGGTTATGTTAAATGGTGATTCACGTTGGTTAACATAAATTCCATTAATGGCTATGATGAATCATTAGGATGTGTCATGAAAAATATGTGGTGGAGGTGAATGGGAGGATGTGACTGATTTGTAACCATACAAAGGAAGGAGAAGCCAAATTGAATTTGTCTTGTAAACCGCGGTTGAAGTTAACTAAGCCAAGGTTAGGTTAGTAAGGAAATATCTAGATATTTTTGGCTTAGCATTTATGAGCATTGATGAGGGAGGTGAGTCACTACTATGGCTCACCATGGTGACTCATCCCCTATGATTCATCATGGTTGACTCATCGTTCTATCTCCCGGTGTATCTCTGTGCATCCGTGTCCGATTACGTTATTTACCCGATTAGGGTTTTTGAGAGGAAAATGATGAAATAAAAGCAAAATGAAATGAGTTTGGTTTAGTGGAGGGGCTGCACGAAATTGAGTAGTTTTAGAGGGTATTTTGGTCAAAATTCACTTAGAGACACTTTTGGAGTTTCACTTAAAGACTAGGGGCATTTTGGTCTTTTTACTAGAATAAATATCATGATATTTTAGTGTAATCATTATGCTATGAAAATTTGTGTGGTGAAGGTGCTCTTAGGGTTATGTGGCCGTGAGTTGCTAGGGAGAATAAGGTAAAATGTTGTCAAGGCACACTTGAAATTACAATGCAAGCTTAAGGGTATTTTGGACTTTTCACATTTAAGTCATCATTACATGCATTTAATGCATGGTGAAAAACCCCTATGACTCACCCCATTGAGTCATCACAAATGACTCATTGTTCTCATATGTCCAGCATCGGGTTTTGTCTCTGCACCTCCGTTCTCAACTCCGTCGATCCCCGATCGTCGAGTATTCGCCTGACTAATGTATAATAACTTATTTATTTTGAAAATTTTAAAAATAACCACTATGGTTGTAAATAAAATAAAAATCTAAACTGTTTTGTTCTCGGGTCCAAATTAGGTTTTCGGATCAGTAAAATCTTACTGTCAGTTAAAATGCAGACCGGGTTTCGTCTAAATTTTAAACCTAAATTATTACTGTAACCTTATACCATAAGGTAGAGTAAAATTATGATTTCATTTTGTTAAAAAATATTTTCTATATCTAATATAAAAATTACAAACAATTAAAATTCTAACGATAATTGAAAAATAATAAAAACAGCAAAACGGTAAAAACAGGTTATTACAATAAAAATTTGAGGTTTTGTTGGAGCTTTTGTCATTAGACTTTGTTGTTCTGTTGGTTTTTGTTGGTGTGGTAATGTACATTTAATTATGAATGTTTGAGGGTCTTCATTTAGTTGTATTGTCATAGTCTGTGCAACTATTTGGTAGACTTGGTTTTTTTGTTTACTGATACTAAACAGGTATACGGGTGATGGCTTTACAAAATAGGTGGCCATTGTACATAAATTGTTTACTTCTAGTTTAGGGTTCTAAGTTGAAACATGTGCCTTTAGCCTGTTACTAGTGGTTTGTTTGATCCAGACTAGGGTAGATTCTTCATAAATAACTTCATGTGCTAGGTATTCAGGACATTTTCTTTAAATTGTTTGTTCATGAGAATGTTGGATTGTCAAGTGTTGAGTGATTTTTGCAATGACAGACAACGAATGAGTAGCACTGGGATTATTGTAGAAAAAAAAAGGGAATGCAATGGACTGGGATTATTGTTGTAACTTTGTTCCTGTATGTTATTGCTTCTGTTTTATTCTAATTTTTATGTTTATAGTCTTACAAAAATATTTTTTGGTTTTCGGCCTATTTGATATTCTATTTTTTATATTTGTCATTCTGTTTGTTTTTGGCTCTTTGGTATTTATTTGTGTAGCTATTAAGTTTTCTTGATTGGCAATGCGACTAATTTCATTAATGCATGATAGGTCCTTGCTGTTATATTCTTCTGCTGTATGTTGTATCCAGCTCCTCCCCTTATCCTTACTTGGTTCTGTGTTTTCTCTCTCAGTTATGATGTCTCAACACTCTATTAATTTGTTATGTGAATTACCGTATTGTTTGTTAGTAGAGAGCTGAGCTCAATAGGATGTGATCTTGTCCGGAAGGCAGGGTGTTGGTTGTGTGTTGATAATTTATAGTATATGCATGTGTTATATGAATTATTGTGTTCTTTGTTAGTGGAGAGTTGAGCTCAATTGGATGTGATCCTGTCCGAAAGGCAGGATGCTGGTTGTGTACTGATAATTTATCGTTTATGCATGTGTTTACAATTATGCGTTGATTGTTAGTGGAGAGCGGAGCTCAATAGGATGTGATCATGTCCGAAAGGCGAGATACTGGTTGTGTACTGATAATTTAGAATTTATGCATGTTTTTGACAATTATGTGTTACTTGTTAGTGGATAGCAGAGCTCAATAGGATGTATGCTACAATATTTTATCTTAGTTCGTATTGAATTACGCTGCAATATATATAAGCTCAACTATTTTACAATAGTTATAGGTTAATGGTTTTATTTTATGTTATAGTTAATTATTTACGAAAGCCTTAGTTTCCTGTTTGAGATTCAATATTAATGAGTATGCCTACCTTCTCAATGTACACATGCTCATTGTATTGAATCTTGAATTGTCCAAGTGAGACAGTTTTGGGAGAAACCTTTTTCACACTCGTATAATAGTCATTTCCATGTTCAAATGCCTCATATACTTAATGAAAACTCGGTCTGATGCATTTCATTTTGTTCTCCAGGTACATACTTGATCGCGGTGGATCTCACCATGCTCGTGTCGTGTACTTGGATACCAATGGGAAATGTTGCCAAAATTTAGTTAAGTATAAGGCATTTAAATAAGGGAATAACTATTATTAATCGAGTGTGGTAAAGGTTTCTTCTCGAATGGGATAGGTTCATACCTTGTCATAAGAAGGCGATTGATGGAGATCTTGGAATGCACCATAACAATATAAGTGTCGTTGTAGATTGCTCTATCTACTTAATTGGCAGTAATGGAGATTCCGGAGAATCGGAAATGGATGTAGGACACCATACTTCCTACGTGGATACCGTCCCTCCGGAGAAGTTCAACCAGATGCAGGACACCATCTCCCAGCTGAACACATAGCTTAGGGAGAAAAGGGAGATGGAGCGGGTGATTGCGGAGCAAATTGCACATTTGACGAGGGGACACGAGCAGTTGATGTTGACGACCATGGAGCAGGGCCAGACACTGTGGTTGGTGTTGGAGCAGATGAGGATCCAGCCTCTAGTTGCTCATGGTGATGCTTCTACAGTTGTACCACCTGCTGCTCCTCCAGTTTGCCGCCTCCTGCTACTGATGTGTTAAGACCTCACAAGTCTGAGACACATTCAATGTGTAAATTCTCCAAGTTTTAATGATTCCAAATAGATTAAGAATGGTAATATTGAACCTTATGAAATTACTGATAAGTCTGATAAGTGTGCAGGAAGATAAACTTAAGGTCACTGTTGCCATATTTAGTGAATATGTGCAGAGTGTGCAAGTGAACACAGTCAACAAGTAATAAAGTGTGAGGAGTAATTGGATCTCAAAGCAGTAATTGTAAATTGTAAAGAAATGGTAAAATCAGTAAATGAAGGTTTTCAAACAGAATGGGTGGCAGCTAGGAAACTAATCCTCTGTAATCTTAAATGCATGGTAATTTATGCTTCAGGATGCTACATCATTTAGTCCATGAATTAAAATTTGCTTTCTAGCAGTAACAACTGAGTTTCATTAAATGCTTCTTATTTCTAAGTTCAAATTCAATTCACTAAGAGAAAGGTTAAGCATGTCCAGCTACTTAAAGACTTGAAGGCTATTCCTAGCTCATTCAACACAATTAATTTTCCAATTTGTTGTTTAATCATTATCCTCTAAACAAGTCCACTAACTAAGTTTTTCCAAAATTAGCCAGCTAATATCTCACCTTAGTTGATCAATCCAAAATAAAATAACATTTACGCAGAGAAGATGAAAATGAATAACATCCATTGCATAAATCACCCATAAGTATTGATTACAAATTCATAGTTCCTAGCTAAGGGAAATTAGCTCATAATGAGCCTAAAGACAAAAAATTTAATAATATGGAATGTGAAGACATAAAACATAAAAACGTAATTACATAGAGGACAATGCTGAAAATGGTGGCTATTGTACTCTGTACCAAGCTGACCCTAAAAGGAGGCTGGCATCTCACTATATGTACTAGTGTCCCCCAAGTAGGGTTTGCACCTTCTCTCTCATGCCTCATTTTTTGGGTTTTACAAAAATTCAAATATTAAAATAATCCTAGGCCCAATTCCCAAGTACACCCAGCTGCTGCCTTGCATTTTCTCTTTCTTCCTTTTGGGACAGCGATGCAGGTCTTTTGTCCTCTAGTGGATAAGAGCTGAACTGGAATTGTTTTTGTCTTGTAGTGAATCACTCCCCAGAAGCTGCAGCATTCCATAGTAATTCAGAGCATCTCCTTTAGCCAGTTTGACCAATACAACCTGCTCAAAACTCAAACAATTCTTCAGCAATAATATTTCAGAATTCAAAGCCTTTTTCAGCATTTTAACAGTTCAACACAAATATTTGCTAAGCACAGCAAAACTAGATTTTCTTTTTCAAAATCATTCAAAACAAGATAATGATTAAGCAAAAAGGATAGTAATAACTCTTATGTCTAAGAGTTATCACACCCCCAAACTTGAACCATTGCTTGTCCTCAAGTAATGACACTTTAACAAGAACTAGCAAACTATGAACAAAATCAGAACAGCATATGCAAAATCCATGGCAGTCATCAGATGCATTTTCAAAGACATGATAAACACAAAACACCCTTTCTTAATCACCTTCCAAAGTGTGTGTGTGACTTCCCTATGCTCACAACTCAGCTTTATCAAAGAGACTCCAGCCAAACCACCTCTCAACAGATTATCTTCCTAAGAAAAGGGGCTTAACACACTTTTGGATTTGCTACATCACTCTATTAACTCAGCTTCATGTTCTTGTTGTCGTTTCACTCAATCATCATTCACATGCAACTCTATCATAGGCGTGACAAATATCTACCATTTAAAAACACAAACACAGATTGCACACAGCAAGAGGGCTTTATTGGGTGTAATGGGCTAAGGCACGGGTATGGAATAATTTGGATAGTAGCTTAATTAGGTGGAGTTCAAGATCTCTAGTCCAAATCAACCCCCCAAACTTAGGCAATTCTATAATTCTGTTCATATTTTTTATGACAAGGAGAGGTACTTACTTGAATTGATTTTTGATATTTGAGTTTTTTTTTTGAATAACGAATAAAGGAAGGAAAGGCCACTTGAGTGTAAATACACTTTGTAGTTTCTTCAGTTTCACTTTTTCATTTGGTGCCTTTTCCTTTCCTTCTTTTGTTGCATAGGTACCCTCCCCCAAACTTATATTAATGGTTGTCCTCAACCATTTTGGTAAGGACCCACATTCAAATGATACTTTAAAAAAAATCCCAAACTCCACCTAAATAGGGTAACATTGTTTTTCAGGGAAAATGGGCTTGTAATGTGGCTTACTTCAAACAAGAATGTCCCTTTATATTCTAACATGACAATGCCCATTGTTAATCCCATGACATTATCTATGGGGCATGATGATTTCCATTCTAATCTACAGCATGGAAAGGTATTAATGGCTATGAGGCCACCAGGGACTGTTGGGACGTTGGGGATGCCTCACCTGGGATCAAGTGCTTCGGCTCATGGAACAGGTTTTCAGGTAACCACGCAAAGTCAAACTGTCTGTCTAGCCGCGGGCTATGGAGTAACACAAACTATGCCGTGTGGGAATTATGTAAGGGAGCAGTCGTGGAATTCCATTCCGTCCTCCTCGACTGGTTTGCCATTCTATCAGGCTGTGCCAGAGCAGCCTCCTTATGGTCATTTGGGTTCAATTCCTTAGCGAGGAATTTTGTGCATGACATCGGGGGAGTATTCCGGCGAGCATGTATGGAATCACTTTCCACCTCACACTGGTACTTACTCGGCTGTCGAAAGGATGCAATATCAGACTCCGGAATGATACACAAATGAGCAGCAATGGACTGGAAATCCACCTCATATGGGTAATCTTGCAAGGAATTCATACACGCCTGAATATGGCAATCAAAATCCTTACCACAGAGTGATCAGCCTCTGGCTCATCTAGTTTTATGACTAGTATGACCGTGGTTTTGTGCTAATTATATTTCGTTTTCTCCCAAATTAGACTTGATTGTCTTCAAGTAACATTTTGAGTCTCTAAAATACTTTTAGGGTAATTTAGCTGATTTAGAGTCAAATAAAGCACTTACTGCTATTTATTCTTTTCAGGTTAATAAAGAGAAGCAGTTCTGGAGTCTTCGCCCCGCGAGTGGCTACTCGCCTCGCAAGCCTGAAGCCTGACTGTGCCAGAAATGCCATCCTCTCTGCCTCGTCCCACGAATCACTGTCTCGCCTCGCGAGAAATCCAACCCTAAAGGACAGAGACAATCACGGCCTACCCGTGATGAAGGCCACGGGCGTGGCAGATTGGAATTTGAAGTTTCGCCTCGCGAGGAAGCCAAACACTGAAGAGTTTTTCATAATATTCGCCTCGCGAGTGCGCGGAGCCCAGAATCTGTATTTATATCTGTTTTAGGGCAGAACTGATAATGATCTTCTCATCATCTTCTTTTCTTTTAGATTAGGACGGCTGCGAATTTAGGTTTAGAGTTTGGTGTTCCCCTTGTAATGGAGAGCTAGTCTCCTTGATTGATCTACTGTAATCGGTTCGCACTGTCGCTTGAGGTTTTGTAATTCCTGAACTTAATGTTATTCTCTTTCAATATTTGTTCTGTATGTTCTGTTTGCTTAATTCAGGATTATATAGAATATGTATTGATTTGTGTCGATGATTGTGTGTTCCTAAACTTAATCGCGTTTGCTTAATTCGCGTGTGTTCAATTCGTGTTTGCTTAATTCACGAAGGGCTTAATCCGTTTGCTTAATTCGGAATTAGGAACATATGTCTCGTAGCGTCGGTTTCGCTTGTTAATTGATGCTACAATCGAAAAGAGATTAGAATCCGCTTAGGGCTTGGAATTATGTGAATCGATGATAGTGGGAAACCGAAAGCAGTAGGTTGATCGTTTAGGCTATTTGATAATTATTTAGTTTGCATTGTTTTCTGCTTTGTTTTCTTTATTTAATTTCAAATCCAAAAATCCCCAAAATTTGACTTTTTCTGTTAACAACAACCCAAGAGTCCTTGTGAGACGATACTCGAGTTGTCGCACTTTCCCTAACTACATATTTTTACAACCGCTCGCTTTTTGACGCGTGCGCGACAGTGTGTCAAAAATTGGCGCCGTTGCCGGGGACTCTTGTTGTTATTAACAGAAAATAATAATAATAATAATAATTTGTTGAATTGGTCTGATTGTGAATCTAACCATGGATAATTATATGCAAGGTTATATGCCTAATGTTAATTATGAACCACCATGCATATATTATCCTGATATTTCTGGTTTAATGCACTGGTTGCCAAGGTTTAGTGGTCTTGCAGGTGAGAATCCGCAGGAGCATCTGAAGGAATTCCAGGTTGTTTGTTCTACAATGCTGAGACCTGAAGGAATAACAGAAGACCACATCAAGATGAGATCCTTCCATCTCTCACTTGAAGGCGCTGCAAAGGATTGGTTGTATTGTCTTGAGCCGAATTCCGTTTCAAGCTGGATTGATTTGAAGAAAGTCTTCCTAGTGAGACACTTTCCTGCCTTCAGAGCTGCATCAATCAGGCGAGAGATATTTGGTATTAGACAAGTTAATGAATCACCTCAAGCATATACAACCAATATTTACAATCAAGGCAACAATCAGAACAGGCACAACATTCTTGACCCTTCCACTGATGAGTACCACCCCAGCTGGGGAAACCATCCAAACCCTTGGTATGGGGACTCACCCACGCAACAACAACTGATGTTACCGCTGACACCACCGTAGAATTCTCCCCAAGTGACCACCTCTGCACCTTCTGGACCTTCACTAGAGGACCTGTTCAAGTAAATGACTGCAGAAATGACTGGACAAATCACTGCGCAAATGACTGCACGAAATCTCCAGTTTCAGCAGCAACTTGGACAGTTTCAGCAGCAATTTGGACAGTTGCAGCAGCAAACGGATGCTAGCATTCATGCCCTGCAGACACAGATTGGACAGCTTGCCACTTCGATGAATGCCATGCAACAAGCTCAAGGATCAGAACCCTTGACTAAGGAAATTGAGAAGAAGAGGCATATGGAGGACATCCATTCCGCCATGCTAGAGGATGATGAAGAAATTCCGGAATTAGATGATTCATTTGGCTCCTATGCATGTGCCAATTGTGATGGGAGAAATACCTGTGTGGTGCGTGCTGAGGTTACTGCATATACAGAAGGTGATGAATCTGGTAATTCAGTGGATGAAAAATGTGCAGAAAATGAAGTAGCACCAGAGACCCTCGACACTTGTTTGCCACCTCCCACTGTGGAACAACCGGTGATGGAGTTCAAACCTCTGCCTGAGAGACTGGATTTTGCACCCTTGGATATGAAGACACTATGGCCAGTCCAAGAGGTTGAACCCCATTTTTATTGGGAGTACTTTGTAGATAAAGAGGTCAACTTTGACCCGAGAGGGAGTGAGAAGTCCGCCGCATTGGGCGAGGTCACCATAATTGTCAAGTGTTCACTCCTATATCAAGGCTGCAAGTTATGGAAGCACGGAATGAGCTTCCGTCCTTTGGATATCACTTGGGCCTTATGTCACAGACAGTGGGATCCCGGTGGAACCACCTCCATGAGTTTTCTCTAAACCCTCTTCTTTTTAATTTTCTTTTCCTTGCTTTGTTTTTGTTTTGTTTTCTTTTAGCTCTTGAGTAATTTGAGAAGATCAAGAGTGTGTGTTGAGTCTTGTGTCGGCAAGCTTGATTGGGTTTTGTTGAATTTTGCATAGATTGATTGCATGATATTTGTTGACCATTGATGATTCCCCCTAAGTCTTGAAAATTGAAAATTTGATCCCCACTTGAAAAATTGAAAATTGAACTTTGAGATATTCTATTATGATTGCATGATTTATGATAAATTTGGGGTGAAGGGATGCATACACTAGGGATAGAATCTCGGTCAAACAATTGCAAAAATGTCCAGGTGAGGATTTGAGCCTCCATCATTGTTTTTAATTGTGTGAATCACTTTCAAGTTGCACTTTCCCGAATTTGCTTGAATTTCTTCTTGGTTTGCATGCTTATGTGATTGCATCAGATGATTTAGGCAATTTTCTTTGTAAATAACCACTTGGACTAAATTGAACCATTCCTAATGCATGTTCCCTAGTTAGCCCCTTTGAGCCTAATTAGCCTATTATTTCGTGATGACCTAATGTTATGAGCCAAAATCTGGAAAAACCATGTTAACCCGATCTTAGGATTAGGAGAGCATGGAAGCTTAGCAAGAGAAGGGCTGCAAGAAACTAAGTTTGGGGTGGCTACAAGGATATGATGTGCTGTTTGGTATTGAGAAAAAGAAAAATAAAGGTTGGAGCCAAGCCAAAGGTAAAAAGAAAAAAAAAAGAAAAAAGAAAAAAAAAGAACAAAATGTCAAAAAAAGGTATTAGAAGAGAAAGGTTGTAGTCACCCAAAGGCATAAAGAAAAATGGAAAAAGGAACTTGAGTGGAAATTCGGTATGTTGAAATGTTCATGCTCTCTTAGTTCCTAGGGACTTAAGCCTAGTACCTTTGAATATCCTACCATTAGCCAGACCCCACTACAACCTTAAAAGACCTTTTGATGTTGCATGCATGTTTTCCGTGGGAACCATTTTGAGATGAAAATCAAATTTATGGGAAGTTCTCTTCAAAGTGAAATTGAGTGAAATGTTGATAGCCTAGACAAACTGAGCGAATGAGTGAAACACTAAATGCCCTTGTGAGGAAGGCGGTTGTTTGAATTTGGTGATCTCCCTTTTGTGTGTAACTTGGATCCCTTGCTTAGATTACTGATTGTATGAATGATGAAATTCTCAATTGTTCAAAGTAAATGAATGTGGGGATTGCTTTGTTTGAAAGGGGGGGACATTGAAGGAAAAATTATTTTGATGAATTGCTTGAAATTTGTGTAAATTTGATTGAACCTTTGAGCTTGCCAGGTTTGAGTTCTTTTTGAGTTTTAGTTTGCTTGGGGACAAGCAAAGTTTAAGTTTGGGGTATTTTGATCAGCCTCTGGCTCATCTAGTTTTATGACTAGTATGACAGTGGTTTTGTGCTAATTATATTTCGTTTTCGCCCAAATTAGACTTGATTGTCTTCAAGCAACATTTTGAGTCTCTAAAATACTTTTAGGGTAATTTAGCTGATTTAGAGTCAAATAAAACACTTACTGCTATTTATTCTTTTCAGGTTAATAAAGAGAAGCGGTTCTGGAGTCTTCGCCCCGCGAGTGGCTACTCGCCTCGCGAGCCTGAAGCCTGACTGTGCCAGAAATGCCATCCTCTCTGCCTCGCCCCGCGAATCACTGTCTCGCCTCGCGAGAAATCCAACCCTGAAGGACAGAGACAATCACGGCCTACCCGTGATGAAGGCCACGGGCGTGGCAGATTGGAATTTGAAGTCTCGCCTCGCGAGGAAGCCAAACACTGAAGAGCTTTTCATAACATTTGCCTCGCGAAAGGATTCTCGCCTCGCAAGCGCGCGGAGCCTAGAATCTGTATTTATATCTGTTTTAGGGCAGAACTGATAATGATCTTCTCATCATCTTATTTTCTTTTAGATTAGGACGGCTGCAAATTTAGGTTTAGAGTTTGGTGTTCCCCTTGTAATGGAGAGCTAGTCTCCTTGATTGATCTACTGTAATCGGTTCGCACTGCCGCTTGAGGTTTTGTAATTCCTGAACTTAATGCTATTCTCTTTCAATATTTGTTCTGTATGTTTTGTTTGCTTAATTCAGGATTATATAGAATATGTATTGATTTGTTTCGATGATTGTGTGTTCCTAAACTTAATCGTGTTTGCTTAATTCGCGTGTGTTCAATTCGTGTTTGCTTAATTCACGAAGGGCTTAATCCGTTTGCTTAATTCGAAATTAGGAACATATGTCTCGTAGCGTCGGTTTCTTTTCTTAATTGATGCTACAATCGAAAAGAGATTAGAATACACTTAGGGCTTGGAATTATGTGAATCGATGAGAGTGGGAAACCAAAAGCAGTAGGTTGATCGTTTAGGCTATTTGATAATTATTTAGTTTGCATTGTTTTCTGCTTTGTTTTCTTTATTTAATTTCAAATCCAAAAACCCCCAAAATCTGACTTTTCTGTTAACAACAACCCAAGAGTCCTTGTGAGACGATACTCGAGTTGTCGCACTTTCCCTATGATAGTGTGATTTTACATGATGTTTCATATATACTTTTGCATGCATTTTTCATATAGATTAGGCATTCTTTATTTGATTTTAGTTAGATTTTCCCTTGGAACGGGTGAAGCGGTTTCTCGATGTTATTTTCCAGGAACTTAAGGAAAACTGTGCAGATTTGGCCATAATGAAGCTTGGATGATTTTAGAGCTTGAAAAGAGAAGAAATTGAGCCAAGCAGAATTCTGAAGCCTCGCCCCGCGAAACACAATTCGCCTCGCGACCCTGAGAGCCGATCGTGCCGGGAAAATGCAACTTTTTCGGTTTCGCGTCGCGAAGACACTCTCGCCTCGCGAGAGATCCATTTCTGAAACAGTATGTTTTAACTTTCGCCTCGCGAGAGCCCATTCGCCTCGCGAGCGAGCATGAAACAGATTGGTATAAGTTGCTTGTTTTAGGGCGAGAATGTGGGAAGTTTAGGAGTTCTTGGAGAGAAGCACTTGGAGGCTGCGGTGGAAGAGGGTTCCAACCCACGAAGGGGGATGTTTTCCTTGCTCGGGACTGGAAGAAGATTGGAGGATCCTCCTATGGAGTTTGCTTCATCCCTTCTCTCTCTCTCTTTGTATTCTCTTTTTATGAATAGTTAAATCCCTGTTTGTTGGGATTAGATGTAACCAAACTTATTATTATGTAATTATCTTGACTGATTATTCTGTGTTCATGCCTTTGTATTAGTGATTAATTTTATGTGCTTAATGCTTGTTGTGGCTAGCACCCCCATGACTCGAATTGTGTTTTGGTATGCAATTGGGAAATTCGACGTAACCAGGAACTGAATTTAATCACCTAGTAACCCTTTCATCTAGGAATGGAGTTAGGTTTACTAGTAATCGCGTAATTCCTAATCCTCATGCAATTTCATTAATCTAGGTCACCTAAGAGATTAGGGTCTATTAATGGAATTAGGCTCTTGTCATCCGAGAGATCGGGGTTTGAGTAGTTTAGTGGATTGATTTTAATATCTGAAGCATGAATGGGAGGTATCCAGTCCTGATAGTACATGAGTTAGAGGTTTGGTGAAGTCTAGTCCCAACATATCCTTTTCCGCACTCCAAGTGTTCGATAAAAAGACAAAAAGATTTTATTCCTTTTGTTTTGTTTGTTTTGAGTTCTCTTGATTAATAGTTTAGTCTAGATAGTTGTTGAGTTTGCGAATTGGTAGTTGACATCCAATCCCCGTGGATACGATAACCGGTCTCACCACCGTATTACTTGCACGACTGGGTCAGATTCGTCAAAAAGTTTTTGGCGCCGTTGCCGGGGATTGGTTTTGCCAATATCAACAGTAACAAAGGAGG
Source organism: Sophora flavescens (assembly GCA_030762895.1). Taxonomy (NCBI): domain Eukaryota; kingdom Viridiplantae; phylum Streptophyta; class Magnoliopsida; order Fabales; family Fabaceae; genus Sophora; species Sophora flavescens. The sequence continues at coordinate 146,566,680 of CM061062.1, forward strand.
CAACTAATTTAGACATTTTTATTCTTTTTTTTTTTATTTTTCTGTATATATTTGATCTTTTTGTTTTGAGTTGTGTTTGTGCAAGGTGGATGCAATTCATGGACAATCACTATTATTCACCTGATGAGGAAGCCTCAAGTCACGCTTTGGAGGAAAACTGGTGTTTGGGAGACTGCATGGATTTGATGGATCATGTTACTCCCGCACAAGTTGATTATATGACGGGAAGGCTTATATATAACTTCTCCGAGGAGGATTGGGAAACCTTTTGTTCATATTTACCACCTCCACCACCATGTATGATTCCCATAGAGCCACATGAAGCAGAATTTGAGAAAAATCTGGTTGTGGGAATGGATCAAATTGAAGATGAAGTGGTGATGGTGGATAAGTCACAAGAAGAGGAATTACCTTTCACAAGTCCTTGGGAAGTTGAAGAATGGGAATGGAAGGAGCAACCACCATTGAAAGCTGCTCTAGAACAATATTCCCAAGAGCTATCCACCTCTGAGACCAAGGCAAGAGCCAATTGTGAGAGTATCGAAGCTGTGATGCAGAACTTCAAAATGCAAGTTGAGGAGATTTGCAGACAGTTAGTACAAGAGTCACGTGCAGCACAATTTGAGGAAAATCTGGTTTGGGGGATAGTTCAAGATGAAGACGAAGTGGTAGTGGATTCCACCATGCTTGCTAAGGAATCTGAATTTTCTGCATTGGACAAATATGTTGGCTTGCATGCATGTGTGGACGCTACAAAACTAACCCCTTCCACTTGTCTGGCAAACTTCCTCTTGAAAATTCCACTTGACCCAAGAGGAAGTGAATTCATAATTGTAAAGGTCAATGGAGCTTTCACACACTGGCTGGGTTGAGTTGAGGATAAAGTCGTATTACTGCTACACTCTCCACTCCAAGTTCCATTTGATCCGGGAGGAGAATCATAGAACGTCAAGCTAGTGACGTTAAAGAAGCACTTATTGGGAGGCAACCCAACTTTTCTTAACCCTTCTCTTTAGTTAGATTTTGTTTTTGATTTTAACCTCTTGAATAATTTGATAAGATCAAGAGGAAAAATAATAAATTGAGATTTGACAAGTGATTTCAGGGAAAGAAGGAAGGGAGAGCAAGAAGACAAGGAGAAGAGCAAAAGGGGCAGAGACAACAAAGCCAACACCCGCTACCGCTTCGGTAAGTCGTTCCAATTTTTCTCCTCTTTCCAACTTGATTGTTTACATTTGGGACAATGTAAATTTTTAAGCTTGGGGTAGGGGTATTTTGCATTTGCATTTTGCATGTTGCATTTTGCATGTTGCATTCATATAGTTTTGCATGATAGCTTTGCATGATCACATGATTAGATTGCCCTTGCTTAGATTTGGCATCCAATTGTGAGAACTGAGTGCCAATTAAATTGAGATAGTGAATTTTTGAACCCAATTTTTTTATTCTTGTGATATGGCTGCAAATAAAAATGTTTGAGATGATCTTGGATAGTTGATAATTAGCATATGGTTTTATAGATTTGTGTTCCTCACTGATTTTTGAACTATAAAATGTGAGATTTTGAGCCACAAAGGGGCATTCACAAAATTTTATCACATTCTTTGTGTTAGAGTGTTATTCCTCTTGGATGTTATTCTCTAGAACTTGACTGAAACCATTTTGAAGCTTAAAATTTTTGAAAACATTTTTTGAAAATGATTAATTTTCTGGCCTTCTGAGCTTTGATTGACGAAATGCTACCCCTTAGTTGCCCAATTTTGAGCCTACATGAAAAAAAAATGCTTTTCTTGGTACCCTGAAATATGTGGATAAATAAGCTTGGTAGGATACCTTCTAAAGTATTACAAAAGGGTAAAAAGGTAGTTGAAAGTTTGGGAAAAGAATCAGAAAAAAATAATTCTCTTGAGTTGAAAAATCTCCCCTTCTCCAAGCAAAAGAAAAATAAAAGAAAAAAAGAAAAAGAAAAAGAAAGTAGAGAAGGGGATGAAAAAAAATAAAAAAAATAAAAAATTAATAAAAGAAATAAAAAAAAGAAAGAAAGAAAAGAAAGGTGGAAAAATAAATCGAAAACCCAAGAAGGTATTTTAGAAGGTGTCATGTGTTGAAATGTTTGATACTTGGTTTAGCCCTTTTGAAATGTCCCTTTCTTGATTTCCCCACCTAACGATTAATCCCATGGCCACATTACAACCAAAGTAAAAGACCTCTTGATTCTTAATTGTTTTCATTAATAAAGTAGAGATTTGGTTGATAGTCAAGCCTATGGTAGGATTCATTCCTTGAGGAAAATGGAGTGAAATGTTATATACCCCTAAACACTTGAGTGAGGTGAGGAAGAGAGCCAAGCAAATGAACAAGCTTGGGGTGATCTTTAGGTGAGAAAGAGTGCCCAAAATCAGTGAGAACATGAGTCTAAGGAACCTAAGCCTCTAATTGGACTTGAATTGATTGTCTCTTGCTGAATTGTTTGAATTGCCTATTACTTGGATCATTTACTCGGGTTCTTAGTTCACTATCCATGTTTTGATTATTTTGATCTTCTGGCCTTAGTGATTGCTTGAGGACAAGCAATTGAATAAGCTTGGGGTGATTTGATAGTGTGATTTTACATGATGTTTCATATATACTTTTGCATGCATTTTTCATATAGATTAGGCATTCTTTATTTGATTTTAGTTAGATTTTCCCTTGGAACGGGTGAAGCGGTTTCTCGATGTTATTTTCCAGGAACTTAAGGAAAACTGTGCAGATTTGGCCATAATGAAGCTTGGATGATTTTAGAGCTTGAAAAGAGAAGAAATTGAGCCAAGCAGAATTCTGAAGCCTCGCCCCGCGAAACACAATTCGCCTCGCGACCCTGAGAGCTGACTGTGCCAGGAAAATGCAACTTTTTCGGTTTCGCGTCGCGAAGACACTCTCGCCTCGCGAGAGATCCATTTCTGAAACAGTATGTTTTAACTTTCGCCTCGCGAGAGCCCATTCGCCTCGCGAGCGAGCGCAGAACAGATTGGTATAAGTTGCTGTTTTAGGGCAGAATGTGGGAAGTTTAGGAGTTCTTGGAGAGAAGCACTTGGAGGCTGCGGCTGGAAGAGGGTTCCAACCCTGAAGGGGGATGTTTTCCTTGCTCTGGGACTGGAAGAAGATTGGAGGATCCTCCTATGGAGTTTGCTTCATCCCTTCTCTCTCTCTCTCTTTGTATTCTCTTTTTATGAATAGTTAAATCCCTGTTTGTTGGGATTAGATGTAACCAAACTTATTATTATGTAATTATCTTGACTGATTATTCTGTGTTCATGCCTTTGTATTAGTGATTAATTTTCTGTGCTTAATGCTTGTTGTGGCTAGCACCCCCATGACTCGAATTGTGTTTTGGTATGCAATTGGGAAATTCGTATCAGAACCGGAACTGAATTTAATCACCTAGTAACCCTTTCATCTAGGAATGGAGTTAGGTTTACTAGTAATCGCGTAATTCCTAATCCTCATGCAATTTCATTAATCTAGGTCACCTAAGAGATTAGGGTCTATTAATGGAATTAGGCTCTTGTCATCCGAGAGATCGGGGTTTGAGTAGTTTAGTGGATTGATTTTAATATCTGAAGCATGAATGGGAGGTATCCAGTCCTGATAGTACATGAGTTAGAGGTTTGGTGAAGTCTAGTCCCAACATATCCTTTTCCGCACTCCAAGTGTTCGATAAAAAGACAAAAAGATTTTATTCCTTTTGTTTTGTTTGTTTTGAGTTCTCTTGATTAATAGTTTAGTCTAGATAGTTGTTGAGTTTGCGAATTGGTAGTTGACATCCAATCCCCGTGGATACGATAACCGATCTCACCACCGTATTACTTGCACGACTGGGTCAGATTCGTCAAAAAGTTTTTGGCGCCGTTGTCGGGGATTGGTTTTGCCAATATCAACAGTAACAAAGGAGGCAAGTAATTTAGACATTTTTATTCTTTTTTTTTTATTTTTCTGTATATATTTGATCTTTTTGTTTTGACTTGTGTTTGTGCAAGGTGGATGCAATTCATGGACAATCACTATTATTCACCTGATGAGGAAGCCTCAAGTCACGCTTTGGAGGAAAACTGGTGTTTGGGAGACTGCATGGATTTGATGGATCATGTTACTCCCGCACAAGTTGATTATATGACGGGAAGGCTTATATATAACTTCTCCGAGGAGGATTGGGAAACCTTTTGTTCATATTTACCACCTCCACCACCATGTATGATTCCCATAGAGCCACATGAAGCAGAATTTGAGAAAAATCTGGTTGTGGGAATGGATCAAATTGAAGATGAAGTGGTGATGGTGGATAAGTCACAAGAAGAGGAATTACCTTTCACAAGTCCTTGGGAAGTTGAAGAATGGGAATGGAAGGAGCAACCACCATTGAAAGCTGCTCTAGAACAATATTCCCAAGAGCTATCCACCTCTGAGACCAAGGCAAGAGCCAATTGTGAGAGTATCGAAGCTGTGATGCGAGAACTTCAAAATGCAAGTTGAGGAGATTTGCGGACGGTTAGTACAAGAGTCACGTGCAGCACAATTTGAGGAAAATCTGGTTTGGGGGATAGTTCAAGATGAAGACGAAGTGGTAGTGGATTCCACCATGCTTGCTAAGGAATCTGAATTTTCTGCATTGGACAAATATGTTGGCTTGCATGCATGTGTGGACGCTACAAAACTAACCCCTTCCACTTGTCTGGCAAACTTCCTCTTGAAAATTCCACTTGACCCAAGAGGAAGTGAATTCATAATTGTAAAGGTCAATGGAGCTTTCACACACTGGCTGGGTTGAGTTGAGGATAAAGTCGTATTACTGCTACACTCTCCACTCCAAGTTCCATTTGATCCGGGAGGAGAATCATAGAACGTCAAGCTAGTGACGTTAAAGAAGCACTTATTGGGAGGCAACCCAACTTTTCTTAACCCTTCTCTTTAGTTAGATTTTGTTTTTGATTTTAACCTCTTGAATAATTTGATAAGATCAAGAGGAAAAATAATAAATTGAGATTTGACAAGTGATTTCAGGGAAAGAAGGAAGGGAGAGCAAGAAGACAAGGAGAAGAGCAAAAGGGGCAGAGACAACAAAGCCAACACCCGCTACCGCTTCGGTAAGTCGTTCCAATTTTTCTCCTCTTTCCAACTTGATTGTTTACATTTGGGACAATGTAAATTTTTAAGCTTGGGGTAGGGGTATTTTGCATTTGCATTTTGCATGTTGCATTTTGCATGTTGCATTTTGCATGTTGCATTCATATAGTTTTGCATGATAGCTTTGCATGATCACATGATTAGATTGCCCTTGCTTAGATTTGGCATCCAATTGTGAGAACTGAGTGCCAATTAAATTGAGATAGTGAATTTTTGAACCCAATTTTTTTATTCTTGTGATATGGCTGCAAATAAAAATGTTTGAGATGATCTTGGATAGTTGATAATTAGCATATGGTTTTATAGATTTGTGTTCCTCACTGATTTTTGAACTATAAAATGTGAGATTTTGAGCCACAAAGGGGCATTCACAAAATTTTATCACATTCTTTGTGTTAGAGTGTTATTCCTCTTGGATGTTATTCTCTAGAACTTGACTGAAACCATTTTGAAGCTTAAAATTTTTGAAAACATTTTTTGAAAATGATTAATTTTCTGGCCTTCTGAGCTTTGATTGACGAAATGCTACCCCTTAGTTGCCCAATTTTGAGCCTACATGAAAAAAAAAATGCTTTTCTTGGTACCCTGAAATATGTGGATAAATAAGCTTGGTAGGATACCTTCTAAAGTATTACAAAAGGGTAAAAAGGTAGTTGAAAGTTTGGGAAAAGAATCAGAAAAAAATAATTCTCTTGAGTTGAAAAATCTCCCCTTCTCCAAGCAAAAGAAAAATAAAAGAAAAAAAGAAAAAGAAAAAGAAAGTAGAGAAGGGGATGAAAAAAAATAAAAAAATAAAAAATAAATAAAAGAAATAAAAAAAAGAAAGAAAGAAAAGAAAGGTGGAAAAATAAATCGAAAACCCAAGAAGGTATTTTAGAAGGTGTCATGTGTTGAAATGTTTGATACTTGGTTTAGCCCTTTTGAAATGTCCCTTTCTTGATTTCCCCACCTAACGATTAATCCCATGGCCACATTACAACCAAAGTAAAAGACCTCTTGATTCTTAATTGTTTTCATTAATAAAGTAGAGATTTGGTTGATAGTCAAGCCTATGGTAGGATTCATTCCTTGAGGAAAATGGAGTGAAATGTTATATACCCCTAAACACTTGAGTGAGGTGAGGAAGAGAGCCAAGCAAATGAACAAGCTTGGGGTGATCTTTAGGTGAGAAAGAGTGCCCAAAATCAGTGAGAACATGAGTCTAAGGAACCTAAGCCTCTAATTGGACTTGAATTGATTGTCTCTTGCTGAATTGTTTGAATTGCCTATTACTTGGATCATTTACTCGGGTTCTTAGTTCACTATCCATGTTTTGATTATTTTGATCTTCTGGCCTTAGTGATTGCTTGAGGACAAGCAATTGAATAAGTTTGGGGTGATTTGATAGTGTGATTTTACATGATGTTTCATATATACTTTTGCATGCATTTTTCATATAGATTAGGCATTCTTTATTTGATTTTAGTTAGATTTTCCCTTGGAACGGGTGAAACGGTTTCTTGGTGTTATTTTGCAGGAACTTAAGGAAAACTGTGCAGATTTGGCCATAATGAAGCTTGGATGATTTTAGAGCTTGAAAAGAGAAGAAATTGAGCCAAGCAGAATTCTGAAGCCTCGCCCATGAAACACAATTCGCCTCGCGACCACGAGAGCCGATTGTGCCAGGAAAATGCAACTTTTTCGGTTTCGCGTCGCGAAGACACTCTCGCCTCGCGAGAGATCCATTTCTGAAACAGCAGGTTTTAACTTTCGCCTCGCGAGAGCCCATTCGCCTCGCGAGCGAGCGCAGAACAGATTGGTATAAGTTGCTGTTTTAGGGCAGAATGTGGGAAGTTTAGGAGTTCTTGGAGAGAAGCACTTGGAGGCTGCGGCTGGAAGAGGGTTCCAACCCTGAAGGGGGATGTTTTCCTTGCTCTGGGACTGGAAGAAGATTGGAGGATCCTCCTATGGAGTTTGCTTCATCCCCTCTCTCTCTCTCTCTCTTTGTATTCTCTTTTTATGAATAGTTAAATCCCTGTTTGTTGGGATTAGATGTAACCAAACTTATTATTATGTAATTATCTTGACTGATTATTCTGTGTTCATGCCTTTGTATTAGTGATTAATTTTCTGTGCTTAATGCTTGTTGTGGCTAGCACCCCCATGACTCGAATTGTGTTTTGGTATGCAATTGGGAAATTCGTATCAGAACCGGAACTGAATTTAATCACCTAGTAACCCTTTCATCTAGGAATGGAGTTAGGTTTACTAGTAATCGCGTAATTCCTAATCCTCATGCAATTTCATTAATCTAGGTCACCTAAGAGATTAGGGTCTATTAATGGAATTAGGCTCTTGTCATCCGAGAGATCGGGGTTTGAGTAGTTTAGTGGATTGATTTTAATATCTGAAGCATGAATGGGAGGTATCCAGTCCTGATAGTACATGAGTTAGAGGTTTGGTGAAGTCTAGTCCCAACATATCCTTTTCCGCACTCCAAGTGTTCGATAAAAAGACAAAAAGATTTTATTCCTTTTGTTTTGTTTGTTTTGAGTTCTCTTGATTAATAGTTTAGTCTAGATAGTTGTTGAGTTTGCGAATTGGTAGTTGACATCCAATCCCCGTGGATACGATAACCGGTCTCACCACCGTATTACTTGCACGACTGGGTCAGATTCGTCAAAAAGTTTTTGGCGCCGTTGCCGGGGATTGGTTTTGCCAATATCAACAGTAACAAAGGAGGCAACTAATTTAGACATTTTTATTCTTTTTTTTTTTATTTTTCTGTATATATTTGATCTTTTTGTTTTGAGTTGTGTTTGTGCAAGGTGGATGCAATTCATGGACAATCACTATTATTCACCTGATGAGGAAGCCTCAAGTCACGCTTTGGAGGAAAACTGGTGTTTGGGAGACTGCATGGATTTGATGGATCATGTTACTCCCGCACAAGTTGATTATATGACGGGAAGGCTTATATATAACTTCTCCGAGGAGGATTGGGAAACCTTTTGTTCATATTTACCACCTCCACCACCATGTATGATTCCCATAGAGCCACATGAAGCAGAATTTGAGAAAAATCTGGTTGTGGGAATGGATCAAATTGAAGATGAAGTGGTGATGGTGGATAAGTCACAAGAAGAGGAATTACCTTTCACAAGTCCTTGGGAAGTTGAAGAATGGGAATGGAAGGAGCAACCACCATTGAAAGCTGCTCTAGAACAATATTCCCAAGAGCTATCCACCCTCGAGACCAAGGCAAGAGCCAATTGTGAGAGTATCGAAGCTGTGATGCAGAACTTCAAAATGCAAGTTGAGGAGATTTGCGAGACAGTTAGTACAAGAGTCACGTGCAGCACAATTTGAGGAAAATCTGGTTTGGGGGATAGTTCAAGATGAAGACGAAGTGGTAGTGGATTCCACCATGCTTGCTAAGGAATCTGAATTTTCTGCATTGGACAAATATGTTGGCTTGCATGCATGTGTGGACGCTACAAAACTAACCCCTTCCACTTGTCTGGCAAACTTCCTCTTGAAAATTCCACTTGACCCAAGAGGAAGTGAATTCATAATTGTAAAGGTCAATGGAGCTTTCACACACTGGCTGGGTTGAGTTGAGGATAAAGTCGTATTACTGCTACACTCTCCACTCCAAGTTCCATTTGATCCGGGAGGAGAATCATAGAACGTCAAGCTAGTGACGTTAAAGAAGCACTTATTGGGAGGCAACCCAACTTTTCTTAACCCTTCTCTTTAGTTAGATTTTGTTTTTGATTTTAACCTCTTGAATAATTTGATAAGATCAAGAGGAAAAATAATAAATTGAGATTTGACAAGTGATTTCAGGGAAAGAAGGAAGGGAGAGCAAGAAGACAAGGAGAAGAGCAAAAGGGGCAGAGACAACAAAGCCAACACCCGCTACCGCTTCGGTAAGTCGTTCCAATTTTTCTCCTCTTTCCAACTTGATTGTTTACATTTGGGACAATGTAAATTTTTAAGCTTGGGGTAGGGGTATTTTGCATTTGCATTTTGCATGTTGCATTTTGCATGTTGCATTCATATAGTTTTGCATGATAGCTTTGCATGATCACATGATTAGATTGCCCTTGCTTAGATTTGGCATCCAATTGTGAGAACTGAGTGCCAATTAAATTGAGATAGTGAATTTTTGAACCCAATTTTTTTATTCTTGTGATATGGCTGCAAATAAAAATGTTTGAGATGATCTTGGATAGTTGATAATTAGCATATGGTTTTATAGATTTGTGTTCCTCACTGATTTTTGAACTATAAAATGTGAGATTTTGAGCCACAAAGGGGCATTCACAAAATTTTATCACATTCTTTGTGTTAGAGTGTTATTCCTCTTGGATGTTATTCTCTAGAACTTGACTGAAACCATTTTGAAGCTTAAAATTTTTGAAAACATTTTTTGAAAATGATTAATTTTCTGGCCTTCTGAGCTTTGATTGACGAAATGCTACCCCTTAGTTGCCCAATTTTGAGCCTACATGAAAAAAAAATGCTTTTCTTGGTACCCTGAAATATGTGGATAAATAAGCTTGGTAGGATACCTTCTAAAGTATTACAAAAGGGTAAAAAGGTAGTTGAAAGTTTGGGAAAAGAATCAGAAAAAAATAATTCTCTTGAGTTGAAAAATCTCCCCTTCTCCAAGCAAAAGAAAAATAAAAGAAAAAAAGAAAAAGAAAAATAAAGTAGAGAAGGGGATGAAAAAAAATAAAAAAATAAAAAATAAATAAAAGAAATAAAAAAAAGAAAGAAAGAAAAGAAAGGTGGAAAAATAAATCGAAAACCCAAGAAGGTATTTTAGAAGGTGTCATGTGTTGAAATGTTTGATACTTGGTTTAGCCCTTTTGAAATGTCCCTTTCTTGATTTCCCCACCTAACGATTAATCCCATGGCCACATTACAACCAAAGTAAAAGACCTCTTGATTCTTAATTGTTTTCATTAATAAAGTAGAGATTTGGTTGATAGTCAAGCCTATGGTAGGATTCATTCCTTGAGGAAAATGGAGTGAAATGTTATATACCCCTAAACACTTGAGTGAGGTGAGGAAGAGAGCCAAGCAAATGAACAAGCTTGGGGTGATCTTTAGGTGAGAAAGAGTGCCCAAAATCAGTGAGAACATGAGTCTAAGGAACCTAAGCCTCTAATTGGACTTGAATTGATTGTCTCTTGCTGAATTGTTTGAATTGCCTATTACTTGGATCATTTACTCGGGTTCTTAGTTCACTATCCATGTTTTGATTATTTTGATCTTCTGGCCTTAGTGATTGCTTGAGGACAAGCAATTGAATAAGCTTGGGGTGATTTGATAGTGTGATTTTACATGATGTTTCATATATACTTTTGCATGCATTTTTCATATAGATTAGGCATTCTTTATTTGATTTTAGTTAGATTTTCCCTTGGAACGGGTGAAACGGTTTCTTGGTGTTATTTTGCAGGAACTTAAGGAAAACTGTGCAGATTTGGCCATAATGAAGCTTGGATGATTTTAGAGCTTGAAAAGAGAAGAAATTGAGCCAAGCAGAATTCTGAAGCCTCGCCCCGCGAAACACAATTCGCCTCGCGACCCTGAGAGCTGACTGTGCCAGGAAAATGCAACTTTTTCGGTTTCGCGTCGCGAAGACACTCTCGCCTCGCGAGAGATCCATTTCTGAAACAGCAGGTTTTAACTTTCGCCTCGCGAGAGCCCATTCGCCTCGCGAGCGAGCGCAGAACAGATTGGTATAAGTTGCTGTTTTAGGGCAGAATGTGGGAAGTTTAGGAGTTCTTGGAGAGAAGCACTTGGAGGCTGCGGCTGGAAGAGGGTTCCAATCCTGAAGGGGGATGTTTTCCTTGCTCTGGGACTGGAAGAAGATTGGAGGATCCTCCTATGGAGTTTGCTTCATCCCTTCTCTCTCTCTCTCTTTGTATTCTCTTTTTATGAATAGTTAAATCCCTGTTTGTTGGGATTAGATGTAACCAAACTTATTATTATGTAATTATCTTGACCGATTATTCCGTGTTCATGCCTTTGTATTAGTGATTAATTTTCCTGTGCTTAATGCTTGTTGTGGCTAGCACCCCATGACTCGAATTGTGTTTTGGTATGCAATTGGGAAATTCGTATCGGCTTAGGAACTGAATTTAATCACCTAGTAACCCTTTCATCTAGGAATGGAGTTAGGTTTACTAGTAATCGCGTAATTCCTAATCCTCATGCAATTTCATTAATCTAGGTCACCTAAGAGATTAGGGTCTATTAATGGAATTAGGCTCTTGTCATCCGAGAGATCGGGGTTTGAGTAGTTTAGTGGATTGATTTTAATATCCGAAGCATGAATGGGAGGTATCCGATCCCGATAGTACATGAGTTAGAGGTTTGGTGAAGTCTAGTCCCAACATATCCTTTCCGCACTCCAAGTGTTCGATAAAAAGACAAAAAGATTTTATTCCTTTTGTTTTGTTTGTTTTGAGTTCTCTTGATTAATAGTTTAGTCTAGATAGTTGTTGAGTTTACGAATTGGTAGTTGACATCCAATCCCCGTGGATACGATAACCGGTCTCACCACCGTATTACTTGCACGACTGGGTCAGATTCGTCAAAAAGTTTTTGGCGCCGTTCTTGCCGGGATTGGTTTTGCCAATATCATGATAACAAAGGAGGCAACTAATTTAGACATTTTTATTCTTTTTTTTTTATTTTTCTGTATATATTTGATCTTTTTGTTTTGAGTTGTGTTTGTGCAAGGTGGATGCAATTCATGGACAATCACTATTATTCACCTGATGAGGAAGCCTCAAGTCACGCTTTGGAGGAAAACTGGTGTTTGGGAGACTGCATGGATTTGATGGATCATGTTACTCCCGCACAAGTTGATTATATGACGGGAAGGCTTATATATAACTTCTCCGAGGAGGATTGGGAAACCTTTTGTTCATATTTACCACCTCCACCACCATGTATGATTCCCATAGAGCCACATGAAGCAGAATTTGAGAAAAATCTGGTTGTGGGAATGGATCAAATTGAAGATGAAGTGGTGATGGTGGATAAGTCACAAGAAGAGGAATTACCTTTCACAAGTCCTTGGGAAGTTGAAGAATGGGAATGGAAGGAGCAACCACCATTGAAAGCTGCTCTAGAACAATATTCCCAAGAGCTATCCACCTCTGAGACCAAGGCAAGAGCCAATTGTGAGAGTATCGAAGCTGTGATGCAGAACTTCAAAATGCAAGTTGAGGAGATTTGCAGACAGTTAGTACAAGAGTCACGTGCAGCACAATTTGAGGAAAATCTGGTTTGGGGGATAGTTCAAGATGAAGACGAAGTGGTAGTGGATTCCACCATGCTTGCTAAGGAATCTGAATTTTCTGCATTGGACAAATATGTTGGCTTGCATGCATGTGTGGACGCTACAAAACTAACCCCTTCCACTTGTCTGGCAAACTTCCTCTTGAAAATTCCACTTGACCCAAGAGGAAGTGAATTCATAATTGTAAAGGTCAATGGAGCTTTCACACATTGGCTGGGTTGAGTTGAGGATAAAGTCGTATTCTTGCTACACTCTCCACTCCAAGTTCCATTTGATCGGGAGGAGAATCATAGAACGTCAAGCTAGTGACGTTAAAGAAGCACTTATTGGGAGGCAACCCAACTTTTCTTAACCCTTCTCTTTAGTTAGATTTTGTTTTTGATTTTAACCTCTTGAATAATTTGATAAGATCAAGAGGAAAAATAATAAATTGAGATTTGACAAGTGATTTCAGGGGAAAGAAGGAAGGGAGAGCAAGAAGACAAGGAGAAGAGCAAAAGGGGCAGAGACAACAAAGCCAACACCCGCTACCGCTTGGTAAGTCGTTCCAATTTTCTCTCCTCTTTCCAACTTGATTGTTTACATTTGGGACAATGTAAATTTTTAAGCTTGGGGTAGGGGTATTTTGCATTTGCATTTTGCATGTTGCATTTTGCATGTTGCATTCATATAGTTTTGCATGATAGCTTTGCATGATCACATGATTAGATTGCCCTTGCTTAGATTTGGCATCCAATTGTGAGAACTGAGTGCCAATTAAATTGAGATAGTGAATTTTTGAACCCAATTTTTTTATTCTTGTGATATGGCTGCAAATAAAAATGTTTGAGATGATCTTGGATAGTTGATAATTAGCATATGGTTTTATAGATTTGTGTTCCTCACTGATTTTTGAACTATAAAATGTGAGATTTTGAGCCACAAAGGGCATTCACAAAATTTTATCACATTCTTTGTGTTAGAGTGTTATTCCTCTTGGATGTTATTCTCTAGAACTTGACTGAAACCATTTTGAAGCTTAAAATTTTTGAAAACATTTTTTGAAAATGATTAATTTTCTGGCCTTCTGAGCTTTGATTGACGAAATGCTACCCCTTAGTTGCCCAATTTTGAGCCTACATGAAAAAAAAAATGCTTTTCTTGGTACCCTGAAATATGTGGATAAATAAGCTTGGTAGGATACCTTCTAAAGTATTACAAAAGGGTAAAAGGTAGTTGAAAGTTGGGGAAAAGAATCAGAAAAAAATAATTCTCTTGAGTTGACAAATCTCCCCTTCTCCTAGCAAAAGAAAAATAAAAGTAAAAAAGAAATAGAAAAAGAAAGTTGAGAAGGGTATGAAAAAAAATAAAAAAAATAAAAAATAAATAAAAGAAATAAAAAAAACAAAGAAAGAAAAGAAAGGTGGAAAAATAAATCGAAAACCCAAGAAGGTATTTTAGAAGGTGTCATGTGTTGAAATGTTTGATACTTGGTTTAGCCCTTTTGAAATGTCCCTTTCTTGATTTCCCCACCTAACGATTAATCCCATGGCCACATTACAACCAAAGTAAAAGACCTCTTGATTCTTAATTGTTTTCATTAATAAAGTAGAGATTTGGTTGATAGTCAAGCCTATGGTAGGATTCATTCCTTGAGGAAAATGGAGTGAAATGTTATATACCCCTAAACACTTGAGTGAGGTGAGGAAGAGAGCCAAGCAAATGAACAAGCTTGGGGTGATCTTTAGGTGAGAAAGAGTGCCCAAAATCAGTGAGAACATGAGTCTAAGGAACCTAAGCCTCTAATTGGACTTGAATTGATTGTCTCTTGCTGAATTGTTTGAATTGCCTATTACTTGGATCATTTACTCGGGTTCTTAGTTCACTATCCATGTTTTGATTATTTTGATCTTCTGGCCTTAGTGATTGCTTGAGGACAAGCAATTGAATAAGCTTGGGGTGATTTGATAGTGTGATTTTACATGATGTTTCATATATACTTTTGCATGCATTTTTCATATAGATTAGGCATTCTTTATTTGATTTTAGTTAGATTTTCCCTTGGAACGGGTGAAACGGTTTCTTGGTGTTATTTTGCAGGAACTTAAGGAAAACTGTGCAGATTTGGCCATAATGAAGCTTGGATGATTTTAGAGCTTGAAAAGAGAAGAAATTGAGCCAAGCAGAATTCTGAAGCCTCGCCCCGCGAAACACAATTCGCCTCGCGACCCTGAGAGCTGACTGTGCCAGGAAAATGCAACTTTTTCGGTTTCGCGTCGCGAAGACACTCTCGCCTCGCGAGAGATCCATTTCTGAAACAGTAGGTTTTAACTTTCGCCTCGCGAGAGCCCATTCGCCTCGCGAGCGAGCGCAGAACAGATTGGTATAAGTTGCTGTTTTAGGGCAGAATGTGGGAAGTTTAGGAGTTCTTGGAGAGAAGCACTTGGAGGCTGCGGCTGGAAGAGGGTTCCAACCCTGAAGGGGGATGTTTTCCTTGCTCTGGGACTGGAAGAAGATTGGAGGATCCTCCTATGGAGTTTGCTTCATCCCTTCTCTCTCTCTCTCTTTGTATTCTCTTTTTATGAATAGTTAAATCCCTGTTTGTTGGGATTAGATGTAACCAAACTTATTATTATGTAATTATCTTGACTGGTTATTCTGTGTTCATGCCTTCGTATTAGTGATTAATTTTCTGTGCTTAATGCTTGTTGTGGCTAGCACCCCCATGACTCGAATTGTGTTTTGGTATGCAATTGGGAAATTCGTATCAGAACCGGAACTGAATTTAATCACCTAGTAACCCTTTCATCTAGGAATGGAGTTAGGTTTACTAGTAATCGCGTAATTCCTAATCCTCATGCAATTTCATTAATCTAGGCCACCTAAGAGATTAGGGTCTATTAGTGGAATTAGGCTCTTGTCATCCGAGAGATCGGGGCTTGAGTAGTTTAGTGGATTGATTTTAATATCTGAAGCATGAATGGGAGGTATCCAGTCCTGATAGTACATGAGTTAGAGGTTTGGTGAAGTCTAGTCCCAACATATCCTTTTCCGCACTCCAAGTGTTCGATAAAAAGACAAAAAGATTTTATTCCTTTTGTTTTGTTTGTTTTGAGTTCTCTTGATTAATAGTTTAGTCTAGATAGTTGCTGAGTTTGCGAATTGGTAGTTGACATCCAATCCCCGTGGATACGATAACCGGTCTCACCACCGTATTACTTGCACGACTGGGTATACTTGCCCAGATTCGTCAACACCCTAACTACATATTTTTACAAACCGCTTGCTTTTTGACGCGTGCGCAACAGTGTGTCACAGAGCATCGATGCCTTTCGGATAGCCAGTCGTGAGAGGGAATTCGCTACCGGGAGTGGCAGCCGATGGCAGGCCTCTGGGACCTCAGTTAATCGATCCCAATATGTTTGCTGAGACTATTAAAAAGTATTTTGGTGTTCAACTGAAGCCGTTGGACAGACCTATATATAAGAAGCCCTATTCGGTGTGGGTGGACAAGATGATGTCCTTGCCAAGAGGTTTCAAGACACCATATTTCACAACCTTTTCAGGTGATGATGGCAAGTCGACAATGGAGCACATTGGCAGGTTCACGGTTCAATGTGGAGAGGAAAATCAAAATGAATATTTCAAGTTGCAATTGTTCCCTCTTTCCCTAACAGGGACTACCTTTACTTGGTACTCTTCCTTGCCCCCCAATTCGGTCCAGAATTGGACAGATATGGAGAGATGCTTTCAGGACAGGTTCTTCAGACCTCAGCCAGAAGTTACTGCAGCTGATGTAATGAATCTAAAACAATAAGTTGATGAACCAATCGCATAATTTATTGAAAGGCTCAGGAAGCTGGGAAGCCGTTGCAGTGTATAGTTCCCAGAAACTGAGTATGCATCCCTGGCCATATGCAATATGCATCCACAGCTAAGAGAGAAGTTGGTAGCTCAACGGTTCCTAGACTTGGGTCAGTTAGCATCCGTAGCAACCCAGGTGGAACAGTTCATTGTTGAAAAAGAGCATAGAAGGTCTAGCAGGAATAGGGGAACTCACTTGATATCCATAGTGGTTACAAAGAACTCGGATGACATAATGGAACTACCAGCCAATTCCACAGCTGACATTATGGCAGCCGAGATCCTCAAAGGGAAGCCTTGTTCTTGTCCTGCTTTAAGGGCTGCTAAGAGCAAGGAAGTAGACACCCCAAAACAAAAGACTGAGTATTCTTTTGACATATAAAAAGCTGACCAGATATTTGACTACTTGCTCAAGGACAAGCAGATTCGCTTAGCCGAGGGTCGTAAAATTCCATCAACTGAGGAGTTGAAGGGCAAGAAATACTGTAAGTGGCATAACTTCTACAGCCATGCTACGTGAACTGCGTAGTCTTCAGAAAAACTATCCAAAAAAGCTGTAAAAGATGCAGGTTTAAGTTGTCTGACAAGACGGTTGCTGAAATGGGTGTGGATGTAGATCCATTTCCTAATATTGTCATCGGCATGGTCTCTTTTTCTGGAGGGTCGGGCTCACCATACAAGAAATGGAAGCAGTCGACCCATCAGCAGTGGAGAGTAAAGAACATGGTTGAAACACGGAGGGATGAAAGAGATCCATCCGAAGGCAATAGAGGTAGTTAGAGACCAAGTGTGTTCGAAAGATTGGGGACTCCTAGTGTGATAGCTGTGAAGAAATTGGTTCCTCAAAAGGTATCAGGAAATGTACAGCCTCCGAGGTCTAGTGTGTTCAATAGGTTGGCACAACCAAGAGGGAGTAGTGGTGTTGAAGGGTTGAGAAAACAATTCGAAGTTCACACCATCCATCCCCAAAGAGGTCACCAAACTAGGCTTAGGGGCAAAACCGTTAACTTAGGCCCATTGGATGGAAAAAGGAGATTGTCAATGATTGACGAAAATCCAATTCCAGAAGGTAAACGACATGTAGCCGAGGTCAACACAAAAGGCAGAATGAACTCTTTGAGAATAGTCGTTTGGAACAAAGAAGACATGAAGCCCCAGAGGATGCTCAGACCTTCGGCTAAGGTAGAGGAAGGAAAGTGGCAGGTAAGCAAGCATATCCCTGTGGATAAGCTTGTGAGTCCAATACCTCACCAGTTGACACACACCCAATAAAGGAGGCAGTAAAGAAAGAAGTATGTGTAAACAATGAAAATGACTTTGTAAATGATAGCCGAAACCAAGGACAAGGACAAGAGAGAAATTTCGTCCGATGAAGTTGATAGGGCTTTGTAAAAAGCTTTTTGCTGTCCCCAAAGTGAGGAGTTACCAATGCAAGATTTTAAGAAAGACGAGGCATAAAGAAAAGAATTGGAGGATCAGTCGTCCACCGAGCAGAATGAAGAGGTTAAACAAGGTACTGGCACGGATTTTGTGGACAGAGTTAGCCTGATGCAAAGCCCTGAGTCAGGAAAGGATGACAACCATTTTGGAGGAAATGGAAATGCCGGAAATGTAATGGCCAAGGAGGAAATGGACATGACGTCATTCTTCGAAGAATCCTTGCTAGATACTCTCTTGGTAGAGGAGAATTCATCATCAGCCTAAGTGGACGTTGTAAGCATCCTGCCTAGTGAATTTTGGGTAGATGAGAAGCAGCCGAGTATGTTGGAGGGTGATGTATGCGCAGAAGAAGTAGAGTGGGCTCTTTTATCTGATGAACCTCTTTTGAGACCTGTGGGGATGACGTTTGACAAACCTACAGATGAAATGGCCAAACATTTGAAACCCCTATACATCAAGGCGCGACTGAATGGCAAAGAAGTCCACCGGGTATTTGTGGATGGAGGAGCAGTGTTGAATGTGATGCATGTTACTACTTTGTGGAAATTGGGGAAAACTGAGAAAGACCTGTGGGGATGACGTTTGACAAACCTACAGATGAAATGGCCAAACATTTGAAACCCCTATACATCAAGGCGCGACTGAATGGCAAATAAGTCAACCGGGTATTTATGGATGGAGGAGCAGTGTTGAATGTGAAGCATGTTACTACTTTACGGAAATTGGGGAAAACTGAGAAAGATTTTGTTTAAACTAACATGAAGATGATCAATTTCACTGGAGAGGCAATGACTGCTTTGGGAGTTCTGGTGGTCCAGGTTACAGGAGGGACACAAACTATTAGTTCTACATTCTTTATGGTGGATGCCAAGACTACTTATTCCATATTATTGGGCAGAGACTGGATCCATTCAAGTAGGTGTGTGCCTTCGACTCTGCATCAACGACTGATTATGTGGAATGATGGGAAGGCAGAGGTAGTTTTGGCATATAGGAATCCCTTTATAGCAGAGGTAAGCGCGACGGAAGCCCTATTCTATTCACCTCATTTGGAACCTATTATGATACATGAGAATTATGAAGAAGGGTTTTGGGGATCATGTGACTTGACCACAAAGGTTTTTGAAGTAAAAATGTTGACCGAACCATGACCTTTAGACATTTTGAATGATCAGTAAGCACCAAGTCATAAAAAATCTTCTCTAACGACTAACCATGTTTACAGTTGAGAGCAAAATCATTGAGATAGAGTCAATCGAGGGGGAAATGCAGAGTGTGTTGGATGAAGAAACTGGGGGGCAGAATCATAATGACGAAGACGTGCCACCTTCAGTACATAAGAAGTTGCCAACATTCGAAGCGCAAGATCCAATGATAACAGTAAATTTGGGTTCGGATGGCGAACCAAGAACAACTAAGGTCAGTGGTTTGTTAGCTGAATCTGATAGGTTCAGGTTGGTCGAACTCATCAAGCAATACAAAGATTGTTTGGCATGGGATTACAGTGAAATGCCTGGATTATCTAGACGATTGGTGGAGCATCGGATACCAATCAAGGAAGGTTTCAAGCCGTATAAACAATCGGCCCGGAGATTTAATCCATATTTGCTTCCCAAAATTAAGGCAGAAATGGAAAGATTACTCAAAGTTGGGTTCATTCTGACTGTCAGGTACACTGAATGGCTATCCAGTATTATTCCAATATTAAAAAAGAATGGCAAGCTGAGGATTTGCACTGATTACCAGAATCTAAACTTGGCAACCCCTAAGCATGAATATGTCATGCCCATAGCAGATATATTAGTCGACATTGTGGCGAGCAATAGGATTCTTACAGTAATGGATGGTCACTCGGGCTATAATCATATTTACATAGTCGAGGAGGAGGTCCATAAGACTGCTTTTAGATGTCCAGGTTCAATTTGGGATATTCAAATGGGTGGTTATGCCGTTTGGATTGAAGAATGATGGAGCTACTTATCAGAGAGCTATGAATGCCAACTTTCACGATTTAATTGGAAAAAACATTGAAGTGTACATTTATGATGTAATGGTTAAATCCACAGATTTTGAAGCTCATCTGTACGATTTGGAAATGGCATTCTAGATAATGAGATTTCATGGTTTAAAGATGAATCTAGAAAAGTGTTCCTTTGGAGTCTCGGCTGGTAATTTCTTAGGGTTCTTGGTACATCAGCATGGCATTGAAATAGATAAGAACAAAGCAAAGGCAGTGTTGGAAGCATCACCTCCCAGAAACAAAAAGGAGTTGCAAAGCTTGATAGGGAAGATCAATTTTCTAAGGAGATTCATAGCTAACTCTGCTGGAAAGATGACGGCATTTTCTCCATTACTTAGACTAAATAATGCTGAGGAATTTATGTGGAAGTCAGAGCACCAATATGCATTCGAACAGATCAAACAAGCCTTGGTGAAACCTCCTATTTTGATGCCACCTGTGCCGGGAAGACCCCTAAAGTTATACATATCGGCTGCAGAAGGATCAATCGGCTGACTTTGGCACAAGAGGCTGATGATGGTACGAAGAGAGTTGTCTATTATCATAGCCGATTACTGAATTCGGCTGAGTCTAGATATACCCATATTGAAAAATTGTGCTTATCTTTGTTCCATGCTTATACAAAACAAGAATATTATTTATTACCCAAAGAAGTGTTAGTTTTGTGCAAAATTGATATTGTTAAATATTTACTTAATAGACCTGTCTTACAAGGTAGATTGATGAAGTGGGCCATTAAGCTAAGTGCGTATGCATTAACATACGTACCACTAAGGGCTATGAAAGGCCAAGCTGTAGGCTCAGCATCCCTCGGTTGATATAGTCGATCCATTTGAAGAAGTTAATCGTTGCATTAACCTTAAACCATGGGTTTTAACGTTTGATGGATCGAAGACCAAAAAAGGTGCGGGGTTGGGATTACCATTGTAGGTCCAACTGGGAAAAACTGGAAATTTATGTGTCAGCTGCAATCAAGTTGTTCCAATAACCAAGTCGAGTATGAGGCCTTGATTATGGGATTGAGAATCCTGACATCTGTTAAGGCTCAAAATGTTCAGATAATGGGCGATTCCCAGTTGGTTACCAAGTAATTGACCGGGGAATATAAATGTAACAATCTTAAAATTTTGGAATATTATGAAACGGCTAGCTTGTTACTAAGACAGTTTGCCGATGTTGTCGTAATGCTTGTTCCAAGGGAAGAAAATGATGAAGCTAATTACCTGGCCCAGTATGCCTCTGGATATAAAGAGATAAAGATCTTGGATGACCAGACGAATGATCTGAAAGAAATAATGTCTCTAGATAGTCAGTCAGTCGAGGATTGGAGGGTTGAAATTATAAATTACTTACAATGTCCCTCGACTAAGGTAGATTATAAAATAAGACAGAGGGCTTTAAAGTATTCTTTGCTGAATGAAGAGTTGGTAAGAAGGGGAATCGATGGAATATATATTAAGTGTATGGGAAAGGAATAGGCCCTTAGGGTGACTGGGGAAGTTCATGAAGTAATTTGTGGCGCTCACAGGGTAGGACCAGTTATGAAATGGACTTTGCATCAGATGGGGTATTATTGGCCCACCATGACAGCTGATTGCTATAAGTATGCCAAAGGATGTGAAGCATGTCAGAAGCATGGCCCAATTCAAAGAGTACCAGCCGAAGAACTTCATGCCATAATTAAACCATGACCTTTTCGAGAATGGGCAATGGACTTGATTGGAAAAATATGTCCTCTATCGACTAAACGACATGCCAAAGGATGTGAAGCATGTCAGAAGCATGGCCCAATTCAAAGAGTACCAGCCGAAGAACTTCATGCCATAATTAAACCATGACCTTTTCGAGAATGGGCAATGGACTTGATTGGAAAAATATGTCCTCTATCGACTAAACGACATGCCTCTATCATTGTGGCAACATATTATTTTACCAAATGGGTATAGGCGCAGCCGATGGTCATTGTCACCCAGCAGGATGTTATTAACTTCATCAAACAGCATATAATCCATCGATATGGTATACCCGAGACAATCACCACTGATCAAGGAACTATGTTCACCGGTGAAAAGATGATGGCCTTTGCTCAGGAATATGGGATCAAGCTACTCCATTCTTCCCCATACTATGCCCAAGCCAATGGGCAGGCTGAGGCTACCGATAAGGTTTTGATTGCCATGATTAAGAAAACATTGGAGGATAAACCCTGGAAGTGGCATGAAGCACTGTCTGAAGTATTATGGGCTTATAGAAATTCTAAGTCCACGGCTACGGGCTTGACACCTTATCGACTACATTTAGTCAAGATGTTGTGATGCCTTTGGAAATCAATGTAAAATCTTTAAGGGTAGCCAGGCAACATGGGTTAATTTTAGATAACTATCAACAAGCCATGTTGATGGAGTTAGAGTCAGTCGATGAGGATAGACTAATGACCTTCGATAACATTCGGTAGAATAAGCAGAAGGTTGCTAAAGCTTATAACAAACATGTTAAAAATAAGCAGTTTGTCGAGGGTGACTTAGTTTGGAATAATGTTTTACCAATTGGGGATAAGGATCCCAAATATGGGAAATGGTCACCAAATTGGGAAGGGCCGTTTATTATTAGTCAAGTTATTTCTGGAGGAGCTTATCGGTTAGTTAACATGCAAGGGAAGAGTTGAGTTGTAGCATAAATGGCAAGTGCTTAAAGTCATATTATCCTTCAATTTGGGAAGGAATAAGTTCAAAATAGTGGCCACAAGCCGGCCAAATAGCTTCCAAAAACCCATTAAAAGAAGAGTACAAAAAAAAGGAGATAACATCGGCTGCTGAAATATTATCCTAGTTGATTGGATTGGCCGATGAAGTAGGAGGGGTTGCAGAATCATCTTTATCTCCAGTCGGAGTAACATGAAGAGGTTCATCCGAAGTGGTCAGTGCTACATCTTCGGTAGAAATGTATCCGTCACCATTCGTTTTTGTCTCTTTCTCAAGATTTTCTTTTGCCGCACCAGATGTACTACCAATCGTAGTGTCAATCACGACAGTTGCTACGATAGTTTCGGTTGATATGGACATGTTAGTGGTAGGCTCCAAAGCTGAGATACTGGGCACGGGGGCAAGGATAGTTGGTTCCATAACGGCAGAGGCCGGCGGTGCTTTGCTTTCTAAAAATAGAGTCTTCAAGTCTTTCCAAGAGGTCTTGGTAGTCGAAAGCCCTTGCTCTGTTGTGGCTAAATCTCCTTCCAGTGCGGCGCATTGCTGAGAAAGAGGACTGATTTCCTTGTCAAGGACAATGGATTGTTGATATAACTGGACTCTGGTATTGGCGCTCGACTTGAGTTTTTCTGCCATAATCTTTAGTCGAGGCTCGGTCTCATCTATCTCCTTATTGATGCTTTCTCACTCAACCTTTAAATATGCAAGGCGATTGGTTAAGAACTTGTTCTCAACCTCATCAGTTTCTCTTTTAGTCTGTACAGTTCGGAAGGTAGTCAACAGTTGGAGGTTTTGGGCTTCAAGGTCAGAAAGATGATGGAGACTATTGGAAACTTTCTCATTCCATCTGACATGAGGCGAATGATCGTAATGAATATCCTCGATTTTAGCCGAGATGTGGCCAAAGATGGCTTTTTGGTTTTCTGATACATCTGGACTTTGGGACGCCTTGGATAGTGCTAACCGCAACTGGATGATAATTGCCTCATCGGAAGGGACTTCACCCCCCCAATTGTTCTTCAATAAACGACAAATATTCATCCACTGGTGAAGGAGGAGGGGCAACCGTCGGAACAGTAGAAACTTCAAAATATAGGAGGAGTACATCATCTAGGATCAGGCAGTCAGGGGATGCCACAATGTTCTCCAGAGTAAGAGGATAAAGAGTTTCTTGGACTTGGTTGTCAACTGGTTGAAGAATTGAAGCAACGACTGGTGGTGCTGAAGTATTTGGGGCGTTAGCCGTTGGTTCATAGGACAATGAGTAAGACATAGCTCCTGGAATAGTTGACTGACAAGTAAAGCATGTGTTAGCCGAGGAAGGTATATAGAAGGGGAAAGATTATCAAAACAAAATTGGAAAGAAATTTACCTCAACTGTGACTCTTGGGGTTCTTTTCCTCGGTTGACTATATGTTGCGGGTGAAATATCAGGAATCTGTTTCTTGCCTTTCTGAGAAGGATGGAGCAGTCGTTAGAATGTTATTGTTAAGGGAGAGGAACTTAATAATAGTCGAGGGGATAAAATACCTTAGCAGAACCTTCAACTCCCTTTTTGGCTTTTTTGGGAACAGCTTCTGAAGGCTCTCTGATGACCACTCCTTGTGATCGTGTCCTTTTCCTAGTGACAAAGAGAGGGTGGTTGTCGAGTTCGTCATCCAAGTCAATTATTCCCTTATCTGCAATACGGGATAGCCGATGGTTAGAAATTATCAAAACGAGAAGCTATTTAAAGAAGAAAAAACGGGGGGAGAAAGAAATATCGGCTTACCTTTAGCTTACGAAGAGGAAGAGGGATGGCGCGATGATATAGGTTAGATGCGTAAAGGAGATAGAGAATGTTCATCTACCTTTCCTTCTACCAATCTGTTTATCCAATCGGCAGCTGAGTTGTTGAAAATCTTATCGACTACGGGCGGCCACCAGTTGAGAAAAGTCAAGGTTGTTCCGGATTACCGTTCAAAGCTTTTATATTGAAAAACGGACAGCCATTCAACGAAGGCTACAAATTCATCTACAACTTCATTTTCGGTATAGGTTGCCCTGAAAGAGGGGGACGCCGGTTCAGAGAACGACATGGGAATGTGTTGTAGTAGTCCAAATTGCCGAGCGAAACATTGAGGGTTATAGTACTCAGAGGAAGACTTGTTGTTCCTTGATTTGGGTTTAATCCCAGTAAGGAGGTTCCGAGCCGTTAAAGCACTGTCCCAACCAAGTACAATGGCTCGGCGGGCGCTTTTGATGGCTATACCTTCAAAAGAGGTAAAGATCCAGGATGGGCCAAGTCCAGCCGAGATGGTAGGGTGAAATTCAGTAGAAAGGCGAGTATGAGACAGAGGAGTATTCACTGCCTCTACGGTTGAGCAATCTAAAGGCGTAAGAGTGACCAGTCGTTCTCCCAATATTGGTGGATTAGGAGGAGTCGGAATTGAACTCTCGACTTGTGACACAAACTCTGGGAAATAGTGAAGGATCCAAAGATGCAAAAACCAGAGTGGACCAGGAATGTTGTCGGTTTTCTCTTGATTTCTCAGTCGCTCCACATAAACAAACAGGCTCCGATAGAGAAGACCGAGGAACAGAAGGCCATGGGCCAATGCTTGTCCAAAAGTGACAAGCTGAACATGATTAAGGACTTCAGCTACTACCTGAACGAGTTAGTACAGATAAAATATCTACACATCCAGTACAATAGAAAGGCATGATGCTCAAGATCTGTGACCTCCCCGGTCGAATAAGAGTTTGCTGAAATAAAATTGCTGTAATAGCAATGCGACTTAGAGCACTTGATGCCGGTTACTGGTTCAATTGCTTCAGAGAAAGAAGGGACTTCATTACCATGAAGAAGGAGTTCGGTAATAGCCGCAACATCGAGCAAGGTAGGACTCATCATGCCGAGAGAGAATGATTAGGTTAAAGATGCCCCAAGTTTTCCAATCTTTGCTCTTGGCCAATGCCACACGCGACACCCGAAAACCCGGCATCACATGGTTACCCGTTGTGGAAAAGAAACTTATTTAAAACGCTGGTCGCCTTCGGAAAAATAACCTTTTATATAAGGTTAATGAAAAGGGTTCTCTTTTTTTTTTGTTATTGTTAAAAACAGTTAAGAAAAGGTGATGAATACTCAGAACATGAAAATCAACATCACACATATAAATATAACTGTCCCACTTGGGATCTTAGGTTTGATTACAAGACAGGCCTTGTCGAACTGGCCAACATACGCTAAAATAGCTACTGAAGAAATAGGCAAAAAGTAAACATCAAACCGGGAATAGGGAACTGGGTACAAGACTCAAAAGATGGATCTAAAAGCCTAGAGACTATCGGGACAACTCCAAAAGCCGACGAACAATCTACCGATGCCTCCTGTATGCAGAGTGGCCACAGACGCTACCCTCAGATGAGATATCAGATGCCGGATCGATAACATCACCACCATCGTCGATAGGGACATCGTCATCGTTGGGATCCTGCGGATGGTACTCTGGCTCCGCCTCCTCCTCCTCCTCGACTTCTATCAGCTCAAAAGGTTCTTCCTTAGGATCCTCTTCGGGATCCTCCTCCACTGGATCCTCCACAAGCGATTAGACTGGATCAAAATGCTCATGAAGGAGTCAGTTGACTTGTAGCGTATGAAGGTAGTACCATGGAGGTGGAAGCGTCACAGTTCTCGTCTCGACGGTATGAATCCTTCATACGGGTACTCCATTAGCATTTGTCTCGGTAGTCGTGACCGGTCCTCGATACGTCGCGGTCGTCGCACCCTCATGTATAGTCCAGTTCCCTGCCGACCCAGCATGATCAAATACTTCGTTCCTCGAACTCGTCTATGCCAAGGGAACGTCCGGATCCATATAAAAGCACGCGCATACCCGATACAAGAAGAAAAGAACAGAACATACAGGTGTGCATGAGTGAGATACCGTCATAAGATATATCCCACAACAACCATATACATGATACATACATCACATAATCATATAAGCAGTGAAATCATGCATATACATAACATAACAGTGTTATATCAAAGGGTCTCAAACCCGCACAGTCAACCTTTGAAAATATGCATGGCACTTCAATATCAGGCTCTAACTTAATCTCATGATATATCAACACCGTTTTCCACTAGAGAAGAATTAGAGTTGGTCAATCTCTAGCCCACCGGGCAGAACGAAATCACAACGTAATTAGGGCACACAGTCCACAACAACGTGATTAGGACACACAATCCAGCACAATGAAATCAGAACGCACTATCCTCAATTTCGAGAATTGGACCCTCAGTCCAGAACATCATGAATAGGACTCATGGCCCCGAATTAACACTGATCCAAGATCACGTGCGTATAACTGAATACTAGATGTGACGTCTCGCGTACTAGATTCTCTTTCTTAAGTACTTATTTTTCGTTCAGTGAAAATCAAATTCAAAACCGAATCTTCGATAACCTATCCAGGCTATCGGAAAGTTTCTAAAACATTTAGGAGAAAACCTTTTCTTTGAAAATCTTTTATAAAACATCTTTGAAATGCTTTTATCTTTGAAAATCCCCAATAGGATTTGCCAAATAATCTTAAAAGTTTTCACTTGAAGACACATAGTTCGAAAATGATTTTTCTCTTGTACAACAATAGTTCTCCAAAACCATTTCAACATTTAAAACAAGTACTTTAAGTTAATGAGCTTTTGGAAAAAAAACACCAATCCCTTCATCTTCAAAGCTTATTGAGGTTTTTAATCCTTATAACAGTTGAGCACAGACACAAGTCTAGTTTAGCAAACTTCCAATCAACAGCAATATATATTCTCAGTTCAATACTAATATCACAGTTGAAAGCAGTTCATCACAGATATGCATTATAACATTTAGAACAAGCACAGTTCAACATCAGATAATAGCATAACAGTTCAAGTACATTAGATAACCAAGTAAGCTCAATCAACATACAAATATCCAGTTAAACACATACACACATGCATACAGTTATTGAATATCTTTAGGAAATCCCCTCTTACCTTACGTCGGAGTTAAGAGTTTTGGATTTGAAAAGAAGGCTCACGAACGTCCTCGCTTCTCCGGCGATGGAAGTCTAAGGTTACCAACATAAAATCATGAGTTAAAAATCACTCGAGAACACTAACCACAAGGTATAGGTTCAGTTCATACAATAAACTAGGATTAGGGGTTTCCGAAATTTATGCGACTCTTGGATTTATGATCCTTAAGTGCTAGAAGTTCATAAACAACAATCTTTTAACAAAGTTGAATTAAAAATCCCACTAAGTACTTGACTTAGGGTTTCGGCCAAACATAGGTAAATAGGCTAGGAATTTCTAAACTTTCCAATCTCTTTAGGTTAGCATCCATACATAGTAAGGAGCTTGAAACCATGATCATTTCAAAAAATGGAAAAATCAAATGTCTTAGACCATGAACTCTTAGGTTCGGCCTTAACAAGTTTGTGAGGTTAGAGATCTTTAAATCATCCAATCTTTTGGACATAGCATCCTTTAACATAAAGGAGCTTTAATCCATAATCATCTTGGAAAACAAAATAAAATAACACATCCTAGGTCAAATGTTACATTCGGTCATCATAGGAAAATAAAGCAAGAAAATATTTTAAACTTTCCAATCACTTAGACATAGCATCCTTTAACATAAGGAGCTTTTTAGTCCATGATCACTTTGGAAAAAAAACTCAACATCTTTGCCATAACCATTGAAGGTTTCGGCCTTTTCAAGAAATAGGGGTTAGAAATCTTCAAACTTTCCAATCTCTTAGACTTAGCATCCTCCTATATCAAGGAGTCTTAATCCATGATCATTTTGGAAAACAAAATTTAAACACCATTGCCTTAAAACTCATTGGTTTGGGTCTTTACATGAAAAACGTCATGGATATTGGAAAGAAAGGGTGGTAAAGATATTTTATAAGCTACTGGATCTACACGACGAAGAATTTGGTAGGGTCCATTGAACTTGGGTGTAAGCTTTCTGGACTTTAGTACTCTGCCAATCCCAGTCGTTGGCATGACTCTCAAGAATACATGTTCGCCTTCCTCAAACTCTAGAGGTCGTCGTCTCTTGTCCATGTAGATCTTCTGTCGGCTCTGAGTAGTCCTCATTTTCTCCTGGATCATCTTCACCTTTTCTGTTGTTTATTGCACAAAGTCGGGACACAACAGCAAACTCTCACCATCCTGGTACCAACACAAAGGCGTCCGACATCGTCGACCATACAGGGCTTCATGAGGTGCCATTCCAATGCTTGAATGGAAACTATTATTGTAGGTGAATTCTATCAATGGTAAGGACTCATCCCAACCCCCGACATTCTCCAAAACACAAGCTCTCAGCAAGTCCTCTAGTGACTGGATTGTCCTTTCCGTTTGTCCATCCGTCTGCGGATAATATGCGGAACTCAATTTCAGTTTCGTTCCAAGTGATTTTTGCAAACTCTGCCAAAGCCTCAATGTAAATCGCGGGTCTCGATTTGAAACAATGCTCGAAGGAACACCATGCAGTCTAACAATCTCTCCGATGTATAGTTGGGTTAACTTCTCCATAGAGTATCTCATATTGATTGGCAAAAAGTGAACTGACTTAGTCAGTCGGTCCACTATTACCCATATAGCGTCATAACCCTTCTTAGTCCTTGGTAAACTGGTCACAAAATCCATCGAGATTCCATCCCATTTCCATTCTGGAATATCTAAAGACTGTAACATTCCTGTTGGTCTCTGGTGGTTCCACTTTGGCTTTCTGACATACCAAACAAGAAGCGATGTATTCCATTACATCTCTCTTCATCCCATACCACCAGTACAGCTTTTTAAGATCTTGATACATCTTCGTGGCTCCTGGGTGCATACTCAACCTGCTCTTATGAGCCTCTTCTAAAATCAGCTTCCTCAGCTCAGCATCATCAGGTACACAGATTCTCTCGCCAAACCTCAAGATTCCATATGTTCCTTCTCTAAACTCTGACAGAGCTCCTTGACATACTAAGTCTTTCTGTCTGCAGATACTGATCAATCTCTTGCTTCTCCTTTATCTGCTCCATTAATCCATTTGACACGGTGGTCCTGTTCAGACACAGTTTTCCTGGCGTACTCTCAACTAACAAACTTAGATCTCGAAATTGTTCTAGCAATTCCTGCTCTTTAACCATCATCAATGATGCGTGAATTGACTTCCTGCTCAAGGCATCAGCCACTACATTCGCCTTTCTAGGGTGATACTGTAGTTGAAAGTCATAATCTTTCAGGAATTCTAACCAACGTCTCTGACGTATATTCAACTCCTTCTGATTAAACAGGTACTTCAAGCTCTTATGGTCACTGAAAACATTAAAAGTATCCCCGTACAAGTAATGTCTCCATATTTTTAAATCAAAGACCACAGCAGCCAGTTCTAAATCGTACGTCGAATTGTTCCTCTCATGAATCTTCAACTGCCTCGAAGCATAAGCTACAACTTTCCGATTTTGCATCAGCAAGCAGCCCAAACCTTGATGTGAAGCATCACAGTAAGCCTCAAAAGATTCCTTGGGATCAGGTAGGATCAATATCGGTGAGGTTGTCAACCTCCTTTTCAGCTCTTGGAAGCTTCTCTCACAGGCTTCTGTCCACACGAATGCTTGGTCCTTACGCGTCAACTGGGTGAGAGGTCCTACAATCATGGAAAATCCCTCAATGAACCTCCTGTAGTAGCCAGCCAAACCCACAAAACTATGGATTTCTGTAGCCGTTGTCAGCCTTTCCCATTCCAAAATGGCCTCAACCTTCGTCGGATCCACAGCGATTCCTTCACGGGATATTACGTGCCCCAAGAATTGAACTTGATCCAACCAAAATTCACACTTATCTGGTTTCGCATTGAGCTGCTTCTCTCTCAGGATCTGAAGGACAATGCTAAGGTGTTCAGCATGAGTCTCCTTGTCCGAAGAATAGATCAGAATGTCATCAATGAAGATGACTACGAACTGATCCAAAAAGGGACAAAAGATCCTATTCATATAGTCCATGAATATAGCATGTGCATTCGTCACTCCAAACGGCATCACCAAATACTCGTAATGCCCATAGCGTGTTCGAAACACTATCTTAGGAACATCTTCTACTTTTACTCGTATCTGGTGGTATCCTGACCACAGATCTATCTTTGAAAACACTGTCGCGCCACACAACTGATCCATAAGATCATCTATCCTTGGAAGAGGGTGTCTGTTTTTAATTGTGACTTTATTTAACTGACGAAAGTCCACACACAGCCTAGCCGTTCCATGTTTCTTCTTTACTAGCAGGACTGGAGCTCCCCACGGTGACACACTAGGTCGCATAAACTCTTTCCTCATCAGCTCCTCAAGTTGGTCCTTCAAAGTTTCTAACTCTGATGGCGACATGCGATATGGTGCCATGGATATTGGTCCAGTGCCTGGAATCATATCAATCATGAACTCGATCTCCCGAACAGGTGGCAATCCAAGTACATCCTCAGGGAAAACCTCTGGAAACTCTCGAACGACAGGTACGAATTCCAAGTCAAACTCACTCTTGACGTCCAAGGAAAACAGCAGCATGTAACCTTGAGCTCCTTCTTTCAAAGAAGCTCTTACCTGACTAGCAGATAAAAATCCAAAAATCTCCTCCCTAAAGATTAAGGTTTTCTGAGCACAATCTATTAGGATATGGTTGAAAGATAACCAATCCATGCCTAAGGTTACATCTAACTGTACTAAAGGCAAACAGATCAAGTCTACAAGGAAATGTCTATTCTGAACGATGATAGGACAATTTAAGCAAACAGAATTAACGATCACGAGTTCAAGCGGTTGAGGCGAAACAATCAGATTATATGGCAAGGAAGAAACAGGCAAGTCTAGAATTTTCACACGATCCATCGAAATAAAAGAATGAGTTGCGCCTGAATCGAAAAGTACAGACAAGAGATTACCAGCAATGTCGCACTTACCTTGAACAAGATCAGCGGAGTTCGATGCCTCAGCACCACTCATGGTATACACTCTTCCATTAACGGTTGTCTTGTTTACTCTGGCATGGTTGATAGAATGCTCCCTCTTCGGTGCACGGCACTCCTTTGCCAAGTGTCCCACGCGGTCACAGTTGTTATATTTGTAATCCTTCTTCAGGCAAGCATTGGCCAGGTGGCTCGGATCTCCGCACCTAAATTATCTCCTTTCTTGGCCTTGATCGTTGTTTCTCTGGCCTCCACTTCCTGTCCCCGAAACACTGGGACAATCTTGTTGTTTCTGGTTGTAGCTAGATGCTTGGTGATACGGCTTCCTCTGGTTTTGCTTCCACTTTGAATTTTGGCCTTGATTCTGGCTCTTAGGATGAACAGGTCCTCCTGCGCTTCCCTTGTTATCCCTTCCTCTGCACATCATCTCAATTTTTCGGCACTTCTCCACTAGTGCTTGGAAGTTCCTAATCTCCAACGGCAATACCGATTCTTTAATCTCGAAGCGCAGACCGGCTTCAAACTGCTCACACTTCCATTCCTCACTGGGATTGTCTTGAAAGAAACGGAAATACTTGGCAAGGGATTCAAACCTCGCCGCTTACTCCCCTACTGTCAGGTCCCGCTGACTCAGCCTCATGAACTCTTGCTCCTTCTCTTTCTGGACACTCTGAGGAAAGTATTTGTCTAGAAACTTGCCACGAAATGCTCCCCAGGTGATCGCCTGGTGCTCAGCCTCCAACAACTGCATGTTGCCCTTCCACCAGTACTCAGCATCGCCCACTAGCTAGAACACGGAATAGGGTACCTTAGATTCCTCTGGAGTGTGTACCAGATCGAAGATCTTCTCTAGCTCCAGAATCCAAAGATCAGCCTTTATTGGATCCACGTCTCCATCAAACTGCGATGGATTCTAACGTCGGAAAGCATCCAGATGCCTTCCCTCTGTTGTTCCTGTTGGTTCTGGGCAATAGCATTAGCCGTCTGAAGAGCTATGGCAGCAGCCACATCAGCCAGCGCTTGGGCAGCGAAATTCATTCCTCCGTAGCCTCGTCCATGTCCACGAGCACCTCTCTGGTTCATACTGACCTATACCACACAAGCAGTCATATAACAGCCAGAAAAGGGATGTGAACCATGGGTTATCACACATTACCTCAAAGAAGTAATTCAAACAACATCCAGATAGAGAAAAACACAACTTCAACACAACAGACCTAAACCCAACATTCCCAAAAGACTCGACTAGCTTTGATACCAACTAATGCGACACCCTAAAACCCGGCATCACATGGTTACCCGTTGCGGAAAAGAAACTTATTTAAAACGCTGGTCGCCTTCGAAAAAATAACCTTTTATATAAGGTTACTGAAAATGGGTACTCTTTTTTTTTTTGTTATTGTTAAAAACAGTTAAGAAAAGTTGATGAATACTCAACATGAAAATCAACATCACACATATAAATATAACTGTCCCACTTGAGATCTTAGGTTTGATTACAAGACAGGCCTTGTCGAACAGACCAACATACGCTAAAGCAACTACTAAAGAAACAGGTAAAAAGAAAACATCAAACCGGGAATAGGGAACTGGGTACAAGACTCAAAAGATGGCTCTAAAAGCCAAGGGACTATCGGGACAACTCCAAAAGCCGACGAACGATCTACCGATGCCTCCTGCATGCAGAGTGGCCACAGACGCTACCCTCAGACGAGATATCAGATGCCAGATCGATAACGTCACCACCATCGTCGATAGGGACGTCGTCATCATCGGGATCCTGCGGATGGTACTCTGGCTCCTCCTCCTCCTCGTCCTCGACCTCTATCAGCTCAAAAGGTTCTTCCTCAGGATCCTCTTCGGGATCCTCCTCCACTGGATCCTCCACAAGCTGTTCAACTGGATCAAAATGTTCATGAAGGAGTCCGGTGACTTGTAGCGTATGAAGGTAGTACCATGGAGGTGGAAGCATCACAGTCCTCGTATCGACGGTATGCATCCTTCATACGGGTACTCCATTAGCATTCGTCTCGGTAGTCGTGACCGGTCCTCGATACGTCGCGGTCGTCGCACCCTCATGTATAGTCCAGTTCCCTGCCGACCCAGCATGATCAAATACTTCGCTCCTCGAACTCGTCTATGCCAAGGGAACTTCCGGATCCATCTAAAAGCACGTGCATACCCGATACAAGAAGAAAAGAATAGAACATACGGGTGTGCATGAGTGAGACACCGTCATAAGATATATCCCACAACAACCATATACATGATACATACATCACAGAATCATATAAGCAGTGAAATCATGCATATACATAACATAACAGTGTTATATCAAAGGGTCTCAAACCCGCACATTCAACGTTTGAAAATATGCATGGCACTTCAATATCAGGCTCTAACTTAATCTCATGATATATCAACACCGTTTTCCACTGGAGAAGAATTAGAGTTGGTCAATCTCTAGCCCACCGGGCAGTTGCCTCCATACCCTCATGCATTTAAGGTCTCAGGACGAGCAACGTCACATGTGCCTCTGAACCGGTCACATGGACTGACTCCCAGATACCACCTTGTATCTGATATGTAAGAAAGCACGTCTGCCTGGGGAAATGCACATGATAAAATATTTTATTTAAAAGGTTTTCTTTGTGTTCATTCTGTTTCGCTGTCGCAGCTCAAAGCTAACGACTTAATCATCATTTCCCCATCACTTGAAAACTTAAAAGCATAGGATACACAGTCCGAATGCTCAATCACAATGCCCAAGACCGATGCCGCAGTCAAGGGTTGGGGTCGTAGAAAACAACATTCAACTTTAACAGCGTTCATCACAACGTGGTTAGGACACACAGTCCACAACAACGTGATTAGGACACATAGTCCACAACAACGTGATTAGGACATACAGTGCACCACAACGAAATCAGAACGCACTGTCCTCAATTTCGAGAAATGGACCCTCAGTCAGAACATCATGAATAGGACTCATGGCCCCGAATTAACACTGATCCAAGATCACGTGCGTATAACTGAATACTAGAGGTGACGTCTCGCGTACTAGATTCTCTTTCTTAAGTACTTATTTTTCGTTCAGTGAAAATCAAATTCAAAACCGAATCCTCGATAACCAATCCAGGCTATCGGAAAGTTTCTAAAACATTTAGGAGAAAACATTTTCTTTGAAAATCTTTTGTAAAACATCTTTGAAATGCTTTTATCTTTGAAAATTCCCAATAGGATATTGCCAAATAATCTTGAAATTTTTTACTTGAAGACACATAGTTCGAAAAGGATTTTTCTCTTGTACAACAATAGTTCTCCAAAACCATTTCAACATTTAAAACAAGTACTTTAAGTTAATGAGCTTTTGGAAAAGAACACCAATCCCTTCATCTTCAAAGCTTATTGAGGTTTTTAATCCTTATAACAGTTGAGCATAGACACAAGTCTGGCTTAGCAAACTTTCAATCAACAGTAGTATATATTCTCAGTTCAATGCCAACATAACAGTTGAAAGCAGTTCATCACAGATATGCATTATAACATTTAGAACAAGCACAGTTCAACATCAGATAATAGCATAACAGTTCAAGTAAATTAGATAACCAACTAAGCTCAATCAACATATAAATATCCAGTTAAACACATACACACGTGCATACAGTTATTGAATATCTTTAGGAAATCCCCTCTTCCCTCACATCGGAGTTAAGAGTTTTGGATTTGAAAAGAAGGCTCACGAACGTCCTCGTTTCTCCGGCGATGGAAGTCTAAGGTGACCAACATAAAATCATGAGTTAAAAATCACTCGAGAACACTAACCACAAGGTATAGGACCGGTTCATACAATAAACTAGTATTAGGGGTTTCCGAAATTTATGCGACTCTTGGATTTATGATCCTTAAGTGCTAGAAGTTCATAAACAACAATCTTTTAACAAAGTTGAATTAAAAATCCCACTAAGTACTTGACTTAGGGTTTCGGCCAAACATAGGTAAATAGGCTAGGAATTTCTAAACTTTCCAATCTCTTTAGGTTAGCATCCATACATAGTAAGGAGCTTGAAACCATGATCATTTCAAAAAATGGAAAAATCAAATGTCTTAGACCATGAACTCTTAGGTTCGGCCTTAACAAGTTTGTGAGGTTAGAGATCTTTAAATCATCCAATCTTTTGGACATAGCATCCTTTAACATAAAGGAGCTTTAATCCATAATCATCTTGGAAAACAAAATAAAATAACACATCCTAGGTCAAATGTTACATTCGGCCATCATAGGAAAATAAAGCAAGAAAATATTTTAAACTTTCCAATCACTTAGACATAGCATCCTTTAACATAAGGAACTTTTTAGTCCATGATCACTTTGGAAAAAAAACTCAACATCTTTGCCATAACCATTGAAGGTTTCGGCCTTTTCAAGAACTAAGGGTTAGAAATCTTCAAACTTTCCAATCTCTTGGACTTAGCATCCTCATATATCAAGGAGTATTAATCCATGATCATTTTGGAAAACAAAACTTAAACACCATTGCCTTAAAACTCATTGGTTTTGGTCTTTACATAAAAATAGAGTAAAAATCTTTAAACTTTCCAATCACTTAGACATAGCATCCTTTAACATAAAGGAGTCTTGGTCCATGATCATATTGGAAATGAAACTCGAATACAAACACATACATGTAAAAGTTGAAACAAGATTCATCTAAACAATATACATGGTTTCAGCCTCCTTAGAAAGAAGAGGTTAGAAAACTTTGTTTTACACAACCTTTTAGTATGTGATAGTATGAGTAAATACAAGAATATAGAAAGTGGTTTCAACTCAAAAGGAGTTTTCTACCATTTTTGAGAGGTTTTAGAAGTTAAAAGCACATAAAGAACATATGAAGAAAACTTTGAAACAAAAGATGAAACTTTGAAAAAGAACTACATAGAAGTATTACCCTCAACAAGATGAACAACTTTGATGAAGAACTTTAGGAATAAAGCTTGATAAAAATGTAAACTTGGTAAGAGAGAAGAAGAAGAAGAAGAAGAAGAAGAAGAAGAAGAAGAAGAAGAAGAAGAAGAACAAGAAGAAGAAATGTAGTAAAGTGAAAATGTGAGAAATGGAGGAAAGTGATGAAGTGTGTAAATGAAGAGTATTTATAGAGAGTGAGGGGGAGAGACCACGGTTTTGGAAGAAGAAAGAAGGTGGGTTGCTTGTAGAGAGGATAAGGAGTTAAGGTGATGTGATTGGAGAGAGAAAGATGAAAAAATGAGATTTTGAAAAAAAAGTCAAGATTCACTTTTTGAGGTGTGTCATAGTCTTCACATCAAGTCACTTCATATCACTTCATCCTCTTGATGCTCTGCTCTATTGTGTATCAGATGACTTTCCCGATCATATTTCCCGACGATTTCGCCCGGGAAATCCCTAAGTTTTGGCCCCGAACAAGATTTTTCGAAAAACTCCAAACCCACACAAAACATCATAAAAACACTAACCGTCTCGTTCACGAATTAAAATTTTGTCTCTAGCTCAGTAAACTTGTATTGGCAGTGAGAACCCATACCGGTTTTCGTCTGAATTTTCGACCGAAAATTTTATTGTGACTTCATACGGTAAAACAACACAAGAAAATGATTTTATTTTAAATAAAATCATCCTCTGGATCTTATAAAAAATAAACACATTAAATCATGTCTTTACTGATAAAGAAGCATACAAAAAAACAGGGTGTTACACCACACGATGAAGCCATTTGTTGTAAGCAGTAGTACCGTTGGGCCAAGTTCTGAAGCTGCAGGTTTTTTGATCAAGGGTAAACCAGTCTGAAGCAATGGGCAAGGCGAACAAACTAGGGTACAAGACATTATCAAGAAACAGTTTGCCTTCGTCTTGATTGTCAGTGGAAGGGTTTAAAGTCATGGAATGGTCAATACGGTAAAGAGTCCCTGTATTTTGTTCGGAATCAGATGAGGAGGATGAGGATTGATGGGGACCAATGGAAGCTAAGTCATCCGAGGTGTTGTGACCATAGGAGACGTTATCAGAGTTTTGAGAATCGGATGCGAAGACATGTTTGATCAAAGGAAATTCTAGAAGGATTCAAGAAGAATGGAAAGTAGAAAGATTCGAGGGAGATTAAGAAAAGTGAAGTAAAAGGCACCAGAAAGCAATCGGCTGAATTTTTAAGAAAGGTAAAAATGATTGCCGAACTAGCCGTTAGCATTTAAGAGAGGTTGAGGCGGTGAGACGACACACACACGAATAGAGATGAACGGCTATGATGCGGGGCTCAAGATAGAGTTGGTTATATCATTCTATGTTCATTTCAATCTGATAGAAGATATAAGGGGGGAAATGTTATCACCTAAATTAACGTAAACTGACTTAGCCGTTAGTAAACTAGCCGTTGGAGATTAGCCGAATCGAAAGCCAGTCGAGGATGTTATTGGTAGCTGATGAGGAACGATTGTTAAGGGGAAACGGTTAGGTCAGTGATACGAGCTAAAGGATAATTCCATAAAATGATCCGTTGATATTCATAGTAGAGGTGATGGCCAAAGAAATCAAAAGGGAGTTTTGAGTGTCATAGCCGTTGCACGGGCTAACAACCTTCCGAGATAAGGAGGAAACAGTTTTCAAGTTGTTTAGCTTGATTTTAGGAAGCAAGGAGACGTTGAAGAGTGAAGATAACGATCTCATATGATTGATGACGGATGATCATTGAAGACGTGCCTAGAATATATGGATTTTAATCAGACGTGGTTAGACGTTGTGGTCTAGGAAGTTCGTGTTGGCCACTTAAGTGCATGATGCTAGAATATAGGAAAAGGTGGCCAATAGGAACAGTTTTGCATAGTGTTCGAGTTGTAGCTTATAAATACCAATTGTAAATATTGTATCAGACACATCAATACAATCAAACATATTTTCATGCTTATTTCTTCTTGCTTTAAATTTACTTTCACGTATTTAGCTTAGTTCTTTTTACCTTCCACACTAAACACTCTTTGGAGTTGTTTAGGAACCCACAAGTTAAGAGGTAGAATCCCCCTTCTAACGTTATCGACCGATAAAGGAATCTTTTTTATCCAAAGTTAATCGAGGTCACGGTTAATTTTACAATACCAGATCACATATTTGAGTGATGATACTTGAGCAGGGGGGTGTAGGGTCTAAATGTGGTAGTATAGAAAATTAAATGGGGGTGGCTGGGTGAGAGCTATCAGGTAGTGAAGTACCAATTATGTGGGAGGGGAAGGTAACTTATAGTAGGTTGAAGTTGGAGGATTCTACATGGGGGGTGGAGCAACATGTTAAGAAAATGATATTTGGTTGAAATTTGATGGTCCAGTATCTGTTTCACAGAGATGACAAAACAGGCCAACCTGCCCCGCCATTGACCCGTCGAAAACGGGGCGGGGCAGGTTGACCCACTTTAGTTAAGTGGGTTGAACATCACAACCCACCCCGTTTAGCGGTGGGTTGGCGGGTTGGAGGGTTGGTCCTCCAAAAATTATCAACATTTAAAAAATATATAAATAATGAAAAAAATAAAGTTATTAACATACAAATATCATCTAAAATATGACAAAATATAAATAATTACTTTTCGATAGCAGACAAACTAATATATAAATATATTAGTGAATGGAATGGACTATAAACAAATATATATAGTTCTAATGGGTGAGTAATTGCAAACTAAAAGTATATAAATATAAATATATATACAAATAATTACTGAATGTGAAGGAGTAACTAATGGTCTTATGGGTGGGCAAACTAAAAAACATTTACAGCATAAAAATATCATTTAAAAAAAACAGAAACGGTTTGGCGGGCCAACCCGCTCCGTCCTGCCACCAACCCCTTTTTTTGTTGGGCTAGGCAGGGCGGGTTAAAACGGGTTGGTGGATTGAGAAACTCAACCCAGCCCGCCAAAAATGACGGGTTAAACGGGTTGGCCCGTTAGGTCCAATCCATTTTGCCATCTCTAGCTTCTGTTGCGGTTTCAACCAGATCTGGGAACAAAACTATATTTATTGGTTGCTAAAGGGTGGTGAATATTAACTCAGTAGGCTGTATCATTGAGTTGAAATATGGTGGTGTGGAAATTATCAGGTTTTCAATTGAAGTGTAGTATCTTTTCACAATGCTAGTTGCCTTTGAGGTGGGAAGGTTCTTTTTGGGTGTGGGAGATTGTTATGTATGTATTAGTTTCAGCAATGTCCTAGGTTCTATGCAGGTTTTCACTTATGTGTTTGCTCAGGTGGCGAAATTATAGGGTGCATGTTACTTGTTAGGATTGTTAGTTTTATGTTTTATTTTCATAGTTTGTTTGTGGTCTCTTGTTCGTCGTGGCTTGACGAGGTTTTCTGTAACTCAAGTAGTTGTGGTGTTTTTGATTGGATATGGTCGTGGTTCTGCTTCTGGATGGGTAATTTGTGAAGGCTACTAATTTGGGGTAATTGTCTATAGGCTGGTGTAGTGCTATGTCAATTGGAAAATGGTTCCTTCTTGTTCGGTTGGGGTGGTTAGAATTATATTTTGCCTAGTGTTTTAAAAATTGGATCGGACCAACCGGTTCAACCAAGAACTGGCCGTGCCTGTGGTTCGGTTGGGCTTCGAGAACCGATGGTCTGAAAGAACCGTTGTTAAACCGTTGGAACCGGATCGAACCGGCCTCAACCGGAGGAACCAGCTAATCGGGGACGGTTCTAACAAACCGGGAGGTTACCTTTTTCAGGCCGTCGCCGTGTCAACTACGTCCAGAAGCGCGAACCACCACGTTTCACCCAGATCTTGACGAGCATCACTCAGATCTGTCGCCGCCGCCATGCTTGCGGTGCTTCTCTCCTCTGTTAGGTATAGTCACGTTCTCTCTTCTCCGCCCAGTCGTGCCACCATGTGCGGCCCGATGGTCTCATCTCTCTCGTGTCCCCTTTCTCCTTTTATATCTTTCCCTTACCCCCTCTTTCTCTCTCCATCTCTCTGTCTTTTTTTTCTCTGAATGAAATGGCAACAGCCGTCACCCTCTCCCCAATATTCTAACAAAAACTTCTAAAGTTAGGGTAAATATTAAAGAACCCTGTTTTTTTCTTTTTAGTTTTTTTTAATTCTTCTCATGAGCCCAACATATTTTTTTCTTTTGATAGTTTTGGGCCAGGCCTGTTGGTGGGTCAACTACATGCTTCTTCAAAACAAAAATACAAATATTTTGGGCTTAATTTATTATAGTATAACTTTTCTATATATATATATATATATATATATATATATATATATATATATATATAAATTATTTATTTATTTATTTGTCACCCAGTTGAACCAATCGAACATGACCCAAAGGTTTTACCGGTTCGATTTCCGATTCGGTTTTTAAAACATTGATTTGGACCATTGGTTATGCTATTTTTTTGGTCATTTGTAAAGCAATATTAGATCTAGTTCAATATTCTATTTACATTTGAAAGTATATAGGTGCTCTTTTGTATATGGGTTGGGGTACCCTAAGTTCCCCTTTTTATAAAATCGGGTGTTTATAAAAAAAAAATTGTTTGAACACCTGGATCAACTTTTATGGACCTATTTTTTGGGAAAAAAAAATTTAGAATATATTTAGACAATCTTTAGATAATTGTTGCCTTAAAACATATGTCTTTAAGCTTGTGTAAGTATACACAAATCGCAGCAAGTAGTATAGAAAGTAAGTCAGATATCGTTCCCACGAGAATTATAATGCTGTAGTAAATTCCAATTTAGACTATATGCTCTTAGAAGTTAGAATTGGTAACAAAAATGGTTGTGTGTGTATAATGAATATTAAACAACACTTATGAAAATATTGATTTAAAAGAACAAGGTTAAAAAGAATTGTGTTATCAAAAGAGAGAAAATATCTCTAGGTATGCTTCTTCATAACTTCTGTTTAGCTTAAATAAACAGCGCATAGCACATGTTAAAGGAAAATATAGTAACATAGCAATGCATAAATTCAGCTAAGCATCCATTACAAAAGCATACCTAAAGCTACAACAAATTAGCTCATGTTGAGCTTAGGTAAAACAGAAAATGCAAATAGGAAGATTCATTACAATGGAAAGAAAACAAAAATGACAGAATGAGAAGAAGGCTGGAGAAGGAGAAGCTCGCGGCTGCTCACTCCCCTAGGTCAGACAACAAGGATATGTCATAAAAATTGTTTCCTTTAAGTAAATTTTACATTATTTTACTTGTGTTGTCCATTGTCCACCAAACAATATACATGACAAAAAGTTGTGCTGTGACTCAAGCACTTCTCTTGTGTTGTTCTGATTGTCATGTACCTCAATACGAATCAAATGTATGGATTTGGATCCTCTCCTTTAGTTCTCTCCTTTTTCCTCTCATATTAGATAGAGAAAGATACAAAATCAAATTTGCTTTTAAGAATAGGGTCCACTAACATAGTGTTTGATTGGAGGGAATTGGAGGGGATAAGAGGGATTTTTTTAAAATCTTTCATGTTCAATTCAACTTTTGGAGGGGAGGGGAGAAAAAACCCTCATAAAGTGAATTTTGGCTCCCCTCCAATATTTGGGGGGTTTGGAGGGGAGATGAGAGATTTTAAAACATTTTACATGCATTTAAAATATCATCACTTGTGTATTTTGAAATAAATAGTTATAAGAGTTTAAAAGTAAATTTGTTTTAAAATCCCTCCTCTCCCCTCCTGAACCAAACTTGGAAGTGTTATTTCCCCTCCCCTCCTTTCAACCAAACACAATGTCTAATTAAAATCACTCCCCTCCCCTCATTTGAACCAACCACACATAAAACTTGTTTTTTGTGTCTTTTTCTTTCATAACATGAGAGGGAAAAAAAAAGAGAAGAAAAGGAGATGATCCAAATTCATGTAGAGTCCGGATAAATGATCATTTTGAAGAAATCCAACAATAGTTGATTATTGCAGAAGTGAAACTAAAATGTGATTTAGATAATCTTATCATCAATGCTACGGGTATAAATTCTTAAATTACTATTTTGAAGAAGAAAAAAACTACCTAGTTACCATAGTACTTGCTGTAAAATTATGTGAATAATTACTTCTTTTTTAGGTTCATGATGGAACCCAGGATATCCCTACAGCTGATTTGGTTTTTACCGACATATCATTACATATTTATAATACATCAAAGAATCAAGATTACAAGCTAAATTGAAAAAAATCTTAAACATGTATATATTTATTTATATATTCATATAATAACATTTCATAAAATATGTACAAAATAAATAAATATCATTATTAACTAGTTCTAGAACCTTTTTTTATGTTTGGAATTTAGAAATAGTAAAAAAATTAAGTCAAATCAAACTAGTAAGTATTATCAAGAAAAAACCAACAAATAAAAATCAATAATGTAAAAAATAGAATAAATATATAATTAATTTTATATATGCGGTTTGGTTTGGATTGGTTCGGTTAAGAAAATGAATCCAAAATCCGATCTGATCAGTTTTCACAAAACAAGATTCATAAAAATCCAACAGACAACAATATTATTCGGTTCTCGGTTTTTTTTAATTATCAATTTTCGGTTTTCTTTTGGATCGGTTTGGATATGAACAACCCTACTAGAGAGGGGAAGAAGATTGAGTAAAATGATATATCTATTATTTTGTTGTTTTGAACTGTACAAATATGTTATTAGGAGCAAATGTGAACTTTTCTTTCTATTCTATTTTTCCTACTTCTTTTAATTCAAATAAACTTTTAATTTACTCATTCTCTCTTTTATCCCAAGTCTTTACATCCACACAGATCATAAAAGTTTAGGGTGGGGGCGCAGGGTCGTCCCTAAGATTTTAGGTGTCCTATGCGAATTGAGAAATTAGTGCTTTTTTTATAAGACAAATATATATATATATATATATATATATATATATA
The DNA here is from genome assembly GCA_030762895.1 of Sophora flavescens. Lineage (NCBI taxonomy): Eukaryota > Viridiplantae > Streptophyta > Magnoliopsida > Fabales > Fabaceae > Sophora > Sophora flavescens. The sequence continues at coordinate 146,610,077 of CM061062.1, forward strand.
TATATATATATATATATATATATATATATATATATATAGACTATCAAAAACATACAAAGAGGTGCAAAATACTAGTCATTAATTGTTTTAATACAACCTCGAGTGAAACAAAATATTAATTAAGAAGAGGAAAAGATTACAGTAACAAACAACAATAGAATTATAGCTTAAATAGTTATAATTATATCTATCAACCCGAACATGTTGCAACAACATCCCTACACCAGCAGTATCCTTTACTGATAGCAAATGAATCACAAAGGTTGAAGAAAGAAGTTGATGCCCTATTAATCTCCGAATATTGTCCTCCTTACATTTTTTGCTGCAAAATCATTAATAATCTTTTTCATAAGATGATCATCTTCGTTTTCGTAGTTTTCAACATTAGATCCTAAATTATTTGGATTTACTTCATTCTGAACAAAATTTGTAGGATGTTTGGAAAAACATTTATCAAGAGCACCATTTTAATTAATTGTAAACAAGTCGTCCTATTTACTCCCCTACTTACAAGGCTTGTCATGTTTTGGGGCTGAATTTTTAAAAACAATTGGGCACCCAAGTAAAAAAATTTAACTATATAAATTTTTTATATACATATACTAAGTAAAAAAAATTGGTGTCCCCTAAACAATGGGGCCCTGTGCGGTCGCACCACCAAACAGGGCCGACCCAACATATATATGTTTAGACCTAAAGTGAATGTTTACGGAGGCCTTTTTAAAATTTTAAAAAAAATTATAAAATAATATTATATTTAAAAATTATTTTTATTTCATATTTTATAATTTTTAAAGCAAAATTATTATGATTGATGTAAATATTTGTAATGATGTGACAAATTATGTTTTTTTTTTATAGGAAGAGCCGACATTGAAGGATCAAAAAGTAACGTCACTATGAACGCTTGGCTGCCACAACCAGTTATCCCTGTGGTAACTTTTCTGGCACCATGTGACAAATTATGTTTGATTGACAATATAAAAAATCTTTATTATAACACCGCAAGAGTCCGATATTATTGTTAGGACCTCAAACGTCTAAAAGCACATTCATGTGTAAATTCTCTATGTTTTGATGATTTCAAATATATTAAGTACGATTGTATTGAACCATGTGAAATTACTAATGAGATTGCTCAGTGTGAATAAAAATAAGTAAAAACTCATATGTCTACTCTTGACCAATCTACTCGCAACAGAGCAGCAAATCTGTGACTCTGACAAGAGATTTAGTGATCCGTATGAAAAGCACCCTTCTACTAGACGACAGCTCAGCATGAAACCAAGTCAGATCAGTATGAGCACTCATCTACTAAGCTAAGTACTGAGAATACCCCTCCAAGGCACACCCGTTTGAAACTCAGGAATTACACTTGTCTGAAAGCAATAACTGCACCCATCTGCTCATCTATCAGAACAACAATCTAAGTCAACACATTCAAATTAAAGAAGATTTTATTCAAAGACTTCATGGTTACAGGACCTCTGGACAAATCCCAAGCAAGAAGAATAAATAAATTATTCTTTCAACGCTTTAAGGAATCTACACGCTATCCTGTGTACAAGTCAACCATGCTTTTCACTTTTTTTTTAGTACAAACCAAAAGTACGAAACCATCTACTGCAAGTACAAAACCATAATTGTTGCACCTCTGTTACAACAGCGTTTCAGAATAAAAGTGAACTCTCAGTCTGCCTTGTCAAAAGTTCAACGTCTTCGAGAATTCAATATTGTCCAGAACTACTCTTTGGCATTAATGACGTCTCAGTACTTCAAATCAAAAGAAATCACTTTCTAAAGAATGTTTCTAATGGATCAAATTGATTGACGGCTATAAATAGAGAAGGCCATGAAGTTTTTTTTTTAAGCAAAAGAAAGGCGTGCAAATGCATCACTGTTTTACTAGACATCCCAACTATGTTGGCAGAAGACCATGAAGATGAAGAACAATATAGTGCATTTGTTCCAAGAAGCATTTACTCAACGAATTTACTCTTTCATGCTTTCATTCTTTATTTCTTCAATCATTTGAAGTTAATACGCAGTCTTTCCTGCTCTGATATTCATTCCACTCTTTGAGGGTATGTTTGGATTGATGGAAGGAGATGGAATGAAACGTAATGGAACAGGGCGGAATGGGAAAAAAGTCTCATTCCATTGTTTGGATATTTTATGATGGAATGGAATAAAGCTTTCACTCCATTGTTTGAAAAATGGACGGAAGGGGATGGATTATAACTTTTTTATTCATATATTATCCTTCCTTTAAAATTGTGAACAAGTTAAATGGATGTATTTATTGGTAGGTAAAGATTAATTTATAAAATTGATTATTAATTTATGAATATATAACAAAATATCAATGCAAAAGGCAAAAACACACGAGTCTCGGGTTTGCTTATTATATTAGTATTAATTTATATAGAGAAATAAAATGCCTGCAATTAAATAATACTAAAAAAATTAGTAAATAAAATCATGTACAGAAAATATAAAATCGAAATGAATATTTTTTTTCCGTTTCATTGTTCTGTTCCTTCATTGGCCTCATCATCAGCACAACTAATGATGGCAGAAGTAGTAGACTGACGATGGCAGAAGTAGGAGACGAAGAACATGGAGAAAGTTAGTGGTTAAAATGGAAAAAGGAGTGGGAAAGACATATAGGATAAGGACAAAATAGTAAATTAATAATTTTATAAATCATTCAATTCTTCATTCCATCTCATTCCTCCCAATTTGGGAGGGAACAAAAATGAGGGTAAGTGATGGAATAGGATGGAATGAGTTCTATTGGGTTCCATTCCATCCTCTTTTATGCAACCCAAACAATGGAACACCGCACCCTTCCATTCCATCCACTTCCATCAATCCAAACATACCCTGAATGTTTACTAAAAAGACTTGCAAGCTGTATTAAATACACAAACACTTATTCTCTCTTAGTTGTTGAGCCTCAAGAGGGTAGGTGAGCAAATAATACTTGTATACGAGTGAGCCTGGAGAGGCTAGGCGTGCATAGAATACTTGTATGGTAATCTGATCAGTTATAGTGGAGAAAACTTGGTATTACCAAGGAATGGAAGTAGCCCTGTTGATTTTGGAGCGAACCAGGATAAATCCTTTGAGTGATTTTCTCTACCCTTATCTCTTTACTTTATTTAAGAGTTTATTTAACCTGTTTTTCTAACATGGGGTTAAATCTGTTAATATCAAAAATTTAAGTTAACTGATGTTTGTGTGGATGCTTTTTAAATATTAAGACGATTCACTTGTCTGATAAATTGTTTTCACTCGTTTGCTTGTTGTGCATGCGAAAACGATTTTCTAAGTTTAGAAAAAGTTTGATAAACAAAATTCAATCCCTCTCTTATGTTTACTTTGGTTATTTCAGCTAAAACAATTTTTTTTCCAATTTGAATAGCTTTCACACAAACCTCTCTTTCCAACGTAAACCTATGAGAGTAAATTCACTTTGACTTCAACACATCACCATGTAATAAAACGTGATTTGCTAGCCCCACCTTATCTTCTTTGAAATAAGTAACGTAAGATTAATTGAGCTGTAATTTGACCACATCTTAGCATAATAATCACCCCACCATGCCAAAGCTACATGGATGCTCATAAGTAGCTCATATATATATATATATATATATATATATATATATATATAAGTAGCTCATATTTCATCTTCATAGTTGTTTTCTTTGCAGCTTTTTTCCTTCGTTTCTGCAAACGTTTGGTCCTCCCCCTCCACTCCCTCTCTCTTTCTCTCTTATATCCCCAAAAGTATTTCCATCTGTCTTCAAATCTAGCTTTTTTCCTTCTTCTCTGCAAATGGCCGGTCATCTTGATGAGAATAGCATTACTAGCGAGTTGAGGCCGCTCGTTAAGAAATGGGTTTGCAGGCACTGTAAACAGGAATTCCAGTGTGGAAAAGGTTTAGGAGGCCACATCAGAGCCCATTACCAAAATCAAAGAAAGACCAACTACACTCGACGAAAGCAAAACAAAAGAACAACACATGTTCGATCCTCCACTTCACCACCATCGCATAGCAGAAACATCAATTACCACCGTACAAAAATAAAATGAAACAAAATGGGTCTGATGAGGTCATTGATTTATCCAAGTCCTTATCTGGCTTTGGTTGGAGGGGTCACAGAAAGAGGGGCTGCACTTGCATTGAAGCGAAGAAAATTGCATCTACAGTTTTCGTAGATTCCTTGATGACAGAAAGGTTGAGAAGATCTGGGTTTAATCATTCTGCACATCAGATTACATGTACAAGACGATATATGTGCAACACTTGTAACGTGGTCTTGCCCACATATCATGCTGTGCTTTGTCACGTCAATGACGACGGTGGTTCTTCTTCACTAGACAATGCTAATGATGACAACGACGATGAAGGAGTAGTTACTGAACAAGAAGATGAAGGAGAGTATAAGGGTGCTGATAATGAAGAAAATGAAATGGGTGCGGCACAAGAAGAAGATGTTGATGATGATGGGAAGGAGGAGGAGGGAGAGGGAGAGGGAGAAGAAGAACAAGATGATGATGATGATGAAATGGGAGTAGAAGGGGAAGAAGACAGTGACGATGAAGTGGGAGCAAAAGAAGAGGAGGAGGAAGAAGAAGAAGGAAATAAAGAAGATGGTGATGATGGAATGGGAGGAGCAGAAGAAGAGGAAGATGAGGAAATGGGAGGAGTTGATGGAGAAGCTCCCATGGAAGTTAATGATGATGAGCAACAACAGGAAGAAGTGGGTGCTGAAACACCTTGCATGGAAGATGATGAAGTTGCAGATCTCGAAAAAGCAGGAAATGGTGCAAAGGCTACTGGAAAAGCTGATGAAGTTGCTGCCATGGAAGGAGTGGGTGCAAAAGCTTGCGCACAAGTTGATGAAGCATGTGGCAACAACAGTGGCTCCATGGATCAAAAGGCGTCAACTTCAGATTCAAATCCTCCCAGAATGCCAGATTTTGATCTGAATGAAATTCCTCCTGAGGAAGATTGAAGCATAAAGTTTCCGAGTTCAACAAATTCATTTCTCTATATTAATTATGTTTGGGTTAATGTCTTTAATTTCTGTATTGCTTTCTGATAATTTCTCTTTTTCAAGTTATAGCGATTGGATATCTAAACTCAGCTGTGGAGTTTCATGTTTCAGTTGGACAATGTATTAATTTTCTTCAGTTTTTTTTTTTTTTTTTTTTTTTTTTGTGCAGCTTCTGTATGTTGACAATGGTGGGTTTTTGCAATGGAAAAATATGTCTGTCTTGTTAGGATTTTCTACAATCAGTTTAATATTATTTATCTTACATTTCTCTCATAGATATATTCATGTGTTACGGTTTCTTTAATTAATGAGTCAATAGATATTAAATGAAATATTGAGAATGGTGAAAACGTTACCAAACAACTAAGAAATATTGCTTCTTTTCCTTTCAATATTTTTTTCTGCTACACTGTAAAAAAGACAACAAAACAAAACCGTAACGCATATGGATGACTCCTAAGGAATCTGCAGCCGGATAACAAGGAAAATAAACCTAAAAGACAAGTTCTTCCATCTTTACCACACCAAAACTGTTTCTTTCAACGTCTATTCTTGACAACTTTCAAATATTTTTTATTTTTATAAAAGGTAAAATTGTTCAGACTTCAGAAAGTTATCTAAATTTGCTGTAGAAATAATATTACCATTAATTTACTCCCACGCATGAATCAATCCATGTCTGTTAGCTATGAGTTTGGCAAGCAGAATGTTTGGTTCAGGACCTCGATTTATCCATTTTCAATGTGCGTAGACACAAAAAAGGAAAATGAGAGAAATTGGATGGGAAAAAAAATAATAAATTTGAGCAGAAACTATATATCATAAAATCTATGATGCATTTACATTTCACTACTTTCATTTATTTCTCCCGATTGCATTTTAATGAAAACTACCCTTAATTACAGATTTTACTTCAGTCATAAATCTGGAGAAGAATGTTGGAATTTTTATTTCTAGGAATTAGAACCACTTCATCTATAACTTTTATAGATACTAATGGGTTAATATTATTGTAGCCAACATTTTACACGACTTATCTTTTAATTAGTAAGGAGAAAATATCTACCACATAGACTAACTTATCAGCCTCCTATGAGCCTCTTTTGGACCACCACCACCAACAACAACTTATCACCATATTATCCTCTATTCAAATCTTATTTATTAACAAAGGATAGGTATCTATGTGTAAACAATAAGATGGAATCCCAATAAACTGGGAAAAGGGGGCAGAACTTGCAGGTTTTGTAGCTATGCTATCCAAGGTAATATAAAATTCAAGCCCAGCGAAAATTAGCCTAAATTGGTCGAGTAATCATGTTAAAATCATGAAAATTATCAATGATATTATGACAATCGAGTAAGGAACTCACAGTTCTTTCATATGTGCATATAACAATCTCAAATACCATTCTTCCAACATCGCCACCATGTAAAATGACAACATGAAATAGAAAGCATACTATCACCTTCATAACATCTATAAAATGAAAAAATATCTGACATAAAATCTAATTTCTACCATAACTGAAGGTGACTGAGAATAGAAAAAAACTTGACCTAATGTCTTCAGAAATTTGACAAACAAGTCATCTCATGAACAAATAGTACACCATAGGCCAAAGCAATCTAGATCAAACACTTGCCAGTGCTAACCTTGGAAATTGTCACCAAGAAGTGCACCTAAAGCATCTTTTAGAGCAGATTGATCAGTGCTAATGTTATCACCAAACCAACCCGCGTCAAGTAAAGCATCAGGCCTTAAGTCTTTCTGATTCAATTTTTCTTTCTTCTTGGAGCTGTAAGCTGGAAACAGTGTGACTGCTTCATGGTTAATATCATGATCTGCCAAAAAAGAAAGAACAACATTATTAATGAAACACACAAATTTGCACGTAGTCCTTACTGTTAAGTGGATTGAATAAAATGCTAACCCTGAGTGGTTTCAACTGATTGGGGTCCATCCACTGAGCATACGCTAATAGGAGTATGACTAGTCAGAACTGAAGCAGCAGACTGACCTAAGGGGGAATTTGGCTCCCCTTGTTCATCCCATTCTGTCTTACCAGGATTCAAGGTTGAACTCTTGACTGCTTCATTGGGGGCACAATTATCAGGTGTCTTTTGCGATGAATTATTATTTGAGCCTTTCCAACTCTTTGATGATTCATAGACTATTGCTTCCAGCAAACCACTGCTCTGTGGAGAAACAGGATCCCACTGAGCAGGATCATCAGCTGGCAGAGACTGAATCAATGTATCAACGGACTCAAGTGAAGGAAGTGGGGATGCAAGCATGCCCAAGCTACCTTGTTGAGTTTCTAAATATTGGAGTGAAGGGAGCTCCAACTTCATGGCCCTATATATGGGCACAGAAGAAGAGGCGTTGCCATTTAATGCGGCATGGCTGCCGGGAAGATTATCACCGTGGAACTGATCACAGGTGTCAAGAATGGGATCACATGGAATAGACAACTTAGGATGGTCAGAAATTTGCTCAAAAGCATAATCGTCATATTGATCAAATGTTGGGACAGCACTACTTATAAAGCTGTCCAAACTATTGTATAGCACATCTGCCTCCCGAAGGCGCTTCGCGGGACGCATTGGGAACATGATATTATAACTATGGGATGAGTCTGAAGTTTGTTCAAACATGCTGCTTTCAGGTATATCAAAAACTGATGGTCCATAAGATAGACCCTGATGAAGATTGAAATTTTTGAATTCCACGTCTGGTATATCAAAATTGTCTGACTGAGAGACATCATCATGCTGATCAGATACATTTGTCAAGGTGCCGACATCAAGACTTTCTTGATTGCTGTTCAACACCTGTAGGCATATATCATCAGGATAGATTGGTAAGCCAGCACGTTGCATTCTCTTAATTCTTGTGTTCCAATAGTTCTTTATCTCATTGTCCGTACGTCCAGGCAACTGAAACAAAGAAATAATGAATACAAAAGCAAACACCAAAAACAAAAATACAAAAACACATCGAGCTCAGTGACAGACAACACAAGTAATATTGACTACACAGAATTAAGGAATGTTTTAGAGAAGGGTATTATAGCCATCATGTAGTTGGTACTTTCCGGCCTAGTATTCAGTTCTGTCTACTCTTCCCCTAGCGCCTCTCCCCTCCTCTTTCACTATTGTGTGTGTGCATGTCTGAATGGACACCTTAGTATGTGTCAAGAAGCCTGCTTAAGCCGTGTCACCAAAATAATCTCACCACAACCTTGGTCATACTTGCCCCCAGCGAAATTTATCAGGTCTGAGCTTCAGTAGACCCACATCTTATAGTATTTTTATTCTTTCTTGGACAGAGAAAGAGATGCACTACATCTAGGGTTAAAATACCGAGTAGGCACTTTCTGCATTTATACTATCATGTACATAATGGTTTTATGACCATAATACCCTTCCACATAACCCAAATTATTTACCAACTGTTTTTATTGCACTTCCAGTTTTAAAACTACATGTTTTCCTTAACTATCTTTTCAAATTTATGGATTTTGCAAATATTCATGGAGGCGTCAGATTTAAATGCAGTCCTACCCAAAAATGTTTACACAGATTATGTCATAACAAGAAACAAGTTCGTTCAGGAATAAAATTGATTCAGAAAATAAAATCATACACAATTGCATGCCAGAAACTATGGATCATATGACGGCACAAAGTACACAACGGCAATATTTACATCACATGATATAGACAGAAAACCAATTCAGTCCAGGCTATCTATATGCAGATAGAGTTTAATTCACAATATGTTTATACTTTAGACATCGTATATTATATTCTTCATCAACAGTCTCCAATAACCAAAACATATTGATTAATTTCACAATGGCCCTGCCAATAGTCATCTGAAAAAAATATAAGTACATAAATTTTAACAATTAGCTAAAAAGTATTCAAAAATTTTTTGGCCCCTCTGTTTACTAGATTCATAATTTAGTTGCTGTAGCTTGTGCAGTAATAAGTATATTTATCCTACATTTGTTGACAACAGGTATTACTTGATTAAATTTATGTACAAAAGAAGCTTTATTTCATTCAAAACCAATGCTGGAAAGATCCCTACCTACCAGATTTGCTGCATTTTACTTTCTTTTCCTTTTGGGGTGGGGCCGTGGGGGGCTTGCTTTGAAGTCTATATTTGACTGTGAGTTGCAGATCGGTCTACATTAAGGGATGACAGGAGAGGACATTTCGTATGAAAAAAATGTTTCCTATTTCTATTTTTTATACAATTTTATCTCACAAATTAGTTAGCTATTTACATAAAACAAAAAAGAAATACAAGACTGATCAGCAATAACAACCAAGCCTTTTCCCACTAGGTGGGGTCGGGTACATGAATCAAATGACGTCATACCATCCTATCATAAACAGGAGACCGATCATTGTAAGTTATAATGTTAAACAAATCTATGAATTTATACCTTATATATGTTTGTCTGATGTTATATATTTTGAATCAACATAATTTCTGCCTATAACTATAGAATCTAAAATTATAAATGAATATGGTTAAGAGAATATTCTAAGATACAGATCTTAAGTTCTGCAGTTTAAAGAGCAAGCACAGAAACGTTTTTCAACCCCCTCCCTTAAAATTAAAAAACAGTTTAAAAAATTCTAGAGAAAGGAAATACAAGTAAGCACAAATGACAAAATAGTACTTGAACAAGTCAGTTTCCAAGATTGTGGGTAGGTCTCCAAAGTATCTTTCCTTTTCCTTTCACAATGGAGAAAGAATCCGGCCATGATATGATCATGCCTTTAAATTGAGAAATTACAGAAAAGGAGGCTATTTGGGGGGAGGGATGGGCTATGGTTTTCTAACTGAAAATTGCATTTTCCTTTTATAGCACAAAACAAGGGTAACACAAGAAGATAGTCTTATGAATAAGGCAATCCGACAATGTCCTTTTCTTACAAAAGTAGAAAATGTTCCTAGTAAACATGTTTTATTAATGTTTTCTAACTCTTTAAAAACTTTCATAACTGAAGGCAACCCAAAAACTTTAAATTGGAATTTAGCGGTTGGGTTTGAGAGGAGGAAACACCTCAATAGGCTCTTCAACCCATTCAACAAATGATGTAGTTTTACTAGCAGATAACTTATTTACTATTACAATGATATAATCATCAGAATATTCATATAACCCTACTAGCTCTTAATAAGAAATATCAGAAAGCAAATCACCATCAATGAGAATGAATCAAAATGTGGAGATATGTAGTACCACTAATTAATTCACCATTAAATAGGTGTCACATATAGCCTTAAAATTAAATAACAGTCAAATAATGCAAAAACTCTAAAATTATAAGATACTGCAATGACATTATCACAAGAAATTCACAATGAGTACATAATCCAGTACAATCAAAATCAAACAAAGAAAAATTGCAATGCCCAAGAGGCAAACTGTAGATTTGCAAGCATCAAGCAAAATGAGCTAAATATATGTGGGGAGCGGGGTGCTATGCTTGAATGATGCAAGATGGCAATTATGAAGCACCCATACTACTCCTTGCAATGTCAGAGTGTCGCACACACTTCCGACACCAACACTTCTTCGACACCTACTACATGTGTCAAACACTACTCACCAGGTGTCCAATTAAAAATTATTTTTTGTTGGCTCAGACATGTGCCAGACATGGCTTGGACACTTTAGTTGACACTCCAAAATGGCTTGATAATTGAAGGCACAGCTATTTTTTAATTTTTTGAAAATTTCATTTTTATTTTAAAAAACTTTCAGAAAAGTCAATTTAAAATATAAAATTAATAAATAGTTAAAAAATTCAAAAGGTTAAGAAACTTCTTTGGCGCACTTTTTGGTTCCACAACATCCCCTCTTCGTTTCTTCCTTGTTTGTCATCTTCCCTTTCCTCCCTGTTCGTCCTTGTTCGTTGCTTCTCCATGACGCTTTCTCGGTCGTCGCTGCTTGCTGTTCCTCACTGGTCACTGCGAGCTGTTCATCTTGCTGAGTCGCTGTTTGTTGCTCCTCTAGAACAACTTCTCTACCCAAGGTTCTTAGTATATTTTTGTGAAGTTCATTATCATGAGAAAAATGTAAAGCTTAGCAAGTTGTTTTGAGAAGATGAATATATAAATCCCGATTCCCAATTTAGACCTGTTGCCACGTTGAATATATTTAATTTCATTTGACTTGCTCATATATTTATATATAGTGTTGTGTCTTGGTATCCTATATTGTCATTGTCTGTGTCTAAGTGTCTGTGTATGTGTCATGCCAGAGTCAGTGTTCATGCTTCATAAATGGAAACAAATTTGAGGCATTCAATCACATCCGAAATCCAGAGAATAATGTATAGCTGGTAGGAATCGGGAGCTTCATTATTTGAAGATATGTTCATACCGACAAAAATATAACTATTATATTCTGTTATTACAGCACTGTCTATACCAGAAGTTCTTGTTTAGTGTCTGTGTCCTCTCCATGTCATAAAGCAAAGACATCAGATGCAAACCACTATGTGGATAAGCTTCTAGTATAATTATAATCTAGCCAAACTTAAGCATAATACACAATGACAACACATTAAAAGAAGTTACATTACAACAAACCTCGGCAGCCATTCGAGCCCATTTGTTTCCTATTCTAGCATGGAGCCCAATGATTCGCTGCTCTTCCTCTGGAGTAAATGCACCCTTTTTCAAATCAGGTCTCAAATGATTCGCCCATCGTAGACGGCAGCTTTTCCCACAACGGGCAAGTCCTGAATGCTTTTGGACTGCATTCCAATTTCCCTCTCCATGCTTTTTGACATATTCTACCAAAATTGAATCCTCTGCTGATGTCCATGGGCCTTTCTTTAAAGGGCCTTCTCCTTCCAAACTACCTCCCCCACTAGCTTCTTCAACTGATGATGACCGGCGACCCTTGGACATTTTTCGAGAATCACCCCCACCTGTCATGCCACTCATGACTCTCAATGTGCCTACAAAAGTAAAGAGATTTAAAGATGTTAACACAATTAAGATGGTGGAGAAGAGGATAAGCTACAATCTAGCATCACTAAAACAAAAAAATAATGCATTGCAGCATGTTGCAGAATTTTACAGCAAGGTAAATTCCACCTTCAGATTTCGAGTTTTTATTTATGCACATTAAGATAATTTTAGGTAGAATAAAATCTTGTGAAGTTCCAAAATCCAAACTAACATACAGATCAGCCAATTCAAGAATCAAAATCACCTGAACCTGTTACTTCCAGTGTTTATCACTTTAAGCATAGTTCAAAAAAAAAAATTTAAACCAAAAAACAAAGATAAATAAATTTTTCAGTACCAAAAATAGCCAGCACATCAAAAGTATTCTGAATACAAAAAAATTCCTCATGGTTATTTCTAGAATGTGCCTAAAAGCAAGAATGAAAATCCTTTTTACCTGCAGCATGCACGCATGAATAATATTAACCTTTCATACTCTAACCATCTCAGTAACAGTAAGAGGGACAATTATCGAAAACTGAGGTGGCAATTATATTTTTCACAATATTGGTTACCAAAATTAAACTGTTGAAACACTGAATTCCACATTAATAATAGACTTTGTAAGAAAGAAAAAAAGAAGCCCCATGTCAATTGTTCACGATACTTCAGCCATCAATAAGAAACAGAAATTTTATCAATAAAGTAAATAAATATATAAATAAAAATGAAAATAACAGAATGCATGGAGATTCACCTGAATAAAATGAGTTCCAGCTTCAAACGAACCCCAGAATCAATAACCAACCAAAATTTTTTTAACACTGACCTTTGGAGCAATGAGATTGAGGTAAAGAAAAATCAACGGATAAGAGGATAGAGAAGATCAAGAACCCTTCAGATTAGAACCATTTAGCTGAATTAATAGATCAAGCAGAGTTGAAAAATCGTGAACCATTCAGAAAAGGCAACAAGAAGATCTAGAATGACATTTCAGAATTTCATACTGATACAACACTGAAACACAGTGACACCCATTACCCCCCAAAGAATTAAAAAAGAAAAAAAGAAAACTTTGCCCAGTTATGAAGAAAACCCAAAAAAAGAAAATTATTAATATTGAATTAAAAGAGAAAATTAAAAAGGATCAATGACCCTGAAATTTTAGAAATTCGATAAGTGAAAAGGGAAAGAAAAGGATCAAAGTATAGATCCACATGTAGGCAGAAGGAAGAGGTTGAGTTTTTTAGAGAGAAAGAGAAAGGAGAGTTGATGAGTACTTTGAGCTTATTTACAGCAGTGGTAGTAGTAGAATGAGAAATGAGAAAAATAACAAAGGGTTATGCTTATTATAAATTGTTGTTATTATTATTATAAATTCTTTTATTATCTATTTTTTTAATTTCGAAGCTTAGAAATGTAAGTTGAAAAGAAGGCTAAGTTGACGGAGATTTGATGGCAACTAGAGAGTGAAAATAGGAGAAATAATCGAAGGGGGAAGATGACCAAGTAGTACTTTTTCAATTTTTAAAAATTTTCCAACTTTCCCTTTCATGAAGAGCAAACCAAGTAGCACTCTCTCTCTCTATCTTTCACAGTCACGTTACAAATGAAATGAAGATGCAGATGAGTAGAAACATCTTTGTGTGTATGTATTATTTTATTATTTATTATATATATTTGGTATGACCGAATCAAATGAGAAAAATTGACTGACTTTAATTAAACTACGGCCTTTCAAATGTGGTAACTACCAGACGATATTATTGTCATCTTATCTTATCATTAGGGATCAGAGAATATTTGAAGTGAATTTTTGTTTTAATCGTAAATTTAACTTCATTAATCAGAATCTTTGTTTACATTAGTGATCCAAAATATATATTTACCCTAAAACAAAGCAACATCAAATATGATTTTATTTAAAAAATTAAGTTAAAATATTCATTTCAATAGTTTTTTTTTAACCATATTACATGTGCGCTTCACCAATAATTAATTTCTGTCGGGAAACCTATCTTACCATTTTTAGTTGGGTTTCCTCTTCCAACTATGTTTTTTTTTTCCATCCACAAGGCTTGAATCCAAGACCTTGCTTAAAAAATTCAATCCTAGTTCCACTCGGACCAACATAAGATTGGTACTCACTGTCAAAAGTTGGGGTGGGTTTGGTTCCTGTAATATGCATACTTTTAATTTAGCTAAGCTTGGTAAGCAAGCTTGAAAATTTATTGTGGAACCTAACTCTCTTGTGACTAGAGTCTTTAAAGCTAAATATTTTTCACATGGAGAATTTCTTGAAGCCAACCTTGGGCATAACCCCTCTTATTATGAAATATGGTATCCATAGAGAAGAAGATAGAAAAGTATGAAAATGTATTGATTGAGAAGAGTAAATTGATGAAGTGAAGTTACAAGAGGTGGTGCTTATATAACAAATGAGAATATATAGTAACTAACTTCCTAACTAATGTAACTAACTAAATCTCTAATAGATCTCTAATAGCCTCCGCAAGCTGGAAGTGCGTACCATACTAATGAAAATCATAAAGGTCGTAAGGGTGCAAGCCGTAATTATATTGGCTAATTAAGAAAAAAATCTAAAAGTGGTATAGGTAACGGTCGAAGTTTGTAGATCTGAGAAGTCTTGGACCTTCTTTTGGGTCTTTTCGATCTTCTTCTGTCGTCTCTGTGGTTCTCGTTCCAACAAAATGAATTTTTTATATGAAATGAGTCAACTCACTGGAATTAACATCAGTCGAAAGTCACTCCAAATTGGCTCTATAGGCCTCATGAATTTTGTATGGAAACGGGTTTTGGGTTTTACTCATCGTTCTTTGGAAAATGTCTTTGAATTATGGGTTTTGGGTTTTCCTCAATGTTCTTTGAATTCTTTATTATTTTCTTGAATGCGCTGATCTTGCTGATTCTAATATGAGGAGTAGCAGCAGCTTTACCTCTTATGTGTATCCTTAACAGAGAGCTTTTCCACGAGTGTGTCTCTTATGCATAAAGAAACCAACACTCCTGATGGATTTATTACTAAAACAATCAACCCATATTTCTTGGTCAAGAAATGGAAATCAAGAAATGTACACGTCCATTCTTGAAGCAGTTGAAGACGTCATCAAGAAAATGGACATGTGCAGTGTTGATAAACTGGTTCAGCATCATCGTGAACACAGTGCCATCAAAGATGCCAAAGGAAACGAGGTCACCGATCACGGTATTGTTGGAAGCAGTCTTGGTGTGAGAGTCAATGTGAAAGCTCTTCACTTGTGCAACCATTACTATTTGGATGTGGAAATTCACGAAGTAAAAAAAGCAAATCTTTATTGCTATCATGATGTAGAGACGTAAGAGAAAAGTGGAGCTGTTGAATGGGGTACATGTTCCCTGATGCAAAATGTAGAAACTTTGGCAGTTGGACTTAGGAGTCAGCATGTACTATGCAATAGTTCAAGAAGAATGAGAATGGTGTTTTGGGTTTTCTTTGGGTAAAATGAAAAGGAAGAAAATTGAATAATCTTAACAAAGAGCAGCGGAAAAACTTCTCTCATGGTGGATGATAACGCTCTGATACCATATTATGAAATATGGTATCCATAGAGAAGAAGATAGAAAAGTATGAAAATGTATTGATTGAGAAGAGTAAATTGATGAAGTGAATTTACAAGAGGTGGTGCTTATATAGCAAATGAGAATATAGTAACTAACTTCCTAACTAATGTAACTAACTAAATCTCTAATAGATCTCTAATACCTCTTATGCATGGCAAAGCTTATGGTCATCTAAATTTGTTGGTCAAGATGGCGTGCGATGGACTATTGGGACAGGTTTGAATATTCCAGTTTGGGATGCACCTTGGATTGGACAAGGGGGTGTACTAAAGCAACATCATAATTGTCGAGTGGAGTTCCAAACTTTGCAGGTTAAGGATTTGTTACATCCTAGCACGAAGACTTGAACATAGATATGGTGCACACTATTATTCCACCTCATTTGGTAAGTCAAGTCCTTTCCACTTCTCTCAATGACTTGATCCAGGATGATTGTCTGATTTGTGGTAGTAGTGATGATGGTTTTTATTCTGTAAAGTCAGCTTATAATAAGCTTATTCTTAATTTCATTGTGGACTGCCCTCACTTGAAGGTTAATTGAAGGTGGCTGGGATTTAATTTGGAAACTCAAAGTTCCCAAAGAATAAAATTTTTCTTGTTTAGAGCTTGCAGGAATGTATTACCTACAAGAACTCAACTCCAAAAAAAGGGATTCATTGTCCAGGTACTTGTGTCTTTTGTGGTTCGAATGTGGAAAATACTTGGCACTTGTTTTTCACATGTACCATTAGCCAAATCTGTTGGGTTCAATTAGGCATGTGGCACCATATTACTCCTTTCCTTACTACAGCAGATGGTTTCCCCGAGCTCTTTTTCACTGTCTTGCGCGGCCTGGATGCATCAGGTAGCAAGGTTCTAAATTGCGGTTGCGGTCGCGAATGCGGTTGCGGTTGCGGTCACTGCGATTGCGGCCATTGCGGTCGCTGCGTCGCGGACTGCGGCCGCTGCGGCGTGAAATAATTTTATGTTCGCACCAAATCTAAAAAATATTGTATAATTATTATAATTCTTCATATATCTGAATCGAGAAGAGGATAGCAAAAATAGACAAAAGAAACAAATTGCTAAAGCATAAAGGAATAATTCTTGCATCTAAATGCTTTGGGGGCCTGAAATTTTTTTAGTTTTGGAAAAAAATTTGAACAAACGGTGCTGAAAATGGGTGTTGCGGCCTGATGCGGTCCGATGCAGTGTATGATGCGGTCTGATGCGGTGCTGATGCGGTTGCGTTGCGGCCGCAACGCGTGAAAAGGGATCACACAGCAATTGCGGTGTGATGCGGTTGCGCTGCGGTCCGCAACCGCAATATTGCGGCCGCAATACGTGATGCGGTCCGCAATTTAGAACTATGTCAGGTAGAGCCCATTTTTGTGCATGCATGTGGAGCCTATGAAACGCGTGTAATGAGTTACTGTGGGAGAGCAAAAATCCTACTCCAGAGTTTGTTGTAAAGCATGCAGTCTCTTTCTTGGGGGATTGGCAATATGCCAATGCTATTGTCCCTATGCGGCCTATTACTCATAAAGCAGCGAAGAGCATTTGGGAACCTCCCGGGCATGGCTCTTTGAAATATAATGTTGATGATAGTTTTTCTTCCTCAGATGGAATAACTAATATTGGCATGTGCATCAGGAATGATAGGGGTCATTTTGTGTGTTCTTGCCGAGATCCGGTTGGTCGGAATCTCGCCGTAGAACGTTGAACCAAGGGAAAACAGTGGGGGTTGTTTTAGATTATGGCTTGACAGAATGTAATATTCCGGTCCTACGTATCCCAATGGGAATCAAAGCCAGACGTAGTTCTAGGTTCAACCCTTGGCCGTAGTGATCTTGATCTCTTAATTTTGTATCTGACAAATACCAACGAGCAAGGACTCTTCAATAGTCTCTTGGTCGAGATAGTTTCTCTAATACGCTTAAGAGAGAGTCACCGGGTTTCAGTGAAAAGTGAGTTTCTCTCATAGGTTCTCCTCCTTTTATAATAGGATTCCCCTATCTTTTAGAGATCTGGATTTATCTCCTTTTATCTCTTTTGAGATGTGATTTTCTTAATTTAAGGGATATTATCTCTTTTAACCTGATAAGGTTATTTCAGATAATATCAGGATTTATTTAAGGATGATATCAACATCCTATCCCTTAATTTAGGGGATATTATCTCTCTTAACCAGATACGGTTATTTCAGATAATATCAGGATTTAATTAAGGATATCAATATCCTATCCCTTAATTAGGTGATTTTTAACTTTTTATCCTTAACTTCCGGATTGGGCCGGGTATTCAAGCTCGGTGGCCGGGTTTCACTCTTCGGCCAGTACACAAGCCCCCCAAGCTTTGAGCTAATAAAGCGTAAAAGCTTTCATGACGTTAGTCGAGCTTAGGAACTTGGATTCATCTTTTGGTCTTTCGGCTCGGCGAGGTGATTGGCCGAGCTTCATACTTGGTATATATATGTACATATCCTCCAACTCGGCGAGCAGCTCGGGCGACCGAGCTTGATGTTTCAAGATACCAAGCTCTTTGTTTCGGCTCATATACAAGCCCCCCAAGCTTTAAGCGGATTGCGTGGAAGCTTTTCCGAAGGAGCCGAGGCTAGCCGAGGTGGGGATGATGACTCGTTTCGTGTTGAGGTCATACTTTCTCGGTTCCCGAGATGGAAAGGAGACGTTACTCTGTGCGGCGTGTGGCCTTTATGACATCATCTCTGGGATTTGTGCAGTAGTTGCGTGCTCCTAGTTTCCCGTGATGGCGGTGTACATTCTGACATTTCTGTCACGTGTGTCCTTTCCATTAGTTGGTGAATTCGGTCAGACTCGAAGGGACGTTTCCCTACTCTCGCCCAACAACCCTCATTAACGCGAGGAGGGGATGTTGCACTTTTTTCTTCTATAAATTGGGACGAGGCCCTGGTACAGGATTTCACGTTCCTTGAACCCTAGATTTTCTTCTCGCGGGTCCTTTCTAGTCCGAGCATTCATAGTCCATTTGTACTCAAGGTACGTGCTACTCCTCTCTTTCCAGCTTCCATAGGTTTGCTTTCTGATTTTTCATCCATGGAGACTTCATTCGAGGTATCCCAAAATGCCTCTTCTGGGGTTCAGATCGTGGAGCTTGAACTCAATCTGATTGGGGGCTCTCCCCTTTCTTCTCCCTCCTCCTCTCGCGGTGGTGGAGGTGACAAGAGTTCTTCTTCTTCTTCTTCTTCTTCTTCTTCTTCTTCTTCTTCTTCTTCTTCTTCTTCTTCTTCTTCTTCTTCTTCTTCTTGGAGGAGCTTTGTTGCTCTAGACGCTATTGTTGTTCCCAAGCGTCGCAAACGTGTGTCTAGGATGCCCAGGGTTCCCTACCCAAAAATTTCCATTCTTGGGTATTTCTGGGTAAAACCCGATGTTGCTGCATTTCATTCTAATTTTAGGGATTTTAATTCCCTTGAAGCTATGAAAAATAAGGTTACAGCTAGACGAGGCATCGTAGAGTGCCTTCCTTGTGGCGAGGATGAGCATGTTTTCCTTTGCCCCCCTTCATCTGAGCCACCCTTTACATATGTATATAAGACCTTTTTTGAACAAATTGGGCTTTCCCTTCCCTTCAGCCCGTTTGAATGCGAAGTTTTGCGAGCCATGAACGTATCTCCTACCCAGCTTCACCCGAATAGCTGGGCATTTTTGAGAGCCTTTCAAATTCTGTGTGGTCAAATAGGGATAGAGGCTACTGCTCCCAAGTTTCTGTACTTTTACCGAGTCACTTCGGGGACTGAGTTGGCTGGATTTCTCTGAGTGGGATTGAGTAGAGGGGGATCATCGGGCTGTATAAGAGCTTGTATAAGTTTTTTAAGTCGGATTTCTTTAAAGTCCGACCTCTAGAGGGTAAAGAGTCTGCCTTTTTTGACTCGGCTGGGAACCCTAAATTCCCTCTCTACTGGCAACCACATCCTTCCAAATTTGCTGGCTATGACCTCGACTGTATGACCTCTCAAGAGCGAGCCGATGTCGAGGTCCTGAAATTGTGTCCTCGGCCATTGCCATGTGGAAGGCTTTTAAAGCTTAGTGCCTCCTCCACTCGGCAAGCTGATTTTGAAAGTAAGTGGCTTTTGTTGACAAATGGCAATTTATTTTGTAAAGTATTTACTTTATTTGATCGATTTCCTTTTTGTTGTGACAATGGGAAAGTTCAACTACAAGGCACTGATGAAGAAGTTGGCTAATCAAGGAGCTGGCGAATCAGCTATAGCTTCAAATGTCAAGGGGAAGAAAAAGAAGTTTGTTGAAGCTTCTAACCAGAATATTCGCCCTCCGAAGAGGACTCGGGAAGACCTGACCTCAGAGGTTCCGATTAGAAGCCCATCTCCCTTGCTGATGATTGAAGAGACTCCCGCTGCTGCTAGGAGGTCGAGCAACGCTCTCATGCTGACCGATCTTACTTCGGACATCAAATGGTATAATGGGAATTGCAACCCGGGGATCATCTCGCTCTGGGGGAATGAGTTCGACCCTGCAGGCCTGATTGATGGTCAAGTACTAAAACCGTCCGATGCGCGACTCTTGTTGGAGCAAGGTCCTGAGGAAAGTATGGAGGCGGCCGCTGCCTATGCTCTCCGCATTGCCTCAATCACTCGCTTCTAGAGCCAACAACTTATTGATAATGTCAAGAAGATGGAGGTGATGAGAGCAGATGCGGCTCGAGCCTTGAGAATGAGAGAAGAGCTCTCTCAGGCCATGGCCAAGTGTGAGGAACAAGGCCGGGTCATGATAGTGTGATTTTACATGATGTTTGCTGTACACTTTTGCATGCATTTTTCATATTGATTAGGCATTCTTAGTTTGATTTTTATTAGATTTTCCCTTGGAACGGGTGAAACGGTTTCTGTGTGTTGTTTTGCAGAAATTGAAGGAAAACTGTGCATATTTGGCTATTATGAAGCTTGGATGAATTTGGAGCTTGAAAAGAGAAGAAAGTGAGCCAAGCAGAATTCTGAAGATTCGCCCCGCGAAACTGGATTCGCCTCGCGACCCTGAAAGCTGACTGTTCCAGAAACTACAAGTCTTTCTGGTTCGCCTCGCGAACCTTGTCTCGCCTTGCGAGTCTGGAAACCAGAAGCCATCACGCCCAGCCCCTGATGCTCCTCACGGGCATATTGGAGAAGAAATTTATGGCCTCGCGTCGCGAGTAGTGGCTCGCCTCGCGAGAGTTCAGGAATGTGAAACAGCAGATTTTTAATATTCGCCTCGCGAGCCAGCGCAGAACAGATTAGTATAAGTTGCTGTTTTAGAGTAGAATGGAGGGAGTTGGACAGTTTTGGAGGCAGACTTGGAGGCTGCGGCCAGAAGAGGGTTGAAGCCCTGAAGGGAGATGTTTTCCTTGCTCTGGGACTGAAAGAAGATTGGAGAATCCTCCTATGGAGTTTGCTTCATCCCTTCTCTCTTTCTCTTTGTATTCTCTGTTTATGAGTAATTAAATCCCTGTTGTTGGGATTAGATGTAGCCAAACTGATTGATTATGTATTTATCTTGACTGATTATTCTATGTTCATGTCTTCATATTAGTGATTAATTTTCTGTACTTAATGTTTGTTGTGGCTAGCACCCCCATGACTCGATTTGTGTTTTAGTATGTAATGGAGACGTTCATATTAGAACCGGAATTGAATTTAATCACCTAGTAACCCTTACATCTAGAGATGGAGTTTGGTTTGCTAGTAATCGCGTAATCCCTAATCCTAATGCAATTTCATTAATCTAGGCCACCTAAGAGATTAGGGTCTATTAGTGGAATTAGGCTCTTGTCATCCGAGAGATCGGGGCTTGAGTAGTTTAGTGGATTGATTTTAATATCTGAAGCATGAATGGGAGGTATCTAGTCCTGATAGTACATGAGATAGAGGTTTGGTGAAGTCTGGTCCCAACATATCATTTCTGCACTCCAAGTGTTCGATAAAAAGACAAAAAGATTTTATTTCTTTTCTTTTGTTTATTTTGAATTCTCTTGATTTCTCTGTTTAGTCTAGATAGTTGCTGAGTTTGTGAATTGGTAGTTGACATCCAATCCCTGTGGATACGATAAACCGGTCTCACCACCGTATTACTTGCACGACTGGGTATACTTGCCCAGATTCGTCTAACAGGTCATCGGTCAGCTGAAGGCCCAAAAGATAGAGTTGGAAAAAGGCAATACCACCCTTACGACCGAGCTGGAAACGAAAAGAACCAACCGGCTCAATCTTCAGAAGGTCGTGGAAAGGCTTCAAGCTGAAAAGGAGGAAAGTCTGGAGCTGCAAAAGTTGTTAGAGGCCGAGAAAGAGGCCAGTCTCAAGCTTCAGTCTGATTTAGCCGAAGCCGAGGCTTCTATTATGAAGGAGCACGTCAACGGCTTCTCCCGAGCCGTGAGGCAGCTACATCACTTCAACCCGAATTCTGACTTCTCCGGTGCTGACGTGGATAAGGATTTTAACCGAGATGGAGTCCTAGTTCCATTGTCCGAGATGGAGGATTAAGAGGACGCATCTCAAGAAGAGGAGGGTGAGGGGCGAGTGGCCGAGGAGGGACTCGATGGGGAAGGTGAAATGGCCCTACCTGACCAATCTGCTGCTCTCCCTCCGAGTGCCGAGGACGACCTCAACTTATGAAATTGTTGCTTATGGGAATGCCTATTAGTAGGGTAGGAAAACATGTTCTTGGGGCGATGCCCCTTTTATTTTGAACTCTTATGTATTCTGGGCTTTGCCCTTTTTATTTAATGAAATCGCTTGCTTACCTGTGAATCTATTTGCACTTAGAAAATTTTCTAATGCCTTTTCTACTTTTTGGAGCTTGAGTTTGTTACTCAGTTGACTCGTGTTTTTGGAATTCGGGATACTTGTAGGTGTTTTACTTACCTTTTTAGGCATCGGTTGACTTTAGCCTTTTCTCCTTGGTTTGGTTGATTTTATCTTGGTCAGCCTTGGGTGAGGATTGCTCTTCGTCGTAAGGTGTCAGGGACCTTTCTCTTTTCCGAGTTCTTAAAAGCTTCTGATTTTGCGCGCGTATCTCCTCGTTCTCTTTCCGCAGCTGCTTAAGCTGTTCCATAATTTCTTCCAGCCGAGGGTTGTCTTCATTGACGGGGGAGGAAAGATGATTTCCGTGGTTTTGGGCGTTCAAGGCCTCATGGTCTTCATGATTCATGCTGCTCGCCCCTCCTCGCGGACCATTCCATGTGGTCACCATCAAGCTGTCTTGTGGAACCGGGGAAGGTTTTTCCTCAGCCCCACGGTGGGCGCCAAATGTTCATGCCGAGATCCGATTGACCGGAATCTTGCCGTAGAACGTTGAACCAAGGGAGAACAGTGGGGGTTGTTTTAGATTATGACTTGACAGAATGTAATATTCCGGTCCTACGTATCCCAATGGGAATCAAAGCCAGACGTAGTTCTAGGTTCAACCCTTGGCCGCAGTGATCTCGATCTCTTAATTTTGTATCTGACAAATACCAACGAGCAAGGACTCTTCAATAGTCTCTTGGTCGAGCTAGTTTCTCTAATACGCTTAAGAGAGAGTCACCGGGTTTCAGTGAAAAGTGAGTTTCTCTCATAGGTTCTCCTCCTTTTATAATAGGATTCCTCTATCTTTTAGAGATCTGGATTTATCTCCTTTTATCTCTTTTGAGATGTGATTTTCTTAATTTAAGGGATATTATCTCTTTTAACCAGATAAGGTTATTTCAGATAATATCATGATGGATTTAAGGATGATATCAACATCCTATCCCTTAATTTAGGGGATATTATCTCTTTTAACCGGATACGGTTATTTCAGATAATATCAGGATTTAATTAAGGATATCAATATCCTATCCCTTAATTAGGTGATTTTAACTTATTATCCTTAACTTCCGGATTGGGTCGGGTATTCAAGCTCGGTGGTTGGGTTTCACTCTTCGGCCAGTACATTGTGCTTGCAAAAACAGAATGTATTCCTTATTGCCTTTTAGCCCGTGAAGGAGAAGTCACGGGTCTTCTCAAAGCTATTCAATGGATTCAAAGGTTGGACCTCTATGCAAATCATTTTATCTTTGAACTTGACTGTAAAGTGGTGGTTGATAACGTTCTCAAGCCTAAGAGTGATATCTCTAAGTTCGGTCATATCATTAGAGCATGCCATAATTTAATTAGTTCCTCTCCAAACTTTGATGTAAGTTTTGTTAGGAGGCAGGTAAATGGTGTAGTCCATATGTTAGCAAAGGCGACCTCATTTTTAGCTAGCTCCCAAGCCTACTATCATGTCTCGTGTATTTTCCAGTTAAGTATTAATGAAATGCATTGAGATCTTTCTTTCAATAAATATATATATATATATATATATATATATGTTTTTAAATTGGTCCATGTGGTACAATTAGTATTGGTGAATGGGTTCACAAATCAATTTGGTTAGAAATTATATATAAAAAAATCGAATCAATCGAAACTATTGGTTCGATTCGGCTTGGATCTACAATTTTTTTCTCAAGAAATTTGAATCAAACCAACTCATTCGAGTACTGATTGATGTAAATACGAACAAATTAAATCGGTTCGGTTTGGAATTTCGGATTCATCAAGTTGATCCAAATCAATGAACACCCTTATTGTTGATATTAGACGTAAAGATACGTTGTGCTTAGCTAGACTAGGTTTTGCCTAACTTAGCTCAAGTTTGTTTTTCAAAATGTCATATGGAGCCTAGATTTACTTATCATAAGTTCCTTTTGGTTTTGATCAGGCGTGTTTATGAAAGCATGAAAGTTTAATCTGACCCGAAATACAATTTAAATGCATACATTGTAAGAAGATCTTCACATAAACTAGGAAACTTATACTATTTAATTTTTTAACTAGGTATAACGTTAAAAATATTATTTCCTTCAAGTATAATGATCGTGCAATTTTGGCCCCTGAGTTTCCAATTGTGTCAATTGAGTCTTCCAGATATCACGATAGTGCAATTTTGGTCCACATGTATCACGATTATGCAATTCCGGTTCCTCGGATATCATGATTGTGCAAATTTTAATGCCAGTAGCCTACATGAAACTGATTTGTGATCGATCTTCAAATATGTTCTTTGTAGAGAAACATTGGACCCCTATACTCACGTGATGTGTGACACCCTCTACCCCACAGGCAATTATAAAAGCATTTAAATAAAAGACAAAAAATAAAATATGCATTTATTTCATAAAATAAAAACCAAGGTAAAAGGTACCACATTGTAACAATGTCTCAATGCAGAAAAATAGCATAAGTTTAACGTAACAAAACATAGCATAAAAGAAACCCAGCCTCGATGTCACATTACAGAGCTAGTGTAACCAAAAATCCGGAAACATCACGGATACACAACATAAATAAGAAAACTTGAAATCCTAAGCTAAGAGTAGCGGCTCTTCAAAGTCACTCCTCAACTAGCTGCTCACCATCCTCTGCATAACATAAGAGGGTACATGAAAAGCAACAACAAAGAACGGGGAGTAAGAAACATATATATGAATATAACAACACGGAAGCAGTTAGTAAGACGAGCATGCATCATATAACATATAGCATAACAAGCATCATAACATATAAACATGTCAACATCATTTATATTATTTCAATAGGTATGTTATCCGATGCAGCGCTACTCCACTAATCCATTATGCACTTGGATCCAATCTACCTCAGGAAGTCAACTTCGGAGTTACATATCCACATTGGCCAATGAGCACCAACGCCGGAATTCATCAAACCATGGGTGAACCCCTCGGATATTCGACGCACCTTACTCTCGGATGTGCCACCACGGTTGTAAATGATTCACTTGAATCGTCGCGGACGACCAGATCGCCTTACTCTCGGACGACCTCCCCTGTGTTGAACATCTCCCACTAACGTCTCTGATGCATGTATGCGTGAGGAACATCAACACGCAAACAACAAACACCACCTCCGCTTGGGCCACTAGGCTACCCAAGTTTTAACACGATCAACACCTCGACCACTTGGCTATCGAGGCCCCCTTGGCCACTAGGCTACCAAGGTTCAACGTTATCTTTTAATTAACACTCTGGCCAATAAGCATTACAGCTCAACACCTTGACCAATAAGCATCAAGGCTACCTTGGACACTTGGCTTCCAAGGTGCAACATTATCTTTACGCTTGCATTTAGTTATACTTGTTAAGTCTTCATTGAGTTAGCTAACTTGCCTTTACTATGTTTGGTGTCTTATTATCATCATTGGGAACATTTGGGGTGGGACACCCCTATTATGTTTCTGCGTTTCTGTTCTTGGCAGGTGAGCACGGGCGTGCTCACCCTCAGCATGGAAGTGCTGAACAAAGTTGAGCACGGTCGTGCTCGTAAAAGCATGATTGTACTCTTCTAGGAAGAAAGGGTTTAGGAACCCTTACTATGTTCCCTATGCATTCAAAGATCTAACCTATTAGCTTAGACTACACCATCAAGTTTCAATTTCAGTTTCATTATTCTTATTCAATTCCATGTCTTACACTTATTGGGGAATTAATCATTTAATCACAGCTTCGTTATAAAGTCCCTAAAACACTCAAGAATCAATCCTAGGGTCCTTAACTAAGCCTTTGAGCATTTACCTCACTCTTTACTTCGATTCGAGTCTTACGAGAAATTGGGAAACATCCCTTAATCATTATTAACGTTTTCAATGTCTTTTTAACATCTTCATCATTCGATTCACAACCTCAACCAAACACTCAAGTCATACATTCACGACAATAACATCATTACATTCATACAAGGCATAGTCATCAATAAACAGTTCACAATTCAATTACAATTAAACATCATTCATGGCATAAAACATCATTAATGGTTACAATACAATACAATAAGCATGCCAATAACAATCAATTACATATAGCAAGATAGAAGTTAACAAACAATAGGGTCATGGGTTAACCCTTCATCTTACACTACCCTCAATGCCTACATGTTCATACTATCCATCCTCCCTATACCTGGTATGAAGATATAAACCCCTTTTTGCTAAGCGTAAACGAAACTGGTGTCGTTCCCTCGAACAGCCCGACGAACCCCTCAAGCCTTGGTCAAACACAAACAATTAACCAATTAATCTCCAATTAACCTAAAGAGAAAAGGAGATTAATGAGGGAAGACTACGTTACCTTTTGATGACACTAGCACGTGACTTCTCTCCCCAAACTAGAGCAAGAACGCCAAGAACTTGGTTGAGTTCAAGGGAAGGGAAAGGGAAGAGGTTTCTGTCACACTAAGATTGCCCAAAGTGCCAAAACATGGTTTATACTCGTAACCCTCACACACTGACTTGCTTATATAGACTCATGCCTGAGCACGACCTTGCTCTATATTGAGCACGGTCGTGCTTAACTTAAGCACCGGGTGTACTTAAGTCAGCACGGGCTCGTGGCTCACTCAGTCACTGAAAACTCCTATGAGCTCGAGCGTGCTGGTACATGAGCACGGCCGTGCTCATGCACCAGAAAGGGATTTTATGCCTAAGAAATGCCACTTAGCCCCAAAAACATTCCTAAGGCAACCAAAGCATACATACAACACATAAAAACTTACTTAAGGGCTTTTATACGAGAAAAGGGATGTTACAATTCCACCCCCTTATAAAAATTTCGTCCTCGAAATTTCTACTCACCTCGAACGAAGAGGTGCGGGTACGCCTCCATCATCTTTCTCTCAAGCTCCCATGTAGTATTTTCCTCAGTAGCCCCACTCCAAACTACTTTAACCAAAGGGATCTCCTTGCCTCTTAACTGCTTCACCCTCCGATCCTCAGCTCGAAAGGGTTGTACCTCGAATGTCAAGTTCTCTTTTAACTGAATTGTGTTGGGTACTATCACATCGCTCGGATCATGAATGTATTTTCTACGTTGTGACACGTGAAAGACATTGTGAAGTTTGGACAGAAAAGGTGGTAACATGATTTGGTAACCAACTTCACCGACTCTTTTTAGAATTTGGTAAGGTCCAATGAATTTGGGAGTAAGTTTCTTCGCTTTCATCACTCTACCGACCCCAGTTGTTGGAGTATCTCGCAAGAATACATGATCACTCTCCTGGAATTCGAGAGCCTTCTTCCTCTTATCATGATAGCTTTTTTGCCTACTTTGTGCCACTCTCATATTTCCCTGGATCATCCTCACGTTTTCTATTGTTTCTTGCACTATCTCAGGTCCTAATACAACATTCTCACCGGGTTCATTCCAACACAAAGTTGTTCTACATCTCCTCCCATACAACGCTTCAAAGGGTGACATCCCGATACTGGAATGGAAACTGTAGGTGAACTCGATTAGGGGCAAAAACTTGTCCCAACTACCTGACTGCTCTGGCACACAAGCCCTCGACAAGACCTCTAAGGACTGGATGGTTCTCTTGGACTGACCATCAGTCTGTGGGTGGTAAGTTGAACTTAGCCTAAGCTTTGTTCCTAAAGCCTCATGCAAACTATTCCAAAACCTAGAGGTAAATCTAGGGTCTCTATCTGACACTATGCTAGAAGGTACACCATGTAGCCTAACTATCTCTTTGATGTACAACTTGGTCAACTTCTCTAAAAGATATTCCATATTCATAGGGATGAAATGGGCAGACCTAGTCAATCTATCCACAACAACCCATATAGCTTCATAACTAGCTGGAGTCCTAGGAAGTCCAGACACAAAATCCATAGAGATACTATCCCATTTCCATTATGGGATACTTACCTGTTGCATCTTACCTGATGGCTTTTGGTGTTCTATCTTAGCCTTTTGGCACACTAAGCACGCATAAACAAACTCAGTCACATCCTTTTTCATCCTAGGCCACCAAAATATACGCTTTAAGTCCTGATACATCTTAGTGGCAGCTGGGTGCATACTCAGTCCACTCATATGTCCTTCTTCAAGGATCAACTTCCTAAGCTCCAGAACATCTGGTATGCAAAATCTATTTTGAAATCTCAAGACTCAATCACTTCCTTCCTTAAAACTAAGGTCTCTACCTTGAGCAAGCAACTCTCTCTAGTCTAAGAGATACTTATCCATCCTTTGGCCTTCTCTAATATAATCCATCAAGTAGTTGGTAACCTTCAAGGTTCCAAGCCTAATACTTTTAGGGGTAACTTCCCAAGCTAAACTCAGGTCTCTAAACTCTTCTATCAGATCGAACTCCCTAACCATCAAAGTGGAGACATGCAAGGTTTTCCCACTTAAGGCATCTGACACTACGTTGACTTTTCCAAGATGATATGTTAGATCAAAATCGTAATCCTTAAGGAATTCCATCCATCTACGTTGCCTCATATTGAGCTCCTTCTGGTCAAACAAATATTTCAAACTCTTATGATCATTAAAAACCTCAAACTTAGCTCCATAAAGATAATGCCTCCAAATCTTTAAGGCAAACACCATAGCTCCTAATTCCAAATCATGGGTAGGGATTCACATGGGTTTTCAACTGTCTAGAAGCATAAGCCACGACCTTACCATTCTGCATCAACACACCACCTAAACCTTGCTTAGAAGCATCGCAGTAAACTACGAAAGGTTCATTAGGATCTGGAAAAACTAACATTGGTGTTGATGTCAACCTATCCTTTAAGGTTTGGAAACTTTCCTCACACCTAGAGTCCCACACTAAGAGTTATCCCTTCTTTGTGAGATGGGTCAAGGCTAAAGCTATCTTAGAAAAACCTTCTATGAACCTCCTATAGTACCCTGCTAATCCGAAGAAACTCCTAATCTCGGTCACTGACTTTGACGCTTCCCAGTGGAGCACCGTCTCTACCGTAGCCGGATCCACGGCTACCCACCTTTAGAGATGACGTGTCCTAAGAAACTCACCTCTTCGAACCAAAACTCGCACTTAGACAACTTAGCGTACAACTGCTTCTCCTTGTCTGTAAGACAACCCTCAAGTGCTCCTCATATTAATTCCTCCTTGGTCTTGGAGTACACTAAGTTGTCATCTATGAAAACCACCACAAACTTATCCAAGTAAGGGTGAAAGGTCTTGTTCATATAATCCATTAACACAGTAGGAGCATTAGTCACACCAAAGGGCATAACCAAATACTCATAATGATCATAACACGTCCTAAACACAGTCTTTGGGATGTCCCCAGACTTAACCCGAATCTGATGGTATCCTGACCTCAGATCTATCTTGGAGAAGACACAAACTCCTATCAACTGGTCCATAAGGTCATCAATCCTAGGAAGGTGATACCTATTCTTAATGGTCACTTGTTGAGTTGTCGAAAGTCGACACACAACCTCATACTGCCATCTTTCTTCTTCACCAACAACACCGGTGCTCCCCATGGGGACACGCTAGGCCTAATGAACTGTTTTTGAATCAGTTCCTCCAACTGTTTCTTCAACTCAGCTAGCTCTAGAGGAGACATCCTATAAGGTGCTATGGATATGGGTCCCGTTCTCGGCACTAAGTTTATGGTAAACTCAACATCTCTCTCAGGGGGCAGTTCATAAACATCCCCCGGAAACTCTCTCACTACCGGCACATTCCCAACATCAGGCTTGCTCTCTACTTCCAGGGAAGACATCATCATGTAAACTTGGGCCTCTTCTTTCATAGAAGCCTTAACTTGGTTGGCAGAGATAAATCTAGAATCCTTAGACCCCACAGGAGTTCCAAAAACTATGGTTTTATCAAAACAGTTTAGAAGGACATGATTGGAAGATAACCAATCCATGTCAAGAATAACATCAAGTTATCTTAAAGGTAAGCATACAAGATCAATAATAAAATTTCTAGCATCAACGGTAATAGGAATATTCTTGCATGCATGTGAAGTAAGAACATGTTTATTTGTGGGTGTGACAACAACTAAAGCACATTCAAGGAATGTCACAAGCAACTTAAGAATCTTAATCCATTCATGTGATATAAACGAGTGAGTCGTGCCCGAATAAAACAATTCAATTAAAGGTGTTTTATCAATGAGGCACATACCTTGGATCAAGTTCTCAGACTCGGAGGCCTCAGCTCCACTAAGAGTAAAGACTATTCCACTAGTCTTTAGTCGATTGACTTAGGGTTTTTGATTCTTGCTAGCGCTCTGTGGTTCTGACTTCATTCCTTCGCACTCTCGACTGATGTGGCCAGATTTTCCATACTTGAAGTAGATGACGTCAGTCTCCTTGCACTGAGATGTGAAGTGGTCCTGTGCGTCACACTTGCCGCACCGGACAAGCCTAGGAGCAGAAGAATCCCAACTCATAAACCTGCCTGAAGATGACTGTGGCTTATTGCCACCACGCTTGAAGTCCCGACCGACTGGAGCCAGACGTTGCTTCCCTTTGTCCTTATGAATTTTCTTAATGTTTCCTTGAGCATTTGAACTCTTGTAGCTGGACAATCTGGATTTGTAGGCATCCTTGAAGATCCTACACTTGTTCACCAAGACCGGAAAGATGCGGATCTCCTGATAACTGATGGCTTGCTTGATCTCTGAACGCAGGCCATCCTCAAACTTCAGGCACTTGGAGCAGTCGTCATTTACATATTGATACAGCGTGTAATAACGAGTCAGCTCCTCAAACTTCGCAGCATACTCTCCCACGGACATGGTTCCCTACTTAAAGCCAAGAACTCCATCTCTTTTTTGTCGCGGATGTCAGCTGGGAAGTACTTCTCCAAGAATCTTTCCTTGAAGACGTTCCTAGTAACCACTGTACCCTCAGCCTCCATAAGCTGGCGACAATTCTCCCACCAGTGCTCAGCTTTTTCCTTCAGCATGAAAGTCCCAAAGATGACTTTTTGAATGTCGTTGCATCCCATAACCCGGAAAATCTTCTCAGTCTCCCTCATCCACAAAAGAACTCCTTCAGGGTCATAAGCTCCGTTAAAGGAAGGCGGATTGTTCCATTGGAACTTATCGAGACCCTGAAACTCAGTTGGTCCTCCATTGTTGTTGTTATGGTTCTGTCCTATGGCATTGGCAAGCAGTGCCAACGCATCAGTGATAGCCTGGTCGTTCCTACCTCTTCCTGCCATTGGTTCCTGCACTTGTCCAAAACAACTATCAAATACAGAGGCCAAACAAGAATAACTATACCAAGCATCATTATCTATAGCAACTTATAGATAATTCAAACAAGAGCAACACAGAAGACTCATACCACTAAATGTGACACCCTCTACCCCGCATGTATTTATAAAGCATTTAAATAAAAGACATAAAATAAAAACATGCATTTATTTCATAAAATAAAAACCAAGGTAAAAGGCACCACATTGTAACAATGTCTCAACGCGGAAAAATAACATAAGTTTAAAGTAACAAAACATAGCATAAAAGAAACCCAACCCCGATGTCACATTACAGAGCTGGTGTATCCAAAAATCCAGAAACATCATGGATAAACAACATAACTAAGAAAATTGGAAATCCTAAGCTAAGAGTAGTGGCTATTCAGAGTCACTCCTCAACCGACTGCTCACCATCCTCTACATAACATAAAAGGGTACATGCAAAGCAACAACAAAGAACGGGGAGTAAGAAACATATATATGAACATAACGGCATGGAAGCAGTTAGTAAGACGTGCATGCATCTTATAACATATAGCATAACATGCATCATAACATAAAAACATGTCAACATCATTCATAATATTTCAATAAGTATGCTATGCAATGCAGCACTACTCCACTACTCCATTATGCACTTGGATCCAATCTACCTCAAGAAGTCAACTTCAGAGTTACATATCTACATTGGCCAATGAATACCAACGCCGGAATTCACCAAACCATGGGTGAACCCTCGGATAGCCGACGCACCTTACTCTTGGATGCACCACCAAGGTTGTACATGATTCACTTGAATCGTCGCGGACGGCCAGATTGCCTTACTCTCGGACGACCTCCCCTGTGTTGAACATCCCCCACTAACGTCTCTGATGCATGTATGCGTTAGGAACATCAACACACAAACAACAAACACCACCTCTGCTTGGGCCACTAGGCTACCCAAGTTTTAACACTATCAACACCTCGACCACTTGGCTATCGAGGCCCCCTTCGCCACTAGGCTACCAAGGTTCAGCGTTATCTTTTAATTAACACTCTGGCCAAAAAGCACCAGAGCTCAACACCTTGACCAATAAGCATCCAGGCTACCTTGGCCACTCGACTGCCAAGGTGCAACATTATCTTATCATTGGGAACATTTGGGGTGGGACACCCCTGTTCTGTTTTTGTGGTTCTGTTCTGGGCCGTGCTCACCCTTTACACGAACGTGTTGAACTTTAAGTTGAGCAGGGCGTGCTGCCTATTGAGCACGACCGTGCTCGTAAGAGCATGACAATACTCTTCTGGCAAGAAATGGTTTAGGAACCCTTACTATGTTCCATAGGCATTCAAAGATCAAACATATTGGCCTAGACTACACCATCAAGTTTCAGTTTCATTATTATTATTCAATTCCATGTCTTACACTTATTGTGGAATTAATCCTTTAAGCACAACTTTGTTATAAAGTCCCTAAAACACTCAAGAATCAATCATAGGGTCCCTAACTAAGCTTTTGAGCATTTACCTCCCTCTTTACTACGGTTCGAGTCTTACGAGAAATTAGGAAACATCCCTTAATCATTATTAACGTTTTCAATGTCTTTTTAACATATTCATCATTCGATTTACAACCTCCAGCAAACAGCCAAGTCATACATTCATGACAACAACATCATTACATTCATGCAAGGCATAATCATCAATAAACAGTTCACAATTCATTTAACAATTAAACATCATTCATGGCATAAAACATCATTAACGGTTACAATACAATACAATACAATATAATACAATAAGCTTGCCAATTACAATCAATTAAATATAGCAAGATAGTAATTAACAAACAATAGGGTCATGGGTTAACCCTTCATCTTACGGTACCCCCAATGCCTATATGTTCATACTATCCCTTCTCCCCATACCTGGTATGAAGATCTAAGCCCTTTTTTGCTAAGCGTAAACGAAACTGTTATCGTTCCCTCGAACAGCTCGAAGAACTCGTCAATCCTTGGCCAAACATAAACAATTAACCAATTAATATCCAATTAACCTAAAGAGAAAAGGAGATTAATGAGGGAAGACTACGTTACCTTTTGATGATACTAGCACGTGACCAATCTCCCCTAACTAGATCAAGAACACCAAGAACTTGGTTAGGTTCAAGGGAAGGGAAAGGGAAGAGGTTTCTGTCACACCAGGATTGCCCAAAGTGCCAAAACAGGGTTTACATTCGTAACCCTCGCACAATGACTTGCTTATATAGACTCAGACATGAGCACGACTGTGCTCCCTATTGAGCACGGTCGTGCTTAACTTAAGCACGAGGTGTACTTAAGTCGGCGTGAGCTCGTAGAAAGAGCCTCACGAGTGCTCATTTCGGACACGACCGTGCTCATGCACCAGACAAGGATTTTAAGCTTAAGAAATCCCACTCAGCCCCAAAAACATTCCTAAGGCAACCAAAGCATACATTCAACACATAAAAACATACTTAAGGGCTTTTAAATGAAAAACGGGGTGCTACATGATGTACACATGACCATTAAAGTATGTGAGGTGTCAATAATGCCACATACGAATGGCATTTAAGTTGCTCAGCTGGCTTTACTAAATGCCAAATCAGTCTTACGTGTGCCATGTAGGTTATTGACGTTAAAAATTGCACGATCAGCCAACGAATGTTGGTCCAGTTAGTAAGGATACGACTCATAACTCAAAAGATCGTGAGTTTGAATCCCACTACCGATGTGAGGACCTCGTTGGTGGGTAATCTGTAAGTACCTCTGTAAACGCTCTTTGAGCCATGAGTCATGTTCTGGCCCTGATGAGCCCCCGGGACCCAACTCATCTAAACTTTTTTGTACAAACAAAAAAATTGCACAATCGTTATACCATGAGGACCAAAATTGCACAATCATGATATTTGATGGTTTTTTCCTTAAAAAAATAAAGTCTTAATTGGCATAATTAAATATATCTTTCCAAAAAGTTAAGTATAAGGTGTTGAAGGGAGGTTAAGCCATAGCCCTCAATGAGCCGCATAGCGTACTCTAACCTCATCGAGACTAATCTTACTAGTCATGAAGTGTGTAGAATAAACCTTTTTTTTTACATCACAATAAACCTTGAGAATTTTAATACTTTCATATGACAACATTGGCTAAAATAATAGTGTTTACAATTTGAAAGACTATTCTAAAGAATTACCAAAATGTCAATTTATTTTCATTATATTTCTTTTTTTAAATATTTGTAATATTATTTTTACTACATTTTTACTAAATTTTTAAAATAGCAGGAAAAAAAGAGACACGATGACATTTTTTAAACATTTTCTTAAACCAAACACCTAACTTTTTAAAAATTAATTTTTGATAAAATAAAACTTATCGTAATACGTTCAACATACTCGTATAAGATATTGGTAGTTACCATGCAGAGCATTTCTTGAAAATTGTGAAGTAGTATCAACCTGATTATTGAAATTATCAAAATTCCAAAAGCATCATTAAATTATAATTTAGTATTAATTTGATCCCTGTTGGTTGTAAAAATGTGTGCAAGTATACACAGTCAAACAAGTAATAATGTATGAATAAAGATCGTTGCCACGAGGATTTAAATGAATTGAATATAAATTCTAGTTTTAACATTTTCTACTTAGCTTAATAAAAATAAAGAGTAATTTTAAGCATGAAAAGTAAATGGAGTAATTGAGTTTCAGTACAGTGATTATAAAGTGCATGATAGTAATAAGAGCAATAAATGAGGGTTTTAAAATAGAGAGGGAAATTGCTAAGATTCTAATCCTTTGCAATCTTAACTTCAGGATAATTTATGCTTCAGGATGCTACAACATTGAGTCCAGGAAATGAAATTTGCTTTCCAGCAGTAAGAACTGAGTTCATTAAAAGCTTCTTATTCCTAAGTTCAAATTAATTTCCCTCAGTTGCCACATAAGCACGTTCAGCTAAGACTTGAAGGTTATTCCTAACTCATTCAACACAATTAATTTTCCAATTAATTATTCTATCTTTATCTTCTAGTCAAGTCCACTAACTTGATTTTTCCAAAATTAGTTAGCTAATCCTTCAGATTAGTTGATCAGTCTAAACCGAAATTAAACATTCAAACAAAAAAGAAGAAAATGAATGACATCCATTGCATTGAATTAGCCATCAGTGTTAATTAAAAAATCATAGAATCCTAACTAAGAGAATTTAGCTTATAATGAGCTTGAAGAAAAAAATAGACATCAAAGAAATACTAAGCATGAAATGTAAAGAATTTATAGAGGACAAAGGTGAGCTGACGGCTGCTATGCACAATACCGGGCTGACCTAAAAGCAAGGCTTACACACTATTTGTACTAGCTCCCCCAAAATAGGGTTACATTCTCTCTCATGCCTTACTTTTTGGGTTTTACAAAAATTCAAATAATAAAATAATGATTGACCCAATTCCCAAGTACACATAGCTACTGCATTGTATTCTCTCTCTTCCTTTTTGCACAGTGCAGCGGACATTTTGTCCTCTAGTGGGATATTGGCTGAGCTGGAAATGTTTTTGTCTTGTAGTGAATTGCTCCCCAGAAGTTGCAGCATTCCATAACATTCCAGAGCAACTCCTTTAATAATTTCACCTCTAAAACCTGCTCAAAACTCAAATAACCTTCAGCAATAACAATTCAATATTCATAGCTTTTTGAGC
This sequence comes from Sophora flavescens, assembly GCA_030762895.1. Classification (NCBI taxonomy): domain Eukaryota; kingdom Viridiplantae; phylum Streptophyta; class Magnoliopsida; order Fabales; family Fabaceae; genus Sophora; species Sophora flavescens. The sequence goes on from CM061062.1 coordinate 146,646,510, forward strand.
ATTTTAACAGATCAATCAACACAGCTATTTACTAAACCGATCAAAACTTGAATTTCTTTTCCAAAAAATGATCAAACAAGAACAATGATTAAGCTAAAATGATAGTAATAACTGTTATTTCTAAGAGTTATCAGTCCCTTATTTTACTTATGTTACAATTTCGATAATTTCAGGAACTAGGTTAATACTACTTTACAATTTCATGGACCAAATAGGATGTTTACTCTTATTAAAATGTAAGATTAAGTACACTAACCGGAGATTCGGTTCAAATCCATGTAAACCTCATCCCCATTATGTTAAAAAAATAAATTTGGTGACAATCTTTTACGGAGAAAATGTTCAGTATCTTCATAATTTTTAAGAAGTATTTACAAAAATGTGGTTGACTATAATAAAAAAAAAGGCAAAATAGGTAGATTAGTCCTATACGTTTTTTTATTTTTCACATCGGTCCTATAAGTTTTATTTCTCTTCAAATTGATCTTACACGTTACATTACATTTCCAGTTAGTCATTTTCGTTCTTCTTGTCAATTTGGACCTTACGGGGTCAGATCAAAAGTCACGTGTCAAACAAACTTGATAGCCACATCAAGTCAAAACTGACGGTGTTAGGTTGAAATTGACGGAAATGACTAATGTGGAAACATAACGTAACATGTAGGACCAATTTGAAAAAATAAAATAAAATAGAACTTAATATAGGACGGATGTGAATAAGTAAAAAAAAACGTGTATAGGATCAATCTACATATAGATCACACATAACACCTACATGACAGGTTGATCATTCCATCAATTTTTTTTCCCGAGAATTAGCAATAGATTTCATTAAAATTATCTAGCTATAGCATCATAGCGACTGCTCTCTCCACCTTCTAGAAAGGGTTGAAAAACAAACACTCAATCATGTGCTCCAAGCTGGAGAGCAAGAATAACACCTTACATCACAGTTCATTTCCATAAGACAAAAATAAAATCCCTCAGGTTGACCCCACTTACTGCCTTTCACAAATAGCATATTGGGATTTCATGCTCCTAAGGCAGAAAACAATGGCACCCCCTCTTACATTATATTACATGCACCTATTTATATTCACAGTGCTTCAAAACAAAGGAAACACCAATTTCTCTACCAGTTAACAACTACAAAGCAAAAACAAAAATACACCACTAGCACTTATAGCCAAAACAATTGTTGTAGCTCTAAAAATATTCTTATCAGTACCTGCCTTATTCATAAAAAGATCCTCTAATGCATAAAATTTTGTTATAGCCATGAAAATATTAGTACTCCTTCTTTGACAGCATCTAGACATCATCAAAATCAAACGTAGCACCAGAACCTGATACAATGCATAGCTCCATTTCCTGAAAAGCATCAGCTGCCCCTTGAATTTGCAATACACAATCCTTTCCATTTAGTAATATCTATATTCTGGGACCTCCCTCTCCCTTACATCCACAAAATCCATCTTCCTTCCATTTGTGCACCTTCTTTTGCCAAAGAGTCGGCAATATCATTTGCCTCTCTACTTTTATGATCAAAGGTAACTTTTAAGATTCTCAAAATGTTTAAAAGTATGTTGCTAAAGAATCTCAGGTTCCACGGACAAGCTTCTCTTCTTTTTACCCAAGTTAATGCATTTTTTGAATCTGATTCTATGATTATTTCTTTTCCCACTAACCAATTCTTATCTAGAGATATATCTAATGCAAACACAATAGCCATGAATTCAGCTTCATTGAAATCCCTTATTCCAACTAAAGTAGCAAATTTGGCTCTAATTGTTCCATAATCATCCCTTAGAACACCAATTATCCCTGCTTCCCCTGGTTTACCCCTAGAAGAGCCATCTACATTCCATTTTAGTTTGTTTGACGGGGGAGGACACCATCTAATCAAAGGCCTTTGCATTCTAGATTACTTCCAAAGTCTTACACAATCTAGTTTTGAAACTACATCTCCTGGGTTAAAAGGGTTGTTTTTTCCCCAACCTTTTACCCAATACCCTAGCCTCAATTTGATAAGAAAGAGCATGTTTTCCCAATCCGGCTGTATCCTTTTCAAAGACTATTCGTTTCCTTTGGTACCATATTGACCAAATTACTACATAAAAAAGGGAAATCCAAAGTTTTCTTTGGAAATTCCCTCTAAAAGCTTCCTTCCAGCACTCAAATCAATTAGCATGAGTTTTGGCTATAGGCATTTGTAATCCCCTCCAAACCAAGCAATCTGACCAAATTCTTCAAGTAAAAGGACAATGCAGGAACAAATGTATCACTGTTTCCTCCTCACTTTCGCAAAAAGGACAAAGAACATCACTAGCTTGTATTAAATTGAGTCTCTTTAGCCTTTCCCTTGTATTAATTTTCTGCTGTACAACAAACCACACTAGTAATTCTGCAGTTGGAGGAGCTACCCCAAGCCAAATATTATTTACATCTTCTATTGCACCATTTACATCCCATATGGCCTTTGAGAAGGATATAGTGAAGTTGCCATCATGTTCATAGCTCCACCATGGTCTATCATGCATTTCTCTTGCTAAGCTCACCTCCTTTAAATCATTTAATAACTCCTTACTTGTTCATTCTGCCATTGGAAAAGATTCCTTCTCCAAGTTAAGTTCCATTGCCATTGAAAACCATCCCAAACACCCATATTTGCTATTTTCCCTCTTTTTGCATAGATAACAAGAACAACCTTGGAAATCTGATTTTTAAGCACATGCCTCCTACCCATTTATCTTCCAAAAACCTTAGATTCTTACCATCCCCTGCTCTCATCCAAATTCCTTTTTGAATAACCTGCTCAAAATTCCTTCCCCATTTATAAATTGAAGTAATAGAATCCCACGCACCTCCTAATCTTCTTCTATTTTCCTGATTAACAAGAGGTTTATCTGGATGAAGATTATGTATAGAACACACGATTCTCTTCCAAAGGGAGTCTCCCTCCTTTGAGAACCTCCACCACCACTTAAAGAGGAGTGCAACATTCTTTATAATCAGGTCATCTACTCCTAAACGTCTAAATCTTTTTGGTCTTTGAATTATTTCCAAGTTGATTGGAGGTAGGCCATTTCTGTTTTCAGTTCCAGACCAAAATAAATTTCTCTACAACTTGATAATCTATCTCACAACAGATTTTGGGACTTTGAAGAGGCTCATATATAAAGGGTCGGACTATTGAGCACCAATTTTATGAGAACCAGCCTCCCCGCCCTTGAAAGCACTTTTGATTTCCAAGTAGCTAGCTTCTTTCTAACCTTTTCAATGACTGGACTCCAGGTAGATGCCTTATTTGAATTAGCTGCAAGAGGAATTCTCAAGTAGGTTATGGGAAGGTCTATCAGTTTACAGCCCAATTTTGCAGCCATTTGTTCTCCCCATAGTTTACTTCTTCCCCAAGGCAACGAGACCCGATTTTGAAAAATTGATTCTTAGGCCTGAAAGGACTTGAAAAGAATCCATCACTCTTCTTATGTTTGTTAAAATCTTTCTCTTTGTTGGGCAAAATATCAATGTGTCATCCGTGAATTAAAGATGAAACACAATGACATTCCTATTTGCAACACTTATGCCCTTAATTATCTCATTTTCAGTAACAGCCCTCATCATTTGGTTAAAAGCTTTCGTGGCTAGGACAAAAAGGAAAGGTGACAACGGATCACCTTACCTTAAGCCTCTCTCCATTTTAAAAGGGGCAGATGGAGAACCATTCACCGAAATTGACATTGTCACTATGTATGTATTTTTTTGGCTTGGGTGCATGTGTCCATTCTCATGTCTCTGTCGGCGTTTTCACTTTTTATAGCCATGAAAAACTGCACCCATGTGTTGCGGGTGGCAGAGGAATGGATTGGATGAATTTTGGTATTTTGGTATGGATTATAATGGATGGATAAAAATAATCAACTAGTTCATTTATGATCCATTAAAAATGTATTAAAACATTCAACTCATCCATGACTCATTTAATAAAAAATCATATAATCCATTCATTAATAATTTTTTGCGGATAGATATTTTTTTTTTCAAATTAACGACAACGACGGTTCGATAGTCCATCGGTCAATTGGTTGGTCGGGCGGGTGATCGTCGATTGGTCGATTGACTGTCGCCTAATCAAATGAGTGGTTAGTCGTGGGTGATTGGTCGGGTAATTGTTCGTCGTCGATCAGTGGGGCTGCCGTTTGTTGATTGATCGGTTGGCTAGTCAGGTGAGCTATCGTCGATTGGTCAGTTGTCATATGCGGTCAGGCGATCAATCATGTGGCTGTCGGGCGGGCGATTCTTGGATGGTTAGTTGGTCTCGCGATCGGTGGATGATTGATTTTTCGGGTAGTCGTCGGTCTATCAAGAGATTTAGGGTTGGGGAAAGTTTAGGGTTTAGGTTACGATAGTTGGACATGTGATCAAAAAGTCAATCTAATGGCCTATTAGTTTAGGGTCTAGGGTTCGACAGTTAGTCGATCTGATGACTGGTGGCTTAGGGTTTATGGTACGATGATCAAATGGTCAGGTGATTGGTTAGTCGGTGGTCGTTCGGGCAGTCGGTTTAGGGTCTGGCGGTTTAGGATTTAGGAATCGCCGGCCGGTTGGTTAGCTGGTTTGGTGGTTTAGGGTTTTGCGGTCGATCGGTTCGATTGGGGTTCATCCAATAAGTTAAGGAAAAAAACTAAATGGATAATAAATAATCCAATTTTAATTTGATTGATCCAATGAATTGTAAAGAAAAATAAAAGTGGATCATTAACCATCCATTAGTAAATTTGGATGGATCGTTAACCATTCATTTGACTTTCTTTTTATAAACGGATGGATTGGATTGGATTTACATGTGGATTGTAGGTGTAAAAATGGAAAATAAGTAGTACATATTTATACATTCCCTGTATATACATAATACTTTCATAAATCCTTTTTCAAGAGATAAGAGTCACGAAAAGACAGAAATACCAAAAAGGCGTAAAATTTCAATGCCCATAAAATAACTTGACCAAGAAAATATAAATAGCCTTGGAGACGCAGCTCCATAAAATTAAACATATACATAAAGACTTATCAAGCTGGCCTATACTTAAACAACGACAAAGTGTCATCATTGAACAACAATAACAAAGGACGGTACATCGTCACATTGGGGTTGAGTTCTTACATCTACCATACACTGATATCTGGAAATGCATACAAATTAAATGATCGGTCCGTCTCACTATCCAGTGCTGTCTTGGTTGGTGAAGCATATAACACCCCCCTTGGGATTACCTCCTAATCACATGTAGAAATAAATTAAAAAGGAAAGTTAGTTGGTTGTTTTCGGAAAATAACTTCTGATATTTTTCATAAGTCAGAAAATAGGGGCAAATTTTTTCTTTTTCTTTGGAGTACTTAAAAAAAAATAGTACACACAATACAAAGGTACAAACTATATTGCACTTACCAACATACATAGACAGATTTTATTCAAAAACGAACTCTTCTATAATATACAGATTTCTTTTGAAAATACTACATCATTCACAGCCGAATTTCAAAAAGTTTTTAAACCACATAAACTAACTTTCTCAAAATACATAACCCAAAGGAAGATCCTAAGCTGGTTGTTCTAAAAGGCAACTACTGGAAAGAACTCCATAGTTCTTACCATAAAATTTTCACCAACCTTTTCAAGGATCGGGAGTAATATCCCTAAGTGAGGTTAGAAACTTCTCGGCACCACTTGCCCTCGTGCCACAGCAAAGGACCAGGAAACCTGATATATTGTAAGGGTGGGATACCAATATATGGATGAATTACGACGACTACATGCCCAAACACAGAGCAGCAGATGCAGACAAATATACATATTCAACATATAAATTCTCACAAATAGTCATATAAATCAAAGTCATCATCGTTTTTGAAAACATGGCACTTCTATATTTCATCATTCTATCCTAGTCTCCGGAGACCCCAACTCCATGCAGTTTTTGAAAAACAGTGAGCTGATCAAGCTCAATTGCCATAAAGGCACTCCGTCTCGAATACCTCGTGCACCAAGATATCTGGAATAACATCATCTCGAATATCTCGTTTATCAAGATATCCGGAATAGCACCATCTCGAATACCTCGTTTATCAAGATATCCGGAATAACCGGCATGTCTGCCAAAAACAATGCATGTAAAACCTTTTATTTTCATTGCTTTTCTTTGCGCTTCATTCTTTCCTTGTCAAGGCTCAAGGCTTAGGACCACCCGTGAATTTTAAGTGTCTTAAAACTTTTCTTATCTACACAAGACGTTAAAGTCCGAGTGTCCAATCACAATAGTCCTAGACTCGTGCACTAGTCTAGAACTTTGTGGTTGTAGAAAAACAATCTTTACCCTTTTTACTCCAATTTCCATGTTTATCACAACGTTTTTAGGACACACAGTCCACAACAACGTATATAGGACACACAGTCCATATCAACGTTCATAGGACATACAGTCCAAGACAACGTGTATAGGACACACAGCCCACAACAGCATATATGGGACACAAAGCCCACAGCATCATATATAGGACACACCTTCCACAGTGTTGTGGTATGGATCATGGATCCACGTGTTATAACTCTAGTATCCCGATGTCTCGGTTACGAGGTTCACTTTTCAATGTTATTTTTCGTTCAGTGAAAAACAAATACAAAACCGAAACTTTCCGTAACTTATCCAAGTTATCGGACATTTTCTTTTTGACTGAAAATATTTTTAAATAAAAACTTTTCTTTTGAAATTCTTTTTGTTTAAAACTTTAAGTTTTGAAAAATCCATTTCTATTTTTCATAAAAACCCTTTTTTAAAAAGGTTTTTTTCTTTTTCCTAAAAACATTTGAAATTTTTGTAAATAAATTCTTTTCAAGTCCCAAAATAAACTTTTGTTTTCGTTAAAACATTCTCAAAGAAGTTGATTTCTTTTTCTTTTTGCATAAAATCACTTAAATTTTCAATTGAATTTTTCTTTATAAAAATTGTTTTTATCATCTAAAATTTTCACCAATTATTAAAATTACACAACTTCCCCTTATTATCAAAACCTTGTTAAAAGAAATTCTTGTGATTTTCTTTGTAAATATTTTCTTAAAGATTTTATCTTCATTATTTGAGATCTAACCAATGGTTACGCTTCCCTGCAACAACTTTAACACATATACAACAACTTCGACATATATAAGTAACATGCATATTTTCATAAATCATCAACTCATCTACAACAACTTCAACACTTTTAAGCAACATGCATAGTTTCATAAACCATCAATACATCACGAACTCAAAATCCAACCAAAACAGCCACAACAATAACATCAATCAAACACATCAAAATAAACATAAAAGGCATATAGTCATCATAACATAATTATACCTTAGGTTTTCTCCCCTTACCTGATTCAATGGGTAGAAAAAGTCTTTGTTTCCGTGTTGCCCCGAGCGAACTTCCACTGTGCACAACGTGCCGCAAGTCTAAGAATTAAGCGAGTGACTTAGATTAAAACAACAAGGTCGTCTTTTCTTTCTGAGTATATGCTTTGGCGTCCGATAAATTCTTGGATTATATTTTGTCCGAAACTTACTTTTATATATATATATATATATATATATATATATATATATATATATATATACACACTTTAATCCCTTATTTCTATATCGTTACTTTAACACTTGTTTATAGTCCATATTTACTAAAAATCTTTACTTGACCATGTTAAAAGATATTATCTTCAAAATCATATTTTTCATTCAAAATTATGATAAACTCTTTTATAAAAGGATTTTCTGAACAGCATTGTATTTAAATTGTGAATGACCACTCAAATGACCTATAAAATTTATAAAATTTTAATTGAAGGTACCCAACTCACATATAAACCTTCACCAACATGTAACTTTATGAAATTGTTGCTCTTTATACACACATGTAAAAATCTCAAATCTTCAACCAAACTTTAGATATACTTTATTATTATCCCAGAAAATTTTATAAAAGTTTTTTACCTTCAGAATTATATTTAAAATCACCATGCAACCAACTATGTTCATATTTTCGCAAACAGAATTTGGTTCTACTTTGACAGGTATTTTGACCTAGTAAATCGTATCCAATACTTACGTATTATATATCAAATTAAAGCCCCAAAAATCTTATTTACAAATATGTATTTAGTTTGTATATATATACTTTTTATATAAAAAGTAATGGGCTTATGAATCAATGTATATCATGCTGTCAGAATCACATTTTACCCAGGTTTATGACACCAAGTTATTTTCTTCACTCTTGCATCATCCACAAGCCATAAAACCAACATGCAAGGGTCCTAGACCCCCCAAAACATACATGAAAACATATATCAACCAAAAACAGCAACTATTATTATCAAATAATAGTTTAAATAAAGAGTTTAGAGAGGATCTCCCCACTACCTCTTGAAGATCCTAAATCATCATGATTCCAAACTTGTAAAAGCTGTAAGCTTTTTCCTTTGAGCACCAAAATGAGTCCTCTAGGTTGGATATAAAAGTTAGAGATGGATTCATCCACATAAATGAAGGAAAACTCAAAAGAATAGACATGCATGTGGTTGGAATGTAAAGAAATGAACCCTAAATATTAAGTCCTTACCATTGCTCTAGAGATTAGAAGTTCTTGAGATGTAGATGATTAAAAGAAACCTCCTTGCTCTTAGGGGTGTGGTTCGGTCAAGAGAGGAACATGGTGATAGAAAATTTTGTTGATGATTCAAAGTAAAGATTATGGCTTAATTAGATGAGTAAGTTTCTTTTTATATGAGGTTTGATGGTAGAAAGTGGTGGCTAGTGGTGGTGGTGTGGTGGCCGAATAGGGAGGAGAGGTTGTGTAGCTTGGAGTGTTTGAGAGAGATGAAAGGGTAGGAGAGAGAGAGGGAGGAGAAAGTGAGTGAGTAAAAATGAGAGAAGAAAATGAAGGGTGGTATTTATAGAGAGTTGGGGGGGGGGGGGGGGGGGGGTGGGGGGGAGAGAAAAGAGGGATTTTAAAGTTTTGTTAAATTAATATTTAGTTTAATCTAAAATAGTAGTTTACTTGTAAAGAGAAGAAAATGATGGTTTGTAATAAATAAAAAAAATATTCATATCAAATCTAGTCTCTACAAGTATTCATCAAATCCATTTTAAATAGATTTTGTTCCTTTTTGGTTTCATCGATTTCTCGACTTTGAAAACCAATCGAATTTTCCTTCGTAAATTTTTCTACCCGAAAAATTTATATTGAAACATTTATAGAAGAAAATTTCTAAAATCATGGAAATGGTTATAATTGAGTTAGGAATATTAAATTTTTTTTGACGAGTCGAAATTCATTTTGAGGGTCAGTAAAGTTTTCTTGACAGTGAGAATGCGAACCGCTTTCATTTGAAATTTCCACTGGAAATTTAATAGTAGCTTCCCACTATAAAATAAATTATGAAAGTAATTTGGGTTTATTAAAATAATTTCTCAACTTAAAATTTAAATACAGTAACATGCACATACATACATAAGCATAGTTTATAGACAGGCAAAAAAATCGGGATGTTACATTACTATCCCACTAAATAAAATTTCGTCCCCAAAATTTCGTGACTTCGATCTATACATGATCTTGTATCTCAAGATCCTACATTGTATCTCCCACATTTAATTCTTCCTCATGTGACAATCGTAACTTAATAACGAAGTTCACACTTATCTTTCGTTCTACTTATCCTCGACATAAAATTGCTTATCCTCAACTCTTACACCCTGTACTTAATAGATTTATCTTAATCTCTCACACATAAAGATATAATTTAAAACCAAATCTCCTCTTCCTCAATACTAATCCGTTAGGAAAAATTTCCCTCCGACCTCCTTAATTATTACCATTAACTCCAAGATTTAGACTAAGATTCCCACTTTTCTTATAGAACACACATCAGTTCCTATTCAAAATTCTATGTTGTATTTTCAGTCACTTCATTCCTCATAATCCATCTCTATGTCGTTCTCCTTCATCCTCGAAATTTCCTACCATCAGATTATATCTGCTATTCAAGACTTTGAATCTTAGTTCCTCCCATATGAAGGACAAAATCAAAACTTAATCACTTATATCCCCAATTTCTAGTCCATTAGAAAAACTGTCTTCCACACATCTAACTCCTATAGTCATTATCAAGATAAAACTAATATTACCCCAACATACATCAACTTACTACTCAAGGTATACATCTGTAATCTTACTGAACTAAATCTACTTTTCTAGATTCTATCAAATAATCAAAAAATCATAATACTTCCTAAGAAAACTGAAATAAAAAAGGGACCTCGTTGGGTAGGACTTTCTAATTCTTCAACTTTGAACTCTTTCAGAAAATTAGTTTCTTTTGAATATATCCTACTACTCCAAACTATATCGTAATCATACATTTTAATCATAAAGAACATGATTACACTCCTTCATGAAACTATAACCAAAAAGGAATTACCTTAGTTTGAAATCATCTACAACCATAAATCTTGAACTTCTCTAACAACTTAATTTTATTCAAGAACTCCTCTTTACTGCTCCTGTTCAGCTTAGGGAAAATACTATAGACACTGCTCCATAAATCTTGAAACTCATAAAATCTATCTTAACCATGTACATTGATCATTTCCCTAGATTCCTTTAACAGTATTCTCCATTGATCAACATTTGAGGTATAATAATTACCTCACTTGCTATTATTAATCTTAAAGATTCACATCTTACTAGCCATAACTATACCTCAACAAAACTTTCATCACTTCTTGTCCATCCAACTAAAAAGATGATCGTGGCCAAATACTACCCTTACTCCCAAACCAACTTCCTAAAGGTCCTATTATTTCTATTGCTCGTCCACTAGAGTCGAGAGTGGTTCGCTGAAATCAATCTCAGCTCGGCCCTCAACATTTAGAGTGGATTTTTCCTGAAAACATTGGTAAACTTTGGCTCCTCACTTTGAAACGAAATTTGAAGGTATTCCATGGAGTCTGGTCAGTCCTCTGATACCCATGTCGGTTAGTTTGTTCACTACATAGTGGAGTTTGACGGTAAGAAGGATGTTAACTTCGTCAGCTTGTCCATGGTCACTCGAAACAAAACGAATCTCTTAGCGGTCCTTCGGTAAACTCATAACAAAATCCATCGCAACACTAACTTCTTGCCAAGGAATGTTTCAAATGTCAAGTTATCTCTCTTTCACTGTACTCGACTAACTCTGGCATCCCGATATAAATCAGATACCCACCCTCATGACTAGTGAGATAGGTTACATATCAATGACACTTGGAAGGATACGTAGGGTAAAGTTGATCAAAGATGACAAATCCTTTCGAACCATAATAAGGCATGGTCTTGTAGATTTCAGAAAGAAATTTTCAAGAAAAGAAGTTTCTTGATTTTAACTTTCTCAAAATCTTAATGAAGAATTTCATCTTTGAAAGATACAGGAACATCCAGTATGGAAAAAGATTCTTCAATTAGGTTCGTGAATGTAAAAATGCATGACCAATACACATTTACAAACATGAATCTAATAAAGTTGCTCCTTCCACTAGAATTTCCTTGGATAGTTTTTAACTCTAAGAGTATTCAACGTACTACAAGACATTCGCCAAAGGATGATTTCAAAGGGAATTAGTTCGACAAAATTGGACTGAGTTACATTTACCAAAAGTAAAAGTGACTAGCATGAGTTTCATTAAGAAGCTTTTGTTACCAAGAAATCATTTGGGTTATAACTCAAGAAATAGTTATAACCAGTTTAGGAGTCTTGATAGATTTTAAATCAACCCCGAAAATTTTGTCTGACACACAAACTTGATTCACTACGATTGTCAGACACAATCATAGGGACTCGAGGAACAATTTTCAACTGACACACTTCTTAAAGAATCAAATAGTACAGTGAAGAGTTTTCTTAAAAATGAAACACTTATTCTAAAAGCAAAGATTCGGATTGGCTTGACTCGACTTCATACAAACATGAAGGTCTTTCTGAACATGCTTAACCCGGTTTGTTGCCGCCTTCCGCATTCTTCTCTGAACTGCATACGATAACCGATGACTTAGCCCGTCTCTCAGTCATGCGAAGAGTTGGCCTTTCCTCATAAGGTGAGTCAACGGCACCAAAATCTTAGATAGTTCCTCGATGCACCTTTGATAATAGACTGTTAGCCTAACAACTACGGACTTTTGTCACAGTCTGTGGTCACTTTCATAAAATTGATGCTTCATCCTTATGAGCAACACTGACGCTCCCTTGGGGACACACTTGGTCCCCAAACTGTTTTGACACCAATCTCCCCTTTAAGTCAAGTCATCTAACTCGACTAACTTTGGAGTCGATATCCTACACAAAGCGATAGAGATCCAATTGCATCTAGGAACTAGATCAATCGAAAACTCAATATCCTTCGCAGGGACAAACCTGGAACATTCTCAGGGAATACTCCTGGAAAATCTTCCACAACGGGTACTTCATTCAAATGTCTGACACCATCCCGAAAGGATGAACAAACGTGTCAACATGAATCAACGTACCATTTACTAATCATGAGTCCCCGTAAGGTCTCAGCCAATGCAGAACCCATCAAAACCCACCTACTGGGGTGTCAGCACACATTGTTTCGACAAGTAAACAATTCAAACAATAACCAAACAGAGATCACACAACAAAAACATAATGGACATATTCCCCAAGTTCCCGAAAGACTCGACCAACTCTGATACCACCAATGTAACACCCCCCGATACCAATATATGGATGAATTACGATGACTACATGCCCAAACACAGAGCAGCTCTGCAGACAAATATACATAGTCAACATATAAATTCTCACAAATTGTCATATAAATCAAAGTAATCGTCATTTTTGAAAACATAGCACTTCTATATTTCATCATTCTATCCTAGTCTTCGGAGACCCCAACTCCATGCAGTTTTTGAAAAACGGTGATCTGATCAGGCTCAATTGCCACAAAGGCACACCGTATCGAATACCTCGTGCACCAAGATATCCGGAATAACACCGTCTCGAATACCTCGTTTATCAAGATATCCGGAATAACTGGCACGTTTGCCAAAAACAATGCATGTAAAACCTTTTATTTTCATGACTTTTCTTTGTGCTTCATTCTTTCCATGTCGAGGCTCAAGGCTCACGACCACCCGTGAATTTTAAGTGTCTTAAAACTTTTCTTATCGACACACGACGTTAAAGTCCGAGTGTCCAATCACAACAGTCCTAAACTCGTGCACTAGTCTAGAACTTTGTAGTAGTAGAAAAACAGTCATTACCCTTTTTACTCCAATTTCCATGGTTAGCACAATGTTTTCAGGACACACAGTCCACAACAACGTATATAGGACACACAGTCCACATCAACGTTCATAGGACACACAGTCCAAGACAACATGTATAGGACATAGAATCCACAACAACATATATGGGACACACAGTCCACATCATCATATATAGGACACACCATCCACAACGTTGTGATACGGATCGTGGATCTACGTGTTATAACTCTAGTATCCCGACGTCTCGGTTACTAGGTTCACTTTTCATTGTTATTTTTCGTTCAGTGAAAAACAAATACTACCGAAACTTTCCGTAGCTTATCCAAGTTATCAGACATTTTCTTTTTGACTGAAAATCTTTTTAAATAAAAACTTTTCTTTTGAAATTCTTTTTGTTTAAAACTTTAAGTTTTGGAAAATCCATTTTAATTTTTCATAAAAACCCTTTTTTAAAGAGATTTCTTCTTTTTCCTAAAAACATTTGAAATTTTCTAAATAAATTCTTTTCAAGTCTCTGAATAAACTTTTGTTTTCGTTAAAACATTCTCAAAGAAGTTGATTTCTTTTTCTTTTTGCATAAAATCACTTAAATTTTAAATTGAATTTTTCTTTATAAATTTTTTTTTTATTCTCTAAAATTTTCACCAATCATTAAAATTACACAACTTCCCCTTATTATCAAAGCCTTGTTAAAAGAAATTCTTGTGATTTTCTTTGTAAATATTTTCTTCAAGCTTTTATCTTCATTATCTGAGCTCTAACCAATGGTTAGGCTTCCCTGCAACAACTTTAACACATATAAAACAACTTCAACATATATAAGTAACATGCATATTTTCATAAATCCTCAACACATCTACAACAACTTCAACACTTACTTGCAACATGCATATTTTCATAAACCATCAATACATCATGAACTCAAAATCCAACCAAAACAGCCACAACAATAACAACATCAATCAAATACATCAAAATAAACACAAAAGGCATATAGTCATTATAACATAACTATCCTCATGCTTTCTCCCCTTACTTGATTCAATGGGTAGAAAAAGTCTTTGTTTCCGTGTTGCCCAGAGCGAACTTCCTCTATGCACAACGTGCCACAAGTCTAAGAATTAAGCGAACGACTTAGATTAAAACAACAAGGTCGTCTTATCTTTCTAAGTATATGCTTTGACCATGACTGGAAAAATGATGCTAGAGATGTCCAATAAATTCTTGGATTACATTTTGTCCGAAACTTACTTACTTATATATATATATATATATATATATATATATATATATATATATCTATATATACTTTAATCCCTTATTTCTATATCATTACTGTAACACTTTTTTATAGACCATATTTTACCAAAAATCTTTACTTGACAATGTTAAAAGATATTATCTTCAAAATCATATTTTTCATTCAAAAATTATGATGAACTCTTTTATAAAAGCATTTTCTGAACAACAGTGGGATTAAATTGTGAATGACCACTCAAATGACCTTTAAAATTTGTAAAATTTTAATTGAAGGTACCCAACTCACATATAAACACATATCAGTTGGTACCATGTCAAAATTCGAAAGTATTAATTTATTAAAAATCACACACTGCCTCTGATTGTATATGATTTTCCAGAAATCCGTGTTCACCAACATGTAACTTTAAGAAATTGTTTCTCTTTATATACACATGTAAAAATCTCAAATCTTAAACCAAACTTTAGATATACTTTATTATTATCCCATAAAATTTTATAATAGTTTTTAACTTTCAGAATCATATTTAAAATCACCAAGCAACCAGCTATGTTCATATTTTCGCAAACAGAATTTGGTTATACTTTGACAGGTGTTTTGACCAAGTAAATCTTATCCAATACTTACGTATTATATATCAAATTAAAGCCCTATAACTCTTATTTCCAAATATTTATTTAGTTTTCATAAACACGTTTTTGTATAAATAGTTAAGGTCTTACGAATCAATATATATCATGCTGCCAGAATCACATTTTACCCATGTTTATCTACACCAAGTTATTATCTTCACTCTTGCATCATCCACAAGCCATAAAACAAATATGCAAGGGTCCTAGCCCCATAAAACATACATGAAAACATATATCAACCAAAAAAGCAACTATTATTATCAAATAATAGTTTATAAAAAGAGTTTAGAGAGGATCTCCCCACTACCTCTTGAAGATTCTGAACCATCATGATTCCAAACTTGTAAAAGCTGTAAGCTTTATCCTTTTAGCTCCAAAATGAGTCCTCTAGGTTGTATATAAAAGTTAGAGATGGATTCATCCACATAAATGAAGGAAAACTCAAAAGAATAGACATGCATGTGGTTGGAATGTAAAGAAATGAACCCTAAATATTAAGTCCTTACCATTGCTCTAGAGATTTGAAGTTCTTGAGATGTAGATGATTAAAAGAAACCTCCTTGATCTTGGGGGTGTGGTTCGGCCAAGAGATGAACATGGTGATGGAAATTTTTGTTGATGATTCCAAGTAAAGATTATTGTTTACTTAGATGAGTAAGTTTCTTTTTATATGAGGTTTGATGGTAGAAAGTGGTGCCTAGTGGTGGTGGTTGGGTGGCCGAATAGGGAGGAGATAGGAGGAGAGGTTGTGTAGCTTGGAGTGTTTGAGAGAGATGAGCGGGTAGGAGAGAGAGAGAGGAGAAAGTGAGTGAGTAAAAATGAGAGAAGAAAATGAAGGGTGGTATTTATAGAGAGTGGGGGGAGGGAGCCGTGAGTGGGGGAGAGAAAAGAGAGGATTTTAAAGTTTTGTTAAATTAAAATTTGATTTAATCTAAAATAGTAGTTTACTTGTGAAAGAGAAGAAAATGATGGTTTGTAATAAATAAAAACGTTATTCACATCAAATCAAGTCTCTTCAAGTCTTCATCAAATCTATTTTAGATAGACTTTGTACCTTTCCGGTTTCATCGGTTTCCCGATTGTGAAAACCGATCGTATTTTCCTTCATAAATTTTTCTACCCGAAAAATTTATATTGAAACAGTTATAGAAGAAAATTTCTAAAATCATGGAAATGGTTATACTTGAGTTAGGAAAATTAAAATTTTATTTTACGAGTAAATTTATTTCCAGGGTCAGTAAAGTTTTCTTGACAGTGAGAACGCAAACCGTTTTCATTTGAAATTTCCACTGGAAATTTAACAGTAGCTTCCCACTATAAAATAAATTATGAACGCAATTTGGGTTTATTAAAATAATTTCTCAACTTAAAATTTAAATACACGAATCATGCACATACATACATAAGCATAGATTATAGAAAGACAGAAAAATCGGGGTGTTACATTACTACCCCACTAAAAAACTTTTCGTCCCCAAAATTTCGTGACTCTGAACTAGACAGGATCTTGTATCTCAAGATCCTACATTGTATCTCCCAAATTTAATTCTTCCTCATGTGACAATCGTAACTTAATAACGAAGTTCACACTTATCCTACGTTCTATTTATCCTCGACATAAAATTGCTTTTCCTCAACTCTTACACCCTGTACTTAACAGATTTATCTTAATCTCTCACACATAAAGACATAATTTAAAACCTAATCTCCTCTTCCTCAATACTAATCCATTAGGAAAAATTCCCTCCTATCATTAACTCCAAGATTTAAACTAAGATTCCCACTTTTCTTATTGCATACACATCAGTTCCTATTCAAAATTCTATGTCGTATTTTCAGTCGCTTCATTCCTCATAATCCATCTCTATGTCGTTCTCATTCATCCTCAAAAGTTCCTACCATCAGATTATATGTTATTCATGACTTTGAATCTTAGTTCCTCCCATATGAAGGACAAAATCACAACTTAATCACTTCTATCCCCAATTTCTAGTCCATTAGAAAAATTGTCTTCCACACATCTAACTCCTATAGTCATTATCAAGATAAAACTAACATTACCCCAACATACATCAACTTACTATTCAAGGTATACATCTATAATCTTAGCTCCTCTGAACATAATCTACTTTTCCAGATTCTATCAAAATCACATACCTCAAGTCTTTAATCAAAACATCATAATACTTCCTAAGATAAACTGAAATAAAAAAGGAACCTCATTGGGTAGGATTTTCTAATTCTTCAACTTTGAACTCTTTCAGAAACTTAGTTTATTTTGAATATATGCTACTAGTCCAAACTATATCGTAATCATACATTTTAATCATAAAGAACATGATTACACTCCTTCATGCAACTATAACCAAAAAGAAATTACCTTAGTTTTAAATCATCTACAACCATAAATCTTTAAATTCTCTAACAACTTAGTTTTACTCAAGTACTCCTCTTTACTGCTCTTGTTCAGCTTAGGGAAACTACTATAGACACTTCTACATAAATCGTCAAACTCATAAAATCTATCTTAACCATGTACATTGATCATTTCCTTAGATTCCTTTAACAGTATTCTCCATTGATCAACATTTGAGGAATAATAATTACCTCACTTGTTGCTATTAATCTTAAAGATTCACATCTTACTAGCCATAACTATACCTCAACAAAACTTTCATCACTTCTTGTCCATCCAACTAAAAAGATGATCGTAGGCAAATACTACCCTTACTCCCAAACCAACTTTCTAAAGGTCCTATTATTTCTATCGCTCGTCCACTCGAGTCGAGATTGGTTCGCTGAAATCAATCTCAGCTTGGCCCTCAACATTTAGAGTGAATTTTTCTTGAAAACATTGGTAAACTTTGGCTCCTCACTTTGAAACAAAATTTGAAGGTATTGCATGGAGTCTGGTCAGTCCTCTGATACCCATGTCGGTTAGTTTGTTCACTACATAGTGGATTTTGACGGTAAGAAGGATGTTAACTTCGTCAGCTTGTCCACGGTCACTTGAAACAAAACAAATCTCTTAGCGGTCCTTCGGTAAACTCATAACAAAATCCATCGCAACACTAACTTCTTGACAAGGAATGTTTCAAGTGTCAAGTTATCTCTCTTTCACTGTACTCGACTAACTCTGGCATCCCGATATAAATCAGATACCGACCCTCATGACTAATGAGATATGTTACATGTCAATGATATTTGGAAGGATACGTAGGCTAAAGTTGATCAAAGATGACAAATCCTTTCGAGCCATAATAAGGCATGGTCTTGTAGATTTCAAAAAGAAATTTTCAAGAAAAGAAGTTTCTTGATTTTCACTTTCTCAAAAGCTTAAAGAAGAATTTCATCTTTGAAAGATACAGGAACATCTAGTATGGAAAAAGATTCTTTAATTAGGTTCGTGAATGTAAAAAAGCATGGACAATACACATTTACAAACATGAATCTAATAAAGTTTCTCATTCCACTAGAATTTCCTTGGATAGTTTTTAACTCTAAGAGTATTCAACGTACTACAAGACGTTCACCAAAAGATGATTTCAAAGGGAATCAGTTCGACAAAATTGGACTGAGTTACATTTACCAAAAGTAAAAGTGACTAGCATGAGTTTCATTAAGAAGCTTTTGTTACCAAGAAATCATTTGAGTTATAACTCAAGAAATAGTTATAACCAGTTTAGGAGTCCTGATAGATTTTAAATCAACCCCGAAAGTTTTGTCTGACACACGCAAACTTGATTCACTACGATTGTCCGACACAATCGTAGGGACTCGAGGAACAATTGTCAACTGACACACTTCTTAAAGAATCAACTAGTACAGTGAAGAGTTTTCTTAAACATGAAACACTTATTCTAAAAGCGAGGATTCGGATTGGCTTGACTCGACTTCGTACAAACACGAAGGTCTTTCTAAACACGCTTAATCCGGTTTGTTGCCGCCTTCCGCATTCTTCTCTGAACTGCATACGATAACCGATGACTTAGCCCATCTCTCAGTCAGGCGAAGAGTTGGCCTTTCCTCGTAAGGTGAGTCAACGGCTCCAAAATCTTAGACAGTTCCTCGACGCGCCTTTGAAAATAGACTGTTAGCCTAACAACTACGGACTTTTGTCACTATCTGTGGTCACTTTCATAAAATTGATGCTTCATCCTTATGAGCAACACTGACGCTCCCCTGGGGACACACTTGGTCCCCAAACTGTTTTGACACCAATCTCCCCTTTAAGTCAAGTCATCTAACTCGACTAACTTTGGATTCGATATCCTACACAAAGCGATAGAGATCCAATTGCATCTAGGAACTAGATAAATCGAAAACTCAATATCCTTCGTAGGGACAAACCTGGAACATTCTCATGGAATACTCCCGGAAAATCTTCCACAATGGGTATTTCATTCAAATGTCTGACATGCACCATCTCGAAAGGATGAACAAACGTGTCAACATGAATCAACGTACCAATTACTAATCATTAGTCGCCATAACGTTTCAGCCAATACAAAACCCATCAAAACCCACCTACTGGGGTGTCAGCACACATTGTTTCGACAATGAAACAAGTCAAACAATAACCAAACATAGATCACACAACAAAAACATAATGGACATATTCCCCAAGTTCCTGAAAGACTCGACCAACTCTGATACCACCAATGTAACACCCCCCCCCCCGGGCATTACCTCCTAATCACATGTAGAAATAAATTAAAAAGGAAAGTTAGTTGGTTGTTTTGGGAAAGTAACTTTTGATCTTTTTTATAAGTCAGAAAATAGGGGCAAAATTTTTCTTTTTCTTTGGAGTCTTTAAAAAAAATAGTACACACAACACAATGGTACAAACTATATTGCACTTACCAACATCCATAGACAGATTTTATTAAAAAATAAACTCTTCTAAAATATACAGATTTCTTTTGAAAATACTACATCATTCACAGCCGAATTTCAAAAAGGTTTTAAACCACATAAACTGACTTTCTCAAAATACACAACCCAAAGGAAGATCCTAAGCTGGTCGTTCTAAAAGGTAACTACTGGAAAGAACTCCATAGTTCTTACCATAAAATTTTCACCAACCTCTTCAATGATCCGGAGTAATATCCATAAGTGAGGTTAGAAACTTCTCGGCACCACTTGCCCTCGTGCCACCGCAAAGGACCAGGAAACCTGATATATTGTATGTGTGAGATACCAATATATGAATGAATTACGACGACTACATTCCCAATCACAGAGCAGCAAACGTAGACAAATATGCATATTCAACATATAAATTCTCACAAATAGTCATATAAATCAAAGTCATCGTCGTTTTTGAAAACATGGCACTTTTTTATTTCATCATTCTATCCTAGTCTCTGGAGACCCCAACTCCATGCAGTTTTTGAAAAATAGTGAGCTGATCAGGCTCAATTGCCACAAAGGCACAACGTCTCGAATACATCATTTATCAAGATATCCGGAATAACACAGTCTCGAATACCTAATTTATCAAGATATTCGGAATAACCGGCACGTCTGCCAAAAACAATGCATGTAAAACCTTTTATTTTTGTGTCTTTTATTTGTGCTTCATTCTTTCCTTGTCGAGGCTCAAGGCTCACGATCACCCATGAATTTTAAGTGTCTTAAAGCTTTTCTTATTGACACATGATGTTAAAGTCGAAGTGTCTAATCACAACAGTCCTAGATTCGTGCACTAGTCGAGAACATTGTGGTAGTAGAAAAACAGTCTTTACCCTTTTTAATCCAATTTCCACGTTTATCACAACATTTTTAGGACACAGCCACAACAACGCATCTAGGACACACAGTCCAGATCAACGTTCATAGGACACACAGTCCAAGACAACATGTATAGGACACACAGTCCACATCAACATATATGGGACACAGTTCACAGCATCATATATAGGACACACCGTCCACAATGTTGTGATACATATCATGGATCCACGTGTTATAACTCTAGTATCCCGACGTCTCGGTTACTAGGTTCACTTTTCAATGTTATTTTTCGTTCAGTGAAAAAAAAAATACACAACCGAAACTTTCCGTAACTTATCCAAGTTATCGGACATTTTCTTTTTGACTGAATATCTTTTTAAATAAAAACTTTTATTTTGAAATTATTTTTTTTTAAAACTTTAAGTTTTGGAAAATCCATTTCTATTTTTCATAAAAACACTTTTTTTAAAAAGATTTTCTTCTTTTTCCTAAAAACATTTGAAATTTTCTAAATAAATTCTTTTCAAGTCCCAAAATAAACTTTTGTTTTCTTTAAAACATTCTCAAAGAAGTTGATTTCTTTTCTTTTTTTTTTCTCCATAAAATCACTAAAATTTTCAATTGATTTTTTCTTTATAAAAATTGTTTTTATTCTCTAAAATTTGTACCAATCATTAAAATTACACAACCTCCCCTTATTATCAAAACCTTGTTAAAAGAAATTCTTACTTGTGATTTTCTTTGTAAATATTTTCTTAAAGTTTTTATCTTCATTATTTGAGCTCTAACCAATAGTTAGGCTTCTATGCAACAGCATCAACACATCTACAACAACTTTAACACATATAAGCAACATGCATATTTTCATAAACCATCAATACATCATGTACTCAAAATCCAACCAAAACAGCCACAACAATAACAACATCAATCAAACACATCAAAATAAACACACAAGGAATATAGTCATCATAACATAATTATCCCTTAGGCTTTCTCCCCTTACCTAATTCGATGGGTAGAAAAAGTCTTTGTTTCCGTGTTGCCCAGAGCGAACTTCCCTGCCCACAGTGTAACATCCGTTATTTTATGCATGGTCAATGTATGAGGGTTCGGGTTAGGACTTGGATTATATAGTTGGGATGTGGTTTGAGGCATAGAGACCTTTTCTTGGCAAGCATGTAACCTTTTCGAGTGAGTTTGAACGTAGAAACAAAATTAGGGTTTCCCGGTTAGCATCTTTGAGACATCTGAGTATGAAATAAGAAATTTGGTGTTAGTAATGAGGCTTTGTATGGAAGAAAGTGCAGGACCCCGTTGTGTTGGTATGAGACTGGTAAGAGCCAAGTGTTGGGTCCTGATATGGTTTAGCAAACCATAGAGCAAGTCAGGAAGATAAGGGAGAAAATGAAGGAAGCGTAGGATAGGCAAATGAGCTACAGTAACAAGAGTAGGAGACCCTTAGAGTTCCAAGAAGGTGATCACGTGTTCTTGAGAGTCACTTCGAAGACCGGAATTGGCAGAGCTATAAAATCTAAAGAGCTCACTCCTCGATTCATTGGACCATTTCAAATTCTTCGACAATTTGGTCCAATAGCTTACCAAATGGCCTTACCGCCTAACCTTTCCAACCTTCACGATGTCTTTCATGTTTCCCAGTTGAGAAAATATTACCCAAATCCTTCTCATGTAATTGAGCCAGAGTCAATACAACTCCAAGAGAATCTAGAATACGAGGCTTTACCGTCTAAGATTGCAGATAGAAGGATTAAAGAACTTCATGGTAAACAGATTCCCATGGTAAAGGTCATATGGGATAGTGTCACAGGAGATGCTACTTGGGAGCGTGAGGCAGACATTCAGCAGCAGTACGCCCATTTGTTTTCAGGTATGTAAATTCCGAGGACGAAATTTCTTTTAAGGGGTAGAAATGTAACATCCGTTATTTTATGCATGGTTAATGTATGAGGGTTAGGGTTAGGACTTGGATTATATATTTGGGATTTGGTTTGAGGCATAGAGACCCTTGCTTGGCAAGCACGCAACCTTTTCGAGTGAGTTTGAACGTAGAAACAAAATTAGGGTTTCCCGGTTAGCATCTTTGAGACATCTGAGTGTGAAACAAGAAATTTAGAGTTAGTAATGAGATTAGGCATTTTTTATGGTTTGGGGTAGTTTATTAGGTCTTGATGTGCCTGTATATAAAATTTGAGGTCAATCGGATGTCGAACGGGTCCAGAACACAAAGAAACACAAACCGAGCGTTTTGTGATCAATTAATTAATTAAGAGTCGGAATATTAAATTAGGTCGGGACTGAGTACAGTAGGTCTTAGGAGTAACCTAAAATAATGAATAAGAATATCCTAACAGTAGGTTACATGGGAAAATACGGACGAAAATACCAGGTTGTGCTGACAGGGCAACACGCGGCAACATGTGTGGATGACACATGTCACAATTGGACACGTGTCACTAAGAGGGAGGTTGCATTGGTGTGGCTGCCACCAAGAGACACTACTCTAACTTAGAGACACCTAACCATACTACCTATGTGACACCTAGCCCACTAACCCACCCAAATTAATCTCCTAACGACACCTAGCCTAACATGCATGCACTTGACTAAATCGAGCCACCTAAGTCAACTAAACGAAAACCAAGACATTAGCTAAGTGAAAGAAGAGTGATCAGACTTCACTTTCTTCTCACTTTTACACAGCATGAGAAAGAAGAGTGGAGAGGAAAATTCCCAAAGACCAAGGCAACCATTACTGAAAGCTTGAAGCCTGGTGGAAAAGCTTCTATAAATCCCTCACCCTATCTTCATACACCGCTGGATCTTGTTCAAATTTAATTGTGAGGTTCTAGGTTGATGTTAGTCCATATCCAACGGTTGACATTTCTGTATCATCCCTATAGTGAGAGTTATTCAGCCTAGAAGTTGGAGTTGAGTTTAACTTTGGTAGCTCCAGGCCAGTCACCTTGAGAGGATCATCCTAGGCTCGTCCACTATTGGCTCGAGCTGAAAGTTTTGGAAAAGGTAAATGATAGGTAGCTCTTTAAGCGCACCGTTAACTTTTATTCAAAAATTTCTGGAGTGTGAGATATGAGGCCAAATCATTGGCAGATTTTGGGGTGTTTGCTGCAGATTTTGAGTTTCTTACTTTGTGTCTTTAAAAATGTGATGTTTAGGTGGGATATAGGAGATTCGGGGACCTCGTTCAGTGTGAGGCAGATTCGAGAGGAGTCGAGTAGGAGTGACCTCGTAGCATTTCTGAGGTCGTTCGTTCTTCAGGTGGGGGAAGGAAATTATTTAATGTCGGAAACGACACGGTGATGTTTAATTCGATAATGACGTAAGGTGACCTAAACCCTGCATGATTACGAGTAATGACCAATGTCCATATCACGCTGGCGACTACTTAGTAGTACCTGCGATGATATTGAGATTGTATGTTTATCGCCATTACGTTTATTATATATTATTTTATTATTTTTATGATTGTCTTCTTGGATAATTTGACTGGTTAAATTGATGTTGATAACTGCTGGATGATGATGTTATGAGTTGTGATTATTTTATAAATATGATATATTATTATTTTATTAGATTTTGATAATGATTATTAGTTTGGAAATGATGATTTTATGACATGTAAGTAATGATGATGCTATGACATGATGATATTATGGTATGTTGTGATGAGTGTTATAATTGTGATTAGAGATTGAGTAAATGATAAGTTATATCGAGACATGAGGATGTATTGGGGAATTCATGTTATATGTGTTAGTAGTGCCTAACCGAGATGATTCCTAAGATATGATGATAATGAGATTGATGAGATAAGATTTTATTGAGGTTACCTATGAGATTAGGATGAGCGGTTAGGGCACTGGGGGGGGGGGGGGGGTGACCTGAAACATGGTCTATGATATGGAGGACCTGAAACATGGTCGTGTGGGGTCTATGCCTCGGAGGGATAATTCCCGGGGATAGGCTAACGACGTACCGTCCTAGACATGATTTCATTTTAGTTGCAGCTATAGTTCATGCGTTGCATGAGCACCCTGGCCGGGGTTCATAGGTGTTCACCGGATTGTGCAGCTATAGTTCCATTGCTTTGCATGTGCATCCTCCATCCGCGGACAAGGGTGTGAGCCGGGGACGTGTTGATTTTATTGATGTGATATCCGGATACGGCCGATACCTGATGAAATGATTCATATAACATTTGCATTGCATCATGATGGAGGGTAGAGGGAAGATCCTAGATGTGGATTGAGGATGATTGTGTCATATATATATATATATATATATATATATATATATATATATATATATATATACACACACACATACACACACACACACTATTGGAGACAGATGTTTAGTGTGCCGTTATTTAATTAAATGTTGCTAAACCCTTTCCATGTTTGACGTTATATTGTTTATTATCCCTTTTCTTCTTGTTGTTGTGTATGTTTTATTTATGTGATCGCTATAAGAAGACTCGGTGGAGGAGCCAGCTATGGAGGAACTGGATGGAACCACATATGAGCCAGATGCTGGAGGACGAGCAGTGGACCCGAGTAGTTGAGTAGAGAGGCTATGACTAGTGCGTCTTTTTGAGGTGTTTTATCTTTTGTTGTTTACATCAGTTTGTACCTATTGGGATCTTACTGAAGGGATTCCCTCTATTGTACTGCATCAGGATATGATGTGTATATGTTATGTATGTGTGTATATATGTTATTTATATTTTAAGTTCAAAGTTTTCTGTCATTTTAATATATACGGTTAATGATAATAACATGATTAGGTCCTAAATATTATGGGTTTTATTTAATGGCACATCGGGGCGTCTCATTTGGTGGTATCAGAACAGTTCGGTTCTGAAACGGACTGTGATTAGGGTGAACTGGCCTTTTAGTTGAATCAACATCGGATAACAGCTATGCTTAGAAGTTGGGTAGTGAGTCCGATGCGATATCTTTATGGCATATAGTATTTATATTCCAGTTTTATGTAGTATTATATGTCATATTGATGTGGGCTAATGATTTCTTTTAACAGAATCATGGCTCGAGGTTGAGGATGCGGATGTGGTAGACGTGGTGGTAGAGCTATTGAGGGTGTTGAGGATGAGCCTCATCAGTCAGAGGCAGTGATTGAAGATGGAGGAGAGTCCACCGAGACTTTTCTAACTATCCGCGAGTTAGCATCTATTCTGTTGCAGCAGGCACAACAGAATGCTCAGAGGGTGCAGAGAGAGGCAGAGTTGCAGGAGCGACAGGATAGGAGGAGAGCCGCGGAGGCCGAGGATGCAGGACTGGCTACCTTTCTCAAAGGGAAGCCACCACAGTTTGGAGGAGAGTATGATCTCGGGCGAGCAGAGTACTGGATACAAGAGCTCGAGAAGATCTTTGACACCGTGCGATGCAGAGATGACAGGAAGGTGACTTATGCCGCCTTCATGCTGACCGGAGGGGCTGAGTCACAGTGGAGAGGTAAGAGGAGATTGCTTGAGGCTGAGGGTAGGTTGATCAGTTGGGAGCTGTTCAGAGATTTTTTCTTCGAGAAGTACTTCCCGAGGTTAGTCAGACGCGAGAAGGAGAGAGAGTTCACGAGTCTCCAGCAGGGAGACAGGTCTGTTGGTGATTATGCGGCCAGATTCGAGGCCCTGATTCAGTTTTCCGAGTTTTACCAGAGGTTTCCAGATGAGGATTGGATGTGCCAGAGATTTGAGGAGGGTTTACGGCATGAGTTGAGGAGGGTTATAATGCCCCTATATATTTTGAGCTTTCCAGAGATGGTGGAGAGGGCCAGTGCTATTGAGAGTATGGATCGAAGATAGGCTGCAGAGCAGAGACAACAACGTAATGGGGGTCCTACCCGAACAGTTCATCAGAGGATAGGGGACATATGTTCTTAGTGGAGGAGAGGACTATACACTAGGCCTGGGCAGAGCGCTCAGACATCTGTACCACCAACACCAGTTAGCAGAGGGGGCCAATAATAGAGAGGCCCAGTATGTTTCAGATGCGGAGGTCCGCATTATCTCAGAAACTATACAGATAGATCTGGTTGCTACATTTGTGGCAAACCAGGTCATATTGCTAGGGATTGCCGACAGAGGGCAGTACAACAGTAGCCAGCTGCTGGTAGAGGAGCCAGTGACTCTAGAGGAGGAGCTGAGAGAGGAGTACCAGTAGCAGGACGATAGACGGCCAGACCTCAGACCGCGGGGAGAGTGTTTACGGTGAGAGGATCCGAGTCCTCTCAATCTGTAGATCTTATTTAAGGTATGTGTTTACTATCTGGAAGGCTCTCGCGTGTGTTGTTTGACTCAGGTGCTATACATTCATTTGTTTCGCATGAGTGTGTGGATCATTTACATATGCCCGTTTCTCAACTACCATATAATTTGACAGTATCTACCCTTTCCAGTGATCCTTTGATCACTATGTCTATTTGGCTACAGTGTCCTATAATGGTTGAAAATAGGACATTTCTTGTAGATCTCATCTATTTGCCTATGCAACAGATAGATGTTATCCTTCGCATGGATTGACTTTCAGCCAACCATGTAGTGTTAGACTGTGCCCGAAAGACCTTATCTTTTATTGAGCCTTTTTGCATAGTATTTTCCAATGAAGGAGCAGCTATGAGGAGTGACAATTCTCAGCAGTATGTGATGGTTTTCTCTTTGGAAGCTAAGGAGACTTCGGGCATAGATTCCATGCCTATCATGAGAGAGTTTCCTGAGATTTTCCCTTCTGATGTTCCCGGTTTACCACTAGAGAGGGAGGTGGAGTTCGCCATAGATCTCATACCAGGGACCGACCTATATCAGTAGCCCCTTATCGGATGTCACTCGCGGAGTTGGCATAGTTAAAGAAACAACTTGATGATATGATGAAGAAGGAATTCATCAAACTGAGTGTGTCACCTTGGGGAGCACCAATGTTGTTTGTAAGGAAGAAATATGGAAGTTCCAGGTTGTGCACTGATTACTGGTAGTTGAACAAGGTTGACAATTAAGAACAAATATCTGTTGCCTAGGATAGATGATCTGATGGATCAGTTGAAGGGAGCTTCAGTGTTTTCTAAGATAGATTTAAGATCAGGATACCATCAGATTAGGGTGAAGAAGGAGGATATACCAAAGACCGCTTTCAGGACAAGGCATGGACACTATGAGTACCTAGTTATGCCTTTTGGTGTAACTAATGCTCCAGCGGTGTTCATGTATTATATGAACAGGATCTTTAGACCGTTCCTCGATAATTTTGTTGTGGTGTTTATAGATGATTTCTTATCTATTCCCGCAGTCGGGAAGAACACGAGGAACATCTGAGAGTGGTTTTACAGGTGTTGAGAGATAGGCAGTTGTATGCGAAGCTATCCAAGTGTGAATTTTGGTTAAAGGAAGTGCAGTTTCTAGGGAATATAATCAACCAGGAAGGGATAACTGTTGATCCAGTTAAGGTAGAGGCAATGATTAAGTGGGAGAGGCCTAAGTTAGTGAGTGAGGTGAGGAGTTTCCTAGGTTTAGCTGGTTACTATAGAAGGTTCATCGATGGATTCTCGAAGATTGTGTTGCCTATGACGCAGTTAACATGTAAGGGTACGACATTTGTTTGGATGGAAAAGTGTGAGGAGTGCTTTCAGAGGTTAAAGGCGAAGTTGACTACATCTCTAGTGCTGACATTACAAGATCCTCTAGGATAGTTTGACGTGTACTATGACGCGTCATATCAAGGATTGGGTTGTGTTTTGATGCAAGAGGGAAGAGTTGTTGCTTATGCTTCCCGACAGTTGAGGGTACATGAAAGGAATTACCCGACCCACGATCTGGAGTTGGCAGCCATAGTGTTCGTATTGAAGATATGGCGACACTATCTTTATGGAGCTAAGTTTAATGTGTTCAGCGATCACAAGAGTCTTAAGTATTTGTTTGACCAGAAGGAGATGAACATGAGGCAGCATAGATGGATGGAGTTCATTAAGGATTACGAGTTTGATCTTCAATACCATCTAGGGGAGGCTAATGTTATGGCGGATGCACTAAGTTGGAAATCCTTGCATGTACCCGCGATGATGGTGAAAGAAATGGAATTGCTTGAACAGTTTAAAGATTTGAACCTAGGTATGGACTTGTCTGAGGATAGAATATTCTTAGGTATGATCACCATCAATAGTGAGTTTTTGAGAAATCTTAAGGTTAAGCAGGTTTAGGATGAATATTTGACAGAGGTGAGTCGAGGTATAGATGAAGAAAAGGTTTCGGAGTTTAGGAAAGGATCAGATGGTGTGTTAAGGTTTAGAGATCGGATATGTCTGCCTGAGGACTTAGAGATTAGGAAGATGATCTTAGAGGAGACATATAAGAGTAAGCTGAGTTTTCACCTAGGAGCCACCAAGATTTATCAATATTTGAAGAAGATGTTTTGGTGGCCCAAGATGAAGAAAGAGGTCACGGAGTATGTTCTATCATGTTTGGTTTGTTAGAAAGCTAAGATAGAGCATCAAAAGCCCAAATGGTTGTTACAGTCTTTGGACATCCTAGAATGGAAATGGGATAGTATAGCGATGGATTTTGTGGTTGGATTACCACGAACTCCGAAGAAGTTTGATACGATTTGGGTTATCATTGATAGGTTAATGAAGTGTGCTCACTTCTTACCTATTGTTGAGAGTTACAGTCTTGAGAAGTTGATCCAGATCTACATCAAGGAAATAGTGAGGTTGCACGATGTGCCATCAAGTATTGTCTCCGATCGAGATCCTAGGTTTACATCTATATTTTGGAGACAGTTACACAATGCTTTGGGAACAAAGTTGAGGATGAGTTTTTCTTATCATCCTCAGACGGATGGACAGTCAGAGAGAACAATTCAATTATTGAGAGATCTTTTAAGAGCTTGTGTGTTGGAAAATGTCGGTAGTTGGGATGAATTTCTACCTTTGATTGAGTTCACAAACAATAATAGTTTCCACAGTAGTATCAGGATGACACCGTATGAGGCTTTATATGGAAGAAAGTGTAGGACCCCGTTGTGTTGGTATGATACTAGCGAGAGCCCAGTGTTGGGTCCTGATATGGTACAGTAAACCACAGATCAAGTCAGGAAGATAAGAGAGAAAATGAAGGAAGCACATGTTAGGCAAATGAGCTACAGTAACAAGAGGAGGAGACCCTTAGAGTTCCAAGAAGGTGATCACGTGTTCTTGAGAGTCATCTTGATGAGCCTATATATCAAATTTGAGGTCAATCGGATGTTGAGCAGGTCCAGAATACAAAGAAACACAAACCGAGCGTTTCGTGATCGATTAATTAATTGAGAGTTGGAATATTAAATCAGGTCGGGCATGAGTACAATAGGTCTTAGGAGTAACCTAAAATAATACAGAAGAATATCCTAACAGTAGGTTACATGGGAAAATGCGGAAGAAAATACCCGGTTGTGCTGACAGGGCAACACGCGGCAACATGTGTGGATGACACATGTCACAATTGGACACGTGTCACTAAGAGGGAGGTTGCATGGGTGTGGCTGCCACCAAGAGACACTTGGACTCCACTACTCTAACTTTGAGACACCTAACCATGCTACCTATGTGACACCTAGCCCACTATCCCACCCAAAATAATCTCCTAATGACACCTAGCCTAACATGCATGCACTTGACTAAATCAAGCCACCTAAGTCATCTAAACTAAAACCAAGACATTAGCTAAGTGAAAGAAGAGTGATCAGACTTCACTTTCTTCTCACTTTTAGGCAGCATGAGAAAGAAGAGTGGAGAGGAAAATTCCCACAGACAAAGACAACCATTGCTGAAAGCATGAAGCATGGTGGAAAAGCTTCTATGAATCCCTCACCATACCTTCATCCACCGTTGGATCTTGTTCAGAGTTAATAGCGAGGTTCTAGGTTGATATTAGTTCATATCCAACGGTTGACATTTTTGTATCATCCCTAGAGTGAGAGTTACTCAGCCTAGAAGTTGGAGTTGAGTTTAAATCTGGTAGCTCCAGACCAGTCACCTTGAGAGGATCATCCTAGGCTCATCCACTGTTGGATCGAGCTGAAAGTTTTGGAAAAGGTAAAGGAAAGGTAGCTCTTTAAGCTCACCGTTCCATTTTATAAAAAAATTTATGGAGTGTGAGATATGAGGCTAAATCATTGGCGGATTTTGGGGTGTTTGCTGCAGATTTTGAGTTTCTTACTTTTTGTCTTTCAAAATGTGATGTTTAGGTGTGATATAGGAGATTCGGGGACCTCGTTCAGTGTGAGGCAGATTCGAGAGAAGTCGAGTAGGAGTGAC
Source organism: Sophora flavescens (assembly GCA_030762895.1). Taxonomy (NCBI): domain Eukaryota; kingdom Viridiplantae; phylum Streptophyta; class Magnoliopsida; order Fabales; family Fabaceae; genus Sophora; species Sophora flavescens. Next base: position 146,677,844 of record CM061062.1, read on the forward strand.
CTCGTAGCGTTTCTGAGGTCGTTCATTCTTCAGGTGGGGGAAGGAAATTATTTAGCGTTGGAAACGACACGGTGACGTTTAATTCGATAATGGCGTAGGGTGACTTAAACCCTACATGATTACGAGTAATGGACAATGTCTATATCCTGCTGGGGACTTCTTAGTAGTACCCGTGATGATATTGAGATTGTGCGTTTATCACCGTTACGTTTATTATATATTATTTTATTATTTTTATGATTGTTTGCTTGGATGATTTGACTGGCTAAATTGATGTTGATAACTGCTGGATGATGATGTTATGAGTTGTGATTATTTTATAAATATGATATATTATTATTTTATTAGATTTTGATAATGATTATTAGTTTGGAAATGATGATTTTATGACATGTTAGTAATGATGATGCTATGGCATGATGATATTATGGTATGCTATGATGAGTGTTATAATTGTGATTAGAGATTGTGTAAATGACAAGTTATATCGAAACATGAGGATGTATTGGGGGAATTCATGTTATATCTGTTAGTAGTGCCTAACTGAGATGATTCCTAAGATATGATGATAATGAGATTGATGAGATAAGATTTTATTAAGGTTACCTATGAGATTAGGATGAGCGGTTAGGGCACTAGGGGGTGACCTGAAACATGGTCTGTGATATGGTGGACCTGAAACATGGTCATGTGGGGTCTATGCCTCGGAGGGATAATTCCCGGGGATAGGCTAACGGCGGACCGTCCCAGACATGATTTCATTTTAGTTGCAGCTATAGTTCATGCGTTGCATGAGCACCCTAACCGGGGTTCAGAGGTGTGCACCGGATTGTGCAGCTATAGTGCCATTGCTTTGCATGGGCATCCTCCATCCGCGGACGAGGGTGTGCTTCGGGGACTCTGGGGCTTGTCGATTTTATTGATGTGATATCCGGATATGGCCGATACCTGATGAAATAATTCATACAACATTTGCATTGCATTATGATAGAGGGTAGAGGAAAGATCCTAGATGTGGATTGAGGATGATTGTATCATATATATATATATATATATATATACACTCTTGGAGTCGGATGTTTAGTGTGTCGTTATTTAATTAAATGTTGCTAAACCCTTTCCACGTTTGACATTATATTGTTTATTATCCCTTTTCTTCTTGTTGTTGTGTATGTTTTATTTATGTGATCGCTATAAGAAGACTCAGTGGAGGAGCCAGCTATGGAGGAACTAGATGGAACCCCTTATGAGCCAGATGCTGGAGGACGAGCAGTGGACCCGAGTAGTTGAGTAGAGAGGCTACGGCTAGTGCGTCTTTTTGAGGCGTTTTATCTTTTGTTGTTTACATCAGTTTGTACCAGTTTGTACCTATTGGGATCCTACTAAAGGGATTCCCTCTACCGAACTGTATCAGGATATGATGTGCATATGTTATGCATGTGTGTTTATTTGTTGTTTATATTTTAATTGGTTTTCTTTAATGGGACGTCGTGGCGTCTCACACAGTGTGCCGCAAGTCTAAGAATTAAGCGAACGACTTAGATTAAAACAACAAGGTCGTCTTATCTTTATAAGTATTTGCATTGGCCATGACTGAAAAAATGATGCTAGAGATGTCCGATAAATTCTTGGATTACATTTTGTCCGAAACTTACTTATATATATAATTGAAGGTACCCAATTCACATATAAACACATTGCAGTTAGTCCCATGTCAAATTTCGAAAGAATTAATTTATTAAAAATCACAAACTGCCTCTGATTGTAAGGATTTTCCAGAAATCCGAGTTCACCAACGTGTAATTTAAGAAATTGTTTCTCTTTATATACACATGTAAAAATCTCAAATCTTCAACCAAACTTTAAATATACTTTATTATTAACTCAAAATTTTATAATAGTTTTTAACCTTCAGAATCATATTTAAAATCACCATGCAACCAACTATGTTCATATTTTCGTAAACAGAATTTAGTTCTATTTTGACAGGTGTTTTGACCTAGTAAATCTTATCCAATACTTACATATTATATATCTAATTAAAGCCCCATAAGTCTTCTTTCCAAATATGTATTTATTTTTAATAAATACATTTTTTTATAGAAAGTTATGGGCTTACGAATCAATGTATATCATGCTTCCAAAATCACATTTTATCCATGTTTATCCACACCAAGTTATTATCTTCACTCTATCATCATCCACAAGCCATAAAACCAACATGCAAGGGTCCTAGACCCCCTAAAACAATCATGCAAACATATTTCAACCAAAAATAGCAACTATTATTATCAAATAATAGTTTAAACAAAGAGTTTAGAGAGTATCTCCCCACTACCTCTTGAAGATCCTAAACCATCATGATTCCAAACTTATAAAAGCTGTAAGCTGTAAGCTTTATCCTTTGAGCTCCAAAATAAGTCCTCTAGGTTGGATATAAAAGTTAAAAATGGATGTAGATGATTAAAAGAAACCTACTTGCTCTTGGGGTGTGGTTCGGCCAAGAGAGGAACATGGTGATAGAAATTTTTGTTGATGATTCCAAATAAAGATTATGGTTTACTTAGATGAGTAAGTTTCTTTTTATATGAGGTTTGATGGTAGAAAGTGGTGGCTAGTGGTGTTGGTGTGGCGGCCTATTAGGGAGGAGATAGGAGGAGAGGTTGTGTAGCTTGGAGTGTTTGAGAGAGATGAGAGGGTAGGAGAAAGAGAGAGAAGAAAGTGAGTGAGTAAAAATGAGAGAAGAAAATGAAGGGTGGTATTTATAGAGAGTGGGGGGAGGGAGCCGTGAGTGGGGGAGAGAAAAGAGAGGATTTTAAAGTTTTGTTAAATTAAAATTTGATTTAATCTAAAATAGTAGTTTACTTGTGAAAGAGAAGAAAATGATGGTTTGTAATAAATAAAAACACTATTCACATCAAATCAAGTCTTCATCGAATCCATTTTAAATAGATTTTGTTCCTTTCTAGTTTCATCGATTTCCCGACTATGAAAACCGATCACATTTTCCTTCGTAAATTTTTATACCCGAAAAATTTATATTTAAACATTTATAGAAGAAAATTTCTAAAATCATGGAAATGGTTATAATTGAGTTAGGAAAATTAAAATTTTATTGTACGAGTCGAAAATCATTTTCAAGGTCAGTAAAGTTTTATTGACAGTGAGAACGTAAACCGTTTTCATTTGAAATTTCTACCAGAAATTTAATAGTAGCTTCCCACTATTAAATAAATTATGAAAGTAATTTGGATTTATTAAAATAATTTCTCAACTTAAAATTTAAATACACTAATCATGCATATACATACATAAGCAGAGATTATAGAAAGACAGAAAAATCGGGATGTTACAAAACAGTGCTACCATCTTTATTGCAGAATATATAATAAAGCAAAAGACCATAAAAACACAAAAAATGAGGTGAGATCCCTATTCATCGTACACATAAAGCTGACATGCAGTGGTACGACACACCAACATATGACAACATACATAACCATATTATTATCCATTCTCATTCAACAAATGAACAAGTCAATACATATACGGATAACCTTTGACATATCCACACATACCTAAAGGTATACATTATCCATATCATTAGTAATCTTATCAAGGCATAATAGACACTATCAGTTTTTCAGAGACACAAGATTGGAGATAACTGATTGAAACCGTATAGTCCCATACCTACACGGCCTCAAGGAATACTTGATCCTAACTCCGGAGCTAATAGACATTTTGGAAAGGAGATGGTTAATAGTACATGTTTCACATGTGCCCGCCGTAGGCATAAGACCAAAATGTCATAACAATGCCCGAAGGCTGTAATGTGTGACACAGGGTTCACCGGGAATAATAAATTCCGAACCGCACAACATTAAAATCATCATACCAATGCCCGAAGGTCAAAATGTGTGACACAGGGTTCATAGGGAATAATAAATTCCGAACCGTCCAACATTTTAAATCATACTATCAACCCGAAGGCCAAAATGTGGGATACACGGCTCACTGGGAATAATAAATTCTGAACTGCCCAACATTTAAAATCTTAAGGGTGATCAATCCTTACTCGGCTTGTGAAACATTCTACCTAACCGGTCAGCTCAGATTCCTAGGCACAACGGTCGTGCTGACAATTACGCTGGTCAAGCCGATAACGGCGTGTATATTCATGTTTATCCACGGATTAAACTTCGGGATTCCTTACGGAAATCATATACCATCCTATAGGCATGACAGTACCAACTGGGAATCCTTGTACAGTCCCATTCCTGTACAATCTCTGGATCCCTTCATTGGACCATCCGAGTCGTCAACAACTTAAGTATATTATGAAGATTGATTATTCATCAATCAATTATACTTTTTCAGGTTCTTCCCGAATGAGATTACTTGCCGAACAAGCATCCTTAAAATACCCTTGGTTATTTCGTATTATGGATGTAAGGATGAGTAAATCACCTGTACTCTATGACATATAGTCTTGATTCACCATACACCATAATTATTTAAGTCCATGTCTTTTCTCTAAGTCACTTTGACTTAGGTTTTACAGTTTCTGTTTTGAAACATAAGCCTTGGAAGTTAAATTCATTTTTTGTCAAAATCAAAACCTTTTTACCAAAGATAAAACAGTTTACCAATGGTTTTAAGGTAGTACATGAGTACCAAATCATTCAAAAATAACCCTTAGAGGAATACCTCAAAACTTACAAAAACAGCTTTTCTCCTTTTTGCCCGATTTTAGCCTAAAGCCCAACATTTCAAAAGTATGATTCCTTTCATCAAATCTATCACCTTTACACCTTATAACAATCATTATAGGGTATTAAAACACTAAATCAATCTTCCCAACACAGTTGTATAAAAAAAATCCACAAACTTGACAGAAAGTCCTTAAGTTCGAAAGTCGAGTAAATCCTTTTTCAGTGATTCTTTGACCTTATGGACTATAACTTATTTTAGAGTCATAGAATACTTAATTAGGCATCAAAAACATTTTCTAACCCATAAAAACCTGTTTGGTCGAAATCACTCATAAAACCCACTTTAAAGCACACTAATTTCTAAACCATTACATTTTTACGTCCCTTAAAACATGATTTTTGTTACCTCAGGTCCTAAACTCCGATTAAGCTCATTTTGGAACCAATAAAACCATACAAAGAAGTCCTAAATACCTTCAAAACAGTTTTGGAAAATCCTGTTTCCTTCTTAGTTTTATTTATCTTTAAAACACTTAACAAAGCATAGAATTCATGTGTTATTAACAATAATTGATCATTGTTCTCTTTTCTAAGCTTGGCCAAAACTTGGCAAACATCAGGTGAAGGTTTCCACTTCAACAAATCAAACTCATATCTCATACACATGTGCATGCATCAATACATAGATCCATGACATATAGCTTAACATTTTAAACATGCTTTCCTACCAATGGTTAAGTAAGCCAAGCATATGATTCTTTTTCCTCAAACAACCATTTTATTCTCAACCAAACATTATTTAATCAAGTAGTTATATAATCACCCATAATCATTCATACACCCATCAATGTGTTAATAACATAAAGCATGACATACTTTTCTATTTGTGGTTCAAGTACACAAAACTCAACTTTTCTCACACAAACATCAATCATATAGTCAATTACACCACTACTCATCCACAAATCACAACTACAAACATCACCCCAAATTCTCCAAGAGAATCACATAAACACACATATACATAACCTCTTTGACTTAGGGTTTCAAAACAAACCAACAAATAAATAAACCACATACACACCCACAATATGGTATGATGGTGGTTAGTCTCCCCATACCTCTTGTAGCTCACTTAAGATCAAGCAAATTGATGATGGTTATCCCCCTTAGAGGTCACGGTTTTGGAAGAGAAAGGACCTAGCAAGACAACATCATTCAACATAAAGTTATCTACATGAATTTAACTATGAACAAGAAGGATGAATCAAGATAGTATCCTTACTTGAAGTGAAGAAAATGATCATAATTCAAGGGTTTGAAGCTCTTAGGTTAGAATACCCACTTTTGCTAGAAGCCTCGAAAATGAATTTTGTGTGAAATAACAAAGGCTTAGAAGGTCAAGAGGAGTATGGATATGCTCTTGGTTTCTTAAGAGAGTAAGTGGATGATGAGTTATGGGTTTGAGTAGAGAAACCCATTTTTCAAACTTGCTTAAAATGAAAAATAATGAGAAGAACATAGGCCTAGATTATGTAAGTTGTGAACCATGTAATGAGTGAAATAAAATGAGTGAATAGTGTGTGGAGTGTGTTTAGCCGTGTAGGTGAGAGTGAGGTGAGAGAAAAAAAGTGTGGTGAGGGTTGGGCCACGATTGTAGGAAGAAAAAAGGGAGGGTAGTTGTGTTATTTTAGCTATTAACCATAGGGAATAATCATAGGTCAATGGTAGGTTAGTAATTAGGGAAAAAAAGTACACTAGACTTTTTGTATAAAATGTGACAACTTGTCACATCGGGGTCACATCATTGACTCTATGTATTGCACTTTCCAGTATTCTACTTCCTCTACTGGTTTGCTCTCGGTTACGACTTTATCCAAACACCCGAGATTGACACATATTTCAAGATTTTCGATCTCAAAATTAAAATTAACGGACCCGATTAAAATAATAATATTTTTACCAGCTCCACCTAAAAATAATTCAGATATACTCAAACAATTATTTTTATTATTCACTTTCCTCAGATATATATTGGCTCACGGAACTCACAATTTACAGTGTAAATCCATACCGGTGTCAGAACACAGTCCAGTTCTTATCCGAGTTTTTAATTTGAATTCTATTGAATTCTCAGGTATAAGCAGTAAACATTATTTATAATTTTTAAATTGTATTTCTCAAACAATTTAATCACAGAATTAATTAATAAACAGATAAAGCATTTTTCAGGGTGTAACAAACGCTCCTAAACCTAAGCCAATTTCTCCTATAAATAACCTTACACCGTGTTCTTATCCCACACTTAAATTTTATAAAATCTCATGTATTCTTCTCTATGTTCATATCATTCCAAAAAGGCTTGCACTCTCATATCTTTTTGTCGTGTGTCATGACTACTGTCCAGATGAGGCCCAGAAGAGGGCCAATCCTAAATGTCATGACAAACGACAAGAAGATATATGAATGCCATCTTTCTCTCCCAAATGTCTATGAACATAAGGTGCCCGAACAGAACAGAATGAGGAGCCTTTCAAGCAATATATCTTATTTTTTTGCGTGACAGCGACAAATATGAGAGTGGGCCATAAACTGTCCACATGAGATGAGAAGCGAGGGCGCCCCAGTCACCCTATTCTGGATGAGTGGAGCTCACTTATTGTCCATAACTTATTCTAGATATGTGGCATCGTCTCTCCCAAATGCCTACGGACATAAGGTGCCAGAACAGAAGGAGGGATGGAGGGTTTTTGCATGATAGACGACAAAAAGATATGAGAGTGGGCCATTAAATGTTCACATGAAATGAGGAATGGAGAGCGCTAGCGGCATTTTGGCATAATAAGGACATAGACTTAACTTAGCCTAATCAAGAAAAGAAAGATAGGATGATGAAGTAGACATCGCGAGGATCACAACAATATAATCGGTTTCGCGATAGGACGAACAGATTGATCGAAAACTCCTCCGAAAATTTTCTCTCTCCGTCACATCCTCTCTTTTCTCTCTCTCTCTCTCTATACTTTTGCCCCAGCAACCTTTTATAAGGTTTTCCACGAAAATGATTCAATTTAAATCACCTTTTCTTTTTCTTTTCTTTTTTTATACTGGGAGCTCAGTGTCCAGTGACCAGCACTCAGCGCCCAACGCCATCCTCCACCAGTCACAGCATGACACGTGTCCACTGCATTCAGCGCTTAGAACCCAAGTCCAATGCTCATCACCCCATACTGTCCAACACTCCTGATTCATATGTTTTATCACGTTCTGAGCAAAATTTGAAGTCCGATTGACCTGAAATTTGAAACATAGACTCTTCTATACCAAAGGAACAAGATTGAGATACTCCGTTGTGCCCCATTGTACAAAACCTTATTAATTATTTACTTAATCGTGCGCTTATCATTGAAAATATGTAAAAATTAAAAACTTAATTAATAATCATATAACTTCTGCAAATTTAAACACACCAACGTTATAATATGTAAATACACACGTGTTTATTCATTACATTACCAAAACTCTGTTAAGGGTGTCCTCTCAGTAGGATCCCTCACAGGTACTTAATTACACAAATTGTTTATAACTAGCATAAAATAAAACGTCTTTTAAGACTCACTGGCCCTAAACGGAGTTCCATCCAACTCCTCAGCAACGTATTCCTTCAACGTGTCTTCTAACGTAATCAAGTAGACATACATAAAAATACAGAAATAGGGAGATAAGAAACAGTTCTATCATCATAAGCGGAAAAGACTCATAGCAAATAATATAATAGCGGTCACAGACAAACAACACTCATCATTAACAATCATCTTTAATTCATAATACCTTCCTTTACCCTCAATCTCATGTAACTAAACTTTTATACTGACGTGACCACCACCAATCCTATCACACATCCCTTGTTCGCCGAGGGATGTTAGTCAGTCGTCCAAGCGATGCATCCCCTCTAAAACAGTGCACATACTCATCCATGGTGAGAATGCTCATGCAAAGCAATGACACTATAGCTGCACAGCACAGTCGGTGCAGACCATGATTCTATCTCAAGGATGCTCATGCAAAGCAATGACACTATAGCTGCACAATCTAACACTAAATTGGGACCTCCCCGCCAGAACATCGGACCTCGTGTATTCCCAATACACGGTTGTGAACAACAATACAAATGAACCTCACTGACCCGTATCAATAACAACCTAGTGCCTCAAGCTTTCCACATAGCCTCCACTTACATTCTATATCACATCATTTCTATAAAATAATGGCTAGGCACCTCTAATTCATATTCAAGCTCTCACCCAAACAAAATACCTCAGAGCAACATATATCTTTACTTAAAATCAACTAAGCAATTTATCACACCGGGCAGATCATGCATAACACAATAATCAAAAAAATATTCAAACACCATAAATAAATGTAACACCCCGTTTTTACTGTTTTTCATTATTGATAGAATTTTTAATTCTTTGTATTTTTATCTGAGATTTAGAAAATGATTTTTGGATAAAACAAAATCATATTTATACTCTACCTTATGGTAGAAGGTTACGGTAAAAATTTAGGTTTAAAATTAAGATGAAACCCGTTCCGCGTTTTAACTGACAGTATGTTTTTATTGATCAGAAAACCTAATTTTGACCCGAGAACGAAATAGTTAAGATTCTTATTTTTTTTCCAATAATAGTGGTTATTTTGAAAATTTTCAAAATAAATAGGTTATTATACGTAATCGGGCAAGTACTCGACGATCGAGGATCGACAGAATCGAGAACGGAGGTGCAGAGACAAAACCCAACGCCGGTGGATGAGCACAGTGAGTCGTCTATGATGACTCGTGGGGGTGAGTCATAGGGGTTATTCATCTTGCATTAAATGCAAGTAATGATGGTTATATATAAAAAGACCAAAATGCCCTTGATCTTTAAGTAAAATTCCAAGAGTTTCCCTAAGTGAATTTTGACCAAAATACCCTCTAAATCTACTTAATTTCGTGCAGCCCCTCCACTAAACCAAACTCATTTCATTTTGATTTCATTTCATCATCTCTCTCTCAAAAACCCTAATCGGGTAAACAACGGAACTGGACACGAATGTGCAGAGATATATCGGGGGACAGAACGACGAGTCATCCATGATGACTCAAGAGGAATGACTCACCATAGTCATTAATGTGCATTTATGACAAGTAAACGTGAAAAGACTAAAATATCCCTAACCTAACCTATGTCTAGTTAACTCCAACCAAGGTTAGCCAACCATGATTTGTAACCAAAAAATATCTTCTTCCTTCTTGTGGTATAAACTCAGCCACACCACCCTAAGAGTATCTCCACCACATATTCATTTAATACCATAATGATTACTTATGTGTGAAATGTCCAAAATACCCTTAATCTTTCCTTGTAACTCCAAGTTTGCCATGACAACATTTTTGACCATTTGGTTCCTTGAAGCCATGGCCTCCCTTCTATAAAAGTCTATCTCCATTTCATTTTTGCTCCTTCACAAGTGTTTAATCTTCTTCACGAATGTTGTTCATCATTTTCTCTAAGAACACATAAAGACTTCATTGATGCTCATACTCATCCGAAACTGTACCAAACTTTGGACACTTTTCTGTTCCGAAACTCGGAAAAATTTCTACATGAAAGTTTTTCCTCTTCATCGTTTCTTTCCAACGAGCTAAAGTTCACCAACAACGGATAAGTATATTGGGAGATATACCCAAATTACCAAAACAACTCAAAATCCTCAGCATCCCAAGAGAACAGTGGAAATAAGGTTCTTTACGCCCCTGTTCTGATCTGAATCGGACAAAACCTTAAACATAAAATTTGTGCCTATCCTTCTTACCTTTCTAACAATCCAAAGTTTGTAATTTTTAGATGAGTAAATCGTGAGATATGCTCATAACATCACCACACTCTCAAAGCTGTCAAATTTTCAACTAAGCTTGTTTTGATCATTACTCCTCATCAAGAGGTAACCTCTCTTCTACATGATCAATCATGTCTTATTTTTCATTCATTTCATGATTTTCATGCCATGATCATCATTTAAAATTCTTAGATCTAGAACTTTGAAAATTCCTAGAAAATCATAGAAAAATCATTTTAATGTGAGATCAATTTCTATGATCTTCATATGACTTCTATATTCATTATCCAAGAGCTTGGAAAATTTAGAGATCCCTAGCTATTTCTTTCCAACTTGGCCGAACCTATGTGCAAGTGGGTTAGGATGATTTTCTTCATTCTTTAACTTGTTTTCTTGATTGATTGCTCACGGCTAGGTTTTGGTGGACAAAACCGTGGCCTACCTTGCTTGGTTTAGCTTATGTTTGTTTGATCTTCAAGTGATCTACAAGAGGTAAGGGGGGAGATTACTACTATCCTACCTTAATGTAGATATGTATGTGGTTTAAAGTATTTGTATGTTGTCTTGTAAATCCTAAGTGTTAGGATTATGTATTATTGATTTATATGTGTGTGATCCTCTTGGAGGATTTGATTTGATGTTTGGTTGTGATATGATATGCCATATGGTTGTTTTGATTCCAATATTGACCTTAAGTTGGAATCAAGATTGTTGTTTGCTTGACTTAGTAAGAAAAATGCCTAATATATTTATTTAAGGCCATTCGGCCATAACTGATTAATGGGGTTTCAAGTTGAGTTAATTTGTTTGAATAATTTTTATAAGGATTGAATGAATATATAAGAATATAGAGATTGGTTTGGATTGATTTGGATGTGTATATTGAAAGATATGATATTGTGATTTTGTGAGTCCTTAGGGACTAAAATGCAATTTCTGAGAATTTTAGTGAATGTACTGAAATCCAGATTCTTATGTGTTAAGATTGTAGTCCTTGATGAGACAAAACCATAGAAATTGGTTTGGTGCTAATTGGATTAATACATAAAAAGTTATGTTTTTTTGTAAACAAGGATCTTTTTGCAATTATTGAAAACTATTTGGGGCAGAATTGTAATTTCTGGTAGTGTAGGATGTTACCGAAAAAGCCTATGATGTGCACGCCCTCTTCTATTGACGCATTCTTTATTACCCAAGGCTGGTCAACTCGTGAACAATCCTTCGAACCACTCTCTCCGACTGTTCGTAAAACCATGGTATAGGAATTCAGAGGTTGTTCCTCAAGTCTTAGATGTCTTCTATCTAGGAAAACGCGGTGATGTGGTCATGTTTCTGTGAAACATTATTGTTTGGTTATGAGTGTAAATATGATTGCTAATTGTTAATTGTATGTACCTAAGAGTCGTACCACTGCATGTCGGCCTTATGTGTAAGATAAATGAGAATCCCACATCCTTATTTTTATATTGCCTATGTCGGCTGGCTATGTGTCTTCTGTACTATTTTTGAGAAGATTGAGACGTCAAGATGTCGCTTGGCTGATGCGTAGTAGAGGTCAAGGTTTGAGCATGCGAACGATACGTTATAGTTTTCTAGTGGACATCTTCTAGACTGTCGATGGTTCGTAGACCATGTTTTTCCTCTTGTAAGAGGAATGGGCTTAGTTCGAGAGTTACTATTGTAGTAGCTCTAGTAGTGTCTTTTGTGACGACGTCGGTAGTGGACTCAAATAGAGTTTCCACTAGATCTCGTCAGTTGGGTTTGTCTTTCTCACGTTGTATGAGAAAGGATTGTCTTTTCTATTTTAGTTTGGCCAACTGGGTATGTTTGGGAGTTAATGTAACTGTCTATGGAGCTGTGACTCCAAGTATCTTATATTTTAGGAGCTACGTCTCCATATCTTTATACTGAGTCTATATACTGTTATGATTTATGTTTACGTGTCGGGTTGGGTATTATGTAAATGATTTTCGAGCTTATGATCCTAAATGTGATAATGGAAAATTTTATTTACCATTCATTTAAATCAAAGTAGTTATATTTATGACTTACGAAAAAGAAAAAAATTATGCCATTCTTTTATAGCCAATTTTAATTAATCTACTTTTCGGCATTAAAATGTCAATTATGATGTAGCACCCGAGAAGGGTGTTACAATAAACGTCACATGCAGTAGAATACCTCAACCAGCGTATCACAACAATCAATAATAAATAATTCAGACATACTCAAATATTATAAAATTAACCTAAGGTGATAAACCTACAATTCCCAAATCGTCATTGGTATTACGGAAAAGTTTCCAATGCGATTTTGGTATTGTCGATTACACGACCATTAGTAGGGTTTAGGTCGCCCTATACCATTATTATAACTTATATACTAATTATCAGTTCCGACGATGGAATGGTTCTTTCTCCCACCCGACTTATCACCGGATTTCAACTTTTCGATCCTCGTTAGTACACCATGGTTATTAATTATCCTTCAACCAAATCAACACAAAAATGTATCAATCAAACAAAATCCATCTAGGACACTTTAGGGCTAGGTTCGGGCAATACTAAAAAATAGAGTTAGGGTTATTTTCTCAATACCATCTTTTGGATCCTAGTTACTAGAGTTTTAAATGATATAGATTAATTATTACAAGACAAAAATTTGAAACAAAAATCCTCTAACCTCTAGGGTTAAGGTTTCGGCCAAGTATAGTAAAATAGGCTAGAAATTGTTTTTGATTGCAAGCTCTTGGATTAACACTCAAGGGATTTCAAGTAGTTTATTTCAAGTCATCATCCAAGTTAAAATTGAATAAAACTCATCTAACCCCTTTAGTATAGGATTCGGCCAAGACATAAAAATAGGGTTAAAAGTTTCTTTTCTTTACATACTCTTAGATTTAAAACCTAGAAACCGTAGATAGCCTAGAACCATCATCATTTATGCAAAACATTGAAGAAAACTCATCTAGCCCCCTTATGATTAGATTTGGCCAACATAGGAAAATAGTGCTAGGAATTTCTTTTGCTTACATGCTCTTAGATTATGAAAGTAGAAGACATATCAACATCATAGAAATTGGTTTCACATTAAAATGATTTTTCAACAATTTTCTAGAATTATTTGAAGTTCTAGATCTAAGAAATGGAAATTTGTGAAAAGTTGATGGAAATAAAGATTTGATGCATGATAAATGAAGCTAAGATGATGATGAAGGGATTCCTCACCTTGGAATGAAGAGGCTTGATAAATAACTTGAAGGATATTGAAGAACTTAGAAAGACCAAAAATGGTGTTCTTGGTGTTTTGTGAGAAAATGAACTTAAACATGTATGAAGAATGCGACAACCCTTCTTAGGGTCATCACATAGTTACCCAAATATGGAAAATGAAATTATAATTTGCTGGTTACTTTCGGAAAGTAATCTTTTATAACACTTTTCTTACTACAAAAATAGTGGCAAAAATTTTTCTCTTCTTTTCGACAAACTTAACCCTATCACAAATATAACCGTATATGGGTATATATATATATATAGAAAGCATAATACAACTGTACTGCATCATATTTTTTTCACATCTAGACCTTTATCCATATAGGTCCTTAAAAATTAAGAGACAACATAAAATATCATTATATATTATTGAAAACATAAAACTCCTTACTTCAAAAGTATGGCTCTCCAAAGCCTGACATAAAAATTATAAACCAATCTAATGCCCTAGTTGAGCTGGTCACTCTATACGACACCCACTAAGAAGACTCCAGAGGTCATTCTTAAAATCTACAGTCGCTTTAAAGTTCAGGCCTAAAGATCCTCGAGTGTGCCAGGGGCATCTCCAGGTCAAACTATAGTTAGATAGAATATATTCCACAAGTAGGGAAACCAACAAGAAAATATGCAAGAGTGAGAAACCAATATATGGATTTAACACAACAACAACATGCCTGACACAAAAGAAAACAGAGAAACATATACAGACCAACAACAGATAGCACGTAGCCATTTGAAAAATCCCTCAGGCAATCCCCTTCTACCTCTTGAAGATCATTCCTTATGATACACGTTCGCCGACACTCCGATTTCTTGACAGCACACGTACACGATTCACACACAATCTCCTTCAACAAACCACAACAAATAATTATCAATCAAACAATTAAAATAATCTATTCCTACTTGAAGGTTTCGGCCATGACTAGCTAAATTTGTAGAGATCTCAATGTTTAATAAACTCTTGGATCAATGATCCTTAAGTATAATGTAAGACTCAATGACTTAGAGATTTTGATATATGACAAATACAATTTAATGTGTATGCAAGTGTTTTAGTGTCAAATTGCAAAGACATGTATCAAGTAGTAATCAACAAGTTCATTAAGCAAATTCAAGGAAAATATTCAAGGAAGAACTTGAAGAAATCAAAAGAGCTACATGGAGGAATCAAAGAGCAAAGACAAAGATCAAGGAATCATCAAGGCAAACCTTAAATTTAATTTTCATGGCTCTGCTATGGTTTTCGCTGCACGTTAACTCCTGGGGCCTTTGTTTGCTTCCATGGCTGCGGAGCCGTCATCCATTTGCCCTTGGGGCTTCCTAGCCTCTCCCCCCCTTTTCCTTCTCGTCTTGAGGGTCCTCTTCATGGCAAATCCTTTGCTCAACCTTAAGCAACTCTCTGGATGTTTCTCTCTCACAACTTCCAAAACCATGGAAGATTGGTGATGCCGTGTCCATCAAGATTTCGGAGGATGAGTATCACAAAGGCGTTGAAGCCTGCAAACTAAACCTTCACGGCCGCTTGCTTCTTTCAAAAGGGGATAAACCCATGAAGTATACTGACTTACGCGATAAGCTTGCAACGCTTTGGAAACCGATGGGCCAATGGCGTCTGACCTCCCTTGGCAAAGGGAATTTTGAATTTGGTTTCTCCTCTCCAGAAGATCTTAGAAGCGTCTGGTCTGTAGGGACTTGGAGCCTCAAGCTTGGGCTGCTGAGGTTATCTCAATGGACGGCTGATTTCAACCCAAAAAACCAAAAACATACACACTCTCAATGTTGGGTACGACTGCATGATTTGCCCTAGGAGTATTGGAGACCAAGAATTCTATTTGTAATCGCTTCCGGAGTTGGAACTCCTATCTCCATTGATGATATGACTCGCAAGAGGATGTATGGCCATTACGCAAAAATATTGGTTGATCTTGATTTATCATCGAACCTCCCTACTGAGATTATGGTTTAAAGGGACGGTTTTTCTTTCTATGTGACAGTGGAATATGAAAAAATTCCTAACTTTTGCCACTTCTGTCAAACCATTGGCCACCTTGTTGATAATTGCACCAACAAGGCTGCCCAGGCCTGTATGATTCAATCTGTCTCGAAAAAAGGTATTCCTCCAGTGGTTCAATGTTATGTTCCAAAGAAGACTGCCATGGTCAATGCTGCCCCCAACATGGTTAATATACTTGCTCTTGAAACGGCCACTGGCATTATGAATAATGTTGTTATTGATGATCCCAACATGGTTAATAATGTCTCTGACAAGAATGGTTTAAATTCTGTCACAAGCCAGAATGAGAACCATCCGAGGATGGTGCAACCTATTTCTGCTCTTACTGCTGTTATGCTCATTGAGGATGTTGAGACTGAGGAGGTGCTAGAGGAAAACAATAGCAGAAGGGATTTCCTGCCTAATGATGTTCCTTACGTGTTGGAATCTATTTCTGACTCTCCCTTGCAGAATGGTTTTCATTATAACCTTGTTGACAAAAATTCTGATCATAATGACTTGGTGGTTGCTAGTAATAGCAAAGGGAAGACGCCTCTGGTAGATCATAGTCCTAGAGTTCTGCATCTAGGACAAACTACCAAGGTTCATAATCCCTTGATTGGTAGACAAGAAACTGCTGCTGTCGCTGGTTCTGCTGCTGTCACTGAATTGTCTGTTTCTGCAACCGTGAATGGCTCAGGTAAGCCTCAAAGTCCTTTGGCTAATTCAGAGCCCATTTTGTTCACACAATTTTATACTTCTACTATTGAAGCCAAGTCTATGCCTGATATTTTATGTGGAGGGATCTCAGGCCTTAATAGAAACAATTCAGTATTATATGCTGAGGAGTCATCATCTGTTGTTGTTGCGATCCCTGCAAGTCCAGAATCCGCAAATACAGTTGGAGTTATGTCCTCTTTGCCCCCCAGAGTGGCTAGAGACTTGGAAATAATGGGTAAATTCTAGGCTAATCAGGTAGAAGAGGAGACGGAAATTGAATCCATTTCGAGATCTCCAATGATCAAGAATGTGGATGGTAGTCCGGATGATGAATATACAGCAGTCCTATCTAAATCCAAAAAGAAAAAACTGAGGCAGAAACTAAGACAGCAAAAGAGGCAGCCGCTTAAAGTGGATGGTTATAACACCCGGCATAAGGGTGCTCTCCCTAAAGGTGCTCAATGAAGCTCGTGTTTTGGAATGCCAGGGGCCTAGCCAATGAAAACACTAGGCTGTTTCTTAAAAAGCTTTGTAATTCTAACAAGCCTGACTTCATTTTCTTAGCCGAGCCTTGGATTCCAATTGCTCAGTTCCCAAACTCCTTTTGGAATCAAACGGGTCTGCAACTGTTTATGGTTAACTCAAGAGGTCCTCTTCTTCCAAATTTATGGTGCGCTTGTAACAGGTCATTTACCCCTTCTGTTATTACATAATCTTCTTAGTTCTGTGTTTTTTAAATTTTGGTTACCAATCAGCCGGTCTTTATTGCTGCCATTTATGCTTCCACATCTTATATTCAGAGAAAGCAGCTTTGGTCTGATCTAACAGATTTGCAAAGACAAAATCCGGGTCCTTGGTTGTTCATTGGTGACTTTAACGCAACCTTAGGAGCACATGAGCAAAAAGGGGGTGGGAGCCCATCTAGAATCTCCTGTGATGATTTTAGGCATTGGTCTAACAGCAATAACTTGCTGCATCTCCAAACCAAAGGTGCTGAAATGACTTGGACTAACAACAGAATTGGTAGGTAGCATTCAGAAAAAAGGTTAGACATGTCCATTTGTAATGATTCTTGGATTACCTTTTGGGACAACTCTTCATGTGGCACTTTGACTAGGATGTTCTCTGATCACTTCCCCCTGCTTATGGTCCTCGATAAAGATACAAGCAAGTTCCCTACACCTTTCTGCTTCCAACATATGTGGATTGATCACCCGGGTTGTTTGAATCTTGTGAAGGATGTCTGGTCTAAACAGTTTTATGGCTGTCCTATGTCTGTCCTATGTCTGTCCTTTTTCAGAAATTAAAAGCTCTTAAGATAGCTTTTAAGGAGTGTAATAGGAATGTTTTTAGGAATGTTCATGAAAATGTTAGCAACTCTCTTGCTGTGGTAGATCAAATTCAGCAAGAAATCGCCACTGCAGGCTACTCGGATGAGCTCCATGAAGCTGAGGTCAAGGCCCAATTAGACCTTCAACATGCCCTCAATTATGAGGAAGCCTTCTGGAAACAAAAATCTAAAGTTGATTGGTTCATTCATGGGGATAGAAACACGGCTTACTTCCATAAGATCGCCAAAATCAGAAGTGCTTCTAAGCAGATGTCTATGTTGAAGTAGGGCGATCAGGTTCTGGTTGATAGGCAGCAGATTAAAAACCATGTTATTGACTTCTATACTTCTTTGTATGCCTTTGAAAATTGCTGCACAACAAATGACTGGATCTTTAAAGTGATTCCTTCGATAGTCTCTCCGGAGGACAATAATATGCTCATTGCTTTGCCCTCAATGGATGAAGTGAAATCTGCCGTTTTTTCTATGAATGCTTCAGGTGCCCTTGGTCCAGATGGTTTTGATGGGATTTTTTACAAGACCTTTTGGGATGTAATTGCAGAAGATGTGTACACCCCTGTGCTGCAATTCTTTCAGTAGAGTTGGATTTTACCAAGAATGAACTCAAACATTGTTTCTCTTATTCCGAAATTTCCTGGTGCTGACAGACTTGAAAATTTTAGGCCAATTGCTTTGGTTAATTTTCAGTTTAAGATCATCACAAAGGTCCTGGCTGATAGACTCTCTCACATTGCCCCTAAGGTCATATTAGATCAACAAAGAGGTTTTATTAAAGGTAGGCATATCTTTGATTGCATCTGCATTGCCTCTGAAGCTTCTAATATACTGGATTCCAGAACTTTCGGTGGGAACTTAGCCTTGAAGTTTGATATTAAAAAGGCCTTTGACACCTTAGATTGGGACTTTCTGCTAAATGTTCTTGTTGCCTTTGGTTTTGACAGTAAGTTCTGCAATTGGGTAAAGTTTATCTTGGAATCTGCTAAGCTGTCTTTTGCTGTGAATGGTAAGCTCGTGGGTTACTTTTCTTGTAAAAGAGGGGTGAGGCAAGGTGACCCGCTTTCTCCTCTCTTATTCTGTCTCGCTGAGGATGTTTTGAGTAGGGGCATATCCTATCTTGTCAATCATAATTTTTTAGCTCCTATGTCTGGCCCTAGAGGTTTCCAAACTCCAAGCCATTTGTTGTATTCAGATGATATCCTTGTCTTCTGCAAGGGAACCAAAAGGAATCTTAGAACTCTCATGGGCTTCTTCAAGGAGTATTGGGACATATCTGGTCAATTGCTTGGGTTAGACAAATGTAAATTCTACAATAGTACACTGACACCCAGTAGATCAGTTGCAATCTCTGAAATCCTTGGTTTTGGTCTTGGGTCTTTTCCTTTCATCTATCTTGGGATCCTGATCTTTAAGGGTAAGCCAAGAATGGCGCACTTGAAGCCTATTGAAGATAGGATAAGAGCAAAGTTATCTTCGTGGAAGGGTTCTCTCCTCTTTATTATGGACAGGGTACAACTAGTTAACTCAGTCATCACAGGTATGTTATCCTATAGCTTCCATGTCTATCAATGGCCTGCAGCCTTGTTAAAAATAGTGGATGGATGGATTAGAAACTTTGTGTGGTCGGGTGATGTTGACACGAGGAAAATTGTTACTGTGGCTTGGAAAACTGTTTGTTCCCCCACTTGTGATGGGGGTCTTGGTCTTAAATCAGTTGCAGCTATCAACAAGGCTGCGGTTCTGAAACTTAGCTGGGAGATTTTGTACTTGGACAGTCAGTGGTCATCCTTTTTAAGGTCCAGATTTATTAGGAACAACATCCCAGTTACATATCATATCAGATCTTCCATTATCCCTACTGTAAAATATCACTTATCGGCGATTAAGGATAATACATCTTGGATTCTAGGAGATGGTAAACGCATAAATTTCTGGAATGATAGGTGGTTGGACAAATCCTTGGCTGATATTCTGCACATTCCTGATTCGGTTGCTAAATCCCTGTAGGCTACTGTCAGTGATTTCATCTTCAATAATCATTGGTGCTTCCCTCAAGCTCTTTTGGATACTGTCCCAAACCTCCTCCACATACTCAAAAATACTCAGTTGCCCCTTTATGTGGATTGTGACCAACCTGTTTGGTGTGGTAGTGATTCTGGTATGATGTCTTTCAAGGAGGCTTTTGACTTCCTCCATCCTCACGGTCAATGCATGCATTGGAGCAAATTGATCTGGTCAGGATCAGTTCCTCCCTCTAGGTCTTTCCTGATGTGGAGGATGATCCATGGAAAGCTTCCTACAGATGAAAACCTGCGAGTTAGAGGCTGTGTGTCTGTTTCTATGTGCTGTCTCTGTGGCACTCATGATAAATCCTCCCAACATCTTTTCTTTGAATGCTAATTTGCTGTCCAAACATGGCTGTGGTTGTAAAGTAAGTTAAACGGTTCTATTAGCTACACCTCGGCCTTGGATGTTCTGCAAGTCTTTGACGCTAAGTGCAGCCCACAATTGATGGACGTGTACCTTGCAGCGATCCTTAACACAATTTGGTCCATATGGTTTTGCAGGAACCAAAGTAGATTTAGTAATGTCAAAATTAGTTGGAGATCAACCTGCTCTATGATCCAGGCTCAAACCTCTTTAGCTGGCTCATTATCAAAAGGCCATATGTTCAGTTCAATTGCTGAGTTACAGGTGCTAAAGGGCTTTGCCATAGGAACTTATGCTCCGAAAGCTCCTTCTATTAAAAAGTAGACTGGTTTCCTCCCTCCTTTGGTTGGTTAAAGTGCAACACTGATGGGGCTGCTAAGGGATATCCTGGCCGTGCTGGTACTGGTGGAATTTTCAGAAACTCCCTTGGGGACTCCTTTGGTTGTTTCTCCTCCTTTGTTGGCATTACATCTGCTTTCCATGCTGAGCTTAGTGCTGTCATGATTGCCATTGAGTTAGCCTCCAAGAAAGGTTGGAAAAACATTTGGTTTGAGTGCGACTCTACTTCGGTCGTTGCTTCAACCAAATCTGACTCTTTAGTCCCCTGGAAAATCAGAGTCAGATGGAGAAATTGCATGAAGATTGGTGATCAGTTGAGTTTAGTCTTCACTCATATTTTCAGAGAGGGTAACCGGTGTGCTGATAAGTTAGCTTCCTTTGGTGCTTCTGAGTCTAGTTACACTTGGTGGGAGAATTTCCCATATTTTGTAAAGACTGAGTTCTATCAGGATAAGCTGGGTTTACCTCAGTTCAGGTTTAGATAGCTCTCCATGGGTCTTGGCATAGTCCCCCCATGTTTTCATTTTGTATCTCTATCTCTATATTAATAATATCTTGTAGGTGTGCTGCAGATGATTGGTAGGGTCTGGGGTGCCAACCTAGTTGGGATGCCTTTCCCTATTGTGATGCCTTTGCATGCCTAGCCTTTTATTAAAAAAAAATCTTAAAGGAGAATTTTAGATTTAAGTCTTAGATGATTTGTAAGAGAAAGAAATCTCTTAGTCACAAAAGAGCTCAACTAAAAAGATGCATGAAGAAAATCAATTTTCATAACCTGCATTAAAAGGAATAAGTTTTCGTTAATGAAAATTATTTTTTTAAATAAGAAGCGCTCGTCTAACGCAAGTAATAGAAGTGCTCGTCCATTGAAGTGATACAAGCACTCGTCCAACACAAGTGACAGAAGCGTTCGTCCACTGAAGTGATAGAAGCGCTCGCCCACTAAAGTGACAGAAGTGCTGTCCACTAAAGTGACAGAAGTGCTCGTCCACTAAAGTGAAAGAAGCGCTCATCCACACAAGCCTTTGGACTTGCTAAATCCTTAATGAGAAGCTCCGTCCAATGACATGGCATATGGAGCTCGTCTACTAGCTCGTACGATGTAAAATCTTAATTCAAAATGGCTAGATGGACGCGAATTCTATAAGAACCGATGTAGAATCTTATTTCAAGAACCAAGAATCAAGAAAACAGATTCTGCTATCAGATCCAAATCTATTTTGATTGATCCCAACGACTATATCTTGTTTTCTATATAAAGAGATATCAAAGGAACACATTCACAATATCGAAATACATATATCATAACATATCTGAAATTTGAGAGATCAATTGTGAAAATCATTCATCATCTTGATCTTATTATGAAAAGAGTGTTTCAATACTCATAAGTGCTTCAATTTGTTTATCTGACTATTGAGAGTTAGGAATCAATTTTTCGTTTTATTTGATTGTAAAGAGAGAGGGAGTCTCTCTGAGTGATTAGGGTGAGGTATCCCTAAGGAAGAACATTGAGTCTCTTCACAAGAGTGTGGTATCTCGAGGTGAAGGAGTGCTCTGTGGTGTAAAGGTTTTTCAAGCTACCAGGCTAAAGCTTGTTGTGTTAGTTTGTGAAAACCCACAGGTGGAGTGGGGACTGGATGTAGGTCACAGTGGTGGTGACTGAACCAGGATAAACCTGGTTGTGTGGTATCTCTAAACTCAAACTCTTTAACTTCTGTTTATGTTCAAGAACCTGTGATTTTGATGTTTAAAGTTCAATATAATTTCTGTTCTTGATCTGTATAAACTGATTGAAACCTGAGTCAGATTGTAATCAAGTCTGTGTTATCTGCGTTCAAAACTGAGTTGATCAAAACCATTCTTGATTGCTGAAACTGAACTAAAACTGAAACTGAAACCTGCAAGTTTGTTCTTGATTGTTAATGCTTGTATCTGAAACTTGCATAACTTGTTCTTAATCTTTAAAGGTTTAATCAGTTTATGTATTTTGTTATTAATGAGTTTTGAACCTGAACCTATTCTGAATTAATCTTTCTTATCTTCATCACCTTCTATTCAAGATTTTATATAAACCATTCATTGAATTTGTAAACGATCCTGAGGCCACTAATATGAAAACTAAAGTTTCTAGATAAAGTTTTTAAGAGGGAAATATTTTTGAAAACTCAATTCACCCCCCTCCCCCACTGAATTAATCTTTCTTATCTTCATCACCTTCTATTCATGATTTTATATAAATCATTCATTGAATTAGTAAAAGATCCCGAGGCCACTAATTTGAAAACTACAGTTTCCAGAAAAAGTTTTTAAGAGGGAAATATTTTTGAAAACTCAATTCACCTCAACCCCCCGCCCCCCCGCGGAGTCGTTGAAGCCAAAACAACATATAAGAGATACATAATAATTTGTCACTTGACAAAATTGGATCAAAAACTCCTCTAACTCAAATAGTTAGGGCTTCGGCCATCATGTGTTAAGTTGGCTAGACATGCTAAAATTTTTTAAGCTTTTCGATTAAGGATCCTAAGCATTTTAGGATACATGATTAAGGATTTTAAAACACAACAAATGAAACAAAATCTTCTAACTCTATAAAGAGTGAGATTCGGCCAACACATAAGAATTTGGCTAGAGAATTTATTTGGATACAACAACATGGATTTATGATACATATGAACTACAAGTATGAAATAAAGCTTAACTTCTTAAGAAAATGAAACAAAACTTCCTCCACTCACACAAGTGAGTTTCAGCCATGCTTGGTTAATTGGGAAGTAAAATTTTGTTTGCATCAATCTCTTGGATTATGATAGTAGAGATGATAACTAACTCACATAAATTGGTTTCATATTTTTAGGATTTTTCTATGATATTTTAGAGAATTTCAAACTTTCTAGATCTAGAAATTGAAAAAGATGATTAAGGCTTTAAATCATGAAAGTAATTGAAGAACATGATGCTTAATGATGATGAAGAACAAAGATTACCACTTGGAATTGAGAAATGGGCAAAGAATCCAACACTTTATTCACAAAATCAAGCTATATAACTTAGGAGTTTTGATGAACAAGATGAAGATTGCCTTTTATATAAGTGAAGATGGGCTCTTAGAGGGGCATTGGACCGTCAGTTATAGGGTCCAAGGGGAAAGGAATTTTGTTTCATAAGGATCAAAGTGCAATTAAGTTATAAGGACTAAATTGCAAAATAGAAAAAGTCTAAGGACCTAAGTGCAATTTCCTAATAGTTGGTAATGATGAGGCCATGTGTATCATAAATGTATTCACATGGGTGAGTATGTAACACCCTAGTTTTTACACCTAGGATTAATTATTTTATTTGGATGTTTATGTTTATTATGTTATGTGGTTTAGTATGAGTAATTAAATTACTTTTTTCAAATTATTTTATTGGGTGTGTTAGCACTGACTTATTTCAGTGAATGCACGTTTAATAGACAATAATTTACGTTATTGTCACTATTATACCAGTATAGAAAAATATTTTAAGTAATGTGATTAAGAGAAACACATTTTCATATTCTCATTCTATTTAATATTAGAATTAAAAATATTTTGGTTTGACATTTATCGGAGATTAAATTTTGGACTGAGTATTTTCTTAGTTGATCAGTTCAATTATTAATCTTTACTCTAACTTGAATTTCGAAAACATATCTTTATCAACCTTTATTTTTAGAATCCAAAAAGTAAAAACATGTTTATTTTAGGCCTAATATTTATCACTCATTTTGTACCTATCACTAAGTAACTAGTTTAAAAACTCATTTTCTCTCTTTTCTCTCTCTCTTTCTCGACGCTATCTCTCTCATTTTCTCTTTTCTTTCTCTGCTTCTTTCTTCTTCTTTCTTCTTTCTTTTTCTTCTTCCTCCTCAACTTCATCTTGCTCCACCTTCACCCAACCACCTACCACCGCACTAGGTGCCGCGTGTCGCCCCAAGGAACCAGCCGGTTGCCGTTCGTTGATGGGAGGAAGCAGCTCGCATCTCTGCACCCGTTCCTCGCCACCGCTGTTGTTGTCTCGCGTCAGAACCGCCACCCACCGCCGTTCCCAACCGTGGTAAGCACCCTAAGCCGCCATTAATAGTGGTTCTTCACCTATTTATGATATTGAATCTTCTTTTCTTCTTCCATGAGGTTTAACTCTTGTTTTGTTGGACCTATGGTGCTGTCCAAAACACACCGCCGCCCCTCCGTCGCGTCGCCGCCGCGCCGGTCGTTTCAACAACCACCATTACCTCTTTTCTTGTTATCTTGGGTAAGTACTTCGCCATAACCTCTTCTAGTTCAAAACCCCAAATGGATTTTTGAAACCCTAACCCTAACCCTTTGATTTCAGATTTTAATTTTGAAATTTAAGGTTGTTTTATGAGATTGGGACTATGAGTTTGTGTTTCCCTAAACCAATTTCATTATTCTGAGTTTCCCCTAAATTTTAATATGGAGCCCTAAATCCCCAATATAATTTTATTTGAATTTGGGTATGTTTTTGTGAAATTAATTATGATTTAGTGCAATTAGGACTCTAAACGGATGATTTCCAAAGTTCTTTTTCAAGATCTTTTAATCAAAACAAAGTTTCCTAAAAGGGTATTAGGAAGCGTGAGCTTCAAACATGATTTTCTTTAAAAATAACCTTGTCTGGTAATTAGATTAAGTGTTTAGATAAAGTTAGAATGTGTGTTTGATCATGTGTAATTGATTTCTTGATTTCTGGTTGTTGCGCGTTGTTGAATTTACTCTCTGAGATGTTTGGACACAGCTATGCTTGCTTGATGGAGTATATATGAGCTAACGTGAGCATTAGGACGAGGATCCTTTACTTGTCTTCAAAGGTAAGGGGAGTTTACCTAGGGATATTCAATAACTATATGCATGTGTGTATGTGTGTAATTGAGTGCTGTGAATATTATTGTGATGTTGAGCCAATACTTGAATAACTTGTTTACTTGAACCATTGTGGTTATTACTTGGAGTTGAACATTTGTTGCTTTAAAGTGTTATGAATTATATATATGTGATTAACTGTGATATATATGAATTATATATACATGATTAACTGTGATATTATTACTGTTGATTGAAGTTTGAAAAGCCAAACTTGAGTCTGTGCCCAATCATGATAAGAATTAAAAGCCTTAATAAGCCTTGAATAGAACTTTGAAAATTTTGGGTTCACTTATAAAAGTTCCTTGTATAAAGTGCTTACTTCAGAAGAATAAGATTCTTTTGTTTTAGAAAAATTTTAAAGTGATTTTGAGTTGAAGGAAACTATATTTTTATGATCAAAAGTTTTGTACGAGAGAAAACCTTTTCGAACGGTGTGCTTTATGAAGGAAAGACCCTTTGAAAATATTTATTATCAAGGAAAGACCTTTTGAAAATATTTAACTTTATTCCATCAATGAATTTCAAATACAAATGAATTTCCTAGATGTTTTAGAAAAGATTTTGCAAAGGAAAAGGATTTTCTCCCAAATAATTTTGGAAATGTTCCGGTTACTTGGATAAGTGACCGAGGTTTTGTTTTGGTTTTGATTTTCACTGAGCGAAATGTTTTACAAGTCGATAAATTAGCCTAGAAACCGAGACGTCGGGGTTCTAGTGTTGTATGGACACATAGATCAAGGATCTGTGTCAGGGGACGGAGTGTCCTGTAAAGTTTTGTTTTTGGACTGTGTGTCCTAAGTTGATGTGGACAGTGTGAGTTCCATATCCGCAAGCCTAAAACTGGTGCATCGGTTTAAGGGCATCGTGATTGAGCATTCGGACTGTATGTCCTATGTTGAGATTAAAAGATTTGGACTGTGTGTCCTGTATTTGTTTTAAGTGAAAAGTGTTAAAAGAATTAAGCATGGTCGTTAAGCTTTGTGCTTCGACGAGGAAAGATTATTACGACAAAGAAAACAAAGTGAGAATAAAAGTTTTTCTCATGGATTCAATGGCAATTGTGTCATGTAAATGGCATTGAATCCAGAGTGGATCAATGTATATGACAGACGAGTCAGGTGGTGATAATCATTGAGGTCCGGAGTGGATCAATATATCTTTTATAGGACTTTGTGTCCAAATTGATAGGACTTTGTGTCCAGATTGAATATATGTGCCGCTATTTCCTAACTGGAATGGGGGAATAGTGTAATTGCTTTGCATGAGCATCCTAACGGGAATGGGGATGTGCACAATTGTGTCGTTGTTTTGCATGAGCATCCTAACGGGAATGGGGATGTGCACAATTGTGTTAGGTGCCGGCATGAACATCCTATCGGGAATGGGGATGTGCACCATTGATTTTCTTGGGCATTGTTTTGTTCGTTTTTACAATGTGCCATGTGCGAGCCTGATCAGCTTGAAACGAAACAAAAAGTTGTGGGATCTCCGGAGATTAGGTATCAAAATAGAGTTGAATATTGAAGTGTCATGCATTCTTTTTATAAAACTGATTGTTCGGGTTTGAGACCCTTTGATATAACACTGTTATGTTATGTATATGCATGATTTAAAATGCTTATATGATTATGTGATGTATGTATCATGTGTATGGTTGTTGTGTGATATATCCATTTGTCGGTATCTCACCCTTACACACATTTCAGGATTCTTCTAGTTCGATATTGTACCCTGGGTACTCTAATACAGATGGTGCAGAGGAGTCTTTCTAAGTCACTCAGAGACTTAGATGTAGTTGCTTGATGAGGTATTACTTGCGAAATAACTTTTAGAACGACCAGCTTAGGATTGAGACTTGGATTATTTTGATGGTATGTATGAGTTTGGCTCAGAGAGCCTTTATTTTAAAAGGGAATGTCTATAGCTCGGAGAGCATATCTTTTGAATGAAAATCTAAGCTATTTCTTTTGGTTTTGTAAAGCTTATGGCTATAGCTATTATTTTTATGTATTGATGCCTGGTTGAATTTGGTGTAATTGGAATTCTGGAGTGAAAATGTAATTATTTTAATAGGTGTTATTTTATCTGGGATGTCTGAATTACAGAGGAGACTCTGTCGAATTTTTTTTTTTGTAAAACTACGAGCTTGTATTTAAGTATATTCTTTAAACTAAATAGGCTTGCCAAGCTATGATAGTAAGTTTGTGTGTCGATTAAGGCTTAGGTGTGGAGTCGTGAAAAAATTTTATAACCAATTTCAAACACTTATGTACTTATATAAGTTATTTTTCGAAAGCACCAGCAAATTATCTTTTAAATTTTTATTTTCGCACGTGTTACGTAGTAATGCCCAAGGGAGGGTGTTACAGAGTGGTATCATAGCTGGTCGAGTCTTTCGGGATCTTTGGGGAATGGGTCTGTTAAGTTTTTGTTGTGTGATCTCTGGTTGGATTTTGTTTGAATTGTTTCTTGTTGAAGCAATGTGTGTTGACGCACAAGTATATGTTTTGTTGATGGTTTTTCCATGGGTTTTATGTCTTGGGAGACCGTAGATCTTGAATGTTACTTGGGTTCGAATATGACATTCGATTATTCTTGCGAATCATGTCATACATTTGAAACAAGATGCTTGTGTAAAAGGATTTTTCCGGGAGTGTTTCCTGGAAATATTCTAGGTTTATGGTTAGCAAAGGACATTGATTTTTGATTGATCTAGTTTCTGGATGCAGTCAGATATCTGTCGCTTTGTGTAGAATGTTACCTACAAAGTTGAAGCGAGTTGGACGACTCGATTCAACCGAAAGATCAGTGGTCTGAACCGTTTGTTAGACCGAGTGTTTTCCTTGTGAAGCACCAATTGTAGTGTGGAGGTTGTGTCACTGTGTAGATTGCTGACAGCTAGGTAAAATGACGAATTATGAACAAGTATTTTCTAACTTGCGTAGTGATTTGGTAAATCTATTGTGAGGAGTTGTCATCTACTCAAAGATCAACTCTTTGCATGTTTGATCGATTGATTAAATTGTCCGGAATCGTACCCAAATTCAAGGTGGTCACACTAAGCTTGACTAGAAAGACATGTATATTGGTTAGAACCAAGACGAATCGAGTGGATTTTCAATCTTGGGTGAGTGTCTCGTGATTGAGGAATTCTTCATTGTACTCTTTGATTCTCTTGTGTTTGTCAGTTGACATTTATTTCTCGAATCCTGTGATTGTATTAGATAATCACAATGGTGAAGTTTGTGTGGGTCAGATAAATTTTCTGATCTTAATTTGAAATCTGTCAGGACTCATGAATTAGTTATGCTGATTCATAAATTTCCAGTTATTCATTTCTTTGTTATGAGAAGTCGTACTCACATTTCTAAATGATCCTCGATGTATTAGACATTTGAGTGAATTGATTTAACGGAATCCATTGGTCGGGATCCCTTAAAGTGTTGTTGAGAAAAGTGGTTATGACTATTTTTCTTGAGTTATAACCCAGATAATTTCGTGATAGTAGAAGTTTCTTGGTGAAACCTAGTTTCGTCACTTCTATGTTTGTTAGAGATGAAAGTCATCATTTTGTAAATTCTTTGTATTAAGAATAAGAATTAATCCTTTTGGGATTAAACATTATTCACTTCTTGATTATTTGAATCCGTTGGAAGATTCTTGTGGAAGAATGAACTTTATTAGATTCATGTTTGTAAATGTGTATTGATCATGCATTTTTACACCCACGAACCTGATGGAAGGATCTTTTTCCATACTGGATGTTCCGATATCCTTCAAATTAATGAAATTCTTCTCTATGCTTATGTGAAAGTGAAATCCAGAAAAATTTCTTTTCTTGAGAGATTCTTTTATGATCACTAAGGTCATGTCTTATTGTCGTTCGAAAGTGCTTGTTGTCATTGATCATCTTAATTCTATGTATTTTCCAAATGTTGTCGATGTGTGACTTATCTCCTCAGTCATGAGTTGGATATCTCCACATCAAGATGTCAGAGTTAGTCGAGTACAGTGAAAAAGGGATAGTTTAACAATTGAGACCTTCCTTGTTGAGATGTTGGCATTCCTTCAATCTTTGTTATGAGTTTTCTGAAGACCTGCATGAGTCTTGTTTGAATTCAAGTGATCGTTGATCGAATGGTGAAGTCTACATCTTCTTACGAGTTAAGATCCACAAGCAGAGTTAGTGAACCGAATAATGTATCAGAAGATTGTTCAGACTTCGTGGAGTATCTTCAAGTATTGTTTCAGATGAAAAACGGAAGTTTATCAACGTGTGTCGGTTATGTTTACTTTAAGTGTTGAAGGCTAAGTTGAGACTAAATCCAGCTGATCATCCTCCGTGGGATGGATAAGGAATGAGGTGACCTATCTTTAGCAGGTTAGTTGGGAGATAGTGTGGTATCTAATTTTTGTCATCTCTATGGTAGTACGAACCAGAGTTGATAGGAGTTTTGTTAATGTATAAGATGTGAACGGTATTATGAGAACCCTTAAGTTCAACATTATTGAGTGAGATGATTACAATGGATCTTATCGTGATCGAGGTAGATATATCATTAAAGGAATTTAGAGTAGTGATCAATATTTATGGTTAATATTGACTTAGTGAGTCCGAGGATTAACGGAACAATATATATGGTAGTTTTCATTAACCTGAACGGAATTAGTAAAGAGGAGTTATTGAGTGAAACTAAGTTGTTAGAAAAGTTTAAGAATTATGATTTTAGATAATTCAAACTGAAGTGATTCCTTTTGGTTGTAGTTGCATGGAGGAATGTAATCGTATTCTTTAAGATTGAAATGAATGATTATGATATAATTTGGAGTGGTGGAATATGTTCAAAGGAATGATTATGATATAATTTTGAGTTGAAGGTTGATGTATGATGGGGTAAAAAGTTAGTGTTGAACTTGATGTTCGTTGTGAGGATAAGGTGTTGAAGAAGTTTTGCTAGTAGACAAATTTGGAGGCAAGAAGTGATTAAGTTTTGATTATGTCTTTCGAGTGTAATAAGCTATGGCGAAATGTTTATAATCTTTGAGGTCTTATTCTGGTAAATATGTGATTGATGATCCATAGTGGAAACTAGATATTTTAAATCCAAGATTGCCATTAGGGAGTGTCCACTTGGATTTCTTGGCTTTATTTTGGTGCAGCTCTTAAGGGTAATGGCCTTAGAAAAACTATGTTTTATAATCTCTTTTCTCGGCTGCAAATATATAAGATAAGGGCAGATAGGATACAAGCACTTCCTTGTATAAGTGATAGAGCTATGTCTTCAGATGGAGGAATTGTTAGGAGTTGTGTATTTCCTTGGACAATAGGGTAGATGTGCATGGGAAATTTCTTAAACCAGGGATACTAACGGGGCTTGAGAACCAAATTTAAAATGAGAGGCAAATGAAGGATATGAATTCGAAGTAGGCAAAAGATTCGAGAGGAATTAAGAGGAGAACGGACTATGTGGGATGTGGTAAGATTCAATTTTGATAAGATTGAATTTCTTAGGTTTTTGGCGCAAAGGTTATCATGTGCAACTCAGGAATGTTACGACGTTTTGATTGGAGATTTGAAAAGTGTGAATTTGATATGACTAGAAGAGTAGATTAAGCTTAAATGGACTAAGACTATGATCGCATCTCTTGAGTAGAAGGTTAATTGATGTTATGTAAAGTTAGTGTTGGTTTTGGTGTTAGTTGTGAAAGTTAGATATGGAGAAAGTTTTTCCTAATGGATTTGTATTGAGAAGTGAAGAGATTAAGCATTGATTTTATTCTTTAAAATGTAATAGACTAAGGTGAAATATCGAAGGTAATGGAGATAATGCGGTAGTGAAAAGTCTCGAGGATAAATAAAATAGCATAAGAATTGATCTTGTTATAGTGTTATAGATGAAAGGAATGAAGCAATGAGAATACAAAGCAAGATTTTAGAGTTAAGGTATTATTACAACATCCTGTTTAGTTTTAAGCTACGAAATTTCGAGGACGAAATTTTTTTTAAGAGGGGTAGTAATGTAACACCCTAGTTTTTACACCTAGGGTTAATTATTTTATTTGGATGTTTATGTTTATTATGTTATGTGGTTTAGTCTGAGTAATTAAATTACTTTTTTCAAATTATTTTATTGGGTGTGTTAGTACTGACTTATTTCAGTGAATGCACATTTAATAGACAATAATTTACGTTATTGTCACTATTATACCAGTACAGAAAAATATTTTAAGTAATGTGATTAAGAGAAACACATTTTCATATTCTCATTCTATTTAATTTTAGAGTTAAAAATATTTTGGTTTGACATTTATCGGAGATTAAATTTTGGACTGAGTATTTTCTTAGTTGATCAGTTCAATTATTAATCTTTACTCTAACTTGAATTTCGAAAACATATCTTTATCAACCTTTATTTTTAGAATCCAAAAAGTAAAAACATGTTTATTTTAGGCCTAATATTTATCACTCATTTTGTACCTATCACTAAGTAACTAGTTTAAAAACTCATTTTCTCTCTTTTCTCTCTCTCTTTCTCGACGCTATCTCTCTCATTTTCTCTTTTCTTTCTCTGCTTCTTTCTTCTTCTTTCTTCTTTCTTTTTCTTCTTCCTCCTCAACTTCATCTTGCTCCACCTTCACCCAACCACCTACCACCGCACTAGGTGCCACACGTCGCCCCAAGGAACCAGCCGGTTGCCGTTCGTTGATGGGAGGAAGCAGCTCGCATCTCTGCACCCGTTCCTCGCCACCGCTGTTGTTGTCTCGCGTCAGAACCGCCACCCACCGCCGTTCCCAGCCGTGGTAAGCACCCTAAGCCGCCATTAATAGTGGTTCTTCACCTATTTATGATATTGAATCTTCTTTTCTTCTTCCATGAGGTTTAACTCTTGTTTTGTTGGACCTATGGTGCTGTCCAAAACACACCGCCGCCCCTCCGTCGCGTCACCGCCGCGCCGGTCGTTTCAACAACCACCATTACCTCTTTTCTTGTTATCTTGGGTAAGTACTTCGCCATAACCTCTTCTAGTTCAAAACCCCAAATGGATTTTTGAAACCCTAACCCTAACCCTTTGATTTCAGATTTTAATTTTGAAATTTAAGGTTGTTTTATGAGATTGGGACTGTGAGTTTGTGTTTCCCTAAACCAATTTCATTATTCTGAGTTTCCCCTAAATTTTAATAAGGAGCCCTAAATCCCCAATTTAATTTTATTTGAATTTGGGTATGTTTTTGTGAAATTAATTATGATTTAGTGCAATTAGGACTCTAAACGGATGATTTCCAAAGTTCTTTTTCAAGATCTTTTAATCAAAACAAAGTTTCCTAAAAGGGTATTAGGAAGCGTGAGCTTCAAACATGATTTTCTTTAAAAATAACCTTGTCTGGTAATTAGATTAAGTGTTTAGATAAAGTTAGAATGTGTGTTTGATCATGTGTAATTGATTTCTTGATTTCTGGTTGTTGCGCGATGTTGAATTTACTCTCTGAGACGTTTGGACACGGCTATGCTTGCTTGATGGAGTAGATATGAGCTAACGTGAGCATTAGGACGAGGATCCTTTACTTGTCTTCAAAGGTAAGGGGAGTTTACCTAGGGATATTCAATAACTATATGCATGTGTGTATGTGTGTAATTGAGTGTTGTGAATATTATTGTGATGTTGAGCCAATACTTGAATAACTTGTTTACTTGAACCATTGTGGTTATTACTTGGAGTTGAACATTTGTTGCTTTAAAGTGTTATGAATTATATATATGTGATTAACTGTGATATATATGAGTTATATATACATGATTAACTGTGATATTGTTACTGTTGATTGAAGTTTGAAAAGCCAGACTTGAGTCTGTGCCCAATCATGATAAGAATTAAAAGCCTTAATAAGCCTTGAATAGAACTTTGAAAATTTTGGGTTCACTTATAAAAGTTCCTTGTATAAAGTGCTTACTTCAGAAGAATAAGATTCTTTTGTTTTAGAAAAATTTTAAAGTGATTTTGAGTTGAAGGAAACTATATTTTTATGATCAAAAGTTTTGTACGAGAGAAAACCTTTTCGAACGGTGTGCTTTATGAAGGAAAGACCCTTTGAAAATATTTATTATGAAGGAAAGACCTTTTGAAAATATTTAACTTTATTCCATCAATGAATTTCAAATACAAATGAATTTCCTAGATGTTTTAGAAAAGATTTTGCAAAGGAAAAGGATTTTCTCCCAAATAATTTTGGAAACGTTCCGGTTACTTGGATAAGTGACCGAGGTTTTGTTTTGGTTTTGATTTTCACTGAGCGAAATGTTTTACAAGTCGATAAATTAGCCTAGAAACCGAGACGTCGGGGTTCTAGTGTTGTATGGACACATAGATCAAGGATCTGTGTCAGGGGACGGAGTGTCCTGTAAAGTTTTGTTTTTGGACTGTGTGTCCTAAGTTGATGTGGACAGTGTGAGTTCCATATCCGCAAGCCTAAAACTGGTGCATCGGTTTAAGGGCATCGTGATTGAGCATTCGGACTGTATGTCCTATGTTGAGATTAAAAGATTTGGACTGTGTGTCCTGTATTTGTTTTAAGTGAAAAGTGTTAAAAGAATTAAGCATGGTCGTTAAGCTTTGTGCTTCGACGAGGAAAGATTATTACGACAAAGAAAACAAAGGGAGAATAAAAGTTTTTCTCATGCATTAAATGGCAATTGTGTCATGTAAATGGCATTGAATCCAGAGTGGATCAATGTATATAACAGACGTGTCAGGTGGTGATGATCATTGAGGTCCGGAGTGGATCAATGTATCTTTTATAGGACTTTGTGTCCAAATTGATAGGACTTTGTGTCCAGATCGAATATATGTGCCGCTATTTCCTAACTGGAATGGGGGAATAGTGTAATTGCTTTGCATGAGCATCCTAACGGGAATGGGGATGTGCACAATTGTGTCGTTGCTTTGCATGAGCATCCTAGCGGGAATGGGGATGTGCACAATTGTGTTAGGTGCTGGCATGAACATCCTATCGGGAATGGGGATGTGCACCATTGATTTTCTTGGGCATTGTTTTGTTCGTTTTTACAATGTGCCATGTGCGAGCCTGATCAGCTTGAAACGAAACAGAAAGTTGTGGGATCTCCGGAGATTAGGTATCAAAATAGAGTTGAATATTGAAGTGTCATGCATTCTTTTTATAAAACTGATTGTTCGGGTTTGAGACACTTTGATATAACACTGTTATGTTATGTATATGCATGATTTAAAATGCTTATATGATTATGTGATGTATGTATCATGTGTATGGTTGTTGTGTGATATATCCATTTGTCGGTATCTCACCCTTACACACATTTCAGGATTCTTCTAGTTCGATATTGTACCCTGGGTACTCTAATACAGATGGTGCAGAGGAGTCTTTCTAAGTCACTCAGAGACTTAGATGTAGTTGCTTGATGAGGTATTACTTGCGGAATAACTTTTAGAACGACCAGCTTAGGATTGAGACTTGGATTATTTTGATGGTATGTATGAGTTTGGCTCAAAGAGCCTTTATTTTAAAAGGGAATGTCTATAGCTCGGAGAGCATATCTTTTGAATGAAAATCTAAGCTATTTCTTTTGGTTTTGTAAAGCTTATGGCTATAGCTATTATTTTTATGTATTGATGCCTGGTTGAATTTGGTGTAACTGGAATTCTGGAGTGAAAATGCAATTATTTTAACAGGTGTTATTTTATCTGGGATGTCCGAATTAAAGAGGAGACTCTGTCGAATTTTTTTTTTGTAAATCTACGAGCTTGTATTTAAGTATATTCTTTAAACTAAATAGGCTTGCCAAGCTATGATTGTAAGTTTGTGTGTCGATTAAGGCTTAGGTGTGGAGTCGTGAAAAAATTTTATAACCAATTTCAAACACTTATGTACTTATATAAGTTATTTTCCGAAAGTACCAGCAAATTATCTTTTAAATTTTTATTTTCACACGTGTTACGTAGTAATGCCCAAGGGAGGGTGTTACAGGTGAGTCATCTTAGATGACTCATTGGCATTATCCGCTACGGGCTCCCGGAAATCCCGTATTCAGCTCCGTCGCTTACCCGATTAAGATATCGCCCCGATAAAATATAATATTTCACTTTTTAGTGAAATATTTCAAAATAACCAAAAACGTTGGAAATTAAATAAAAACCTTAACTTTTTCCTTCACTAGTCAAAATTAGGTCTTCTGATCAGTATAATTATACTGTCAATGAAATTCACAGACCGAGTTTCACCTGACTTTTCAACCTAAATTTTAATCGTAACTCTACCGTTAAGTAGAGTGTAAATAAGGTTTCGGTTTAATTAAAATAATTTTCCAAGTCTCAGATAAAAATATAAATGTAATTATATAATTTATGATATTAGAAAACAGAAAAACTCGGGGTGTTACAGACTACCCCTCTTAAAAAAAAATTCGTCCTCGAAATTTCGTGACACGAAGCTAGACAAGATCGAACGATCCCGAGTCCTTACTTTCACGAGAAAGTATATAGAAAAATTTTATCGATCTAAAAAGAATATAAGAATATCCTATGCATAATATATTATCTAATAGGTTAATGGATGTAAAAATGCATGATCGGTACACCCTTACAAACTTGAATCTAGTAAAGCTCCTTCCTTCACAAGAATTTTATTAACAATACTTTTAAAAGAACAACGGTCAGACAAAAATTCAGACATGATCGCTTCTACCAAAGGTAAAAGTGATTAGATTAAGTCTCATTAAGAAACTTCTTTTAATACGAAAGTATATGTCCTGAACAACAACAGGATAGTTCAAGCAAATGGAATTGACAGTAACCGACTTAGCAGTCGGGGTTGAAACAATCAAATCATATAATAATGAAGAAATCAGCAATTGCAACAGTTTCACACAAACCATCGAAATAAAATAAAAAAAATGCGTCGCACCCGAATCGTAAAGTATAGTTAAGATATTACCATCTATGTCGCAATCACGTTCAGCGCCGCTCAAGGTGTAAATTCTCCCCTTCCCCGTCGGTTTATTTGTCCTGGTGTTGTTGACAGCAGATCTACGGTTTGCTAAATTACAATCCTTTTCTATGTGTCCCACTTGATTGCAGTTGTAACACTTAACTCCATTTATTGGACAGGTATCTGTCATGTGTTTTGGATGTCCACATCGGTAACATCCTCTGATTTGGCCTTGGTTTTGGTTCTTCTGGCCTCCACTTCCCGATTCAGAATTATTAGGACGATATTGTTGTTGATTCTAGTTATTTCTTGGTGGTCGGAAATAAGGCTTCCTCTCCTGGTTTTGATTATGATTCTGATACTGGTTCTTGGATCGAGAAGGTCCTCCAGCATTCTCTCTGTTGTCTCTTCCATTCCTCATCTGTTCTATCTTTCGACTCATCTCGACTAGAGCTTGAAAATTTCTAAGTTGCAATGGTGAGACAGATTTTGTAATCTCAAATCTCAGACCTACCTCAAACCTCTCTCACACTTCCAGCTTTCATTTGGTTGTGCTTGAAAGAAACGGAAATATTTGGCAAGCAACTCGAACTTCGCTGCATACTCCCCAACAGTCAAATCTAACTGATATAAATGCAGAAATTCTTGTTCTTTCTCAATCCGAACACTCTCCAGAAAATACTTGTTCAGGAATGCGGTTTTAAACACATCCCAAGTAATTTCCTGATGATCATCTTCCAGCAACTATCGAGCACCTCTCCACCAGTACTCCTCATCTCCTATAAGTAGAAAAACAACATATGTAACCCTAACTTTTGCCGAAGTGGTCACCAACTCAAAGATTTTCTCCAACTCTTGAATCCATAAATCAGCTTTCTCATGATCAGCATCCACACCAAACTATGAAGGATTTTGGCTTCGAAACTCAATCGAAGCCTTTCCTTCCGCAGCTTGCTGTGTTTGAGCAGCCATAGCAGTTGTATGTATAGCAATAGCCGCCGCAATGTTATCCATTGCTTGTGCGGTATGATCCACTCCACCCTTGTAGTCCACATTCGCATTGCCACGACAACCTAAGGGACCACCTCTACGACCTCTTCCACGACCGCGTCCATGTCCACGTTCACGTCCACCTTCTGGTGCTAGTTCCATAATTGACCTATAACATGAAATCAGTTAGACCGCAACTAGAAAATGAAATGCTTACTTACTTATTAACACACATCACTTCTAAGAAATAATTCAAACAAATCTCAATCAGAGAACACACAACATCAACACAATAGACCTATTCCCCAACATTCCCGAAAGACTCGACCAGCTCTGATACCACAAATGCGACACCCCTTCTTAGGGTCGTCACATAGTTACCTAAATACAGAAAATGAAATTATAATTTGCTGGTTACTTTCGGAAAATATTTTATAACACTTTTCTTAATACCAAAAAAAGTGGTAAAAATTTTTCTCTTCTTTTCGACATACTTAACCCTATTACAAATATAACCGTGTATATATATAGAAAGCATCATACAACTATACTGCATCATATTATCTTCACATCTAGACCTTTATCCATATAGGTCCTTAAAAATAAATAGACAAAACATAAAATATCATTATACATTATTGAAAACATAAAACTCCTTACTTCAAAGGTATGGCTCTCCAAAGCCTGACATAAAAATTATAAACCAATCTAATGTCCTAGTTGAGCTGGTCACTCTATACGACACCTACTAATTAAGAAGACTCCAGAGGTCATTATTAAAATCCACGATCCCTTTAAAGGTCAGGTCTAAAGATCCTTGAGTGCGCCAGGGGCATCTCCATGTCCACCTATACTCAGATAGTATATATTCCACAAGTAGGGAAACCAACAAGAAAATATGTAAGAGTGAGAAACCAATATATGGATTTAACACAACAGCTACATGCCCGACACAAAAGAAAACATATAAACATATACAGACCAACAACATCTAGCACGTAGCCATCGGAAAAATCCCTCAGGCAATCCCCTCTTACCTCTTGAAGATCTTTCCTTACAATACACGTTCGTCGACACTCCGACTTCATGACAGCACACGTACACGATTCACAGACAATCTCCTTCAACAAACCACAAAAAATAATTATCAATCAAACAATTAAAATCACCTATACCTACTTGAAGGTTTCGGCCATGACTAGCTAGATTAGCTAGAGATCTCAAAGTTTAACAAACTCTTGGATCAATGATCCTTAAGTATAAGAGATACACAACAAATTGTCACTTGAAAAAGATTGGATCAAAAACTCCTCTAACTCAAATAGTTAGGGTTTCAACCATCATGTGTTAAGTTGGCTAGACATGCTAAAATTTTGTAAGCTTTTGGATTAAGGATCCTAAGCATTAAGGATACATGATTAAGGATTTAAATCACAACAAATGAAACAAAATCTTCTAACTCTAAAAAGAGTGAGATTCGGCCAACACATAAAAATTTGATTAGAGAATTTATTTGGATTCATGATACATATGAACTACAAGTATGAAATCAAGCTTAACTTCTTAAGAAAATGAAACAAAACTTCCTCCACTCACATAAGTGAGCTTCAGTCGTGCTTGGTTAATTAGGAAGTAATTGAAGAACATGATGCTTAATGATGATGAAGCATAAAGATTACCTCTTGGAATTGAGAAATGGGCAAAGAATCCAACACTTTCTTCACAAAATCAAGCTATGTAACTTAGAAAAATGACAAAGTTTGACGAAGAATATGAAGATTGCCTTTTATATAAGTGAAGATGGGCTCTTGGAGGGGCATTGGGCCATGAGTTATAGGGTCCAAGGGGCAAGGAATTTTGTTTCATAAGGATCAAAGTGCAATTAAGTTATAAGGACCAAGTTGCAAAGTAGAAAAAGTCGAAGGACCTAAGTGCAATTTTCTTATAGTTGGTAATGATGAGGCCATATGTATGATAAATGCATTCACATGGGTGAGTCATCTTAGATGACTCATTAGCATTATCCGCTACCTGCTCCCGGAAATCCTTTATTCAGCTCCGTTGCTTACCCAACTAAGATATCGCCCGGATAAAATATAATATTTCACTTTTTAATTAGTGAAATATTTCAAAATAACCAAAAACGTTGGAAATTAAATAAAAACCTTAATTTTTTCGTTCACGAGTCAAAATTAGGTCTTCTAATCAGTATAATTATATTGTCAGTGAAAATAAGGTTTTAGTTTAATTAAAATAATTTTCTAAGTCTCGGATAAAAATATAAACTTAATTATATAATTTCTGATATTAGAAAACATAAAAACTCTGGGTGTTAAAAATAAGAAATGAAATGAAATGTCTAAGGCCACTAATGAGTTAGGACCGTGAATATGAGTGAGGGAGTGAGGGATTGTGTAATCTTAAAATAGAACCATGGTTGAGTTTACTTGACCATGGTTAAGTTAGAAAATGATATAATAACTTAACTATAGTTAATAGTAACTTAACTAGGGTTAATTAGTAATCATGTTTAAAAAATTATGTGGTCAAGAATTGATGAGTGGTGTGGCTGATTTTGAGCCACAGAATAGGAGGAAGAAGCCAAATTGGCTTTGTCTTGCCTTAACCATGGTTAAAAACTAACTAGGATAGGTTAGGTTAAGCTTAAGGGCATTTTGGTCATTACACCTAAAAACTCGTAATTCCTAACATCAATTACTTCATAAATTCTTGATGAGTCATCCCATAGCTCAGCTCCTTCGGTGTCCGATTCTATCTCTACAGTTTCGTTTCCGATTATGTCGGTTTCCTGATTAGGGTTTTAAGCCGGTATAAAAACAAAATATTTAGTTTTCAATTGAAAATTTTCAAAATAACCAAACTCATTGGAAATATGGTTTAAAAATAAACCATTTCATTCATGAGTCAAAATCAGGTTTTCTTATCATTAAAATCTTATTGTCAGTGAAAACACCGATCATTTTCCGTCTGAACTTTTACCAAAATTCGTCCGAATAAACATAATATTTTATTTCTGATCAGAAATTTGGAAAGTAGAATTCCTCACGGAAAAAATATAAAAAATCTTCAATTTTTCATTTTCGAGTCAAATTAGTGTTTTCTGCCGAAAATTATACTGTCAGTAAAAACACAGATCGGTTTCCATCTGAGTTTTAAACCCAAAATTTCACCGTAACCCTCTACCATTAGATAGAGTATGAATATGATTTTGTTTTATTCAAAATCATTATCTTGGTCTCGGATAAAAAATATAAATAAATATATCTTTACCGTTAATACAGCGTATCCGAAAATTGGGCTGTTACATTACTACCCCACTTAGAAAAAAATTCCGTCCTCGGAATTTCGTGATTCAAAACTAGACAACAAATTGTAATCGTATCTTAATCTAAAAATCATTTATTGTATTTCCCCTCACTGTCTTCCCCTAAGTAACAGCTGCAACTTCATAACAAAATTCATTCTTATATCGTTCTATTTATTTTCGAAACAATCCATCACTACATTATGTTCCTTATCCTTAACTTTTCACCTTAATTTGTCAACCTAAAAACATTATTTCCACATCTAACTCCCATAATTAGAACCACAATCAATATTACCTTAACTTCTTACTAGATGTATCTAACTCCTACAATATACACCAAGATCAATATTACCTTAACTTCTTACTCGATGTATTCAATCACAACCTTA
Source organism: Sophora flavescens (assembly GCA_030762895.1). NCBI lineage: Eukaryota > Viridiplantae > Streptophyta > Magnoliopsida > Fabales > Fabaceae > Sophora > Sophora flavescens. Next base: position 146,719,132 of record CM061062.1, read on the forward strand.
GTTCCTTTGAGCATATTCACAATTTCAGATTATATCAAAATCTCAGCTTTCAAGTATCAATGTAAAACATCTTATCAATCCTTAAAATAAACTAAAATCAACAGAAACCATACTGGTTAGGATTATCTAACTCTGCAACTTTGAACTACTCTAGAAAACTTAGTTTTTACTCTAGAAATCATCCTTTTCTTTCACATCCAACTTAGGTGAAACTAAAATAGACACTTCCCTTTTTGACATTCCAAATTCCCATATTCAATCCTAACTACAAGAATTTGATCATTACCCTAAATTTCCTTAACTATACTCCGCCTCAATCACCATTAGATAGTTCAATCTATAGTAATTTGTCTTACTTGCTGATATTGAACTTAATCTTTCCAGTCATATCTACACCTCAACAAAACTCCTCTTGCTTCTTATTTATCCTACTATAAGGGAAACAATACTTAGGTGCTACACTTACTCCCTGTCAGCCATATAAGAATTAAATCATTTTCCTTTTTGTCCATAGAATTTAAGGTGATAAGCTAAACTTAGATTATATATTTCCAATCAAGTCTTTATTCCAATCCATACCCATCTGAGCTTAAATTGAAGTCCTAAACTCACCATTAAAAAAATAGCATGCCTAATTATAACCATTATCCTTAAATCCGATTTTAACATATCTAACAACTATTCCACATCACTATAAACTTAACATGAGCATTGCTTAACTCTATTTCTCACCACAAATCATCTTTGCAACAATCTAACAACACTTACTTAAGATCCTCATATCTTACTAAATTCAACTTATAAGCCTAAATTTCCCAATCAACTCAACAACTATAACCATCATCTCAACCATAAAAGGCTACAAGGATTGAACCGATTCAATCCTATTCGAGCCTAATTACCTGGTCTCCCACAATTGAAACAACCAGATCCCTCCCTGCAATTTCGTTGATAATGTGGTCCTCCACATTTGTAACAAATTAGGCCTTGCTGTTGCTGGCCCGTTCCAACCATTGGTGCTGTAGAAGCTGGTGCTGATGCAGGGGTTTGCACTAGTCTGGTATATGGTCCTTGTCTTTCCTGAGAACCATTACCTTCTCTCCTCTAGAGACCTGATCGAATAGGACATCCACTCCTATGTTGCCTTTGCTCAGCAGCCTGACTCTGGTCTATGCTATCTATAACCCTACAACTTTCAACCAACTCCGTAAATTTATGAATATCTAAATACACTACAGCTCTTCGTAGATCTTGTCGCAATCCCTCTTCAAACCTTCTACACTGCCAATCCTCATCTAGGAATCTCTGATAGAATTCTGAAAACTTAATCAGAGCCTCAAAGTGTGATGCATATTCACCAACAGTCATGTTTCCCTGTCGAAGACTAGTAAACTCCCTCTCCTTCGTACGTCGGACTAAATGCTGAAAATACTTCTCAAAGAAGCATTCAATAAACAATTGCCAGCAGATAATCCTGCCCTCTGACTCCAGTAATCTTATCTTACCTCTCCACCAAGACTCTGCTTCTCTAGTTAACATGAAGGCAACATAAGTCACTTTCCTATCTTCTCTGTAATGCATGATGTCGAATATCTTCTCTATCTATTGTACCCATCATTCTGCCTTCTCTAGGTCATAGTCCCCTCGAAACTATGGTGGCTTCCCTTTCAGGAATGTAATCAATCCTGCATCTTCAGTTTCAGCAGTTGTTCTTTGATTCTGCAGTTCCTACTGCTCTTTGTTCATTTGCAGCATTTCCGCATTCTGATGTGCTTGTAGTAACAAAGAAGTAGCTATGTCCTTCATGGCATTACGAGTCTCATATGAATCTCCTCCACTTCCAGTAGGATTATTCTCAACATATTCAGCTCTGACAATTCTTTCGGGAGTTCTATCACCACTATTGGTAGGACATCCTCTTCCTCGAGCCATGATCCTATTTAAACAAGTATATAAATACTATATGCCATACTAATGTCAGTTATTGCCTCGAATTCTAACATACTACCCAACTTCTAAGCAGAGTCAATATCCGATGTGGATTCAACAAGACACAGCCAGTAACAACATCCTAGACCTCACAGTTCGATTAGAATCGAACTGCTCTGATACCACCAAATGAGACACCCTGTTGTGCCCCATTGTATTATTAAATTAAAAACCTTATTAATTATTTCCTTAATCGCGCGCTTATCGTTGAAAAAATGTAAAAATTAAAAACATAATTAATAATCATATAGCTTCTGCAAATTTAAACACACCAACGTTATAATATATAAATACACACATGTTTATTCATTACAATACCAAAACTCTGTTAAGGGTATCCTCTCAGTAGGATCCCTCACAGGTACTTAATTACACAAACTATTTATAACTAGCATAAAATAAAACGTCTTTTACGACTCACTGACCCTAAACTTACTACACTATATTATTAGCATCCGTTGCTCGTTCTCCAGCATCCGGTTTAAACGGAGTTCCATTCCACTCGTCAGCAACGTATTCCTTCACCGAGTCTTCTAATGTAATCAAGTAGACATACACAAAAATAAAGAAATAGGGAGATAAGAAACAGTTCTATCATCATAAGCGTGAAAGACTCATAGCATATAATATAATAGCGGTCACAGACAAACAACACTCATCATTAACAATCATCTTTAATTCATAATACATTCCTCTACCCTCAATCTCATGCCACTAAAATTTTATGCTGACGTGGCCATCACCAATCCTATCACACATCCCTTGCCCATCGAGGGATGTTAGTCAGTCGTCCAAGCGATGCATCCCCTCTAAAACTGTGCACATACTCATCCAAGGTGAGAATGCTCATACAAAGCAATGACACTATAGCTGCACAGCATAGTCGGTGCACACCCTGATTCTATCTCAAGGGTGCTCATGCAAAGCAATGACACTATAGCTGCACAATCTAACACTAAATTGGGACCGCCCCGCAAGAACTTCGGACCTCGTGTATTCCCAATACACGTTTGTGAACAACAATACACATGAATCTCTTTGACCCGTATCAATAACAACCTAGTGCCTCAAGTTTTCCTCATAGCCTCCACTTACATTCTATATCGCATCACTTCTATACAATAATGACTAGGCACCTCTAATTCATATTCAAGCTCTCACCCAAACAAAATACCTCTGAGCAACATATATATTTACTTAAAATCAACTATGAAATTTAGCACACTAGGCATATCATGCATAACACAATAATCAATAAAATATTGAAACACCAAAAATAAATGTCACATGCAGTAGAATACCTCAACCAGCATATCACAACAGTCAATAATAAATAATTCAAACATCCTCAAATATTATAAAATTAATCTAAGGCGATAAACCTACAATTCCCAAATCATCATTGGTATTACAGAAAAGTTTACAATGCGACTTTGGTATTTTCGATTACTCGACCACTAGTAGGGTTTAGGTCGCCCTACACCATTATTATAACTTATATACTACTTATCAGTTCCGACGATTGAATGGTTCTTTCTCCCACCTGACTTATCACCTGATTTCCCGAACTTTCCTATCCTTATTAGTTCACCACGGTTATCAATTATCCTTCAACCAAATCAACACAAAAATGTATTAATCAAACAAAATCCATCTAGGAAACTTTAGGGCTAGGTTCAACCAATACTAAAAAGATAGAGTTAGGGATATTTTCTCAATGCCATCTTTTGGATCCTAGTTACTAGAGTCTTAACTAACATAGATTAATTATTATAAGACAAAAGTTTGAAAAAAAAATCCTCTAACCTCTAGGGTTAGGGTTTCAGCCATGTATAGTAAAATAGGCTAGAAATTGTTTTTGATTTCAGCTAGCTTATTTGAAGTCATCATCCAAGTTAAAGTTGAATAAAACTCATCTACACCATTTAGTATAGGATTCATCCAAGATACAAAAATAGGGTTTGAAATTTCTTTTCTTTACATACTCTTAGATTTAAAACCTAGAAACCTTAGATAGCCTAGAACCATCATCATTTATGCAAAACTTTGAAGAAAACTCATCTAGCCCCCTTATGATTAGATTCGGCCAACATAGGGAAATAGGACTAGGAATTTCTTTTGCTTACATGCTCTTAGATTATTAAAGTAGAAGACATATCAAGATAATAGAAATTGGTTTCACATTAAAATGATTTTTCAACAATTTTCTAGAATTATTTGAAATTCTAGATCTAAGAAATGGAAATTTGCGAAAAGTTGATGGAAATGAAGATTTGATGCATTATAAATGAAGCTAATATGATGAGTAAGGGATTCCTCACCTTGTAATGAAGAGATTTGATGAAGAACTTGAAGGATATTGAAGAATTTAGCAAGATCAAAAATGGTGTTCTTGGTGTTTTGTGAGAAAATGAACTTAAGCATGTATGAAGAAGAAATGAAATGAAATGTCTAAGGCCACTAATTAGTTAGGGCCATGCATATGAGTGAGGGAGTGAGGGATTGTTTAATCTTAAAATAGAACCATGGTTGAGTTTACTTGACCAAGGTTAAGTTAGAAAATAATATAATAACTTAACTATAGTTAATAATAACTTAACTAGGGTTAATTAGTAATCATGGTTAAATAATTATGTGGTCAAGAATTGATGAGAGGTGTGGCTGATTTTGAGCCACGAAATAGGAGGAAGAAGCCAAATTGGCTTTGTCTTGCCTTAACCATGGTTAAAAACTAACTAAGATAGGTTAGGTTAAACTTAAGGGCATTTTGGTCATTTCACCTACAAACTCATAATTCCTAACATCAATTGCTTCATAAATTCTTGATGAGTCATCCCATAGCTCTGCTCCTCCGGTGTCGGATTCTATCTCTGCAGTTTCGTTACCGATTCCGTCAGTTTCCCGATTACGGTTTTACGCCCATATAAAAACAAAATATTTTGTTTTCGATTGAAAATTTTCAAAATAACCAAACTCGTTGGAAATATGATTTAAACATAAACAATTTCGTTCACGAGTCAAAATTAGGTTTTCCGATCATTAAAATCTTACTGTCAGTGAAAACACCGACCGTTTTCCGTCCGAACTTTTACCCAAATTCGTCCGAATAAAAATAATATTTTATTTCTAATTAGAAATATGGAAAGTAGAATTCCTCGCTGATAAAATATAAAACATATACAATTTTTCATTTTCGAGTCAAATTAGGGTTTTCTGCCGGTATAAAATTATATTGTCAGTAAAAACACATACCGGATTCCGTCTGAGTTTTAAACCCAAAATTTCACCGTAACCCTCTACCATAAGATAGAGTATGAATATGATTTTGTTTTATCCAAAATCATTTTCTTGGTCTCAGATGAAAATATAAATAAATATATCTTTACTGTTAATACAGCATATCCGAAAATCGGGCTGTTACAAAGATCAAGTCTTCAAACATACCTAATATCTCCCTCAAACCTAATTTTCCTATTGTGGACTTTTAAGTGTTCTAAACCGTATAAAGAAAACCCTAGAACACATTCTCATTCAATTTAACACCGGTTAATCTCGTACTTTCCATGCAAGGATCCCAATACCTAAACATGCATATTGATTCTTAAATCAAGGTCTTAAACGTAGTCATCAAACATTTAAACAATGCCTTAAAACACGGATGTTACATTACTACCCCCTTTATAAGAAATTGTGTCCCCGAAATTTACGTACCTCAGAAAAAGATGTTGATACTGTTGCTGCATATCTGACTCACACCCCCAAGTAGCATCTTCTGTAGTCTCATCTCAAATGACCTTGACCAAGGGAATCTGTCTATCGCGAAGCTCCTTAATCCTTCTATCTGCGATCCTAACCGGTAAAGCCTCATATTCTAGATTCTCTCGGAGTTTTATGGACTCATCCTCAAGTACATGAGAAGGATCAGGATAATATTTTCTCAACTAGGATACGTTAAAGACATCATGAAGATTAGAAAGGTTAGGCGGGTAAGGCAATTTGGTAGGCTACTGGACCAATCCGTTGAAGAATCTGGAATGGTCCAATGAATCTAAGAGTAAGCTTTCTAGGCTTGATAGCTCTGCCAATTCCAGTCTTTGGAGTGAATCTCCAAAACACTTGATCACCTTCCTGGAACTCTAAGGGTCTCCCCCTCTTGTTCTCATTTGCCTATTATGCACTTCCTTCATCTTTTCCCCGATCTTTCTAACCTGTTCTGTCGTCTGTTGTACCACATCAGGGTCCAATACTTGGCTTTCACCAGTCTCATACCACCACAATGGAATCCTACACTTCCTGCTATACAAATCCTCGTACAGTGCCATCCCGATACTGCTATGAAAACTGTTATTATAGGTAAACTCAATCAACGACAAGAACTCATCCCAACTACCAATGTGCTCTAAAATACAAGCCCTTAAAAGGTACTCTAATGATTGAATCGTCCTCTCAGATTGCCCATCCGTCTGAGAATGATAAGCAGAACTCATCCTCAAAGACAATGCTCGATGGTACACCATGCAACCTAATGATAACTCTTCGAAATGAGAGTTATCTACTCTTTCTTAGATTGAGTTTTTGTATACTTTGAGTATTTTATGTGGATGTTGTAGGTATTTTAAGTTAGTTTAGTGTAATATGTGTCATTTTATAAATTTTGTTTAATTTTATGTTTTTGAGTGTCTAGGAATATGCTTAATGTATTTCTTGAGTTTTGTTAGGTTTTTGTTGAAGTCTAGAGGAGGACACACTTCATTTCATCTCTCTCCAGGCCAAGGAGGCAGCAACCAAGCGTCTTCTTCCTCCTCTCCATTGTTCCATTTTCATGCTCCCATTGTAGTGGTTTCTTCCCCCATTTTCTATTTCATGTCCAGATTTGTAAGCTCATTATGAGCTAACTTGCTGTAGTGTATGGTATGCTGAACTTGTAATGAATGTTTAGTTAATGCTATGTGATGCTTTGCTTTTGCATTTTCTCTTAATCTGCATTTATATGATGTTTTATTTAAGCTTGGCCTTCTTAAGTAGAAATTGAGCTTGATGAACTTGGAAAATTAAATTTAAATGGATTTGGTTAAGAGATAAGGGTTAAGTCTCTAATTGGAAAATTAGTTGATGTTGAGTGGATTAGGAATAATCGTTAAAGTCCTTAAGCTAGCTGGAATGTGCTTATTAATAAGAGGGTGTAATTAATATGAATCTAGGAATAGAAGGCGTTTAATGAACCTTATCTTTTAAGTGTTGGAAAACACAACTTTAATTTCCTGGAGCTAAATGCTGCAGCATCACGAAGCATAACTGAAGCTAAACAGAAATTACAAGGGATCACACCTGTAGCTGTTTTACCATTTCTTTTTACAAACCCTTTTTATTATCTTGTTCTCTTATTAATGCCTTTTAATGTTGTCCTTTTTAATATTTGAAAATCAACACTTTCACACACTATTTGGTTACCCCTTAATCTTAACTACCAAGAACAATTAATATGAATTTCGGTAATTGCTACAACATTCTAATCCTCGTGGGAACGATCTCTTACTTACTCTTTATTACTTGTTACGATTGTGTATACTTGCAAATTGCAGATTTTCAGCAACAAGTTTTTGGCGCCGTTGCTGGCGATTAGTAATGGTGTTTAAATTCCAATTTTCAGCTTAGTAGTTCTTTTAGTTAGGACAACTGATTTTTGCAGTGATTACTGTAGCAACAGCTACTTGTTCTGCTTGAAATGACTGAAAGAAAGCAACAAGATAGCATGGCATTGGCTAATGATTGGAATAGTTCTATCTGAGAATATGCACTTTTTGATCCAGCAACTTTGAACACAGGGATTGTAGAACTGAGATCATAGCCCCTCACTTTGAGTTCAAACCTATAATGTTTCAGATGTTGCAAGCAATGGGACAATTCAGTGGAGCTGCCGATGAAGATCCTCACTTACATTTGAAACTGTTTCTGAATGTGGCTAGTAACTTTATAAACCCAGGCATTACTAATGATGCCTTCAGGTTGAGATTGTTTCCATATTCTGAGTGGGAAGGCTAAAAATTGGTTAAATTGTTTGGAGCCCAACTCAATGGATACATGGAATATGATAGCTGAAAAGTTCCTCATTAAATACTTTCCCCTTACTAAAAATGCTAGGATGAGGAATGACATAACCGCATATAGATGATGAACCACTGTTTGAGACTTGAGAAAGGTTTAAGGAGCTTTTAAGGAGATGAACTCATCATGGAATTCATATATGCATTCAAATGGAGCATTTATATGATGGATCGTTGCCTGATGCATGAATGATGTTAGATGCTTAGCAGGTGGCACATTGCTGACCAAGTCTTATAACGAAGAATATGCCCTGATTGAAATCATTGCTGCAAATAGCAATCAATGGCCCACAGCTAGGCTATGCTCCAACAAATCAAGTGTTGCAGAAAAAGTTCAAGAAGGGACTGAAATTTCTGCTCAGTTAGCCTCATTGACAAACAATGTGAAAAATTTAACCATGGCTAACCAGAGCATCTCTGCAAACCAAGATGTAATGAATGAGCCTATGGGAAATGAGCAACAATATTTCCAAACTGATGCTGTATCATGTGGGTACTGTGGAGGGGAGCACTTATTTGAAAATTGTTTTGGGAATCCTGCATCTGTGAATTATCCTTGATACTCACCCCAGCAACAGATGCAGCATCAACCTCAAGAGCAACAACAAGATCAATCTAGAAACCAGGATATGTCTTTGGAAGCTCTACTTAAAGCCTTCATGACAGAAATGAAAGCTCAATTTTATAGTCAAGATGCAGCAATGAGGAATCTAGATAATAGGATTGGATAGTTGGCTACAACACTGAGCTCAAGACAGAGTTGCACAATGCCAAGCACCACAGAGACACCCAAGTCTAATGAAATGGAGCATTGCAAGGCAATAATCCTCATAAATGAAAAAGAATTCATTACTTCAGTAAGGGAGAATGGAGATAGAAAATCTGTTAAGAATAAGAGCAATATCCAGACACTAGTGCAATAAGTGCTTTTTATGTTAGTTAAAATTGATTTTATACATCAGAATATTGTCTGACGTAAATACAATTGACGTTAATAGTTAATATTTTAACGTCAGTTGTTTAAACAACTGACGTTAAATATTAAAGTATTAATGTCACTTCTTTAAAAAAATTGACGTTAATGTTGTTCAACCTAACGTCAGTTGTGTTAAAGAATTGACGTTAAAGGTTTTATTTTTAACGTCAGTTTCCTAATACAATTGACGTTAATAGTGTACTGTATATTTTATAAAATACTATTAACGTCAGTTATTTGATACAACTGACGTTAATAGATTTTTTTTTTTAAATTCAGTTTTAAAATATCACTCCCCTCAGCTATCCCTGCATTCAGCAAATATCCCAGTAACACAGAATATCACACACATTACAGAATATCCCTTAAATTTCAATATTAACAAAAAGGAAAGAAATATACAAAGGAACAATGGGGGGACTTAAAACCAAAACCCATGTATAGGAAAAACATAACTATCTACAAGTATATATATATATATATATATATATATATATATATATTTAGTATGTCTAAAAACAAAACTACCAATCTAAGTATATATATATATACATGTTATTAATTAGTTTCTAAAGTCTAACAAAAAAACTATTCATCTAAGTATTGCGGAGGTATCTTGTCAATTCCTTTTTCAGCCGCATACTTGAAGAAGAATTCTGCTAAGCGCATCCTCAAGTCTCTAAACTCATCTTTTTGAAGAGGCGATTGGTCGTTAAATGCCTACACACGTTCAAATAATAACAATAACATTAACGCAAGTCATCACCAAAACTATAATATAATTTAACAAGTTGTTTAAATATTACCTTGCTCCATCCATCCGTAATAGATGCGGAGACTATGTTCAGCATATGAAGCATCACATAATAGCCACACGACCACCCGTGATGTTGAAATCGAGACTACAAACAAAAATAATTTCAATGTCAGTTAAATATACATATAAATTAGTAATTATAATATTAATTATTTGATAAATAAACTACCAAACCTTGAGGATGGTCCATTCAGGATTTGCTTTAGCCTTAAAAGTCCTACTTCTCCCATTGGCATAACTTATGCTACTCGCCTTCAGTGCGCTATCATAAACAAATAATCATGTCAATTAACAAATTCATATATCATGTGTGTAATAAACTAAAAACAACTGATATTAAAACTCAAATTAAATTTAATATTAGTTACTTACGTATTTACAGCTTCCACCACCTCCTGTGGCGGGTTTTGGTGGAGAGAGAATAAGAATATGACAGTATGCCTAGACGGGTGAAGTACGAACAACTGCCAATGGTTATTCATACAGTAGGGAGCTAGATATAATTATTTCCGATTGTCTCCCAACAAGGTCCCTATGTATTTACTAAATGCATCGCCAGCAAAGAATTGGGGCACAAGGATTGATGGATCTAAGAAGCCGTAAACTGATGCAACGCCCTTATCAAGCTGAAGACGTTGGAGATACCTAAGATATGAAAAGGTGTGGATGTTAATTACATAATATATATATTGAAATTAAAATAAATTATTAAATGGAAAAATACTAAAAATAAATAAGTTATAAAATTAAAATTAACTTACGTGCACCAGAGACTCAAAACGGTGCTGGCCATCCAGACGTTATCTCTGCAGGCATGCCCGAGATCTTCACCACAGAAGGAAAATATCCTCTGTTGATTTGGGTGTGCCACCCATCCATCGTGCTCCAATGGACATTCAAAAATCTCAAACGCATAATCCTCACCAAGTGAGAACAAACGAGTGATAGGTGACAGCGACACCGATGTCGACTTGGCCTTCAATTTAGAAAAAATAAAATAGATAAGTTGTTGATAGTAAAAAAAAAAAGTAATTATTTGACTAATTTGGACATTAATAATGAATACATACCTTTGTTAACATTTCGAGCTCACGTTGTTTGAAGTCCAACTCAAGCTCACGCCTTTTCATTTCCAACTCAAGCTCATGGCGTTGGACTTCTAACTCCTGCTCCCTAGCTGCCAACTCATCGTCCTCCACATGTGCCCTACTATAACTCTCTTTTGTGCTCACATGTGAAGGGTTGGCATGCCTTGCGGTGTCCTGGGATGAACCGACGGAGGAAACCTCTCTAGCAAGCGCCTGCTTGAATTCTGGGTTGGATAGTAAGCTTTGCATCAGATGCGTTGTAATAGCAGGGTTGGAGATGAGCTGCTGAGTCATGTCATCCAAAATTGATGCTTCATCGACCACCCGCTTTCGTGAAGCAGACTTGCCATAATATTCTTTGATGGTCACGTTCCCAGGAACACCGATAACCCGACCAGGATGGTCTTTCTTGCCTAGAGCAGTCATCAAGACATCCCTCCGTCCAGAAGGGATGAATGAGCCCTGGGAGGATTATGCTTTAAGATCCATATACAATGAACAAATGAAAAAACGTGCAAGTGAAAAGTGTTAAAAATAACTATACAAATATCAATTGAAATGAAGTTAATTATTTACTTACAATCTTATCTGCCACTTCGCGAGTGGCATCAACTTTAAAAGATCCCGTCTTTGTCATGCGATCGGCTAACCAGACATCCTCGCGGTAGATGTTCGACGGAGGACTTGATGGTGTGCCCTCAGGCACCTCTCCTCTTTCTATCCAAGCAGAGTGCTCTTCTTGCTTCACCCTTAGCCTATCCGCCATCATCTCCTCGATCCGAGTCTCGTACCCACCCTGAGACATGGTGTGGCGGTGGACGTTCTTCGCCTGATTCTGCCGACCCTTCTCTGCCTTAGCCTATTCAAACAAAAACACACAATTAAATACAGTTAAATGATCTATAAGAAGCATACAAAATTAACTTAATCAACCAACCTGAAATTCTCCATCCTGTCGACTCCTAGTAAACATATCCCAAGTATCCTGATCAATCCAGGGATAATCCGAGAACATCTTATCAAGCCACTTCTTCCCAGATACATAGTACCTGGTAAGATCATGCTTGAACCCATTCCAACGCTTTGATACCATTTTCATACATTTCTTACGATGATCTTCGTCATTTGGCACAGTCCAAGCTACCTACACATTAAATACATAACAACTGGATGGATTATAACTCAAATAATTATATAATAATGTAAATCAAAAGAATGTAAAGGTAAAATACCGTGATAGCCTCCCAAATCTGATCATTAACGTTCTGTGGAACGTAATTCCAGTGGTTGTAGTTGATGCTAACATGCTGCTTCGCTTGTAGAAACACCCACTTTTTTAATTCTTTAGCACGGGGTCCCTAGGGATTTATATTAGCATCGAAGGACACCTCAAGCTTCTGTCCACTTTGCCCGGTCTTCTCTAGTTTCTTCAAAGTTGTGGCTCCTCTACCCTGTTTCCTATGAGCTTGTGATGTCTGTATGGACAAAAAAAATGATAAAATAGAGGGTTGTAACATTATAAACTTACATTAAAAAGAAGGACTAAAGATAGTATATAACATGAAAACTTACACTAGAATCAGGCGTAGGCGCGATCGGGTCCTGAATAGGCCCCACAGTGTGTTCCCGTTCATGTGGGCCATCCGACTGATCCATATGTATGCCTGTTTAGAAACAATATATATTTATTAACATAGGTTATAACTAAAAATAAATACAGACGTATAAATAAAAATAAATGTATACTAAGTTTAAACTACCTATATCAATATCCCTTCGTGATGATCATCACGAGTGGCATGTACATCGTCCACCTGTGTCTCCTCGATTATAGTAGGCATGTTTGTTGAAAAGAAGGAGTCTCAGGAATATCAAGATTTGAATCTTGATTTTCATCACTACCATTATACATGCTTTTTCCTTGGAGAACCACGGACAACCTTTTGTTAGAAGGATCCGTGATGTAGAACACTTGTTTTGCTTGGGAAGCCATTATGAAAGGCTCATTTATATGACCTAACTTGTTAAGGTCTACCAATGTGAACCCCAATTCGTCGGTTTGTACACCACCGTTACTATCAACCCACTTACATTTAAAATCCGGCACCGTAAGCTTAGTGTAATGGAGCACCCAAATATCTTCAATATATCTAAAGTAAGGTGTCGGTGCTATAACGGGTTTTGTGTCCTTTGCACTAGAGAAGTGCATTGCTTCGGCCACGATCATAACCCCACTATTTTGCATGGTACTCTTGTTATCTTGTTCCTTTGTATAAAAGGAAAAGTCATTGATGTCGTATCCGCTCCAACATGTGACGTTGAAGCTAGGCCCATGTGCTAGCCATCTTACGTCATCAGAAGCAGTACTACCATCCTTAAGCATTTCTTCCTTGAACCATGGTAAGAAAGTCTTGTTATGCTTGTTCAACAACCACCTTTCGCTCATTCGAGGGTTTTCTTGATTGACTTTTCTTTTATGTTCAAATAAGAAAGGTTGAACAGAATCGATGTTGTTCAATACATACAAATGTGCTTGAAGCACTTCATCCCGACCCTTGATATTAATTCTTAAGCCATGTGTACCCTTACCTTGACATCTTATCTCATCATGCCAAGGCTTAGGAACCCTTATAGGATCCGTGTTATGAAGGTCGTACGAACAAAACTCAATAGCTTCTTCTGCAACATACCTTTGAACAATAGATGCTTCCGGACGATGAGGATTCTTCACGTACCCTTTCAAGATCTTCATGTAGCGCTCAACTGGGTACATCCATCTCAGAAAAACCGGGCCACATAATCTAATCTCCCTCACCAAATGAACATTTAAGTGAACCATTATGTCGAAAAAGGAAGGAGGAAAATACATCTCCCATTGGCACAAGATTGTAGCAGCCTCAACTTCCAAGTCATCCAACATACGGGGGTCAACGACTTTGCTACATATAGAATTGAAGAATGAGCACAACCGAGTAATGGCATGTCTCACATTTTTTGGAGCACTACCACGAATAGCAACGGGCAGAAGTTGTTGCATCAAGATGTGACAATCATTAGACTTTAAGCCAACTAATTTAAGATCACTAGAGACAATCCTCTTCATATTTGAAGAGTAACCATATGGAACTTTGATGCCCTGAAGACACCCGCAGAAACTTTGTCTCTCTTTTTTTGACAAAGTATGACATGCTGGCGGCAAATAAGTCCGCTTACCATCCTCAACAACTGGAGCTAACTGCTCTCGTATACCCATAGCAACGAGGTCGAGACGAGCATTCACACCATCCTTTGTCTTGCCCTGAATGTTGAGAAGCATCCCGATCACACTATCACACACATTTTTCTCCACATGCATCACATCAATGCAAGTTAACCGACATCAAGCTTGCGCCAGTATGGAAGATCAAAGAATATCGACCTCTTCTTCCATATGTTTTTCTCAGCAGCTTTACCTTTCTTTTTGGACTTGCCGAATATAACATCGATGCCCTTTACCCTCTGATAAACCTGCTCTCCAATTAAGGCCGCCGGAGCTTCTTCTGTCTCTTGGCATCCATTAAAAGCTTTTTTCATCTTACGATATGGGTGATCACATCTAAGAAATCTCCGATGCCCAAGGTAAACCGTCTTCTTTCCATGATGCAACTGAGTGTAGCATGTGCCTTCTTCACATATAGGGCATGCTTTATGCCCCTTGACACTGTACCCGGACAAGTTACCGTATGCTGGAAAGTCGTTGATGGTGAAAAATAACATGGCACGAAGCTTGAAAGTCTCATGAGAATACCCATCAACTACATCAACACCTTCCACCCACAGTGTTTTCAAGTCTTCAATCAAGGGACTTAGATAAACATCTAAGTCATTTCCCGGTTGCTTTGGGCCCGAAATCATCATAGACAACATCATGTATTTGAGCTTCATGCACAACCAAGGGGCAGGTTGTAAATTATCAACAGAACAGGTCATGAACTATGAATACTACTCATGTTACCATAAAGATTCATTCCATCCGTAGCAAGTCCAAGCCTTAGGTTTCTTGGCTCATCGGCGAAATCCGGAAACATAGTATCAATATTCTTCCATTGCATAGAATCAGCAGGATGACGAACCTTTCCACTCATCATTATGCCATCTAAGATTCTTCGTATCTTTCGCATTGGCAAACAATCGCTTGAACCTTGGAATTATTGGAAGATACCACGACACCTTCGCAGGAGCACCCTTTTTTCTCACATCATCAAGATCATCATCATCATCATCACCACCCTTCACTTTGTATCGTGATAACCCACATTTGGGTCAATCGTGATTGTCTTCATGAACACCAGTGTACAATATGCAATCATTGGGGCATGCGTGTATCTTCTTATACGCCATACCCATCGGACACAATACCTTCTTGGCCTCATAGTTACGGTCAGGCAATGTGTTGTCCTCCGGAAGCAAGTCTTTCAACACTTCAAGCAATTCCGTGAAGCTTTTATCGGTCCAACCATTTCTCGCCTTCACACAAACCAATTTTAGCACCGTCGACAACCGTGTATGAGTAGTACACCCTGGATATAAAGGCTTATCCGCATCACCACACAACCTATCATACACATGAGCTCGATGAAAATATTCTTGTTCAATATCACGGATCATGTCCTCTACTCGATCATCCTCCATATCTACGTCAACATCCTCACTTTGGGAGACACTTGCAGTACTACTCAACAACACATCACCATGCCATATCCATCTTGTATAACTCAAGCAAATCCCTTCACAAATCAAATGAGTACGTATATCCTTCACCGTACATTTCCTCGTATTCAAACACTTGACACAAGGACAACAGAACATTCCATTACTATTAGGAACATTCCTTTGAGTAAATTCTATAAATTCTCCCACCCCCTTCAAATACTCAGCACTAGTGCGCTTACAAACCATCCAACTACGATCCATAGTAGAAGAAAAACAAGAGAAAACACAAAACCCACCACCATAAATAGAGACATTCCAAACAACTCAAACTCACAGTTTCAAGTTTCAACTACAGAGACTACAGTTTCAACATACACTCAAAACCAAAAATAAAAAAATATGCCCTAAAGACTCACCAGAAATAGGTGCTCGCGTGGTGGTGGGGAGGGGAGCTCGAGTGGTGGACAACGTTCGATGTGGTTACTGAGAGCAGAGGGACAAGGAGAGTTAGTGCGCGGGAAGGGGAAAGAGAGATGTCAAGTTATTGCAAAGAATGAGCGGGAAAGACAGAGTTAGGGTTAAGATTGTACCTCACGGTGGTGGCGTAGAAGCCCTCGCGGTGGTTGCGGTGGAGATGAGCTCGCAATTAGGGCAGAATGAGAGTGAGAGTGAGAGTTGAGAGTGAGAGTGAGCGTGATGAAAAGAGAAGAACAGAGACGTACAGAGCGAAGTGAAGAAGGCGCACGAGTGTAAACGTTATAATCAAAAACCAAAAATAAAACAACATTTTATGTCAATTGTTTGTAACAACTGACGTCAGTAGTTGAAGACAACTGACGTTAGAAGTGTATAAGTTTCTGCAAAAGCATTCATTTCTTTGACTACTGTGCTACTAACCCATGACTACTGTGCTACTTACCCATGCACCTTGTAACTTAATCCTCTTAATGAGCATTAAGTTTATAGATCAGTTTTCAAGAAAATCAGCTAGTCTCTCTTCTCTATATAAAGTACCATTCTTCTGTATCAGTCTGTAATACAGCCTCTTCTCTTTTCCTCTATATTTCGTGCGTTTTCTATTCCTTCACAATATGGCTCTATCATATTTGAGACTTTTGTTATTTCTTCCTATACCTAGACTTAAAGGTCTCTGTCTTAATGGTCAAAAAACTTCTGAGGTTGAGTAAATCACGTAACATGGATGGTAAGGTTGGGTGAATCACGTAATGTGATTCGCTCACCTTATTTCATCCCATTCGTCCCCTTCACTCTGCTTTCGCTGCAAGTGACTGTGGATTCAGATGGAGCATCAAGGAATTCAAGTGAGGGAGGAGATGCATCCATTGGAGTTTCTGAGTACAGGACTGAGAAGAAAAAATGATGTTGAAGCAGAAACTTTTTTATATTTTAGGGCTATGTTGCAAAAATTTTTTATCTTATAATCATGTAATTGTAACTTATGAATCGCTTCAATGAGATACGATTTGATTATACATATATAACTTGTTTCATGTTAAGTGTTTATTTATTTTAATTTGCACAAGAATTTGTTTACTAATTCAAGCTAATTAATTAAGATTAAAAAAAAACTTGTTTAAAAAAATGTTTAGAAATAAACTTCACTATATGGAGTGACCTGCGTTAAGAGTGACAACAGGGAGATGACAACGAAAGAAAGATAGGAATGAGTTTCAGAGAGGAATATAATTATTTACGTCAGTTATTTATTTAACTGACGTAAAAATCACACTTTTAACGTCAGTTGTATAAACAACTGACGTTAAAAGTGTTAATAATTCTTACAAATCACTTTTAACGTCAGTTCATTACACAACTGACGCAAATAGTGATTTAATATTTATAAAACTGCCACCACCTCATTTTTAACGTCAAACATATGGTCAACTGACGTAAAACGTTCCCGTATATTACATTATTTCCACTAGTGAGAATGCAGAATCTTAGTTTAAAAAGACTGATCCAGTTATTGCCCAATCTTCTGAACATGCTGCAGCAAAGAAAACATAGCAGAAAACTCTACAGAAACTTCTGAAAAATCTGCAGAAAATTCATTGCCCAATTTGTACCGGAGAGGCCTTCGCTACCTTTCTCCCAAAGATTGATGAGGCAAATCAAACATATGAGGAGTAAGATGCGGTGGCTATTCCCAAAGAGGTCAAAAACCCGGGAAAGAAAACACTCAAGCAAATGGCTCAATCTGCTCAAAAGAGGAGCTACTTATGTCTGGCCCAACTGTGAGAAATTTATGCACCCGGATGCTATAGCATGCGGCAACATCAGAACAAGGGATTTTTTTAAACCCTTTTGCTGTTTTGGAAGTTTTTATTCTGTTTGATGTTGCACTCTTCTTTGTAGTATTGTAGTTAATGTTCTGTTTGATAGTGGTTGCTTGTTTGCTGTTTTAGTATGTTTGTCTTTGATTGGACCACAAATGATTACGAACAACTCCATTTAGGAGAATATTTTGAACAGGAAATCAATTTGTTTGGACCACAACCTTAGTTTCTGAACCTTTGACATGATTGTTGAACCCTTTAGCTGTTTGGATTGACTGAAATTGTTTGAGGCTTAAACATATGCTGCAGCATTTTGATATAACCTGTGAGATTTTAAGCCTCAACAATTATTTGATTATGAGTTCCATTCATGTGCTTTCTCTTTAAAGTTTGACTTGCTTCTTTCTTATTTGAACACATCACTACTGCACACACTTTTGCTTGAGGCATGTTTTATTGTTTCAAATTTAGTTTTAGCCTAAATAGCCAACCCTTTGATTTTAACTTTGTGTGTGAGCCCTTTGAGCTTGAGCCCCTTATTCTGTTACTAGCCACATTACAAGCCCTATAACTTGAAAAACAATAATTGTCCTATCTAGGTGGAGTTTAGGGATGCTTTTCTTGACAATATGCTTGTACATAAGTTTAGGGGTGGCTTGATGACAAGCATCATTTTAATTTTGGGGGTGCTATACAGCAAAGTGGTCTATTGTAAGATGACTAAGTTTTGTTAGCTGAAATTGTGAAGAAAAAAAAAAACAGGAACAGAGAAAGGACAAAGACCTTAAAATATGAAACATGTTATCTATTTTCAAAAAAATAAAAAAGAAAAAAAAGAAAAGGAAAGAAATAAGGAAAGGAATGAAGGGGTAAGGAAACTAGAAAGAAACAAGGAGTACCTCCTTGGTACTGAGATTGTTGTGGTGGTTCGTGGAAAGCATTTGGTGTTGAGCACTTTTTGAGGGAAAGAATTTCTCAACTCCACTTAGTGTTAGCCACTTCCCAAAAATGTATCCAACCCTGACCTTAGCCTAATTACAACCCAATAAAAGTCCTTTAGCAGTGTAAAACTTTGATTTTGTGCAAGTGAGTTTAGAAGCTTGTCAAGCTTATGATAGGGTTGCATGAGGATGATGATTGAGTGAACCCATTTACTTTTGTGAATGAGGAAGAACACGCTGTTCTGAGTACATATTGCTGTAGCAAGTTGTTCTAGACCAAAAATGATTGATGTCATGAAAATTTGCTGATTTGTGATGCATGAATGTTGAGGAAGTAAGAGATTTTGGTTTGTGGTGTATGATGTTGCTTTCAGAGAAAGAAGTTGTGGTCTAATAGTCTTGTGTGCATGTTTAGTTCTTTGTTGATTTTTGTGTGTCTTTTTCTTTTGTTTCTTTCTTTCCATTACTTGAGGACAATCAATGATTCAAGTTTGGGGGTGTGATAACTCTTAGAAATGAGAGTTATCTACTATTTCTTAGCTGGAGTTTTTGTATACTTTGAGTATTTTATGTGGATGTTTTAAGTATTTTTAGTTTAGTGTAATATGTGTCATTTTATAAATTTCGTTTAATTTTATGTTTTTGAGTGTCTAGGAATATGCTTAATGTGTTTCTTGAGTTTAGTTAGGTTTTTATTGAAGTTTAGACAAGTCGTTGAGAAATGCTCTGGGCACACCGCAACATCTAGGCGCGAACTCCCGACAAGCTATTGGAAAATGATATGGTCATCTTTGTAGCATATGGACGCGAACTCCTTATCGGAAAATGACAAAAGCGGGACCACTTTTCTCTCTCATGGTGGGATCTCCTAAAAGCTGAAGACGTGGCCCAGTCACATGCATTAGGTTTTTGTGCTGGTGCATTTAAGGAAATGGGCCCAAACCTTTATTTTGGTATTATTTTAATGGTCCAAAAAGTAAGAAAGAGAAAAAGGGACCCTTTTTAAACCCTAGAGGAGGACACACTTCATTTCATCTCTCCGCACCAAGGAGGCAGCAACCAAGGGTCTTCTTCCTCATCTCCATTGTTCCATTTTCGTCCTCCCATTGTAATGGTTTCTTCCCCCATTTTCTATTTCATTTCCAAATTTGTAAGATCATTATGAGCTAACTTGCTGCAACGTATGGTATGCTGAACTTGTAATGAATGTATAGTTAATGCTATGTGATGCTTTGCTTTTGCATTTTATCATAATCTTCATTTATATGATATTTTATTTAAGCTTGGTAATCTTAAGTAGAACTTGAGCTTGCTGAACTTGGAAAAGTAAAGTTAAGTGGATTTGGTTAAGAGAGAAGGGTTAAGTATCTAATTGGAAAATTAGTAGATGTTGAATGGATTAGGAATAATCATTAAAGTCCTTAAGCAAGCTGGAATGTTCTTATTAATAAGATGGTGTAATTAATATGAATCTAGGAATAAAAGGCGTTTAATTAACCTTATCTTTTAAGTGTTGGAAAACACAAATTTAATTTCCTGGAGCTAAATGTTGCAGCATCGCGAAGCATAACTGATCACATAGCATAACTAATTTTGGGGGTGCTATACAGCAAAGTGGTCTATTGTAAGATGACTAAGTTTTGTTAGCTGAAATTGTGAAGAAAAAAAAAAACAGGAACAGAGAAAGGACAAAGACCTTAAAATATGAAACATGTTATCTATTTTCAAAAAAATAAAAAAGAAAAAAAAGAAAAGGAAAGAAATAAGGAAAGGAATGAAGGGGTAAGGAAACTAGAAAGAAACAAGGAGTACCTCCTTGGTACTGAGATTGTTGTGGTGGTTCGTGGAAAGCATTTGGTGTTGAGCACTTTTTGAGGGAAAGAATTTCTCAACTCCACTTAGTGTTAGCCACTTCCCAAAAATGTATCCAACCCTGACCTTAGCCTAATTACAACCCAATAAAAGTCCTTTAGCAGTGTAAAACTTTGATTTTGTGCAAGTGAGTTTAGAAGCTTGTCAAGCTTATGATAGGGTTGCATGAGGATGATGATTGAGTGAACCCATTTACTTTTGTGAATGAGGAAGAACACGCTGTTCGAGTACATATTCTTTGTAGCAAGTTGTTCTAGACCAAAAATGATTGATGTCATGAAAAGTTGCTGATTTGTGATGCATGAATGTTGAGGAAGTAAGAGATTTTGGTTTGTGGTGTATGATGTTGCTTTCAGAGAAAGAAGTTGTGGTCTAATAGTCTTGTGTGCATGTTTAGTTCTTTGTTGATTTTTGTGTGTCTTTTTCTTTTGTTTCTTTCTTTCCATTACTTGAGGACAATCAATGATTCAAGTTTGGGGGTGTGATAACTCTTAGAAATGAGAGTTATCTACTATTTCTTAGCTGGAGTTTTTGTATACTTTGAGTATTTTATGTGGATGTTTTAAGTATTTTTAGTTTAGTGTAATATGTGTCATTTTATAAATTTCGTTTAATTTTATGTTTTTGAGTGTCTAGGAATATGCTTAATGTGTTTCTTGAGTTTAGTTAGGTTTTTATTGAAGTTTAGACAAGCTGTTGAGAAATGCTCTGGGCACACTGCAACATCTAGGCGCGAACTCCTGACAAGCTATTGGAAAATGATATGGTCATGCTGTAGCATATGGACGCGAACTCCTTATCGGAAAATGACAAAAGCGGGACCACTTTCTCTCTCATGGTGGGATCTCCTAAAAGCTGAAGACGTGGCCCAGTCACATGCATTAGGTTTTTGTGCTGGTGCATTTAAGGAAATGGGCCCAAACCTTTATTTTGGTATTATTTTAATGGTCCAAAAAGTAAGAAAGAGAAAAAGGGACCCTTTTTAAACCCTAGAGGAGGACACACTTCATTTCATCTCTCTCCAGACCAAGGAGGCAGCAACCAAGGGTCTTCTTCCTCATCTCCATTGTTCCATTTTCGTCCTCCCATTGTAATGGTTTCTTCCCCCATTTTCTATTTCATTTCCAAATTTGTAAGATCATTATGAGCTAACTTGCTGCAACGTATGGTATGCTGAACTTGTAATGAATGTATAGTTAATGCTATGTGATGCTTTGCTTTTGCATTTTATCATAATCTTCATTTATATGATATTTTATTTAAGCTTGGTAATCTTAAGTAGAACTTGAGCTTGCTGAACTTGGAAAAGTAAAGTTAAGTGGATTTGGTTAAGAGAGAAGGGTTAAGTATCTAATTGGAAAATTAGTAGATGTTGAATGGATTAGGAATAATCATTAAAGTCCTTAAGCAAGCTGGAATGTTCTTATTAATAAGATGGTGTAATTAATATGAATCTAGGAATAAAAGGCGTTTAATTAACCTTATCTTTTAAGTGTTGGAAAACACAAATTTAATTTCCTGGAGCTAAATGTTGCAGCATCGCGAAGCATAACCGATCACATAGCATAACTAATTTTGGGGGGTGCTATACAAAGAAAGTGGTCTATTGTAAGATGACTAAGTTTTGTTAGCTGAAATTGTGAAGAAAAAAAAAAACAGGAACAGAGAAAGGACAAAGACCTTAAAATATGAAACATGTTATCTATTTTCAAAAAAATAAAAAAGAAAAAAAAGAAAAGGAAAGAAATAAGGAAAGGAATGAAGGGGTAAGGAAACTAGAAAGAAACAAGGAGTACCTCCTTGGTACTGAGATTGTTGTGGTGGTTCGTGGAAAGCATTTGGTGTTGAGCACTTTTTGAGGGAAAGAATTTCTCAACTCCACTTAGTGTTAGCCACTTCCCAAAAATGTATCCAACCCTGACCTTAGCCTAATTACAACCCAATAAAAGTCCTTTAGCAGTGTAAAACTTTGATTTTGTGCAAGTGAGTTTAGAAGCTTGTCAAGCTTATGATAGGGTTGCATGAGGATGATGATTGAGTGAACCCATTTACTTTTGTGAATGAGGAAGAACACGCTGTTCTGAGTACATATTGCTGTAGCAAGTTGTTCTAGACCAAAAATGATTGATGTCATGAAAATTTGCTGATTTGTGATGCATGAATGTTGAGGAAGTAAGAGATTTTGGTTTGTGGTGTATGATGTTGCTTTCAGAGAAAGAAGTTGTGGTCTAATAGTCTTGTGTGCATGTTTAGTTCTTTGTTGATTTTTGTGTGTCTTTTTCTTTTGTTTCTTTCTTTCCATTACTTGAGGACAATCAATGATTCAAGTTTGGGGGTGTGATAACTCTTAGAAATGAGAGTTATCTACTATTTCTTAGCTGGAGTTTTTGTATACTTTGAGTATTTTATGTGGATGTTTTAAGTATTTTTAGTTTAGTGTAATATGTGTCATTTTATAAATTTCGTTTAATTTTATGTTTTTGAGTGTCTAGGAATATGCTTAATGTGTTTCTTGAGTTTAGTTAGGTTTTTATTGAAGTTTAGACAAGCTGTTGAGAAATGCCTCGGGCACACTGCAACATCTAGGCGCGAACTCCTGACAAGCTATTGGAAAATGATATGGTCATGCTGTAGCATATGGACGCGAACTCCTTATCGGAAAATGACAAAAGCGGGACCACTTTCTCTCTCATGGTGGGATCTCCTAAAAGCTGAAGACGTGGCCCAGTCACATGCATTAGGTTTTTGTGCTGGTGCATTTAAGGAAATGGGCCCAAACCTTTATTTTGGTATTATTTTAATGGTCCAAAAAGTAAGAAAGAGAAAAAGGGACCCTTTTTAAACCCTAGAGGAGGACACACTTCATTTCATCTCTCTCCAGACCAAGGAGGCAGCAACCAAGGGTCTTCTTCCTCATCTCCATTGTTCCATTTTCGTCCTCCCATTGTAATGGTTTCTTCCCCCATTTTCTATTTCATTTCCAAATTTGTAAGATCATTATGAGCTAACTTGCTGCAACGTATGGTATGCTGAACTTGTAATGAATGTATAGTTAATGCTATGTGATGCTTTGCTTTTGCATTTTATCATAATCTTCATTTATATGATATTTTATTTAAGCTTGGTAATCTTAAGTAGAACTTGAGCTTGCTGAACTTGGAAAAGTAAAGTTAAGTGGATTTGGTTAAGAGAGAAGGGTTAAGTATCTAATTGGAAAATTAGTAGATGTTGAATGGATTAGGAATAATCATTAAAGTCCTTAAGCAAGCTGGAATGTTCTTATTAATAAGATGGTGTAATTAATATGAATCTAGGAATAAAAGGCGTTTAATTAACCTTATCTTTTAAGTGTTGGAAAACACAAATTTAATTTCCTGGAGCTAAATGTTGCAGCATCGCGAAGCATAACTGAAGCTAAACTTGAATTACAAGGGATCATACCGGTAGCTGTTTTACCATTTCTGTTTACAAACCCTTTTTATATTCTTGTTCTCTTATTACTGCCTTTTAATATTGTCCTTTTTAATATTTGAAAATCAACACTTTCACACACTATTTGGTTACCCCTTAATCTTAACTACCAAGAACAATTAATCTGAATTTCGATAATTGCTACAACATTCTAATCGTCGTCGGAACAATCTCTTACTTACTTTTTATTACGTGGTATGATTGTGTATACTTGCACATTGCACATTTTTCAGCAACACCTAACAACTTCCTTAATATAGATCTGGGTCCATCTCTCCAAACTGTAACTCTCACCAATAGGTAATAAGTGAGCACACTTCATCAACCTATCAATGATAACCCAAATCGCATTATGCTTCTTTGGAGTCCGTGACAATCCAACCACAAAATCCATAGCTATGCTATCCCATTTCCACTCTGGGATATCTAAGGATTGTAGCAAACGAGCAGGCTTTTGATGTTATATCTTAGCCTTCTTACAAACCAGAAAAGATAAAACATATTCTGCCACTTTCTTCTTCATTCTCGGCCACCAAAACATCTTCTTTAAATCTTGATACATCTTCATGGCTCCGGGGTGAAAACTCAACTTACTCTTATGCGTCTCTTCCAAAATTATCTTCCTAAGCTCTAAATACTCTGGCACACATATCCTGTCCCTAAACCACAACACACCATCTGGCCCTCTACTAAACTCTGAAATCTTACCCTCATCTATGCCTCTATTAATTTGTTGCATATATTGATCCTGAACTGGTTTATCCTTAAGATCTCTTAAAAAATCATTACTAATAGTGATCATACCTAAGCATATTCTATCCTCAACTAACTCCAAACCTAAGTTCAAATCTCTAAACTGCTCAATCAACTCCATTTCCTTTACCATCATCGTGGACAAATGTAAAGATTTCCTACTTAAGGCATCCTCCACTACATTCACCTTCCCAGGATGGTATTGTAATTTAAACTCGTAGTCCTTGATAAACTCTATCCATCTTCGCTTGTCTCATATTCAGCTCCTTGTGATCAAATATATACTTCAAGCTCTTATGATTGCTATACACATTGAACTTGGCTCCATCAAATGGTGTCGCCATATCTTCAATGCGAACACTATAGCTGCCAACTCCAGATTGTGATTCGGATAGTTCCTCTCATGAATTCTCAACTTTCGGGAAGCATAAGCTACAACTCTTCCCTCTTGCATCAACACACGGTCTAACCCTTGATATGACGCATCACAATACACCTCAAACTGTCCTAAAGGATTTTTGGTAAAGTCAGCACTGGTGATGTGGTCAACTTTTCCTTCAATTTCTGAAAACTCTCCTCACATTTCTCTGTCCAAACAAACGTTGTACCTTTTCTCGTTAACTGCATCACAGGAAATGCAATCTTTGAGAAACCCTCGATGAACCTCCTATAATATCCAGTCAATCCCAAGAAACTCCTCACCTCACTCACTGACTTAGGTCATGTTGTGACTCCGGCAAGTATACCGGGTCGTCGCAAGTAATAAAAACACGGTAAGATATTACCGAGGTCGAACACAAGGATTGGGCTACCAACTCAACTAAATTGTCAAGAAATCCGATACGTTGGTTAAGCAATAGAGGGTGGTTGAGAGAAAGAGATTGAGATTGCAATTCAAGAATCAAATCAAATAACGCTACGGTGATTAAAATCAGAAACTAAATGCATCCAAGGTCTCAAATCCACCTACCCAATCATGTTAAGTACCCAAGTGATTATGTATTCCTTCCCTAAGTTCAATTGCAATGTCAACCGGGACCCCCTAAATTCTCCTATATCCACTGTCGTGCTCAATAGGACGTATTCGATGATTGGATTAATCACTTGTTCGGTCTCATAATCCCTAATCTCGAATTCTATTAAACCTTGTTCCCTATATGGTTGCACTAATCAAATAAATTCACGGTCGTGCTCATTATTCGATTAATGATTCCAATTCAAGTTCTAAAACGCTTCTCGCCGTTTGGCCTCAAACACGTTAACAAGTTAATCACGCACACATATGATCAACACAATCAATTCAGAATTGGAAAACATTTATGATCTCGATTCAAGTTCTAAAACGCGAATCGCCTTTCGGCCTCAAACATGTTTAACTTATTAATCACGCAATACATATGATCAAAAATTCAAATCAGAATCGGAAATCATCAATTAAAAAGAGAGGAGAACACATACATCATATGAACACTACACAGCCATGGGTGGCTTCATCGATCCCTCGGACGAGGGGATTAGTTCCTCATGCCCGTGACGACGCACAAACAATCGGCAATAATCTCCATAATAACAAACTAAAAGAAGAAAAGAAAAGAAGACGGAGACGCAGCTCCAAAGACAAGGATTTGCACTACTCTGATCTACACAAGTGGCTAACCACTTCCTCCAATTCTGATCTGATATGGCCTTTAAATAAGGATTCTGTTTCTCGCCAGCTCGCGGGGCGAGCGTACTCTTGCGACGCGAAATTAAGCATTGGCGCGCTTCAAATTTTGTATTTTCGCGAGGCGAGCTTGTATTCGCAGGGCGAGTCTTCAAACCCTAATCTGTCACAACCGTGATATCCATCACGGCTAAGCCGTGATTGCCTCTGTCTTCCATGGTCCTCAAGGACTCGCGAGGCGAGATACCTTTCGCGGGGTGAGTCTTCAATTCTGGGCTGTGACCTTCATCACGGCTAGGCCGTGATGGTCTCTGATTTCCAAGTCTTCATTCTCTCGAGGGGCGAGCTATCTCTCGTGGGGCGAGTCTTCAAACCTCGATTTGTCACAGCCGTGACCTTAATCACGACTATGCCGTGATAGTCTCTGTCTTGCTGGTCTTCAGACTCTCGCGAGGCGAGAGTACACTCGCGGGGCGAGTATCTCAGAATTTCAATTTCCACTATTTCTTTGCTTTCCTTGACTCTCGGAGCTTCACTTTATTTACCTGAAAACACAAAAGCACCCACAAGCGTAATTCTATCCAAAATAAGCTAAAAACTACACAAAAGACGCAAAACGAGTCAAAGTCCAACTCAGGAACGAAACAAGACAAATTTGGGCGAAAACGAGAGTGAACTCGAATAAATTGGCACATAAACCCTAGTTTATCTAGTCATAAAACTAGATAAGCCAGAGGCTTATCAGGTCACTCCCACTTAAGGACTGCTTAAACTTTGGCAAGAACGACTGCAATTCCTTCCTTGTTAATCACATGACCAAAACTCGAACTTAGAAAGCTTGGCATACAATTGTCTATCCTTCAACACCTGCAACACTATTCTCATATATTTCTTATGCTCTTCTCGTGTATGGGAATAGATAAGGATATTATGTATAAACACCACCACAAACTTATCGAGGAACGGTCTAAATATCATGTTCATATAATCCATAAACACTGCTGGAGCATTAGTCACACCAAAAGGCATAACTAAATACTCGTAGTGTCCGTACCTCGTCCTGAAAGCTGTCTTGGGTATATCCTTCTTCTTCACTCTAATATGTTGATACCCGGACCTCATATCAATCTTGGAGAATACCGAAGCTCCCTTTAATTGATCCATCAAATCATCTATCCTAGGCAACGGATACTTATTCTTGATCGTCACTTTATTCAACTGCCTGTAATCTGTGCACAACCTAGTACTTCCATCCTTCTTCTTAACAAACAATACTAGAGCTCCCCACGGTGAAACACTAGGTTTGATAAATTCCTTCTTCAACATATCATCAAATTGTTTCTTTAACTTGGCTAACTCTATGGTTGACATCCGATAGGGTGATATAGATATAGGTCCTCACCTGGTATGAGATCTATGGTGAACTCCACTTCCCTCTCTGGTGGCAAACCCAGAACATCGGGAGGGAAAACCTTAGGAAATTCTCTCACGATAGGCATAGAATCTATACTCGGAGTCTGCTTAGCTTCCACTGAGAAAAGCATCACGTACAGTCGAGAACTATCATTCATTATAGGTACTCCTTCATTGGCAGATACTATGCTAGAAGGCTCAAGAAATTACTAGGTCTTGCTGGAACAATCTTACACTACATGGTTAGATGAAAGCTAATCCATGCCAAGAATAACATCTATCTGCTGCATAGGCTAACATACAAGATCCACAAGGAATGTCCTATTCTCAACAACTATAGGACACTGTAAACAAACAAACATCGTGATCAAAGAATCACTGGTCGGAGTAGATACGATAAGGATATAAGGTAACTGAGAAACAGGTAACTGTAAATGATCCACACACTCGAGAGTCTACCAGATATCAAGCATATACCCTGGATAAGATCTGCATATTGAGAGGATTCAACTCCTCTCATGGTAAACACTCTCCCTGTGGCCAGAGGTCTGGCCATCTGCCATCGTTCTGCTGGAACTCCTCTCCCAGCACTACCTCTCTGAACATTGGCTCCTCTAACAGTAGCTACTGGCTGCTGCATAGCCCGCTGTCTGTAATCTCGAGCCATATGACCTGGTTTACCACATATGAAACAACTAACTCTCTCTACAATCCCTCATGTAATGCAGCCCTCCGCATCTGAAACAGACTGGGCCTCCCTGCTGCTGGCCCACTGGACCAACTGGTGCTGTAGAAACTGGTACTAGTGTAGATGTCTGAACACTCTACACTGGTCTGGTATAGGGTCCCCGTCTCAACTAGGAACCACTGCCTAATGTCCTCTGAAAACCAGATCTGATAGGGCCAGGGTCGGCCCAAGCCACAAGCTGCTAAAGCAGCAACTTTAGGCCTCCAAATTTTTTTTCCTAATTTTATAAGGATTTTAGGCCTCAAATTCAAAATATATTTTGTTTATGTTTGTTTTGTTATAGATAATATATTTTTTGTCTCTCTTTAAGTGTTGTTGCATGTACACAATAATAAATATTTACATCAATCATAATAATTTACCTTTAAAAATTTAAAAAAAAAATTTAAATATAATATTATTTTTATAAAAATATTTTTATTAATTTTAAAAATGCTTCTTTATAGATATTCACTTTAGTCCTCAACATATGTTGGGCCATCCCTGGATAGGGCCTCCACTCCTCTGTTGTCTCTGCTCAGCAGTCTGCCTTTGATCTATGCCCTCTAAGGCACTGCATCTCTCAACTAGCTCTGGGAAACTCTGAATATCAAGTGGCACTATAGCTCTCTGTAGCTCATGCCTCAAGCCTTCCTCGAACCTCCTACACTGCCAATCCTCATCCAGAAACCTATGGTAAAACTCCGAGAACTGAATCAGAGCCTCAAATCGTGCTGCATAATCCCCATCAGACATGATACCATGTCTAAGACTCATAAACTCTCTCAACTTCTCGCATCTAACCAAACGTGGGAAGTATTTCTCCAGGAAGCACTCTCGGAACAACTGCCAACTAATCAATCTGCCTTTTACCTCCATTAATCTTTTCTTGCCTTTCCACCAAGCCTCTGCTCCACCATTCAACATGAAAGCTGCATAAGTCACTCTCCTATCCTCTGTGCAATGCATAGTATCAAAAAATCTTCTCCAACTCCTGTATCCACCACTCTGCCCTCTCTAGGTCATATTCACCTCTGAACTGTGGTGGCTTCCCTTTCAGAAAGGTAGCCATCCCAGCATCCTCTGCCTCTGCAGCTCTCCTCTGGTCCTGCTGCTCCTGTTGCTCCATGGTCAGCTGTAACATCTGAGCGTTCTGCTGAGTCTCCTGCGACATAGTTGTGGCTAGATCTCTGATGGTCTAGAGAGTCTTAGATGACTCTCCTCCACCTCCGGCTCCTCCTCCGGTGTGAGAAGTCTCTCTATTGCCACCTCCGGCAACTCTCTATGGGGTTCTACCACCACACCGTCCCCATCGTCCTCTACCTCTACCTCGAGCCATGATCCTGTAAAAGAAATTGTTACCTCACATTTATATGATATATAATATTACATAACCTGATATATAATACTATATGCCACACAAATGTTAATTATCGCGTCCTGACTCACTACCCAACTTCTAAGCATAGTCGTTATCCGGTGGGGATTCAACTAAAATGGCTAGTACACCCTAACCTCATAGTCTGAACAGAATCAAACAGCTCAGATACTATCAAATGAGACATCCCGAGGTCGCATTAAAAAAAACCTAAATTTAACTAAAACTTAATCGTGATATTAGCGTTAGACGTATATACAGAAAATCATAAATATTAAAACTTTAAATATAAATAACAAAATGTAACCATCATACCACACATGCATATAAATAAAGCATATTGTACTGATAAACTGTGAAGGGTACCCCATCAGTAAAGTCCCGTAATATACATAATGATACAAATTGACATCAGCAACAGAAAATAAAACGTCTCAAAACACGCACTAGCCACAAACTCTATACTCAACTACTAGGGTCCACTGCTCGACCTCCTGCATGTGACACCCTGAGACGCCCCGACGTCCCATTAAATAAAAACCCAAAATTATTAAAACCTAATCGTGTTATTAGCATTAAGCGGTTATATTAAAATGGCAGAAAAATGAAAACTTAAATAAAAACAACTATCATACAGATATATCAACATATGCATACATACATTCATCAATATATACATCACATCCTGGGTACAGTACTGTAAAGGGAATCCTATCAGTAGGATACCAAGTATATACAAACTGTTAGAAAACGAAAATACATCAAAAGACTAGAACAGAAGATACCTCGCTAAACTCTCAACACCTAGTCCCCTCTAAAAAATAATTCAAAACCTCACACACCTATACAGATGACACTGACCTGAGCCATCACTGGCTACTACCCTTGTCGTCACCCATGAGTCCCAACTATCCCGCTATTCCTCCGCTACCGTTGGAAGAGCTCTTCTATGACGATCTCTTGAACAACCTTCGATATGCCCTGCTATCCCTGGATAGTAACCTGAAGGGCACTTTGGAAGACTCCGACCCTGTCGCTCTAACCCCAGGAAGAGCGCTGCCTCCGGGACAGTCATCAGATCATGAACTGGTACTACTTGGTACTCCTCTGGGACTGGTGGAGGGACGGGCTCCAGTACAGGTGTTGGTGCTAGGGCTGGCTCTGGAGCAGGTACCTCGAAGGGAACTGGTGCCATCTCTGGCATCGGCGGTAATTATGCATCCAGAAATCAGATAGGGAATGGAAACGTCTGACCGGCTCTGAAAGTGCCAATCAAACCCAAATGAGCTCCCTGTCCAAATCCAGTAGTCACCAAGACAAGTGTAACACCCTTCTTGGGTGCTACATTGTAAGTGACATTTTTAAGACCGAAAAGTAGGTTAATTAAATTTGGCTATAAAAGAATGTGGTAATTTTTCTTTCATTTTCTCATGTCATAAACATAACTACCTTGATTTAAATGAATGGACAATAAAATATTCCAATATCACAATCAGGGTCATAAGTTCATAAATTATTCACATAATACCCAACCCGACTCATAAACAGATATCATTGAAATATATAGACTCCACATAAAGATATGGAGACACAGCTCCTAAAATATAAGATACTTGGAGTCACAGCTCCATAGACAGTGTAATTAACTCCTAGACATCCCAAGCTGGCCAAACTAAAATATAAAGGAGCATCATCTCTGGTACATCGTGAGAAAGACAAACCCAACTGACGAGATCTAGGGGAAACTCTACTTGAGTCCACTATCGACATCGTCACAAACGACACTATTCGAATCACTACAAAAGTAGCTCTTGGACTAAGCCCTTACCCTTTCCAAGAGAAAATTTGTAGCCAACTGACCAACGACAGTCATGCCTGTCTCAAGAAAAGAAAGGTCATGCATGACACAAAAACTCCACCGTCACGTTCGCATGATCGAACCTCAACCTCTACAATAAATCATCCGAGTGACATCTTGACATCTCAGTCTTATCCAAAAGAACACAGAAGGCACATAACCAGCCAATGTAGGCAATATAAAAATAAGAGGTGAGATTCCCAAACATCACATCATATGGCAGATATGAAAATAACACGACACCACATAGCATATATTCATATCCACATAAACGTATATCCTAGTCAAACAGTTCACTAAATACAAGTAACAGATAACCCGTGCACATATAGACAACATCACACAATAACAATGTAACCATAATCTCATAATGCATGACTGGACACTAATAGTTCATAGAGACATGAAAACAGAGGTAACTGATTAAAACTGCATAGTCCCATTCCTACACAGCCTCAAGGAAAATCTGACCCCTAGCTCCGGAGCTTAAGAGAACATTCAGAAGGAGTGGTTAGAGCTTGATGCTTTACAACTGCCAATATTAGGCATCTTGTGCGAATCCATAATAACAGCCATATGTGGAATTAGAATTGATTGTGAAACATTCTCGATAACTTGGTATGGCTAGCATCTAGTAGTAGATGTCAGTGTATTGCATGAAAAACCACGACTAGAAGAATCACCAGCTGGACATCTGTGGCCTTCCTACCCTGACCATCCCCAAGACAATTGAAAATCGTCACTTAAACATCCACATGCACACAGAGCATGTCAATATGCTTCCTAGGCACAAAGGCCTTACTTACAATTTTCTTTGGATTACACCGATAACGGCATGTGCGTTCATATTTATCCACCGGATAAACTTCGTGATTCCTTTGACGGAATCAATAGCCATTCTAGAGGCAAGATAGTACCAACCCGTGAATCCTTGCACAAGATTTAGGATCCCCTCATTGGTCTATCCATGTTTCAACGATTTAATATATAATGAAGGTTGGTCGTTCTCACCAACTCCATATACCTCGTTAAGTCCATTCCCAAACGGGATTACTGATCCGCTGTCGCACACGGGTCAAATGAATCAAAATTTAAAACTGTAGTACAAGGTGATAACCTTGGTCGTCTCGCAAGGATCTCTGATTTAATTAACCAAATACAAGAATCATGCAAAGTAATGAGAACAAGGGGAATTTTTGAATTCAATGAGAGAAGAAAATAGATTGTAAAAGAAAGATGAGAATCAATGTATCAAATTGACTAATCCATTGGTTAAAGGTAATTTCACTTGGACCTATCACGGGTTTCAGAGAATCTAATCTCTTTTCGTGATTCTATTCTTGTTTGATCATAAAATTAACCGATCAAGCGTCGATTAATTCTATACGAATTCCTACTGGATTAAGCATCACATAATTTGATTCATTATAATTGTGGAACAAGCGTCACAAAACCATAATCAATCTTATAACCGAATTCAATCAAACCTACACTAAGCGTCATAGATCTTATCAACCCTTATTCGTAACAAATCAAAACAAGCATTCAACATGCTTCGAATAATCTCAAATCAGATTATAATTAGATTGGAATGCAAAAACGAGTTTGAGTGATTAAGCATCAAAACACAAAAACGGAATTGCAAACATTGATCAATAGATGAAGGTTTCAAAGGAAAAGATATAGAATTACTAAAATGAAATTAACATTGAAAACCAAACCTCAAGGTCTTTGTAAAAATCCCTAACCAGTGAATCAATCTAAGAATTTAGCCTTCCATAGGAGGCTTAAACCAAAATAAGAATTGAAGAGTGGGGAGGAGAGAGACAAAACCCTATGAGCAGCCGCCTCTCCAAAGATGATAAACAAGGTCTCAAAACCAGCTACTTATAATCCTAGAGTAAACTAATATGTCTGACCTAGAGAGTCCAATGGGAATTAATTGGCACATTAATGATTGATTACATGGAGATACGACAACAATAATTCCAATTCCCGCACTAATCTGGACAGCTTCGGTAATTAGAATTTCGACCATCAAAACGTCAGAACTGGGCTTATCAGTCACCATGAAAGTTGTATATCTTCTTCTTAGCTTTCCAACGCCACCAAGATCACTCAAATCGGACATGTATAGCCCAAGTTATGGCCTGCAGAAGGGAGACGGGTCAGGATGCACTAAAATCCGAAAATTGACTAAGAAATTCATCAAAGCCCAATTAAGACCCAAATATATGAAAACATGCTAAGAATCCAATATTGGGTACAAAGCACATCCAAAAATACCAAGTGCAATGCTATAAAAGGTATATTAAAATGCACTGATCGAATTCCCCCACACTTAAGCTTTTGCACTCCAAGCAAAACTCATGGTCAAGACATAAAAGTTTTGGAAAAAAAACAAAATGAATGAAAGCAAAGATGCACTTCCAATGAATTCCATTAATGCAAAGTGGCAAGTGAAAGCTCATCCAGGATTCAAGGAACCATGACAATCATGAACAACATCTTACAACATTCAAAGTAATGATCAAGGGAATAGAATAACCAAGAGTGAATCAAAAGTGATAGAATCCTCACAAGATATAAAATTCTCTCAATCTCTCAGGTGTTGGCTAGTGTTTACACTCAAAGCACATCATGAAAGAAAGTACTACCATAAGCTTGAAAAGACTCTAACATCCACACTTGAAACACATGCATATAAAGATCAAAAGGACTTTGTTAAGATTGTAATGGGGCCAAGGTTAAGGTGGGATAAATGAAATGATAACTAAGCTATAAACCCAAGAGGATAGAGGAGCAAAGGAAATTAATTGCTAAATAATCATGAGAGAGCAATGAGAGGGCACTTCAGTGAAATACAATTCCAATCCACTTCTCCATCTTCACACTTTTGTCCATTATTTTCACTTTTTTTTTTTTTTGCATCACTACCAACTGTTTTTATTTTTTTTTCTTTTTTTCTTTTTTTGCACTTGCCAAATTTCTAATCAAGCAACAACCTTTACATATTGTAGCACGTCCCAACTTTTGAGTCCCCCCGTACTTATGCAAAATTCATTTCCAAAATAATTTCAAAGCAAAGCTCCTTTATCCCCTAAGGTTGGGTTATATCATTGTTTTTCACTTTTAGGCTTGTAATGAGCTATAAAACAAAGAATGGGATAAATAGGCTCAAAGGGCTATCAAGGGGATAATTTTAAGGTTGGCTTATTTGGCTAGTGGTTTAAAAAGAAGAACAAAATTGCCTAGATCACTTCAATTCATGCATGTGAACAAGAAGTTTCAAAAAGAGTCAAGTCAAGTTCTAGAGTAACTAACAATCATGAGCAAAATCACACAAGAAGGAAAGAGAATGGCAAAGTGTATTCCATTCATTTTAAGGCTCAAATCTCACAAGGGACCAATTTCTATCACAAATGAAGCACAATTTAGTATTCCAATCCAACTTATCATACTAAGAATGCAATAAAGTCATTCATATCATGCCACAAAACCTATAGTCCAAGAATAGTGAAATCACTCACACCTTACACATACTACGAATTTAAAATTGGCGCCGCTGTCGCACACGGGTCAAAAACGAGTAATTAGAAGAAAAACTGTAGTTAGGGAACGACAACTCGAGTATCGTATCTCAAGGACTCTTGGATTATTATTAACCTACAAATCGATTTTTTTTTTTGTGGGGGGGTTAGGTTTAAGATTCGATTAAGGAAACAGTGCAATTAAGTGATTAACAATAAGCTAGAACGATTAATCTACTGTTTCGGTTTCCCAACTATCATTGATTCAAATAATTTCCATGCCCTAAGCGGATTCTAATCCCTTTTCGAATGTAGTCGCAATTAAACAAGCGCAATTGACACTACGAGATATATGTTCCTAATTTCTGAATTAAGCAGACGGATTAAAGCTATCATGAATTAAGCAAACACGATCAAACACACGCGGATTAAGCAAACGCGATCAAGGTAAAGGAACATAGAATCATCGAAATTAATTAATACTTGTTCTATATAACTTGAATTAAGCAAACAAGGCATATATCATAATATTGAAAGGGATAAGCAATTTGATTGGGAATTATGGAACCTCAAGTGTCGGCGGAAACCGAATACTGCAGACTAATCCCTGGTGATTAGTTCTCCATCACAAACGTAATAAAAACTTTTGAAATAATTCGTAAATAGTGAAAATTGTCCCCCTTTCTGTCTGCCCTGGTGCCTTTTTATAGATCAGGTGCGCGTCACGGCCGTGATGGCCATCACGGCCAGGCCGTGACGTGTTCTGCCAAGGGAACGCATTCAAATTCTAGTCCGTCACGGCCATGATGCCCATCACGGCCAGGCCGTGATCAATTCTGTCCATGGGTGCTGATATGTCACGGCCGTGACCTCCATCACGGCTGGGCCGTGATGCTCTCTGATCTTCAGGGTCTTCTCATCACGCCCGTGATGGGTATCACGACTGGGTCGTGATGGGTAACTCATCACGGCCGTGACCAGTGTCACGGCCTGGGCATGATGGCTTCTGCTTTAAGTGTCCTTCCCTTTTTGCTCTTCTCATTAACCTTAAAATATGAAATAGCAGTAAATGCTTTATTTGACTCAAAATTAACTAAAATATCCTAAAACTACTTAAGAGACTCAAAATGTTGCTTGAGGACAATTAAATCCAAATTTGGGTGAAAACGAGATTAAACTCGAATAATTAGTACAAAAACTATGGTCTTGCTAGTTATAAAACTAGATGAGCCAGAGGCTTATCAAAATACCCCAAACTTAAACCTTGCTTGTCCCCAAGCAAACTAAAACTCAAAAAGACTCAAACTTGGCAAGCTTAAAGGATGCAACCAATTTCGCATAAATTTCATGCAATTTTAACAAAACAATTTTTCTTCAATGTTTTCCCCTTGCAACAATGTAATCCCCACATTCATTTACTTTAAACAATTGAGAATTCCATCATTCATGCAATCAGTAATCTGAGTTGAGGATCCAAGTTACACGCAAAACGGAGATCACCAATTTCAAACAATTGCCTTCCTCACATGGGCATTTAATATTTCACTCATTCGTTCAATTTGTCTAGGCTATCAACTTTTCACTCAATTTCACATTTCAAGATCACTTCCCATGAATTTGATTTCCATCTCAAAATAGTTCCCACGAAAACATGAATGCAACATCAAAAGGTCTTTTAAAGGTTGTAATGGGGCTTGGCTAAGGGTAGGATTTTTCAAAGGTACTAGGCTTTACATCCCTAGGAATTAAGAGAGCATGAAGCCTGTAAACCATTATTTTCACTCTAATTCCTTTTTCCATTTTTCTTTTTGACACTTTGGGTGGCTACAACCTTTTTCTTGCTAAGCTTTTTGTTTTTGCCCCTTTTCTTTTGGCATTTTTTTTTCTTTTCTTCTTCTTTTTTTTTTTTTGACCTTGGCTTCAACCTTTATTTTTTTTCTCAACCCAGAATGACATATCAAACCTTGTAGCCACCCCAAACTTGCTTTCTTACAACCCTTCTCTTGCTAAGCTTCATTGACGAATGCGGGCAAGTATACCCAGTCGTGCAAGTAATACGGTGGTGAGACCATTTTATCGTTCCCACGAGGACTGCAACAAGTACTAGCACGTACCAATTCAACTACTATCTAAGCAATTCATGGATTGAAGAGAGTTCTATGCTAACAAAAGTTAAAACCAACAAAATAAGAAAAACAAACTCTTTTTGTAATTTTCTCAAATACTTGGAAGGCAATAAAAGAAGGTTTTCAAATATGATAAAAGAAGTTGGGGTTAGGCTTCACTAAACTTCATCCTCATGCAGTGAAACAACTCACAAACAGTTTCTACTTCAATTATGACAATCAATCCACTAAATTACTCAAGTCCCGATTCCTCGGATGACAAGAGCCTAAATCCACTAATAGACCCTAATTCCTTAGGTGGCCTAGATTAATGAATTCGCATTAAGATTAGGGATCATGAGATTGCTAATAAACCCAGTTCCATTCCTAGATACAAGGCTTACTAGGTGATTAATCTCAATTCCGGTTTTAACACGAATTTTCCAATTGCATATCAAAACACAAATCAAGTCATGGGGATGCTAGCCACAACAAGCATTAAGTACATAAATCAACCACTCAATGACAAAGCAGAAACTGTATTGCAAGATTAAATCAAATACATGAGAATTCAGACATAGCTATCCTAACCCCAACAATGGAGTTTTAGCTACTCATAATAATAGCCACAACCAAAGAAACATAGATGAAGGAGAGAGGGAACTCCATGGGAGCAATCCTCCAGAAGCTGCCTCTGATTCAGAGAGACTTTTGGGTTTCCAAACTCGTAGCCTCCAATGTCTCCAAGGTGTCCCTTCCAGTTCTCCCCTAATAAGCTTAAAACAGGGGTTCTGAATTTCGCACTCTCGCGGGGCGAGATGTATCTCGCGAGGCGAATATTAAACTTCTGGTCTTTAGTGATTGGATCTCTCGCGAGGCGAGACACTGTTCGCGTGGCGATACAGAACATGTTGCATTTTCCTGACACAGTCATCTTTCAGGGTCGCGAGGCGAGGTGTGATTCACGGGGCGAGACAGAAGGATGACATTCTCTGTTGCTTCTCGTTGTCTGCGAGTCTCATGGGGCGAGAATTCCCAGAATATCATTCTCCACTTGTTTCTTCATTCCCTTGGCTCTAAGTTAACCAGATTTTTCAATTGATTCCCTGCAAAACAACATCAAGAAACCACCTTCACCCGTTCCAAGGGAAAATCTAACAAAATCAAATAAATAATGCCTAATCTATATGAAATATGCATGCAAAAGTGTACAGGAAACATCATGTAAAATCACACTATCAAATCACCCGAAGCTTATTCAATTGCTTGTCCTCAAGTAATCACTAAGGCCAGAAGAAGAAAACAGAACATGGATAGTGAACTAAGAACCCGAGTAAATGATCCAAGTAATAGGCAATTCAAACAATTCAGCAAGAGACAATCAATTCAAGTCCAATTAGAGGCTTAGGTTCCTTAGACTCATATTCTCACTGATTTGGGCACTCTTGCTCACCTGAAATCTACCACAGGCTTGACTATCAACCAAATCTCTACTTTATTAATGAAAACAATTTAGAATCAAGAGGTCTTTCACTTGGTTGTAATGTGGCCATGGGATTAATCGTTAGGTGGGGACATCAAGAAAAGGAAATTTTCAAAAGGCTAAACAAAACATCAAGCATTTCAAACATGACACCTTCTAAAATACCTTCTTGGGTTTTCGATTTATTTTTCCACCTTTCTTTTCTTTCTTTTTCTTTTTTATTTCTCATTTCTTTTTGTCATCCCCTTCTCTAATTTCTTTTTCTTTTTCTTTTTTTTCTTTTATTTTTCTTTTGCTTGGAGAAGGGGAGATTTTTCAACTCAAGAGAATTTTTTTTTCTGATTCTTTTCCCCAACTTTCAACTACCTTTTTACCCTTTTGTAATACTTTAGAAGGTCCCTATCAAGCATCATTCAACAATATATTTCAAGGTACCAAGAAAAGTATTTTATTCTATCAGGCTCAAAATTGGGCAACTAAGGGGTAGCATTTCATTATTCAAAGCTCAGAAGGCCAGAAAAATACATATTGCCTCAATCATTTTCAAAAATGTTTTCAAAAATTTTTAAGCTTCAAAATGGTTTCAAGTCAAGTTCTAGAGAAAGCAAACCAAGAGGAATAACACTCTAACACAAAGAATGGGGTAAAATTTAGTGAGTACCCCTTTGTCTCAAAATCTCACATTTTAGTAGTTCAACCATCAATGAGAAACACAAATCTATAGAACCATATGCTAATTATCAACTATCACAGATTATCTCAAACATTTTCATTTGCAGCCATATCACAAGAATGAAAAAATTGGGTTTAAAAATTCACTATAATAGATTATTGGGCACTTAGTTCTCACAATCGGATGCAAAATTCAGGCAAGGGGCAATCTAATAATGTGAACATGCAAAGCTCTCATGCAAAACTATATGAATGCAATATGAACAAATGCAAAAATACCCCTACCCCAAGCTTAAAAATTTACAATACCCCTACCCCAAGCTTAAAAATTTACATTGTCCCCAATGTAAACAATCAAGTTGGAGAGAGGAGAAAAATTGGAACGGCTTACCGAAGCGGTAGCGGGTGCTGACTTTGCTTGTTCTTATCTTCTTGCTCTTCCCTCCTTCCTTCTTACCCTATAAACACTTGGCAATTCTCAATTTATTATTTTTCCTCTTGAGCTTCTCAAATTATTCAAGAGGTTAAAATCAAAAACAAAATTATTAAGAAAATGAAAACAACTAAAGAGAAGGGTTAAGAAACTTGAGTTGCCTCCCAATAAGTGCTTCTTTAACGTCACTAGCTTGACGTGTAGATGACTTCAAGGATCATGAAGGCGCACAACTGATATCAAACTCTCTATGTCACCACCCAAGTAGGCCTTAAGTCTTTGACCATTGACTTTGAAGGTCCTTTTTGAAGTAGGATCCTCCACTTCCACAGCTCCATGAGGTGAGACTTCCTTGACAATGAACGGTCCTGACCATTTGGACTTTAACTTGCCCGGAAACAATCTCAGCCGAGAATTGAATAGTAAAACTTGTTGTCCTGGCTGAAATGTTTTCATCACGATCTTCTTGTCGTGGTAGGTCTTGACTCGCTGCTCGTAGATGGTTGCATTGTCATATGCATTAAGGCGCATCTCCTCTAACTCATGCAGCTGATTCACTCTTTTCTCACCTGCCAGAGTGGCATCAAAATTTAAGAACTTCAGTGCCCAGAAGGCTCGATGCTCCAACTCTACGGGCAGATGACATGCCCTTCCATAGACCATCTGAAATGGGGATAACCCCACAGAAGTTTTCAGTGCAGTCCGGTAGGCCCACATGGCATCGTCAAGCTTCTTGGCCCAATCTTTCCTTGAAGTGGCCACAGTCTTTTCCAAAATTATCTTAATCTCCTTGTTGGAGACCTCTGCTTTACCATTGGTTTGCGGGTGATAGGGGGATGCCACCTTATGCCTCACATCATACTTCGCCAGAACATTTCCCAGTTGGGAGTTGCAGAAGTGGGATCCTCCATCACTTATAAGAACCCTTCGGACACCAAACCTGGAAAAGATATTCTTCTTGATGAACTTGATCACTGTGTGGGCATCATTCTTCTGTGTTGCAATTGCCTCCACCCATTTGGACACATAGTCCACCGCCACCAAGATATATTGATTGGAGAATGAAGGTGGAAGTGGACCCATAAAATCAATTCCCCAACAGTCTATCTACAAAATATTTTGTAGTGGTATCTCATCCCTCCTTGAAATGTTCCCGGTCCTCTGACACTTGTCACAGCTCTTCACATGATTGAAAGAGTCCTTGAATATTGAGGGCCAAAAGAACCCAGATTGGAGGACCTTTGCAGCTGTCCTATCCCCATTGTAATGTCCACCATATGGGGAGTTATGGCAATGCCACAAAATCTTCTTTGCTTCCTCCTGACTCACACACCTCCTCCACAAGCCATCCGGCCCAACCTTGAACAGAAATGGGTCATCCCACATGAAATGGTTGGCATCTCGAAAGAATTTTTTTCTTTGTTGCCAATTCAGGTGCTCTGGAATAGTGTTGGCTGCCTTGAAGTTTGCCATGTCAGCAAACCATGGTCTCTCATGTACTAGCAACAAGGCCTCATCCGGGAACGCATCCCGAATGTCCTTCTCTTTAGCATCCACTTCTTCATTCACAAGACGAGATAAATGGTCAGCCACTACATTCTCGCTGCCCTTTTTGTCCTTGATGACTAAATCAAATTCCTGCAACAATAGAATCCACCTTATGAGGCGTGGTTTAGAATCTAATTTAGTCAACAAATATTTGATTGCAGCATGATCAGTAAAAATAGTGACTTGTGACCCAATCAAGTAGGAACGAAACTTTTCCAAGGCAAACACTATGGCTAGCAACTCTTTCTCAGTTATTGCATAGTTTATTTGGTTCTCATTGAGGACCTTGCTAGCATAGTGACTGACATGGAAAAACTTGTCCCTTCGCTGCCCCAAAACTGCCCCAACTGCGTAGTCACTGGCATCACACATTAATTCAAATGGTGACTCCCAGTTAGGTGCAACAAGAATGGGGGCAGTGATCAACCTATCTTTCAAAATTTGAAAAGAGTTAAGACAAGCATTATCAAACAAAAATGGGGTGTCTTTATTCAAAAGGTTACACAATGGCTTGGCTATCTTTGAAAAGTCCTTGATGAACCGCCGGTAAAAGCCTGCATGCCCAAGGAAACTCCTCACACCCTTGACATTCACTGGTGGAGGTAGTTTCTCAATCACATCGATTTTGGATTTATCTACTTCGATTCCCTTTGCTGAAATTTTGTGCCCAAGCACAATGCCTTCCTGCACCATAAAATGACACTTCTCCCAATTTAAGACTAAATTGGTGTCCATGCACCTTTTTAACACAGCAGCAAGGTTAGACAAACAGTTATCATAAGAGGAACCGAAAACAGAAAAATCATCCATGAAAATCTCAATATACTTTTCTACCATATCAAAAAAAATAGAAAGCATGCACCTTTGAAAAGTCGCAGGCGCATTGCAAAGACCGAAAGGCATCTTCCGATAGGCAAAAATTCCAAACGGGCATGTGAAAGCAGTTTTCTCTTGGTCTTCCGAGTTAGCCGCAATTTGGTTATAACCCGAATAACCATCTAAGAAACAATAGTATGCTTGCCCGGCCAACCTCTCCAACATCTGGTCCATGAATGGAAGTGGGAAGTGATCCTTCCTAGTAGCTTGATTGAGCTTCCGGTAATCTATACACATCCACCAACCGGTGACCGTTCTAGTTGGAATCAACTCATTCTTCTCATTGTGAACGACGGTCATGCCACCCTTCTTTGGAACCACTTGTACCGGACTCACCCAAGCACTATCGGAAATTGGATATATCATTCCAGCTTCAAGGAGTTTCAGCACCTCCTTCTTCACCACTTCTTTCATTGTGGGATTAAGCCTCCTCTGTGGCTGGACCACCGGTTTAAATTCAGCCTCCATCATGATTTTGTGCATGCAAAATGTGGGGCTAATACCTTTCAAGTCTGAGATGGACCATCCAATAGCTGTCTTATATTCTCTAAGCACCCTTACAAGTTTCTCCTCCTCCAATTTGGATAATTCACTGCTCACTATGACAGGGTTTTCATCATTCACACCCAGGAACACATATTTCAAGTGAGGAGGTAGGGGCTTAAGCTCTAACTGAAGCTTCTCTTGGACTGCATCCTTCTTGAGCTCTTCCTTCACAGTGTTGATGACAAGTTGCTTAGGTTGGGCTTCCAGATCACACAAACACTCTTCTAATTCCTTCTCCTCTATCTCATCAAGATTTTCAATAGAATTCACTAGTACCTTCTCAAGAGTAGAGGAGTGGTGCTGATGTGCCAAGGCTTCCTTAGCCACTACATCCACCATGTCCATGCGGAAACAGTTTTCTTCCTCATTCGGGCGATGCATAGCTTCAAATACGTTGAAGGTAACCTCTTCATCTTGCACTCTGA
Organism: Sophora flavescens; assembly: GCA_030762895.1. Taxonomy (NCBI): domain Eukaryota; kingdom Viridiplantae; phylum Streptophyta; class Magnoliopsida; order Fabales; family Fabaceae; genus Sophora; species Sophora flavescens. Next base: position 146,762,789 of record CM061062.1, read on the forward strand.
GTCGAAGCTGGCCTTTTTGTACGTCTATCAAGGCTCGACCAGTTGCTAGAAAAGGTCTCCCCAATATAAGTGGAACTTCTGCATCCTCATCCATGTCTAAGATCACAAAATCTACTGGGAAGATAAACCTGTCCACTTTAACCAAGACATCTTCTAAAATGCCATAAGGACGCTTGATGGATCTATCATCTAGTTGCAATGCCATCCTTATTGGTTTTACCTCTCCACCTCCAAGCTTGTTCAAAATGGAAAGCGGCATCAAGTTGATACTCGCTCCCAAGTCACATTAGGCCTTTCCAATATCAACACTCCCAATAGTGCAAGGAATTGTAAAACTACCCGGATCTTTGAGCTTTGGAGGTAGCTTCCTTTGAAGTATTGCACTGCACTCTTCAGTTAAGGCAACAGTCTCACCTTCTTTAAACTTTCTTTTCTTTGTGAGCAACTCCTTCATAAATTTTGCATAAGTGGGCATCTGCTCAAGTGCTTCAGCAAAAGGGATGTTGATCTGTAACCGCTTGAAGATATCAAGAAACTTGGCAAACTGTTCTTCTTTCTCCTTTTTCTTGCTCAAATGAGGGTATGGCAATTTCACATAAGAGGGGATCACTTGAGGCTTGCCTCCATCTTTCAAAATTTGACTTTTGGTCTTACTCAATATTGAATTCTCATCCACTAGCTTCTCCCTCTTGTCTTGTTCACTGCCCTTTTCTTCTTCCCCAACTACAACATCTTTACCTTGTTCTACACTCAGTTCAGTTTTGTCAGCATTCATTTCTGTTTCTTCAGCTTCTCTCTGACTTTTCACCATAGGCTCACCACCCTCTTGCTCTAGACTTTTACCACTCCTCAACACAATAACCTTGCAATGTTCTTTAGGATTTGTCTGAGTGTTACCTGAAAAACTGCTGCTGGATTGTTCTGCTAGTTGCTTTGCAATCTGCCCAACTTGAACCCCCAAATTGTTTATGGATGCATCTGTGTTCTTCTGGTTCAACATGGACATCTGCATGAACTGATTAAGAGTGTTTTCTAGGATAAAAGTCCGGTCTTGAGGCGGTGGTGTGGGTTGAGGTTTGCTTGTTTGTCCGGCATATTGCTTCCAACCAAAATTTGGTTGATTCCTCCACCCTTGGTTGTAGTTGTTAGGAAATTGGTTGTTGCCTAGTTCCCCATATAATTGGCTTCCTCATGGGAACTAGGTGGTGCCTCACATCTTCCATTCTCATGATCACCTCCACAAAAATCACATCTCATTACCTGTTGTGGTGGCATGGTCATCCCTTGAACAGTTTGAAGTTGTTGTGGGAGTTGAGCTAGTTGCTTGGTAAGAGACTCCAATTGTTGTGTCATGAGCTTGTTCTGAGCCAACAATGCAGTTTGTGAATCTAACTCCAACACTCCCATTCTTTGTGTGGGACCCCGATCATGATGCATCAAATAATCATTAGAGGCCACAGCCTCTATCAAAGTCAATGCTTCCTCTGCTGTCTTTGTATTCATGGAACCTCCAGCTGAGGCATCCAACATGTACCTGGTTGACGGCCTCAATCCATTACAGAATGTTTGCATCTGAGTAAGATCATCAAAACCATGATTTGGACATCTTCGAAGCAATTCCTTGAACCTTTCCCAGGCGTCATGCAGCGTCTCACCTTCTTGTTGAGCAAAGCTCATGATGTCACCCCTTGCCTTTACAAATCTTGATGTGGGGAAGAACCTTGCAAAAAATTTTGCCTCTAAGTTGTCCCATGTAGTGAAGCTCCCCCTTGGTTGTGATCGGAGCCAAGACTTGGCTCTATCTCTTAGAGAAAAAGGGAACAATCTCAGGCGAATTGCATCATCGGAGGCACCATTTATCTTCACTGTATCGCACAACTCCAGGAAAGTGGAGACATGACTGTTAGGATCTTCCTTCTCCAACCCATCAAACCGATTTTGTGAAACCATATTGATGAGATTTGGCTTGATTTCAAAATTGTTGGAGTTCACCGGAGGTCTCACTATGCTAGTGACATGCCGGTTGACATTTGTATTGTCATAATCACCAAGTGTCCTCCGTGGTGGTGGAGTATCTTCACCATTGCCTGCCATCTTGAGTTCTTCTTGACAAACTTGAGAGGTGGAAGTCTCTTGTTCTTCTCCTTGTTGTCTTAACAAATTATGCTGTCTTGCTTGCTTCCTATTCTTCCTAGCTGTTCTTTCAATTTCTGGATCGTATAGGAGTTGGTTAGCTGGAATAGTACCTCGCATACACAAACAGTCTAGCAAACAAAGTGTTAGTAGTAAAGGTTAGCACACAACAGCAAACACGCCAAAAAAAATTGACAGCAAAAACAAAAAAACAAAACAGAAAAAATGACAGCAAACAGTTTATAACAAAAGAAAAGTTTTAAAACAGAAAAATTTTGTGCTCAAATTAGTAACCAAAATGGATATGCTAATATTGAGACGCAGTCCCCGGCAACGGCGCCAAAAACTTGTTGACGAATCTGGGCAAGTATACCCAGTCGTGCAAGTAATACGGCGATGAGACCGTTTTATCGTTCCCACGAGGACTGCAACAAGTACTAGCACGTACCAATTCAACTACTATCTAAGCGATTCATGGATTGTAGAGAGTTCTATACTAACAAAAGTTAAAACCAACAAAATAAGAAAAACAAACTCTTTTTGTAATTTTCTCAAATACTTGGAAGGCAATAAAAGAAGGTTTTCAAATATGATAAAAGAAGCTGGGGTTAGGCTTCACTAAACTTCATCCTCATGTAGTGAAACAACTCACAAACAGTTTCTACTTCAATTATGACAATCAATCCACTAAATTACTCAAGTCCCGATTCCTCGGATGACAAGAGCCTAAATCCACTAATAGACCCTAATTCCTTAGGTGGCCTAGATTAATGAATTCGCATTAAGATTAGGGATCATGCGATTGCTAATAAACCCAGTTCCATTCCTAGATACAAGGCTTACTAGGTGATTAATCTCAATTCCGGTTTTAACACGAATTTTCCAATTGCATATCAAAACACAAATCGAGTCATGGGGGTGCTAGCCACAACAAGCATTAAGTACATAAATCAACCACTCAATAACAAAGCAGAAACTGTATTGCAAGATTAAATCAAATACATGAGAATTCAGACATAGCTATCCTAACCCCAACAATGGAGTTTTAGCTACTCATAATAATAGCCACAACCAAAGAAACATAGATGAAGGAGAGAGGGAACTCCATGGGAGCAATCCTCCAGAAGCTGCCTCTGATTCAGAGAGACTTTTGGGTTTCCAAACTCGTAGCCTCCAATGTCTCCAAGGTGTCCCTTCCAATTCTCCCCTAATAAGCTTAAAACAGGGGTTCTGAATTTCGCACTCTCGCGGGGCGAGATGTATCTCGCGAGGCGAATATTAAACTTCTGGTCTTCAGTGATTGGATCTCTCGTGAGGTGAGACACTGTTCGCATGGCGATACAGAACAGGTTGCATTTTCCTGGCACAGTCATCTTTCAGGGTCGCGAGGCGAGGTGTGATTCGCGGGGCGATACAGAAAAGATGACATTCTGCTGTTTCTGGCTGTCTGCAGTCTCGCGGGGCGAGAATTCCCAGAATTTCATTCTCCACTGTTTCTTCATTCCCTTGGCTCTAAGGTAACCAGATTTTTCAGTGATTCCTGCAAAACAACATCAAGAAACCACCTTCACCCGTTCCAAGGGAAAATCTAACAAAATCAAATAAATAATGCCTAATCTATATGAAATATGCATGCAAAAGTGTACAGGAAACATCATGTAAAATCACACTATCAGCTTCCATGCTCTCCTAATCCTAAGATTGGGTTAACATGGTTTTTCCAGATTTTTGGCTTATAACATAAGGTCATCAAGAAACAATAGGCTTATTAGGATCAATGTGGCTAACTAGGGAACATGCATTAGGGATGGTTCTTTTTAGGCCAAGTAGTTATTTCAAATAAAATTACCTAAATCATTTGATGCAACCATATAAACATGCAAACCATGAAGAGATTCAAGCAAATTCGGGAAAGTGCAGCTTAAAAGCGATTCACACAATTAAAAACAATGTTGGAGGCTCAAATTCCTCACCTGGACATTTTTGAAAATTGTTTGACCGAGATACAATTCATAGTGTGTGCACCCCTTCACCCCAAACTTGTCATAAATTAAGCAATCACAATAAAATTTCTCAAAGTTCAATTTTCAATTTTTCACATGGGGATCAAATTTTCGATTTTCAAAACCTAGGGGGAAATCATCAATAGTCAACATATATCATGCAATACATCTATGCTAAATTTAATAAAATCCATTCAAGCTTATCGACATAAGACTCACACACATACGACACAAAGCAACACAAACAAGGAAAACAAAACAAAAACAAAGCAATTGGTTCCCTCCCCCACACTTAAGACATACATTGTCCTCAATGAAAGAACATAAATATAAAATAAGAGTGAGGGAAAGGAGAAGGTGCTCCCTGATCAAGTTGTAGTGTAGGTGGGCTCTTCCAAGGAAAGCTCTTCTACGGTTGCATCTTCAGGCACCGAGCTCTCATGGAATAGCTTCAAGCGCTGCCCATTAACCTTAAAAACCTTGTTGCTACCTGCACTTTTTATTTCTACCGCACCATGAGGGAAAACATCAGTAACAATAAATGGGCCAATCCACTTGGATCGAAGTTTCCCAGCCATCACTTTTAGGCAGGATTTAAACAATAAAACATGTTGTCCCACAGAGAATTCCTTCCTAGAAATCATCTTATCATGGAAGTGCTTAGTTTTCTCTTTATAAATTCGAGAGCTTTCATAGGCTTCTGACCTAAGCTCTTCAAGCTGCTGTAATTGGAGTTTTCTTTCAATGCCTGCTTTTTGCATTTCCAATTATAACTTTTGACCGCCCAATAAGCCCGGTGCTCAATTTCTACAGGAAGATGGCATGCCTTACCGAACACAAGTCTATAGGGAGACATCCCTATTGGTGTCTTGAAAGCTGTTCTTTGAGACCAAAGTGCGTCTTCTAGACGGTGGCTCCAGTCCTTCCTATTTGGCTGCACCACTTTCTCTAAGATCTGTTTGATTTCTCTGTTTGAGATCTCAGCCTGCCCATTAGAGCGAATCTCGTGAACGCAAGATGGGTAAGGCAGTGTAGAAATCACCTCAATCTTAGTAGGATCTACTGAAATACCTTTTTCAGAAATAATATGCCCCAAAACAATTCCCTATTCAACCATAAAATGGCATTTTTCATAATTCAAAACAAGGTCAGTTTCAATGCATCTCTCCAAAACCAGATTCAAACTATTCAAGCATGCATCAAATGAAGAACCATAAACAGTAAAATCATCCATAAACACTTCCATGCAATTCTCAATATATTCAGTAAAAATACTAATCATGCATCTCTGGAATGTGCCAGGAGCATTGCAAAGACCAAATGGCATCCTCCTGTAAGTAAAAGTGCCGAAAGGGCACGTAAAAGTTGTCTTTTCTTGATCCTCTGGTGCAATGTGGATCTGAAAGTAACCTGAAAAACCATCAAGAAAACAATAGTGTGATTTACCAGCTAGCCGTTCAAGCATTTGATCGATGAACGACAAAGGGAAGTGATCCTTTCTAGTAGCCTAGTTCAATCTCATGTAATCAATACAAATTCTCCAGTTATTCTGAACTCTAGTGGGAACAAGTTCATTGTTTTTATTTTTTACCACTGTGAGTCTAGATTTCTTAGGTACAACTTGCACTGGACTCACCCAATTACTGTCAGAGATAGGATATATGATACCTGCATGCAAGAGTTTTGTTACCTCCTTCTTCACAACATCAAGAATCAAGGGGTTAAGCCACCTTTGGGGCTGCCTAACTGTTTTAGCTCCATCCTCCAGCAGAATCCTATGCATACGCCTGGATGGGTTAATACCTGGTATGTCGGCCAAGGTCCACCCAATCGCCTTCTTATGCTTCTTCAAAACCTGCAAGAGCTTAGTTTCTTGGTCAAAATCAAGGTTGGAGGAAATTATAACTGGAAGTTTTTCATTCCTCTCTAAATAAGCATATTTCTGATTTTCAGGAAGTGGCTTAAGCTCTAAGGAGGGTGGCTGCTCAATAGATGATATGTTTGGGGAAGCCGTGCTGTCCAGAACTCCAGCTGAATAAACAACTTCATTTACACTGTCACCCTGCAAGGCAGCATCAATCTCAGCACAAACAGCACAAAGGTCAGTTTTAGTACAATTAGCACATGAGTAAACATCATCAAAACCAGAAAAAGATGGAAAATCAACAGCTGCAACCAAATCATAATAAGTGTCATCAACAATTTCAGAAAGCAACTCTATTTGAAAAACAGAATGCTCTTCCAAGGGATGCTTCATAGCATCGAAAATGTTGAATTTCGCAACAATGTCACCAAATTCCATGGACATGGTTCCATCGTCAACATCAATCTTTGTTTTCGCCGTTTTCATGAACGGTATGCCCAGAATGATTGGTGATCTGCTTGAATTCGTTTCTCCTGCCATGTCCAAAATGTAAAAATCAGCAGGGAAAATCAAGTCATTAACTTGAACAAGCACATCTTCTACTACTCAAATGGGGCGAGCATTGGTCCTGTTTGCCAACTGAATAGTAAGACCTGTATGCTGCAAGGGACCAAGATCAAGATTGTTAAAAACAGAAGTAGGCATAACATTAATAGAAGCTCCTAAATCCAACATGCAATTATCGAATTTACTATCCCCAATGGTACATTGAATCGCAAAAGTTCTCGGATCCTTGCATTTTTGGGCATTGCCTGATTGAGGGCTGAAACAGTAACCTTTTCATGTGCAGGTTTAGGTTGAATGATGGCTGAAACATTTTGTCCCAAATTGACTCTCTCATTTCCCTTCAACCTCCTCTTGTGTGTGCACAAATCCTTCAGAAACTTCGCGTATTTCAGAACCTGCTTAATCACAGCAAGAAGCGGAATGTTTACCGCCACTTTTCTGAATACATCCAGAATCTCTCTCTCTTTGTCTTCCTCATCAATCTTTTTATTTTTCAGTACTCTTTGCGTGAAGGGAATTGGTGGCACATACTCTTTCTCAGCCTCAATAACAACAGAAGGTTCAGGTGTTACCTCAACAATTTTTTTATTTTTTTCAGGGGTTGGTTCTGCAACCTTCCCGGATCTCAAAGAAATTGCACTCACATTAGGATTAGGGACATTAGGATTCACTACTATTTGTGCAGGTAGTTGGTTCGATCCTTGAGCTTGCTGCATGGCATTCATCGAAGTGGCAAGCTGTCCAATCTGTGTCTGCAAAGTATGAATACTAGAATCCGTTCGTTGCTGAAACTGGAGATTGTTTACAGCCATTTGCTTGACAAGGTCCTCTAGTGAAGGTCCGGAAGGTGCAGAGGTGGTCACTTGGGGAGAGTTTTGTGGTGGTGTCAGCGATAACATCAGTTGTTGTTGTTGTTGTTGTTGTTGTGTGGATGAGTTTCCATACCGAAGGTTTGGATGGTTTCTCCAGCTGGGGTGGTACTTATTAGTGGAAAGGTCGGGAATTTTGTACCTGTTCTGATTGTTTCCTTGATTTTAAAGATTGGCTGCATATGCTTGAGGCAACTCAGTGACCGACTCATCTTTCAGAATGGGACATGTATCGGTCAGGTGTTCAGGAGAAGTACAAATACCACACAACCTTGCTGTTTGAGCTTTATCCACTTCCAACTGTTTCACTAAAGAAGTAAGCTCATCAAGTCTGGTTTCAAGGGCTTTGTTGGAAGAAGAAACATGGATCTCATTCACACCCTTTGTTTCGACAGAATTGTTTCTAGTTGTGAACTGTTGGGAGTTGAGTGACACGTTCTCAATCAATGACTTGGAAGCAGCTGGGGTCTTATCAACAAGTGCTCCCCCGCTAGCAGCATCTAAAATGTTTCTATCCATTGGTAGCAATCCCTCATAAAAGTACTGAATAAGCAGTTGCTCAGAAATCTGGTGCTGAGGACAACTGGACACCAACTTCTTAAATCTCTCCCAGTACTCGGTCAATGATTCATTGCCTTGTCTAATACCACATATCTCTTTTCTGATTGATGCAACTCTGGAGGCAGGGAAGTATCTCTCTAGGAAGACTTTCTTCAAATCATTCCAGGTTGAAACGGAATTCGGCTCAAGATAATACAACCAATCCTTCGCAGCACCTTGAAGTGAGAATGGGAAGGCTCTCAGCTTGATATGGTCTTCTGTTATTCCTTCAGGTCTCAAAGGTGTAGAACAAACAACCTGGAATTCTTTCAGATGCTTATGCGGATCCTCACCTGCAAGACCACTAAACCTTGGCAACAAGTGTACTAAACCAGATTTCAATTCAAAAGGAGCAATGACATCAACATATTCAATACATAAACCATTGTAATTAACATCAGGAGCAGCAACCTGTCTTAGTGTTCTTTGATCACCCATGTTATCACTATTGGTTGGTGAACTAGTGCTAGCCTGAATTGCTCTACGGCGTGTGTGCAAGGTTCTCTCAATTTCAGGATCAAAATCAAACAGGTCAGAACAACCAGACCTAGTAGCCAGAACTAATTCAGCAATGCATCAACAAATCTGTTAATAACAACAAGAGCCCCCGGCAACGGCGCCAATTTGACCCGTTGTCGCACACGGGTCAAATGAATCAAAATTTAAAACTGTAGTACAAGGTGATAACCTTGGTCGTCTCGCAATGATCTCTGATTTAATTAACCAAATACAAGAATCATGCAAAGTAATGAGAAAAAGGGGAATTTTTGAATTCAATGAGAGAAGAAAATAGATTGTAAAAGATATATGAGAATCAATGTATCAAATCGACTAATCCACTGGTTAAAGGTAATTTCACTTGGACCTATCACGGGTTTCAGAGGATCTAATCTCTTTTCGTGATTCTATTCTTGTTTGATCATAAAATTAACCGATCAAGCGTCAATTAATTCTATACGAATTCCTACTGGATTAAGCATCACAAAATTTGATTCATTATAATTGTGGAACAAGCGTCACAAAACCATAATCAATCTTATAACCGAATTCAATCAAACCTACACTAAGCGTCATATATCCTATCAATCCTTATTCGTAACAAATCAAAACAAGCATTCAACATGCTTCGAATAATCTCAAATCAGATTATAATTAGATTGGAATGCAAAAACGAGTTTGAGTGATTAAGCATCAAAACACAAAAACGGAATTGCAAACATTGATCAATAGATGAAGGATTAAAAGGAAAAGATATAGAATTACTAAAACGAAATTAACATTGAAAACCAAACCTCAAGGTCTTTGTAAAAATCACTAACCAGTGAATCAATCTAAGAATTTAGCCTTCCATAGGAGGCTTAAACCAAAATAAGAACTGAAGAGTGAGGAGGAGATAGACAAAACCCTATGAGCAGCCGCCTCTCCAAAGATGATAAACAAGGTCTCAAAACCAGCTACTTATAATCCTAGGGTAAACTAATATGTCTGACCTAGAGAGCCCAATGGCAATTAATTGGCCCATTAATGATTGATTACATGGAGATATGACAACAATAATTCCAATTCCCGCACTAAGTGCTATTGGGTACAAAGCACATCCAAAAACACCAAGTGCAATGCTATAAAAGGTATACTAAATTGCACTGATCAATTACTTGTCGAGCAAGTAACCTTAAAATTGTAAGGATAAGTGAATCATCTTTAATTTATGACCTATGGTCTTGCTCCACCACGAGTCATAATCATTAAGTCTTTGTTTTCACTAAGCCATCCTCAAAATAGGTTTTTCATTTAACTTGAAATACTAGTCATGACGACTAAAATCCTTTTGGTTCAAAATTAACACCCCTTGAATAAAACCAAACCATTTGAAAATAAATTCAAATAAAGACATATTATTATAAAATTCCTCAAAACACTTGAAATACATAAAAGGCGGTTTTGTCCCATTTCACTGAATTTAGGACCCAAACTCCGTATTTTCACAAGTATGACTCTTTTTCTCAAATCTTTCAATCTCTTAAGTTTCAATGCCCATCTTAAGGTAGTAAGATACTAATTTCAAACTTTATGGTTTTGCTCAAAAACACTCGAACTCGACCAAATGTCGCTAAATTCACAAATCACGTAATTCCCTTTTCAACAATTTTTAACTATAATGTTCTAAAACTCATGTAGGGATTTAGGACACCTAGTTAAATGGTAAAACAGTTCCTAACTCGTAAGAAATAAGATTTGTCGGATTACTTACTTTTAGTCCATTTTACACTTCCAAACTTTAGAAACTCGTTTTCTTAAACTTTTAAAACCACATTTTGCTTCTTTAAGAACAATAATAAATTCAATGCCATTTTTGAGCGATTTAGGCAACTCACAACAATTTTGAACACTGCAACACAATTTTGGAAAATGACATTCTTTTTCTTGGTCTTTAAGACATCACTTGAAAATGACAATTCTCAAATCATTTATAAAGCTCTTAGCCAAAATAAATGTTTCCAAACGTAGTTAAAAACTTATTCTCTTTCCTCATGAATTTCAATATTCATTTTCTCACTTAAGGATGTTAAAGTCGCTTAAGTTTCAAGGATTGGAGATAAACTCCCATTTCCATTCACATTTGGCAAAAGCCAATCACAACCAAAGTGAAGGTTACACTTTACCAAACAATTTCACAATTATCCATACGCATCAATATATCAAGTTATATCGAATAATCACAATAATCAAGTTATTTGCAATAACCAAGTATTAAATCCTCACTTTGATACAATGATCAAAGTGATGGTTTTCAACATGCTAGAAATCATTTTCCAACCAATCAACATGTTAATGAGCATCAATTCAAGTCACAAAAAATTCCACAACATGCAACCATATCTAGAACATAACCAAGCCATAAACAATTATAACTACCACACTCATACAAAGAGATAAATAGACAGTGTATATCCCTTAGTATAGGATTTCCAACACCAGACAATTTAAAGTCATCTTCACATCCACCAATATGGTGTGATGTGATTCACTCCCCCCTTACCTCTTGTAGACAAGAAAGGATCATTTCCTTTATGCTCCAACAGTAGTTTCCTTCAGAGCGAGGCTGCACAAAGCTAAGCTCCAACTCGACGTTCCAGTTTCCCCTAAACAGCTCCGGTCAACACCCGAAAAATGTAAAACCCGCTTCCCCAAGCAAACACAACCACTTTAACATCCCAGAGAAGGAGTCCAAATATTTTCAATAGCCAAAAAATTCAAACAATTTACTACTCATCATCAAATGCTCAATTTAAGTTGTTTTAAATACTTAATTTCACAAAATAGAACCATTTTCAATAAAATTCAGATTTGGGAAAATTAAGATTCATCATCAAAATTTGGGAATATAGATTCATCATCAAAACATCAATTAATAGTCCCAATTACATAGAAACATAGTTAATTTCACAAAAACATAATCAGTTTCCAGTAAAATTAGATTGGGGCTTTAGGGTTCATAGAGCAATTTGGGGAAAATCAATCTACTTAAAGAATAATGAAATTAGTTTAGAGAAACACTAATTCATAGTCCCATTACACGAAACAAGGTTCAATTTCAAAATTACAATCTAAATTCAAAAGGCTAGGGTTAGGGTTTCAAAATCAATTTGGGGAAAACTCATTCTAATCAAAGAATAATGAAATCAACATATGAAAATGCTAAATTACAGTCCCAATTGCATAAGATTAAAGTTAATTTCACATTTGAAGTTTGAAATCAAATGTTAGGGTTTGAGAAAATTTGGTGATTTTACAAAACAGAAGAGATCAGGGTGAAGCACTCACCTAAGATGGAGAGGAAACAGGACGCGACGGCCCATGGTGGTGGTGATGAAGGCATCACGGCGCGGCGGTGACAGTAACCAGATGCGAAAATCAACGGACCAACACAGGCAAGGAGGCGAGCTCGGTGCGTGACTGTCTTCTCCACTACCAGGAGCGGCCGAACCGACGACCGGACGACGAGTTGTAGCGGCACTCACCGTGGCTGACGTGACACGATGGTGGCCGAACGAACCAGACGCGTGGGGTGAAGCTGGGTCATGATGGTGGTCGTCTTCTCGCTCCAGGTGCGGTCCGACGGGGTTCCAAGCTGGCTGGTGCGTGGCTGGTTGTTGAGATGAGGAGGAAGATGAAGTTGAGGTGAAGAGAGAATGTGTGCCTGGTTCAAAATGAAGTAGGAAGAAAAAAAATAAAAGAAGGGAAGGGGTCGTGTGTGAACTGAGCAGGAGAGGAACTTAAGTTTCTCATTTGGGTTTTCTTTTCTTTTTATTTTTAGTTATTAATAGGTAATATGTGTGGTTGAAATTAATTTTAGAAAAAGGGAAATAATATTAACCATTATATATAAAAACAATGAGTAACAAATATATACTTTCAAAAATTCAAATTAGAGTAAAGATTGATGATTGAACCGATCAACCAAGAAAATTAGTGATCCAAAATTATTCTCCTATTAACATTAAACTAATTTATTTTCAAATCTAAAATTAATTAAAGTAACATATGAAAATAAATTCCATTGAATCATAGTATTTAAATATTTTTCTAAACAAAGAATAATAGTGACAATAGCGCAAAATTATTGTTAAGCAAGTGTTTATAAACTGCAGTAACGCAGTGTTAACGCACCCAATAAAATATTTTAAATGAGTAAAAAAAAATTACTCAAACTAAACGACATAAAAATTGAGATACCCGTTGTGCCCCGGTGTTTTATTAAATTAAAGCCTTCTTAATTATTTTCTTAATCGCGTGCTTAGCGTGAAAATACGTAAATATTAAAAACTTCAGTTAATTAGCATACTACTTTAGTTAATTAAAAATAACACACCATATTTATGTTATGCATACATACATTAGTCATATGAACATATTACAAAATACTGTTGAGGATATCCTCTCAGGAGAATCCCTCACAGGAATTTAATTAAACAAAAGTCATACTTAGCAGAAATATAAAAAAACGCCACTCAAAACGCACTGGCCATAACTAACTAGACCCTAAACCTCATGGATCACAGTTTGCCCTCCAGCCTCCGGTTCATAGGGAGTTCCATCCAACTCCTCCTCATTTAGCTCGGGCATAGGGTCTTCTCGTACGATCCCATAATAAAATAGAAATACAACATACAGAAGAATACATGGGATAAGAAATATTTCTATCATCAAAAAGCGGAAAAGAGTCATAGTATATCATACACTAAATGTCACAGACAATCAACACACATATCTAACAAATCATCCTCAAATTACGATATCATCCTCTACCCTTACACTCATGCCACTAAACCTTTATGCTAATGTGACCACTACAATCCTGTCACACCATCTCCATCCAAATTGGAATGTTAGTCCTTCGTCCAAGCAAGGACTCCCCTCTATCAACTATATCTATAGTAGCCCAATTGGTACACATAAAATTATATCTCGAGTAGCCTAATTGCTACACATAAACTATATCTCTAGTAGCCCAATTGCTACACATACAATTATACCTCTAGTAGCCCAATTGCTACACATACAATTATATCTTTAGTAACCCAATTTCTACACATACAATTTTATCTCTAGTAGCCTAATTACAACACAAAAAACTATATCACTAGTAGCCCAATTGCTACACCCAACATTATATAAACCTCACTGACTCTTACGGGTCATAACTTAGTGCCTCAACCTCTCACTAGAAACTCGTATAAATCCTCAAATCATATCTCATAATCTCATCTATAAAACAACTTAATTAAGCTAGGCCCTCTACGTCACATCCATTCTCTCACCCAAACAAATATCTCCCGAACAACATATATCTTTGTTTAAAGTCCACTAAGCACAATATTAAACCATGCAGATCATGCATAACACATTCATCAACAGAATATTCAAACACCAAAAATAATACGTCATGAAATACCTCAACCAGCGTATCACAGTAAATTCAACAACATAAACTCAGACATCATCAAATACTTAAAATCAACCTAATGTCGATAAACCTACAATCCCCGAATCACCATTGGTTTTATAGAAAAGGTTTCCAATGTGATTTTGGTCTTGTCGATTACTCAACTACTAGTAGGGTTTAGGTCGCCCTACACAATTATTATAGAATATACTACTTATCGATTCCGACGGTAGAATGATTCTTTAACCCACCTAAGTTAACACCGAAACACGAAATCGACGATCCTCGTTATCCCGCCATGAGTTACCAAAACCACCTTTAACCAAATCAACAATAAAACCAATTAATCAAACAAATCTACATATGGACATATGGTACTAGTTTCGGTCAACTAATCAAAATGAGGCTAGGGTTATTTTCTTAATCTAATCTTTTTTAATCAACTAGCATAGATTAAGTGTTAATAGTTAAAATTATTAAACAAAATCCTCCAACCAACTAGGTTAGGGTTTCGGCCATAAGGGTTAAAATAGGCTAGAAATTGTTTTTGATTACAAGCTATTGGATCTATAACCTACACACTTTAGATAGTTGATATAAATCATGACTTAATTAAGGATTGAAGGAAACTTATTTTATCCACATGAACATCATTTCAGCCAAGCATAGAAATTAGGGTTAGGAATTTATTTTGATTTCAATCTTCTAGATATAACAACTATAGGTTTCAAGGAGTTAAGATCAAGTATCATATCTTAAAACTTGAGCAAAACTTCCTTTACCGAAAAATACCTAGTTTCGGCCTCAACAAGAAAATAGGGAAGGAAAATGTTTTTGATTACATGCTTTTGGATAATGAAAGTAGAGATCATAACTAGATCATAGAAATTGGTTTCACATTAAAATGATTTTTCTACAATTTTCTAGAAATATTTGAAATTCTAGATCTAGGAATGAAAATCTCATGAAAACTTGATGATCATGACTTTGAAACAAGGAAATCAATGAAGAACATGATGTTTATTTATAAAGAAGAGTAAAGTATACCTCTTAGATGTTGGAAAATTGACAAGAATGGATCAAGTCCTTCACAAATTTGCTTAAAGTGTTCTTGAGAAAAGTGAGAGAAAATGAAGAAATGAGTGAAGGGGGCAAGGCTGCGGTTTGGGGGATATTTATAGGGTAGATCTTAAGCTTTGTTTGGTTCTTAGGATTTAAATTAATCGATTTTGTGAATATTAAATTAATATATGATTAACTATGGTTAATAATTAACTTAACTAAGGTTACTTTGCTAACTAAGGTTAATAAACATGTGGCTCACATTTAGTGAAGGGTGTGGCTGATTCTTGGCCACAAGAACTAACCTTGGTTCCATAACCATGGTTGAAATTTGACTCAACGCCGGTTAGGTTAAGCTTAGGGGTATTTTGGTCATTTCACCTAAATTTACATTTAATGCTTCATAATTGCTTGGTGACTCACCCCATGACTCAACCCCTCCATAGTCCGATTTTGTCTCTGCACCTACATTCTCTACTCCGTCAGTTTCCCGATTAGGGTTTTACGCCCGAATAGAAGCATAATATTTCGTTTTCGGTTGAAAATTTTCAAAACAACCAAACTCATTGGAAATATGATTTAAACATAAACCATTTCATTTTAAACATAAACCATTTCGTTCGCCAATCAAAATTAGGTTTTCTGATCATTAAAATCTTACTGTCAATGAAAATACCGACCATTTTCCGTCCGAACTTTTACTAGAATTCGTCCGATTAAACATAATATTGTATTTCTGATCAGAAATTTGGAAAGTAGAATTCCTCGCGGAAAAAATATAAAAAATCTACAAATTTTCCATTTCGGGTCCAATTAGGGTTTTTTGCCGGTACAAAGTTATACGGTCACTAAAAACGCAGACCGGTTTCCGTCTGAGTTTTAAACCCAAAATTTCACCGTAACCTTCTACTATAAAAGAGACTATGAATATGATTTTATTTTATTCAAAATCACTTTTTAACTCTCATATTAGAATTTAATTAGTTATATTTTAACCGGTTAAAGAGCATAATTAAAAATCAGGCTGTTACAAAAATAAACAACAATATTATCCGGATAAATAATTATTTCAATTAAATAATTTAAACATATAGGTGAAAACTGGGATGTTACAACACTACCCCACTAAAAGGAATTTCGTCCCCGAAATTCTCTCATCTAAAGAAAAAAAACGTGGATACCATGCTTCTATCTGGTGTCTCAGATGTGCAACATCCTCATCGTTTAAAACATAGCGGGATATACCTCATAGATTAAGCTTTCTTTCAGACTTAAATTGTATTAGTGAAAGGACACGAGAAAACACTCAAGGCAAATTCCTCTTTAAATTCCTGAAAGTCAAAGGACATTCGGATAGTTTGAATGTCACCAAATAAGGTATATAGGTATCAGATAAATCCTGACATCTAAATGATGTGAAACTCTGACTCTATATCTGGTGGTGATCCTAACACACCGGTGATAAAATAAAGCTTAAATTTGAACAAGAAGTTTTCGGAAAGAGAGGAATAAATCCTTATGTTCCACTATCATGAGAGAGAATAAAGTAATATGAAGAGATGACAGAGGGTATTCAATATGCAAAAAGTGTCTTTAATATGTTCCTGAATGTAAAAATGCGTTGTACATCCACATATTTACAAACATGACTCTAATAAAGTTCCTCCTTTCACGAGAACTTCCTTCAAAAGACAATTTTGAAAATGATAATTTTCTTTATTCTCAAGAGTCTAGAATTCAAGTCAAAAATTTTCTTGGTCTTTGAAAAGACAACAATAATTTTTTTTTGCAAGTTCCCTCACTCGAGGTTACTCTAATTCACTTGGCACCAAAAATGAAATGAATTGCCAGAGTTTTCATCCCCAAGGGAAATTTCTAACTTTTACCCGTAAAGGCTAACAAGATGTGATCTAAAAGAGATCACCACGTTTCTCACTTGTATTCATTTGCAGAAAAGGTAAATGATCAAGTTCACAAAATCTGTTCTCCACAACAATGCATAATTCAAACTAATTTAACCAACAAGGGCTAGTTAACCAACGATTGTAAAAAATCATTATATCAATGATGACAGAAGAATACAATTCTTGATTGGCTCATATAAAACAGGAACCATCAGAGATGAACATAAAAATCAAATCAACTCGAATCAAGATGGAAACAAAGAAATAAGCAATAAATAGATAAGTGATCAAAATATCTCACACATTCACAGGGAATTAAGAGTGACTCGTGTGCAAATTGAACGACATAGCCGAAAGCTTACTCTCTATGGTACATTTTCCCCACGGGCTGATCACACCCATTTGTTGTACGCCCCGATTCTCCATATTGAGAATAGGCAACACCTCTGAGGATGCAGTGACTTCTTTTGTGATCATTCCCACAGTCATGCAAAGTAAGGTTGTAGTCACGGGTTGACTCACTCTACCAATTCTTTTAGAAAGTCGCTGCTTGCAAACTTTCACAATGTGATCCGGCTTTCCATATTGGAAACAAATGGTCTCCCTATCATTGCAGTTTCTAGTTGCATATCTTTTGCATCATCTCAGGCAGCTTATAAAAAGGTACGATGACTTCACTAGTTTCCTTTTCACTCCTCTTTTGAGTTCACTGACGAGGCGACTATTACCTCAGCGGCTTTACAAGCGATAGCTGATGGAACTCAAGACAACTAACATAGTCTAATAACCATTTCATCTTGGCATAGTCGCAGAACTTCATTCTCTGATACGCCTCAAACTTTATAAGAAAAGAACTCGTTCAGAAGATTATCCTGAAACTTCCTTAGCAACGGTTCTGTTCTCCACTTCGACCAAAAAAATAGTCAATCCCTACAAAGGTTAAGGATGACAAAATTAAAGCAAAACTAGACATCAAAATTATGTCCATTATCATTTCTCCTTAGAAACAATAATGAAAAGAATATCAAACATCATTGTCTCCCTTCGGAACAACGTCATGAAAACAGGAACACAAACAAGGATAACCAAGGTCGTCATCCTTCTAAGCATTGGTTCTTCATGAAACCAAGAACACATAACAACACAAAAAACAATCAGAGAAAACACAACACAAGTCATAAAATTGGCTATAAAAGAATGGAGTAATTTTTTTTCTTTTTCTCAAGTCATAAACATAACTACCTTGATTTAAATGAATGGACAATAAAATATTCCAAAATCACAATGAGGGTCATAAGTTTGTAAATTATTCACATAATACCAAACCTGACTCATAAACAGATATCGTAGAAATGTACAGACTCCACATAAAGATATGGAGACGCAGCTCCTAAAATATAAGATACTTGGAGTCACAGCTCCATAGGCAGTGTCATTAACTCCCAGACATCCCAAGCTGGCCAAACTAAAATATAAAGGAGCATCCTCTCGTACATCGTGAGAAAGACAAACCCAACTGACGAGATCTAGGGGAAACTCTACTTGAGTCCACTATCGACATCATCACAAACGACACTATTAGAATCAGTACAAAGTAGCTCTCGGACTAAGCCCTTTCCCTTTACAAGAGAAAAGTCGTAGCCTACTGACCAACGACAGTCATGCCTGTCTCAAGAAAAGAAAGGCCAGGCATGACAGAAAACACAAAGATCATACATCACCTTGAACCATCTGGAAGTTGAAAGACGCCCACTAAAAACTCCACCGTCACGTTTGCATGATCGAACCTCAACCTCTACGATAAATCAGTCGAGCGACATCTTGACATCTCGGTCTTCTCCAAAAGAACATAGAAGGCACATATCCAGCCAACGTAGGCAATATAAAAATAAGAGGTGAGATTCCCAAACATCACAACATATGGCAGATTTGAAAATAGCACGATGATAGTCGTGAGAATGCACATGTGATTCCGCAAGTATACTGGGATTGTCGCCAAGTAATAAAAGATATCGATCCCACAGAGACAGTGATCTCGAATCGCAACTAATTGTTTAAATGATAAATCTGGACTATAAGGAAGGGATTTTGAATTGGTTTTTGATATTTGAATTAAGAGATAAATAAAAATTAGATAAAACAGAAAACAGATCTATTTGTGGTTTTTGGATCTAAATGGATTCCTAGGGATTTGGGTTACCTACGAGGCTGTTTATGTTACTAATCTTATTTACCCTTGTTAATTATCGAAATTTCCTTGAAGGCGAGTTTATCCTCAAATAGTTTAAGCTCCCTCTCGGGTTACAAAAACCGTGCCCAATTGAACCAACCCCTACTCTCGTGGTAGTCGAATTCAGATTGGACCCTTTGCGTTTCGTGACAACTCATTGATCCTCGAAGGATGGCTTCTAACTCTCGTGATTTCAGTCCTAAGTATGACTCTATAGATCCGACATCTAAGTTCACCGCTAGGTTCCTCCTTAGAATGTCTATGACACGCAAACAAGTGGCCACCGAATTTACGAGTGATTCAAACACTAGAAATCAGATCTAAAACAAAATCAAAATTAACAAAAATATTACATCAAATTAACAACATAAATCAGATCTCGGGCATGGCCCCAATCCCTAGAAACTAAGCTACTACTCAAACCTTGTCATGGTGACGACAAGCTTGATTACAAATAACATGAAAGCGGACAATCAGAGAAGAAGAGGAAGGAGAAGAGAGATCCTAAATTATAGCCTAAGTGGTAGCAGCCAAAAGTCCTCTTTCTGCCTCTGCCTGGGTCCTTATTTATAGATTTGGGAAGTTTGAATCCCAATCTAACTCAAATTCTGATCCAATTCAGTTCCTTCAGGTCCAAGTAATGAGCGCCACGGCCGTGATGGCCATCACGTCCAGGCCGTGACGGCTTCTGCCTTGGGCACTTCTATAGATTTCAGATTCTCGCGATGCGAGACTTCAAGTTCTAGCCTGTAACGGCCGTGATAGGAATCACGGCTAGGCCGTGACAGATTCTGACTTGTGGGGGTGAAAGGTCACGGCCGTGACCAGTTCTGACTTCAGTCTTTCTTCCTTTTCAGTTTTGCTCGATCATGGCCGTGATGGGCATCACGGCTAGGCCGTAATGGGCTCTGTTTGGCTCATTTTCTTCACTTTTCAAGCTCCTTCTTCATCCGATCTCCATCATGGTCGACTCTGAGCATTTTACCGTTGATTTCTGCAAAACAACACCACACAAACCGCCTTACCCTTTCCAAGGGAAAAACTAACAAAAATCAAATTAAATATGCCTAAACTACATGAAAATGCATGCAAAATGATAAACAAAGATGAGGTGAAATCACACTACACCACATAGCATATATTCATATCCATGTAAACGTATATCTCAGTCAAACAATTCAGTAAATACAAGTAACAGATAACTCGTGCATGTATAGCCAACATCACACAACAACATTGTAACCATAATCTCATCAAGCATGACTGGACATTGTAAGTTCATAGAGACACGAAAACAATGGTAACTAATTGAAAATGCATAGTCCCATTCCTACACAGCCTCAAGGAAAATCTGACCCTAGCTCCGGAGCTTAAGAGAACATTCGGAAGGAGTGGTTAGAGCTCGATGCTTCATAACAAACAATATTAGGCATCTTGTGCGAATCAATAATAATAGCCACATGTGCAATCAGAACTGATTGTGAAACATTCTCGATAACCTGGTACGGCTAGCATCTAGTAGTAGATGCCAGTGTATTGCATGAAACACCATGACGCATTGAATCACCAACTGGACATCTGTGGACTTCCTACCCTGACCATCACCAAGACCATTGAAGATCATCACTAGCACATCCACATGCGCACAGAGCATGTCAGACCGCTTCCTAGGCACAAAAGCCTTACTTACAATTTCCTTTATATTACACCGATAACGGCATGGGCGTTCATATTTATCCACCGGATAAACTTCTGGATTCCTTTGACGGAATCAATAGCCATTATAGAGGCAAGATAGTACCAACTCGGGAATCCTTGCACAAGATTTAGGATCCTCTCATTGATCTATCCATGTTTCAACAATTTAGTATATTATGAAGGTTGGTTGTTCTCACCAACTCCTTATACCTCTTTAAGTCCATTCCCGAACGGGATTAGTTGTCGAGCAGGTAACCTTAAAATACTCTTTGTCGTTAAGTATTATGGATGTAAGGATAAGTGAATCATCCTTAATTTATGACCTATGGTCTTGCTCCACTACGAATCATAATCATTAATTCTTTGTTTTCACTAAGCCATCCTCAACTTAGGTTTTTCATTTAACTTGAAATACTAGTCATGACGACTAAATCCTTTTGGTTCAAAATCAACACCCCTTGACTAAAACCAAACCATTTGAAAATAAATTCAAATAAAGACATATTATTATAAAATTCCTCAAAACACTTGAAATACATAAAAGGCGGTTTTGTCCCATTTCGCTGAATTTAGGACCTGAACTCCGTATTTTCACAAGTATGACTCTTTTTCTCAAATCTTTCACTCTCTTAAGTTCCAATGCCCAAGTTAAGGTATTAAAATACTAATTTAAAACTTTACGATTTTGCTAAAAAACTCTAGAACCCGACCAAATGTCGCTAAATTCATAAATCGCGTAATTCCCTTTTCAAATTTTTTTAACTATAATGTTCTAAAACTCATGCAGGGATTTAGGACACTTAGTTAAATGGTAAAACAGTTCCTAACTAGTAAGAAATAAGATTTGTCGGACTACTTACTTTTAGTCCATTTTACACCTCCAAACTTTTAGAAACTCATTTTCTTAAACTTTTAAAACCACATTTTGCTTCTTTATGAACAATAATAACAAAACATTTTGCTTAAAGGATGCAACCAATTTCGCATAAATTTCATGCAATTTTAACAAAACAATTTTTCTTCAATGTTTTCCCCTTGCAACAATGTAATCCCCACATTCATTTACTTTAAACAATTGAGAATTCCATCATTCATGCAATCAGTAATCTGAGTTGAGGATCCAAGTTACACGCAAAATGGAGATCACCAATTTCAAACAATTGCCTTCCTCACATGGGCATTTAATATTTCACTCATTCGCTCAATTTGTCTAGGCTATCAACTTTTCACTCAATTTCACATTTCAAGATCACTTCCCATGAATTTGATTTCCATCTCAAAATAGTTCCCACGAAAACATGAATGCAACATCAAAAGGTCTTTTAAAGGTTGTAATGGGGCCTGGCTAAGGGTAGGATTTTTCAAAGGTACTAGGCTTTACATCCCTAGGAATTAAGAGAGCATGAAGCCTGTACACCATTATTTTCACTCTAATTCCTTTTTCCATTTTTCTTTTTGACACTTTGGGTGGCTACAACCTTTTTCTTGCTAAGCTTTTTGTTTTTGCCCCTTTTCTTTTGGCATTTTTTTTTTCTTTTCTTCTTCTTTTTTTTTTTTTGACCTTGGCTTCAACCTTTATTTTTTTTTCTCAACCCAGAATGACATATCAAACCTTGTAGCCACCCCAAACTTGCTTTCTTACAACCCTTCTCTTGCTAAGCTTCTGTTGACGAATCTGGGCAAGTATACCCAGTCGTGCAAGTAATACGGTGGTGAGACCATTTTATCGTTCCCACGAGGACTGCAACAAGTACTAGCACGTACCAATTCAACTACTATCTAAGCAATTCATGGATTGAAGAGAGTTCTATGCTAACAAAAGTTAAAACCAACAAAATAAGAAAAACAAACTCTTTTTGTAATTTTCTCAAATACTTGGAAGGCAATAAAAGAAGGTTTTCAAATATGATAAAAGAAGTTGGGGTTAGGCTTCACTAAACTTCATCCTCATGCAGTGAAACAACTCACAAACAGTTTCTACTTCAATTATGACAATCAATCCACTAAATTACTCAAGTCCCGATTCCTCGGATGACAAGAGCCTAAATCCACTAATAGACCCTAATTCTTTAGGTGGCCTAGATTAATGAATTCGCATTAAGATTAGGGATCATGAGATTGCTAATAAACCCAGTTCCATTCCTAGATACAAGGCTTACTAGGTGATTAATCTCAATTCCGGTTTTAACACGAATTTTCCAATTGCATATCAAAACACAAATCAAGTCATGGGGATGCTAGCCACAACAAGCATTAAGTACATAAATCAACCACTCAATGACAAAGCAGAAACTGTATTGCAAGATTAAATCAAATACATGAGAATTCAGACATAGCTATCCTAACCCCAACAATGGAGTTTTAGCTACTCATAATAATAGCCACAACCAAAGAAACATAGATGAAGGAGAGAGGGAACTCCATGGGAGCAATCCTCCAGAAGCTGCCTCTGATTCAGAGAGACTTTTGGGTTTCCAAACTCGTAGCCTCCAATGTCTCCAAGGTGTCCCTTCCAGTTCTCCCCTAATAAGCTTAAAACAGGGGTTCTGAATTTCGCACTCTCGCGGGCGAGATGTATCTCGCGAGGCGAATATTAAACTTCTGGTCTTTAGTGATTGGATCTCTCGCGAGGCGAGACACTGTTCGCGTGGCGATACAGAACATGTTGCATTTTCCTGACACAGTCATCTTTCAGGGTCGCGAGGCGAGGTGTGATTCACGGGGCGAGACAGAAAGGATGACATTCTGCTGTTTCTGGCTGTCTGCAGTCTCGTGGGACGAGAATTCCCAGAATATCATTCTCCACTGTTTCTTCATTCCCTTGGCTCTAAGTTAACCAGATTTTTCAGTGATTCCTGCAAAACAACATCAAGAAACCACCTTCACCCGTTCCAAGGGAAAATCTAACAAAATCAAATAAATAATGCCTAATCTATATGAAATATGCATGCAAAAGTGTACAGGAAACATCATGTAAAATCACACTATCAAATCACCCGAAGCTTATTCAATTGCTTGTCCTCAAGTAATCACTAAGGCCAGAAGAAGAAAACAGAACATGGATAGTGAACTAAGAACCCGAGTAAATGATCCAAGTAATAGGCAATTCAAACAATTCAGCAAGAGACAATCAATTCAAGTCCAATTAGAGGCTTAGGTTCCTTAGACTCATATTCTCACTGATTTGGGCACTCTTGCTCACCTGAAATCTACCACAGGCTTGACTATCAACCAAATCTCTACTTTATTAATGAAAACAATTTAGAATCAAGAGGTCTTTCACTTGGTTGTAACGTGGCCATGGGATTAATTGTTAGGTGGGGACATCAAGAAAAGGAAATTTTCAAAAGGCTAAACAAAACATCAAGCATTTCAAACATGACACCTTCTAAAATACCTTCTTGGGTTTTCGATTTATTTTTCCACCTTTCTTTTCTTTCTTTTTCTTTTTTATTTCTCATTTCTTTTTGTCATCCCCTTCTCTAATTTCTTTTTCTTTTTCTTTTTTTTCTTTTATTTTTCTTTTGCTTGGAGAAGGGGAGATTTTTCAACTCAAGAGAATTTTTTTTTTCTGATTCTTTTCCCAAACTTTCAACTACCTTTTTACCCTTTTGTAATACTTTAGAAGGTCCCTATCAAGCATCATTCAACAATATATTTCAAGGTACCAAGAAAAGTATTTTATTCTATCAGGCTCAAAATTGGGCAACTAAGGGGTAGCATTTCATTATTCAAAGCTCAGAAGGCCAGAAAAATACATATTGCCTCAATCATTTTCAAAAATGTTTTCAAAAATTTTTAAGCTTCAAAATGGTTTCAAGTCAAGTTCTAGAGAAAGCAAACCAAGAGGAATAACACTCTAACACAAAGAATGGGGTAAAATTTAGTGAGTACCCCTTTGTCTCAAAATCTCACATTTTAGTAGTTCAACCATCAATGAGAAACACAAATCTATAGAACCATATGCTAATTATCAACTATCACAGATTATCTCAAACATTTTCATTTGCAGCCATATCACAAGAATGAAAAAATTGGGTTCAAAAATTCACTATAATAGATTATTGGGCACTTAGTTCTCACAATCGGATGCAAAATTCAGGCAAGGGCAATCTAATAATGTGAACATGCAAAGCTCTCATGCAAAACTATATGAATGCAATATGAACAAATGCAAAAATACCCCTACCCCAAGCTTAAAAATTTACAATACCCCTACCCCAAGCTTAAAAATTTACATTGTCCCCAATGTAAACAATCAAGTTGGAGAGAGGAGAAAAATTGGAACGGCCATCGAAGCGGTAGCGGGTGCTGACTTTGCTTGTTCTTATCTTCTTGCTCTTCCCTCCTTCCTTCTTACCCTATAAACACTTGGCAATTCTCAATTTATTATTTTTCCTCTTGAGCTTCTCAAATTATTCAAGAGGTTAAAATCAAAAACAAAATTATTAAGAAAATGAAAACAACTAAAGAGAAGGGTTAAGAAACTTGAGTTGCCTCCCAATAAGTGCTTCTTTAACGTCACTAGCTTGACGTGTAGATGACTTCAAGGATCATGAAGGCGCACAACTGATATCAAACTCTCTATGTCACCACCCAAGTAGGCCTTAAGTCTTTGACCATTGACTTTGAAGGTCCTTTTTGAAGTAGGATCCTCCACTTCCACAACTCCATGAGGTGAGACTTCCTTGACAATGAACGGTCCTGACCATTTGGACTTTAACTTGCCCGGAAACAATCTCAGCCGAGAATTGAATAGTAAAACTTGTTGTCCTGGCTGAAATGTTTTCATCACGATCTTCTTGTCGTGGTAGGTCTTGACTCGCTGCTCGTAGATGGTTGCATTGTCATATGCATTAAGGCGCATCTCCTCTAACTCATGCAGCTGATTCACTCTTTTCTCACCTGCCAGAGTGGCATCAAAATTTAAGAACTTCAGTGCCCAGAAGGCTCGATGCTCCAACTCTACGGGCAGATGACATGCCCTTCCATAGACCATCTGAAATGGGGATAACCCCACAGAAGTTTTCAGTGCAGTCCGGTAGGCCCACATGGCATCGTCAAGCTTCTTGGCCCAATCTTTCCTTGAAGTGGCCACAGTCTTTTCCAAAATTATCTTAATCTCCTTGTTGGAGACCTCTGCTTTACCATTGGTTTGCGGGTGATAGGGGGATGCCACCTTATGCCTCACATCATACTTCGCCAGAACATTTCCCAGTTGGGAGTTGCAGAAGTGGGATCCTCCATCACTTATAAGAACCCTTCGGACACCAAACCTGGAAAAGATATTCTTCTTGATGAACTTGATCACTGTGTGGGCATCATTCTTATGTGTTGCAATTGCCTCCACCCATTTGGACACATAGTCCACCGCCACCAAGATATATTGATTGGAGAATGAAGGTGGAAGTGGACCCATAAAATCAATTCCCCAACAGTCTATCTACAAAATATTTTGTAGTGGTATCTCATCCCTCCTTGAAATGTTCCCGGTCCTCTGACACTTGTCACAGCTCTTCACATGATTGAAAGAGTCCTTGAATATTGAGGGCCAAAAGAACCCAGATTGGAGGACCTTTGCAGCTGTCCTATCCCCATTGTAATGTCCACCATATGGGGAGTTATGGCAATGCCACAAAATCTTCTTTGCTTCCTCCTGACTCACACACCTCCTCCACAAGCCATCCGGCCCAACCTTGAACAGAAATGGGTCATCCCACATGAAATGGTTGGCATCCCGAAAGAATTTTTTTCTTTGTTGCCAATTCAGGTGCTCTGGAATAGTGTTGGCTGCCTTGAAGTTTGCCATGTCAGCAAACCATGGTCTCTCATGTACTAGCAACAAGGCCTCATCCGGGAACGCATCCCGAATGTCCTTCTCTTTAGCATCCACTTCTTCATTCACAAGACGAGATAAATGGTCAGCCACTACATTCTCGCTGCCCTTTTTGTCCTTGATGACTAAATCAAATTCCTGCAACAATAGAATCCACCTTATGAGGCGTGGTTTAGAATCTAATTTAGTCAACAAATATTTGATTGCAGCATGATCAGTAAAAATAGTGACTTGTGACCCAATCAAGTAGGAACGAAACTTTTCCAAGGCAAACACTATGGCTAGCAACTCCTTCTCAGTTATTGCATAGTTTATTTGGTTCTCATTGAGGACCTTGCTAGCATAGTGACTGACATGGAAAAACTTGTCCCTTCGCTGCCCCAAAACTGCCCCAACTGCGTAGTCACTGGCATCACACATTAATTCAAATGGTGACTCCCAGTTAGGTGCAACAAGAATGGGGGGCAGTGATCAACCTATCTTTCAAAATTTGAAAAGAGTTAAGACAAGCATTATCAAACAAAAATGGGGTGTCTTTATTCAAAAGGTTACACAATGGCTTGGCTATCTTTGAAAAGTCCTTGATGAACCACCGGTAAAAGCCTGCATGCCCAAGGAAACTCATCACACCCTTGACATTCACTGGTGGAGGTAGTTTCTCAATCACATCGATTTTGGATTTATCTACTTCGATTCCCTTTGCTGAAATTTTGTGCCCAAGCACAATGCCTTCCTGCACCATAAAATGACACATCTCCCAATTTTAAGACTAAATGGTGTCCCATGCACTTTTTAACACAGCAGCAAGGTTAGACAAACAGTTATCATAAGAGGAACCGAAAACAGAAAAATCATCCATGAAAATCTCAATATACTTTTCTACCATATCAGAAAAAATAGAAAGCATGCACCTTTGAAAAGTCGCAGGTGCATTGCAAAGACCGAAAGGCATCTTCCGATAGGCAAAAATTCCAAACGGGCATGTGAAAGCAGTTTTCTCTTGGTCTTCCGAGTTAGCCGCAATTTGGTTATAACCCGAATAACCATCTAAGAAACAATAGTATGCTTGCCCGGCCAACCTCTCCAACATCTGGTCCATGAATGGAAGTGGGAAGTGATCCTTCCTAGTAGCTTGATTGAGCTTCCGGTAATCTATACACATCCACCAACCGGTGACCATTCTAGTTGGAATCAACTCATTCTTCTCATTGTAAAACCACTTGTACCGGACTCACCCAAGCACTATCGGAAATTGGATATATCATTCCAGCTTCAAGGAGTTTCAGCACCTCCTTCTTCACCACTTCTTTCATTGTGGGATTAAGCCTCCTCTGTGGCTGGACCACCGGTTTAAATTCAGCCTCCATCATGATTTTGTGCATGCAAAATGTGGGGCTAATACCTTTCAAGTCTGAGATGGACCATCCAATAGCTGTCTTATATTCTCTAAGCACCCTTACAAGTTTCTCCTCCTCCAATTTGGATAATTCACTGCTCACTATGACAGGGTTTTCATCATTCACACCCAGGAACACATATTTCAAGTGAGGAGGTAGGGGCTTAAGCTCTAACTGAAGCTTCTCTTGGACTGCATCCTTCTTGAGCTCTTCCTTCACAGTGTTGACAGCAAGTTGCTTAGGTTGGGCTTCCAGATCACACAAACACTCTTCTAATTCCTTCTCCTCTATCTCATCAAGATTTTCAATAGAATTCACTAGTACCTTCTCAAGAGTAGAGGAGTGGTGCTGATGTGCCAAGGCTTCCTTAGCCACTACATCCACCATGTCCATGCGGAAATAGTTTTCTTCCTCATTCGGGCGATGCATAGCTTCAAATACGTTGAAGGTAACCTCTTCATCTTGCACTCTGAGTCGAAGCTGGCCTTTTTGTACGTCTATCAAGGCTCGACCAGTTGCTAGAAAAGGTCTCCCCAATATAAGTGGAACTTCTGCATCCTCATCCATGTCTAAGATCACAAAATCTACTGGGAAGATAAACCTGTCCACTTTAACCAAGACATCTTCTAAAATGCCATAAGGACGCTTGATGGATCTATCATCTAGTTGCAATGCCATCCTTATTGGTTTTACCTCTCCACCTCCAAGCTTGTTCAAAATGGAAAGCGGCATCAAGTTGATACTCGCTCCCAAGTCACATTAGGCCTTTCCAATATCAACACTCCCAATAGTGCAAGGAATTGTAAAACTACTCGGATCTTTGAGCTTTGGAGGTAGCTTCCTTTGAAGTATTGCACTGCACTCTTCAGTTAAGGCAACAGTCTCACCTTCTTTAAACTTTCTTTTCTTTGTGAGCAACTCCTTCATAAATTTTGCATAAGTGGGCATCTGCTCAAGTGCTTCAGGAAAAGGGATGTTGATCTGTAACCGCTTGAAGATATCAAGAAACTTGGCAAACTGTTCTTCTTTCTCCTTTTTCTTGCTCAAATGAGGGTATGGCAATTTCACATAAGAGGGGATCACTTGAGGCTTGCCTCCATCTTTCAAAATTTGACTTTTGGTCTTACTCAATATTGAATTCTCATCCACTAGCTTCTCCCTCTTGTCTTGTTCACTGCCCTTTTCTTCTTCCCCAACTACAACATCTTTACCTTGTTCTACACTCAGTTCAGTTTTGTCAGCATTCATTTCTGTTTCTTCAGCTTCTCTCTGACTTTTCACCATAGGCTCACCACCCTCTTGCTCTAGACTTTTACCACTCCTCAACACAATAACCTTGCAATGTTCTTTAGGATTTGTCTGAGTGTTACCTGAAAAACTGCTGCTGGATTGTTCTGCTAGTTGCTTTGCAATCTGCCCAACTTGAACCTCCAAATTGTTTATGGATGCATCTGTGTTCTTCTGGTTCAACATGGACATCTGCATGAACTGATTAAGAGTGTTTTCTAGGATAAAAGTCCGGTCTTGAGGCGGTGGTGTGGGTTGAGGTTTGCTTGTTTGTCCGTCATATTGCTTCCAACCAAAATTTGGTTGATTCCTCCACCCTTGGTTGTAGTTGTTAGGAAATTGGTTGTTGCCTGGCCGCCCATAGTTCCCCATATAATTGGCTTCCTCATGAGAACTAGGTGGTGCCTCACATCTTCCATTCTCATGATCACCTCCACAAAAATCACATCTCATTACCTGTTGTGGTGGCATGGTCATCCCTTGAATAGTTTGAAGTTGTTGTGGGAGTTGAGCTAGTTGCTTGGTAAGAGACTCCAATTGTTGTGTCATGAGCTTGTTCTGAGCCAACAATGCAGTTTGTGAATCTAACTCCAACACTCCCATTCTTTGTGTGGGACCCCGATCATGATGCATCAAATAATCATTAGAGGCCATAGCCTCTATCAAAGTCAATGCTTCCTCTGCTGTCTTTGTATTCATGGAACCTCCAGCTGAGGCATCCAACATGTACCTGGTTGACGGCCTCAATCCATTACAGAATGTTTGCATCTGAGTAAGATCATCAAAACCATGATTTGGACATCTTCGAAGCAATTCCTTGAACCTTTCCCAGGCGTCATGCAGCGTCTCACCTTCTTGTTGAGCAAAGCTCATGATGTCACCCCTTGCCTTTACAAATCTTGATGTGGGGAAGAACCTTGCAAAAAATTTTGCCTCTAAGTTGTCCCATGTAGTGAAGCTCCCCCTTGGTTGTGATCGGAGCCAAGACTTGGCTCTATCTCTTAGAGAAAAAGGGAACAATCTCAGGCGAATTGCATCATCGGAGGCACCATTTATCTTCACTGTATCGCACAACTCCAGGAAAGTGGAGACATGACTGTTAGGATCTTCCTTCTCCAACCCATCAAACCGATTTTGTGAAACCATATTGATGAGATTTGGCTTGATTTCAAAATTGTTGGAGTTCACCGGAGGTCTCACTATGCTAGTGACATGCCGGTTGACATTTGTATTGTCATAATCACCAAGTGTCCTCCGTGGTGGTGGAGTATCTTCACCATTGCCTGCCATCTTGAGTTCTTCTTTACAAACTTGAGAGGTGGAAGTCTCTTGTTCTTCTCCTTGTTGTCTTAACAAATTATGCTGTCTTGCTTGCTTCCTATTCTTCCTAGCTGTTCTTTCAATTTCTGGATCGTATAGGAGTTGGTCAGCTGGAATAGTACCTCGCATACACAAACAGTCTAGCAAACAAAGTGTTAGTAGTAAAGGTTAGCACACAACAACAAACACGCCAAAAAAAATTGACAGCAAAAACAAAAAAACAAAACAGAAAAAATGACAGCAAACAGTTTATAACAGAAAAGAAAAATTTTAAAACTGAAAAATTTTGTGCTCAAATTAGTAACCAAAATGGATATGCTAATATTGAGACGCAGTCCCAGGCAACGGCGCCAAAAACTTGTTGACGAATCTGGGCAAGTATACCCAGTCGTGCAAGTAATACGGCGGTGAGACCGTTTTATCGTTCCCACGAGGACTGCAACAAGTACTAGCACGTACCAATTCAACTACTATCTAAGCGATTCATGGATTGTAGAGAGTTCTATGCTAACAAAAGTTAAAACCAACAAAATAAGAAAAACAAACTCTTTTTGTAATTTTCTCAAATACTTGGAAGGCAATAAAAGAAGGTTTTCAAATATGATAAAAGAAGCTGGGGTTAGGCTTCACTAAACTTCATCCTCATGCAGTGAAACAACTCACAAACAGTTTCTACTTCAATTATGACAATCAATCCACTAAATTACTCAAGTCCCGATTCCTCGGATGACAAGAGCCTAAATCCACTAATAGACCCTAATTCCTTAGGTGGCCTAGATTAATGAATTCGCATTAAGATTAGGGATCATGCGATTGCTAATAAACCCAGTTCCATTCCTAGATACAAGGCTTACTAGGCGATTAATCTCAATTCCGGTTTTAACACGAATTTTCCAATTGCATATCAAAACACGAATCGAGTCATGGGGGTGCTAGCCACAACAAGCATTAAGTACATAAATCAACCACTCAATAACAAAGCAGAAACTGTATTGCAAGATTAAATCAAATACATGAGAATTCAGACATAGCTATCCTAACCCCAACAATGGAGTTTTAGCTACTCATAATAATAGCCACAACCAAAGAAACATAGATGAAGGAGAGAGGGAACTCCATGGGAGCAATCCTCCAGAAGCTGCCTCTGATTCAGAGAGACTTTTGGGTTTCCAAACTCGTAGCCTCCAATGTCTCCAAGGTGTCCCTTCCAATTCTCCCCTAATAAGCTTAAAACAGGGGTTCTCAATTTCGCACTCTCGCGGGGCGAGATGTATCTCGCGAGGCGAATATTAAACTTCTGGTCTTCAGTGATTGGATCTCTCGTGAGGCGAGACACTGTTCGCATGGCGATATAGAACAGGTTGCATTTTCCTGGCACAGTCATCTTTCAGGGTCGCGAGGCGAGGTGTGATTCGCGGGGCGATACAGAAAAGATGACATTCTGATGTTTCTGGCTGTCTGCAGTCTCGCGGGGCGAGAATTCCCAGAATTTCATTCTCCACTGTTTCTTCATTCCCTTGGCTCTAAGGTAACCAGATTTTTCAGTGATTCCTGCAAAACAACATCAAGAAACCACCTTCACCCGTTCCAAGGGAAAATCTAACAAAATCAAATAAATAATGCCTAATCTATATGAAATATGCATGCAAAAGTGTACAGGAAACATCATGTAAAATCACACTATCAGCTTCCATGCTCTCCTAATCCTAAGATTGGGTTAACATGGTTTTTCCAGATTTTTGGCTTATAACATAAGGTCATCAAGAAACAATAGGCTTATTAGGATCAATGTGGCTAACTAGGGAACATGCATTAGGGATGGTTCTTTTTAGGCCAAGTAGTTATTTCAAATAAAATTACCTAAATCATTTGATGCAACCATATAAACATGCAAACCATGAAGAGATTCAAGCAAATTCGGGAAAGTGCAGCTTAAAAGCGATTCACACAATTAAAAACAATGTTGGAGGCTCAAATTCCTCACCTGGACATTTTTGAAAATTGTTTGACCGAGATACAATTCCTAGTGTGTGCACCCCTTCACCCCAAACTTGTCATAAATTAAGCAATCACAATAAAATTTCTCAAAGTTCAATTTTCAATTTTTCACATGGGGATCAAATTTTCGATTTTCAAAACCTAGGGGGAAATCATCAATAGTCAACATATATCATGCAATACATCTATGCTAAATTTAATAAAATCCATTCAAGCTTATCGACATAAGACTCACACACATACGACACAAAGCAACACAAACAAGGAAAACAAAACAAAAACAAAGCAATTGGTTCCCTCCCCCACACTTAAGACATACATTGTCCTCAATGAAAGAACATAAATATAAAATAAGAGTGAGGGAAAGGAGAAGGTGCTCCCTGATCAAGTTGTAGTGTAGGTGGGCTCTTCCAAGGAAAGCTCTTCTACGGTTTGCATCTTGGGCACCGAGCTCTCATGGAATAGCTTCAAGCGCTGCCCATTAACCTTAAAAACCTTGTTGCTACCTGCACTTTTTATTTCTACCGCACCATGAGGGAAAACATCAGTAACAATAAATGGGCCAATCCACTTGGATCGAAGTTTCCCAGCCATCACTTTTAGGCAGGATTTAAACAATAAAACATGTTGTCCCACAGAGAATTCCTTCCTAGAAATCATCTTATCATGGAAGTGCTTAGTTTTCTCTTTATAAATTCGAGAGCTTTCATAGGCTTCTGACCTAAGCTCTTCAAGCTGCTGTAATTGGAGTTTTCTTTTAATGCCTGCTTTTTGCATTTCCAATTATAACTTTTGACCGCCCAATAAGCCCGGTGCTCAATTTCTACAGGAAGATGGCATGCCTTACCGAACACAAGTCTATAGGGAGACATCCCTATTGGTGTCTTGAAAGCTGTTCTTTGAGACCAAAGTGCGTCTTCTAGACGGTGGCTCCAGTCCTTCCTATTTGGCTGCACCACTTTCTCTAAGATCTGTTTGATTTCTCTGTTTGAGATCTCAGCCTGCCCATTAGAGCGAATCTCGTGAACGCAAGATGGGTAAGGCAGTGTAGAAATCACCTCAATCTTAGTAGGATCTACTGAAATACCTTTTTCAGAAATAATATGCCCCAAAACAATTCCCTATTCAACCATAAAATGGCATTTTTCATAATTCAAAACAAGGTCAGTTTCAATGCATCTCTCCAAAACCAGATTCAAACTATTCAAGCATGCATCAAATGAAGAACCATAAACAGTAAAATCATCCATAAACACTTCCATGCAATTCTCAATATATTCAGTAAAAATACTAATCATGCATCTCTGGAATGTGCCAGGAGCATTGCAAAGACCAAATGGCATCCTCCTGTAAGTAAAAGTGCCGAAAGGGCACGTAAAAGTTGTCTTTTCTTGATCCTCTGGTGCAATGTGGATCTGAAAGTAACATGAAAAACCATCAAGAAAACAATAGTGTGATTTACCAGCTAGCCGTTCAAGCATTTGATCGATGAACGACAAAGGGAAGTGATCCTTTCTAGTAGCCTGGTTCAATCTCATGTAATCAATACAAACTCTCCAGTTATTCTGAACTCTAGTGGGAACAAGTTCATTGTTTTTATTTTTTACCACTGTGAGTGTAGATTTCTTAGGTACAACTTGCACTGGACTCACCCAATTACTGTCAGAGATAGGATATATGATACCTGCATGCAAGAGTTTTGTTACCTCCTTCTTCACAACATCAAGAATCAAGGGGTTAAGCCACCTTTGGGGCTGCCTAACTGTTTTAGCTCCATCCTCCAGCAGAATCCTATGCATACGCCTGGATGGGTTAATACCTGGTATGTCGGCCAAGGTCCACCCAATCGCCTTCTTATGCTTCTTCAAAACCTGCAAGAGCTTAGTTTCTTGGTCAAAATCAAGGTTGGAGGAAATTATAACTGGAAGTTTTTCATTCCTCTCTAAATAAGCATATTTCTGATTTTCAGGAAGTGGCTTAAGCTCTAAGGAGGGTGGCTGCTCAATAGATGATATGTTTGGGGAAGCCGTTCTGTCCAGAACTCCAGCTGAATAAACAACTTCATTTACACTGTCACCCTGCAAGGCAGCATCAATCTCAGCACAAACAGCACAAAGGTCAGTTTTAGTACAATCAGCACATGAGTAAACATCATCAAAACCAGAAAAAGATGGAAAATCAACAGCTGCAACCAAATCATAATAAGTGTCATCAACAATTTCAGAAAGCAACTCTATTTGAAAAACAGAATGCTCTTCCAAGGGATGCTTCATAGCATCGAAAATGTTGAATTTCGCAACAATGTCACCAAATTCCATGGACATGGTTCCATCGTCAACATCAATCTTTGTTTTCGCCGTTTTCATGAACGATCTGCCCAGAATGATTGGTGATCTGCTTGAATTCGTTTCTCCTGCCATGTCCAAAATGTAAAAATCAGCAGGGAAAATCAAGTCATTAACTTGAACAAGCACATCTTCTACTACTCAAATGGGGCGAGCATTGGTCCTGTTTGCCAACTGAATAGTAAGACCTGTATGCTGCAAGGGACCAAGATCAAGATTGTTAAAAACAGAAGTAGGCATAACATTAATAGAAGCTCCTAAATCCAACATGCAATTATCGAATTTACTATCCCCAATGGTACATTGAATCGCAAAAGTTCTCGGATCCTTGCATTTTTGGGCATTGCCTGATTGAGGGCTGAAACAGTAACCTTTTCATGTGCAGGTTTAGGTTGAATGATGGCTGAAACATTTTGTCCCAAATTGACTCTCTCATTTCCCTTCAACCTCCTCTTGTGTGTGCACAAATCCTTCAGAAACTTCGCGTATTTCAGAACCTGCTTAATCACAGCAAGAAGCAGAATGTTTACCGCCACTTTTCTGAATACATCCAGAATCTCTCTCTCTTTGTCTTCCTCATCAATCTTTTTATTTTTCAGTACTCTTTGCGTGAAGGGAATTGGTGGCACATACTCTTTCTCAGCCTCAATAACAACAGAAGGTTCAGGTGTTACCTCAACAATTTTTTTATTTTTTTCAGGGGTTGGTTCTGCAACCTTCCCGGATCTCAAAGAAATTGCACTCACATTAGGATTAGGGACATTAGGATTCACTACTATTTGTGCAGGTAGTTGGTTCGATCCTTGAGCTTGCTGCATGGCATTCATCGAAGTG
Source organism: Sophora flavescens (assembly GCA_030762895.1). Classification (NCBI taxonomy): domain Eukaryota; kingdom Viridiplantae; phylum Streptophyta; class Magnoliopsida; order Fabales; family Fabaceae; genus Sophora; species Sophora flavescens. Next base: position 146,798,683 of record CM061062.1, read on the forward strand.
GCAAGCTGTCCAATCTGTGTCTGCAAAGTATGAATACTAGAATCCGTTCGTTCTTTAAAGCGGAGATTGTTTACAGCCATTTGCTTGATAAGGTCCTCTAGTGAAGGTCCGGAAGGTGCAGAGGTGGTCACTTGGGGAGAGTTTTGTGGTGGTGTCAGCGATAACATCAGTTGTTGTTGTTGTTGTTGTTGTTGTTGTGTGGATGAGTTTCCATACCGAAGGTTTGGATGGTTTCTCCAGCTGGGGTGGTACTTATTAGTGGAAAGGTCGGGAATTTTGTACCTGTTCTGATTGTTTCCTTGATTTTAAAGATTGGCTGCATATGCTTGAGGCAACTCAGTGACCGACTCATCTTTCAGAATGGGACATGTATCGGTCAGGTGTTCAGGAGAAGTACAAATACCACACAACCTTGCTGTTTGAGCTTTATCCACTTCCAACTGTTTCACTAAAGAAGTAAGCTCATCAAGTCTGGTTTCAAGGGCTTTGTTGGAAGAAGAAACCTGGATCTCATTCACACCCTTTGTTTCGACAGAATTGTTTCTAGTTGTGAACTGTTGGGAGTTGAGTGACACGTTCTCAATCAATGACTTGGAAGCAGCTGGGGTCTTATCAACAAGTGCTCCCCCGCTAGCAGCATCTAAAATGTTTCTATCCATTGGTAGCAATCCCTCATAAAAGTACTGAATAAGCAGTTGCTCAGAAATCTGGTGCTGAGGACAACTGGACACCAACTTCTTAAATCTCTCCCAGTACTCGGTCAATGATTCATTGCCTTGTCTAATACCACATATCTCTTTTCTGATTGATGCAACTCTGGAGGCAGGGAAGTATCTCTCTAGGAAGACTTTCTTCAAATCATTCCAGGTTGAAACGGAATTCGGCTCAAGATAATACAACCAATCCTTCGCAGCACCTTGAAGTGAGAATGGGAAGGCTCTCAGCTTGATATGGTCTTCTGTTATTCCTTCAGGTCTCAAAGGTGTAGAACAAACAACCTGGAATTCTTTCAGATGCTTATGCGGATCCTCACCTGCAAGACCACTAAACCTTGGCAACAAGTGTACTAAACCAGATTTCAATTCAAAAGGAGCAATGACATCAACATATTCAATACATAAACCATTGTAATTAACATCAGGAGCAGCAAGCTGTCTTAGTGTTCTTTGATCAGCCATGTTATCACTATTGGTTGGTGAACTAGTGCTAGCCTGAATTGCTCTACGGCGTGTGTGCAAGGTTCTCTCAATTTCAGGATCAAAATCAAACAGGTCAGAACAACCAGACCTAGTAGCCAGAACTAATTCAGCAATGCATCAACAAATCTGTTAATAACAACAAGAGCCCCGACACGGCGCCAATTTGACCCGTTGTCGCACACGGGTCAAATGAATCAAAATTTAAAACTGTAGTACAAGGTGATAACCTTGGTCGTCTCGCAATGATCTCTGATTTAATTAACCAAATACAAGAATCATGCAAAGTAATGAGAAAAAGGGGAATTTTTGAATTCAATGAGAGAAGAAAATAGATTGTAAAAGATATATGAGAATCAATGTATCAAATCGACTAATCCACTGGTTAAAGGTAATTTCACTTGGACCTATCACGGGTTTCAGAGGATCTAATCTCTTTTCGTGATTCTATTCTTGTTTGATCAAAAAATTAACCGATCAAGCGTCAATTAATTCTATCACGAATTCCCTACTTGGATTAAGAATCACAAAATTTTATTCATTATAATTTTGGAACAAGCGTAACAAAACCATAATAAATCTTATAACCGAATTCAATAAAACATACACTAAGAGTCATATATCCTATCAATACTTATTAGTAAGAAATCAAAAAAATCATTCAACATGCTTCGAATAATCTCAAATCAGATTATAATTAGATTGGAATGCAAAAACGAGTTTGAGTGATTAAGCATCAAAACACAAAAACGGAATTGCAAACATTGATCAATAGATGAAGGATTAAAAGGAAAAGATATAGAATTACTAAAACGAAATTAACATTGAAAACCAAACCTCAAGGTCTTTGTAAAAATCACTAACCAGTGAATCAATCTAAGAATTTAGCCTTCCATAGGAGGCTTAAACCAAAATAAGAACTGAAGAGTGAGGAGGAGATAGACAAAACCCTATGAGCAGCCGCCTCTCCAAAGATGATAAACAAGGTCTCAAAACCAGCTACTTATAATCCTAGGGTAAACTAATATGTCTGACCTAGAGAGCCCAATGGCAATTAATTGGCCCATTAATGATTGATTACATGGAGATATGACAACAATAATTCCAATTCCCGCACTAAGTGCTATTGGGTACAAAGCACATCCAAAAACACCAAGTGCAATGCTATAAAAGGTATACTAAATTGCAGCGATCAATTACTTGTCGAGCAAGTAACCTTAAAATTGTAAGGATAAGTGAATCATCTTTAATTTATGACCTATGGTCTTGCTCCACCACGAGTCATAATCATTAAGTCTTTGTTTTCACTAAGCCATCCTCAAAATAGGTTTTTCATTTAACTTGAAATACTAGTCATGACGACTAAAATCCTTTTGGTTCAAAATTAACACCCCTTGAATAAAACCAAACCATTTGAAAATAAATTCAAATAAAGACATATTATTATAAAATTCCTCAAAACACTTGAAATACATAAAAGGCGGTTTTGTCCCATTTCACTGAATTTAGGACCCAAACTCCGTATTTTCACAAGTATGACTCTTTTTCTCAAATCTTTCAATCTCTTAAGTTTCAATGCCCATCTTAAGGTAGTAAGATACTAATTTCAAACTTTATGGTTTTGCTCAAAAACACTCGAACTCGACCAAATGTCGCTAAATTCACAAATCACGTAATTCCCTTTTCAACAATTTTTAACTATAATGTTCTAAAACTCATGTAGGGATTTAGGACACCTAGTTAAATGGTAAAACAGTTCCTAACTCGTAAGAAATAAGATTTGTCGGATTACTTACTTTTAGTCCATTTTACACTTCCAAACTTTAGAAACTCGTTTTCTTAAACTTTTAAAACCACATTTTGCTTCTTTAAGAACAATAATAAATTCAATGCCATTTTTGAGCGATTTAGGCAACTCACAACAATTTTGAACACTGCAACACAATTTTGGAAAATGACATTCTTTTTCTTGGTCTTTAAGACATCACTTGAAAATGACAATTCTCAAATCATTTATAAAGCTCTTAGCCAAAATAAATGTTTCCAAACGTAGTTAAAAACTTATTCTCTTTCCTCATGAATTTCAATATTCATTTTCTCACTTAAGGATGTTAAAGTCGCTTAAGTTTCAAGGATTGGAGATAAACTCCCATTTCCATTCACATTTGGCAAAAGCCAATCACAACCAAAGTGAAGGTTACACTTTACCAAACAATTTCACAATTATCCATACGCATCAATATATCAAGTTATATCGAATAATCACAATAATCAAGTTATTTGCAATAACCAAGTATTAAATCCTCACTTTGATACAATGATCAAAGTGATGGTTTTCAACATGCTAGAAATCATTTTCCAACCAATCAACATGTTAATGAGCATCAATTCAAGTCACAAAAAATTCCACAACATGCAACCATATCTAGAACATAACCAAGCCATAAACAATTATAACTACCACACTCATACAAAGAGATAAATAGACAGTGTATATCCCTTAGTATAGGATTTCCAACACCAGACAATTTAAAGTCATCTTCACATCCACCAATATGGTGTGATGTGATTCACTCCCCCCTTACCTCTTGTAGACAAGAAAGGATCATTTCCTTTATGCTCCAACAGTAGTTTCCTTCAGAGCGAGGCTGCACAAAGCTAAGCTCCAACTCGACGTTCCAGTTTCCCCTAAACAGCTCCGGTCAACACCCGAAAAATGTAAAACCCGCTTCCCCAAGCAAACACAACCACTTTAACATCCCAGAGAAGGAGTCCAAATATTTTCAATAGCCAAAAAATTCAAACAATTTACTACTCATCATCAAATGCTCAATCTAAGTTGTTTTAAATACTTAATTTCACAAAATAGAACCATTTTCAATAAAATTCAGATTTGGGAAAATTAAGATTCATCATCAAAATTTGGGAATATAGATTCATCATCAAAACATCAATTAATAGTCCCAATTACATAGAAACATAGTTAATTTCACAAAAACATAATCAGTTTCCAATAAAATTGGATTGGGGCTTTAGGGTTCATAGAGCAATTTGGGGAAAATCAATCTACTTAAAGAATAATGAAATTAGTTTAGAGAAACACTAATTCATAGTCCCATTACACGAAACAAGGTTCAATTTCAAAATTACAATCTAAATTCAAAGGGCTAGGGTTAGGGTTTCAAAATCAATTTGGGGAAAACTCATTCTAATCAAAGAATAATGAAATCAACATATGAAAATGCTAAATTACAGTCCCAATTGCATAAGATTAAAGTTAATTTCACATTTGAAGTTTGAAATCAAATGTTAGGGTTTGAGAAAATTTGGTGATTTTACAAAACAGAAGAGATCAGGGTGAAGCACTCACCTAAGATGGAGAGGAAACAGGACGCGACGGCCCATGGTGGTGGTGATGAAGGCATCACGGCGCGGCGGTGACAGCAACCAGATGCGAAAATCAACGGACCAACACAGGCAAGGAGGCGAGCTCGGTGCGTGACTGTCTTCTCCACTACCAGGAGCGGCGGAACCGACGACCGGACGACGAGTTGTAGCGGCACTCACCGTGGCTGACGTGACACGATGGTGGCCGAACGAACCAGACGCGTGGGGTGAAGCTGGGTCATGATGGTGGTCGTCTTCTCGCTCCAGGTGCGGTTCGACGGGGCTCCAAGCTGGCTGGTGCGTGGCTGGTTGTTGAGATGAGGAGGAAGATGAAGTTGAGGTGAAGAGAGAATGTGTGCCTGGTTCAAAATGAAGTAGGAAGAAAAAAAATAAAAGAAGGGAAGGGGTGCGTGCGTGAAGCGAGCGGGAGAGGAACTTAAGTTTCTCATTTGGGTTTTCTTTTCTTTTTATTTTTAGTTATTAATAGGTAATATGTGTGGTTGAAATTAATTTTAGAAAAAGGGAAATAATATTAACCATTATATATAAAAACAATGAGTAACAAATATATACTTTCAAAAATTCAAATTAGAGTAAAGATTGATGATTGAACCGATCAACCAAGAAAATTAGTGATCCAAAATTATTCTCCTATTAACATTAAACTAATTTATTTTCAAATCTAAAATTAATTAAAGTAACATATGAAAATAAATTCCATTGAATCATAGTATTTAAATATTTTTCTAAACAAAGAATAATAGTGACAATAGCGCAAAATTATTGTTAAGCAAGTGTTTATAAACTAAAATGATAGCAGTGTTAACGCACCCAATAAAATATTTTAAATGAGTAAAAAAATTACTCAAACTAAACGACATAAAAATTGAGATACCCGTTGTGCCCCGGTGTTTTATTAAATTAAAGCCTTCTTAATTATTTTCTTAATCGCGTGCTTAGCGTGAAAATACGTAAATATTAAAAACTTGATTAATTAGCATACTACTTTAGTTAATTAAAAATAACACACCATATTTATGTTATGCATACATACATTAGTCATATGAACATATTACAAAATACTGTTGAGGATATCCTCTCAGGAGAATCCCTCACAGGAATTTAATTAAACAAAAGTCATACTTAGAGCAAATATAAAAACGCCACTCAAAACGCATTGCGCCATAACTAACTAGACCCTAAACCTCATGGATCACGTTTGCCCTCCAGCCTCCGGTTCATAGGGAGTTCCATCCAACTCCTCCTCATTTAGCTCGGGCATAGGGTCTTCTCAAATGCGATCCCATAATAAAATAGAAATACAACATACGAGAAGAATACATGGGATAAGAAATATTTCTATCATCAAAAAGCGGAAAAGAGTCATAGTATATCATACACTAAATGTCACAGACAATCAACACACATATCTAACAAATCATCCTCAAATTACGATATCATCCTCTACCCTTACACTCATGCCACTAAACCTTTATGCTAATGTGACCACTACAAACCTGTCACACCATCTCCATCCAAATTGGAATGTTAGTCCTTCGTCCAAGCAAGGACTCCCCTCTATCAACTATATCTATAGTAGCCCAATTGGTACACATAAAATTATATCTCGAGTAGCCTAATTGCTACACATAAACTATATCTCTAGTAGCCCAATTGCTACACATACAATTATACCTCTAGTAGCCCAATTGCTACACATACAATTATATCTTTAGTAACCCAATTTCTACACATACAATTTTATCTCTAGTAGCCTAATTACAACACAAAAAACTATATCACTAGTAGCCCAATTGCTACACCCAACATTATATAAACCTCACTGACTCTTACGGGTCATAACTTAGTGCCTCAACCTCTCACTAGAAACTCGTATAAATCCTCAAATCATATCTCATAATCTCATCTATAAAACAACTTAATTAAGCTAGGCCCTCTACGTCACATCCATTCTCTCACCCAAACAAATATCTCCCGAACAACATATATCTTTGTTTAAAGTCCACTAAGCACAATATTAAACCAGGCAGATCATGCATAACACATTCATCAACAGAATATTCAAACACCAAAAATAATACGTCATGAAATACCTCAACCAGCGTATCACAGTAAATTCAACAACATAAACTCAGACATCATCAAATACTTAAAATCAACCTAATGTCGATAAACCTACAATCCCCGAATCACCATTGGTTTTATAGAAAAGGTTTCCAATGTGATTTTGGTCTTGTCGATTACTCAACTACTAGTAGGGTTTAGGTCGCCCTACACAATTATTATAGAATATACTACTTATCGATTCCGACGGTAGAATGATTCTTTAACCCACCTAAGTTAACACCGGAAACACGAAATCGACGATCCTCGTTATCCCGCCATGAGTTACCAAAACCACCTTTAACCAAATCAACAATAAAACCAATTAATCAAACAAATCTACATATGGACATATGGTACTAGTTTCGGTCAACTAATCAAAATGAGGCTAGGGTTATTTTCTTAATCTAATCTTTTTTAATCAACTAGCATAGATTAAGTGTTAATAGTTAAAATTATTAAACAAAATCCTCCAACCAACTAGGTTAGGGTTTCGGCCATAAGGGTTAAAATAGGCTAGAAATTGTTTTTGATTACAAGCTATTGGATCTATAACCTACACACTTTAGATAGTTGATATAAATCATGACTTAATTAAGGATTGAAGGAAACTTATTTTATCCACATGAACATCATTTCAGCCAAGCATAGAAATTAGGGTTAGGAATTTATTTTGATTTCAATCTTCTAGATATAACAACTATAGGTTTCAAGGAGTTAAGATCAAGTATCATATCTTAAAACTTGAGCAAAACTTCCTTTACCGAAAAATACCTAGTTTCGGCCTCAACAAGAAAATAGGGAAGGAAAATGTTTTTGATTACATGCTTTTGGATAATGAAAGTAGAGATCAAACTAGATCATAGAAATTGGTTTCACATTAAAATGATTTTTCTACAATTTTCTAGAAATATTTGAAATTCTAGATCTAGGAATGAAAATCTCATGAAAACTTGATGATCATGACTTTGAAACAAGGAAATCAATGAAGAACATGATGTTTATTTATAAAGAAGAGTAAAGTATACCTCTTAGATGTTGGAAAATTGACAAGAATGGATCAAGTCCTTCACAAATTTGCTTAAAGTGTTCTTGAGAAAAGTGAGAGAAAATGAAGAAATGAGTGAAGGGGGCAAGGCTGCGGTTTGGGGGATATTTATAGGGTAGATCTTAAGCTTTGTTTGGTTCTTAGGATTTAAATTAATCGATTTTGTGAATATTAAATTAATATATGATTAACTATGGTTAATAATTAACTTAACTAAGGTTACTTTGCTAACTAAGGTTAATAAACATGTGGCTCACATTTAGTGAAGGGTGTGGCTGATTCTTGGCCACAAGAACTAACCTTGGTTCCATAACCATGGTTGAAATTTGACTCAACGCCGGTTAGGTTAAGCTTAGGGGTATTTTGGTCATTTCACCTAAATTTACATTTAATGCTTCATAATTGCTTGGTGACTCACCCCATGACTCAACCCCTCCATAGTCCGATTTTGTCTTTGCACCTACATTCTCTACTCCGTCAGTTTCCCGATTAGGGTTTTACGCCCGAATAGAAGCATAATATTTCGTTTTCGGTTGAAAATTTTCAAAACAACCAAACTCGTTGGAAATATGATTTAAACATAAACCATTTCATTTTAAACATAAACCATTTCGTTCGCCAATCAAAATTAGGTTTTACGATCATTAAAATCTATCGTCAATGAAAATACCAGACCATTTTCCGTCAGAACTTTTACTAGAATTCGTCCGATTAAACATAATATTTTATTTCTGATCGGAAATTTGGAAAGTAGAATTCCTCGCGGAAAAAATATAAAAAATCTACAAATTTTCCATTTCGGGTCCAATTAGGGTTTTTTGGGGTACAAAGTTATACGGTCACTAAAATCGCAGACCGGTTTCCGTCTGAGTTTTAAACCCAAAATTTCACCGTAACCTTCTACTATAAAAGAGACTATGAATATGATTTTATTTTATTCACAATCACTTTTTAACTCTCATATTAGAATTTAATTAGTTATATTTTAACCTAGGTTAAAGAGCATAATTAAAAATCAGGCTGTTACAAAAATAAACAACAATATTATCCGGATAAATAATTATTTCAATTAAATAATTTAAACATATAGGTGAAAACTGGGATGTTACAACACTACCCCACTAAAAGGAATTTCGTCCCCGAAATTCTCTCATCTAAAGAAAAAAAACGTGGATACCATGCTTCTATCTGGTGTCTCAGATGTGCAACATCCTCATCGTTTAAAACATAGCGGGATATACCTCATAGACTAAGCTTTCTTTCAGACTTAAATTGTATTAGTGAAAGGACACGAGAAAACACTCAAGGCAAATTCCTCTTTAAATTCCTGAAAGTCAAAGGACATTCGGATAGTTTGAATGTCACCAAATAAGGTATATAGGTATCAGATAAATCCTGACATCTAAATGATGTGAAACTCTGACTCTATATCTGGTGGTGATCCTAACACACCGGTGATAAAATAAAGCTTAAATTTGAACAAGAAGTTTTCGGAAAGAGAGGAATAAATCCTTATGTTCCACTATCATGAGAGAGAATAAAGTAATATGAAGAGATGACAGAGGGTATTCAATATGCAAAAAGTGTCTTTAATATGTTCCTGAATGTAAAAATGCGTTGTACATCCACATATTTACAAACATGACTCTAATAAAGTTCCTCCTTTCACGAGAACTTCCTTCAAAAGACAATTTTGAAAATGATAATTTTCTTTATTCTCAAGAGTCTAGAATTCAAGTCAAAAATTTTCTTGGTCTTTGAAAAGACAACAATAATTTTTTTTTTGCAAGTTCCCTCACTCGAGGTTACTCTAATTCACTTGGCACCAAAAATGAAATGAATTGCCAGAGTTTTCATCCCCAAGGGAAATTTCTAACTTTTACCCGTAAAGGCTAACAAGATGTGATCTAAAAGAGATCACCACGTTTCTCACTTGTATTCATTTGCAGAAAAGGTAAATGATCAAGTTCACAAAATCTGTTCTCCACAACAATGCATAATTCAAACTAATTTAACCAACAAGGGCTAGTTAACCAACGATTGTAAAAAATCATTATATCAATGATGACAGAAGAATACAATTCTTGATTGGCTCATATAAAACAGGAACCATCAAAGATGAACATAAAAATCAAATCAACTCGAATCAAGATGGAAACAAAGAAATAAGCAATAAATAGATAAGTGATCAAAATATCTCACACATTCACAGGGAATTAAGAGTGACTCGTGTGCAAATTGAACGACATAGCCGAAAGCTTACTCTCTATGGTACATTTTCCCCACGGGCTGATCACACCCATTTGTTGTACGCCCCGATTCTCCATATTGAGAATAGGCAACACCTCTGAGGATGCAGTGACTTCTTTTGTGATCATTCCCACAGTCATGCAAAGTAAGGTTGTAGTCACGGGTTGACTCACTCTACCAATTCTTTTAGAAAGTCGCTGCTTGCAAACTTTCACAATGTGATCCGGCTTTCCATATTGGAAACAAATGGTCTCCCTATCATTGCAGTTTCTAGTTGCATATCTTTTGCATCATCTCAGGCAGCTTATAAAAAGGTACGATGACTTCACTAGTTTCCTTTTCACTCCTGTTTTGAGTTCACTGACGAGGCGACTATTACCTCAGCGGCTTTACAAGCGATAGCTGATGGAACTCAAAACAACTAACATAGTCTAATAACCATTTCATCTTGGCATAGTCGCAGAACTTCATTCTCTGATACGCCTCAAACTTTATAAGAAAAGAACTTGTTCAGAAGATTATCCTGAAACTTCCTTAGCAACGGTTCTGTTCTCCACTTCGACCAAAAAGATAGTCAATCCCTACAAAGGTTAAGGATGACAAAATTAAAGCAAAAGTAGACATCAAAATTATGTCCATTATCATTTCTCCTTAGAAACAATAATGAAAAGAATATCAAACATCATTGCCTCCCTTCGGAACAACGTCATGAAAACAGGAACACAAACAAGGATAACCAAGGTCGTCATCCTTCTAAGCATTGGTTCTTCATGAAACCAAGAACACATAACAACACAAAAAACAATCAGAGAAAACACAACACAAGTCATAAAATTGGCTATAAAAGAATGGAGTAATTTTTTTTCTTTTTCTCAAGTCATAAACATAACTACCTTGATTTAAATGAATGGACAATAAAATATTCCAAAATCACAATGAGGGTCATAAGTTTGTAAATTATTCACATAATACCAAACCTGACTCATAAACAGATATCGTAGAAATGTACAGACTCCACATAAAGATATGGAGACGCAGCTCCTAAAATATAAGATACTTGGAGTCACAGCTCCATAGGCAGTGTCATTAACTCCCAGACATCCCAAGCTGGCCAAACTAAAATATAAAGGAGCATCCTCTCGTACATCGTGAGAAAGACAAAACCAACTGACGAGATCTAGGGGAAACTCTACTTGAGTCCACTATCGACATCGTCACAAACGACACTATTAGAATCAGTACAAAGTAGCTCTCGGACTAAGCCCTTTCCCTTTACAAGAGAAAAGTCGTAGCCTACTGACCAACGACAGTCATGCCTGTCTCAAGAAAAGAAAGGCCAGGCATGACAGAAAACACAAAGATCATACATCACCTTGAACCATCTGGAAGTTGAAAGACGCCCACTAAAAACTCCACCGTCACGTTTGCATGATCGAACCTCAACCTCTACGATAAATCAGTCGAGCGACATCTTGACATCTCGGTCTTCTCCAAAAGAACATAGAAGGCACATATCCAGCCAACGTAGGCAATATAAAAATAAGAGGTGAGATTCCCAAACATCACAACATATGGCAGATTTGAAAATAGCACGATGATAGTCGTGAGAATGCACATGTGATTCCGGCAAGTATACCGGATTGTCGCCAAGTAATAAAAGATATCGATCCCACAGAGACAGTGATCTCGAATCGCAACTAATTGTTTAAATGATAAATCTGGACTATAAGGAAGGGATTTTGAATTGGTTTTTGATATTTGAATTAAGAGATAAATAAAAATCAGATAAAACAGAAAACAGATCTATTTGTGGTTTTTGGATCTAAATGGATTCCTAGGGATTTGGGTTACCTACGAGGCTGTTTATGTTACTAATCTGATTTACCCTTGTTAATTATCGAAATTTCCTTGAAGGCGAGTTTATCCTCAAATAGTTTAAGCTCCCTCTCGGGTTACAAAAACCGTGCCCAATTGAACCAACCCCTACTCTCGTGGTAGTCGAATTCATATTGGACCCTTTGCGTTTCGTGACAACTCATTGATCCTCGAAGGATGGCTTCTAACTCTCGTGATTTCAGTCCTAAGTATGACTCTATAGATCCGACATCTAAGTTCACCGCTAGGTTCCTCCTTAGAATGTCTATGACACGCAAACAAGTGGCCACCGAATTTACGAGTGATTCAAACACTAGAAATCAGATCTAAAACAAAATCAAAATTAACAAAAATATTACATCAAATTAACAACATAAATCAGATCTCGGGCATGGCCCCAATCCCTAGAAACTAAGCTACTACTCAAACCTTGTCATGGTGACGACAAGCTTGATTACAAATAACATGAAAGCGGACAATCAGAGAAGAAGAGGAAGGAGAAGAGAGATCCTAAATTATAGCCTAAGTGGTAGCAGCCAAAAGTCCTCTTTCTGCCTCTGCCTGGGTCCTTATTTATAGATTTGGGAAGTTTGAATCCCAATCTAACTCAAATTCTGATCCAATTCAGTTCCTTCAGGTCCAAGTAATGAGCGCCACGGCCGTGATGGCCATCACGTCCAGGCCGTGACGGCTTCTGCCTTGGGCACTTCTATAGATTTCAGATTCTCGCGATGCGAGACTTCAAGTTCTAACTGTAACGGCCGTGATAGGAATCACGGCTAGGCTGTGACAGATTCTGACTTGTGGGGGTGAAAGGTCACGGCCGTGACCAGTTCTGACTTCAGTCTTTCTTCCTTTTCAGTTTTGCTCGATCATGGCCGTGATGGGCATCACGGCTAGGCCGTAATGGGCTCTGTTTGGCTCATTTTCTTCACTTTTCAAGCTCCTTCTTCATCCGATCTCCCATCATGGTCGACTCGAGCATTTTACCGTTGATTTACGCAAAACAACACCACACAAACCGCCTTACCCTTTCCAAGGGAAAAACTAACAAAAATCAAATTAAATATGCCTAAACTACATGAAAATGCATGCAAAATGATAAACAAAGATGAGGTGAAATCACACTACACCACATAGCATATATTCATATCCATGTAAACGTATATCTCAGTCAAACAATTCAGTAAATACAAGTAACAGATAACTCGTGCATGTATAGCCAACATCACACAACAACATTGTAACCATAATCTCATCAAGCATGACTGGACATTGTAAGTTCATAGAGACACGAAAACAATGGTAACTAATTGAAAATGCATAGTCCCATTCCTACACAGCCTCAAGGAAAATCTGACCCTAGCTCCGGAGCTTAAGAGAACATTCGGAAGGAGTGGTTAGAGCTCGATGCTTCATAACAAACAATATTAGGCATCTTGTGCGAATCAATAATAATAGCCACATGTGCAATCAGAACTGATTGTGAAACATTCTCGATAACCTGGTACGGCTAGCATCTAGTAGTAGATGCCAGTGTATTGCATGAAACACCATGACCAGACGAATCACCAACTGGACATCTGTGGACTTCCTACCCTGACCATCACCAAGACCATTGAAGATCATCACTAGCACATCCACATGCGCACAGAGCATGTCAGACCGCTTCCTAGGCACAAAAGCCTTACTTACAATTTCCTTTATATTACACCGATAACGGCATGGGCGTTCATATTTATCCACCGGATAAACTTCTGGATTCCTTTGACGGAATCAATAGCCATTATAGAGGCAAGATAGTACCAACTCGGGAATCCTTGCACAAGATTTAGGATCCTATCATTGATCTATCCATGTTTCAACAATTTAGTATATTATGAAGGTTGGTTGTTCTCACCAACTCCTTATACCTCTTTAAGTCCATTCCCGAACGGGATTAGTTGTCGAGCAGGTAACCTTAAAATACTCTTTGTCGTTAAGTATTATGGATGTAAGGATAAGTGAATCATCCTTAATTTATGACCTATGGTCTTGCTCCACTACGAATCATAATCATTAATTCTTTGTTTTCACTAAGCCATCCTCAACTTAGGTTTTTCATTTAACTTGAAATACTAGTCATGACGACTAAATCCTTTTGGTTCAAAATCAACACCCCTTGACTAAAACCAAACCATTTGAAAATAAATTCAAATAAAGACATTATTATAAAATTCCTCAAAACACTTGAAATACATAAAAGGCGGTTTTGTCCCATTTCGCTGAATTTAGGACCTGAACTCCGTATTTTCACAAGTATGACTCTTTTTCTCAAATCTTTCACTCTCTTAAGTTCCAATGCCCAAGTTAAGGTATTAAAATACTAATTTAAAACTTTACGATTTTGCTAAAAAACTCTAGAACCCGACCAAATGTCGCTAAATTCATAAATCGCGTAATTCCCTTTTCAAAATTTTTTAACTATAATGTTCTAAAACTCATGCAGGGATTTAGGACACTTAGTTAAATGGTAAAACAGTTCCTAACTAGTAAGAAATAAGATTTGTCGGACTACTTACTTTTAGTCCATTTTACACTTCCAAACTTTTAGAAACTCATTTTCTTAAACTTTTAAAACCACATTTTGCTTCTTTATGAACAATAATAAATTCAATGCCATTTTTGAACGATATAGGAAACTCACAACAATTTTGAAAACTGCAACACAGTTTTGGAAAATGACATTCTTTTTCTTGGTCTTTAAGACATCACTTGGATATTTTCAAATGTAGAGTAAAATTAAATACAATTCTCAAATAATTTATAAAGCTCTTAGCCAAAATCAAATTTTCAAAATGTAGTTAAAAACTTATTCTCGTTCCTCATGAATTTCATTATTCATTTTCTCACTTAAGGATGTTAAAGTCGCTTAAGTTTCAAGGATTGGAGTGAAACTCCCATTTCCATTCACATTTGGCCAAAAGCCAATCATAACCAAAGTGAAAGTTTCACTTCACCAAACAATTTCACAATTATCCATACGCATCAATATATCAAGTTTTATCGAATAATCACAATAATCAAGTTATTTGCAATAACCAAGTATTAAATACTCACTTTGATCCAATGATCAAAGTGATGGTTTTCAACATGCTAGAAATCATTTTCCAACCAATCAACATGTTAATGAGCATCAATTCAAGTCACAAAAAAAAAATTCCTCAACACACAACCATATCTAGCACATAACCAAGCCATAAACAATTATTACAACCACACTCATACAAAGAGATAAATAGACAGTGGATAACCCTTGGTATAGGATTTCCAACACCAGACAATTTAAAGCCATCTTCACATCCACCAATATGGTGTGATGTGGTTCACTACCCCCTTACCTCTTGTAGACAAGAGAGGATCATTTCCTTTATGCTCCAACAGTAGTTTCCTTCAGAGCGAATCTGCACAAAGCTAAGCTCCAACTCGACGTTCCAGTTTCCTCTAAACAACTCCGGTCAACTCCCAAAAAATGTAAAACCTGCTTCCCCAAGCAAACACAACCACTTTAACATCCCATAGAGGGAGTCCAACCATTTTCAACAACCAGACAATTCAAACAATTTACTACTCATCATCAAATGCTCAATCTAAGTTGTTTTAAATACTTAATTTCACAAAATAGAACCAATTTCAATAAAATTCAGATTTGGGAAATCAAGATTCATCATCAAAATTGGGTAAAATAGATTTGACATTAGAAATGCGAAATCAGTTTGTCAGAACATCAATTAACAGTCCCAATTACATAGAAACATAGTTAATTTCACAAAAACATAATCAGTTTCCATTAAAATCAGATTGGGGCTTTAGGGTTCATAGAGAAATTTGGGGAAAATCAATCTACTTAAAGAATAATGAAATTAGTTTAGAGAAACACTAATTCATAGTCTCAATTACACGGAACAAGATTCAATTTCAAAATTACAATCTAAATTCAAAAGGCTAGGGTTAGGGTTTCAAAATCAATTTGGGAGAAAACTCATTCTAATCCAAGAATAATGAAATCAACATATGAAAATGCTAAATTATGTCCCAATTGCATAAGATTAAAGTTAATTTCACATTTGAAGTTTGAAATCAACTGTTAGGGTTTTAGGAAATTTGGGGATTTTACAAAACAAAAGAGATTAGGGTGAAGCACACACCCAAGATGGAGAGGAAACAGGAGGCGATGGCCTAAGGTGGTGGTGACGAAGGCATCACGACGGCGATGGCACGACGGTGACAGCAACCAGACGCGAAAATCAAACGAACCAACACATGCAAGGAGACGAGCTCGATACGTGACTGTCTCCTCCACTACCAAGCGCGACCGAACTGGTGGTGAAACGAACCAGACGTGTGGGGCGAAGCTGGGTCGCGATGGCGGTCGTCTTCTCGCTCTAGGCGCGGTCCGACGACGCTCCATGGTGGCTGGTGCGCGGCATGTAACACCCTGTATTTCCTAAGTGCTTTCCGTAAGCTTGTTTTGTTAAGTTAGAATTGTTGGCTAAGGGCTTAGTGGGATTTTTGGCTTAAAACTCCCTTTTTGGTACATGAGCACGCCCGTGCTCATTAGCCAGCATGCCCGTGCTTAAAGTCAGGTGCGTGTTGCCAAGTTTAAGTTGAGCACGCACGTGCTCAATAGTGATTACGCCCGGCTCACTGTGCGAACCACGTCTCGCTGACCCTAAGTCCAACACAACCGTTCTTATTGAGGAGCATGACCGTGCGCAGGTGCAGCCTTTATATAGTTGGTACAGAAACCGAGGGTTACGTTTTAACCCTACGTTCTGACGTCAGTCGTCACCTAGTGTGGCAAGAGCAGTCTTCTTTCCTGTTTCCACTAAACTCAACTAGTTCTTAGAGTTTTGGAGACCTTTGGGAGACCTTTGTTTATCAGTATCAACTGGTATTGGTAATGGTAACGTTCCTTTTCTGTTTCCTTTCTCTTGTGAATTGGGAACTTATTAGTTTATGTTTTTGGTTAACCTAGGCGTAGAATCGAACTGAGTCGCTCGTGGGGACGTAACCAGTTGTTGTTAGGAGCTAACATTTGGAACCTTCAATCCAGGTATGGGGAGAAGGGTAGTGTATATCTTAGGCATTGGGGGTAGTGTAAGGTAAAGGGTTCCCATGACCCTGGTTTGTTGTGTATATGTATATGATTAATATGCTGGTTTGTTTGATTATGATTACATGATCTTTGTTGTTAATATGTTGTTTATATGCCTATGTTCATACTACGTCTTTGATGTTTATGTTGGTTATATGAACCTAATGATATGTTGATGGTTGCTATTGGCATAATGTTGTTGGTTGAATGGTTGATACCATGATTGTGATGATAGTATTGTTACTATGTTGATAATGACGTTTAGTCCTAGAACATATTGTTAACTGGCTTAGGATTAATAGAAGTAATCCCTAAATTTAATCGGCTAAAATTGATGTTGAACTATGCCCAAAACAGTACTATCGTGCATTGAGCACGCTCGTGCTGAACATGGAGCACGCCCGTGCAGCTGAGCTTGACTGTGCTCAAAAGGAAGCACGGTCGTGCTCCACTTAAGTGGCAGCATGCCCATGCTGGGGTTAAGCACGACCGTGCTCACCCCTCGGGACAGAATCTGAGATTAAGGACTTAAACAAGGGTTTTAACCCCAATCTCCCCCCACGATGATGATGACATGGTTAATCAATGATGAAGGTTAGATCACTTAATTAAAGATTAATTCTGATGGTTAAGTAGGTAACTGTTGGGTTACCATACGTTAGTGAGTTGTACCTTGGTTCTTTTAGGCCAAAGGAACCTTGACCCCGCGGTTTGGGTCAAAGATGTTGTTAATGTTGTACCTTGGTGGCCGAGAGTTTGCTCCAATGGGGCCTTGACCCGGTTGGGACTAAGGTGTTATGGATGATTCCGCTAAAGGTTTAAGTGTTGTGGCATATTCCGCTGAAGTTTTCGGGTGATTCCGTTGAAGCGAAGTAGGTGACGTTTGCCAATTGTTTGTTGTTATGCTGCATGCATCATTGGAGATGTTGTTGCAGGTGGATGTTCGACATAGGGGAGGTCGTCCTAGAGTACGGTGATCTGGCCATCCACGTTAGGTCACCCAAGGTTTGGTGACCGTGCGCCCCTGTGACCAGGCATTCGTTGGTTTGATGCGTTGGCTATCCAAGGAGTAGATTCTTCGGCGTTGAGTAGATTGTCAATGTGGATATTTAACTTTGAAGTCGTTCATCCTGAATTATTTTGGATCCACATGCATAGATGGAGTAGTGGAGTAGTGTTGTATTGAACTGCATAACATACTTGATTAATGATGTTGATATATATATATATATATATATATATATATATATATATATATATATATATATATATATATATATGCTGATGTATGTTATGATGATGTTATGTTGTTTGTTTTACCTTGCTTCCTATCTCCATGCCTTATATGTTTACATGATTCTTACTCCCCGTTCTTTGTTTGTTTGTTTGCCCTGATTGGCACCTTGCAGAGGATGGCGAGCAGTCAGGAGAGGAGTGACTCTGAGGAGTCACCGCTCATAGTTAGGACTTTTCCTTATGTTTAGTTAGTTCAGTTGTATTCCGAGGATTTCATTCCAGAATGGTTATACGGGCTCTGTTGTGACATCGTGTTGGGTTATGTTGTTTATCTTTTGGTTTATCTGTTTAAAACTTATTTTTATTTCCGTGATTTGTGAACTCGTTCATGTGGGACCTTTCTACCCATGGACAAATATTTTATTTTAAAGCTTTATTTTATTCAGTAAATGTATGTTTGGTTTACATCTTTGTCCTTTAATTCTTTACAACATGTGGGGTAGCAGGGTGTCACATTTAGTGGTATCAGAGCAGGTCTGTCCTATCTGGTCGTGATATGAGTCTGTTGTGAGTCTGTTGTGTGCTCTAGTTTGAATTGTCTATACTTGTTATAGACAATGATGCTCTAAGTTAGTTTCCTGTAGCTTTTACCCGCTTAAGTTTGTGTCTAAGAGTTGCGTTGGACGTGTACAGGAACTCATGGCAGGTAGAGGACGTAACGATCAGGCAATTGCGGACGCGTTGGCACTTCTTGCCAATGCTATCGGACAGGACAACCATAACAACAACAATGGTGGGCCAGTTGAGTTCCAGGGACTGGATAAGTTCTAGAGGAACAACCCTCTGTCGTTCAAGGGAGCGTATGATCCGAAAGGGGCTTTGATGTGGTTGAGGGAAACCGAGAAGATCTTCTGGGCTATGGATTGTAATGATCAGCAAAAGCTCATCTTTGCTACCTTCATGTTGACCAAGGAGGCTGAGCATTGGTGGGACAACTGCAGGTAGAGGATGCAGGCTGAGGGCACAGTGGTTACATGGGCTGTGTTCAGGCAGAGGTTTCTGGAGAAGTACTTTCCAATGATTATCAAGGACAAGAAAGAGATGGAGTTCTTGTCCTTGCGGCAGGGTTCATTGTCAGTTGGCGAGTATGCAGTAAAGTTTTAGGAGCTGGCGAGGTACTACACTCCTTATCAGCATGAGCCAGATGAACGTTCCAAGTGTGTCAAGTTTGAAGCTGGACTACGACCTGAGATTAAGCAGGTCATCAGCTACCAGGAGATCAGGATCTTCCCGATTATAGTCAACAAGTGCATAATTTATGAGGACGCCAGTCAGTTTAGAGTTGCCAGTTCCAAGGGATCAGATAGTCAGCGTGGCAAAAGGACTGATCAGAGAGACAAGGGTAAGCAGCGGTATGCTCCGACTGGAAAGGACTTCAAGCAGAGTGGCAGGAAGCCACAGTTTCAGCAGGATAGGTTTCGGGGCGGGTTATCTAATGCCCCCAGAGTTATGAAGTACGGAAAGTGCGATGCACCGGATCACTACTCATCTCAGTGCAAGGAACCAGCTATGATTTGCTTCCGGTGTGGCAAGTTTGGTCATATCATCCGTGAGTGTGAATAAGCCAAGGCCGAGCCTCCCAGTGCTAGTAGGAATCAGAAGTCCCAGGTCAACAGACTGAAGACCACTGGAAAAGTCTTTACTCTTAGTGATGTTGAAGCCTCCAAGTCTGATGACTTGATCCAAGGTATATGTTTTACTGATGGAACTCAGTTAATTGTATTGTATGATTCGGGTGCTACTCACTCTTTCATATCACATGATAGGGTCAAGAGTCTTAAATTTCCTATTACCTTTCTTGAGTTTGATTTGCTTGTGTCTACACCTACAAATAAACCTATTTCCACATCTTATGCATGCAAGAATTGTCATATTGTCATTGATGGTAAAATCTTTGTTGTCGATCTTGTATGTTTACCCCTGAAAGATCTTGATATCATTCTTGGCATGGACTGGTTATCTTCCAACCACGTCCTTCTAAACTGTTTTGATAAAACCTTAGTTTTTGGAACTCCAACGGAGTCTAAGAATCCGAACCTTCTCTCCGTCAGCCAAGTTCAAGCTTCAATGAAAGACGAAGCCCATGTATACATGATGTTAGCTTCCCTGGAAGTAGAGAGCAGCCCTCCTGATGTCGCCAACTTGCCTATTGTGCAAGAGTTTCCTGAAGTGTTCCCGGGGGATGATTATAACTTACCCCCAGAGAGTGATGTTGAGTTTACCATAGATTTAGTACCTGGCACTGGGCCAATCTCCATAGCACCCTATATAATGTCTCCTCTAGAGCTAGCTAAGTTGAAGGAACAGTTTGAGGACCTGATGGAGAAGCAATCCATTAGGCTGAGTGTGTCTCCGTGGGGAGCACCTGTGTTGTTGGTAAAGAAGAAGGATGGTAGTATGAGGTTGTGTGTCGACTATCGGCAGCTCAACAAGGTGACCATAAAGAATTGGTACCCCCTCCCTAGGATTGATGATCTCATGGACCAGTTGATGGGCGCTTGCGTCTTTTCTAAGATAGATTTGAGGTCAGGATACCATCAAATTCGGGTTAAGTCTGAGGACATCCTGAAGACATCATTCAAAACGCGATATGGTCACTATGAGTACTTGGTTATGCCCTTTGGTATGACCAATGCTCCTGTGGTCTTCATGGACTACATGAACAAGACATTTCACCCTTACTTGGATAAGTTTGTGGTGGTGTTCATAGATGACATCTTAGTGTACTCCAAGAGCAAGGAGGAACATAAGGTACACCTGAGGGTTGTCTTGTAGACCCTTAGGGAAAAGCAGTTGTACGCTATGTTGTCCAAGTGTGAGTTTTGGTTAGAGGAAGTGAGCTTTTTAGGACATGTCATCTCTAAGGGTGGTATAACAGTGGACCCAGCTAAAGTAGAGACGATGCTCCAGTGGGAAGCGCCAAAAACTGTAACCGAGATTAGGAGTTTCTTGGGGTTAGCCGGGTACTATAAGCGGTTCATAGAAGGTTTATCTAAGATAGCTTTACCCTTAACCCGTCTCACCAAGAAGGGATAGTTGTTTGTGTGGGACTCTAAGTGTGAAGAGAGTTTCCAAACCCTTAAGAATAGGTTGACATCAGCTCCAGTGTTAGTTTTGGCAGATCCTAGTGAACCTTTCGTAGTTTATTGCGATGCTTCTAAGCAAGGGTTAGGTGGTGTGTTGATGCAGAATGGTAAGGTAGTTGCTTATTCTTCTAGGCAGTTGAAACCCCATGAGAAAAACTACCCTACCCATGACCTAGAGCTAGGAGCTGTGGTTCTTGCCTTAAAGATCTGGAGGCATTACCTTTGTGGAGCGAGGTTTGAGGTTTTTAGTCATCATAAGAGTTTGAGGTATCTCTTTGATCAAAAGGAGTTGAACATGAGGCATCGTTGGTGGATGGAGTTCTTAAAGGATTATGATTTCGAGCTGACCTGTCACCCAGGAAAGGCCAATATGGTGGCCGATGCCTTGAGTAGGGAAACCTTGCATATCTCCACTTTGATGGTTAGGGAGATGGATCTGATTGAGGAGTTTAGAGACCTTAGTCTAGCTTGTGAGTTTACCCCTAAGAGTATTAGGCTTGGTACCTTGAAGGTTACCAACAGCTTGATGGATCAGATTATAGAGGGTCAAAAGTTAGATAAGTTTCTCTTAGACCAGCGAGAGTTGCTTGCCCAGGTTAGAGACCTTAGTTTTAAGGATGGCAGTGATGGTGTCTTGAGGTTCAAGGATAGAGTGTGCATACCGAATGTTCCTGAGCTTAGGAAGTTGATCCTTGAAGAAGTACATATGAGTGGACTGAGTGTGCACCCAGGTGCCACTAAGATGTATCACCTTAAGAGTTTGTTTTGGTGGCCTAGGATGAAAAAGGATGTGACCGAGTTTGTGTATATGTTCTTGGTTTGTCATAAGGTCAAGATAGAACACCAAAAGCCATTAGGTAAGTTGCAACCTTTGAGTATCCCAGAAAGGAAATGGAATAATATCTCCTTGGATTTTGTGTTTGGACTCCCTAGGACTCCAGCTGGTTTTGAGGCTATATGGGTGGTTGTCGATAGATTGACTAAGTATGCCCATTTCATCCGTATGAACATGGAATATCCTTTGAAAAAGTTGGCTAACCTGTACATCAGAGAGATAGTTAGGTTGCATGGTGTACCCTCTAGCATAGTATCAGATAGAGACCAGAGGTTTACCTCTAGGTTCTGGGAGAGTTTGCAGCATCCTTTAGGGACAAAGCTTAGGCTTAGTTTAGCTTACCACCCACAGACTGACGGGCAGTCTGAGAGGACCATCCAATCCTTATAAGACTTATTGAGGGCTTGTATGTTAGAACAGTATGGTGGTTGGGACAAGTTTTTCCCCCCGATAGAGTTCACTGGTGCGTATTTTTAAGATAAAGGCAAGTGCACCTCGTCGCAAACAAGTAATACGGTGGTGAGACCGGTTATCGTATCCACAGGGATCGGATGTCAATTACCAATTCACAAACTTAACAACTATCTAGACTAAACTAAAGTATGAAGAGATTAGATCATAAAATAAAGAAATAAAATATTTTTGGTCTTTTGGGAATTTTATCGAACACTTGGTATGCAAACAGAGATGTGGCTAAGATTGTTAGGGTTAGACTACACTAATCCTCCCTTAATTGCAATGAAATGGTTATCAACACAAGTCCTACTTCAATTATGACAATCAAGCCTTTTCTAAAATACTCAAGCCTAATGTCTTAGGTGCATTGAGCCTAAAACCCCAAATCAAACCCTAATGTCTTAGGTAGATTAATCTGTGATTTTGCATTAAGTCAAGACTTATAAGATTGCAAGCATTCAACACCTATGTCTAGATTCTTGAACTACTTGGCATATGATTCATGAGCATGCCTTAACACCAACCTTTCAGTTATCTATCAAAGCAACATATCATTCCTATGGGTAGCTAATCCAAGGAAAGCATTAAGCACAGAATCACATACTCATAAAGAAATAGAGACTTGCATTAAACAACCAAATCAATTTACAAACAAGTTCAGAAAAGCTACATCTAACCCCAACAATAGGGGATTTAACTACTCATATACAAAGAAAACCAAACCAGAGAAATAGGAGAAAAGGAGAGAAGAGGCTCCATGTGAGCTTTCCTTCTTCTTGAAAGCAACCTCTCTTGGCTCCCTTCTAGGGTTGAAACCCTAGCCCAGCCACAGCCTCCAAGTGCCTCCAAATGCCTCCCTCTGGACCCTTTTTTAGGTTAGAAGTCAGTCCCCTTTTCTGTTCAGCGCAGCCTTATTTATAGATCAGTCACGCGTCACGGCCGTGATGGCCATCACGGCCAGGCCGTGACGGCTTCTGGAGTGGGCGAATTTGCACAAAATGGGTTCTCGCGAGGCGAGCCCTTTGTTCGCGACGCGAATCCTGAATTTCTGGTAGGTCACGGCCGTGATGCATATCACGGGCAGGCCGTGACAGATTCTGACTTTTGCCTTCTTCTCTGCTTGATCACGGTCGTGATGGTCATCACGGCCAGGCCGTGATGGGCTCTGTTTGGCTCATAATCTTCACTTTTCAAGCTCTATTCCATCCAAGCTCCACCATGGCTGATTTTGATCATTTTTACATTGAATTCCTGCAAAACAACACCAAGACACCGCTTCACCCGTTCCAAGGAAAATCTAACTAAAATCAAATAAAGAATGCCTAATCTATATGCAAAATGCATGCAAAAGTATATAGAAAACATGATGTAAAATCACACTATCAAATCACCCCAAGCTTAATCAATTACTTGTCCTCAAGCAATCACTAAGGCCAGAAGAATAAACAGAACATTGATAGTGAACCAAGAACCCGAGTAAATGATCCAAGTAATAGGTAATTCAAACAATTCAGCAAGAGACAATCAATTCAAGTCCAATTAGAGGCTTAGGTTCTCTAAATTCATATTCTCACTGATTCGGGCACTCTTTCTCACTTGAAGCTCACCCCAAGCTTGTTCATTTGCTTGGCTCTCTTTCTACCTCACTCAAGTGTTTAGGGGATAAGACAATTCACTCAATTTTCCTCAAGGAATGAATCCTACCATAGGCTTGACTATCAACCAAATCTCTACTTTATTAATGAAAACAATTAAGAATCAAGAGGTCTTTACTTTGGTTGTAACGTGGCCATGGGATTAATCGTTAGGTGGGGATAACAAGAAAATGACATTTCAAAAGGCTACATAAACATCAAGCTTTGCAAACATGACCTTCTAAAATACCTTCTTGGGTTTTCAATTTATTTTTCCACCTTTCTTTTCTTTCTTTTCATTTTTATTTTTCACTTTTCTTTTTGTCATCCCCTTCTCTATTTATTTTTCTTTTTTTTTCTTTTCTTTTTCTTTTATTTGGAGAAGGAGAGATTTTTCAACTCAAGAGAATTATTTTTTCTGATTCTTTTCCCAAACTTTTTTCAACTACCTTTTTACCCTTTTGTGCAATACTTTAGAAGGTCCCTTATCAAGCATATTTATCAAAATTATTCCAGGGTACCAAGAAAAGTATTTCATCCATGTAGGCTCAAAATTGGGCAACTAAGGGGTAGCATTTCAACAATCAAAGCTCAGAAGGCCAGAAAAATACCTAGTGCCTCAATCATTTTCAAAAATGTTTCCAAAAATTTTTAAGCTTCAAAATGGTTTCAAGTCAAGTTCTAAAGAAAACAAACCAAGAGGAATAACACTCTAACACAAAGAATGGGGTAGATTTAGTGAGTACCCCTTTATTGCTCAAAATCTCACATTTTAGTTCAGAATCAATGAAAAACACAAATCCACATAACCATATGCTAATTATTAACTATCCAAGATTATCTCAAACATTTACTTTTGCAGCCATATCACAAGAATGAAAAAAAAATTGGGTTCAAAAATTCACTATCACAATTTATTTGGCACTTAGTTCTCACAATTGGATGCAAAATCTAAGCAAGGGCAATCTAATTGTGTGACCATGCAAAGCTATCATGCAAAACTATATGAATGCAACATGCCAAATGCAAAATATGAACATATGCAAAAATACCCCTCTACCCCAAGATTAAAAATTTACATTGTCCCCAATGTAAACAATCAAGTTGGAGAAAGGAGAAGAAAAAGAAAATAAAACAAAAAAATTGGAACGGCTTACCAAGGCGGTAACAAGTGTTGGTTAACATTCCAGTCAGAAACTGCCTGAGAATTGGGTGCTTTTTTTCTTGTCATCTTGCTCTTCCCTTCCTTCTTTCCCTGAAATTACTTGGCAATTTTATTAGTAAAAGAAAACTCTTGAGCTTCTCAAATTATTCAAGAGTTTAAAATCAAAAATCAAATCTAACTAAACAAAAAGGAAAAAAAGGAAAAGGAAAAGAAAAATTGGGTTGCCTCCCAATAAGCGCTTCTTTAATGTCATTAGCTTGACTTATTGAAAAGCATCACCTGGCTCCTCCTCCCGGATCAAAGGGAAATTGGGGCGGTGATTGTAACAGTAATATAACTTTATTTTCAATTCCACCCAGCCATTGGGTGGAAATTCCATTGACCTTTACAATTATAAACTCACTTCCTCTCGGGTCAAATGGAATTGTCAAGAGGAAGTGTGACAGACAAGTGGGAGGGGCTAACTTACCAATGTCCACACATGCATGCAAGCCAACATATTTTTCTAATGCAGTAAAATCAGATTGCTCAGCATGCATGGTGGAAGGAGTGCTTGCCAGATGCCCTGCCTCCTCACTTGTTGTTTCCCAAGGATTTGTGGAAGGTAATTCCTCTTGTTGTGGTTCACTTACCACCCCCACTTCATCTTCAATTTGATCCATTCCCACAACCAGATTCTGCTCAACTTCCACTTCATGTGGCTCTATGGGAATCATACATGGTGGTGGAGGTGGTAAATAAGAACAAAAGGTTTCCCAATCCTCCTCGGTATATATATATATAAGCTCACCAGTCATAGGATCGACTCGTGATGGGATGTTATGAGATAGAGAAAACTCCTCGAAGAATTCTCCCAAATTTATATCGTCTTCCCAACACAAGTTGTCCTCCAAAATATGACTGGAAGCTTCCTCATCAGGTGGATAATAAAATTTTTTCATGATTTTCATCCACCTTGCAAAAACAAAACTCAAAACAAAAAAATGAAATATACACTGAAAATAAAAATAAAAAAATAAAAATGTCTAAATTAGTTGCCTCATTTGTTACTAATGATATTGACAAAGCCAATCCTCGGCAACGGCGCCAAAAACTTGGTGCGTATTTTTAAGATAAAGGCAAGTGCACCTCGTCGCAAACAAGTAATACGGTGGTGAGACCGGTTATCGTATCCACAGGGATCGGATGTCAATTACCAATTCACAAACTCAACAACTATCTAGACTAAACTAAAGTATGAAGAGATTAGATCATAAAATAAAGAAATAAAATATTTTTGGTCTTTTGGGAATTTTATCGAACACTTGGTATGCAAACAGAGATGTGGCTAAGATTGTTAGGGTTAGACTACACTAATCCTCCCTTAATTGCAATGAAATGGTTATCAACACAAGTCCTACTTCAATTATGACAATCAAGCCTTTTCTAAAATACTCAAGCCTAATGTCTTAGGTGCATTGAGCCTAAAACCCCAAATCAAACCCTAATGTCTTAGGTGGATTAATCTGTGATTTTGCATTAAGTCAAGACTTATAAGATTGCAAGCATTCAACACCTATGTCTAGATTCTTGAACTACTTGGCATATGATTCATGAGCATGCCTTAACACCAACCTTTCAGTTATCTATCAAAGCAACATATCATTCCTATGGGTAGCTAATCCAAGGAAAGCATTAAGCACAGAATCACATACTCATAAAGAAATAGAGACTTGCATTAAACAACCAAATCAATTTACAAACAAGTTCAGAAAAGCTACATCTAACCCCAACAATAGGGGATTTAACTACTCATATACAAAGAAAACCAAACCAGAGAAATAGGAGAAGAGGAGAGAAGAGGCTCCATGTGAGCTTTCCT
The DNA here is from genome assembly GCA_030762895.1 of Sophora flavescens. Classification (NCBI taxonomy): domain Eukaryota; kingdom Viridiplantae; phylum Streptophyta; class Magnoliopsida; order Fabales; family Fabaceae; genus Sophora; species Sophora flavescens. The sequence goes on from CM061062.1 coordinate 146,826,033, forward strand.
TCTTCTTGAAAGCAACCTCTCTTGGCTCCCTTCTAGGGTTGAAACCCTAGCCCAGCCACAGCCTCCAAGTGCCTCCAAATGCCTCCCTCTGGACCCTTTTTTAGGTTAGAAGTCAGTCCCCTTTTCTGTTCAGCGCAGCCTTATTTATAGATCAGTCGCGCGTCACGGCCGTGATGGCCATCACGGCCAGGCCGTGACGACTTCTGGAGTGGGAGAATTTGCACAAAATGGGTTCTCGCGAGGCGAGCCCTTTGTTCGCGACGCGAATCCTGAATTTCTGGTAGGTCACGACCGTGATGCATATCACGGGCAGGCCGTGACAGATTCTGACTTTTACCTTCTTCTCTGCTTGATCACGACCGTTATGGTCATCACGGCCAGGCCGTGATGGGCTCTGTTTGGCTCATAATCTTCACTTTTCAAGCTCTATTCCATCCAAGCTCCACCATGGCTGATTTTGATCATTTTTACATTGAATTCCTGCAAAACAACACCAAGACACCGCTTCACCCGTTCCAAGGAAAATCTTACTAAAATCAAATAAAGAATGCCTAATCTATATGCAAAATGCATGCAAAAGTATATAGAAAACATGATGTTAAATCACACTATCATTCACCTACAACAACAGCTTCCATTCCATCATTGGGATGGCACCTTATGAGGATCTTTATGGGAAGAGATGTAGGACACCTTTGTGTTGGAGTGAACCTAGTGACAATGTGGTGCTATGACTAGAGATAGTCCAGGATACAACAGAAAAGATCAGGATGGTTCAGGAAAAGATGAGAGTTGCACAGAGTAGGCAAAAGAGCTATCATGATAAAAGAAGGAAGATGCTCGAATTTTCGGAAGGCGATCATGTATTCTTGAGAGTTACTCCAATGACTGGGGTTGGTAGATTGTTGAAGGTGAGGAAACTTACTCCGAGGTTCATTGGTCCTTACCAAATCCTTAAAAGAGTCGGTGAAGTCGCCTACCATATAGCCTGGCCACCGTTCTTGTCAAACCTCCATAATGTTTTTCATGTGTCTTAACTCAAAGTATATATATGGCCCTAGTCATGTGGTAGTTCCCAACGTCATACAGGTGAAAGAGAACTTGACATTCGAGGTATTACCCCTTTGAGTAGAGGATATGAGGGTGAAGCAACTAAGAGGCAGGGAGATCCCCTTGGTCAAAGTGGTTTGGAGTGGGGCAACTGAGGAAAGTGCTACCTAGGAGCTGGAAATCAAGATGATGGAAGCGCACCCGCACCTTTTCGCTTGAGGTATGTAGAAATTTCGAGGATGAAATTTTTATAAGGGCGGTGGAATTGTAACACCCTGTTTTTCGTAAGTGCTTTCCTTAAGCTTGTTTTATTAAGTTAGAATTGTTGGCTAAGGGCATAGTGGGATTTTTGGCTTAAAATTCTCTTTCTAGTACATGAGTATGCCCGTGCTTAAAGTCAGGCGAGCGTTGCCAAGTTTAAGTTGAGCACGCCCGTGCTCACTATACGGACCGCGTCTCGCTGATGCTAAGTCCAGCTCGACCATGCTTATTGAGGAGCACGATCGTGCTCAGGTGAAGCCTTTATATAGCTGACACAAACCGAGGGTTACATTTTAACCCTACTTTCAGACGTCGGTCGTCACCTAGTGAGGCCAGAGCTGTCTTCTTCCCTGTTTCCACCAAACTCAACTAGTTCTTATACATTTGGAGACCTTTGTTTATCATTATCAACCGGTATTGGTAATGGTAACGTTCTTTTTCTCTTTCCTTTCTCTTGTGAATTGGGAACTGATTAGTTTATATTTTTGGTTACCCAAGGTGTAGAATCGTACTGAGCCGCTCGTGGGGACGTGACCAATTGTTGTTAGGAGCTAACGTTTGGAACCTTCAATCCAGTTATGGGGAGAAGGATAGTGTATATCATAGGCATTGGGGGTAGTGTATGGTAAAAGGGTTCCCATGACCCCAATTTGTTGTATATGTGTAAATGATTAATATGATGCTTTGTTTGATTATGATAACATGATCTTGGTTGTTAATATGCTGTTTATATGCCTATGTTCATACTACGTTCTTGATGTTTATCTTGGTTATATGAACCTGATGATATGTGATGGTTGCTATTGGCATAATGTTGTTTGTTGATACCATGATTGTGATGATAGTGTTGTTGTTGTGACACCGGCAAGTGTACCGGGTCGTCGCAAGTAATAAAAACACGGTAAGAGTCTACCGAGGTCGAACACAAGGATTGGGTTACCAATTCGACTAATTTGTCAAGAAATCCGATAAGTTGGTTAAGTAGAGAAAGTGGTTGGAAAGAAACTAGATTCGCAATTCAAATTAACAAATAGAATCGATCAAAGATATGGTGATGAAATCTAGAATTAAAAGCATCTAAGGTTTCGAATCCACCTACCCAATCATGCAAAGTACCCAAGTGATGTTATTCTCCTCCCTAAGTTCAATTTTAATGTCAACCGGGACCCCTAAATTCTCCTAAATCCACTTCCGTGCTCATTAGGACGTATTCGATGATTTGAGTTAATTACTTGCTAGGTCTCTTAACCCTAATCTCGAATTCTATTAATTCTTGTTCCCTATAGGTTGCATCGATCTCCTATTCACTCTCGTGCAATACTCGACCGATGTTCCCAATTCAAGTTCTAAAACGCGAATCGCCGCTAGGCCTCAACACGTTTAACTAGTCGATCACGCTAGCATATAATCGACACAATGAAAACAGAATTGGAAAACCATAATTGAATTAAAGGAGAGAGAGTTACATTACATGAACACTATGCCGCCATGGGTGGCTTCATCGATCCCCTAGACAAGAGGATTAGTTCCTCATGTCCGTAACAACAACGCACGTACAATCGAAATTCATCCTAAGCCTAAAAATTAAGAGAGAAGAAAAGGAGAAGAAACCCCAGAATAAGGATTACAAAAAATCTCTGAAAATTCTGATCCAAAAAGTCCTCTTTTCTGTTCTGATATGCTCTATTTATAAGGAGGCCACGCGTCACGGCCGTGACGACCATCACGGCCAGGCCGTGACGGCTTCTGCTTCTGGCGCACTTCTGGAATTCGAACTCTCACGACGCGAATGATGTCTCGCGACGCGAGCCCGCCTTTCACGGCCCGTGATGTGAATCACGGCCAGGCCGTGATGTTCTCTGCCTCGTGTACATCTTGGGTCACGGCCGTGATACATATCACGGCTAGGCCGTGATGGTCTCTGACTTGTGTGGCTTTTAGGTCACGGCCGTGATATACATCACGGCTAGGCCGTGATGGTCTCTGTCTCTGGCGCTTTTCTGGAGTTCAAACACTCGCGACGCGAAGGACGTCTCGCGACACGAACCTTCCCGTCATGGCCCGTGATGTGAATCACGGCTAGGCCGTGAGGGTCTCTGTCTTCCCGGGTCTTCAAATTCTCGTGGGGCGAGCTTCCTCTCGCGGGGCGAGAATCTCCAAAATGGCAATCTCTACTATTTCTTGACTTTCCTTAATTCTTAGAGCTTCACTTATGGACCTGAAAACAACACAAGCAACCACAAGCGTAATTCTATCCAAAATAACCTAAAAACTACACAAAAGACGCAAAACGAGTCAAAGTCCAACTTAGGAACAAAACAAGGCAAATTTGGGCGAAAACGAGAGTGAACTCGAATAAATTGGCACATAAACCCTAGTTCATCTAGTCATAAAACTAGATAAGCCAAAGGCTTATCAAAATACCCCAAACTTAAACCTTGCTTGTCCCCAAGCAAGCTTAAAACTCAAAAACGACTCAAGACTTGGCAAGCCTAAAGATCTAATCAATTTTCGCACAAATTTCATGCAACTTTACAAAACAGTTTTTTTTTTTCTTTGATTCCCCCCCTTTTTCATCAATGTAATCCCCACATTCATCAACTTTAAACAATTGAGAAATTATCATTCATGCCATCATTACTCTAAGTTGAGGCTCAAAGATACACACAAAGGAAGATCACCTATTTCAAACAATTGCCTTCCTCACAAGGGCATTTAGTATTTCACTCATTCGCTCAAGTTTGTCTAGGCTTTCAACTTTTTCACTCAATTTCACTTATCAAGAGCACTTCCCATGAATTTGATTTTCATCTCAAACATAGTTCCCACGAAAACATGCATGCAACATCAAAAGGTCTTTTAAAGGTAGTAATGGGGCATGGCTGAGGGTAGGATAATCAATGATATTTAGGCTTAAGTCCCTAGGAACTAAGAGAGCATGAGCATTAAACACATTTTCCACTCAAATTCCTTTCTTTCCATTTTTCATTTGGGCTCGGGTGACTACAACCTTTTCCTTGATATTATTTTTGTTTTGCCCCTTTTCTTTTGGCAATTTTTGTTTTCTTCTTTTCTTTTCTTTTCTTTTTGCCTTGGGTCAACCTTTATTTTCTTTTTCTCATCCCAATATGACACATACCTTGTAGCCACCCCAAACTTAGTTTCTCACAACCTTTCTCTTGCTCATTTTCATGCTCTCCTAATCCTAAGATTGGGTTAACATGGTTTTTCAGATTTTGGCTCGTAATGTAGGGTCATCAAGAAACAATAGGTCAATTGGGCTCAATTTTGGCTAACTAGGGAACATGCATTAGGGATGGTTCTTTTCAGGCCAAGTAGTTATTTCAAAGAAAATTGCCTAAATCATTTGATGCAACACATAAACATGCAAACCATGAAGAGATTCAAGCAAATCCGGGGAAGTGCAACTTAACAGTGATTCACACATTCAAAAACAGAGTTGGAGGCTCAAATCCTCACCTGGACAGTTTGCAATTTGTTTGACCGAGATACGATTCCTAGTGTGTGCATCCCCTCACCCCAAACTTATCATAAATCAAGTAATCACAATAAATCTCAAAGTTCAATTTTCAATTTTTAAGTGGGGATCAACTTTTCTACTTTCAGAACCTAGGGGGAAATCATCAATGATCAAAATAATTCATGCAATCTGTGCTCAATTCAATTAGAAACCAACAAGCTTGCCGACACGACATTCATACAACAACTCTTGATCTTCTCAAATTATTCAAGAGTGACAAACAAAAACAAAACAAAATAAAAAAACAAAAACAAAAAACAAAAATGAGGAAAGGAAAGGGTACCTAGCTTGGGTTGCCTCCCAAGTAGCGCTTGTTTAACGTCCCGAGCCTGACTCAAGTCGCCCCTAAGGGTTAATCCGGACGTAGATCTTGCTTGCCGTTCCATGCCTCAATCCGTATTCTGTAGGCTCTTGCCCTTTCATAAGCTCTCCTACTGTTTCCGGACAACTCATTTAAGTCCAGCATCCTTCTATAATCAGCACGAACTCTCCACTCCGTGATGGTCCTTTTTGGGATCAACTCGTTGTTTGCATTGACCACCACGGTTGCGCCACCTTTCAACCTTGGTGTTTTACCCTTCTTTTTCTTGCCCTTGCTGCTGAGCTCTTCCTTCGCACATTCTTCCCTTAGGAGACTCGGTATGGGTTCCATGTCTCGTAGCCACTCAAGATAGACTTCATCCCCCGAAGGGCCTTTGTCCTCACTGTCTTCCGCATGAGACTCTACCGATACTGTTGCAAGTGAAGGATCATGGTCTTCTCGAGTTGCCTTTACCTTTTCAGTTGGGTCCACCACATCCACTCGATACACAGCTGACTTCTCTGCAGGGTGCTTCATTGCTTCAAAGAGATTGAAGACCACCTCATCATCATGCACCCTTAGAGTGAGTTTCCCTTGCCGCACATCTATCAAGGCACCCCAGTGGCCAAGAAGGGCCTACCCAATATGAGGGGAACCTCGGCGTCTTCATCCATATCCAAGCACTACAAAGTCCGCCGGAAATATAAGCTTGTCCACCTTCACTAACAAGTCTTCGACCACCCCATAAGGATATTTTATAGAGCGGTCGGCCAGTTGGAGCGACATCCGTGTATCCTTAACTTCTTGGATTCCCAACCTCTTCATCATAGAGAGGGTCATCAAGTTGATGCTTGCCCCTAGATCACATAATGCCTTCCCTACAGTCATCTCCCCAATGGTACATGGTATCGAAAAGGAACCGGGATCCTTCAACTTTGGAGGGAGTTTTCTCTGAAGAATGGCACTACATTCCTCGGTCAAAGCAACCGTTTCCTCGTCCACTAATTTCCGCTTCTTGGTGAGAAGATCCTTCATAAACCGGGCATATGATGGCATCTGTTCCAAGGCTTCCGCAAATGGAATGTTAATCTGAAGTTTTCGGAAGACATCAAGGAACTTATTGAATTGCTTATCCTGTTGAGGCTTCTTCAACCTTTCAGGATACGGTACCTTCATGTAAGGTGGAAGGTCTTGGGGTTCAACCCACTTCTTCTTTCGGAATTCTTCATCTACAAGTTTTAGCCTTCCCCTTGCTCCGGTTCCTTGTCACTTGCTAACCTCTCTTTTTCAGGTTGCTCTTCTTCAACATGTAGTTGTCTCGGGGCCTTGTCATCCTGAGAACTAGTTGCACCCCTGTTAGGTTCCAACACCCTTCCGCTTCTAGTAGATATGACGTTGCATTGTCCCTTGGGGTTGTTCTCTGTATCACCTGGGAAAGTGCCTGGGAGACGCTCACTAAGTTGCTTTGCGAGCTGGGCCATATGTGTCTCTAGATTGTGAATTGCTGCCCCTGTATGCGTTGCCCACTTGTCAATTTTCGCATTTGTGTCGATTGACAATTTCTCCATTGCTGCATTCATCTTCTCAAAAGTTGTGCCTGTAAAGGTTGACAACTTCTCAAAAGCCAGCTCCCACGGTTGTCTTCCACCATCTGTTATTTGCAACTGATTAGGCCCTGGAAGAGCCTGCTGGGTATTGCACTGCTGAATTCCAATGTTCGGCCTTATACCCTGCTGAGGTTGTTGCCAATTCTGCTGAGGAGGTTGTTGACCGGCTAGACCACCATTAGCATTACTCCAAGCGAAAACCGGATGGTCTCTCCTCATGTACCCCCTATTCTGATTCTGATTGTAGTCATTCTGTCTGTTCCTCTGATAGTTATTCTGGGGCACAGTGTCATAAAAGTTGTGGCATGAGTCCACATGTTCCTGAGGGAAGTTGAATGGACAGTTTCGAGTGTCATGATCTCCATTACAATTACCACAACCTGGAGGCATTCCCTCGTGTATCACATTAGCCTTCTTGTTCTCTGACAAAGCCGCCACTTGCATCTTCAACAATCTGTTTTGCTCAAGAATGGCCTCCATTGCCCCATAACTGATTCCATTTGAGGTTTCCCTTCCACGGTTGTAATCATTATATGACATTTTCTCTAACAATGCCCATCCATCCTCAGCTGATAAATATGAGAAAGAACCACCAGCTGCGGCATCACAGTTCATCTGATAGCGTCCCCTCAACCCATTAAAGAAGTGCTGAACTTTTGAGACGGGGTCAAAGAACGCTGAAGGGCATCTTCTCAATAAGCCATTGTACCTCTCCCAAGCTTCATTATATGTTTCATCCTCTGCATGCCTGAAAGATGTAACGGCTATTCTTGCTTGTGCCGCTTTACGAGGAGGAAAATATTTGGTTAGGAACTTCGTGCCATTTGCGCCCAAGTTACGATCTTGTTCCTATCCAAATCGTCAACCCAATCGCGAGCGACATCCCTAAGAGAAAGAGGGAAAAGCCGCAAGCGAAACTCATCCCGAGAGACTCCCCGGTCTTACGCAAGTCACAAGCTTCCGGGAAGCGAGTGATATGTCTATGCTGGGTCCTGTTTGCCACTCCCATCAAAGCGATTCTCCGGATCCGGTATGTGACACATGCTTCCACTCGAAAGAGTCTGTGTTCAGGTTGCCCCTCACAATAGAAGAGTCACAATCTCCCAAGCTTGGTAGATCGTACTCAAAGAGAGGCTTGTAACGAGGAGGAGGAGGAGGATTTTCTTCAGCCATGTCCTCTATTTTAATTGCTTCCAACCTCTTCCTTTCTCTGGCCTCTTTTCTTAATTGCCTCTCGGTCCTGGTGATCTCTGAATCGAATAGCAAGTCCTCTTGTAGAAGGGTACCTCACATACAAAAACACGGCAAGACCAAGTGGAATCAAAGAAGTAGAGAGATAATAACAAAGAAAATAATAAAAATAAAAATAAAATAAGAACAAAAATAACTTAACCAAATAATCAAACTCCCCTAAAATCAGAAAAATTGGTTGTGCCAATCCCCGGCAACGGCGCCAAAAACTTGTTGTTATGCCGGCAAGTGTACTTTTGTGACTCCGGCAAGTGTACCGGGTCGTCGCAAGTAATAAAAACACGGTAAGAGTCTACCGAGGTCGAACACAAGGATTGGGTTACCAATTCGACTAATTTGTCAAGAAATCCGATACGTTGGTTAAGCAATAGACGGTGGTTGAGAGAAAGAGATTGAGATCGCAATTTCAAGAATCAAATCAAATAACGCTACGGTGATTAAATTCAGAAATAAAAGCATCTAAGGTTTCGAATCCACCTACCCAATCATGCAAAGTACCCAAGTGATGTTATTCTCCTCCCTAAGTTCAATTTTAATGTCAACCGGGACCCCTAAATTCTCCTAAATCCACTTCCGTGCTCATTAGGACGTATTCGATGATTTGAGTTAATTACTTGCTAGGTCCCTTAACCCTAATCTCGAATTCTATTAATTCTTGTTCCCTATAGGTTGCATCGATCTCCTATTCACTCTCGTGCAATACTCGACCGATGTTCCCAATTCAAGTTCTAAAACGCGAATCGCCGCTAGGCCTCAACACGTTTAACTAGTCGATCACGCTAGCATATAATCGACACAATGAAAACAGAATTGGAAAACCATAATTGAATTAAAGGAGAGAGAGTTACATTACATGAACACTATGCCGCCATGGGTGGCTTCATCGATCCCCTAGACAAGAGGATTAGTTCCTCATGTCCGTAACAACAACGCACGTACAATCGGAATTCATCCTAAGCCTAAAAATTAAGAGAGAAGAAAAGGAGAAGAAACCCCAGAATAAGGATTACAAAAAATCTCTGAAAATTCTGATCCAAAAAGTCCTCTTTTCTGTTCTGATCTGCTCTATTTATAAGGAGGCCACGCGTCACGGCCGTGACGACCATCACGGCCAGGCCGTGACGGCTTCTGCTTCTGGCGCACTTCTGGAATTCGAACTCTCGCGACGCGAATGATGTCTCGCGACGCGAGCCCGCCTTTCACGGCCCGTGATGTGAATCACGGTCAGGCCGTGATGTTCTCTGCCTTGTGTACATCTTGGGTCACGGCCGTGATACATATCACGGCTAGGCCGTGATGGTCTCTGACTTGTGTGGCTTTTAGGTCACGGCCGTGATATACATCACGGCTAGGCCGTGATGGTCTCTGTCTCTGGCGCTTTTCTGGAGTTCAAACACTCGCGACGCGAAGGACGTCTCGCGACGCGAACCTTCCCGTCACGGCCCGTGTTGTGAATCACGGCTAGGCCGTGAGGGTCTCTGTCTTCCCGGGTCTTCAAATTCTCGCGGGGCGAGAATCTCCAAAATGGCAATCTCTACTATTTCTTGACTTTCCTTAATTCTTAGAGCTTCACTTATGGACCTGAAAACAACACAAGCAACCACAAGCGTAATTCTATCCAAAATAACCTAAAAACTACACAAAAGACGCAAAACGAGTCAAAGTCCAACTTAGGAACAAAACAAGGCAAATTTGGGCGAAAACGAGAGTGAACTCGAATAAATTGGCACATAAACCCTAGTTCATCTAGTCATAAAACTAGATAAGCCAAAGGCTTATCAGTTGTAACTATGTTGATAGTGATGTGTAGTCCTAGAACATATTGTTAACATGCTTAGGATTGTTAGAATTAATCCTTAAATTTAATCGGCTAAAATTGATGTTGAACTCTGCCCAAAACAGTATTGTCGTACATTGAGCATGCCCGTGCTCCCTGTTTGAATTCATGAAAATGGCCACGCATTCAGCACGGCCATGCAGCAGAGGAGCACGCCCGTGCATCTAAGCACGACCATGTTCAAAAGGAAGCATGATCTGCTCCACCTAAGTGTCAACACGTCCGTGCTGGGGTTAAGCAGGACCGTGCTCACCCCTCTGGATAGAATCTGAGATTAAGGACTTAAACAGGGTTTTTAACCCCAATCTCCCCCACGATGATGATGACATGGTTAATCAATGATGAAGGTTAGATCACTTAATTAAAGATTAATTAAGATGGTTAAGTAGGTAACCGTTGGGTTACCGTACGTTGATGAGTTGTACCTTGGTGCTTTTTGGACATGGGGACCTTGACCCCACGGTTTGTGTCTAAGGTACTATTGATATTGTACCTTGGTGGCGGAGAGTTTGCTCCAAGGGGGCCTTCACACGGTTGGGTCTAAGGTGTTGCGGTTGATTCCGCTAAAGGTTTAAGTGTTGCGGTAGATTCCACTGCGTTTGCCCATTGTTTGTTGTTATGGTGCATGCATCGTTGGAGATGTTGTTGTAGTGGATGTTCGACATAGCGGAGGTCGTCCCAGAGTACGGTGATCTGGCCATCCACGGTAGCTCACCCAAGGTTTGGTGATCGTACTCCCTCGTGGCGAGGCACTCGTTGGTTTGATGCGTTGGCTATCCAAGGAGTAGATTCTCCAGCGTTGAGTAGATTCTCAATGTGGATATTGAACACCAAAGTCGTTCATCATGAGTTTGTTTGGATCCATAGTGCAGTAGTGTTGCATTGAACTGCATAGCATGCTTGATTGATGATGTTGATATATATATATATATATATATATATATATATATGATGATGCTATGTTGTTTGTTTTACCTTGCCTCCTATCTCCATGCCGTATATGTTTACATGATTCTTACTTCCGGTTCTTTTTTTTTTGTTTGGCTTGATTGGCACCTTGCAGAGGATGGCGAGCAGTCAGGAGAGGAGTGACTCTGAGGAGCCACCACTCATAGTTAGGACTTTTCTTTATGTTTAGTTAGTTTAGTTGTATTCCACGGATTTCATTCCGGAACGGTTATACCATCTCTGTTGTGACATCGGGTTGGGTTATGTTGTTTATCTTTTGGTTTATTTGTTTAAAACTTGTTTTAATTTCCGCGATTTTTGTACTCGTTCATGTGGAACCTGTAACACCCTTCTCGAGCGCAACATCGTAAGTGACATTTTAAGACCGAAAAGTAAGTTAATTAAAATTGGCTATAAAAGAATGGGGTAATTTTTTTCTATTTCGACAATCAAATATTCCATTATCACAATTGGGATCATAAGTTCAAAAATCATTTACATAATACCCAACCCGACTCAAACAGAAATCATAGAATATATAGACTCTACATAGAGATGTGGAGATGCAGCTAATAAAATATAAGATACTTGGAGTCATAGCTCCATAGACAGTTACATTAACTCCTAAACATACCCAACTGGCCAAACTAAAATAGAAAAGACAATCATTTCTCATACATCATGAGAAAGACAATCCCACTGACGAGATCTAGTGGAAACTCTATTTGGGTCCACTACCGACGTCGTCACAAAAGACACTACTGGAGCTACTACAATAGTAACTCTCGAACTAAGCCCTTTCCTCTTCCAAGAGGAAAAACATGGTCTACGAACCATCGACAGTCTGGAAGACGTCCACAAGAAAACTCTAACATATCGTCCGCATGCTCGAACCTCGACCTCTACGACGCATCAGCCAAGCGACATCTTGACGTCTCAATCTTCTCAATAATAGTACATAAAGCACATAGCCAGCCGACGTAGGCAATATAAAAATAAGGAGGTGAGATTTTCATTTATCTTACACATAAGGCAGACATGCAGTGGTACGACTCTCAAGTACGTACAATTATCAATTATCAATCATATCTACACTCATAAAAAAATAATAATGTTTCACAGAAACATGACCACAACACCGCGTTTTCCTAGATAGAAGACATCTAAGACTTGAGGAATGATCTCTGAATTCCTATACCATGGTTTAATGAACAGTCGGAGAGAGTGGTTTGGAGGATTGTTCCGGAGTCTACCAGCCTTTGGTAATAAAAAATGCGTCAATAGAAGAGGGCGTGCACGTCATAGGCTTTTTTTTGGGAACATCCTAAACTAACAGAAAACACGTAGCATCTATTCAAGTATGTCGGTGTATTGCCAGATCACCACGCCACAGAGGAGCAACCCACTGGACCTATGTGAGTATTTCATAACCTCGCCATCCCCAAGCATCAACCAGATCGACCCAACGGAATTCGCACCCATATTAAAGTGTTAGCTCAATCTCCTAGGCACAATGGCCTTACAGAACATAGTTTCCCTATGTGTTTAGGAAAAATTGCCCGAAAATGCATTCTTCTTGTCTTTCCATCGTATGACATCTTGATTCCATCGGAATTCGCTTAACGTGCTTTCTCAAATGCTAGATGTTCTTAACATCAAGCGAAAGTTCTCAAGTAACTTTTCATCTTTGTGTAAAGATTTCTTAAAACACTTTGTTTAAAAGTCCTAACGCATTATGAGATTGGAACACGAGTCCAATTATTTATTTCTCTGTACTTTTATTTCTCTGTCCAATTATTTAAGGCCGAATGGCCTTAAATAAATATATTAGGCTTTTTTCTTACTACGTCAAGCAAACAACAATCTTGATTCCAACTTAAGGTCATTGGAATCAAAACAACCATACGACATATCATACCACAACCAAACATCAAATCAAATCCTCCAAGAGGATCACACACATATAAATCAATAATACATAATTCTAACACTTAGGATTTACAAGACTACATACAAATACTTTAAACCACATACATATCTACATTGAGGTAGGATAGTAGTAATCTCCCCCCTTACCTCTTGTAGACACTTGGAAAGTCAAGTAATAGAAGGATGTTGTTCACCTAAAGCCTCAAGGTTTGAACCAACAAACCTAGCCATGACCAACCAACAAGAAAACAAGTTAAAGACAGGAGAAGATCATGTGCTCTGCTAGGGAAGCCTAAACTTTTAGGGTTTTGCATGCAGTTGCGTCATGGCAGCCCCATGGCAATGCCTATTCCCAGAATCTCTCGCCCCCTCCCACATTATTTCTCCTTGTCCATCCACTGTCCCTTCTCCTTATCCTTTACCTGTCTCGCCCTCCCTTGCTGTGGATCAGGTTCCACCAAAAAAATCGTTTGTGCAGGCGCTGAACAATGCCTGTAACATCCCTATGAGCCAGCTTTCGGTTCCTAGAGTAATGGGTGACACGATGGTGATTCAGATACCTGAGGATGAATATCTTGCTGGGATAGAATCATCTAGAATTAGCCTACATAGGAGAATCCTTCTTTCAAAGGGTGACACCCCGATCAAAGTGGATGACTTGAAAGCCAAGCTATCTAAACTGTGGCAGCCGATATCCCAATGGAAACTAATACCTATTGGGAGAGGTTTTTTTGAGTTTTCTTTCTCTTGTATGGAGGATATGAGAAGGGTGCTGGCTGCAGGCTCTTGGAATCTCGATCCAGGTGTGTTGAGGTTGTTTGAGTGGACTCCGGATTTTAACCCGTCTTTGGTCAAGCAATCTAAGGTGCAATGTTGGATTCGAATCTTTGATCTCCCACTTGAATATTGGAGGCCAAAAATCATTTTCTTTATAGCAAGGGGGATTGGCTCTCCATTATCTCTGGATGACTCTACAAAAAATAGAACCTTGGGCCACTTTGCAAGAATACAGGTGGATATTGATCTGCTCGGCCAACTAAGAGACACACTAAGGGTTGAAAGGAAGGATCATGCATTTCATGTGCGGGTGGAATATGAATACCTTCCTGCCTTTTGTTCCTCCTGCAAGATTATTGGGCATTCTTTGGCAAACTGCAGGAAGATTCCAGCTAACCAGGAGGAAATTAAGGGTACCAAAATTTTGGTCCAAAGAGGAAAGCAAGCCAAAAAGGGAATTAGTAAATTTTTTGAAAAGACCAAGGAAAGGCAGCCGAATCAGGAAACTTATAATGAGAATGGAGACAACTCCGAGGCTAGGAGGAGCACCTTTGCTGATATGGCTACAGCTATGCCTGTTGACAAAGGAAAAGCTGCTTCCCAGGAACCTGTGTCCAAAGGAGGAAATAGTGGTGTGTGCACAAGTGGTACTAAATTGCCTGACCATGTCCCCTATGTGATCCAGCAGATTCAGGTGGATGACCTAGAAAATGTAAATCAGGTTAGTAATCTTCAGCATGAGGATGATAATGAGTCTGTAGAAACAATCTTTGATGAAGCCAATCAGGGTATTGAGCCTATCCATCGCAGGCTGGCTAATGAGTATGTTTCAGACCCTTTACCTGAGCATACCTCTTCCACTGACCCTAACTCCAGGCTGGCTAATGAGTATGTTTCAGACTCTTTACCTGAGCATACCTCTTCCACTGACCCTAACACCTTGGCTACTCATGTCTCTCCTACTCCTGGAACTCAGAGTGATTCTTATCTTTGTTCCTATGAGATTTCCCCAGTGTTGGAGGACATGCTTATTCCTGAAATAGTCCAGCAAGATATGAAAGTGGTCTCTAAATTCTGGGCTGACCAGGAAGAGGAATTGGAAGGCTCTACTACAAATGAACAGGAAGATTCAGAATTCACTCCTGTGAGATCTAAATCGCAGAAGAAGAAATTGAGAAAGCAGATGAACATCCAAAATAAGACTTATAACACCCGAGAAAAGGGTGGTTCTAAAAACAACATTCGATGAAAGTTCTCTATTGGAATGCTAGAGTCCTAGGCAATAATGAAACTAGGCTGGTCTTGAAGAAAATGTGTATTCTGCACAAGCCTGACTTGGTTTTGATCTCTGAGCCTTGGGTCAGCTTTGATTCAATCCAAACATCTTTCTGGAATGGGCTTGGCTTGAAGGCTTTTATGTTTAATGATAGGGACCATAGACCTCCTAACATTTGGTGTCTTTGCAAGAAGGAGCTGTCCCCTAATACAATTTCTGCATCCTCTCAACAATGTTCTTTCTCTTTATGTCAGGGCAATCAGGTTACTTACTTTGCAGGTATCTATGCTGCAACCTCTTTTCAGGCTAGAAGAACCCTTTGGTAGGACATTACAGCTTTATCCATATCCTATAAGGATCCTTGGACTTATATTGGTGACTTTAATGCTGTGGTTGGTGCTCATGAAAAACGTGGTGGAAACCCTCCTCTAAGACAATCCTGTGAGGAATTTGGTTCTTGGACAGATGTAAACCACTTAATCCACATTGATACAAAGGGAGCCCAATTTACCTGGTCTAATGGGCGAATTGGCAGACATCATACAGAGCTGAGACTGGACAGGGCAATTGTGAATGAAGTGGCAATTTCCTTCTGGGATAAGATTGGCTATTGTACTATCCCTAGACATAAGTCAGACCACTTCCCTATCCTTATGTCCTTGCAGAAAGGGATAGCTTTAAAGCCTTCAATGTTCAAGTACTTTAAAATGTGGAGTGAGCATAATGACTGTGTTAGAGTTGTAAGGCAGGCTTGGTCTAGGCCAGTCAGTGGCTGCCCTATGTTTATCCTCATGCAGAAGATGAAGTGGTTAAAAGCTGATCTCAAAGTTTGGAACAAACAGGTTTTTGGAGATGTTAAGCTTAGGGTGGACTCTGCTATATTTGAATTAGAAGCCATCCAGCAGGAGATCTCAGATGCTGGTTATTCGGATGACTTAAAAACTAGAGAGACCTTGGCCCAGTTCTCTTTGCAAAAAGCCTTAGATGTTGAGGAATCCTTCTGGAAGCAGAAGATTAGCTTGCACTGGTTTTCTGATGGAGACAGAAATACATCCTTCTTCCACAGAATGGCTAAGGTTAGGCAATCAACCCAACATATGTTGACTCTTAAGCTAGGTGAAGTTATCTTGGACTCTCAATCTGATATAGAACAGCATGTGGTCCAATACTTTTCAAACCTGTATGGCTCAGAGAATCACTGCACTGATAATGATCTAGTGCAGCAGGTAATTCCTAACTTAGTGACAGTGGAAGAAAACTGCCTGCTGACTGCTCTTCCTGCTAAAGAGGAAATCAAGGCTGCTGTGTTCTCCTTGAATGGTGATGGATCCCCTGGTCCGGATGGCTTTGGAGGGTGCTTCTTCCAAACATTCTGGGAAATAGTGGGAGAAGATATGTGTAACTCAGTGCTTCAGTTTTTCAAAAAACAACTGGATTCTCCCTGGCTTAAACTCTAATATAGTGGTGTTAATCCCTAAATTTCCTGGAGCAGAAAAGATTGAAGAATATAGGCCTATAGCTGTGGCTAACTTCCAATTCAAAGTCATCACCAAGGTGCTTGCTGACAGGCTTGCTAAGATTGCCCCCAAGATCATTTCTAAGCAGCAAAGAGGATTCATTCATGGGAGAAAAATCTCAGAATGCATTCTTACAACCTCAGAGGCTATTAACATGCTAGACAACAAGTCTTTTGGAGGGAATGTGGCCCTGAAGTTTGATATAAAAAAGGCCTTTGACACCCTTGATTGGAATTTTTTGCAGAAAGTCCTTGTAGCTTTTGGTTTCAGCCCTTTGTTCTGTAGCTGGATCAGTACCATTCTACAATCTGCCAAATTGTCTTTTCTGGTAAATGGCCACCCTGCTGACTATATCTCTTGTAGCAGGGGTGTGAGACAAGGGGATCCGCTCTCCCCTCTTTTATTTTGCCTGGCAGAGGATGTTTTGAGCAGGGCAATCTCCTTCCTGATTGACTCCAATGCAATGCAGCCTATGGCAGGCCATAGAGGATTCCAGACTCCCTCCCACTGTTTATATGCAGATGATATCATGGTCTTTTCGAGGGGAACTAAAAGGAGTCTCACGGCCCTGATGAAGATTTTTAGACTCTATGGAGAGGCTTCTGGTCAGCTACTAAGTCATGATAAATGTAAGTTCTTTGTGGGCTCTGTCTCTGCTCGAAGGATACAGGTTCTCAAACAGATTCTTGGCTTCTCTAATGGTTGTCTGCCTTTCTCCTACCTTGGAGTCCCAATATTCAAGGGAAAGCCTAAATCTAGCCTTCTCCAGCCAATTGTAGATAGGATTAAGGAGAAGCTGTGCTCTTGGAAGGGAGGCCTTTTGTCAATCATGGGGAGAGTTCAATTAGTCAACTCAATAGTTAATGGTATGGTTTTACACAGTTTTCATGTCTATCAATGGCCAGTTGGTTTGCTCAAACTGCTAGACTCCTACATAAGGAACTTTGTTTGGTCTGGTGACATCTACAAAAGGAAATTGGTGACAGTGCCCTGGAAGACGGTTTGTCTGGCTCTAAAAGACGGTGGTCTGGGCCTAAAGTCAATGAGGCAATTAAATGCTGCAGCCACCTTAAAGCTGTGCTGGGAGGTAATGTCCTCTTCTGATAGCTAGGCCTGCTTCTTAAAGGCAAGATTTATTAAAAATAGGCATCCTGTCTCCTATGTTAAGTCCTCTTTATGGTCAGGCTTCAAAACTTACTATCAACAAGTGATCTCCAATGCTACTTGGGTAATTGGAAATGGTCAAAAGATAAACTTCTGGTTTGATAAATGGATGGACAAAAGTGTAGTTGACTTGTTGGAATTACCTGAGTCTATGCATCATCTTCTAAAGGCTTCTGTCTTGGATTTCATGGACTCTAATGGCTGGAACATCCCTGCTAACTTTTGTGCAGCAGCTCCTGGGTTAGCTGCTGACATTACAAGGATTATCCTCCCTGCATTTGAAAACCCGGTGGATACTTTAGTTTGGTCGACCTCCGATGATGGCATCCTGTCCTTCAAACTGGCCTACAAGCATGTCTCTCCTCCTCATGCTGCTAGCCAGTGGATCAAAGACATTTGGAACTCATTCATCCCTCCCTCGAAAGCTCTGATTACTTGGAGGCTCAGTCACAACAAGCTCCCTGTGGATAACTGCCTAAAAGCAAAAGGCTGCATTATTGTCTCAATGTGTGATCTCTGTGGGTCTGCTTTTGAATCCTATGATAACCTCTTCTTCAGGTGTAAATTTGCAGAATCAATTTGGTCCTGGCTAGCTTCTACCTTGAATCTGTCTATTGATCTATCTTCCACTTCTTCGGTTTTCAATATAGTGGAATTTCAAAGGGGGTCAGGTTAAGGATATTGTCACAACAGCTTTGGTTTTTGTGATTTACTTCATCTGGCACTGCAGGAATCAATCCAGGTTTAATAATGTCAGAGTTCCAATGCTAAGAGCCATTAGCCTCATCAGCAGCTCAGTCAGGCTCTCGGGTGTGCACTCTAAGGGCTCTGTGTCATCTTTCCAGGAAGAGCTCATGATCCTAAAAGCCTTTGGTATTGATGCTCATATGAATAAGGCTCCCTCTATTAAGCAGGTAGATTGGTTCCGTCCTCCCTATCTCTGGACCAAATGCAACACAGATGGAGCCGCTAGAGGAGTGCCAGGCCATGCTGCCAGTGCTGGGATTTTTAGAGATTATAGTGGTGCTTTCCTGGGATGTTTCTCTAAGTTCCTTGGCCTCTCCTTTGCTCTTCATGCTGAGCTGATGGCTGCAATGATTGCTATTGAAGCTTCTTTTGAGAGGGGATGGATCAGATTATGGCTAGAATGTGACTCTCAGTTAGTCGTGCAAGCCTTCTCTTCTCCTAGTATTGTACCTTGGCATCTAAGAACTAGATGGAAAAACTGTTTGGAGATGATTTCCAAACTGAAATTTAGGGTCTCTCATGTCTTTAGAGAAGGAAACTCCTGTGCAGACAAGCTAGCAGATTTTGGAGTGAAGAACCAGGGTTATTTTTGGTGGGACTTGCCTCCTATTTTTATTACCGAGGAGCTTCTTAGGAACAAATTAGGGCTTCCTAATTTCAGATTTATTAATTCCTTCTGATTCTTCCATAGGTCTTGGCCTAGTCCCCCCATGCTTTGTATTTAATTTTTTTCCTTTATCTAATAAATTTTGGGTGTGCTGCAGATGATGGGTAGGGTTTTTGGTGCCAACCTAGTTGGGATCACTTTCCCTATTGTGATGCCTTTGCACTCCCTAGCCTTTTATCAAAAAAAAAAAACACATAGTTTCGCCCAAAACAGAATGAAATAGCTAGGGATGTCTAAATTTTTCAAGCTCTTGGATGATGAATATAGAAGTCATATGAAGATCATAGAAATTGATCTCACATTAAAAAGATTTTTCTATGATTTTCTTGGAATTTTCAAAGTTCTAGATCTAAGAATTTTAAATGATGATCATGGCATGAAATGAATGAAAAAAAATGACATGATTGATTATGTAGAAGAGAGGTTACCTCTTGATGAGGTGTAATGATCAAAACAAGCTTAGTTGAAAATTTGACAGCTTTGAGGGTGTAGTGATGCTATGAGCATATCTCCCGATTTACTCATCTAAAAATTAGAAACTTTAGCTTGTTAGAAAGGTAAGAAGGAGAGACGCAACTTTTATGTTTAAGGTGTTGTTTTATTCGGATCAGAACAGGGGCGTAAAGAGCCTTATTTCCATTGTTCTATTGGGATGCTGAGGATTTTGAGTTGTTTTGGTAATTTGGGCATATCTCCCAATATACTTATCCGTTTTTGGTTATCTTTAGCTCGTTGGAAATAAGAGATGAATAGGAATAACTTACATGTAGAAAGGTTTCCAAGTTTCAGAACATAAAAGCGTCATAAGTTTGGTCCAGTTTCGGATGAGTATGAGCATCAATGAAGTCTTTATGTGTTCTTAGAGAAAATGATGAACAACCTTCATGAAGAAGATGAAACACTTGTGAAGGAGCAAAAATGAAATGGATATAGCATTTTATAGAGGGGAGGCCGTGGCGTCAAGGGTCAAATGGTCAAAAATGTTGTCATGGCAAACTTGGAGTTACAAGGAAAGATTAAGGGTATTTTGGACTTTTCACATATAAGTAATCATTATGCTATGAAATGAATATGTGGTGGAGATACTCTTAGGGTGGTGTGGCTGAGTTTGGACCACAAGAAGGAAGAAGATATTTTTAGTTACAAATCATGGTTGGCTAACCTTGGTTGGAGTTAACTAGACATAGGTTAGGCTGTGGGTATTTTAGTCTTTTCACATTTACTTGTCATAAATGCACATTAATGGCTATGGTGAGTCTTTATGGTGACTCATTCCTCTTGAGTCATCATGGACGAGTCATCGTTCTGTTCTCCAGGTATATCTTTGCACATTCGTGTCTGGTTCCGTTGTTTACCCGATTAGGGTTTTTGAGAGAAAGGTGATGAAATGAAATCAAAATGAAATAAGTTTGGTTTAGTGGAGGGGCTGCACTAAATTAAGTAGATATAGGGGTATTTTGATCAAAATTCACTTAGGGACACTCTTAGAATTTTACTTAAAGATCAAGGGCAGTTTGGTCTTTTTACATATAACCATCATTACTTGCATTTAATGCAAGATGACTAACCCCTATGACTAACCCCCATGAGTCATCATAGATGACTCATTATCCTCATCCGTCCGACGTTGGGTTTTGTCTCTGCACCTCCGTCCTTAATTCCGTCGATCCCCGATCATCGAGTACTTGCCCGATTACGTATAATAACCTATTTATTTTGAAAATTTTCAAAATAACCACTATTGTTGGAAAAAAAATAAGAATCTTAAATGTTTCGTTTTCGGGTCAAAATTAGGTTTTTTTATTAGTAAAATCTTACTGTCACTTAAAACGCAGACCGGGTGTCGTCTGAATTTTATACCTAATTTTTTACCGTAACCTTCTACCATAAAGTAGAGTATAAATATGATTTTGTTTTATCCAAAATCATTTTCTAAATCTCAGATAAAAATATAAATAATTAAAAATTCTACCAATAATGAAAAATAGTAAAAACGGGGTGTTACAGGACCTTTCTACCCATGGACAAATATTTTATTTTAAAGGTTTATTTTATTCAGTTAATGTATGTTTGGTTTACATCTTTGTCCTTTAATGCTTTATAACATACGGAGTAGCAGGGTGTCACACGACTGGTTGTTGAGATGAGGAGGAAGATGAAGTTGAGGTGAAGAGAAATGTGTGCCTTGTTCAAAATGAAGAAGGAAGAAATAAAATAAAATAAGAAGGGAAGGGGTCGTGCGTGAACTGAGCAGGAGAGGAACTTAAGTTTCTCATTTTAGTTTTCTTTTCTTTTCTTTTTTATAGTTATTAATAGGTATTATGTGTGGTTGAAATTGATTTTAGAAAAAGGGAAATAATATTAACCATTAGATATAAAAACAATGAGTAACAAATATATACTTTCAAAAATTCAAATTATAGTAGAGATTGATGATTGAACTGATCAACCAAGAAAATCAGTGATCCAAAATTATTCTCCTATTAACATTAAACTAATTTATTTTCAAATCTAAAATTAATTAAAGTAACATCTAAAAATAAATTCCTTTGAGTCATATTATTTAAATATTTTTCTAAACAAAGAATAATAGTGACAATAGCGTAAATTATTGTTTAGCAAGTGTTTGTACACTGCAGTAACGCAGTGTTAACGCACCCAATAAAATATTTTAAATGAGTAAAAAAAATTACTCAAACTAAACGACATAAAAATAAACAAAAATAACATACGGATAATTAATTATTTCAATAAAATAATTTAAACATATAGGTGAAAATTGTGATGTTACAACTGGACCCGTATATACTGCAAAGCGAGTGACTGAGTCCACAAGCCACCCATTGGGATCCATAAACCCGAACTCAAAAGTCCCCATGAGGGGGAACCTTGCCTGCTGAGTCATCCACGGGTGATCCCAGTGTGCCATCCTCGTGCTCAGGGTCTAAGGTGCAACAATAAATAAAACAAGCACAACAGCAAGAAGAAAGGGGATAAGAAACTATTTAACATCAAACGTGGAAAGGGTTTAGCAACATTTAAATCTATAACAGCACACTGAACATCCATCTCCATATATCTCTATAGATATATCTATATATAATCACAACCATCCTCGAAACGTCTATTATTCTACTCTACCCTCCATCATGATGCAAAGCAATGCAATGTGTATAATCAGGTTTGGCCACATATCCAGGTATCCGTAACGACACGTCTCAGAGTCCCGGGCACACATTCTCGTCCGCAGAAGGAGAATGCCCATGCAACGCAATGGCATTATAGTTGTACAATACACGTAGGTGCACACCACTGATGCCCGGCCATGGTGCTCATGCAATGCATGAACTATAGCCGCGACAACAATAATAATAATGTCTAGGACGATCCTGCCAATAGTCTAAACCACGGGAATGCATTCTCCAAGGAATAAGACCCCTAGTGCCAATGCACTATATTACAGACCATGTTTCAGGTCACCCATATGAAAATATCACAGACCATGTTTCAGGTCACCCATATGAAAATATCACAGACCATGTTTCAGGTCACCCCCTAGTGCCTTATCCTCTCATCATTATCTCATAGATAACCTCAACAATAATCACATCTCATCAATCTCATCACCATATCACAATAATCATCTCGGTTAGGCACTTCTGAACTCATGTATCATGAACCCCCACATACATCACTATACTCATCACATATCAATGCTCATAAGATCTCTAATCACAATAATCACCCATCATGTCATCTTTTCAATCATCTCCATATATAATAAAATAATATAATATAATTTTATCTATTATCCAATAAGCACAAATAACACAGACAACTCATCATATATGAACAACATACCCATAACAGTCAAAATAGTCCAATCAGTCAAAGCAGTCAGCATTATAATATATTTTTATACATAACGACGATAAACATACAATTACAATATCATCATTGGTACCACTAAGTAGTCCCCAATGTGATATTGACATTGTCCATTACTCGCTCTCTAATAGAGTTTAGGTCGCCCTACGCCATTATCGAAATAAATGCCACTTCGCCGTTTCCGACGTTAGATGGCTTCTTTCCCCCACCTGGAAAGTCGTTCCGTGAAAGAATGCAACGTAACGAGTCGTCCTCGAATCCTCTCGATTCTACCCTGTGCAGTTCTAAGGCCTCCGAGCCTCCAAAATTCCACCTAAACATCACATTATGAAGCGTATGTTACAAGGAGTTCTAACACGAAGATGGAATTGAATTCCGATAACCGAAACTAAAGATAATTCAAATATCGTAACGGACGGCATTTCGACATAAAGGGGTAGGATTTACCTTCTCTATAGAAGAAAAGAAGAAGATAATGATGAAGATGACGTTGCCACGAACACAACCAGGTACTTGGATTCATAACGGGACGATTGATCAAGTCGATACTCAAGCTAAGACTCTTTCTCTCTCTAGGTTTCTTCTCCCTCTCTCTCTAAATTCTCTCTTGCTCACCCTTTCTATTCTCTACCCATTCACAACTCTCTGCTCTCTGTTTTTCACTTGGTGACTAAGTGACTTATGTCACTTAACTCACCTTTTATTTTTGTTCATCAGCGCGCCCACACTTGAGCATGGGAACAACCACGCCTGGGCGTGCCCACGCTAGAGCGTGGGAGGCAGGTATGCCACCGCGCCATGTAACCTATCAGGAGGTGCCACGTAAGCCCTGATTGACACGTGGCAGCTCAACGCCAGAGCTGGTCTGGTTGACCACCACACTTGAGCGTGGGAAAGCCCACGCTTGAGCATTCTATGGACGCTTGAGCGTTGAGTTTTCCATGCTTGAGCGTTGACCATTGACCAGAAGATGTTTTCTCGCGTTCTGGGTCCGTTCGATGTCCGATTGATCTCGAATTTGAGATATAGGCTCATCAAGACCTAATAAACAACCTCAAACCGTCAAAAATGCCTAATATCAATCCTAACTCCAAATTTCTTGCTTCACACTCATACACCTTAAAGACGATAATCGGGGAAAACCCTAAGTTGTTTTTACGTTCAAACTTCATTTGGATGGTTGCGTACTTTCCATGCAAAGGTTCCTAGTCCTTAAACAACATCTTAAAAATGTAATTCAGGTCTTAAACTTAATCCTCTTATGTAAGCAACACATAAAGTCATGTATGTTACATTTCTACCCCCCTTAAAAGAAATTTAGACCTCAAAATTTACAAACCTAAAAACAAATGGGGATACTGACTCTACATATCTGCCTCACGCTCCCAAGTAGCATCTCCTGTAACATCATCCCAGATGACCTTAACCAATGGAATCTGTTTACCACGGAGTTCTTTAATCCTTATATATGCAATCTTAATCCTCATATTCTAGATTCTCTCGAAGTTGTATGGACTCAGGCTCAATGACATGAGAAGGATCTGGATATTATTTTCTCAACTGGGAAACATGGAAGACATCGTGAAGGTTAGAAAGGTTTGGCGGTAAGGCTATATGGTAAGCTAATGGACCAATTCGTCGAAGAATCTGAAATGGTCTACTGAATCGGGGAGTAAGCTTTCTAGACTTTATCGCTCTGCCAATTCCAGTGTTCGGAGTAACTCTTAAGAACACGTGATCACCTTCTTGGAACTCTAAGGGTCTCCTCCTCTTATTACTGTAGCTCCCCTGCCTATCATGTGCTTCCTTCATTTTCTCTCTTATTTTCCTGATTTGTTCCGTTGTCTGCTGTACCACATCAGGACCCTACACTTGTCTCTCGCCAATCTTATACCAACACAACGGAGTCCTACACTTTCTCCCATACAGAGCCTAGTTCAGTGCCATCCCGATACCGCTGTTGAAACTGTTATTGTAAGTGAACTCAATCAAAGGCAGGAACTCATCCCAACTACCAACATGTTCCAACACACAAGCTCTTAGAAGATCCTCCAATGATTGAATTGTTCTCTCTAATTGCCCATCCGTCTGAGGATGATAAGCTGAACTCATCCTCAACTTGGTTCCCAAAGAATTGTGTAACTGTTTCCAAAATCTAGATGTAAATGTATGATCTCGGTCGGAGACAATACTCGACGACACACCATGCAATCCACAACTTCCTTAATGTAGATCTGGGTCAACTTCTCAAGACTGTAACTCTCACCAATAGGTAAGAAGTGAGAACATTTCGTCAACCTATCAATGATAACCCAAATCGCATCAAACTTCTTCGGAGTTCGTGGTAATCTAACCATAAAATCCATAGCTATACTATCCCATTTTCATTATGGGATATCCAAAGACTGCAACAACCCATCAGTCTTTTGATGCTCTATCTTAGCTTTCTGACAAACCAAACATGATAGAACATACTCCACCACTTCTTTCTTCATCTTTGGCCACCAAACATCTTCTTCAAATCTTGATACATCTTAGTGGCTCTTGAGTGAAAACTCAGCTTCCTCTTATGTGCCTCTTCTAAGATCATCTTCCTAAACTCTAAGTCCTCGGGCACACATATTCGATCTCTAAACCTCAACACACCATCGGATCCTCTCCTAAACTCTGAAACCTTACCCTCATCTATGCCTCAACTCACCTCTTGCAAATATTCATCCTGAACTTGTTTAGCTTTAAGGTCTCTTAGAAACTCACTACTGATGGTGATCATACCTAAGCATATTCTATCCTCAATCAAGTCCTTCATATCTCTAAACTGTTCAATCAACTCCATCTCTTTCACCATCATTGCGGACACATGTAAAGATATCCTACTCAATGCATCCGCCACTACATTTACTTTCCCAGGATGGTATTGAAGGTCAAACTCATAATCCTTAATAAATTCCATCCACCTACGATGCCTCATATTCAACTCCTTCTGATCAAACAAATACTTTAAACTCGTGTGATCGCTGAACACATTAAACTTAGCTCCATAGAGATAGTGTCGCCATATCTTCAATGCGAACACTATAGCTGCCAACTCCAGATCATGGGTCGGATAATTCCTTTCACGAATTCTCAATTGTCGGGAAGCATAAGCCACAACTCTTCCCTCTTGCATCAAAACACAACCCAATCCTTGATGTGACGCATCATAATACACGTCAAACTGTCTTAGAGGATCTGGTAATGTCAGCACTGGAGACGTAGTCAACTTCTCCTTTATCTTTTGAAAGCTCTCTTCACACTTTTTCGTCCAGATAAACGCCGTACCCTTTCTCGTTAACTGCATCATAGGCAACGCAATCTTCGAGAAACCTTCAATGAACCTCCTATAATATCCAGCCAAACCTAGGTAACTCCTCACCTCACTCACTGACTTAGGCCTCTCCCTTTTAATCACAGTCTCTACCTTAACTGGATCAACTGCTACCCCTTCTTTATTGATTATATGACCTAAAAACTGAACCTCCTCTAATCAAAATTCACACTTTGGATAGCTTCGCATACAATTGCCTATCTCTCAATACCTGCAACACAACTCTCAGATGTTCCTCATGCTCTTCTCGTGAACGAGAATAAATAGGAATATCATATATGAACACCACTACAAACTTGTAAAAGAACGGTATAAAGATCATGTTCATGTAATCCATTAACACTGTTGGAGCATTAGTCACGCCAAACGACCTAACCAAGTACTCATAGTGTTCGTACCTCGTCCTGAAAGCTGTCTTAGGTATGTCCTCCTTCTTCACCCTAATATGATGGTATCCGGATCTTAAATCAATCTTATAAAACACCGCAGCTCCCTTCAATTGATCCATCAGATCATCTATCCTAGGCAACGGGTACTTATTCTTAATAGAAACCTTGTTTAATTGCCGGTAATCCGTACACAACCTGGAGCTTCCGGTCTTCTTGACAAACAACACTTGTGCCCCCCAGGGTGAAACACTAGGTCTGATGAATTCTTTCTTCATCATATCATCCAATTGTTTCTTCAACTTTGCCAACTCTATAGGTGAAATCCGATAAGGAGCTACACATATAGGTCCTGTCCATGGTATGATGTAACACCCCCCTTGGGCATTACCTCTTAATCACATTTGGAAATAAATTAAAAGGGGAGTTTACCGGTTGCTTTCGAAAAAACCTTTATTATTTTCACAAGTCTAAAAATATGGGGGAAATTTTTTTTTTCTTTTCAGCGGAATGCATCACACAACACAAGAACATCCAAGGGATAGACTTGTTTATAAATCAACAAACTTCATCATACAATTTTTCAAAAAATGATCTTTATTATCAAACCATATAAAATTATTACAAAGTTCTTCAAAACATCCTATAATAACAATCAACAAAAACATCATAAGCTGGTCGTTCTAAAAGACAACTACCGGAAAGAACTCTGTAGTTCTCATCATAGAATTTTCACCAACCTCGTTAAGGATTTGGAGTACTATCCTAAATGAGGTTAGGAACTTCTCGATACCACTTGCCCTCGTGTGACAATGCATCTCAACAAAGGGTTAGAAAACCTGATATATTGTAAAGGTGAGATACCAATATATGGATAATTATGATAAACTACATACTTGCAACACAAACACATATACAACAGATATCATCATGTTTACAGCATGTGAAAGATAACTAAATATAATATCACACTAATCCATCATCAACTTTGAAAAACATTGCTGTTCATGAAAAATTCAACTTTTATGCAAGACTCCGGAGTTTTCAACTTTAAAAAAAAAATTTGAGCCGATCAGGCTCAGTTTCCAAATATATTAGACACAACGTAATTTCCACTACACTGGCCAAACTCATGGCATAGTGTGCAACATACGTGGATGTCCATAGCATATTGTCCAACACAAGGCACAGTAATCTCGGCTAATGGACTTCATTGTCCATCAAGGCACAATGAAACAACATAGCATGAAGTACCCGATCCTTTCAGATATTCACACGGAACAACGTAGCATGAAATACCTAAACTTTTTAGATATTCATACAAAAACAACGTTGGCACGTCTGCCCAAAATGAATGCATGAGAAAATCATTTTTTGTTTTCAGCTTTTCATTGTTTTCTTCTCTTTTCCATTTTTTCGAGGCTTAGAGCTCACGACTTTAAAATGTTTTAAATGTCTTGCAACTTTTATTATCAACATAGGACCTTATGTCCGAGTGTCGAATCACAACAGTCCCAAACTTATGCATCAGTCCTTAGACTTTGTGGTCGTAAAAAACAATTTTCACCTTTTTATTACTTTAACCGTGTTTCAATTCAACATGTATAGGACAACAATCCATAGCAACGTAGTTTGGAACATAGTCCATAATAACGTAACACGGATCATAGATCAGCGTGCTTTTAAAATACTAGTATCCCGATGTCTTGGTCACAAGGTTCAACTTTTCAACATTTCTTTTTTTTTTTTTTTGCTCGGTGAAAATACAAAATCCAAAAACAAAACTTCCGCAACTTATCCAAGTTAGCGGATATTTTTATTTTAATAAAACATTTTCTTTGAGAAACGTTTTTCTTTTGAAATTTCTTTAAAAAATACAACAACATCTCTTTTTCTAAAAGCCTATCTTTACTTTGAAAAAAAATCCTCTTTTTCCAAAAATAGAGACTTTTGAGAAGAAACTTTGCATACCATATTGAGAGTCTTAAAAAAAAAATCCTTTTGGTAAAGAACCAAGCATTTGGTTTGTTTTCAATTAAAATTTTTCATCATAAAGTAGATCCGAAAATTTAGACTTTTTATAGAAAACATCCTTAAATTTTTATAAAATGCTTTCTTTTCACCTCTATGAATAACATCTTTATTTTCAACCTCTTAAATTTTTACGAAGTATTATAAAAATATTTACCTTCTCCTTTAAAATATGTTTCAACTTAGAAATATTTATCTTACAACTTGTGTATAATTTTTTCTTAAGGCTTTGATCTTTTCTTAAGGATTGGGCTCTAACCAATGGTTAGACTACTATGCAACAATCAATACAACTTTTAGCAACTTACAACATAAGGAACTTATTACATTTAACATATCATTCAATCCAACATATTATCAAAGTCACATAGTAATTCAAATAATTCAAAACAACCACTTAAACAACAACTATAAAATGATTTCATGGAATTAAAACACACAATCATATAGCAATCCAAATTTTTCACTCATATAGCACAACATCAACATATTCAAACAATTCAAACATGCAAGCATATAGTTACCACAATTTCAATATCCCTCTGGCTTTCCCCCCTTTCCTTAACTTGATGAGTAAAAAGACCGTAGTTTCCTCGCGTTTCAAGGAAAACGCACTAGAGATCCAAGTTACGATTGCAATCTAAACAAAACAAATATTTTATCATAAGTTAAAATTTTTATAAAATTTCCCTAAAACCCCCATGCATGTTTCGACCATGGTAAAAAAAAATTCATGCTAGAGATTTTAAATTTTTACAAGCTTTTGGATTTAAGCTCCTTGAGTATCAAAAAGACCAAATACAAGCTCAAAACTTGAAAATTAAAAATTGAACTCTTAGCCTCATTAACCATAGGTTTCGGCCTTCACACAATATAGTGGGAAATAGTATTGTTCAACAATCTAAATTCTTGCATGTACTAATATAATGTTTTTAAGCATCATTCAACTAAGCAAAAAAAATTGAACAAGTCTTCATCAACTCCTCATGTGAGTAACGGCCTTATTGAAATAAAAAGGCTAGGGGTTTTAAAATTTACAAAACTCCATATTAAATCATTCATGCAAAGGAATTAGATTTTCATACTTACATCCTTCCTAAAGATTCAAGGTTAGGCTTCACTAACTCTATATTTTTAGAGTTTTAGCCACAAAATCATATTAAGGAAGGAAAACATATTTTGATAAAATCCATAAGTTAAAAAAAACACATAAATCAAAGTTCTTAAAACTAGACATATGAGATTTTCACCATAGTTCATCCTTTTCCCTCTTGGTGTTTTTGGCCCACACCATGATCATAGGGTTGGATGAATTTTTCACCACATACTATACAAAAATAAAAATGAAGATGATTAGGGTTTTGTGAAAAAGGATTTTTTTTTCTTAGAAACATAAGTTGAAGTAATGAACATATAACATTGGTAACCAACATGCATGTGAAAAGTTTTGTAAAACCACCACCTTTCCTCCAATTTGGGTTTCGGCCACCCATCATCAAGGGTCATAGGAAGGTTCTTTTTCAACATGCAAGTGAAGAAATGGATAGTATAGATGATGATAAGTAAAAAGAAATTAGTTTGAATAACATACATTAGAAGACAGTCATTTCACAACAAAATAGCATGCATGTTGATAGTAGGAAATTAAAATAAAAGAGCATGGGATTGGATTTATACCCTCTAAATGATGATGATGATGAGCTAAAGATGAAGATGGAGTTGATTCTTAGCTTCTAAACCTCAAGATTAAAGGTTGAAGACAATGAATAGTAAAATTGGAAATTTGGCAAGAGTTTGGGAGCAAAACAAAAAATGAAGCAAATGAGTAGAAGAGGTGATAAGGGGTATTTATAGGGGGGGCTGCTGCCCATCAGAAAAAAAATATGAGATATTTTTAAAATTCTAACAATTTTTTTATTCAAATTTTTTTTTTGGCAAATTTAAAATGATGCATTTTCTAGTAAATTGGAATCAATAATTACACCATGTCATGAATAGTGATGAATACTGACAAGGGTACTATTTACATCAAACATATTCTTTGGCAAATCTAGAAAAATATGATTTAAATAAATTTGGCTCGTTCAGGTACCAATTGTTACGTAACGGTAAAAACCGACCGTATTTTTATTCGTAAATTTTCACCCGAAAAAAATCATAAAAATAAATAATTTCTAAAATCATAAAAATAAATAAAACTGGGTTAGAAAAATAAAATTTTAAAATTTTCGTATTTTTAAAATTATTTTTCGGGTCAGTAGAGCTTAACTGACAACGAAAACTCAAACCATAAACGTCTGAAATTTTCTACCGAAAATTCAACTGCACTTTTAATAAAATTAATTATGAGCATAAAATTTGGTTTATTAAAATAATTCTTCACAAATTATAATAATAAACACTCAGTTATTCACATAAACACTTATCTCTTTATGACACTTGTATCACTTGCACCCTTACACTTGGCACACATGCACTTGGTGTTGGTGACACCTTTACACTTGGCACACATGCACCCTTACACTTTGCACACATGCACTCTTACACTTGGCACACATGCACCTTCACACTTTGCACACATGCACCCTATTATCTTTGAACCGGTTTTAACTAAATTCGAACGAGCAAAATGTTCCATCATACGATCTTCACATTGGGATGATAAAACCCTTTTAACCTCTTTATACTTAATTAATTAGTTAATTAATTACAATGTCCCCTTACTGTAATTTTTGGGGCGTGACATTTCCTCCCTACTTAAAGGGAATTTCGTCCCTGAAATTTACCAATGATACAATACCTCATACTCCTCCAAAAATCATTATCCCTCACTTAACCTTTCATGCACATCATTCTTTCCTAAACCTCTCATTCGATTCATTTTAAACTCCTAAGAATTTATAGATTAGGATATTACATTAACAACAATCATCACTCGTTACCCATTGTTGTCATAGATTTTGTTTTCCTAAGTCAAGATCCAACCTTTAACTTTGTCATGATATTCTTGAATATCCATTCTTTAATACTTTTCTCAATCTACCTCCCTACTTGGGTTCGACTTACTCCTTCCATCAATACTTGTATATTGACACTCCATTGTACCAAATTCGTTGCTTTAAGCATTAATTTCTTCATATGATTCCCTGTAAGATTCCAACTTTGGATCATTTCCTCACTCCTTTCTAAATCAACACTTAATCTCTTATGCATAAAGGTATAATTTAAAACCTAATCTCCTTTTCCTCAACAGTAATTCATTAGGAAAATTTCCTTCCGACCTCCTTAACTGTTACCATCTACACCATGATTTAGACTAAGATTCCCATTTCTCTTAGAGCATACTCATCGGTTCATACCAAAATTCTATTTCGTATTTTCAGTCGCTCATTCCTCTTGTTGCTAACTCCAGAACATAATTCATTCCTATGTCATCCTTCTTCATTCTCGAAATTTTCTACCATCAGATTATTCCCACTATCTTTGGCATTTCAACCTAGTCTATCATACTCGAAGGACATAATCAACACTTTATCTTCTCACTTCTCGTGATCAACTACCATCGCATCATAAATACTATTCTCGACATTCAATGTTAGTTTATTGACACACGACAGACAAGATTAAAACTTAGTCACCTCGATTTTCATTCTTGGTTTAATAGATAACTTGATTCAACATCTAACTTTCATCGTTAATACCAAGATGAACCTTAACTTTATTACAACATGTATCAACTCCCTACATTTCAATCCTAAAGAACCGTGACTTTACTTCTTTATACAACTATAACAAAAGGAATCATCTCTTCTCAAATCATCTATAACCATAATTCTTGAATTTCCCTAACGACTTGGTTTCAAGAACTCCTCCTTACTGCTCCTGTTCAGCTTAGGTAAACTATTATAGACACTTCTCTATAAATCTTCAAACTCATCAAATAAATCTCAATCATGGACACTGATCATCGCCCGAACTTCCTTTAATAGTGTTTTCCCTCATCTAACCTTTGATTCATAAAAATTTCCTCACCTACTGGCATTGATCTTAAGGATTCACATCTTACTAGCCACACCTATACCTCAATAATTCTTTCATCATTTTCCGTCCATCCGGCTAAAAGATGATCGTAGCCACTTCCTACCGTTATTCCCAAACCAACTTCCTGATGGTTCTATTATTTCTATCGCTCGTACACTCGAGCCGAGAGTGGTCCACTAAAAACAATCTCATTTCGGTCCTCAACACTTAGAGCGAATTTTGACAACATTGGTACACTTCAGCTCCCCTTTTGAAACGAAATGTGAAGGATTTTTCATGGAGTCTGGTCAATCCCCGGATACCCATATTGGCAAGTTTGTACACCGCATGGGGGATTCTAACGGTTAAGAAGGATGTTAACTTCGTCAGCTTGTCCACGGTCACTTGGATCAAAATGAACCTCTTAGCGGTCTTCCAGTAAACTCATAGCGAATTCTATTGCAACACTAATTCTTGACAAGGAATGTTTCAGGTGTGAAGTTATCCCTCTCTCACTGTACTTGAATAACTCTGACATCTTGATGTGAATCAGATACCCATCCTCATGACTTATGAGATAGGTGATGTGTCAATAAAATTTGGAAGAATACGTAGGGTAAAGTTGATCAGGGATGACAAATCCTTTCGAACTATAATAAGACATGATTTTGGAGATCACAAAAAGAAATTCTCAAATTGAAAGATGCAGGAATATTCCGTATGAAAAAAAATATCCTTCAATTAAGTTCGTGGATGTAAAAATGTATAGTTAATACATGTTTACAACCATGACTCTAATAAAGTTCCTTCTCTCCTAAGAGCTTCCAACGGATTAAGAACTCAAGGATGAATAACTCTTATCATTGAAAGAAATCGCTTTGAATAACAATTTTAGAAGAGAATAGAGGTATGCATCAAACCCAAGGTGCCTTTGTTCCCGAAGATCATAAATTTCATACACCAACTAAAAATGACAATGACATAAGAGACTCCATAGAGGCAAGTACTCAAGGACATCGAAATACCGTTATACTTAGAATCCGTTACAGACTAAAATTGTGAGTCATTAAAGTTAATGCGACACCCCTCCTTGGAACATCACGTAATAAATTGATTGCAGAAAATAAAGTTTTAAATTGCCGATCCACGTTTTGGTGCATTACAATTCTTTGCTAGGTGTCCCTGTTGCTCGCAATTAAAACATTTAGCTCCTTTTGCTGGGCAGGTACCAACCATATGGTTTTGGCTTCCACATTTGTAACATCTTCTGACTTGGCCTTGACTTTGATTCTTTTGGCCTCCACTTCCTGATGCAGAGTCATTTGAACGACTGGGTTGCTGATTCTGGTTATTTCCTGCGGGTCGAAAGTAAGGTTTCTTCCGAGTTTGTTCCCTCCTCTGCTTCCAATTTTTGTATAGGGATCGAGATGGTTCCTTGATATCATCCCTATTCCCTATACTTTTCCTATCCTGTTCCACCTTCCGACAATTTTTCCACTAAAGTGTGAAAGTTGTGAATTTCAAGTGGTAGCACATACTCTTTAATCTCGAGTTGCATACCTCCTTCGAATCGCTCACATTTCCAACCCTCATCAGGTCGAGCTTGGAAGAAACGGAAATATTTGGCAAGAGATTCAAACTTCGCCTCATATTCTTCAACAGACAGCTCATTCTGTCGTAACCATAACAACTCTTGTCCTTTCTCAATTCTGGCGTTCTGAGGGAAAAATATGTCCAGAAAAGTAGTATGGAACACATTCCAAGTTATTTCTTGGTTGCTTTCCTACAGCAGCTATCTAATATCGTCCCACCAGTATCCTGCATCCCCCAATATCATAAGAGCCGCATAGGTTACCTTTACTTCTTCAGGGCTCTTAAGAAGTTCAAAAATCCTTTCTAGTTGTTGTATCCACAAGTAAGCCGTCTCATGGGCTACATTTCCAGGAAACCGGGGAAGTCCTTGAAGCCTTAAACTAGTTGGGCTTTTAGCCTCGGCGATCTGCTCAGCCTGAACCTGGTTCTGTTGATTGAGCGCAGCTATGGTAATTGTATGTTGTGTCATAGCAGCAGCAACACTAGTCATAGCCTGAACTATCGGATCCATCTGCTCAATCACATCCTGGTTGCTGATATACTCCCAATCACTGCCACAACCGCGTTCATGTCTAATTCTTGGTTCCATTCTAACCTACAAGATAACATCAGCTAGACTGCACCCAGAAATCGAAATGTATACTTGCATGTTTTAAAACACGTTTACATCTAGGAAGTAATTCAATCAATATACCATCTATTATCACGAAATCCTCCACAAGGTTTAAACTAATTAAAATTTATCAAATCACACATACTTGTGGGTCAACACCATGGTCTCAACAAGGAAATAACTTTAAACGGTGATCAATCAGAGATCACACAAAAAAAAACATAACAGACCTATTCCCCAAGGTTCCCGAAAGACTGGACCAGCTCTGATACCACCAATATAACACCCCCTTGAGCATTACCTCTTAATCACATTTGGAAATAAATTAAAAGGGGAGTTTACTGGTTGCTTTGAAAAACTTTTATTAATTTCATAAGTCTAAAAATATGGGGGAAATTTTTTTTTCTTTTCAGCGGAATACATAACACAACACAAGACCTTCCAAGGGATAGATTTGTTTATAAATCAACATACTTCATCATACAATTTTTCACAAAATGATCTTTATTATCAAACAATATAAAATTATTACAAAGTTCTTCAAAACTTCCTATAATAACTATCAACGAAAACATCCTAAGCTAGTCATTCTAAAAGACAACTACTGGAAAGAACTCTGTAGTTCTCATCATATAATTTTCACCAACCTCGTCAAGGAATTGGAGTACTATCCTAAATGAGGTTAGCAACTTCTCGACACCTCTTTCCCTCGTGTGACAACGCATCCCGGCAAAGGGTAAGAAAACCTGATATATTGTAAGGGTGAGATACCAATATATGGATAATTATGATAAACTACATACTTGAAACACAAACAACATATACAACATATATCATCATGTTTACGGCATGTGAAAGATTAAACTAAATATAATATCACACTAATCCATCATCAACTTTGAAAAACAATGGTGCTCATGAAAAAATCAACTTTTATGCAAGACTCCGGAGTTTCCAACCTTAAAAAAAAATTGAGCTGATCAGGCTCGATTGCCAGATATATTAGGCACAACGTAATTTCCACTACACTACCCAAACTCCTGGCACAGTGTGCAACGTACGTGGATGTCCATAGCATACTGTCCAACACAAGGCACAATAATCTCGGCTAATGGACTTCATTGTCCATCAAGGCACAATGAAACAACATAGCATGAAGTACTTGGTCCTTTCAGATATTCACACGGAACAACGTAACATGAAATACATGACCTTTTCAGATATTCATACAAAAACAACGTTGGCAAGTCTGCCCAAAATGAATGCATGAAAAAAATCATTTTTTGTTTTCATCTTTTCTTTGTGATATGCTCTTTTCCATTTTGTCGAGGCTTAGAGCTCACGACTTTCCAAAGTTTTAAATGTCTTGCAACTTTTATTATCAACACAGGACCTTAAGTCCGAGTGTCGAATCACAACAGTCTTGAACTTATGCATCAGTCCTTGGACTTTGTGGTTGTAGAAAACAGTTTTCACCTTTTTATCACTTTTACCATTTTTCAATTCAATATGTATAGGACAACAGCCCATAGCAACGTAGTTTGGAACATAGTCCATAATAACGTAACATGGATCATAGATCAACGTGCTTTTAAAATACTAGTATCCCGACGTCTCGGTTACAAGGTTCAACTTTTCAACTTTTCTTTTTTTTTTTTTTTCGCTCGGTGAAAATACAAAATCCAAACACAGAACTTCCGCAACTTATCCAAGTTAGCGGATATTTTTATTTTAATAAAACCTTTTCTTTGAGAAACGTTTTTCTTTTGAATTTTCTTAAAAAAATACAATAACATCTCTTTTTCTAAAAGCCTATCTTTACTTTGAAAAAAAATCCTCTTTTTCCAAAAATAGAGACTTTTGAGAAGAAACTTTGCATAACATATTGAGAGTAAAAAAAAAATCCTTTTGGTAAAGAACCAAGCATTTGGTTTGTTTTTAATTAAAATTTTTCATCATAAAGTAGTTCCAAAAATTTAGACTTTTTATAGAAAACATCCTTAAATTTTTCTAAAACTCTTTCTTTTCACCTCTATGAATAACATCTTTATTTTCAACCTCTTAAATTTTTACCAAGTATTATAAAAATATTTACCTTCTCCTTTAAAATAGGTTTCAACTTAGAAATATTTATCTTTCAACTTGTGTATAATTTTTTCTAAAGGCTTTTATCTTTCCTTAAGGATTGGGCTCTAACCAGTGGTTAGGATCCTATTCAACAATCAACACAACTTTTAGCAACTTACAACATCAGCAACTTAGTACATTTAACATATCAATCAATCCAACATATTATCAAAGTCACATAGAAATTCAAATAATTCAAAACAACCACTTAAACAACAACTATAGAATGATTTCATGGAATTAAAACACACAATCAAATAGCAATCCAAATTTTTCACTCATATAACACAACATCAACATATTCAAACAA
Organism: Sophora flavescens; assembly: GCA_030762895.1. NCBI lineage: Eukaryota > Viridiplantae > Streptophyta > Magnoliopsida > Fabales > Fabaceae > Sophora > Sophora flavescens. The sequence continues at coordinate 146,863,241 of CM061062.1, forward strand.
TTCAAACATACAAGCATATAGTTACCACAATTTCAATATCCCTGTGGCTTTCCCCCGTTACCTTAACTTGGTGAGTAAAAAGACCGTAGTTTCCTCGCGTTTCAAGGAAAACGCACTAGAGATCCAAGTTATGATTGCAATCTAAACAAAACAAATATTTTATCATAAGTTGAGAATTTTATAAAATTTCCCTAAAACCTCCATGCATGTTTCGGTCATGCTAAAAAAAATTCATGCTAGATATTTTAAATTTTTTCAATCTTTTGGATTTAAGCTCCTTAAGTATCAAAAAGACCAAATACAAGCTCAAAACTTGAAAATTAAATTTTGAACTCTTAGCCTCATTCACCATAGGTTTCGGTCTTCACACAATATAGTGCAAAATAGTATTATTCAAGAATCTAATTTCTTTCATGTACTAATATAATGTTTTTAAGCATCATTCAACTAAAAAAAAAATTGAACAAGACTTCATCAACTTCATCTAACAATTTTTTTATTCAATTTTTTTTTTGAAAATTTAAAATGATGCATTTTTAGTAAATTGGAATCAATAATTACACCATGTCATGAATAGTGATGAATAGTGACAAGGGTCACTATTTACATCAAACATAATCTTTGCCAAATCTAGAAAAATCTGAATTAAATAAATTTGGCTCGTTCCGGTACCAATTGTTACGTAACGGTAAAAACCGATCGTAGTTTTATTTGTAAATTTTCACCCGAAAAATTCATAAAAATAAATAATTTCTAAAATCATAAAAATAAATAAAACTGGATTAGAAAAATAAAATTTTAAATTTTCTTATTTTTAAAATTATTTTGCGGTTCAGTAGAGCTTAACTGACAACGTAAACTCAAACCATAAACGTTTGAAATTTTCTACCGAAAATTCAACCGCACTTTTAATAAAATAAATTATGAGCTTGAATTTTGGTTTATTAAAATAATTCTTCACAAATTATAATAATAAACACTCAATTATTCACATAAATACTTATCTCTTTATGACACTTGTATCACTTGCACCCTTATACTTGGCACACATGCACTTGGTGTTGGTGACACCCTTACACTTGGAACACATGCACCCTTACACTTAGCACACATGCACTCTTACACTTGGCACACTTGCACCTTCACACTTTGCACACATGCACCCTATTATCTTTGAACCGGTTTTAACTAAATTCGAACGAGTAAAATGTTCCATCATACGATCTTCACATTGGGATGATAAAACCCTTTTAACCTCTTTATACTTAATTAATTAGTTAGTTAATTACAGTGTCCCCTTACTGTAATTTTTGGGGCGTGACAGATGGAATCGGCAACGGAACTGCAGAGATGGAACCGGACATTGGAGGAGATAAGTTATGGGATGATTCACCAAGCATTGATGAAGTAATTAATGCAAGTAATCATATATTTTAGGTGAAATGACCAAAATTTCCTTAATCTTAACCTAACCTATCCTAGTTAGTTTTTAACCATGGTTAAGGCATGTCAAGGCCAATTTGGTCCTCCTCATTTGTGGCCCAAAACCAGCCACACCACCCCTTCATTCTCCACCACATATTCTAACATAATCATGATTACAAATTAACTATAGTTAGGTTATTATAACCTTAGTTTAGTTATTATATTATTTTATCAACTCCATCTGTTGGATTCTAGTTACTATAGTATTAACTAACATAGATAAATTGCTATAATTTAAAAATATGAAACAAAATCCTCTAACCTCTAGGGTTAGGGTTTTGGCCAAGAGAGTAAAATAAGGCTAGGAATTTCTTTTGATTTCAAGCTCTTGGATAAGGAAAGTATAGGTATAAGAGAGATGAAAACAAGAGTCATAACTCACCAAACATTTTTCTAAGACAAAGCACACTGAAAAGACTCATGTTGGTTTGTGGGGTCAGTCTTCAATTCATAGAGCAGACAGGGATGTTCCACCGCATCTGGCTCATAAGGGGTCCCATCAAGCTCCTCATTAGCTGGCTCCTCCACAGGGTCTCCTCATAGCGATCACATAAATAAAACATACACAATATAGAGAAAATAGGAGATAAGAAACATGCTATCATCATAAGCGAAAAAGGTTACATAACATATATACAGTAATAGCACACATACATGAACCATCAAATAAACACATATTAATAGAACTTTCATCCTCAAAGTACATTATATTCCTCTACCCTTTGCGCTCATGCAACTTATCATGTATACTAACGTGGCCACCATCCATTCCTGTCACACCTCTAGCTTGCTGCTACATTTAGTTCCCCACTCTCCGGGGCTCCAACAATTTACCTGAATACATATTCATGAAGCATGTGTTACGTGTATCCTAAATCTGAAGACAAAATTCAAAACTGATAAATGGATTGAAACATAACCTCAATACCGTTGCCGACAGTGTTTTGGCATAATAAGGACATAGACTTACCTTAACCTAATCAAGAAAAGAAAGATAGGATGATGAAGTAGACGTTGCAAGGATCACAACGGTATAATCAGTTTCTCGATAGGACGAACAAATTGATTGGAAACTCCTCGGGAAATTTTCTCTCTCCCGCACGTCAGCTCTTCTCTCTCTATATAATTCTGCTTCTGCGACCTTCTATAAGGTGAAAGGAAATTCTTAAAAGAATTTCCGCCGCAAGGGCACTTTTTCTAAAAAATTTATCTGGATCAAATTTTTCATTAAACGAAAGTGTTTTCATTTAAAAGGACTTTTCTTGATATATAGTCGTCAAAATGTTTTGGAGATTTCTTTCTTTTCATAGCACTTTGATAGATTTATTGATAAGGCAATTTTTCACTATTCATCCTCACTAACACTTGCTTATCACAATTTTATGTCAAAACATTCTGGAACTTTCTTGAATTTGTAAACTTTAATGAAATTGTCCTTATATCTTATTCTTTCTCAATCTTCCACTTAACCAAAATTTAAAACACTTAACTTTTTTGATTAAGGCTTTTAGTGGCTTAATCCATTATCAAACTATGGCTGACTCTCATGCGAACCAATGCACTCAATGAACAAGCATCATCTTACACACACACACACACACACACACACACACACACACACACACACACACACATATATATATAAGATAACTAATACACAATTTAATTCAACATTTAGTAAATCACGAATTTCAATCACCAATAGAAAACATCACACAATCATCCCTATTTACTTACACACAACAACTAAATTAAGTACATGACTACCAAACTATCATGGTAAGCTCCCCTTATGTAACACCCTGGTTTTTACTGTTCTTCAATAACAGTAAATATATATATATATATATATATATATATATATATATATATATATATATATGTTTAATATATGTTTATATTATTTTGTTTGGATTGATTAATTATCTGAATAATTATTTTAACTTATTTTTATGTGATTTTGTTTCAGTAATTTCAATTACTCATTTAAAATGATTTTATCAAGTGAGTTAGCACTGCTTTATTTCAGTGCATGCACACTTACTAGACAATAATATTATGTTATTGTCACTATTAGTTTTTGTTTAGACAAATATTTTAAATAATATGATTAAGGGAAAAGTATTTTCATATTTTTATTCTATTTAATTTTAGAGTTAAAAATAAACTGGTTTGGAATTAATCGGAGATTGATTTTGAACCGTTGATTTTCTTAGTTGATCAATTCAACTATCAATCTCTACTTTATTTTGAATTTTGAAAATATATATTTGTCATTCATTATTTATAGATCATAGGGATCAATATTATTTATTTTTCTAGACTCAATCATAACCACTTATTTTGGTACATATCACTAAATATTAAGTTAAAAACTCAATTTTTCTCCCTCCTCCCTCTCTTATCAGTCGATACCCACCCTCCCCCCTTCACTCGATCTCTCTTTTATTTCCTTCCTCCTTTCTTTCTCAACAAAACCCACATCTCACCTTCTCTCAAACTTCATCTTCCTCTTCCCTCTCTCAAATTTGGCGCCGCCCTCCTGCCGCCGCACCAGCCATGTCTCGGTCGCCATTCTGCCGTGGCTGAGGAGGAGAAGACGAACGCTAGCCAGATCTGTCTACGTTCGTGTGTGGGTCGCGTCCACTGCCGCGGTGACACCGCTGGCTGTTGAAGGGAGCCCGTCCGTCGTCGGTAATGGTGGTTTTGAACCCAACATTTTGGTTAAGCTTTTTTCTTATTCTCCTATACAATCTTTCATCTCTGTTGTTCCTATTCGTTGTAGCGCTGCCGCTGTCCGCCGTTCCGCCATCGTGAGGAGCACCACAACCCCACCACAACATCTTCTTCATCCTTGGGTAAGAGAAATCTTATCTAAGTTGCTCATTTCAAAAAATCCCCAATCTGATTTTGAAACCCTAACACTTTAATTTTAGATTTCAATAGTGAATTGAACCTTGTTTTATGCAATTGGGACTATCAATTGATGTTTTGCTAAACTAATTTCATGATTCTATGAGCAAATCTCAACTTCCCCAATTTTTGTGATAAACCCTTTTTGCCCAAATTGAGTTATTGGAAAAATGGTTTTGTTTTGTTAAATTAAAGGTTTCAGATTTTAGATTGTATGTTTTGATGATGAGTAACTGATTATTTCTTTTATCTTGTTGTTGAAAATACTTGGATTTTCTCTTCGGGATGTCGTCATGGTTGCGTTTGCTCAGATGAGCAAGTTTTGTGTTTTTGGGAACTGATAGGAGCTGCCCGCACCTGTCGAAAGGTTTTAGAAGAACCCGGAATGAATGATCTTTCATTTATGGTCTTCAAAGGTAAAGGGAGTTTACCTGAGGAGTTTTTGCTAGTCATGTACCCTGTTTGTGTGATTGGATATATGTTTGATTTAAAATGTGTTTTGATGTTATTTGGGAATTGTTGAACATGTAAATGATGTTGTTGGATTATGTATGTATTGGATTATATATCTGTTTTGCTTGACTGTGGTTGGCTGATGGCATTACACTAGTCATTGCTTGTTAACAAAGATTTTAATATTAAAATGCTTTAACTCAAAACGGTTAAAACATTGATGTTTTGTTTCTTTAACAAAGCGGAAAGAAAGTTCTAATGAAAAAAGTGTTGAGATAGGAAAAAATTCAGGAGAATAAAGAAAATGGAAAATTGTGAAGAGTCTACGAAAAATGTTTTGAGAAAACAAAGATTTTAGAAATGGAAAAGTCCTTGGAAAAACCAAATCTTTTACTTTTAATTTTTTCAAAAGTGGAAAGTTTTAGACAAAAGTAATCTTTTGGATAAATCTCTTTATTGAGAATTTTGAATTTTGTTTCAAAGTTTAGAAAAGGTTCTTAGTGGTTTTCTAAGTTCGTGGAAAATGAAATTTTAAAAAGAAAAGTTTATTGAAGAATGTGTTTTCTAAGCATGAAAAGTTATTCATGCTACAAGGTCTAGAAGACAAAGATGTTTTGTTTTTCAATCTAGTTTTCACTAAACAAAAAAGAATATCAAGCGAAAAGAGGTGAGGTGGAAAGGACCTAGTGTTCCGGATTGACGGGCTAGAGTTCCTATTTGAGTTTCAAGAGTGAGAAACAATTGGATTTTGTTTTAATTTAGTTTTTCACTGAACGAAAACTTCTGGAAAGAGAGTAAAAGTGGAAAGTGTTCTGGATTGACGGGCTAGAATTCCTATTCGAATTTCGAGAAAGAAGAAAGGACCTAGTGTTCCGTATTAACGGGCTAGAGTTCCTATTCGAGTTTCGAGAAAAGATAGAACCTAGAATTCCGAGACGTCGAACTAGTGTTCGATTATGAAGGAGATTGTGAATCATGGGTTTTATTGATAAAATCCTATGTGATTATTAAAGTTTAATTTAATACTTGATTAAAAGTAGTCGAGAGCATAAGCCTTGACGAGGAAAGAACGATACGAAAAAGAAAATGAAAAACGAGAACACCTTTTTTACATGCATGGTCTGGCTTTTATGCCGATGTGGCAGACGCGCCATTGTGTATTCGAGCTACAGTTTCACAAAGGGTGAACTGACAAACTGAATAGTTACGAACTAAAGACGGCTCCTTTAATTTTTGGGTCTTCAGGGACATTCGGGTTTGAACTCCTCGAAATGCTTGGAGCTTTGCAACCTCTTGTCTTGGAAATCGGCTACCCTGCTCGAAATGTACTCAATCAGGAACTATTCTGTATTATTTAGGTGAGATACGATACCCCAAAACAATTCAGGATTAGACCTAAATTGAGAGGCCGACCCAAAACGCGTGAGACAATTGTGTTATGGGCATTATCACGATCCTATCATGCTCGACGAAGGGAAGTTAGGATCTCTGGAGATAGCGAACTAGATGGTGAATATTGAAGTGACATGAAATGTTTTACAAAATGCATTTGATTGTCGGGAATGGATCCCTGTGTTTATAGTTATGATATATTATATGTCATTGTGTGAGAGTCGTGTATGTGACTGCTATGATAAAACTCATATGTCGGTATCTCACCTTTGCATTATTTCTGTTTGGTTTCTTTTGTTGTATTTTGGGTTTGAGTGTACAGATGTTGCAGAGAAGTTCTCAGCTTCACTCGGGGATATTAGTCCCAATCCTTGAAGATGTCTGATGTTAGTTATAATGGTGAGAACCATGGGGTCTTCCCTGTAATACCCTGTTTTTCGTATGCTTCTTTATCAGTAAATATATGCTTTAATGTGTTTATTTTTTTAAAAACCTAGAGGATGATTTTATTTTAAATAAAATCATTTTCTTGTGCTGTTTTACCGCATGAAGTCACAGTAAAATTTTCGATCGAAAATTCAGAAGAAAACCAGTCTGGGTTCTCACTGCCAGTACAAGTTTACTGAGCTAGAGAGAAAATTTTAATTCGTGAACGAGACGGTTAGTGTTTTTATGGTGTTCTGTGTGGGTTTGGAGTTTTTCGAAAAATCTTGTTCGGGGCCAAATCTTAGGGATTTCCCTGGCGAAATCGTCGGGAAATAAGATCGGGGAAGTCATCTGATACGCAATGGAGCAGAGCATAAAGAGGATGAAGTGACATGGAGTGACTTTATGTGAAGGCTATGACACACCTCAAAAAGTGAATCTTGACTTTATTTCAAAATCTCACTTTTTCATCTTTCTCTCTCCAATCACATCACATCACCTTAACTCCTGATCCTCTCTACAAGCAACCCACCTTCTTTCTTCTTCTTTCTTCTCTTCTTCCTCTCCAAAACCTTGCCACTCTCCGTCACTCTCTATAAATACTTTTCATTTCCACACTTCATAATTTTCCTCCATTTTCTCACCTTTACACTTCACTACATTTTCTCCAAAACCTTGCCACTCTCCGTCACTCTCTATAAATACCTTTACACTTCACTACATTTCATACTTTTCAAAGTTTCATCTTTTATTTCAAAGTTTTCTTCATATGTCATTTATGTGCTTTTAACTTCTAAAATCTCTTAAAAATGGAAGAAAAGTCTGTTTGAGTTGAAACCAATTTCTATGTTCTTATTTTTACTCTTACTACAACATACTAAAAGGTTGTGTAAAACAAAAATTTCTAACCCTATTTTCTTGATGAGGCCGAAACCATGCTTTTTTGGTTTTGGTGGGTTTTGTTTAACTTTGCTTGTATGGACTTGTATTTGAGTTTTATTCCAAGATGATCATGACCAAGGGCTCCTTTGTACTAAAGGATGTTAGGTTTAAGTGATTGGAAAAGTTTAGAGATTTTACACATTTTCATGTTAAGGCCTAAACTTTAAGTAGTTTGAGACATTGGTGCTTAGTTGATGTTTCTCCAAAGTGATCATGGATTAAGGCTTCTTGATGTATAAGGATGCTAAATCCAAGGGATTGGAAAGTTTGAAAACTTCTAACCTTTATTTTGTATCAAGGCCGAACTTTAAAGGTTTTTGGCAAAAATATTAAGTTTTGTTTTCTTCCAAAATGATCATAGATTAAAGCTCCTTATAATAAAGGATGCTATGTCTAAAGTGATTGGAAAGTTTGAAATATTTTCTTACTTTAGTTTCCAATGATGGCCGAATGTAACATTTGACCTAGGATGTGTTATTTTATTTTGTTTTCCAAGATGATTATGGATTAAAGCTCCTTCATGTTAAAGGATGCTATGTCCAAAATATTGGGTGATTTAAAGATCTCTAACCTCACAAACTTGTTAAGGCCGAACCAAATAGTTCATGGTCTAAGACATTTGATTTTTCCATTTTCCGAAATGATCTTGGTTTCAAGCTTCTTACTATGTATGGATGCTAACCTAAAGAGATTGGAAAGTTTAGAAATTTCTAGCCTATTTATCTATGCTTGACCGAAACCCTAAGTCAAATACTTAGTGGGATTTTTAATTCAACTTTGTTAAAATATCATTGTTTATGAACTCCTAACACTTAAGGATCATCAATCCATGAGTTGTATTATTTTCAAGAATCTCTAACCCTAAGAACTAGTCTTGGCCGAACCTATTCCTTGTGGTTTAGTGTTCTTGTTTGATTTTAACTTGTGATTTTGTGTTCATAACCTTAGACTTTCATCGCGGAGGAAACAAGGATGTTCGTGGTTTCCCTCTCTAAGCTTCTAATCTCCTTACCTTCACGGAAGGTAAGAGGGGATTGCCTAGGGATATTCAATGACTATATGCATGTGTGTATGTGTTTACTTGAGTGATTTGAATATTATTGTGATATTGAGCCAATACTTGAATAACTTGTTTACCTGAACTATTGTGGTTATTGCTTGAAGTTGAACATTACTTGCTTTAAAGTGTTATGAATTATATATATGTGATGAACTGTTGTTAACTGTGATATTATTGTTGAGAATATATTACTGTTGATTGAAGTTTGAGAAACCGGACTTGAGCCTGTGCACAATGATTATAAAGGATTAAAAGCCTTAATAAGCCTTGAATAGAACTTTGAAAGTATTGCTTTCATTTATAAAAGTTCCTTATTTAAAACGCTTACTTCAAGAAATTGAGATTCTTATTTTGAAAAGAAACGTTGAAGTGTTTTTAAGACGATAAAAAGTACCCTTTTTAAGATCCAAAGTTGGTACCAGAGAAAACCTTTTTCAAACTATGTGTTTTATAAAGGAAAAACCCTTGAAAATATTTGACTTTATTCCATCAAGGAATTTCAAATACAAACAAATTTCCTAAATGCTTTAGAAAATATTTTACAAAGGAAAAGGATTTTCTCCTAAATGATTTGGAAACGTTCCGGTTACTTGGATAAGTGATCAAGGTTTTGTTTTGGATTTGATTTTCACTGAGCGAAAATTAAACACATGTGAATTGAATCTAGTTCGCGAGACGTCGCTTCTAGTATTCTGTAATATGCACAATGATCCTTGATCCGTGCCACGTTGTTGTGGACGGTGTGTCCTAATCACGTTGTTGTGGAGTGTGTGTCCTAATCACGTTGTTGAGGACTGTGTGTCCTAATCACGTTGTTGTGGACCGTGTGTCCTAACCACGTTGTGATGAGAGTTGTTAAAGGTGAATGTTGTTTTCTACGACCACAAGACTAGGACTGGTGAATCGGTATAAGGTGTTGTGATTGAGCACTCGGACTGCGTGTCCCGTGTTGATGTTGATAATTTCAAAATGGTGAAATTTATGAATAGTCTCTAGCCTTTGAGCTTCGACAACGAATGAGAACGAACACAAAAAAAAAACATCGAGAACTAAATGTTTTACATTTGCATTTACGGCAGACATGCCCGACATGATTTTAACGTGAGACCTTAACAGGAAAGGAATCATGTGACGGTGTATTATCGTTGTTCTTAAATTGGACAATGAGACGGTGTACGTGTATCGTTGTGCCTAAATGGACAATGAAACGTCATGCATAATCGTTGTGCCTAAATGGCCAATGAGATGGTGTATTATCGTTGTGCTTAGCTAGCCAATGAGACGGTGTATCATCGTTGTGCTTAGCTAGCCAATGAGACGGTGTATCGAGCCTGATCAACTCATTTGGAGGATGTTGGGATCTCCGGAGATTAAGAATAGAGCCTGATGATAGAAGTGTCATGCATTATCTTTATAAAATTGATTGATTCGGGTATGAGACCCACTGAAATAGTACTTGTTGTTTACCTATGAGTAATGTTTAGAATGTTAATAAGCCAAAGTGTTGTATGTATCATGTGTATGATTGTTGTATGATATATCCATTTGCCAGTGTCTCACTCTTACAGTTATATCAGGTCTCTTTGGGTTTCGTTGTAGTACCTTGGTACTCCAGTACCGATGTTGCAGAGGAGTCTTTCTAAGTCACTTGAAGACCTAGTGTTAGAGGTTGGGAAAGTATTCGGATAGGGGGTCTCTCCAATGAATATTTGATAGAATTACCAGCTTAGGAGTCTGAGTTGGGTTGTATATCTAAAGAGGTCGGTAAATGTAGTGTTATATACATCCATCTGTAGTTTGAACTTTTCTTTCGAAAGTGGAAACTTAGAGAAATGTTGTATGTCATGGTAACTTTGTTACGAATGTGACTTTACGTTTTAAATGTATGTATGATGGATTTCAGAGTTATCCCTATAGAACAAAATTTTATACCCCAGTTTTTAGACTTAAGAGAAAACAAATTTTTCGAAAGCAACCAACAAATTAGTTTTTAATTTACTTCCGCATGTGTTACGTAGTAATACCCTAAGGGGGGTGTTACAGGTGGTATCAGAGCTGGTTGAGTCTTTCGGGATCTTTGGGAAATAGGTCTGTTGTGTTGACGTTGTGTTTTCTCTGAATTAATATTTATTTGGATTACTTCTTAGAAGTAATGTGTGTTGATATGCTTTTACACGTTTCATTTTCTGTTTGTGGCCTGACTGATTTGTTCGGCAGGTCAGTTATGGAACCAGCACTAGAAGGTGGACGTGGACGGGGACGGGGACATGGTCGTGGACATGGTCGCAGAGGTGGTCCTATTGACGGTCGTGCCAACGTGAATGCGAATTATGATGGCGGGATGGACTTCGCCGTCCAAGCTTTGGCTGGCGTTGCTGCTGCCATAGCTCTTCAGACGGCTAATGCTGCTGCCCATAACCTACAGGAGCAACAGAGGGCAGAACAAGCTGCAGAGGGAAGGCATCTGGATGCTTTCCGACGTCAGAATCCATCGCAGTTTGATGGAGAAGTGGATCCAATAAAGGCTGATCTTTGGATTCAAGAGCTAGAGAAGATCTTTGAACTTGTGCACACCCCAGAGGGAGCAAAGGTGCCTTATGCAACATTCCAACTGATTGAAGATGCTGAATACTGGTGGGAGGGCACCAGACAACTGCTGGTAGCTGAGCATCAGGCAATCACTTGGGGTGTATTTCGCAACAAATTTCTGGACAAATATTTTCCCTAGAGTGCTCGAACAGAGAAAGAGCAGGAATTCCTGAGACTGATTCAGTGGGACATGACAGTGGGGGAATATGCGGCAAGGTTTGAGTCCCTTGCCAAATATTTTTGCTTTTTCCAGAACAACCCCGATGAGGAGTGGAAGTGCGAAAGGTTCAAAGCCGGTCTTCGCTTTGAGATCAAGGAATCTGTGATGCCATTGGAAATCCGGAATTTTCAAGCCTTAGTAGAGAAGTGTAGAAAAGTGGAACTAATGAGGAAGGAAAGAGGCAACAGAGAAACTGTTACAGGACCCACTCGTTCCAAAGACCAATATCAAAATCAGAATCAGAAAGGGAAGCAACATCAGAGGGAACCTTATTTCCGGCCACAAGGGAATGACCAGAATCAACAAAAGCATCGTTCTAATAATTATGAATCGGGAAGAGGAAGTCAACAGAACCAAAACCGAGACCAAGTTAGGAGATGTTACAAGTGTGGAGACCCAGACCACATGGCTAATGTTTGCCCATGCAAAGGAGTGAAGTGTTTCAATTAGGACACTTCTCAAGGGATTGTAATGCACCGAGGTTTGAAAAGTCTATCAACACCTCAGGGACTGGTAGACCCACGACGAAGGGAATAGTCTACACTATGACTGGCGCTGGAGCTTCACAATTTGATGATCTTTTACAATAGAAGTAGTGTTGAAAATTTCACAATTTGAAGGTCTTATGGCAGTGGTCTATAATTCTAAGATGTAATAGGATTCTAAGTATAATCGCGCTTTGACGCCCTTAAGTATTTGACTCTCTAGGGTCTCCTATGTTACTAGTATTTCCAGTGAATGTATGTTTCTTATGACTTTTGGCAATAAAAGTCTCCTTAAGAAATTTATTCCAGTTCCCTTCTCTTTTGATTGTTGTGGTCGGTTTAGACTTTGGATCCAATCTTTCTTTTCCTAGAGTTATGAATTGCCTTGTTGTTGCACGAGATAGGTATGTTTATAAAAGAAGTTTCTTGATGAAACTTAATCTAATCGCTTTTACTTTTGGTGGAAGTGATTCAGTTTGAATTCTTATCAAACTATTGCTCTTTTAAATTGTTGACCGGGAAAATTCTAGTGAAAGGAGAAACTTTTTAGATTCATGATTGTAAATGTGTACCGATCATACATTTTTACCTCCCTGAATATACTAAAGGATCTTCATACACTAGATGTTTTTGTATTCTTTTGGATCGATGAAATTCTTTTAGATACTTTCTTCTGATAGTATGATCTCGATGGTGAGAGATCCTGTTAAGTTTCTAGTTACGTAATTTCGAGGACAAAATTCTTTTAGAGGGGTAGAGTTGTAACACCATGTTTTTTGTATGCTTCTTTATCAGTAAATATATGCTTTAATGTGTTTATTTTTTTTAAAACCCAGAGGATGATTTTATTTAAAATAAAATCATTTTCTTGTGTTGTTTTACCGCATGAAGTCACAGTAAAATTTTCGATTGAAAATTCAGACGAAAACCGATCTGGGTTCTCACTGCCAGTACAAGTTTGCTGAGCCAGAGACAAAATTTTAATTCGTGAACAAGACGGTTAGTGTTTTTATGGTGTTTTGTGTGGGTTTGGAGTTTTTCGAAAAATCTTGTTCGGGGCCAAATCTTAGGGATTTCCCGGGCGAAATCGTCGGGAAATACGATCGTGGAAGTCATCTGATACGCAATGGAGCCAAGCATCAAGAAGATGAAGTGACATGGAGTGACTTGATGTGAAGGCTATGACACACCTCAAAAAGTGAATCTTGACTTTATTTCAAAATCTCACTTTTTCATCTTTCTCTCTCCAATCACATCACATCACCTTAACTCCTTATCCTCTCTACAAGCAACCCACCTTCTTTCTTCTTCTTTCTTCTCTTCTTCCTCTCCAAAACCTTGCCACTCTCCGTCACTCTCTATAAATACTTTTCATTTCCACACTTCATAATTTTCCTCCATTTTCTCACATTTACACTTCACTACATTTCTTTTCTTCTTCTTCTCTCTTACAAAGTTTACATTTTTATCAAGCTTTTCTCTTAAAGTTCTTCATCAAAGTTGTTCATCTTGTTAAGGTTAATACTTCTATGTAGTTCTTTTTCAAAGTTTCATCTTTTATTTCAAAGTTTTCTTCATATGTCATTTATGTGCTTTTAACTTCTAAAATCTCTTAAAAATGAAAGAAAAGTATGTTTGAGTTGAAACCAATTTCTATGTTCTTATTTTTACTCCTACTACAACATACTAAAAGGTTGTGTAAAACAAAAATTTCTAACCCTATTTTCTTGATGAGGCCGAAACCATGCTTTTTTGGTTTTGGTGGGTTTTGTTTAACTTTGCTTGTATGGACTTGTATTTGAGTTTTATTCCAAGATGATCATGACCAAGGGCTCCTTTGTACTAAAGGATGTTAGGTTTAAGTGATTGGAAAAGTTTAGAGATTTTACACATTTTCATGTTAAGGCCTAAACTTTAAGTAGTTTGAGACATTGGTGCTTAGTTGATGTTTCTCCAAAGTGATCATGGATTAAGGCTTCTTGATGTATAAGGATGCTAAATCCAAGGGATTGGAAAGTTTGAAAACTTCTAACCTTTATTTTGTATCAAGGCCGAACTTTAAAGGTTTTTGGCAAAAATATTAAGTTTTGTTTTCTTCCAAAATGATCATAGATTAAAGCTCCTTATAATAAAGGATGCTATGTCTAAAGTGATTGGAAAGTTTGAAATATTTTCTTACTTTATTTTCCAATGATGGCCGAATGTAACATTTGACCTAGGATGTGTTATTTTATTTTGTTTTCCAAGATGATTATGGATTAAAGCTCCTTCATGTTAAAGGATGCTATGTCCAAAATATTGGGTGATTTAAAGATCTCTAACCTCACAAACTTGTTAAGGCCGAACCAAACAGTTCATGGTCTAAGACATTTGATTTTTCCATTTTCCGAAATGATCTTGGTTTCAAGCTCCTTACTATGTATGGATGCTAACCTAAAGAGATTGGAAAATTTAGAAATTTCTAGCCTATTTATCTATGCTTGACCGAAACCCTAAGTCAAATACTTAGTGGGATTTTTAATTCAACTTTGTTAAAATATCATTGTTTATGAACTCCTAACACTTAAGGATCATCAATCCATGAGTTGCATAACTTTCGGGAATCTCTAACCCTAAGAACTAGTCTTGGTCGAACCTATTCCTTGTGGTTTAGTGTTCTTATTTGATTTTAACTTGTGATTTTGTGTTCATAACCTTAGACTTTCGTCGCGGAGGAAACAAGGACGTTCGTGGTTTCTCTCTCTAAGCTTCTAATCTCCTTACCTTCACGGAAGGTAAGAGGGGATTGCCTAGGGATATTCAATGACTATATGCATGTGTGTATGTGTTTACTTGAGTGATTTGAATATTATTGTGATATTGAGCCAATACTTGAATAACTTGTTTACCTGAACTATTGTGGTTATTACTTGAAGTTGAACATTACTTGCTTTAAAGTGTTATGAATTATATATATGTGATGAACTGTTGTTAACTGTGATATTATTGTTGAGAATATATTACTGTTGATTGAAGTTTGAGAAACCGGACTTGAGCCTGTGCACAATGATTATAAAGGATTAAAAGCCTCAATAAGCCTTGAATAGAACTTTGAAAGTATTGCTTTCATTTATAAAAGTTCCTTGTTTAAAATGCTTACTTCAAGAAATTGAGATTCTTATTTTGAAAAGAAAAGTTGAAGTGTTTTTAAGACGATAAAAAGTACCCTTTTTAAGATCCAAAGTTGGTACCAGAGAAAACCTTTTTCAAACTATGTGTTTTATAAAGGAAAAACCCTTGAAAATATTTGACTTTATTCCATCAAGGAATTTCAAATACAAACAAATTTCCTAAATGCTTTAGAAAAGATTTAACAAAGGAAAAGGATTTTCTCCTAAATGATTTGGAAACGTTCCGGTTACTTGGATAAGTGATCAAGGTTTTGTTTTGGATTTGATTTTCATTGAGCGAAAAGTAAACACATGTGAATTGAATCTAGTTCGCGAGACGTCGCTTCTAGTATTCTGTAATATGCACAATGATCCTTGATCCGTGCCACGTTGTTGTGGACGGTGTGTCCTAATCACGTTGTTGTGGACTGTGTGTCCTAATCACGTTAATCACGTTGTTGTGGACTGTGTGTCCTAATCACGTTGTTGTGGACTGTGTGTCCTAATCACGTTGTTGTGGACCGTGTGTCCTAACCACGTTGTGATGAACGTTGTTAAAGGTGAATGTTGTTTTCTACGACCACAAGCCTAGGACTGGTGCATCGGTCTAAGGTGTTGTGATTGAGCACTCGGACTGTGTGTCCCGTGTTGATATTGATAATTTCAAAATGGTGAAATTTATGAATAGTCACTAGCCTTTGAGCTTCGGTAACGAATGAGAACGAACACAAAAAAAAACATCGAGAACTAAATGTTTTAGATTTGCGTTTAGGGCAGACGTGCCCGACATGGTTTTAACGTGAGACCTTAACAGGAAAGGTATCATGTGACGATGTATTATCGTTGTTCTTAAATTGGACAATGAGATGGTTTACGTGTATCGTTGTGCCTATATGGACAATGAAACGGCATGCATAATCGTTGTGCCTAAATGACCAATGAGACGGTGTATTATTGTTGTGCTTAGCTAGCCAAGGAGATGGTGTATTATCGTTGTGCTTAGCTAGCCAATGAGACGGTGTATCGAGCCTGATCAACTCATTTGGAGGATGTTGGGATCTCCGGAGATTAAAAATAGAGCCTGATGATAGAAGTGTCATGCATTATCTTTATAAAATTGATTGATTCGGGTATGAGACCCACTAAAATAGTACTTGTTGTTTACCTATGAGTAATGTGGTAACTTTGTTACGAACGTGACTTTACGTTTTAAATGTATGTATGATGGATTTCAGAGTTATCCCTACAGAAGAAAATTTTATACCCCAGTTTTCTGAATTAAGAGAAAACAAATTTTCCGAAAGCAACCAGCAAATTATCTTTTAATTTACTTCCGCATGTGTTACGTAGTAATACCCTAAGGGGGGGTGTTACATTCCCCGGGAATATCTTTTAGTGTGACCAGCTTAGTTTATCGAGTAAATTTTATTTGGAGAAAGTCATAGTCATAGGTATTATGACTCTGAGAGTCTTTTATTGGATTACTGTTATGTGTATGTATGTTTACGGCTCAGAGAGCTTCTATTATGGATAGGATGTTTATGGCTCAGAGAACCTTTTTTTTGGGATGAAAATATAAATATTTTAGCAGGTGTTTTTATTTTGGGATGTTGGAATTACAGAGGAGACTCAGTCGAAATTTTTACAAAAAAAAGTATCGATCTGTATTTAAGTACTTATATAAATTAATTTCCGAAAGCAAACCAGCAATTATTTTTTTATTTTAATAGGGTATTACGAAATTAAGTTAGTCATGTAATGCCCAAGGGGGTGTTACACCTTATCTCTTGAAGCAAATATTTTTCCTTGCAAGTCCTTTCCTTTTACTTGTACAAGATCACCACAACAAACTAACAAGCAACCTTCACACAAAAACCAATAAAACAAGTAAATCAACAAAGCCAATTTTTTGGAAAAACCTAGGGCTCATGGTTTTGAAATTAAAAGGGTATCCAGGTTTTTCTTTCATTTTAAGCTTCTATATACGTGATGGTAGGATTATTGCTAGGATATAAAAATTATCATAAGAATATGGAAACTTGCATAAACTCATGTAAATGACAGGAAAACTTGAAGAGAGGTGATGGCATGATCTTGGATCATAAGATTATACCACAATATGATGAATAATGGAGGAGAAAATGATGAACTTTAAGAACAACCTTAGAGCTCCTAAGAGAACTTATGAGTTTTTTGTGAACAAATAAACAAAGTGAAGTGAAATGAAATAGGTTTATGTAACTTAGAGGGGCTGCATGAAATTTTGGGGGGGTTGGAAGGGTCTACAATATCTTGGGAAACATTTGGAAATTCTAAGATGAGCTATGGGCATTTTTGGACATTTTATAAAGATTTTTAAGATATTTTCAAAATTGTCATGATGACTTGATGACTCAATGTGGTGACTCACCATGATGACTCATCCATGTGAGCTGGCATAGCTTACTTATCGTTACGATCCTCCTATCCTGTCACTGCACTTCCGTATCCGGTTCTGTCATTTACCCGATTTAGGTTTTTGCGTCTTTTTCTTCAAAAATTCACCCAAATAAAATAAAATATTTTATTTTTGTGTGAAAATTTTGGAAATAGACTATATCACTAAAATAGTGATAAAATCTGAAAAATTTCAGTTTCAGGTCAAATTAGGGTTTTATGACCGGTACAAAATTTTACTGTTAGCGAAAAGGCAGACCAGGTTTCGTCTGAATTTTGAACCCAAAATTTAACCATAAACTCCTACAATATAGTAGATTCTGGATATTATTTTTTTTCTTCTCCAAACTCATTTTTCTTGGTCAACAGCAAAAATATAAGCATATATATTGTTATCGGTAATACAACGTACCTAAAAAGCAAGGTGTTACAATTGTCCTTAGGTTAGCCCCAGACTACTTTACTCTTATACAAATAAAGATAAAGATAAGTTATATAAAAATATGTATAAAGATAAATATAATAAAAATATAAAGATAAGCATATCATTATGAAATATTACAAAAACAAATAACACAAAATTATATAGACTTGAATAAAAGTAATTTTATATAGTACACCAGAAAAAAGTAATTTTTAAATAATAAATAATAAATTTATTTCAATTTCTTTTGAAAATATAACAATTTACTATATAATCAGAAGCTTTAAATTATTTTTAGTAAAATAATTTGGAGGCTCTGCTAGGGTTTCCCATCCAATGATCTTCTAGGGTTTTGCATGATCTTCATGGCTAACGATCCTATTGTTCCTTGGAGTTTCCTTGCTCCTCTTTCTTCTCCTCTGAATTCTCCTGCTCCGCCTCCAAAAAAGTCCTTCGCACAAGCGGTTTCTACTTCTTTTGACATCCCTATTAACCAACTTCCAAAACCTTGCTTGAAGGGTGACAAATGGGCGATAAAGATTTCTGAATCGGAATACCAGGCTGGTGTTCAAGAATGCCAAAACCTCATCCATGGTCGTCTCATTCTGTCCAAGGGAGATTCCCCAATAAAACTGGGTGACTTACGATCCAAGCTTCTCAAGGTTTGGAAACCTATCGCTACGTGGTCTGTGGTTTCTCTGGGAAAAGGTTTCTACGAGTTCAGTTTCTCCTCCTTAGAGGATCAACGTCGGATCAGATCTGCTGGTGTTTGGAATTTGAGCCCAGGTGTGCTGAGATTATCATCTTGGACCCCGGATTTTAACCCTAATACTTTACGTCAAACCCATGCACAATGTCGGGTCCGGCTCCATGGTTTGCCTCGAGAGTATTGGCGGCCAAAGATCTTGTTCGAGATTGGTGGTGGTATTGGTGTTCCAATTGCATTAGACGAAGTAACTATGAAAAGATCTTTCGGCCACTTTGCTAGAATCCTCATTGAGATTGATCTTATTGAGGATCTGCATGATAGGATCCTTGTGGAGAGAGAAAACTTTGCTTTCTTTGTTGATATAGAATATGAGCGACTCCCATCCTTCTGCTCATCTTGCAAGTTAATTTGCCACTCAAGTGCTAATTGCAGAAAGCATAAAACTGGAGAATCTTCAGCTCCAAAAGACTTGAATATTGTTCAGAAAAATCCTCAAAAAAAGGTAATGCAATATGTGCCAAAAACAAATCAAGGAAATACTGAGACTCTGAAGGAAACAGTAAGGAGTACTGGGGATAAAGGCAAAGGTGTTGCTTGTGCAGATCATAGTATTGTCCTAAATTTGGTTCAGGTAGCAGGCACCAGCAATTCCAATTTAATCTCTGTGGAGACAGTCTTTGCACCGGATGACTTTTTGGGAGTTAATAATGTCCCACACAGTGAGCCTGAAGTTCAAGTTTCCACTAATCCTCTTCTAGGATTCGTCCAACCCTCTGGTCCTTTGAATGTGGCAGAGGTGCTTTCACCTATCTGTGGGGTCATGCAACACTCTCCTTCAGAATGTGAGCCCCTCTCTCCTATCCAACAATCTGTCTCCAGTAATGGGACCTTTGTGGTAGATACTCATGTGGACTGCTCACCTGCACAGCACAATGATCAGATTTTATATGCAGGCAGAGAGATCTCTGTGCCTCTTCAAGGTAATACTCCTCTTGTTCCAAATCCTTTAGGTAGAAGTACTATTAGTGTCACTCCAGACAGTGATATCAGGAATCAAGTTGTGACTTATGACTTACAAATTGTCAGTCGTTTTTGGGGTCATGAGGAAGATAATCTAGATGTTGCCATTAGGGAGAATCAGCCCCCTCCAATTGTAAGGGTTGACCCGAGTAAATATCTCTTGACCTCTCAAGAAGATGATTTTTCAAATGTCATTTCTAAGTCTAAGAAGAAAAAATTAAGGTAAAAGGCTGCTAAGGCAGCACAGCAGGAAAAGAACTTTGCCCGATTAAGGGGTGGCCCTCAACAGTTTGCTTAATGAAAATCATATATTGGAATTGTAGGGGATTTGGAAATCCTAGTACAAGGTTAGTTTTCAAGAATTTGTATGGCTAACAAACCAGAATTTGTCTTCATTTCTGAGCCTTGGATCAAGGTATCTGATGTTTCAGACTCCTTTTGGAGGCAGCTAAACTTAAAGGTTTTTTGTCTAAATGGCAGGGGTGGTCTTCTACCAAATCTATGGGGGTTATGTAGTATCCATTTATCTCCTACCTCTCTGTCCTGCTCTACTCAGCAGTGTTCATTTCATATAAACATAGATGGAAAAGATCTTTTTGTTGAAGCTATTTATGCTAGCACCTCTCATCTCTCTAGGAGATCCCTTTGGTCAGAATTAATTAGTCTGCAGGTCAACAATCCTGGGCCTTGGTGCATGCTTGGTGATTTCAATTCTGTTATGGGATCCCATGAAGTTAGAGGCTCTTCCTTACCTCTCAAGGCTGCTTGTGAAGAATTTAAGAACTTCACTGATGCAGCCAGCCTGATCCATCTCCCTACTAGAGGAGCCAGTTTTACTTGGAGTAATAGAAGAAGAGGGTCTGCTCACACTGAAAAACGGTTGGATAGGACCCTTTGTAATGAAGCTTGGCTAGACAATTGGAATTCCACTTATTGCTGTACCTTGATTAGGTCTCAGTCTGACCACTTTCCTATCATGATAACCAGTTCTAAATTGGTTCAGTCATTCCCTTCTGCTTTTAAATTCCATAAAATGTGGACTGGTCGTCCGGATTGTTATAGGCTCATTAAAGAAGTGTGGAGCAAACCTGTGTATGGCTGTCCAATGTATGTTCTCTCACAGAAGCTGAAATCATTGAAAATTGAACTTAAAAATTGGAACAAGCTGGTTTTTGGGAATGTGCATCAAAGAGTTGAGTCTGCCTTGGCTGCTGTGGATTCTGTCCAGCAACTCATTAATTCCAGAGGTGTGACTGATGATCTCATGGAACAAGAGGTTCTAGCACAAACTGAATTGCAGCAGGCTTTACTGTTTGAAGAGGACTTTTGGAGAGAAAAATCCAGGATAGATTGGCACTGCCAAGGGGACAGAAACACTGCATTTTTCCATAGAATTGCAAAAACCAGATATGCTGCTAAGTCTATGAGTATGCCTAAGTGTGGAGATGCTATCATTGATGATGCAGGGGGCTTGGCTCACCATGTCATTGAATTCTTCTCAAATCTGTATGCATGCAGTCCCTAATGATTGCCAACCTAATGATCTCATAAACAGAGTTATTCCCAATGCTGTTACAGCTGAAGAAAACAGTTTGTTAACAATGCTGCCATCTAAGGAGGAAATAAAGAATGCAGTCTTTGCAATGAATGGTGAGGGTGCCCCTGGGCCTAATGGCTTTGGTGGTTGCTTCTACCAATCCTATTGGGATATTATTGGAACTGATGTGTGTATGGCAGTCAATCAATTCTTTGCTCAGAATTGGCTCTTGCCTAACATGAATTCCAATCTGGTAGTTCTGATTCCAAAAATGCCTCATGCTGATAGAATTGAAGACTATAGACCTATTGCTTTAGCCAATTTTCAACTAAAAATCATTACAAAAGTGTTAGCTGACAGACTAGCAAATATTGCAGCCAGAATCATTTCTCCACAGCAAAGAGGTTTTGTCAAAGGTAGAAACATCAAGGAGTGCATTTGTATTGCTTCAGAGGCTTGTAATTTGTTGGACTATAAGGCCTATGGTGGGAATCTGGCCCTAAAGCTTGACATCAAAAAGGCTTTTGACACATTGGACTGGAACTTCCTTATTTCTGTTTTGAAAGCTTTTGGTTTCAATCTTACTTTCTGCAACTGGATCAAAACAATCCTTCACTCTGCTAAGCTATCCTTCCTGATCAATGGTAAACCAGAAGGATTTTTTTCCTGTAAAAGAGGGGTTAGACAAGGCGACCCTCTTTCACCTCTGCTTTTCTGTCTTGCTGAAGATGCCTTGAGTAGAGGAATATCTGCCCTTGTCGATTCCGGAGTGTTACAAACTATTTTCTGGTCCTAGGAGCCTTGCTTCTCCTAGCCATGTCTTGTATGCAGATGATGTACTTGTCCTCTGTAAGGGTAGCAAGAGAGGGTCTTGAAGCCCCGATGAGCCTCTTTCTTGAGTATGGAGTCGCTTCAGGTCAAAGGCTTAGCCTCAACAAGTGCAAATTCTATTCGGGTAGTATCTCCCCCAACAAGTCATCCAAAGTGGCTCATATACTTGGATTTTCTGCTGGATCCTTTCCTTTCAATTATCTTGGTGTTCCAATTTTCAAGGGCAAGCCAAGAAGGATTCACTTGCAGCCTTTAGCAGATAGAATCACCTCCAAACTTGCCTCATGGAAAGGTAGCCTTCTTTCCATCATGGGAAGGATTGAGCTTTTCAAGTCTGTGATCAACAGTATGATGCTTCATAGCTTTCATGTCTACTGTTGGCCCTCATCTGTTCTTAAGGATTTAGACAAATCCATTAGGAATTTTATTTGTTCTGGAGATCCTAATGTCAAGAAAATCTGCACAGTTGCTTGGAAGAAACTTTGCAGGCCTGTTCTGGATGGTGGGTTGGGCATTAAGTCCTTGTTAGCTCTTAATGATGCTGCTCTTCTGAAATTATCTTTTGAATTGGTTTCCTCTTGTGCTGAATGGCTGCATTTCTTAGGACCAGATTCTCTCATCACTATGCTTTGTCCCCACCTATGTCAAGTCTTCCTTATGGCCTGGCATTAAAAATCATATGCGATCTGTTCTTACCAAATCAGTTTGGCCAGATTGGAGATGGTTCATCAATTAACCCCGGGTCGACAAATGGCTCTCAAAGCCTTTGGTAGATCTGCAAGTTCCTCACAACTGCAGCATAAAGCGAAAGCCAAGATTGCTGACTTTATCAGGGATGGCAGCTGGAATATTCCTTCATCTCTAATGGCTAACCTCCCAATTATTGGTCAGGAGCTGCCTCATTTGGACATTCCTGTTTTCCCTGCAGTGGACACTCTTATTTGGCAGCACTCAACCTCGGGTGACTTATCTTTCAAAGAAGCTTTCCATTTCTTAGACATTAGGCATTCCATTTGTGACTGGTCTAAACTGATTTGGAATAGGGCAATTCCTCCCTCTAAGTCTTTTGTCACTTGGAGGCTTATTCACAATAAGTTGCCTACTGAAGACCAGCTTCAAAAGAGGGCTGTCTTGACCTTGTTTCGATCTGAGTCTTTGCTTGTCTGCAGCAGAAAGTGCAGTCCATCTCTTCTTAGCTTGTCCCTTTACAAAGCAAATTTGGCACTGGATTGGCTCAATCTTTGATGTGCAGGTGGACACTTCCTCTGTATACTCTATTCTCTCCCTTTGCCATAAGCATTGGAGCCTGCAAATGAAAGACACTATAACTGCAGCTATTGTTAATTCCTTTTGGATCATCTGGTTCTCAAGAAATAAACTGAAGTTTGAAGATAAAACAATCACAGTGAGAGCAGCTACTAGCATACTCAAAGCTTCCATTTATTTATCTGGTAATGTATCTGCAAACAAAATGTCCTCTTCTGCTGAGGAATTGAGAATCTTTGAGCTGCTGAGGATTAAAGCCCATCCGGGAACCTCTCCTAAAATTCTCCAAGTTGTTTGGACCCCTCCTCTCCCAGGCTGGATTAAAGTAAATACAAATGGTGTCTCTAAAGGCTCTCCGGGTCAAGCAGGTGGTGGTGCAATTTTTAGGGACAGTAGTGGAGCTATTCTTGGCTGTTTTGCTGAGTTCTATGGGACTCAGGATTCTTTCTCTGCTGAGTTGCTTGCTGCCATGACAGCAATTCAGATTGCTTTTGAGAGGGGCTGGTCTAGACTATGGATGGAATTTGACTCCTCTCTTTTGGTTCTTGCTTACTCGAATCCAGACATAGCTCCTTGGAAAATTAGAACTAAATGGAGAAACTGTATTGCTTTGGCCTCCAATTTTACTTTCTTGATCTCTCATGTTTTTAGAGAGGCTAATCACTGTGCTAATAAGCTAGCCAATTTTGGAGTCAGTTCTAAATGCTTCACTTGGTGGAACCTGATTCCAAGTTTTATTAGGCATGATTTCTTCTATAATAGGTGGGGTATGCCTAATTTTAGATTCATGTAATCCCCCCGCTTTTCATGGGTAAGGTCCTATGTCCCCCATGCTTTCTTGTATTTCTTTCATTTTTTAATAAAATTCTGGGGTGCTGCAGATGATTGGTAGTGGTTTTGGTGCCAACCTAGTTGGGATGATTTCCACTACAATGATGCTTCTGCACTCCTTTTGCTTAAAAAAAAAAAATTCAAAGGGAAGCTCTTTGAGAGAGAAAAATTTAAGAATTTAGAAAAGAAGAAATTAATAAAATAAATGAGCCAAATATTTAAAAGGATTTCAAAAAAATCAAATGAAATTCCAAATAATAAATAATTAATCTAATTATCTTTATGAAAATTTAAAATTTAAAGATGTTATATAGGGATAACTAGACGATAGACCCGTGCAATGCACCGGTAAAATTTGCATTACGGATATAATTTCATATTATTTGAAAACACAATACATGATTAAGTTAAATGTGAATTTAATAAATAAAAGTATAAATGATAAAATACATGTTTTATTTGAAAATTTGTTTTTTTTTTATCTTAAAAATAGTAGGATTATAAAATATTATCGATAAGTAAATATTAAGGTAATATGAACACCATCCTTCTATTTAAGGTAACATGAATACAATATACAATTTCTTTTTAAAAAAGTCCTAAGAAATTTTAAAAATATAATGATATCTATTATATTTAGCTTGTTGCAGCTATATGTTATCTTCTCGTCAAAACAAAGACAGGAAGTAATTCATCCCCAAATGTAGAATAAAATTTGTCTCACTTACACACAAAAAAGTATAAAAAAAAATAAAATTGATTAAATAAATTAAAATCTTGACAAAGAAATATATTTATGTTAAAATATTATAGCAATGATTTAAAAAAAAATTCTTAAATTATGACAAATTATAATTTTTCTCCTAGCAATTTATTTGTTGATGTGATTTTAAGTAAAATGTTCAGCCTGATGTAGTATAACACTATAACCATAATTTTTTCTTAAGTGTAAGTTTTCCTTGTTTTCATGTAAATTGTTTATTCTATGTATTATATTTCATATATAATTTCTAAATTGATCAATTTACATATAAATATTAATAATATAGAAGAAGAATTCAATTTGATCATCAAACAAAAAAAACTTATTTAATAAATTACTTATGAGTAAATATAATAAAAGAGAAATAAATAATGAGTTATCTCAATTAATAAGAAATTAATGTGAATAAATTGAAAGATTTACATAACAAATAATCATGAATAATAATTGAATAAATTACTTGAGAAGATAATAAACAAAAAGTTTTTTTAATCTTAAGATTATAAAAATAATGAATTACAAATAGGTTTATAAATTATATTAAAATCTGATTTCTTCTGGTAAATCATCTATAAAAATATTTTTATATAAAATATTCATTTTCATATTTTATGTGTAATTTTTTATACATGTATCAACCTATCAAAAGAACAAAAGCCAAATAAATTGTTTCCTTATTTCAATGATCACTGATTAACGCATGAAATTTGAAATTTGAAAAAGCATCGAGAAGTTGAAAGATGCTATTTAATATGAAACATTAACCTATTTATTAAAAAATATATGAAATTAAATTCTTAAATGAAATGAGTAAAATGGGCTGCTTTTTGGAGGGGGAAAATGTCCCAGCGAATACTACTTTATCGAGAAGTTGAAAGATGCTATTTAAAATGAAACATTAACTTATTTATTAAAAAATATATGAAATTAAATTCTTAAATGAAATGAACAAAATGAGATGCTTTTTGGAGGGAAAAAATGTCCCTGCTACTTTATATATAAAGATAAAGATCAACCTATCAAAACAACAAAAAGCCAAATAAATTGTTTCCTTATTTCATTGATCACTAATTAACGCGTGCAATTTGAAATTTGAAAAAACATCGAGAAGTTGAAAGATGCTATTAAGATTAAACATTAATTTATTTATTAAAAAATATATTAAATTAAATTCTTAAATGAAATGAGAAAAATGGGCTGCTTTTTGGAGGGAAAAAATGTCCCAACGAATACTACTTTATATATAAAGATAAAGATCAACCTATGAAAACAACAAAAGCCAAATAAATTGTTTCCTTATTTCAATGATCACTAATTAACGCATGCAATTTGAAATTTGAAAAAGCGTCGAGAAGTTGAAACATGCTATTAAGATTAAACATTAACTTATTTATTAAAAAATATATCAAATTAAATTCTTAAATGAAATGACCAAAATGGGCTGCTTTTTTGAGGGAAAAAATGCTCCAGTGAATACTACTCTATATATAAAGATTCATTTTCATATTTGATGCGTAATTTTTTCTACATGTATCAACCTATCAGAACAACAAAATGTAAAAAAATTGTTTCCTAATTTCAATGATCTCTAATTAAAACATGCAATTTGAAATTTGAAAAAGCATTGGGAAATTGAAAGATGCTATTTAGGATGAGGTATTAACTTGTTTATTAAAAAATATATCAAATTAAATTATTTAATGAAATGACAAAAATGTGCTGATTTTTAGAGGGAAAAATGCCCCAGCGAATACTAATTTATATATAAAGATTCATTTTCGTATTTTATGCATAATTTTTTCTACGTGTATCAACCTATCAGAACTATGGAAAAATGACACGTAAATGTTTTGATTAATGACTAAACTTAATGATTAAATTGATTTGATGTTTAAAATGATTCAACAACTACTTGCAAAGCTTGAATTTTTCAATAAATACTTTAGAGCAAGGAAGTGGATGCAATGGAACTTAAATAGAGGATCATGAAGAATGACTTGAAGAAGGAGCATCATTGAGCAAAGAAAATGAAGAAGATCCTTAGACATTTGTGTAAAGGAAATTCTCTAGATTAACTCTTGGTTAAGCTCTCAAAATAATAAGGAAAATGATTTTCGAAAATAAACAAGTTTTCAAAATGAACTTAGAATGAAAAATGTTAATTAATGAATCAGTACACCTATGTGTACATCTATGTATAATTGTTATACATCTATGTATACATCGATTGATTCTTGAGTTGCTTGATCAGAAAATATGTTAACAATGCACATCGATTAGTACATCTGTGTATAAGCCAAAACAGAGAATATGCTGAAAGGAAGGCTGACCTTTATGAAAAAGAGAAAATGTCTCGACTTCTAGCCGAATTATTTGCTAAGAGAGAGAGAGAATTAACAAGTAGATTACCGAGACTGATGTAACACCCCCCTGGGGCATTACTTCATGAACATGTGCAGAAATAAATTAAAAAGAAATTTGCTGGTTGCTTTCGAGAAATTGAAGTCATAAAATCTGGGTGTAAAATTTTTCTTCTTAACACTTCGGAAAAATGCGATGCACACAACACAGTAGCACATTTACACTATACTTGACAACACACATATACCAATTTTATTTATAAACAAACCTTCCACAACATACAAGTTTTTCCTAAAAAAATTTCCTTATAAACCCTACAAATATTATCAGGACACAAGTACTAAACTTTCTCAAACATATATCACCAAACACAAACCTAAGCTGGTCGTTCTATAAGACATTCACTGAAAAGACCCCGTGGTCATCCCTATATTTAAAACACGTCTTCCCGCATCTGGACTTAAGTCTCCAAGTAACTTAGGGAACTCCTCTGCAACATCTGTACTAGTGTACCAGGGTACAACAGAAAAACCAGACAAATAGATATACACAAGGGTGAGAACCAATATATGGATTTTAAAACGAAAACTACATGAGCGACACACCAACATCATATAACATGTATAGTTATAACAACATAGATGTTCAAAATAAACAAATAGTTTATCAAAGAGTTTCATACCCAACAATCATTGTCAATTTTAAAACAAATGCATGACACTCCAATATTCACCATCTAAACTTTTGTACTTGATCTCTGGAGATCCCAACACCATATCAATGAGTTGATCAAGCTCTCTTTGCCAAATAAGGCACACCATATTTAACCAAGGCACACCGGATTTAACCATAGCACTGTCCAAAACGAAGCACAGTGGTTACTGTCTATGGTTTCATTGTCCATCAAGGCACAATGATACAACTTCATGAATATCTTGCCATCAAGATATCAAGATCAAACTCATTGGCACATATTCCAAAGAAATGCATGTAAAACATTTTGTTTCTCGTCACTTTTCTTTTTGTTCATTCTTTCCTTGTCAAAGCACAAAGGCTCGCGACCATCTCAACTTTTAAACATTTAAGTTCATCTTTCAATTTCAACAATAGGACTCCAAGTCCGAATATGCAAATCACGAAGGCCTAGATCGATGCATTCAGTCTTAGGTTCGTAGATTATAAAGCAAAACTTACACAACTTTTATAGGACAAAATAGTTCATAACTTCAACTTTTTGTACATACCGTCCACAACTTATAATAGAACACTAGAATCCTGACGTCTCGGTTACTAGGTTCGCTTTTCAACTTTAAAATCATTTTCGTTCTGTGAAACACAAATCCAAAAAAAAAACTCCGTAGCTTATCCAAGTTATCGAAAATAATACCGTTGTGTAAAATTAATTTACAGAAAAATCCTTTTTCATTGGAAATTCATTTATAAAACCATCAAATCACCCAAAAACTCATTTTCTTCTGAAAATCTTTGTTTGAAACTTTAGTTCAAAGAAAAATATTGATTTGAGAATAATTCTCAATTCTAACAAATATTGCTGTTTTTTTTAAATGCTTTCCGTAAATGTTTTGGGAATTAACCGTCGTTTGGCATTTTAAAAACGTTTTAAGTCAAAATTTGACTTTTCTAGTAAAATAATTTTCTCAACTCCATAATTAAATTAGTAAATTATTTTTGAAACTTAACTTTTTTATAATAACCTTTTATATTATTTTGAAAATTCTTACTTAAAAATTAGCAGTACTAAAATATTTCACCGGTACGCCCTCACTGTGACTCATAGATCACTCTTACATCGATCAATCATTAAAATAATAGTATTTTCAACTATTCCACATTTTTAACGAATCAAATAATTAAATAATATTATATTACTATATTCCACCAATTAAAAATTTGATATTTCTTATAAAGCTTTTGAATGCTTTTATCTTCGTAATTAATTGAGTATTGACAACTGTCAGGCTTTTCAATCAACAACCAATGTCAATAATAATTTCATATCAACACTATAACAGATAACACGGTTTATAACATGCATTGAAATACTATAACAATTAACTGCAGCTAATCAATTAAAAACAGACAATTAACAGCAGATAAATTAACTACTCGAGATAATTTAAAACTCCACAAACACACTCAAATAAATTATGCAGACCACATACTGATAGCATATAGCTATCGGAAAACACCCTCAGGTACTCCCCTTACTTCTTGAAGTCTCTGATTCCTTTCTCGAAGTGATTTCCCCGATTCACTTTCGGTTTCCTCCGCGAAACTCAGAACAAACCAACAAGGTTTATCCTTCACAACAAACATCACACAATTAATAAAAAATCAAAAAACAAAACACTATAATTCCTAAGACTATGGTTCGGCCTTCACAAAATAATTTGGCTAAGGATGTTAAAATTTTACAAACTCTTGGATTAATGATCCTTGAGTACTATAATGACATAATCAATGATCATAAGTCAAGAACTTGAAGAAAATCCATCTAACTCACATGAGTTAGGTTTCAGTCAAGACTGGAAATTTAGGCTAAGGATCTCAAAATTTCACATACTATTAGATCCATGATCTTAGAGTATTATAGAGTTAAGGAAAATTATCACAAGTTGAAAATTGAAACAAAATCATCCAACCACTCTAGGGTATGGATTCGGCACAAAATAGCTCAATATGTTAGGGATTTCAAAATTTTACATACTCTTGGATCCATGATCCTAGAGTATTAGATAGACTAAATAAATTGTCAAAACTCAAGAATTTTTAAAAAAACCAACTAACATCTTTAGGCTAGGGTTTCAGCCTCATGAGAAAAAAATAGCTAGGAGTTGATTTTGATTTCAAGTCTTTAGATCTAGTAACTAGAGGTATTGGATAGATTAGATCAAGTGTCAAAACATTAAAATCAATTTTCTATGATTTTCTAGAATTAAATTAAGAAAATCCCAATAAATGGAAAAATGATGTTATAGACAATAAATAAATGGAAATGAATGGAATAAATGAAGTTCATGATCATGGTTGAGAATATTATACCTCAAAGTGATGAAAGGATCGAAGAAATGATTCCAAAACCAATTGTTCAACAATGGAGAAATTTTTGGTTTTGTGAGCAAAATACAAAGGAAGAAGATGAAGTGTTGTAAAATTGTGAAATGATGAAGTGTTGAAGTGGCTGGACCATGTGGGATTGGGGAAAAATTGTCCAAATTTGTGGGGACAAAATTGGCATTTCAATGAAAGTTTAAGGACATTTTAGTAAATTTGCATATTAAGTCATAAATGCCATGGTGAGTCACACCATGACTCACCATGTTGAGTCACTTGAAAATATGTCATCCATGACATCATGACCTAATCCATTAATGGGTCTCTGCACATCTGTATTATGCTCTGTAGTTTACCCGATTTTCTTAGAAACGCGCCCGAATAAAGTATAATACTTTATTTTTTTTACAAAATTTTCAAAAATTACTATATTGATGAAAACGTGATATAAAACTAAAATGTTTCATTCACGGGTCAAAATTAAGTTTTCTGATCAGTAAAATCTTACTGTCAGTGAAAACACAGACCGGGTTCCATCTGAATTTTCAACCCAAAATTTAACCATAACTCTCTACGATAAAGTAGAGTATAAATATGACTTTGATTTATCCAAAATCATTTTCTAAGTTTCAGATAAAAATATAAATGTTTATTTATATTTATACCGATCTTAGAAAGCAGAAAAATTGGGGTGTTACATTACTACCCCACTAACAAAAAAATTTCGTCCTCGAAATTTCGTGACTCAAAACTAGACAAGATTTTCTTAATAACAAGGTCTTACTTTCACAAGAAGGTATGTAAAAGAACATTGTCAATCTGAAAAGAATACAGGATTGTCCAGTATGTAAAAAGATTCTTTAATAGGTTCGTGAGTGTAAAAATGAATAGCTAATACATGTTTACAACCATGACTCTAGTAAAGTTCCTTCTTTCACAAGAACTCCCAGTGGATTAGGAACTCCCAAAACGAATAGTTCCTAACCTTAAGAGGGTTTATTCTTTGGACAAGGGATTCACAAAATGATAATTTAAAATGACAACAGTTCGACAAAATTCAGACTGGGTCAAAGTAAAAGTGACTAGACTAAGTCTCATCTAGAAACTTCTTTTCTCAAGAAAGTATCTATCTCGAACAACAATAGGACAGTTCAGAAAAAAAATTCCACAATAATTGGTCCAATAATTGAAGTTTGAAAAAAAATCACAATCTTTAGAAAAAGAAATTATCTGATCCCAAAATCTAGAATGTTCACATCAATCAAAAGAAAATGAATTAGAATAAATTTTCTTCAAGAAACTTTTATTCTCAAAAAGTCATAAATAGCATACACCCACTGAAAAGACAAACAACATAAAAGACTTTAGAGATTCAAATACTCAAGGGTACCTAAATTTGATTCTACTTAGAACCCATTACAAACTTAACAAGTACTAGTCATTAAAATACGCATCTTACATATAGTATTCCTATGCACAACTGCATTTTTGATCCATGATTCGATTCCTAAAAATTCTGAAGAAATCTGCAACTGTCTTCTATAAGATCTTTAGGTTGTGAAGTTTTCAACACTACTCCTGATGTAAAAGATCATCAGATTGTGATGCTTCAGCACCACTCATGGTGTAGACTCTTCCTTTTGCCGTCGGTTTATTGGTTCATGTGTTGTTGGCAACTGGTCCACACCTTGGTGCACGACAATTCTTTGATAATTGTCCTACTTGATTACAATTGAAACATTTATTTCCTTTCAAAGAGAATTTATATGCCAAATGATTCGAATCTCCACATTTGAAACATCTCCTGCCTTGGCATTGGCTTTGGTTCTTTTGACCTCCACTACCTAATGCAGTAGCAATTGGACGATATGGTTGTTGATTCTGGTTATTTCCTGGTGGTCGGAAATATGGCTTCCTCCAAACTTGTTCCTCCCTTTGATTCTGATTTTGATATTGGAATCAAGATGGTCCATCGGTATTACCTCGATAGTCTTTACCTTTCCCCTTCTGCTCCACTTTTCGTCACTTTTCCACTAAAGCTTGAATGTTGTGGATTTCAAGCGGTAGCACGGGCTCTTTGATTTCATATCTCAGGCCTCCTTCGAATCTCTCACATTCCCAACCTTCATCAGGTTGAGTTTGAAAGATCGGAAATACTTTACTAGAAATTCAAACTTTGTTGTATATTCATCAACATATAGTTCGTTCTGTTGTAATCGTAAGAACTCCTGTCCCTTCTCAACTTTGTCGCTCAGAGGAAAATACTTATCCAGAAAAATAGTGTAGAAAACACTCCAAGTTATTTCCTGGTTGCCCGCTTTCAGTATCTATCTAATATCATCCCACCAGCATCCTGCAACTCCTAAAAGCAGACTAAGAGCATACGGGACCTTTGTTTCTTCAGGGCTATTGATAAGCTCGAAAATCCTTTTCCAGTTCTTGTATCCACAAGTCAGCCTTCTCAGGATTGACATTTCCATAAAATTGTTGAGGTTCCTGATTTCTGAAGTTTGCTAGACTTTTCGCCTCGGCTGCCAGCTCAGCCTGAACCTGGTCTTCTCATTTTATGTAGCTATGATAGCAGCAATACTAGTCAGAGCCTGAACAGCCTGGTTCATCTGTTCAATCACATCCTTGTTGCTGAGATAAGCACGATCACCATCACAACCACGTTCACGTCCACATCCCATTCCTGGTTCCATAACTGACCTACAAGACAAACTCAATCAGTCCGCAACCAGAAACTGAAACGTATACTTATGTGTCTAAAACACATTACGTCTAAGAAGTAATTCAATCAATGTACCATCTACTATTCATGGATTCTCACAAGGTCTCGACTACATCAAAACCCATCAAAATACACCTACTTGTGTACCATCATACATTGTTTCGATAAGGAAACAATTCAAGCAAGGTCTAACCAGAGATCACACAACAAAAACCTAACAGACCTATTCCCCAAGGTTCCCGAAAGACTCGACTAGCTCTAATACCACATTGTAACACCCCCCCCCCCCCCCTTGGGCATTACTTCATGAACACGTGCAGAAATAAATTAAAAAGAAATTTGCTAGTTGCTTTCGGAAATTGATTTACTTTAAGTCAGAAAATCTGGGTGTAAAAATTTTTCTTCTTAACACTTCGGAAGAATGCGATGCACACAACATAATAGCACATTTACACAGTACTTGACAACACACATATACCCATTTTATTTATAAACAAACCTTCCAAAACGTACAAGTTTTTCCTAAAATTTTTTCCTTATAAACCCTATAAATATTATTAGGACACATGTACTATGTGACACCCTTCTACCCCGCAAGTTAATATAAAACATTTACTTAAAAGAGGTAATATAAAAACATGCATTTGTTTCATAAAAATAAAAATTGTTAGAAAGATACCACATTGTAACACTTAACGTGGAAAGAACATATTTTTAAAACAATAAAACATAAACAACGTATAGCATAAACATAACCCAACCCCGGTGTCACATATAGAGCTGGTATAATCGTTTCGAGATAAAATCCTTGAAATATAACTGAAACAACAAAACAAAACTAACAACTATAACTAAGCATCCTAACTAGAGTCGCGGGTCCTCTGAGTCACTCCTCCACTGACTGTTCACCGTCATCTGCATAAGAGATACATACAACAACAGAAACAGGAAAACAGGGAGTAAGAAATCAAGTAAACACATCCTCATGGAAGTAGTTAAGCAAGATGAACATACATCATATCATGGCATAGCAATACAACATAACATCAATATTAAATAACATAACAACATTTCATCTCAATCAACATATGCTATGCGGTGCAACACTACTCCGCTACTCCGTCATGTATATGGATCCAACTATCTCAATAAGTCAACTTCGAAGTTACAAATCCACATTGGCCATAAAACCACCAACGCCGGCAGTTCACCAAACCATGGGTGAACCCCTTGGATAGCCGACGTATAATAACTGGATACGCACCTCGGGGGCCCATGGTTCACCAAACCTTGGGTGAACCACCCGAGACTTAGGCCAGATCATCATAACTTGGACGACCTCCCCTATGTTGAACATCCCCCACTAATCAACTTCAACGTATGAATGCATGAGCAAACGACATACAAAGCAACCACCTCCTTTGCTCAGGCCGATAAGCACACAAGACTTATCACCATCATCAACAACATTAACATCAACGCCTTGGCCAAAAAGTACCAAGGTTCAACTCATCAACGCCATGGCCAAAAAGCATCGAGGGCGTTTTGGCCAAAAAGAACCAAAGTGTATCAACGTGCGGTAACCCAATGGTACCGACTTAACCAACTTATTATTCTTCGTCATCTTAATTAATCCTTTAATTAAGTTATTTAACTGTTCTTCATTCGATTGATGTATTATTCCATTATTAGGGACAACTGGAGTGAAACACCCATGTATTCCTTTAGTCTCAGATTCTGACCAACAATGGGAGCACGGGCGTGCTCACCCCAGCATAGTCGTGCTGCCACTTAAATGGAGCACAATCGTGCTCACTGTCCTGCACGATCGTGCTCAATGAGAGACCTGGCTTCCAGAATGCGACTGGGAGCAAGGGCGTGCTCCCTGTTCAGTACGGCCGTGCTCCTGGGCCAGCCGTACTATTCTGGGGAGATTCATACATATTCTTAGAGTCAAAACTCCCTAACACTCTCAAATTCGATCCTAGGATCCTTTGACTAATCTAGTTGGCATAAAACCTCACCTCTCTCTAACAATTCATGTCTTATGAAGCATTGGGGAATTAACCCCTTAAATCCTATGTTAACTAAGAGTCCTATTTAAAATTGATTAGGGTCTTATTAACGTGTTCATCATAACAACAACACAGCCTCAACCAATCAACATTCATCTAGTCAATGCATAGCAACAACGACATAACAATCATATTCAGATCATGAATAGATTCAACTATTATACATCATTGACGAGCAACATGATAATCATAAAAATTGAGCATACCATCAACCAATTAGCAATTATAACAATTAACTCATACAACCAGGTAGATCATGGCAACAACAATAGTTTAGGCATAGTCATACCAAACATAGCAATATCAATAACAATTAATAACAACATATAACGAATAGGCATTCATAGCAATTAACAACAATAACGGGGTTATGGGGACCCCTCATCTTACGCTACCCCCTTGCCTAATGTATACCCTATCCATCTCCCATACCTGGAATGAAGATTCCCAGAACGATAACGTTGGCAAACTAGACACGTTCCCTCGAGCGGCTCGACGAGTTCCTCAAGCCTTGGTCAAAAGAAATGGAAAAGGAGATTAAGGAGGGATAACTAGGTTACCTTAATCGATGCTAACACGCGAAACTTCCCTCCCAAACGGACTCACAAACTCCGAGAACTTCAAGGGGTTCAAGGGAAAACCAAGAAATGAAGAGAGGCAGCCATTCTGAGTTTAACATTGTGAGAAATAGGGTTTAGGTCGAGTTTTATGGTATAAATACTAGTTGGGGCATAACGGGCTCTTATTTCAGTCCAAACTGTATACAGATTGGTATTTTGACCATGACTGGAGCTACAAGTTTCCGATTGAGGCGTTCTTGGTGTCGTCAGAAGGCTCAGAAAAATATCTACAAATTAATGTCTAATGACCAAATCCTAAATCGTACTCTAAGATGGTCAAAAGTTCAATGGAATTTTAGCGATATATTTGGTAGTTATTCTTAGATAGGATACTTAGGAGATTATGATAAGATCTTAAGAGGTAACAAAAAAGAGGATTATCCTTTATTAATAAGGACTCAAATCTGATTGGTTGAGGGGCTAAAATCTAAGAATTACACTATCTCTATTTAAATACTAAATCACACGATATCTCATCATATCATTCTGAATCACTTATTATTAAAAAAAATCACATATCATATATTAACATATAAAATCACAAACAAAATCATATATTCATATAAAATCACACATTAAGAGACACAATCTCATATTAATGCAAATAATCATATATTAATATACATATTATCATATGTAATAATATATACATATATATACATATATATGTGTGTGTGTGTGTGTGTGTAAGCATAAAAACACTACAACATTAATCACAATTACATTATCAATTAAATAACAATACTAACTTCATTAATAATAATAATAATAACAACAACAACAACTACGCATCCATAGTAACATAATCCTCTATACGAAAATCGAGGTGTTACAATTCCACCCCCTTTATAAAAATTTCGTCCTCAAATTTCTACTCACCTCGATTGAAAAGATACGGGTACAACTCCATCATCTTGCTTTCCAGTTCCCATGTACCCCTTTCCTCAGTAGCCCCTCTCCAAACAACTTTGACCAAAGGGATCTCTTTGCCTCTTAGCTGCTTCACCCTCATATCCTCGATTCGATGGGGTAACACCTTAAATGTCAAATTCTCTTTTAACTATATGGCATCGGGGGCTATCAAGTGACTAGGGTCGTGAATGTTCTTTCTGAGTTGAGACACATGAAAAACACTATGAAGATTGGACAAAAACGGTGGCAAGGCTATTTGGTAGGCGACTTCACCGACTCTTTTTAAAATTTGGTAAGGACCAATGAATCACGGAGTAAGTTTCCTTGCCTTCATTACTCTACCAACCCCGGTTATCGGGGTAACTCTCAAGAACACGTGGTCACCTTCCTGGAATTCGAGCGCCTTCCTCTTTTTGTCATGGTAGCTCTTCTGCCTACTTTGTGCCACTTTTATCTTTTCCTGAATCATCCTTACTTTCTTCGTGGTTTCTTGCACCACTTCAGTTCCTAGTACAATACTATCACCAGGTTCTCTCCAACACAAGGGTGTCCTACATCTCCTCCCGTAAAGAGCTTCATAAGGTGCCATCCCAATGCTGGAATGGAAACTATTGTTATAGGTAAACTCTATCAGGGACAAAAACTCGTCCCAACTACCCGACTGCTCTAGTACACAAGCTCTAAGCAAGTCCTCTAAGGACTGGATGGTTCTCTCAGACTGACCATCAGTCTGTGGGTGATAAGCTGAACTAAGCCTAAGCTTGGTACCTAAGGCCTCTTGCAAACTATTCCAAAACCTAAAGGTAAACCTCGGGTCTCTATCTGATACTATATGCTGGAAGGTACACCATGTAGCCTAACTATCTCTCTGATATATAGCTTAGCCAACTTTTCTAAAGGGTATTTCATGTTCATAGGGATAAAATGGGCGGACTTAGTCTATCCTCAACAACCCATATAGCCTCAAAACCAGCTGGAGTCCTAGGGAGTCCAGACACAAAATCCATGGAAATACTATTCCATTTCCATTCTGGGAAACTCTAAGGTTGCATCTTTCCTGATGGCTTCTGGTGTTCTATCTTAGCCTTTTGGCACACTAAACAGGCATACACAAACTCAGCCACATCTTTCTTCATCCCAGGCCACCAAAACATGCCCTTTAAGTCATGATACATCTTAGTGGCACCTGGGTGGACACTCAGTCCACTCCTATGTTCTTCTTGAAGGATCAACTTTCTAAACTCCGGGATGTTTGGTATACAGACTTTATCCTTGAACCTCAAGACTCCATCGCTTCCTTCCTTAAAACTAAGGTCTCTACCCTGCGTAAGAAACTCATGCTGGTATAAGAGATACCGGTCTAACTTCTGACCGTCTCTAACCTGATCCATCAAATTGTTGGTAACCTTCAAGGTTCCAAGCCAAATGCTCTTAGGGGTAACTTGCCAAGCTAAACTCGGGTCTCTAAACTCCTCAATCAGATCCATCTCCCTAACCATCAAAGTAGAGACGTGCAAGGTTTTTCTACTTAAGGCATCGGCCACTACGTTGGCTTTTCCTGGGTGGTAGGTTAGATCAAACTCATAATCCTTTAAAACTCCATCCACCTACACTGCCTCATATTCAAATCCTTTTGATCAAACAGATACTTCAGACTCTTGTGATCACTAAAGACTTCAAACTTCGCTCCATATAGGTAATGCCTCCAGATCGTTAAGGCAAATACCACAGCTCCTAACTCTAGGTCATGGGTAGGGTAGTTCTTTTCATGGGTTTTCAACTGCCTAGAAGCATAAGCTACTACCTTACTATCTTGCATCAACACTCCAGCTAAACCTTGC
The DNA here is from genome assembly GCA_030762895.1 of Sophora flavescens. NCBI lineage: Eukaryota > Viridiplantae > Streptophyta > Magnoliopsida > Fabales > Fabaceae > Sophora > Sophora flavescens. The sequence goes on from CM061062.1 coordinate 146,901,787, forward strand.
TTCGATGCATCGCAGTATACTATGAAAGGTTTACTAGGATCGGGCAACACTAAAACTGGTGTTGATGTTAACCTATTCTTAAGGGTTTGGAAACTCACTTCACACTTAGAGTCCCACACACAAAACTGTCCCTTTTTGGTGAAACGGGTTAAGGGTAAGGCTAACTTAGAGAAATCCTCTATAAACCTCCTATAGTACCCTGCTAAACCCAAGAAACTCCTAACCTCGGTGACCGACTTCGGTGCCTCCCACTGGAGCACCGTCTCAACCTTAGCCGGATCAACGACTATCCCACCTTTTGAGATCACGTGACCTAAGAAACTAACCCCTTCTAACCAAAACTCGCACTTAGACATCTTGGCATACAACTACCTCTCCTTAAGGGTCTGCAAGAGAACCCTCAAGTGCTCCACATGCTCCTCCTTAGTATTGGAGTACACTAAGATGTCATCTATAAAGACCACCACAAACTTATCCAAGTAAGGGTGAAAGGTCTTGTTTATGTAGTCTATGAACACAGAAGGGGCATTGGTTACACCAAAGGGCATAACCAAGTACTCATAGTGACCATAACCCATCCTAAACGCTGTCTTCGGGATGTCGTCAGACTTAAATCTGATGGTACCCTAACCTCAAATCTATCTTCGAAAAGACACAAGCTTCGATCAACTGATCCATAAGATCATCAATCCTAGGGAGGGGATACCGATTCTTAATGGTCACCTTGTTGAGCCGTCGATAGTCGACACACAGCCTCATAATACCATCTTTCTTCTTTACTAGCAACACTGGCACTCCCCAGGGGGATACGCTAGGCCTAATAAACTGCTTCTGGATTAGATCCTCTAACTGTTCCTTCAACTTAGCTAGCTCTAGAGGAGACATTCTATAGGACGCTATGGAAATAGGTCTGATTCCCGGTACTAAATCTATGGTGAACTCTACATCTCTCTCTGGGGACAAATTACAAACATCCCTCGGGAACACTTTAGGAAATTCCCGCACAACAGGCACAGTTCTAACATCAGGATGGCTCTGTACTTCCAGGGAAGACAACATCATGAACACTTATCGAAACAGGAGTTCCAGGGAAGACAACATCATGAACCTTGACTTGGTTGGCAGAGAGAAAGATTGGATCCTTAGACTCCACAGGAGTTCCAAAAACAATGGTTTTATCGAAACAATTCAAAAGGACGGGATTGGAAGATAACAAGTCCATGCCAAAAATGATATCAAGGTCCTTTAAAGGTAAGCGCACAAGATCATCAGCAGAGTTCTTATTATCAAAAGATAATAGAACAGCCTTTCCGAACACAAGAAGCAATCACGGGCTTCTTGGATCGTCCAAGACAAACCATCCCGATATAGTAAGTCAAGCCAAAGCGAAGCTATAGGTTCTTAGTTCCACGTAAAATTGTCTATATAAATATAGACAATTAAAATAAGAGCACACGACAGACTCATACCACGGCTTGATAAGACAAACTTTCTCTGATACCACTAAATGTGACACCCTTCTACCCCGCACGTTAATATAAAACATTTACCTAAAAGAGGTAATATAAAAACATGCATTTGTTTGATAAAAATAAAACTTGATAGAAAGATACCACATTGTAACACTTAACGCGGAAAGAACATAGTTTTAAAACAATAAAACATAAACAACGTATAGCATAAATATAACCAACCCCGATATCACATATAGAGCTGGTATAACCGTTCTGAGATAAAATCCTCGAATTACAACTGAAACAACTAAACAAAACTAACAACTATAACTAAGCATCCGAAATAGAGTCGCGGCTCCTCAGTGTCATTCCTCCACTGGCTGCTCACCGTCATCTGCATAAGAGATACATGCAACAACAGAAACAGGAAAAATAGGGAGTAAGAAATCAAGTAAACACATCGGCATGGAAGTAGTTAAGCAAGATGAACATACATCAAAGCATGGCATAGCAATACAACATAACATCAATATTAAATAACATAACAACATATCATCTCAATCAACATATGCTATGCAGTGCAACACTACTCCGCTACTCTGTTATGCATGTGGATCCAACTATCTTAGGAAGTCAACTTCGGAGTTACATATCTACATTGGCCATAAAAGCACCAACGCCGGTAGTTCACCAAACCATGGGTGAACCCCTTCGATAGCCGGCGTATCATAACTGGATACGCCACTTTGGGGGCGCACGGTTCACCAAACCTTGGGTGAACCACCCGAGACTTAGGCTAGATCATCATAACTTGGACGACCTCCCCTATGTTGAACATCCTTCACTAATCAACTTCAATGTATGAATGCACGAGCAAACGACATACAAAGCAACCATCTCCTTTTCTCGGACCGATAAGCACCCAAGACTTATCGCCATCATCAACAATATCAACATCAACACCTTGGCCAAAAAGTACCAAGGTTCAACTTATCAACGCCTCGACCAAAAAGCATTGAGGGCACTTTGCCCAAAAAGAACCAAAGTGTATCAACGTGTGGTAACCCAATGGTATCGACTTAACCAACTTATTATTCTTCGTTATCTTAATTAATCCTTTAATTAAGTTATCTAACACTTATTCATTCGATTGATGTATTATTGCATTATTGGGGACAAGTGGGGTGAAACACCCCTTTATTCCTTTAGTCTCAGATTCTGACTAGCAAGGGGAGCACAGGTGTGCTCACCCTAGCACGGTCGTGCTGCCACTTAAGTGGAGCACGGTCGTGCTCACTGTCCTGCACGGCAGTGCTTAATGCGCGACCGTCCTTCCAAAACGCAATTGGGAGCACCGGCGTGCTCCCTGTTCAGAGAGGTCGTACTCCTGGGCTAGCAGTACTGTTATGGGCAGATTCATATGTATTCCTAGAGTCAAAACTCCCTAACAATCTCAAATCAGATCCAGGGGTCCTTTGACTAATCCAGTTGGCATAAAACCTCACCTCTCACTACCAGTTCATGTCTTATGAAGTATTGAGGAATTAACCCCTTAAATCCTATGTTAACTAAGAGTCCTATTTAAAACTAATTAGGGTCTTATTAAAATGTTCATCTTAACAACAACACAGTCTCATCCAATCAACATTCAGCCAGTCAATGCATAGCAACAACAACATAACGACCATAATCAGATCATGAACAGATTCAACTATTATACATCATTGACGAACAACATGATAATCATAAACATTGAGAATACCATCAACCAATTAGAAATTATAACAATTAACTCATACAACCAGCCATATCATGGCATCAACAACAGTTTAGGCATAATCATACTAAACGTAGCAATATCAGTAACAATTAATAACAACATATAACGAATAGGCATTCATAGAAATTAACAAAAATAATGGGGTTATGGGGACCCCTCATCTTACGCTACCCCCTTGTCTAATGTATACACTATCCTTCTCCCCATTCCTGGAATGAAGATTCCCAAAACGATAACGTTGGCAAACTAGACACATTCCCTCGAGCGGCTCGATGAGTTCCTCAAGCCTTTGTCAAACAAGAAGGGAAGAGAATAACCAATTAATCCCCAATTCAAAAGAAAGGGAAAGGGAGATTAAGGAGGGATAACTACGTTAACTTAGATGATGCTAACACGTGTAACTTCTCTCCCAAATGGACTCACAAACTCCAAGAACTTCAAGGGGTTCAAGGGAAAACTAAGAAAGATGAAGAGAGGCATCTATTATGAGTTTAACAATGTGAGAAATAGGGTTTAGGTCGAGTTTTATGGTATAAATACAAGTTGGGGCATAACGGGCTCCTATTTCAGCCCAAACTGTATACAGATCGGTATTTTGACCATAACTTAAGCAACAAGTTTCTGATTGAGGCGTTCTTGGTGTCGTTAGAAAGATCGGAGAATTATCTACAAATTAATTTCCAATGACCGAAACCTAAATCATACTTTAAGATGGTCAAAAGTTCAATGGAAGTTTACCTATAGATTTGGTAGTTACTCCTAGATCTTCCTTAGGAGATTTTGATAAGATCTTAAGAGGTAACCAAAAAGAGGATTGTCCTTTATTAATAAGGACTCAAATATGATTGGTTGAGGGGCTAAAATCTAGGAATTACACTATCTCTATTTAAATGCTAAATCACATGATATCTCATCATATCATTCTTAATCACTTTTTTTAAGCAAAAAGGCGTGCAAAAGCATCACTGTAGTGGAAATCATCCCAACTAGGTTGGCACCAAAATCACTACCAATCATCTGCAGCACCCCAATATATTATTAAAAAAAAGGAAAAGAAATACAAGGAAACATGGGGGGACATAAAACCTTACCCATGAAAAAGAGGAGAAATTACTTGAATCTAAAATTAGGCAGACCCCACCTATTACAGAAGAAATCATGTCTAATAAAATATGGAATCAAGTTCCACCAAGTAAAGCATTTTGAAATGACTCCAAAATTAGCTAGCTTATCAGCACAATGGTTAGCCTCTTTAAAAACATGAGAAATCAAAAAAGTAAAATTGGAAGGCAAAGCAATACAATTTCTCCATTTAGTTCTAATTTTCCAAGGAACTATGTCCGGATTAGAGTAAGCAAGAACCACAAGAGAAGAGTCACATTCCATCCATAGTCTAGACCAACCCTTCTCAAATGCTACCTGAATTGTTGTCATGGCAGCATGCAACTCAGCAGAGAAAGAATCCTGAGTCCCATAGAATTCAGCAAAGCAGCCAAGAGTAGCTCCACTACTGTCCCTAAAGATTGCACCACCACCTGCTTGGCCTGGAGAGCCTTTAGAAGCACCATCAGTGTTTACTTTGATCCAACCTGGGTTAGGCAGAGTCCAATCAACTTGGATAATTTTAGGAGAGGTTCCCGGATAGCCATTGATCCCCAACAGCTCCAAAATTCTTATTTCCTCAGCAGAAGGAAACATTTTGTTTGTAGACACGTTGCCAGAAAGTGAAATGGAAGCTTTGATTATGCTAGTTGCTGCCCTCACTGAGATTCTTTTATCTTCAAACTTCAATTTATTCCTTGAGAACCAAATGATCCAAAAAGAGTTTATAATGACTGCAGCTAGAATGTCTTTCATTTGCAAGCTCCATTGCTTGTTGCAAAGGGAAAGAATAGATAAGATAGAGGAAGTGTCCACCTGCAAATCCAAAATCGATCCAATCCACTGCCAAATGTGTTTTGCAAAGGAACAAGCTAAGAAAAGATGGTCCGCACTCTCTGCTGCAGAATAACAAAGACTGCAGATCGAAATAGTGCAGCAACCCCTCTTTTGAAGTTGGTCTTCAGTAGGCAACTTGTTGTGAATAAGTCTCCAAGTAACAAAGGACTTAGAGGGAGGAATTGCCCTATTCCAAATCAGTTTAGACCAATCACAAATAGAATGACTAAGATTTAAGAAATGGAAAGCTTCTTTGAATGATAAAGCACCCGAGGATGAGTGCTGCCAAATGAGGGTATCCGCTGCAGGGAAAACAGGAATATCCAAAAGGGGCAGCTCCTGACCAAAAATTGGGAGGCTATCAAACAGAGATGCAGGGATATTCCAGCTGCCTTCCCCGATAAAATCAGCAACCTTGGCTTTCAGTCTATGCTGTAAATTGTGAGGAACTTGTAACAGATCAACCAAAGGCATTGAGAGCCATTTGTCAGTCCAGAAATTAATTGAGGACCCATCTCCAATCTGCCAAACTGAATTGTTAAAAACCGACTGCATATGAGTTTTAATTCCTGGTCATATGGATGACTTGACATAGGTGGGGACAGGCTTGCAATATTGAAAGAACCTTTTCCTAAGAAAGGTAGCCCATTCAGCACAAGAGGAAGCCATTTCAAAAGATAACTTCAAAAGAGCAGCTTAATTAAGAGCTAACAAGGACTTAATGTCCAGCCCTCCTTCCAGAACAGGCCTGCATAGTTTCTTCCAAGCAACAGTGCAGATTTTCTTGACATTAGGATCTCCAGACCAAATAAAATTCCTAATGGATTTGTCTAAATCCTTAAGAACTAATGAAGACCAGAAGTAAACATGAAAGCTATGGAGCATCATACTATTGATCACAGACTTGACAAGTCAACCCTACCCATGATGGATAGGAGGCTACCTTTCCACGAGGCAAGTTTGGAGAGGATCCTATCTGCTAAAGGCTGCAAGTGAATCCTTCTTGGCTTGCCCTTGAAAATTGGGAGTCCAAGGTAGTTAAAAGGAAAGGATTCAGCAGAAAATCCAAGTATATTAGCAACTCTGGATGATTTGTTGGAGGAAATACTGCCCAAATAGAATTTGCACTTATTGAGGCTAAGACATTGGCCTGAAGATGCTCCATATTCAGCAAAAAGATTCATCAGGGCTTCAAGACCCCTCTTGCTACCCTTACAGAGGACTAGCACATCATCTGCATACAAAACATGGCTAGGAGATGCTAGATTCTTTGGGCCAGATATAGTCTGTAACACTCCAGAACTGACAAGGCTAGAAATCCCTCTACTCAAGGCATCTTCAGCTAGACAAAAAAGCAGAGGTGATAGAGGGTCACCTTGCCTAACTCCTCTTTTACAAGCAAAAATCCTTCCGGTTTTCCATTGATCAAAAAGGATAACTTAGCAGAGTGAAGGATTGTTTGAATCCAGTTACAGAAAGTGAGATTAAAACCAAAAGCTTTCAAAACAGAAATGAGAAAGTTCCAGTCCAATGTATCAAAAGCTTTTTTGATATCAAGCTTTAGAGCCAGATTTCCACCAAAGACCTTATAGTCCAACAAATTACAAGCCTCTGAAGCAATAAAAATGCACTCCTTGATATTTCTACCTTTGACAAAGCCTCTTTGCTGAGGAGAAATGATTCTAGCTGCAATATTTGCTAGTATGTCAGCTAACACCTTAGTAATGATTTTGAGCTGAAAGTTGGCTAAAGCAATAGGTCTATAGTCTTCAATTCTATCAGCATTTGGCATTTTTGGAATCAAAACTACTAGATTGGAGTTCATATTAGGCAAGAACCAATTTTGAGCAAAGAACTGATTAACTGCCATGCACACCTCAGTTCCAATAATATCCCAAAAGGATTGGTAAAAGCACCCTCCAAAACCATCTGGTCCAGGGGCACTTTCACTGTTCATTGCAAAGACTGCTTTCCTTATTTCCTCATTAGATGGCAGCATTGTTAGCAAATTATTCTCTTCAGCTATAACAGAATTAGGGACAACTCTGTTTATGAGATCATTTACTTGACAATCATTAGGGACTGCATACAGATTTGAGAAGAATTCAATGACATGGTGAGCCAAGGCCCCTACAGCATCAATAATAACATCTCCACATTTAAGCATACTCATAGACTTTGCAGTATACCTAGTTTTTGTAATCCTATGGAAAAATGCAGTGTTTCTATCCCCTTGGCAATGCCAATTTATCCTGGATTTTTCTCTCCAAAACTCCTCTTCAAACAATAAAGCTTGTTGTAATTCAGTTTGTGCTAGAACCTCTTGTTCCATAAGATCATCAGTCACACCACTAGAGTTAATGAGTTGCTGAACAAAATCCACAGCAGCCATGTCAGATTCAACTCTCTGATGCACATTCTCAAAAACCAGCTTGTTCCAACTTTTTAGTTCAATTTTTAAGCACTTCAGCTTCTGAGAAAGGACATACATTGGACAACCGTAAACAGGTTTGCTCCACACTTCCTTAATGAGTCTATGACAATCCGGATGGCCAATCCACATTTTATGAAATTTAAAAGAAGAAGGGAAGGATTGAACCAACTTAGAACAGTTTACCATGATAGGAAAGTGGTCAGACTGAGACCTAATCAGAGTACAGCAAGAAGTGGAATTCCAAATGGCTAGCCAAGCTTCATTGCATAGGGTTCTGTCCAGTCTTTTTCCAGTGTGAGCTGATCCTCTTCTCCTATTACTCCAAGTAAAACTGGCTTCTCTTGTAGGGAGATGAATCAGGTTGGCTATATCAGTGAAGTTCTTAAAATCTTCACAAGCTGCCTTGAGAGGTAAGGAAGAGCTTCTAACTTCATGGGATCCCAAAACATAATTGAAATCACCTAGCATGCACCAAGGACCTGGATTGTTAACTTGCAGATTAATTAATTCTAACCAAAGAGATCTTCTCAAGAGATGAGAGGTACTAGCATAAATAGCTGCAACATAAAGATCTTGTCCATCTTTGTTTATATGAAATGAACACTGTTGAGATGAGATAGACAGGGGGGTTGGAGATAAATGGCTGCTGCATAACCCCCATAGATTAGGAATATGACTACCTCTATCATTTAGACAAAAAACTTTTAAATTCAGCTGCCTCCAAAAGGAATCTAGAACATCAGTTACATTGATCCAAGGTTCTGAGATGAAGACAAATTCTGGTTTGTTAGCAACACAAATTCTTGAAGACTAACCTTGTACTAGGATTACCAAATCCTCTACAATTCCAATATATGATTTTCATTAAGCAAATTGTTGAGGACCACCCCTTAAACGGGAAAAATTCTTTTCTTGTTGTGCTGCCTTAGCAGCCTTTTGCCTTAATTTTTTCTTCTTAGATTTAGATAGCACAGTTGAAAAATCATCTCCTTGAGAGCTGCTCAGAAGATATTTACTCGGATCGACCATTGCAATCGGAGAGGACTGATTCTCCCCATTGTCATCATCTAGCTTATCATCCTCATGACCCCAAAAGGGACTGACAATTTGTAAGTCAGAGGCAACAATTTGATTCCTTATATCGCTGTCTGGAGTGACACTAATAGTGCTCTTTCCTAAAAGAGTTGGAAAAACATTCTCCTTGGGTGGAGAATTACCTTGGAGATGTAAATTACCTTGATGAGATACAGAAATCTCTTTGCCTGCATTTAAGATATAAGCATTATGTTGTGCAGGTGAGCAATCCACAGGAGTGTCTACTACAAAAGTCCCATTACTGGAGACAGAGTGTTGGACAGGAGAGAGGAAATCACTCTCTGTAGGAGAATGTTGCATAACCCCACAAATAGAAGATAGAATCTCTACAACATTCAGGGAACTGGAGGGCTGAACAAATCCAAGAAGAGGATTAATAGAAGCTTGAGCTTCAGGATCACTGTGTGGGACATTGTTAACTCCCAAAAAGTCTTTCGGGTCAATAACTGTCTCCACAGAGATTAATTTAGAATTGCTAGTGCCTGCCTCCTGAACCAAATTTGGTTCAAGAATAGGTTCTTCAAAGGCAATACCTTTGCCTTTATCCACAGCACTTATTTTTGTTTCCTTCAAAGTTGCAGTATTTTCTTTATTAGTTTTTGGAACATACTGCGAAATCTTTTTTCGAGGTTCTTTCTGGACAACATCCAAACCTTTTGGAGCTAAAGTTTCTCCAGTTTGATTCTTTTTGCAATTAGAACCTGAATGGCCAATTAACTTACAAGAAGAGCAGAAGGATGGAAGTCTCTCATACTCTATGTCAACAAAGAAAGCAAAGTCTTCTCTTTCCACAAGGATTCTATCACGCAGTTCCTTAGTAAGATCAATCTCAATGAGAATTCTAGCAAAGTGGCCGAAATATCTCTTAATAGTTGCTTCATCTAATGCAATTGGAGCACCAATACCACCACCAATCTCAAACAAGATCTTTGGCCGCCAATACTCTCTAGGCAATCCATGGAACCTAACCCAACATTGTGCATGGGTTTGACGTATGGTATTTGGATTAAAATACGGAATCCAAGAAGATAATCTGAGCACACCTGGACTTAAATTCCAAGCACCAGCAGATCTGATCCTACGTTGGTCATCTAAGGAGGAGAAGTTGAACTCGTAGAAACCCTTTCCCAGAGATACCACAGACCAAGAAGCAATAGGTTTCCAAATCTTGAGAAGCTTGGATCGCAAGTCACCCAGTTTTATCGGGGAATCTCCCTTGGACAGAATGAGACGACCATGAATAAGATTTTGGCATTCTAGTACACCAGCCTGGTATTCAGATTCAGTTATCTTGATCGCCCATTTATCACCCTTCAAACAAGGTTTAGGTAGTTGATTAATAGGGATATCAAAGGAGTTAGAAACAGCTTGTGCGAAGGACTTTTTTCGAGAGGAAGCAGGAGCGTTCGGAGGAGAAGATTGTAGAGCAAGGAAGCTCCATGGAACAATAGGTTCTTTAGCCATGAAGGACAAGCAAAACCCTAGAAGATCACTAGAAGAGAAACCCTAGCAGAACACCCATCTCATGAAACGGCCCCCTCAATCTTATTTCATTCTTAATCACTTATTATTAATAAAATCATATATCATATATTGACATAAAAAATCACAAACAAAATCATATATTCATATAAGATCACACATTAAGAAATATAATCTCATATTAATGCAAATAATCATATATTAATATACATATTATCATATGTAATAATATATACATACATATATATGTATAATCACAATTACATTATCAATTATATAAATAACAATACTAACTTCATTAATAATAATAATAATAATAATAATAATAACAACAACAATAACAACAACAACTAGGCATCCATAGTAACATAATCCCTTATACGAAAACCGGGGTGTTACATACTAAACTTTCTCAAACATACATCCCCAAACACAAACCTAAGATAGTCGTTCTACCAGACATTCACTAAAAAGACCCCGTGGTCATCCCTATATTTAAAACACCTCTTCCTGCATCCAAACTTAAGTCTCCAAGTAACATAGGGAACTTCTCTGAAACATCTGTACTCATGTACCAAGGTACAACAGAAAAACCAGACAAACAGATATACGCAATGTGACACCCTAATCTCAGGTCATCACATGGTTACCCATTTGCGGAAATAAAACTTAATTTGCTGGTTGCTTTCGGAAAATCATATTTTCTCAACATTTATCTTTTCAAAATATGGTGATAAATTTTTTTCTTTTCCTCCTTATTTTAACCTCATAATCACAACAACGTATTTAAATCACACTTAACTACATAATGTATATAAGTCCTTCAACTATACTACCTCATATTTTTCTCATATAAATCATAATCAACTTTATTCTTAAAACATAACATTACCTAAGCTGGTCGTAACTAACGGACACTACAGCCGATAAAAACAGCACAGTAGACCTCGAACTAGACAGCCTTCATCGTCTTGTAAGGATCATACCCCTCGTACAACTCTGATATGGTTGTAAGGGTGAGACGCCAATATATGGATTTATCACCATAACTAAATGCACAACACAAAAGAAGGCACATACACATATACATGTCTATAACAACGTACTCATTCATATTATTTCACATCGTTTATCAATGGGTTTCACACCCAACGTACTAATTCATCTTATATCACATCGCTTATCAATGGGTTTCACACCCCAAACATCAACGTTGGAAAACTATGTATGAACACTTCAATACATCATCTAAACATTCATACCTAATCTCATGAGATATCTCCAACCTCGTAAACCTCGTGATGAGTTGATCAGACTCAATTGCCACAGGCATACAGCCACAGGCACGCCCATCGCACACTGTCCAACATCGTGGCACAGTGATAACACTCGGAGATGGGGCCTCATTGTCCAAACCATGGGCACAATGAGAACATCTTTGTATGATCTACCCTGACGCCGCAAGGTAATCCCTCGTTTAATCATGGCACGTCTGCCAAATGCATGCAAGAAAACATTTTGTTCTCAACACTTTTCTTTGTGCTATATCTTTATTTGTCAAAGCTCTCAAAAGCTTACAACCCATCATCGTTTTAAACATCTAATGCTCTCAAAAGCATCATCGTTAAAACATGGAAGCTCTCAAAAGCTTATGACTTAACATCGTTTAAAACATCTTTACATCTTTTATTAACAACACGGGACCTCAAAGTCCGAGTGCTCAATCACGAAGCCCCTAGACCTTGCAATCAGTCTTAGGTTCGTGGTAGTAGAAAACAACTTAAAACGTTTTAACTTCTTTAAATAGATACCCAGTTTACAACATAACGAACCTTAATACCCCGACGTCTCGGTTATTAAGTTCTATATCTTTGTACATCTTTTTACATCGTTTTACATCTTTCACATCGTATTACATCTTTTACATCTTTTACATCGTTTTACATCTTTTGCATCGTATTACATCTTTTACATCCTTTTACATCTGTTACATTGTTTTACATCTTTCATCTCTTTTACATCATTAAGTAAAACTCATTTACCGAAAATTCTTTCTACTTGAAATTCGTTTATAAAACATCAATTCATAAAAAAAATCCACTTTTCCTTTGGAAACACATTTTTTTCCAAAATAACATCAAATCATCAACAACTTCTTTTTATTGAAACTTCAACTCTAATAAATCAATTCAAATTAAATCTCTTTTCAACATAAGTACTGCTATTTTTAAACTCTTACCATAAATAATTTCGAAACTTGCCGTCGTTTAGCATTTTCAAAGAAAACGTCTTTTAAGTCAAACTTTGACATTTCTTCTAAAATAATTTTCTTATATCATAAATAAGGTCTTTTCGAATATTAATATCACAAAATCACTTTTTATAATATTTCGTAATTTCTTGTGTAAAAATTAACAGTACTAAAAAAATTTCACGGTTACGCTCTCACCGTGACTCATAAACTTCTTTTACACTAATAAATCATTAAAATAATAATATTTCTCAATACTCATTATTTTTCCAAAATCATAGTTTCCTCTACTATTATATTCCAACATTCCCCATAAAACGTTGAATATAACTTTCACAGCTTATTAAATCTTTTATCTCATGAATCGGTTGTGCACTATCCACTGTCAGGCCTCTCAAACAACACTCACAAACAACATTCAACATCATCATCATAATTATATCCCCAGGCAGATCACGCATCATAACATCATAATATTCTACTGCAGATAATTAAAAGCAGACCAATCATCAATACACAAATAAACAACACATCGTAAATATCATAAACAATTAATCACAAACCACATATAAATCATATAAGACACACTAAAAGAAAATAGTTATAGAGAAAATCCCTCAGGTAAGCTCCCCTTACATCTTGAAGACTCAACTAACGTTTTCAAACAACCTCCCGATTTAATCTGATTTCCTCCGTCGGCTTTAGGTCAAACCAACCCGATTGATTCCTTCAAACAAATTGCAATCAAATCAAACCACAACATACTTAACTCGTGAGGGTTAGGTTTCGGCCAATGGCTGACTTTTAGGGTTCAAAATCCTTAAAATTGCTAATCATGGTTAAGTCGTAGATTAATGGTCCTTAATTAACCTAAATCATAGATTAGTGACTAAACCACTAAGTTTCAAACTCAAAACTTCCTAACTCTCTAAATGGTAGATTCGTCCAACACAAGAACATAGGGTTAGTGTTTTTAGTTTGATAAACCAACTTGGATTTATTAAGCATACATACTAATAGCTTGATTACTAAGATCATTTATGAAAACTTTGAACAAAACTCATCTAGTTCCAAGAACTAGGGTTTCGACCTTTATGAAACAAATAGGTTAGGGTTTGATTTTTGATCTCAAATACAAGAACTATCAAGATACTAGAAGATTGAATCATGAATCAAGACATGAAAATGAAACAAAACCTAGGAACACAACTTTGACCTAGATTCGGCCAAATCCAGAAATTAGGGAAAGAAATTTCTCATGATCTTATGCTTCTAGATGATGAAAATAGAGATGATTATAAGATCATAGCAATTGGTTTCATGTCAAAAAGATTTTTCTAGAATAAGTTATGAATTTTTGAATCTAGTTCCATGAACTTTGAATCTTATGAAGAACATGATGATCAAAGGCATAAACTCAAGAATCTTGTGAAGAGAAAAGCTTATAATAGCAAGATTAAGAGAGACTACCTCTTGATGATCAAAGAAAAGTATGATCTTGATGATGTTCTTCACAAATTTTTCATGGTGTTCTTGAGAAACTTAAGGAAGAAGATGAACATAGTTAGGGTTTAGAACAGTTTTAGTATTTGTGGTAGATCTCTTAACATACTTGTCCGTTTTGGATGATCTTTATGTCGTTGGAAAGAAGAGAGAAATATGAACAACTTTCATGTTGAAAGTTTTTCGATATTCAGAGAAGAAATTGGTCAGAATTGCTAGGAAAAATATGACGAATTATGAACATTCATGAATGTTCTTGAAGTTCTTAAGACAAAAGCTTAACTTTGAGAGAAAAATGGCTTGAAAATGGAAATGAAACTTTCTTAAGTGATAAGACATGTTGGAGCCGTGGGTTTTGGGTAAGGTTTGGTCAACTTTTCCAATGGCATTTGCTTGCAATTGTCATAAAAAGACAAGGGCAAAATGGTCATTTCATAGCAAAAATTCACTTTGTCATAAATGCGCCATTATGGCCATTATGACTCGGATAAGCTCGTCATAAATGCTCGTCAAGTCGGTCAAATCCATTATCTCAGCTACGTTGCCGACTCCGGGTTTCATCTGGCGCAGGTTTTTCCTAGAGCTAATCTCGACGTATACGCCCGCAACAAATATAATATTTTAATTTTTTTACCAAATTTTTCAAAACTTCCAATATCGTAGTAAATACGATAAAAACATTTTCCATCTCGTTCACGACTTAAAATTAGGTCTTCTGAGCAGTAAACTTTTACTGTCAGTGAAAATCCAGAAAACGGCAGACCGGCTTCCGTCTGAATTTTCAACCAAAAACTTCCCCGTAACCTTATGAAAATAAGTATAACAAGGAAATGACCTTGGTTTATCCAAAATCATTTTCTAAGTCTCGGATAAAAATATATATTTTTATATATTTATTACCGATATTACAGAGCATCGAAAATCGGGGTGTTACATAACTACGCCACTAAAAAAAAATTTCGCCCTCGAAATTTTGTCACTCGAAACTAAACAGAATTTTGCAATCTCATCTTAAACTTAAGATTTTACATTACCCTTCACATCACTTCATTCCTCTTATTCCATATTCCATAACACAATTCATTCTTACGTCATTTCTACATATCCGTACTATCCTCAAAATTGCATCAAAGCCTATCACCCTCGAAAAACAAAATCAAAACTTAATCACTTCTCTTATCAACATGGTTCCACCATAAATCTTATTCCAATCATCTAACTCTGAATATTATCATTAATAATAACAATGTCTTCACATCACCACGCATCAACTCCCTACTCAAAATGTTTAATCATAGTCTTAGTTCCTCTTGATTATAATTCACCACTCCAATTCGATATCATCTCACACATCTCATCCTCAAAATAACTTCATCGCATATATTCAAAATAACTTCATTGCACATCTCATCCTCGAACTTTTTATCAACTTAATTTTTCTCAAGAACTTTTCTTTTCCGCTCACATTCAACTTAGGCAAAACTTACCATAGACACTTTTATGTAATTCTTTACTTATTTATTAACACATATTACTTCTGAAAAGTAATTCAAACAAATCTCACTTCAGAAAAAACACAACATCGTCTCACTTCAGAGAAAACACAACGTCGTCTCACTTCAGGGAAAACACAACATCGTCTCACTTCACAGAAAACACAACGTCGTCTCACTACAGGGAAAACACAACATCGTCTCACTTCAGAGAAAACACAACGTCAACACAACAGACCTATTTCCCAAAGATCCCGAAAGACTCGACCAGCTCTGATACCACTAAAGTGACACCCTAATCTCAGGTCATCACATGGTTACCCGTTTGCGGAAATAAAACTTAATTTGCTGGTTGCTTTCGGAAAATCATATTTTCTCAACGTTTATCTTTTCAAAATATGGTGATAAAATATTTTCTTTTCCTCCTTCTTTTAACCTCATAATCACAACAACGTATTTAAATCACACTTAACTACATAATGTATATAAGTCCTTCAACTATACTACCTCATATTTTTCTCATATAAATCACAATCAACTTTATTCTTTAAACATAACATTACCTAAGCTGGTCGTAACTAACGGACACTACAACCGATAAAAATAGCACAACAGACCTCGAACTAGACAGCCTTCATCTTCTTGTAAGGATCATACCCCTCGTACAACTCTGATATGGTTGTAAGGGTGAGACGCCAATATATGGATTTATCACCATAACTTAATGCACAACACAAAATAAGGCACATACACATATACATGTCTATAACAACGTGCTCATTCATATTATTTCACATCGTTTATCAATGGGTTTCACACCCAACGTACTAATTCATCTTATATCACTTCGTTTATCAATGGGTTTCACACCCCAAACATCAACGTTGGAAAACTATTCGTGAACACTTCAATACATCATCTAAACATTCATACCTAATCTCATGAGATATCTCCAACATCGTAAACCTCGTGATGAGTTGATCAGACTCAATTGCCACAGGCATACAGCCACAGGCACGCCCATCGCACACTGTCCAACATCGTGGCACAGTGATAACACTCGGAGATGGGGCCTCATTGTCCAAACCCTGGGCACAATGAGAACATCTTTGTATGCTCTACCCTGACACCGCAAGGTAATCCCTCATTTAATCATGGCACGTCTGCCAAATGCATGCAGGAAAACATTTTGTTCTCAACGCTTTTCTTTGTGCTATATCTTTATTTGTCAAAGCTCTCAAAAGCTTACAACCCATCATCGTTTTAAACATCTAATGCTCTCAAAAGCATCATCGTTAAAACATGGAAGCTCTCAAAAGCTTATGACTTAACATCGTTTAAAACATCTTTACATCTTTTATTAACAACACACGACCTCAAAGTCCGAGTGCTCAATCACGAAGCCCCTAGACCTTGCAATCAGTCTTAGGTTCGTGGTAGTAGAAAACAACTTAAAACGTTTTAACTTCTTTAAATAGATACCCAGTTTACAACATAACGAACCTTAATACCCCGACGTCTCGGTTATTAAGTTCTATATCTTTGTACATCTTTTTACATCGTTTTACATCTTTCACATCGTATTACATCTTTTACATCGTTTTACATCTTTTGCATCTTTTTACATCTTTTGCATCGTATTACATCTTTTACATCCTTTTACATCTGTTACTTCGTTTTACATCTTTCATCTCTTTTACATCATTAAGTAAAACTCATTTACCGAAAATTCTTTCTACTTGAAATTCGTTTATAAAACATCAATTCATAAAAAAAAATCCACTTTTCCTTTGGAAACACATTTTTTTCCAAAGTAACATCAAATCATCAACAACTTCTTTTTATTGAAACTTCAACTCTAATAAATCAATTCAAATTAAATCTGTTTTCAACATAAGTACTGCTATTTTTAAACTCTTACCGTAAATAATTTAGAAACTTGCCGTCGTTTAGCATTTTCAAAGAAAACGTCTTTAAGTCAAACTTTGACATTTCTTCTAAAATAATTTTCTTATATCATAAATAAGGTCTTTTCGAATATTAATATCACAAAATCACTTTTTATAATATTTCGTAATTTCTTGTGTAAAAATTAGTAGTACTAAAAAAATTTCACGATTACGCTCTCACCGTGACTCATAAACTTCTTTTACACTAATAAATCATTAAAATAATAATATTTCTCAAAACTCATTATTATTCCAAAATCATATTTTCCTCTACTATTATATTCCAACATTCCCCATAAAACGTTGAATATAACTTTCACAGCTTATTAAATCTTTTATCTCATTAATTGGTTGTGCACTAACCACTGTCAGGCCTCTCAAACAACACTCACAAACAACATTCAACATCATCATCATAATTATATCCCCAGGCAGATCATGCATCATAACATCATAATATACTACTGCAGATAATTAAAAGCATATCAATCATCAATACACAGATAAACAACACATCGTAAACATCATAAACAATTAATCACAAACCACATATAAATCATATAAGACACACTAAAAGCAAATAGTTATAGAGAAAATCCCTCAGGTAAGCTCCCCTTACCTCTTGAAGACTCAACTAACGTTTTCAAACAACCTCCCGATTTAATCCGATTTCCTCCGTCGGCTTTAGGTCAAACCAACCCGATTGATTCCTTCAAACAAATTGCAATCAAATCAAACCACAACATACTTAACTCGTGAGGGTTAGGTTTCGGCCAAGGGCTGACTTTTAGGGTTCAAAATCCTTAAAATTGCTAATCATGATTAAGTCATAGATTAATGGTCCTTAATTAACCTAAATCATAGATTAGTGACTAAACCACTAAGTTTCAAACTCAAAAATTCCTAACTCTCTAAATGGTAGATTCGGCCAACACAATAACATAGGGTTAGGGATTTTAGTTTGATAAACCAACTTGGATTTATTAAGCATACATACTAATAGCTTGATTACTAAGATCATTTATGAAAACTTTGAACAAAACTCATCTAGTTCCAAGAACTAGGGTTTCGGCCTTTATGAAACAAATAGGTTAGGGTTTGATTTTTGATCTCAAATACAAGAACTATCAAGATACTAGAAGATTGAATCATGAATCAAGACATGAAAATGAAACAAAACCTAGGAACACAACTTTGACATAGATTCGGCCAAATCCAGAAATTAGGGAAAGAAATTTCTCATGATCTTATGCTTCTAGATGATGAAAATAGAGATGATTATAAGATCATAGCAATTGGTTTCATGTCAAAAGGATTTTTCTAGAATAAGTTATGAATTTTTGAATCTAGTTCCATGAACTTTGAATCTTATGAAGAACATGATGATCAAAGGCATAAACTCAAGAATCCTGTGAAGAGAAAAGCTTATAATAGCAAGATTAAGAGAGAATACCTCTTGATGATCAAAGAAAAGTATGATCTTGATGATGTTCTTCACAAATTTTTCATGGTGTTCTTGAGAAACTTAAGGAAGAAGATGAACATAGTTAGGGTTTAGAACAGTTTTAGTATTTGTGGTAGATCTCTCAACATACTTGTCCGTTTTGGATGATCTTTATGTCGTTGGAAAGAAGAGAGAAATATGAACAACTTTCATGTTGAAAGTTTTCCGATATTCAGAGCAGAAATTGGTCAGAATTGCTAGGCAAAATCTGACGAATTATGAACATTCATGAATGTTCTTGAAGTTCTTAAGACAAAAGCTTAACTTTGAGAGAAAAATGGCTTGAAAATGGAAATGAAACTTTCTTAAGTGATAAGACATGTTGGAGCCGTGGGTTTTGGGTAAGGTTTGGTCAACTTTTCCAATGGCATTTGCTTGCAATTGTCATAAAAAGACAAGGGCAAAATGGTCATTTCATAGCAAAAATTCACTTTGTCATAAATGCGCCATTATGGCCATTATGAATCGGATAAGCTCGTAATAAATGCTCGTCAAGTCGGTCAAATCCATTATCTCAGCTACGTTGCCGACTCCGGGTTTCATCTGGCGCAGGTTTTTCCTAGAGCTAATCTCGACGTATACGCCCGCAACAAATATAATATTTTAATTTTTTTACCAAATTTTTCAAAACTTCCAATATCGTAGTAAATACGATAAAAACATTTTTCATCTCGTTCACGACTTAAAATTAGGTCTTCTGAGCAGTAAGCTTTTACTGTCAGTGAAAATCCAGAAAACGGCAGACCGGCTTCCGTCTGAATTTTCAACCAAAAACTTCCCCGTAACCTTATGAAAATTAGTATAACAAGGAAATGACCTTGGTTTATCCAAAATCATTTTCTAAGTCTCGGATAAAAATATATATTTTTATATATTTATTACTGATATTACAGAGCAGCGAAAATCGGGGTGTTACACGCAAGGGTGAGAACCAATATATGGATTTTAAAACGATAACTACATGTGCGACACACAAACATCATATAACATGTAAAGTTATAACAACATACATGTTCAAAAATAAACAATTATTTTATCAAAGGGTTTCATACCCGATAAAGGGTTTCATACCCGACTGTCATCGTCAATTTTAAAACAAATGCATGACACTTCAATATTCACTGTAACACTCTGTTTTCACTGTTTTAAATAACAAAATTATGTTTGTATGATTATTTAAGTTTTAGAAAATTATTTTAAATAAACGGAGTTTACCAATCAATTCTACTTGAATGTAGAAAGCTACAATTAAAATTTAGGTTGGAAAGTCAGGCGAAACCCGGCCCGCGAATTCCATTGACAGTATAATTATATTGCTCAAAAGACCTAATTTTAATTCGCGAACGAAAAACTTAATATTTTTATTTTATTTCCTACGATAGTGTATTTTTAGAATTATATCATCAAAAGTGAAATAAAATATGTTTTACGGACGCTATACTCAATCGGGCGAACGACGGAGCTGATTATGGGAGTTTCGGGACTCGATAAGTGGATAAACCCTATATTCTATTACGACCAAGTCATCCATGTGAGAGGTTTAATGTGGCTTAGGGTTATGTTAGCAATTTTTGATAATTGCATTTTGACCCGTAAACTTTCTATTAATTACATTTTGGTCCCTAAACTAATTTTCATGATACACTAAGTGAAATGGGCCAAATTCTTGTCATAAAAACCCATTAAGGGCTACGTCCTAGAGCCCAAATGTCAAGACCAAAGATTAATTTTCATGATACCAATTTCATTCATTTAAGATCCTTGTCAAGTTTATGTCTTAAGCAATTTTCGTGATGCAAAATCAAGTGGGCTCAAGTGAATTTCCTCAAGCCCAATGCGCAAGGCCCATGGATTTCTCATAAACTTGATGAGTCAAGTGGCTTCATGATTAATCTCACACTTTCTCACATATTCTCACACTTTCTCAAAAGTTCTCAAGTGTTCTACCTTGTTCTTATTTTTCTCTCACACAAAGAAACCAAGTTTGTGAAGGAGGTTGAAGATTACTTGATCATTTTTCAATTCCAATAGGTGATTCTTCATCCTCATCATCTTTTAGTCATTGTTTCTTCAAATCATTTCATGATTCAAAGCTTTATTTTTCATGTTCATCTTAGTTGTTCTTAACTTTGATAAATCATAGAAAATCATAGAAAAATCCTTTGAGTTTGAAACCAATTTCTATGTTCTTGTCATCATGTATATGTTCTAAATCCAAGAGTATGCTGAAATAAAAAATTTCCTTCCCTTTTTACTCATCAAGGCCGAACCTATAGAGGTGAAGTTGGAGGAGATTTTGTTCATGTCTTTTGTAAATAATCATGTATATTAGCTTGTTAGTATATATGTGTAGGGAATCCAAGTTGTTTTGTCAAACAAAAATCCCTATCCCTATGAAAATGTCATGGCCGAAACTAGGTGTGTGTGAGTTTGGAAGTTTTGATTTCCAAACTTAGTTGTTCAGCCACTAATCCATGATCTTGGTTAATTAAGGATCATTAATCCATGACTTAATCATGATTATGAATTTTTTGTCACCAAGACCCTTGAGGTCGTGACCATATAGGAAGGATTTTGATGGTTTTAATTGTTTAATTAGTAATGGTTTGATTGTATTGGTGAAGGTTGAATTTATTCGGTTGGGTACGTGAGAACCGGGCATTCGATGAAGCAATTTATTTCGCTGAGAATTCTACGAGAGGTAAGTGGGGATTTCCTGAGGGATATATTCGATGGCTATATGCTATCCTGTGTTTGTCTGTAATTATTTGTCTGTTAGTATTTATTTAAGTTGTTTAAGTTATGGTATTTGTATCTGTGTTGGTTTAATTACGTAAATTGTTTATCTGAAATTATATTATGCTATTGTGATGCATGATCTGCCTGGAAATATCTCTGTGATATTATTGTTGGTTGTTGTTTGAGAAGCCTGACAGTGGTCAGTGCCCAATTAAATTAATTGGATAAAAGCTTTAAGAAGCTTCATAAATTATATTCAATGTTTTAACGGTAAAATATTGGTATATAATATTAATGGAAATTTTTATTTGGGAAAAATATGGAATTTTGGAAAATATCATTATTTTAATGATTTATTACTGTAAGAGTGAATTATGAGTCACAATGAGAGCGAAACCGTGAAATTATTTTTGTACTGCTAATTTTTACGTAAGAAATTCCGTAATATTATAAAAAATTATTTTATGAAATTAATTGTTGAAACTAAGTTAATTATGATTTTAGAAAATTATTTAAGTGGAAAAAGCTAAGTTTTGGATTAAAAGGCTTTAAAAGTGATAATTGACGGCAAATTTGGAAAATTGTCGACGGCAAGTATTTTGAAACGGCAGTACGTATTTTAAGTTTAAAACCTCAAGTGACTCACCTTTGTGAAAACTAAGTCTTTACTATTTAAAGATTTTATTGAAGAATTTCCCATTTGAAAAGATTTTTCGAAAGCAAAATTAATTCAACCGTGTTGAAAGTGGTGTTGAACTTAGTAACTGAAATGTCGGGCTACTAAGGTTCTTTGTTGTTATGGACTTGGGGTCCTTTGGACTTTGAGGTCCTTTGGACTTTGTGTCTACTGTATACGTGGTGTATACTATGTTTAAACATTTAAGATGTTTTCTATTACCACGAAACTATGACTGGTGAATCAGTCGAGAGGTGTCGTGATTGAGCACTCGGACTGTGAGGTCATGTGTTGTAATGAAAGTTTTAAAGATGTTAAAACTATGTGAGTCGTAAGCCATTTTGAGCTTCGAAAGATTGAACACAAAGAAAAGTATTATGAGCAAAGTGTTTTGGATGCATTTGGCAGACGTGCCCACGGTTCTATGTGTGATTACCTTGCGGCGTCAGGTATTTCATTCTACGATTTCCTTCATTGTGCCCGGGTTGGACAATGAAACCCCATTTACGGTTTTATCACTGATGCCCTAGGTGCGGATAATGTGCAATGGGTTATGACTGTGTGCCTTTATGCCATGGGATGGTAATTGAGCCTGATCAACTCACCATGTGTTGGGATATCTCATGAGATTAGGTGCGAATTTAGATGACGAATATGAAATGTCCATGCATAGTTTTTCAAATGATGACGTTTGGGGTGTTAAACCCATTAATAAACTATTTGCTTATGAATGCTTGTGTTGATATATGTGTATGTGTTTTATGTGGTGTCTAGAATGTAGTTGTCGAGTAAAATCCATATATTGTTTTCTCACTCTTGCATGTTTCATTTGTGGTTTCTCTACTTGTGCATATATCTTTATGTCTGAGATTAGATGGAACCGGATATGCCTCTGGCACATTCGAGGCTTCGGTCAATCATGTGTGATCGCGCTCATTTTGGTGGTGCCTGGGAGATAAACCCAGGGGCACTCAGTGCAACCTATCATGGCCCTAGTAGAGAGGGTGTTGGCACAATAGAGGCAGGACCGCAACGAAGGATGCATGTTGTGGAGACTGTTGAGGTATCTCTACCTCCGGTATGGCTATACTTACAGTACTTGGCTGAGCAAGGGTTACTTGATTTGCCACCTCAGCTGATTCCGCTTCAGATAGCAGGACCAGTAGTACCTCCTGTTGAGGTAGTTTTCGATGAGGTCGAGGAGGACCCAGATGAGTACTTTGAGGACGATCTTGAGTTCCACCCTCCTACTGTTGATGATGATGATTCTTCCGATGAGGGAGCGGGAGCGGATGTATCTTCATCAGATACATCTGCTGTAGGTGGGGTTGATCATCATGATCTCCCCAAAGGTTTTCATTAGCTTGACCAGCTATAGGTATAATTCTAGGGTAGCGAGTCTTGTCAGTTTTTGATCTGGCTACTGAAGGCCATCAGTTTTTGGTATGGTTCTAGACTGCTCGTTACTGATATGTATATGTCTTTATTTTCTTTACTTAGTTTGATGGAGAATAGCCTATACTTTTGAGGGATCTTTTGTGATCTCCTATTAGATATAGTGTGTATTTAAATGATGATGCATATATATATATATATATATATATATATATATATATATATATATATATAGACACACACACACACACACACGTTTGTTTACGTTCACGATGATTCGATGTTTTAAAAAAAAAATCAGCCAGTGCTATTTTTATAATGGAACATTTACTTTAAAGTATATTTTCTGAAAGTAACCAGCGATTAATAATTTAATTTTCCGCTTTTGGGTAACTATAGGATGACCCTAGAAGGGGTGTCACATTCACCATCTAAACTTTTGTACTTAATCTCTGGAGATCCCAACACCGTATCAATGAGCTGATCAAGCTCTCTTTGCCAAATAAGGCACACCGGATTTAACCAAGGCACACCAGATTTAACCATAGCACTATCCAAAATGAGGCACAGTGGTTATTGTCTATGGTTTCATTGTCCATCAAGACACAATGATACAACTTTATGAATATCTTGCCATCAAGATATCAAGATCAAACTCATAGGCACGTCTGCCAAAGAAATGCATGTAAAACATTTTGTTTCACGTCACTTTTCTTTTTGTTTATTCCTTCCTTGTCGAAGCTTAAAGGGTCACGACCATCTCAACTTTTACACATTTAAGTTCATCTTTCAATTTCAACAATAGGACTCCAAGTCCAAATGTGAAAATCACGAAGGCCTAGACCGATGCATTCAGCCTTAAGTAGTATTATATTACTATATTCCACCAATTAAAAATTTGATATTTCTTATAAAGCTTTTTAATGCTTTTATCTCTGTAATTAATAGAGCACTGACCACTGTCAGGCTGTTCAATCAACAACCAATGTCAATAATAATTTCATATCAATACTATAACAGATAACACGATTTATAACATGCATTGAAATACTATAACAATTAACTGCAGATAATCTATTAAAAATAGACAATAAACAGCAGATAAATTAACTACTCAAGATAATTTAAAACACCACAAACACACTCAAATAAATTATAGAGACCACATACTGATAGCATATAGATATCAGAAAAATCTCTTAGGTACTCCCCTTACCTCTAGAAGTCTCTGATTCATTTCTTGAAGTGATTTCCTCGATTCACTTCCGGTTTCCTCTGAGAAACTCAGAACAAACCAACAAGGTTTATCCTTCACAACAAACATCACACAATTAATAAAAAATCAAACAACAAAACACTCTAATTCCTAAGACTATGGTTCGGCCTTCACAAAATAATTTGGCAAGGGATGTTAAAATTTTACAAACTCTTGGATTAATGATCCTTGAGTACTGTAATGACATAATCAATGATCATAAGTCAAGAACTTGAAGAAAATCCATCTATCTCACATGAGTTAGGTTTCGGCCAAGACTAGAAATTGAGGCCAGGGATCTCAAAATTTCACATACTCTTAGATCCATGATTTTAGAGTAGTACAGAGTTAAGGAAAATTATCACAAGTTGAAAATTGAAAAAAAATCATCCAACCTCTCTAGGGTATGGATTCGACCCAAAATAGCTCAATAGGTTAGGGATTTCAAAATTTTACATGCTCTAGGATCCATGATCCTAGAGTATTAGATAGACTAAATCAATTGTCAGAACTCAAGAGTTAAAAAAAAAACCAACTAACCTCTTTAGGCTAGGGTTTCGGCCTCATGAGAAAAAAATAGCTAGGAGTTGATTTTGATTTCAAGTCTTTAGATCTAGTAACTATAGGTATTGGATAGATTAGATCAAGTGTCAAAACATTAAAATCATTTTTCTATGATTTTCTAGAATTAAATTAAGAAAAACACAATAAATGGAAAAATGATGTTCTAGACAATAAATAAATGGAAATAAATGGAAAGAATGAAGTTCATGATCATGGTTGAGAATATTATACCTCAAAGTGATGAAAGGAGTGAAGAAATGATTCCAAAACCAAGTGTTCAACAATGGAGGAATTTTGGGTTTTGAGAGCAAAATACAAAGGAAGAAGATGAAGTGTTGTAAAATTGTGAAATGATGAAGTATTGAAGTGGCTGGACCGTGTGGGTTTGGGGCTAAATTGTCCAAATTTGTGGGGACCAAATTGGCATTTCAATGAAAGGATAAGGACATTTTAGTAAATTTGCATTTTAAGTCATTAATGCCATGGTGAGTCACACCATGACTCACCATGGTGAGTCACTTGAAAGTATGTCATCCATGACATCATGACCTAATCCATTAATGGGTCTCTGCACATCTGTATTCTACTTCGTAGTTTACCCGATTTTCTTAGAAACGTGCCCGAATAAAGTATAATACTTTTTTTTTACAAATTTTTCAAAAATTCCTATATTGATGAAAACGTAATAAAAAACTAAAACGTTTTGTTCACTGGTCAAAATTAGGTTTTCTGATCAGTAAAATCTTACTGTCGGTGAAAACACAGACCGGGTTCCTTTTGAATTTTCAACCCAAAATTTAACCATAACTCTCTATGATAAAGTAGAATATAAATATGACTTTGGTTTATCCAAAATCATTTTCTAAGTTTCAGATAAAATTATAAACGTTTATTTATATTCATACCGATCTTAGAAAGTAGAAAATTTGTGGTGTTGCAACTGAACCTAAGTTGGAGGCCCTTACCCAGAAGCTAACCTCGAGTGCTAATTTTAAAATGCAATTGTATCATCAGTCAACAGCTCTGGATGCAGAAATGGTTCCCTTGTTGCAGTAAAAGGAAGCCCTTGAAGAAGATTTAACTGTTGCGGGTCGTGGACTTTTATTCTCCAGGGAGACTTGAGCAGACTTGAAGTAGCTCCTAGCTGAAGAAAAAAGATAGTGGCACCACCCTTGACTGATACAATAATTAAGCAGCCAATGGTGCAAACCATTTCTGCCCCCGAGTCTGCAGCTGAACAGATTGATCCTTCTGCTGCTCACCCTGCTGAACCAATTTCCTCGACTGATGTTCCAACTGCTGATCTAGTTCAAGCATCTACTTCTGACCCTACAGCTGCCATTCCTGCTGACGCTGCCGAGCCATAGAATCCTTTAGCTCCTTTCAATAATATTTATTTTTTTAAGTCTTAATTTTTGATTTTCTTTATTGAAAGGTTAAATGGCTGGCTTGTAGTCGAGATTTTGGACAAGCTTTTAATCATCCTATACTGATGGGTAGTACTTTTTCAAATATTTGCCATTGATGAGCCTCTGGCTCATCTAGTTTTATGACTAGTATGACCGTGGTTTTGTGCCAATTATATCTCGTTTTCACCCAAATTAGGCCTGATTGTCCTCAAGCAAGGTTTTGAGTCCCTTAAGTAGTTTTAGGGTTATTTAGTCAGTTTTTGAGTCAAATAAAGCACTTATGGCTATTTCATGTTTTCAGGTTGACTTAGAGTCCAAGGAATGAAGGAAACAATGGAAATTGCAATCTGGAAACACTCGCCACACGAGCAGATACTCGCCCCGCGAGAGTGAGGACCAGCCAGTGCCAGAAAAGTCATGTTCTCTGCCTCGCCCCGCGAGCTATTGCTCGCCTCGCGAGCTATTGCTCGCCTCGCGAGCCTGAAGTCAGCAAGCATTACGGTCATCCCTTGACACCCATCACGGGCGTGAAGAGAAACCCCTGAAGACAGAGACCATCACGGCCTGGCCGTGATGAAGGTCACGGCCATGACAGATAAGCACCCGAAGACAGAGACCATCACGGTCTGGCCGTGATAGGCATCACGGCTGTGACAACCCAAGTTTTGAAGACTCGCCTCGCGAGAATCACGCTCGCCTCGCGAGAATACAAATTCAAGAAGGCGCCATTTTAATATTCGCCTCGCGAGAAGCCACTCGCCTCGCGAGACTGCGCAGTTTCTGAAAGTTATAAATAGCTGTTTAGGGCAGAACAGAATCATCATCTTTTGCTAATCCTTGTTTTCGAATTTCTCTGGTTATATTGCGTTTTTGATGGAGAACTAATCTCCCTAGGTTGATCTGCTGTAATCGGCTTCCGCCAACACTTGAGGTCTTGTAATTTCTGATTTAATTCTCTTCTCTCTTTCAATGCTATTCGTTATTCTCTGTTTGCTTAATTCAGTTTGTATCGAATTAGTGTTGATTTATTTTCGATGATTTTATATTCCTAAACTTAATCGCGTTTGCTTAATTCACGTGCGTTCAATTCGTGTTTGCTTAATTCATGAAGGGCTTCATCCGTTTGCTTAATTCGGAATTAGGAATATATGTCCCGTAGCGTCGGTTTCGCTTGTTAATCGATGCTACATTCGAAAAGGGATTAGACTCCGCTTAGGGCATGGAATTACATGAACCGATGATAGTGGGAAATGAAACAGCAGATTGATCGTCTTAGTCTTATTTGATAATCACGTAATTTGCTCTGTTTTTATGCTCTGTTTTCATTCTGTTTTCCAATCAATTTCAAACCAAACACCCCCCCCAAGAAAACTGATTTTATGCGATAATAGCACTACAAGAGTCCTTGTGATACGATACCCGAGTTGTCGCACATTAAACTACATTTTTACTAACCGCTCATCTTTTGACGCGTGCGCGACAGCGCGTCAAATTGGCGCCGTTGCCGGGGACTCTTGTTTGTTGTTCTCGCTTTCCTTTTTCTTTTTTTTTTCGTTTTTGTTTTGAATTAGACTGGCCACTAGGTCTAATTGTCCTGACTTGTGTGATTTTGATCCTGAAATTGAAAGAACACTGCACACACGCCTTAGGGCAATACGGGCAAGCACTAGTGGTAATTCTGATTTCGAACCTGTTTTTAATAACATGGGTGACCAAAGGACATTGAGGCAGCTTGCTGCCCCCCGATGTTAACTACAATGGGTTGTGTATTGAGTATGCTGGTGTGGTTGCTCCTTTTGAACTTAAATCTGGTTTAATACACTTGTTGCCAAGATTTAGTGGTCTTGCAGGTGAGGATCCACATTAGCATTTGAAGGAATTCCAGGTGGTCTGTTCTACACCCTTGAGGCCGGAAGGCATTACTGAAGACCATATCAAATTGCGAGCCTTCCCATTCTCCCTTGAAGGCGCTGCAAAGGATTGGCTATATTATTTGGAGCCAAATTCTGTTACAACTTGGAATGATCTGAAGAAGGTTTTCCTGGAAAGATACTTCCCTGCCTCCAGAGCTGCTTCCATCAGAAAGGAGATATGTGGCATCAAGCAAAGCAATGAGTCATTGGCTGAGTACTGAGAGAGGTTCAAAAAGTTGGTATCTAGCTGCCCTCAACACCAGATTTCTGAGCAGCTCCTTATTCAATATTTTTATGAGGGATTGCTCCCAATGGACAGAAATATTTTGGATGCCGCTAGTGGAGGAGCACTCGTCGATAAAACTCCAGCTGTTGCGAAGCAATTGATTGAGAATATGTCATTAAACTCCCAGCAGTTCACAACCAGGAGCAACTCTGTCGAGACAAGGGGTGTAAATGAGATCCAAGTTTCATCTTCCAACAAGGCACTCGAAACCAGAATCGATGAGCTCACTTGTTTGGTGAAGCAACTGGCAATGGAAAAGGTTCAGCCGGCAAGGTTGTGTGGCATGTGTAGTTCTCACGAGCATCGGCCGAGCACGTGCCCTATTCTCAAGGATGGGTCAATCAGCGATATGCCTCAAGCTTATGCAGCTAATCTCTACAATCAAGGCAATAATCAGAACCGGTATGGTACTCCTGACCTCTCCACAAATAGGTACCATCCCAACTGGAGGAATCACCCTAATCTGCAGTATGGGAACTCATCCCAACAACAACCGGTGGCACCACCACCGAATCCTCCTCAAGTGACCACTTCGCACCTTAGGACCTTCATTAGAAGACTTGGTCAAACAAATGGCTGCACAAAATCTCCGGTTTCAGCATCAAGTTGGGCCAGTCTCGGCGGCGTAAGGATGCTAGCATTCAAGATTTGAGGACACAGATTGGACAGCTTGCCACATCCATAAACAACTTACAGCAAGCTCAGGGATCGAGCCAACTACCTGCACAGACAGTGGTGAATCCCAATGCCCCCAATCCCAATGTGAGTGCCATCTCTTTGAGATCCGGGAAAGTAGTAGAGGGAGCCCCTGAGAAAGATGAAGAAACTGTTGAGGCCATTCCTGAGCCCTCTGTTGTTGTTGAAGCTGAGAGAGTGTATGTGCCCCCGATTCCCTTCCCACAAAGAGTGCAGAAAAATAAGAAGGTTGATGGGGAAGACAAGGAGAAGGAGATCTTAGATGTGTTCAGAAAGGTGGCGGTAAACATTCCACTCCTAGATGTGATTAAGCAAGTTCCAAGGTATGCAAAGTTCTGAAGGATTTGTGTACCCACAAGAGGAGGATGAAGGGTAATGAGAGAGTTAACTTAGGGCGAAATGTTTCAGCCCTCATTCAGCCCAAACTTGCCCCTGAGAAGGTTACAGTTTCAGCCCTCACTCAGGCACTGCCACAGAAGTGCAAGGATCCGGGCACTTTCACTATTCCATGCACCATTGGGGACAGCAAATTCGACAATTGCATGTTGGATTTGGGAGCCTCCATAAATGTCATGCCCACCTCCATTTTCAACAACCTTGATCCGGGCCCTTTGCAACATACGGGACTTACCATACAGTTGGCCAACGGGACCAATGCTCGCCCCATGGGAGTGGTAGAAGATGTGTTGGTACGAGTTGATGATTTGATTTTCCCTGCCGACTTTTACATCCTGGACATGGCAGGGGAAACCAATTCAAGTAGATCACCAATCATCCTGGGCAGGCCGTTCATGAAGGCGGCAAAAAGCGAAGATAGATGTTGATGATGGAACCATGTCCATGGAGTTCGGTGACATTATTGCAAGGTTCAACATTTTTGATGCTATGAAGCATCCATTGGAAGAGCACTCTGTTTTCCAAATAGAGTTGCTCTCCAAATTGTTGACGACACCTATGATGACTTGGTTTGCTGATTTTCCATCCATTTCGATTTTAATGATGTTTATTCATGTAATGATTGTACTAACACTAACCCTTGTGTTGTTTGTCTTGAGATTGATTCTACTTTGCGGGGTGATAGTGTAAGTGAAGTCATGCATTTGGCTGGAATTCTTGACAGCCGTACTGCTCCCAAACATACCATCGTGGAGCAGCCACCCTCCTTGGAGCTTAAGCCACTTCCTGGCAATCAAGTATGCTTACTTGGAGAGGAATGAAAAACTCCCGAGTTATCATTTCCTCCAACCTTGACTACGACCAGGAAGCTAAACTCTTGGAGGTTTTGAAGAAGCACAAGAGAGCAATTGGATGGACCTTGGTCGACATTCCAGGAATTAGCCCCTCTAGATGTATGCATAGGATTCTATTGGAGGATGGGGCTAAACCGAGTTAGGCAGCCGCAGAGGCGGCTAAATCCATTGATTACGGATGTGGTAAAGAAGGAGGTAACAAAACTCCTACATGCGGGTATCATATACCCCATCTCTGATAGTACTTGGGTGAGCCCGGTGCAAGTTGTGCCCAAGAAATCTGGCCTCACAGTGGTAAGAAATGAGAACAATGAGCTTGTCCCCACTAGAGTCCAGAATAGCTGGAGAGTCTGTATTGACTATAGGAGGTTGAACCAGGCCACTCGAAAGGATCACTTTCCTTTACCGTTCATCGATCAGATGCTCGAACGGCTGGCCGGTAAATCCCACTACTGTTTTCTTGATGGCTTCTCCGGATACTTCCAGATCCACATTGCACCGGAGGATCAGGAGAAGACCACTTTCACGTGCCCCTTCGGCACGTTTGCCTATAGGAGGATGCCGTTTGGCCTTTGCAACGCTCCTGACACTTTCCAGAGATGCATGATTAGCATTTTTACTGAATTTATTGAAAATTGCATGGAAGTGTTCATGGATGATTTCACAGTATATGGCTCCTCATTTGATGCATGCTTGCATAGTCTGAATTTGGTTTTAGAAAGATGTATTGAAACTGATCTTGTGTTGAACTATGAAAAGTGTCATTTTATGGTCGAACAGGGGATTGTTTTGGGGCATGTTATTTCTAGAGAGGGTATCTCAGTAGATCCTGCTAAAATTGATGTGATTTCCACATTGCCTTACCCATCTTGCGTTCGCGAGATTCGTTCTTTTCTTGGTCATGCAGGTTTCTACAGGCGCTTTATTAAGGACTTCAGCAAGATAGCTCTCCCTCTGTCGAACTTGCTGAAGAATGATGCCATATTCAGCTTTGATGATAACTGCAAGAAGGCGTTCGACTTCTTGAAAAAGGCATTGACCTCTACCCCCATCATCCAGCCCCCTGACTGGACCCTCCCTTTTGAGCTCATGTGTGATGCTTCTAACTATGCTGTGGGGGCGGTCCTGGCACAAAGGGTAGGCAAGTCTGCACATGTCATTTACTATGCTTCTAGGACTTTAGATGCTGCACAGTGTAATTACACCACCACTGAAAAGGAACTCCTAGCTGTTGTTTTTGCTCTCGATAAGTTTAGATCATATTTGCTAGGTTCCAAGGTTATTGTTTTCACTGACCATGCAGCTCTGAAATACTTATTGAAGAAGCCTGAAGCAAAGCCGAGGTTGATTCGGTGGATGTTGTTGCTCCAAGAGTTTAACGTAGAGATAAAGGACAAGAGTGGAGCTGAAAATTTAGTGGCTGATCACTTGAGTAGGATAGAGAGGGATGAGGATCCTTCCCCCATTCAGGATGACTTTCCTGATGAGCAGCTTTTACAGTTGCATGGCGTTACCCCTTGGTTTGCCGACCTTGTGAATTACCTAGTTGCTGGTGTCTTTCCGACAGGAGCAACTAGGTCACAAATCCACAAACTAAAGAGCGACGCCAAGTACTATGTTTGGGACTATCCATTTCTTTGGAAGTTTTATAGTGATCAGGTGATTAGGCGATGTGTCCCCGACTATGAGATTGAGTCTATTTTGCACTTTTCTCATGCCTCTCAAGTAGGGGGACACTTTGGGCCACAGAGGACTGCGAGAAAGGTCCTAGATTCTGGTTTTTATTGGCCCACCATCTTTAGAGATGCTTATGAGGTGTATCGGACTTGTAAGGAGTGTCGCGGGGCAGTCTGACCATCATTCGCAAGAGTGTAATGCCACAGCAGCCCATGCTCTTCTGTGAGGTGTTTGACGTGTGGGGGATCGACTTTATGGGTCATTTCCCTGCATCTTTTGGCTTTCTTTACATTCTCTTGGCTGTTGACTATGTTTCAAAGTGGGTGGAAGCTATCCCCACTAGGACTAACGATTCTAAAGTTGTTGCAAATTTTGTTAGGTCCAATATTTTTTGCAGGTTCGGCATACCTCGTGCCATCATCAGTGACCAGGGCACTCATTTCTGCAACCGCACCATGGAGGCTCTACTCCGGAAGTATGGGTTTGTGCACGAGTCTCCATCGCTTACCATCCTCGGACCAATGGCAGGTGAGATCTCCAACAGGGAGATAAAACAAATCCTAGAGAAAGTTGTGCAGTAGAATAGGAAAGATTGGAGCCGCCGTCTAGAAGACGCACTTTGGGCTCAGAGGACCGCTTTCAAGACGCCGATAGGGATGTCCCCCTTTAGGCTTGTATTCGGCAAGGCATGCCATCTCCCTGTGGAAGTTGAGCACCGTGCTTATTGGGCAGTCAAGTGCTGTAATCTGGAAATGCAAAAATCCGGTATTGAAAGGAAACTCCAGTTACAGCAGCTTGAAGAGCTTAGGCTAGAAGCCTATGAGAGCTCTCGGATTTATAAGGAGAAAACCAAACACTTTCATGATAGATTGATTACTAGGAAGGAATTCTCTGTGGGTCGGCGGTTTTCTTTGTTTAACTCCTTTGAAATTGATGGTGGGAAACTTCGGTCCCGGTGGATTGGACCATTTGTTGTTACTAATGTTTTTCCTCATGGTGCAGTAGAGATTAAAAGTGCAGGTAGCAACAAGGCATTCAAAGTCAACGGGCAGCGGTTGAAGCTATTTCATGAGAGCTCGGGACCTGTGGATGCTACTGTTGAGGAGCTCTCTTTGGGGGAGCCCACCTACACCTGCAACCCGATCAGGGAGCACCCTTTCCTCTCCCTCACTCTGTTTTGATAATTGTGTTGTTCATTGGGGACAATGTATGTTTTAAGTGTGGGGGAGGGAACCATTTGTTTTGTTGTGTTTTGTGTGTTGTTGTGTTTTCTTTTCGCTCTTGAATAATTTGAGAAGCTCAAGAGCATGTGTGTCTTGTGTCGGCAAGCTTGGTAGGTTTTGGTTGATTTAGAACAGATTGATGGCATGATTTATGTTGATGATTCCCCCTAGGTTTTTGAAATTTGGAAATTGTGATCCCCATTTGAAAAATTGAAAACTGAACTTTGAGATATTTTGTTGTGAGAGCATGATTTATGATAAGTTTGGGGTGATAGGGTGCACACACTAGGGATAGAATCTCGGTCAAACAATTTGCATGAATGTCCAGGGTGAGGATTTGAGCCTCCAACATGTTTTTGATTGTGTGAATCACTTTTGAGTTGCACTTTCCCGAATTTGCTTGAATCTCTTCATGGTTTGCATGTCTATGTGTTTGCATCAAATGATTTAGGCAATTTTCTTTAAATTAACTACTTGGCCTAAATTGAACCAGTCCCTAATGCATGTTCCCTAGTTAGCCCCTTTGAGCCTAATTAGCCTATTGTTTCATGATGACCTTATGTTATGAGCCTGAATCGGAAAAACCATGTTAACCCGATCTTAGGATTAGGAGAGCATGGAAGCTTAGCAAGAGAATGGTTGCAAGAAACTAAGTTTGGGGTGGCTACAGGGATATGATGTGTTGTTGGGGATTGAGAAAAAGAAAAAAATAAAGGTTGGAGCCAAAGGGCAAAAATAAATCTTTCAAAAAAAAAAATGCAAAATGTCAAGAAGGGTATTAGAAGAAAAATGGCTGTAGCCACCCAAGGCAAAGAGAAGAATAAGAATAGGAACTTGAGTAGGGAATTCAATGTGTAAACAGCTTCATGCTCTCTTAGTTCCTAGGGACTTCAGCCCAGTACCTTTGTATATCCTTCCCTTAGCCAGGCCCCATTACAACCTTGAAAGACCTTTTGATGTTGCATGCATGTTCTCCGTGGGAACCATTTTGAGCTGAAAATCAAATTCATGGGAAGTGCTCTTAAAAGTGAAACTGAGTGAAATGTTGTTAGCCTAGACAACCGAGAGATTGAGTGAACACTAAACCCCTTTGTGAGGAAGGCGATTGTTTGAATTTGGTGATCTCCCTCTTGTGTGTAACTTAGATCCCCTACTTAGATTAATGATTGTTTGATTGATGAAATTCTCAGATGTTCAGAATAAATGATTGTGGGGATTACATTGTTGAAAAAGGGGGAACATTGAAGGAAAATTGTTTTGATGAATTGCTTGAAATTTGTGCGGAATTGGTTGAAATCCTTCTAGCTTGCCAAGTCTTGAGTCATTTTGAGTTTTAGTTTGCTTGGGGACAAGCAAAGTTCAAGTTTGGGGTATTTTGATTAGCCTCTGGCTCATCTAGTTTTATGACTAGTATGACCGTGGTTTTGTGCCAATTATATCTCGTTTTCACCCAAATTAGGCCTGATTGTCCTCAAGCAAGGTTTTGAGTCCCTTAAGTAGTTTTAGGGTTATTTAGTCAGTTTTTGAGTCAAATAAAGCACTTATGGCTATTTCATGTTTTCAGGTTGACTTAGAGTCCAAGGAATGAAGGAAACAATGGAAATTGCAATCTGGAAACACTCGCCACGCGAGCAGATACTCGCCCCGCGAGTGAGGAGTGAGGACCAGTGCGGAAAAGTCATGTTCTCTGCCTCGCCCCGCGAGCTATTGCTCGCCTCGCGAGTCTGAAGTCAGCAAGCATTATGGTCATCCCGTGACACCCATCACGGGCGTGAAGAGAAACCCCTGAAGACAGAGACCATCACGGCCTGGCCGTGATGAAGGTCACGGCCATGACAGATAAGCACCCGAAGACAGAGACCATCACGGTCTGGCCGTGATAGGCATCACGGCTGTGACAACCCAGGTTTTGAAGACTCGCCTCGCGAGAATCACGCTCGCCTCGCGAGAATACAAATTCAAGAAGGCGCCATTTTAATATTCGCCTCGCGAGAAGCCACTCGCCTCGCGAGACTGCGCAGTTTCTGAAAGTTATAAATAGCTGTTTAGGGCAGAACAGAATCATCATCTTTTGCTAATCCTTGTTTTCGAATTTCTCTGGTTATATTGCGTTTTTGATGGAGAACTAATCTCCCTAGGTTGATCTGCTGTAATCGGCTTCCGCCAACACTTGAGGTCTTGTAATTTCTGATTTAATTCTCTTCTCTCATTCAATGCTATTCGTTATTCTCTGTTTGCTTAATTCAGTTTGTATCGAATTAGTGTTGATTTATTTTCGATGATTTTATATTCCTAAACTTAATCGCGTTTGCTTAATTCGCGTGCGTTCAATTCGTGTTTGCTTAATTCACGAAGGGTTTCATCCGTTTGCTTAATTCGGAATTAGGAATATATGTCCCGTAGCGTCGGTTTCGCTTGTTAATCGATGCTACAATCGAAAAGGGATTAGACTCCGCTTAGGGCATGGAATTACATGAACCGATGATAGTGGGAAACGAAACAGCAGATTGATCGTCTTAGTCTTATTTGATAATCATGTAATTTGCTCTGTTTTTATGCTCTGTTTTCATTCTGTTTTCCAATCAATTTCAAACCAAACACCCCCCCCCCCCCCCCCCAAGAAAACGGATTTTCTGCGATAATAGCACTACAAGAGTCCTTGTGATACGATACCCGAGTTGTCGCACACTAAACTACATTTTTACTAACCGCTCATCTTTTGACGCGTGCGCGACAGCGCGTCAGCCATTAATACTTCTAGCCATTTCTTCACCATGGATGTTGACTAGCCAATAGGCTCCATTAATCATAACTCGACTAATAATAAAGGGTTCTTCCCAGTTTGGTGACCATTTTCCTAAATTAGGATCTTTAGTCCCTAATAGCAAAATGGCTTTCCAAACCAAGTTCCCTTTAACAAACCTTTTTCTTTTGACGTGTTTATTATATGCTTTGGCCACTTTTTGTTTATTTCTACGAATATTTTCTAAGGTCATCAACTTGTCTTCATCAACCGATTCTAATTCCATGAACATAGCTTCTTGATACTCGTCTAAAGTCAAGCAATGCTATTTAGCCACCCTTAATGATTTCACATTGATTTCCAATGGTAACACAACATCTTGGCCATAAGTCAATCGATAAGGGGTAAACCCTGTCATCGTAGACTTAGAGTTTCTGTACACCCACAATACTTGGGCTAACACATCAAGCCACCTCTTAGGCTTGAATTCAATAGTCTTTTTAATTAAGCTGATCAATATTTTATTCGTAGCCTCAGCTTGTCCATTTGCATGTGCATAATATGGTGAAGACTGAATCAACTTAATTCTATATTCCTGCGTAAAAGCAACCATCTTTTCCCCAGTAAACATAGTGCCCTGATCTGTAGTAATGGTCTCTGGGATGCCAAACCGATAGATAATCTGATTTTTAATAAATTTGATAACATTAGCTTGAGTAACATTAACTATTGACTGAGCCTCCACCCATTTAGTGAAATAACCAATAGCAACTATGATAAATGAATGCCTTTTGGAAGATGGGGGGTATATCTTTCCAATTAGATCCATTGCCCAACCTCCGAATGGCCAAGGCTTAACAATAGAATGCATCTCATCAGTTGGAATCCTTTAGATTGACCCATGCTTTTGACATTCCTCACATCCCTTGGCATAGGCATGTCAGTATGCATTGATGGTTGGCCAATGATAACCAAATCTATGGATTATCCATCGCATCACAGATCCTGACCTATGTGATCCACATATCCCCCCATGCTCTTCTCCCGTGATTCTAAGAGTTTCAGCTTTATTAGGACATTTCAGTAAAATCCCTTCCAATCCCCTCTTGTGCAACTCATCGACTACCAGGGTGTATTTCAGAGCCTTTTGCCTCAGTTGGAAGGTTGAAGAGGAGGAAGGTTCTTGTAAATATTTTGTCATCTCAGCTCTCCAATCATCAGCTATATTCACCTCTCTAATGAGGAGCTCCTTGAGCTGATCATCAAGAGGCTAAACGTCTTCAAATGTTTCTTTATACCCAGAAGCATTTTGGGCCAAATCGTTGGCTTCATCATTGCCTCCTCTTGGTATGTGCATCATTATTACATCGGTAAACTATTTCATCAAACTGCTAGCCATTTCATATTAATCCACCAAGTTAGGATTAATACACTTGTAATCCCCAGCCAATTGTTTAACAACCAATTGTGAATCCCCAATAACCTAAATATACTTGGCCCCCGTAGACAACAGGATTTTCAGCCCTAGTATTAAAAATTCATACTCGGCATGGTTGTTTGAACAACCTACTTTCAGTTGATGCATGAACTTCCAGCTTTTCCCAGTAGAGCTTGTCACTGTGATTCCAGCCCCAATGCCCTTGTCAGTTATGGATCCATTGAAGGTTAAGATCCAAGGCTTAAGATTCACATAATGGCTCACCACAACTAAAGGATCCGTTATGTCCATACAAGGATGTTGGTCCAAGAAATCAGCTAAGGCTTGTCCTTTTACTGCCCTTAGAGGTACATATTTTAGTGCATAAGCACTCAGCTTAATGGCCCATTTCATCAATCTTCCTTGCAAGACAGGCCTATGTAGCAAGTACTTCACTATATCAATTTTGCATACCAATTGAACCTCTCTAGGAAGGAGGTAGTACTCCAACTTAGTACAAGCATGAAAGAGAGCCAAGCATTACTTCTCTGTAGGAGTATATCTAGTCTCACGGTCATTAAGTAATTAGCTTATATAATAAATGGATGTTTCATTTCCATCTTCATCATCCTGTGCTAACAGGCAGCCGATTGACTCTAGGGCAGCAGATATGTATAATTTTAACGGCTTCCCTGCCATTGGGGGAACTAATACTGGGGGACTAACTAAACATTGCTTTATCTGGTCAAACGCCATATGTTGTTCTTTTCCCCACACCATTTCATCAACATCCTTTACTTGTAACAACGGGAAAAAAAGCTAGCTTTTAGCTTTCCAACCGAGTTTGAAATGAACCTTCTCAAAAAATTAATTTTACCGATTAGACTCTGCAATTCTTTCTTATTTTGAGGAGGTCTTGCTTCCAATATGGCTTTGGCCTTATTTTTATCAACTTCAATCCCATGTTTATGAACTAGAAATTCTAAAAAGTTTCCAGCCAATACACCAAAAGAGCATTTGGTAGGGGTCATTTTCAAATTATGACGCATCATCCTCTTAAGAGCTTGCTCTAAATTGGCTAGATGCTGATTAAAGTCATGAGATTTTACTATAACATCGTCAATGTATACTTCCATGTTTTTTCCAATTAACTCATGGAAGATAGAATTCATGGCTCGTTGGTATGTGGTGCCAGCATTTTTCAATCCAAATGGCATAACTATCCATTTGAATATCCCAATGGCGCCAGGACACCTGAAAGCTGTCTTATGGACATCTTCCTCAGCTATGAAAATCTGATTATACCTAGAATATCCATCCATTAAAGTTAAAATGCCATTTTCGGCTTTAGAGTCAACAAGCATGTCAGCTATTGCCATTCTACATATCTGGCTGTATGAATAAAATCTGCTTTAAGCAGCCGTTCCATCCATTCTTTAATCTTAGCCAGCAATTTTGGGTTGACCTCTGACCGCGCTGTCGCCACGCGCCAAAAAGAACGAGCGTTTACAAAATAATGTAGTATAGAGCGACAACTCGGATCGTCTCTCAAGGACTCTTTAGGTGTTGTTATTATTAACAGAAAAGTTAGAAAAAGTTAGAATTGGGGGTTTTGAGATTGGAAACTAAATTAAAGAAGCAAAACAGAAAACAAGGCAAGAAAATAGAGCAATTACCAAATAAGCTAAAGCGATTAACCTACTGCTTTTGGTTTCCCAACTATCATCGGTTCATGCAAATTCCTAGCCCTAAGCAGATTCTAATCCCCTCCCGGTTGTAGCAATAATTCAC
Source organism: Sophora flavescens (assembly GCA_030762895.1). Classification (NCBI taxonomy): domain Eukaryota; kingdom Viridiplantae; phylum Streptophyta; class Magnoliopsida; order Fabales; family Fabaceae; genus Sophora; species Sophora flavescens. The sequence goes on from CM061062.1 coordinate 146,941,704, forward strand.
AAGCGGAACCACTACTACGGATATATATCCCTATTCCCGAATTAAGCAAACGGGGTTAAGCACTTCGTGAACTAAGCGAACACGAAACGTACACACGCGAATTAAGCAAACACGATTATATATAGGAACATGATATCACCGAGATAAACCAACACAACACAATATACTCCTGAATTAAGCAAACAGAAATATAAAGCATGGCATTGAAAAGAGAAAAGGAAATGAAAACAGGAAATACAAGAACCTCAAGTATGGCTAGAAGCCAATTACAGTAGATTAATCAAGGAGACTAGCTCTCCAATACAAAAGGAAAACAAAACATAACTAGAAAGAAAACAAAAGACTAACTAAGACTAGCTCAGAAACTAGCCAAAACTGGCTAATTCTGACTATCCCCTTCATTTCTGCCTAAGACTGCTTATATACACGTTTCTGGAGTCAGAGTACTCGCGAGGCGAAGAACTGATCGCGAGGCGAATTACATGAAAGGTCTGCAACTCTCTGTCTTCTCGCGAGGCGAGCACATCCTTCGCGGGGCGAACTCTTCAGCTTCCAACTGTTACGCCCGTGGCATTCAACACGCCCAAACCGTGATGGCTTCTGATCTTCCAATACTCGCGAGGCGAAGGAATGCTCGCGAGGCGAACGCTTCAACTTCAGAATTGCCACGGCTGTGATCTTCAACACGGGCAAGCCGTGATCGTCTCTGACTTTTTCATGGTTGCAATACTCGCGGGGCGAGAGATCCTTCGCGGGGCGAGTGGCTCCAGATTTATTTTATTTTTATTTTATTAACCTGAAAAACAGAAAATAAAAGTAAATACTTTATTCATTCTAAATCAACTAAATTAACCTAAAAACAATTTACAGACTCAAAATATTACTTAAGGACAATCAAGCCTAATTTGGGTAAAAATGATATAAAATAAGCACAAAGCCAAGGTTTTTATTAGTTATAAAACCAGTCAACCAGAGGCTCATCACCTCCTTACAGCTTGCTTGTGGGGCTTGAAACCTTCTTTGATCGGCAACCGATCCTCAATCAGCTCCCTGGAAAGTCCTGGCATTTCATGGTAATCCCATGCAAAGCAATCTTTGTAATTCTTTATTAGATCAGTCAGCCGATTACTGTCATCCTCGTTCAGCAAGCTACTTATTCTTATCATCCTTGGTCCTTGTTCAAATCCCAGGTTAACATCTAATAAAGGGTCCTCAGCTACAAAGGTAGGAATTCTCTTGCTAATTGGGGACTCCCACCCCTCTTCAAGCTCATGCCCCCTAGGCATGTCAGTCGAGCATTCTTCCTCCAGGACCTCTTCTAGCTCCATAGACATGGCCTCACCAACACTTTGTTCAATTTCTAAGGATGTTAGCCTATGTCTCAAGTCCTCTATTACTTGAGTCTTATTATTCATTCAAAACCAATTGTTGAGGCAATAAGTCGGCCTGGATTTTGACAGCAAAGCCATCGGCTGTCAAGTTGTGACTCCCAAGATCCTTCCTGATGACAACCAAATGGTGAGGTTGCCTTGTTGATGATCTATTTGGTTGAATTTTAGTCAAGAACTTAGTGTAACCAATTTGTAACCAAAATTAAAGTGAAGAAAGAAACAAAATGGATGAGAAAGAGATGGTGATGGCGCCACAAACTAGAGAGTTTGATAAGCCTATGATGTTCGCCACAAGAATCTTGGATTCTTGATAAGAACTAAGGTTGGCTCAACCAAGAACCAAAGAGAACAAAGTCTCACAAATGGATTTAAATACAAATTCAACATCCAAGTTCCTTATTCATGTGTTTAGGCATGTTACATATAGGGGTGTGACTGCCAACATTTGGCTTCACACTTTGTCTTCCCAATGATTCCATAACCCCAAATAACTCGCCTATTCATGACTTACTAAACTCACACTTAACTCAGCCACTTAATAGTGACTTATTACCCTATCTTTACCATTATGTAGCAGCCACACTTATTTCTCAAATTAAAAGTGTAACTCCCACATAATTAACAAAACATAAAAAGTCTAATAAACTCGTGTAAAATTCGTTCATAACTGCCACCATTATTTTATTCATGATAGAAGCCGAATTTGGTGAAGAGGCATGAAATAAGTTTCGTAGGAGATATCCTTATCTTTCCAACGCACCAAAGAATGTATCAATCGGAGACCCATAGTTCAAGATACAGCCAAAACAAGTCAGCTGGTCCACCACTAATGAAAATAAGATTTTCATCAAAGTCCTTGATTTTCTTCATGATCCATGGTTTTCATTGGGCTCATTTCATTCTTGTTGAAAAGTTGACTTGCCCCCCCTTGGCACATATCACTTCCTCATATTCACATGGGATTGCTAAAGGTTCCAACCGAGGAGAGTAGGACATAGCCTCGCCATCTTAACATCTGTCGTGAAAGGGTTCTTCTCGGCTGCCACTGCTTCCACCTTATTTCCATCCCAAAACATCAACATCTGGTGGAGAGTGGAAGGTACACACTGACAGGAGTGAATCCAATCCCTTCCCTACAATTTGGAATATGTAGACTTAGCATCTGCTATGAAGAAAGCAGAGATAAGGGTCTTACTCCCCACAGTGCCACAAAAATCCCTAAGGCAGCCGTAGCATCCCCTGTGAAGTTCGTCATTTTCATGCTAGTAGGGATCAAATCTTGCTTAGTAATTCCTAACTTTTTCATAGTAGTGAAAGGCATTACATTCAGGACTGCACCTTCATCAACCAAAACATGGCTAACTGTTTCGCCATTAACTTGGGCTCTGATGTACAATGGCTTCAGGTGCTTTGCCATTTCTCCTGTTGGCTTGGGGAATTCCATCTTTGGTTCCTCGGGAATTGGTGCTAACACAACCCATTCAGCTTCTTCCGTGAACACATCCCCCTCCGATTGTCCAATCTTCTCCTGATGAGCTGAGAACTCATTGGGGATTAGTCCCACTACATTTGTTTCAGTCGATGCTTGCTCTCCATCTTCCCTTAATATAGAATATAGCACTGAATCTTCCAGGAAAAGATCCACCCCAAGCTCCTTTTCCATCTCCTCAACTATTAAGGGAGTCTAAATATTTGTTGCTTCAGCCTAAACTTCCTCTAGCTCGGTTGTTTCCAAGCCATTAATTATTTCTTGGAAATCCTTCTCCTCCTTCATTAGGCAATCTTGCTTCTCATGTTGTATTTGTTCCTATTTCTTCTCCTCGGTAGCCATTTCTCCTTTTCATTTCTCGAAAGCAGCCTCTAAGATCTCGGCCACCCTAGGAGATTGAATCTCGACACGATCCACCCTCTTTGCCTCGGCTAACATAGCCAAGGTTTGCTTCATCCGTTGGACTAATTTATTCCTTTGTGCTATTCTCTTTTGTGTTCTGGTCATAGCCACCGGTCCTTGAATTACAATGTTCTTTCCTTTCACGTATTTGTTAAGGAACCAATGTTCCTTCTTCACCTCGGCTGGTGGTTTAATCATGCGTTGTGGCCTAATCGTCTCTTCATTTTCTACTATAATTTTCGAAGTAGTCATGCCCTTTTCGACATCAAAACGGGCCATTCGCTTCCATTTTCTGGTATGGGAGTCTCATCCATTATGGGTATCCTTTCACCAGTCGAGTTACCTTCCTTCTTATCTGCCATAACTATTCATGTCTTCCTTCCTTGGGTATTCCTTGTTGTTACACCAATTTTGAATACAGAGTCATTTGAAATATCAAAACTCCTTCCTACACCTGAGAAATCTAACCTGCCAAACACCCCAGGCTTCGTGTCAACCAACACTAGTGGAAATAATGTAATATACGGGAACGTTTTACGTCAGTTGACCATATGTTTGACGTTAAAAATGAGGCGGTGACGTTAAAAGTGATTTTAACACTTTTAACGTCAGTTGTTTATACAACTGACGTTAAATGTGTGATTTTTACGGCAGTTAAATAAATAACTGACGTAAATAATTATGAAACTCATTTCTTTCGTTGTCATCTCCCTGTTGTCACTCTTAACGCAGATACTCCATATAGTGCAGTTTATTTCTAAACCTTTTTTTTTTAAACAAGTTTATTTTTAATGTTAATTAATTAGCTTGAATTAGTAAACAATGCAAATTCTTGTGCAAATTAAAATAAATAAACACTTAACATAAAACAAGTTATATATGTATAATCAAATCGTATCTCATTGAAGCGATTCATAAGTTACAATTACATGATTAAAAGATAAAAAATTTCTGCAACATAGCACTAAAATATAAAAAAGTTTCTGCTTCAACATCATTTTATTCTCAGTCCTGTCCTCGATCAGAAACTCCAATGGATGCATCTCCTCCCTTACTTGAATTCCTTGATACTCCATCTGAATCCACTATCACTTTGGAGCCAAAACAGAGTGAAGGGATGGGATGAAATAAGGTGAGGGAATCACATTACGTGATTCACCCAACCTTACCATCCATGTTACGTGATTTACTCAACCTCAGAAGTTTTTTGACCATTAAGACAGAGACCTTTAAGTCTAGGTATAGGATGAAATAACAAAAGTCTCAGAGCCATTTTGTGAAGGAATAGAAAACACACGAAATATAGAGGAAAAGAAGAAGGTCAGTATAAATGATCGATCTGAGAAGAATGGTACTTTATATAGAGAAGAGAGACTAGCTGATTTTCTAGAAAAATGATCTATAAACTTAATGCTCATTAAGAGGATTATAGGTTACAATGTGCATGGATAAGTAGCACAGCAGTCATGGGTAAGTAGCACAGTAGTCAAAGGAATGAATGTTTTTGTAGAAACTTATACACTTTTAACGTCAGTTGTTTAATACAACTGACGTTAAAAGTGTTTTTAAAATAAAAAAATATTTATTTTTAACGTCAGTTTTTTATACAACTGATGTTAAAAGTGTGATTTTTACTTCAGGTAAATAAATAGCTGACGTAAATAATCCTATATCCCTATCTGAAATGCCCTGTTGTCACCCTTAACGCAAGTCACTCCATATATACAGTGCAGTTTATTTCTAAACTTTTTTTTAAACAAGTTTATTTTTTATCTTAATTAATTAGCTTGAATTAGTAAACAAATTCTTGTGCAAATTAAAATAAATAAACACTTAACATAAAACAAGTTATATATGTATAATCAAATCGTATCTCATTGAAGCGATTCATAAGTTACAATTACATGATTAAAAGATAAAAAATTTCTGCAACATAGCCCTAAAATATAAAAAACTTTCTGCTTCAACATCATTTTCTTCTCAGTCCTGTCCTCAGAAATTCCAATGGATGCAAAGTTTCAGCTTCAACATCATTTTCTTCTCAGTCCTGTCCTCAGAAACTCCAATGGATGGATCGATGCATCTCCTCCCTCACTTGAATTCCATGATGCATTGTGAATCCACAATCACTAGCAGCGAAAGCAAAGTGAAAGGGATCTTTGCATCACCTCCTTCACTGGAATTCCTTGGTGCATCGTCTTGAATCTACAGTCACTTGGGGCCAAAGCAGAGTGAAAGGGATGGCTGTGATGAAATAAAGTGAGTAAATCACATTACGTGATTTACACAACCTTACCATCCATGTTACGTGATTTACTCAACCTCAGAAGTTTTTTGACCATTAGGACTGAGACCTTTAAGTCTAGGTATAGGAAGAAATAACAAAAGTCTCAGAGCCATTTTGTGAAGAAATAGAAAACGCACGAAATATAGAGGAAAAGAAGAGGTCAGACATGATCGTCTGAGAAGAATGGTACTTTATATAGAGAAGAGAGAGACTAGCTGATTTTCTTGAAAACTGATCTATAAACTTAATGCTCAATATGGGTAAGTAGCACATTAGTCAAAGGAATTAATGTTTTTGCAGAAACTTATACACTTTTAACGTCAGTTGTCTTCATCAACTGACATTAAAAGTGATTTTAAATAAAAAAATATTTATTTTTAACGTCAGTTGTTTAATATAACTGACGTAAAATGTTGTTTTATTTTTTATTTTTGATTATAACGTAAACAATGACTTTTAAAGTCCGTTGCTTAAGACAACTGACGTTAAATAGATTACCTTTAACATCAGTTTCTACAAACAACTGACGTAAAATGTTGTTTTATTTTTGGTTTTTGATTATAACGTTTACACCCGTGCGCCTTCTGCACTTCTCCCTGTATGTCTCTGTTATTCTCTTTCACGCTCACTCTGACTCTCAACTCTCACTCTGACTCTCAACTCTCACTCTCACTCTCACTCTCACTCTGCCCTAATCGCGAGCTCATCTCCACCGCAACCACCGCGAGGGCTTCTTCCCCACCATCGTGAGGTACACTCTTAACCCTAACTCTGTCTTTCCCGCTCATTCTTTGCAATAACTTGACATCTCTCTTTCCCCTTCCCGCACATTAACTCTCCTTGTCCCTCTGCTCTTAGTAACCACATCGAACGTTGGCCACCACGCGAGCACCTATTTCCGGTGAGTCTTTAGGGCACATTTTTTTATGTTTGGTTTTGAGTGTATGTTGAAACTGTAGTCTCTTGTAGTTGAAACTTGAAACTGTGAGTTTGAGTTGTTTGGAATATCTCTATTTCTGGTCGTGGGTTTTGTGTTTTCTCTTGTTTTTCTTCTGCTATCATGACCTATTTCAAAATGGGAAGAAATTTAGAGTTGCTTGTAGCATGTGACATCAACAATATATTGCTCATTGGAATTCTGTTTTGTTAATTTATCTTCATCTTCTCATTGGATGGTTTGTAAGCGCACTAGTGCTGAGTATTTGAAGGGGGTGGGAGAATTTATAGAATTTACTCAAAGGAATGTTCCTAATAGTAATGGAATGTTCTGTCGTCCTTGTGTCAAGTGTTTGAATATGAGGAAATGTACGGTGAAGGATATAAGTACTAATTTGATTTGTGAAGGGATTTGCTTGAGTTATACTTCTGTATTTATTTTGAGTTATAACCTATGTTAATAAATATATATTGTTTCTGAACAGGCATACATATGGATCAGTCGGATAGCCCACATGCACGGGAGGACACTGTGGGGCCTACGCAGGACCCGATCGCGCCTACGCCTGATTCTAGTGTAAGTTTACATGTTATGTACTATCTTTAGTCCTTCTTTTTAATGTAAGTTTATAATGTTACAACCCTCTATTTTATCATTTTTTTTGTCCATACAGATATCACAGGCTCATAGGAAACGGGGTAGAGGAGCCACGTCGTTGAAGAAACTAGAGAAGGACAGGCAAAGCGGACAGAAGCTTGAGGTGTCCTTCGATGCTAATCTAAATGCCCAGGTACCTCGTGCTAAAGAATCTAATAAGTGGGTGTTTCTACAAGCGAAGCAGCACGTAAGCATCAACTACAACCACTGGAATGACGTTCCACAGAACGTTAAGGATCAGATTTGGGATGCTATCACGGTATTTTACCTTTACATTCATTTGATTTACATTATTAGATAATTATTCGAGTTATAATCCATCCAGTTGTTATGTATTTAATGTGTAGGTAGCTTGGACTGTGCCAAATGACGAGGATCATCGTCATAAATGAATGAAAATGGCATCAAAGCGTTGGAATGGGTTCAAGCATGATCTTACCAGGTACTATGTATCTGGGAAGAAGCGGCTTGATAAAATGTTCTCAGATTATCCCTGGATTGATCAGGATACTTGGGATATGTTTGCTAGGAGTCGACAGGATGGAGAATTTCAGGTTGGTTGATTAAGTTAATTTTGTATGCTTCTTATAGATCATTTAATTGTATTTAATTATGTGTTTTTGTTTGAATAGGCTAAGGCAGATAAGGGTCGGTAGAATCAGGCGAAGAACGTCCACCGCCACACCATGTCTCAGGGTGGGTACCAGACTCGGATCGAGCAGATGATGGCGGATAGGCTGAGGGCGAAGCGGGAAGAGCACTCTGCTAAGATTGAAAGAGGAGAGGTGCCTGAGGGCACACCATCAAGTCCTCCGTTGGACATCGACCGCGAGGATGTCTGGTTAGCCGACCGCATGACAAAGACGGGATCTTTTAAAGTTGATGCCACTCGCGAAGTGGCAGATAAGATTGTAAGTAAATAATTAACATGATTGCAATTGATATTTGTATAGATATTTTTAACACTTTTCACTTGCACGTTATTTCATTTTTTCATTGTAGATGGATCTTAAAGCACAATCCTCCCAGGGCTCATTCGTCGATTCTGGACGGCGGGACATCTTGATGACTGCTCTAGGCAAGAAAGACCATCCTGGTCGGGTTATCGGTGTTCCTAGGAACGTGACCATCAAAGAATATTATGGCAAGTCTGCTTCACGAAAGCGGGTGGTCGATGAAGCATCAATTTTGGCTGACATTACTCAGCACCTCATGTCCAACCCTGCTATTACAACAAATCTGATGCAAAGCTTAATATCCAACCCAGAATTCAAGCAGGCGCTTGCCAGAGAGCTTTCCTCCGTCGGTTCATCCCAGGACACCGCAGGGCATGCCAACCCTTCACATGTGAGCACAAAAGAGAGTTATAGTAGGGAACATGTGGAGGATGATGAGTTGGCAGCTAAGGAGCGGGAGTTGGAAGTCCAACGCCATGAGCATGAGTTGGAAATGAAAAGGCATGACCTTGAGTTGGACTTCAAACGACGTGAGCTCGAAATGTTAACAAAGGTATGATTTCATTATTAATGTCTAAATTAGTCAAATAATTACTTGTGTTTTTTTAATTATCAACAACTTATCTATTTTATTTTTCCTAAATTGAAGACCAAGTCGATGTCGGTGTCGCTGTCACCTGTCACTCGTTTGTTCTCACTTGGTGAGGATTATGCGTTTGATATTTTTGAATGTCCATTGGAGCACGATGGATGGGTGGCATGCCTAGATCAACAGAGGATATTTTCCTTCTGTGGTGAAGATCTCGGGAACGCCTGCAGAAATAACGTCTGGATGGCCAGCACGGTTTTGAGTCTCTGGTGCACGTAAGTTAATTTTAAATTTATAACTTATTTATTTTTGGTATTTTTCCATTTAATAATTTATTTTAATTTCAATATATATATTATGTAATTAACATCCATACCTTTTCATATCTTAGGTATCTCCATCGTCTTCAGCTTGATAAGGGTGTTGCATCAGTTTACGGCTTCTTAGAGCCATCAGTCCTTCTGCCCCAATTCTTTGCTGGCGATGCATTTAGTAAATACATAGGGAACTTGTTTGGAGACAATCGAAAAGAATTATATCTGGCTCCCTACTATATGAAAAACCATTGGCAGTTGTTCGTACTTCACCCGTCTAGGCATACTGTCATATTCTTATGCTCTCTCCACCAAAGGCCGCCACAGGAGGAGGTGGAAGCTGTAAATAACTAAGTAACTAATCTTAAATTTAATTTACGTTTTAATATTAGTTGTTTTTAGTTTATTACACACATGATATATGAATTTGTTAATTGACATGATTATTTGTTTATGATAGCGCGCTGAAGGCGAGTAGCATAAGTTGTGCCAACGGGAGAAGTAGGGCTTCTAAGGCTAAAGCAAATCCTGAATGGACCTACCCCAAGTTTTGGTAGTTTATTTATCAAATAATTAATATTATAATTACTAATTTATATGTATATTCAACTGACATTGAAATTAATTTTGCTTGTATTCTCGATTTCAAATTGACGGGTGGTCGTGCGGCTATTATGTTATGCTTCATATGCTGAACATAGTCTCCGCATCTATTATGGATGGATGGAATAAGGTAATATTTAAACAACTTGTTAAATTATATATTACAGTTTTGAAGATGACTTGCGTTAATGTTATTGTTATTATTTGAACGTGTGTAGGCATTTAATGACCAATCGCCTCTTCAAGAAGATGAGTTTAGAGACTTGAGGATGTGCTTCGCTGAATTTTTCTTCAAGTATGCGGCTGAAAAAGGAATTGACAAGTTACCTCCGCAATACTTAGATGAATAGTTTTTTTGTTAGACATTAGAAACTAATTAATAACATGTGTATATATATATATATATATATATATATATATATATATCCTTAGATTGGTAGTTTTTTTTTTAGACATTAGAGACTAATATATATATATATATATATATATATATATATATATATATATATATATATATATATATATATATACTTGTAGATAGTTATGTTTTTCCTATACATGGGTTTTGGTTTTAAGTCCCCCCATTGTTCCTTTGTATATTTCTTTTCTTTTTGTTAATATTGAAATTTAAGGGTAGTGTTTGGTTCTATAATGTGTGTGATATTCTGTGTTACTGGGATATTTACTGAATGCAGGGATAGCTGAGGGGAGTGATATTTTAAAACTGAATTTAAAAAAAAAATCTATTAACGTCAGTTGTATCAAAAACTGACGTTAATAGTATTTTATAAAATATACAGTATACTATTAACGTCGGCTGTATTAGGAAACTAACGTTAAAAATAAAACCTTTAACGTCAGTTCTTTAACACAACTGACGTTAGTTTTAACAATATTAACGTCAGTTGTGTTAAAGAACTGACGTTAATAGTTTTATATTTAACGTCAGTTTTTTAAACAACTGACGTTAAATATAAAACTATTAACGTCAGCTATATTTATGTCAGACAATATTCTGATGTATAAAATCAATTTTAACTGACGTAAAAAGCCCTTACTACATTAGTGCAACCTGCTCTTTGAGACAAAAATAGTCCTCCCATTAGGGCCTCGTTACAATTCCCTACCAGAAGAGTGTTGTTTGAGTCCAACCTATCTGTTTGGCTAAGACTTTTCTAGCCTGCTAAACACTGTAGGCCTATTGTATTTGGCTGGTGATACTTTCCAAGTTTCATCCTTCCTATATGTCTTGGGCGTCTTTAGTCTGTCAAACACAGACGACTTTTGATTATCACCTTGGATTAACCAGATATGGCTAATTAGGCTCTCCCATCCCCATTTGGTTCATCAAAAACACCCTTTTGTCTCCACTGGCGACATATCGACTGCTTCCATATCTTAGATGGTGAGTCAGATACCGTTTCACCAGAGAGGGATACCATATTCACCCCAGCAACGGGGAATAGATTAGTGATCACATCCATCTCTTTCTCGGCTAGCTTGAATCTACCCTCCTTAACAGCATTATATATAGCTTTCCTGAATACCATGCAATTTACAGTGGCATGGGTGTAAGAATTATGCCACTTGCGGTACTTGTTCCCCTTCAACTCCTCAGCTGAGGGAATTTGGTCCTTCATTTAGCTTGATCTGCTGATTCTTCAGAAGATAATAAAAAATCTGATCTGCTTTTAAAATATCAATATAATACTCTACCCCATTTTCAGAGGTCTGTACCTTTTAACCTTTGGGAGATCTAAAAGCAGGGCATGAATAGGGTTTTCCCCACACAATTTCTACAACCATAATGTCTGTCGATTGCTCGGCTGAATCATCTGACAAACAATCTGAATCCTCAACTTCGACTATGCTGATTAAGTGAGGTCCTCGTCCCCTACTAGATCTCCTCCGATCTTTTTCCAGAATGTACTGTTCAATCCGAGAAGCCCTGAAGCCCAACTGACTAAGGTCAATACAGTCTTGTCTCGCCAATTTCTCCCTAAGCTGAGAATGCATATTACTGATAGCCATGGATGAATACTTAGCCTCAGGAAGCTGCACAGAACACCTGCTTCTCAATTTCCCGAATCTCTCCAAGAAGTCGGCTACTGGTTCATCTACCTGCTGCCTTAGGTTCATTATGTTAGCCACAATTACATCAAGCTGAGGCATGTAGAACCTATCATGGAAGCATCATCCCATGTCTATCCAGTTCTGGATGGAATTAGGTGCCAAGGCATAATACCAAGTGAAGGCAGCTCCAGTCAGAGATAATAGGAATAGTTGGCACTTGTAGAATTCATTCTGGTTGGCTTCCCCACATTGAGCAATAAACATGCCAATATGTTCCATGGTGGACTTGCGATATTCTCCTAATAAGGTAGTGAAATCAGGGGTCTGGAAACCTCTTGGCAGAGGCATCATCCTGTCTGCCATTCAGGGTAAGGTTTCTTATATATGGGCCTGTCCGGTAATCTCAATTGGATTCCAAAATGTCTCCTCATAGTCTCAGCTATCATCTCCAGGTCAATCAGTTGAGGGTCCCTTTCAGCAGCATAGTTTGGTGCTTGTGGCTGTACAAGCCTGACTGGCATGACTGGTGCACCTCCTGGTTGACAGAGCATTGGATGTTGCGGTTCCTGCATAGGTACTACCCCTGGTTATTGACTAGATATGGGTGAGGATTTACCCATGGCTGAGCAATCGGCTGGACTGGTGCTACCTGAGGAACATTGGCCCATAGTTGATCACCCCTGGTAGGGACGGTCTGTCCATAAGGAAACATCTCGGGAGTACCCATCGAGGTAGAAGGAAGGATAGACCATGGTAGGTTCCCTACAAAATTGGGAATATATCTCGGAGGCCCTGTAGTAGCCGAATAGATGAAACCTCCAGGTATGGCCACCTGAGTACTAGCATCTATCACAGAAGTGTTAGGCACCAGATACGACAAACCAATTATCTCCGTTACAAGGGGAGGTCTCCTGGGCACATGCACCATCCCATACTGCAGGCTCGGCTAGAAGCTACTATCATGGTGAGGGGGGCTATAATATGGGGACACTACTACAGAAAAGGGCTTTAATAACACTTTTTTTGAGTTTAGTAGCGCTTCCAAGCGCTATCTATTCACCTGCTACTGAAGGTGGGAGAGATTCAATAGCGCTTAAAAAGCGCTACAGAAAGTGGGAATAGGTAGCGCTTCCTTGAGAAAGCGCTGTCTAAAGTTGGTAATAAGACAATCTATTACATACTTTAGACAGCGCTTTCTCAAGGAAGCGTTGTCCTAAGTTTGCAATAGATAGCGCTTTCTCAAGGAAGCGCTATCTATTTTTAACTTTAGGCAGTGTTTTTTCAAGAAAACGCTACCTATCCCCCCCCCCCCCCTTTTAATTATTCGCTGTTTTTCTACATTTCCAACCTGCACAACCATCCCTCATCAATTCACAGTAACATTGCATTTAGGTACATCACACACATACACATATATAATGTACAAAGCTTACATACAATATTGGTAAGCATATATATATATATATATATATATATATATATATATATATATATATATATATATATATATATATATATATATATATATATATATGCTTACCAATATTGTATGTAAGCTTTGTATATGTCTCCCACAATTGCTTCAAGTCTTCAATTAAAGGATCCAAGTATATGTCGATATCATTTCCTGGTTGTTTGGGCCCATAAATTAACATAGACAACATCATGTATTTGCGCTTCATGCATAGCCATGGAGTTATGTTATAAATCACCAAAATCACAGGCCATGTACTGTGAGAGCTACTTTAAACACTATGGGGATTAAATCCGTCAGTAGACAATGCAAGTCGTAGATTTCTTGGTTCTTACTCGAAATCTGGATAATCATGATCAATTCTTTTCCATTGAGGAGAATCTAACGGGCGTCGTAGCTTGCCATCTTTAATCCTTTCATCCTCATGCTATGTCAAGTGTCTTGCATCTTCTGAACTACGGTACATGCGCCTAAATCTGGGAATTATGGAGAAATACCATAGAACCTTCTCTGGAGCCAATTCTTTCTTCTTATACCGTGAGGCATTACATTTAGGACATGTCTTTAACGATGCATATTCATTTCGAAATAAAATGCAATCATTAGGACAAGCGTGTATCCTCTCATAGCTCATGCCAATAGAGCGTAACATTTGTTTAGCCTCATATGTCTGACTAGGAAGCGCATTATCCTCCGGAAACATATCTTTCAATTGTGTGAGTAAGTTCGTAAAGCTCTTATCAGTCCATCCATTACCCGATTTCAAGTTATACAACTTTAGCATCGCCGACAATCTTGTGAATTTAGTACAACCCTCATACAACGGTTTCTTAGCATCACTCACCAACTTCTCAAACATTCGAGGACAATCACGAAGATCTTCTTCAACCGTGTTTACCATCTCTTTAAAATGGTCGGCATCATATGTATTTATATTGGTGTCATCTAACGCATAACTCCCACTATTCCCCATATCACTAGATTCACCTCTAGTCTCACCATGCTTTGTCCAATAGGTATAACTTTGATCAATTCCATTGCACACTAAATTTCCTTCCAACTCAGCTACACTAACTCGTCTTGTATAACAACAACTTAAACAAGGACAAATGATTCTACAAGGGTTTTCTGTATGCTCAACTGTAAACCTAATAAAATCTTGCACTCCGTCCTTATATTCCTTCGACAAACGATTGGCAGACATCCACTTCAGATCCATATTTTTACGATCTACCATAATTATTTTGGGTTTGAACAGAAAACTAAGGTTAATGCATGTTTATACCGATAAAAATAAACATGTTTAATTATACAACTAAAGTTTTAAATAAAACACAGGGGAATAACAAGTGGTAAAACGTACCAGAGTGAAGTCGAGCAGCTTGAACAATAGAGAGAGTTGATTGACAAACGTACCTGAGAGAATCCAAAATTGTTAGTTTCTTTCTTTCTTCCTAAATGAAATACGAGTATGAATACACTACTACAGACTAAAATCCGTCAGCTAGTTAAGTTGCACAATTAATATCTCATTAGATTGTGCTAATGAATATCGACAAGGGTAATTCAAGTCAAAGAAACTAATTAGTATGTATAAAAGCATACCCTGAATAACTTCAGGAATATAAAAGACAAGAAACGTTTAAAATAGTCCTTGAATTTTCAATCTGTCATTGAAGTTGATCCATATCTTAGATGATTTCTGTTAAAGTGTTATAACTGCCTAGTTGACATGTAAAGTGGGTATGTGACAATGAGGTGTGGAAGCATTTTCAATTTTTCTTGGTTTCACTGTCAACTATCGCATAACAAATGTGATGATTACTGTTTACCCTTTTAATGGGGTTTAAAAGCTGTTATTCCTAGTAAAACACCCCATCCAGTGAAAGTTATTTTTCGTAATCCCCAAGTTTAAGGATAGTTTTATGGTCACAACAAAAACATCAACTAAAGTCTTTTTCCTAATAGAAGCTTAATGAAATAATAGAAACTAAATGAAGTCTGATCTATCTATCTAGAATAACTAATTAGGAAGGATATAAGGCCTATTTAACACCATATTTTTCAGAGTAAATGGTGAAAATAAATTTAAAAAGATATAGTGATAGTCATATGGAAAGAAAACAAGGTCTAGTCCTCCAAGTTTCAATACTCATCTCTAACCCATACACTTCAATGTATAATGTTGTATATTGTTGGAGTTAACTTCACTGTCAAGATCGATAAATCAGAAGAATCCCTCAAATTCTAAGCTTATCTATAGCCATTCTACACATGTATGTAGCACGCATTATTCATAAACCAAATTACCAGAAATCCCTAAGCAGAGACTTGGTTTTATATCATTAAACAACCACACATTTGAGGGAAAGGTTAAAACATCGTCCAGAGAACATACCTGAAGTCCTTTTAGACAATTGATGGCTTATTGGAACCACGATACTATCCAAGTAAGATAATTATACACTTTTTAATTTTCAATTATTTTATTTCCTCACCTTAATTTGTTTCTCTATAATGCAGAAAATTAGCAAAAAAAATGTTGCAAATAGGGCTAAGCAGAAATATATTCACCGCATGGGGCCAAACAATTTTGCTAGAATTCGTGCTCAATTGGTAGTGAATTTATAAGTGTGTATGTATGTGTTATTTTCCATAACTAAAACAAATAAATCTTCTAATCAATATGTGTTCCCTATTGCTCAACTAATTGATGTAGCGTGCAAACAAGAAGGGAGGGGATGTCCTTCAAGCTAAAATGTTCGTCGAGACTCGCCAAAGCCAAAATGGAAAGGAAGTAGATCCAGAAACGCAAGTTGTTATTGTAAGTCTAGTGTTATCCATCAAGTGTATTTAAAGTCTTGATTTAATCCTTAAAATTAATGTTCTTTTATTAGACTACGCTTAAAGATTCAATTCAAAACTCAACTGAATCTGCTGGACAAACTTTTCGATCACTCTTTGGCAAAGAAAAGTCGGGGAAAGTGTGTTTCTTTGAAAGAACCGTCACACCATCTATGTTAAAAAGAAATGAAGAAATTTCTGCGATTGAGAAACAACATTCTCATGAGATGAGTAAGATGTTTAAGAAGGTTGATGGATTGGAAGCACTTGTAAGAAGTTTATTGAAGCAAAACAAGCCAAATTTGGATGAAGAGGCTTTGGATGATATGATGGCAAATGCTTTAGGCAATGAAAACAATGCGGCATCAAATTCTTCTACATCAACTCATGTTCCAAATAACGAACAGGTATAACAATATTTATCAACACTTTATTTTTGTATTTAATTTGTCCTCTAATAATATTATTTTTCCAAGTTGAGGAAGCAATGGATACTACTATAAACAAGTTATTAGTTGTAGCTACCAGTTAAATAGGTTTCAAGTCATTAATAATAGCTATTGACTATTATTGTTCTCAAAAGTTGTGAAATTTGTAACATAATATGAATTCTGCTTATAGAGGATTGGATTACTTCTTTATGTTTTAGTTTGGATTCTACATGAATTAGCATTTAAAATATCCTTAAGATGCATAATTTCAATAATGCAGTTCACTTAGAAAAATTGAAGATCATTTTCATTGTATATAAATTGCTCCAATATAAATCCCTCATTCTGTCTAAAACTTGTTTCCTTGGCATTCCTTGCAATTGTGGCATTCTGCTTGTTAAATGTTGCTTGTCATGAGCAATGGGGGAAGCTTCAAGGGATTTGATATAGTCTCTCTTTATATAAAATGGCTATCTATGTGGGGTAAGGTTACTGGACATTGTATATATGGTGTTAAGTGTGGCAATGTTCTCTAAGTCCTGATGCAAGGTACATGGCAATGGGGGTGCTGGATAGGTGTCCTAAAGGGGAATATAGTGACTTAAATATCGTCTTAATTTAAAGTGGTAATGCAAAGGAGGAGGAGTGACTATAAGTTATTTTTCTCTACCTTCATGATTTTTTCTAGTCTGAAGGCTTTACATGGTCTATGCTTCTACTGATATTAGTTTGTACCTTATTGATGGCTCGAATCGGCAATTGAACGGCTTCGTCGTCAAGCAATAAAAAGATTGAACCACAGAGACCGTGATCTTAAATAACAATTAATTATTAAATAATTTAACTAAACTGGATAAAGATTTGGAAAAGATTTGGTTTCTAAAATAAGAGTTAACTAGGAAAACAAATATTTAAAACGCAATCAATTAAAATCGCAATAAAATCTAATATGGGATTTTTCAATATCAAAAGAGATTTCAAGGAATTGGGTTACCAACAAAACTGCTCATGCTACTAAATTGACTACCCCTTTTGTTAACAATCAAAATTGCTTTGAAGGTGAATTTATCCTAAATAAGTTAATGTTCCCTCTCGGGATACAAGAACCGTGCCCAATTAAATCAACCCCTACTTTCATGGTAATTGAATTTAAATCGAATCCTTTAAGCTTTGTGACAATTCAGTGAACCCTCGAAGGACCGCTTCTAACTCTCGTGATTTAAGTCCTAAGTTTGATTCCTATAGATCTGATACCTAAGTTCATCGTTAAGTTCATCCTTAGAGTATCTACGACAAGCAAATATGTGGCCACTGAATTTACAAGTAATTTAAGCAATAGGAATCAAATCAAAAGCAAAATTGAAATTAACAAGAAACAAAACATCAATTCCTCACAATAAACAAATCTTGGGCATAGCCCCAATTCCTAGAAATAAAACGACTACTCAAGCATTGCCATGTTCATAGCAATCTTAATTAACAAAATCATAAAAAGAAAACCTAAGAGAAGAGAAGAAATTGAGAAGAAGAGAAATCCTAGTTTTTGCCTATGGGTAGCAGTCAAGAGGTCCCTATTTTCGAGTCTTGGAGTCCTATTTATAATGTACGGTAACTTGAATTCAAAGTTGTTACAAAATCAGGCAAATCAGCAATTAAATTTCCAGATATTGCGCGTCACGACCGTGATGCCTGTCACGGCCAGGTCGTGATAGGTTCTGACTTGGAGATGGCTTCACTGCTTGGTCTGCCATAGCCGTGACCACCATCACGGCCTAGCTGAGATCAATTCTACCTGTGAGGGTCTGGTTCAGTTGGCATGTCACGGCCGTGACCAGTTCTGAGTTTAACCTTATTTCTTTTCAGCACTACTCGATCCGCTCGGGGATATTATTCCCAATCTTGGAAGAAATATCATGTCAGGTATAATGGTGAGAACCATAGGGGTCTTACCCATGAATATCTTTTAGAACAACCAGCTTAGGTTTTGAGACGATGTTGATTAATGTTAGTACGTATGTGTATGGCTCGGAGAGCCTTTATTTTTGGATGGAATGTAAATGGCTCGGAGAGCCCTTCTTTTGGATGAAAAATTTAAAATCTTTCATTTTGGTCAGGCATTTGTTTATGTAAATATTTCCAGAAAAATACCGTCTTTATGTTTTTTTGTATGACTGGAATTTCTGGGATGAAAATAGAAATATTTCAACAGGTGTTTTTATTTTGGGATGTTGGAATTACAGAGGAGACTTTGTAAAAAAAAATTAAAAATATTGAAGCCTTTTATTTAAGTACATTTCAAAAAAAAATAGACTTGCTTGGCTAGGTTTGTAGGTCTATGTGCGCCGATTATGGCTTTGGTTTTGGGTCGTATAACAAATGGTCTATATATGACCATAATTTGTACCATGATAGGTGAAAATGTGATGTTACTATTTCAAAACAGGTTTAAATTTTACCGTAACCGCATTTAACAAACTTTATACCCGTTTCTGGTGCTTATATATTGATATAAATTAATTTCCGAAAGCAGCCAGCGAAATGTTTACAAAGTAATGCCCAAGGGGGGTGTTACACTGTGATGCATCATGTCAGGGCTTAGGTTGTGTTCTGATGCAAGAGGGAAGAGTTGTGGCTAATGCTTCCCAACAATTGAGAATTCATGAGAGGAACTATCCCACTCATGATTTAGAGTTGGCAGCCATAGTGTCTGCATTAAAGATATGGCGACACTTTCTGTATGGATCGAAGTTTAATGTACACAGTGACCATAAAAGTCTAAAGTATATGTTCGACCAAAAAGAGTTGAATATGAGACAGCGAAGATGGATGCAGTTTATAAAGATTATGAGTTTGATTTACTGTACCATCCTGGGAAGGCAAATATTGTAGCGGATGCCTTGAGTAGGAAATCATTTCATGTATCTGTGATGATGGTTAAGGAGTTGGAATTACTGGAGCAGTTCATATATTTGAACTTAGGGATGGAGTTGGTTGATGATAAAATTTGTTTAGGTATGGTCACTATTAGTAGTGATTTTATGAGGGATCTTAAGGAGAAACAAGTTCAGGATCTATATCTTCAGGAGATAAGTAAAGGAATAGATGACGACAAAGTTTCTGAGTTTAGTAGAGGAACAGATGGTGTATTAAGGTTTAGAGATAGAATATGTGTGCCAGGGGATTTAGAACTTAGGATAATGATATTAGAAGAAGCAGATAAGAGTAAATTGAGTTTTCATCCTGGATCCACTAAGATGTATCAGGATTTAAAGAAAATGTTTTGGTGGACAAGGAAGAAGAAAGAAGTAACCGAGTATGTTTTATCTTGGCTGGGGTGCTAGAAGGATAAGATTTAACATCAAAAGCCGGTAGGATTATTAAAATCGTTGGATATCCTAGAATGGAAATGGGATAGCATCGCTATGGATTTTGTGGTTGGATTACCACGAACTCCTAAGAGGCATGATGCGATTTGGGTTATTATTGATAGGTTGACAAAGTATGCTCACTTCTTACCTATTGGTGAGAGTTATATCCTAGAGAAGTTGACCCAGATTTACATTAAAGAAGTTGTTAGGTTGCATGGTGTGCCATCAAGCATTGTCTTAGACCAAGATCCTAGATTCACATCTAGATTCTGGAGACAATTGCATAATGCTTTGGGGACAAAGTGAAGGATGAGTTCTGCTTATCATCCCCAAACTGACGGACAGTCAGAGTGAACAATTTAGTCATTGGAAGTGGTGTGTGTATCACTTTTCCGAAGTACTCCGCATAAAGGAAAAAAAATTTACCCCCATTTTCGGACATATGAAAAATAATGAAAGTTATTTTCCGAAAGCAACCAGCAAATTTTCTTTTTAATTTATTTATGCATGTGTTTAAGAGGTATTGCCCAAGGGGGGTGTTGCACAGTTTATCATCAAACCACACCTCAAGCTTCTGACCACTGAGCCTAGCCTTTTCTAACTTTTTCTGACTAGTGGCTGCTCTACCCCGTTTTTTCTTACTTTTTGATGCCTGTTTGGACAAATAAATATTAAATTAGAGGGTAACATGGATAAATAAAGAATATGAGCCTAATTAATTAAATTATATTTATAAATAAAACTTACACTATCAACATGCATAGGCGCCACCGACCCCTCCGGTGCATGTGGGATGTCAGCTTTACCCATGTGTATGCATGTTCAGGAACAAAAATTAATAAATTAGGTTATATTAACATGGATAAATAAAGATAAAGATAAATACAGATGGATAAATAAAAATAAATATAAACTAACATGGATAAATAAAAATAAATCTAAGTTTAATTTAGCTATATCAATATCCCTTCGTCATGATCATCACGAGTGGCATGTACATCGTCCACCTGTGTTTCCTCAATGATAGTAGGCATGTTTGTTGAGAAAGAAGGAGTCTCAGGAATATCGAGAGTTGAATCTTGATTTTCTTCACTACCATTATTCATGCTTTTTCCTTGGATAACCACAGACAACCTATTGTTAGAAGGATCAGTGATGTAAAACACTTGTTTTGCTTGGGAAGCCATGATGAAAGGCTCATTTATATGACCTAACTTGCAAAGGTCTACCAATGTAAACCCTCATTTATCATTTTGCACACCACCTTTACTATCAACCCACTTACATTTAAAAACAAGAACCGTAAGCTTAGTGTAATCGAGCACCCAAATCTCTTCAATGACTCCAAAGTAAGGTATCGGTGCAATAATGGGGTTTGTATCTTTTGAACTAGAGAAGTGCATTGATTCAGTCACGATCATAACCTACTATTTTGCATGGTACTCTTGTTATCTTGTTCCTTTGTATAAAAGGAAAAGTTATTGATGTCGTATCCACTCCAACATACGACATTAAAGCTAGGCCCATGTGCTAGCCATTTTAATTCGTCAGAAGCAGTACTACCATCCCTCGGGATTTCATATTTAAACCATTGTAAGAAAGTCTTGTTATACTTGTTCAACAACCACTTTTCGTTCATTCGAGGGTTTTCTTCCATGATTTTTCTTTTGTGATCAGAAAGTAAGGTTGAACCATAACAATGTTATTCAATATATACGAATGTGCTTGAAGCACTTCCTCCCAACCCTTGCTATTAATCATTACACCATGTGTACCCTTACCTTGAAATCTTCTCTCATCATGACGAGGCTTAGGAACCCCTATAGGATCCGTGTTAGGAAGGTAGTCTGAACAAAACTCAATAGCTTCGTCTGCAATGTACCTTTGAATAATTGATACTTCAGGATGGTGTGGACTCTTCATATACCCTTTCAAGATCTTCATGTATCGCTCAACTGGGTACATCCACCTCAAAAAAAGGGGGCCACATAATCTAATGTCCCTTACTAAATGAACAATTAAGTGAACCATGATGTTGAAAAACGAAGGAGGAAAATACATCTCCAATTGACACAAGATTGTAGCAGCCTCGACTTCCAACTCATCCAACTTATGGGGATCAACGACTTTGCTACATATAGCATTGAAGAATGAGCACAACCTAGTAATGGCATCTCTTACATTTTTAGGAGCAATACCACGAATAGCAACGGGCAGATGTTGTTGCATCAAGATGTGGCAATCATGAGACTTTAAGCCAACTAATTTGAGATCACTTGAGACAAGCCTCTTGACATTTGAAGAGTAACCATGTGGAACTTTGATGCCCTGATGACACTCACAAAAACTTTGTCTCTTTTTTTCTTTGACAAAGTATGACTCGCTGGAGGCAAATATGTCCGCTTACCATCCTCAACAACTGGAGCTAACTGATCTCGTATTCCCATCGCAACAAGATTGAGACGAGCATTCACATCATCCTTTGTCTTGCCCTGAATGTTGAGAAGCGTCCCGATCACACTATCACACACATTTTTCTCCACATGCATCACATCAATACAGTGTCTGACATTAAGATTGCACCATTATGGAAGATCAAAGAATATCGACCTCTTCTTACATATGTTTTTCTCAGTAGCCTTAGCCTTCGTCTTGGCCTTGCTGAAGATAACATTGATGTGCTTCACTCATTGATAAACTTGCTCTCCTTTTAATGCCATCGGAGAGTTTTCAGTCTCTTAGCATCCATTAAGAGCTTTTTTCATCTTACGATATAGGTGATCTCGTCTAAGAAATCTCTAATGGACAAGGTAAACCGTCTTCCTTCCATGATGCAACTGAGTGTAGCATGTGCCTTCTTCACATATAGGGCATGCTTTGTTCCCCTTAACACTGTACTCGGACAAGTTCCTGTATGTTGAAAAGTCGTTGATGGTGCAAAATAACATGGCATGCAGCTTGAAAGTCTCGTGAGAATACCCATCAACTACATCAACACCTTCGACCCACAGCTTTTTCAAGCCTTCAATCAAGGGACTTAGATAAACATCTAAGTCATTCCATCTTTAGCAAGTCCAAGCCTTAGGTTTCTTGGCTCATCGGCAAAATCCGGAAACAAAGTTTCAATCTTCTTCCATTGCACAGAATCAGTCGTATGGCGAACGTGTCCATCACGTTTCCTCTCAAGATGATGACATCTAAGATTCTTTGCATCTTTCACATTAGCAAACAATCTCTTGAACCTTGAAATTATTGGAAGATACCACAACACCTTTGCATGTGGACCCATTTTTTTCACATCACAAATCGAATCATCAAGATCATCACCATCATCATCATCCTTCACTTTGTAGCGTGATAACCTACACTTGGGGCAATCCTGATTCTCTTCATAATCACCCGTGTACAATATACAATCATTGGGGCATGTGTGTATCTTCTTATAATCCATACCCATTGGACACAATACCTTCTTGGCCTCATAGTTACGGTCAGGCAATGTGTTGCCCTCTAGAAGCAAGTCTTTCAATAATTCAACAATTCGGTGAAGCTTTTATTGCTCCAACCATTTATCGCCTTCACACAAACCAATTTTAACACCGCCGACAATCGTGTATGAGTAGTACACCCAGGATACAAAGTCTTATCCACATCACTGCACAACCTTTCGTACACATGTGCTCGCTGAAAAGATTCTTGTCTAATATCAGAGATCATGTCCTCTTCTCGATCATATTCCATATCTACATGAACGTCCTCACTTTGGGAGACACTTGGCTTAGTACTTAACAACACATCACCATGCCATATCCATCTTGTATAATTCAAGCAAATCCCAAAACAAATAAGATGAGTACTATTAGGAACATTCCTTTGATCAAATTCTATAAACTCTTCCACTCCCTTCAAATACTCATCACTTGTGCGTTTACAAACCATCCAACTATGATCCATAGCTAGATAGGTTCTGTAGATATAAACACATATACAATAGGGGAGGTTGGAAAAAAACACTAGTGTTTGAAAAACCTATTTGAAAACCTAACAACCATATATAAACACCACTATCTAAATCAACGTTTCATATGCAAAGCATACATTAAACCTTGATTGAACCCAAAAACCCCAATGAGATTTCCTGAAGCACTAAGAAAAGGATGAAAAATCTTGGCCTACCGGGAAACTAATTTCTTGAGAACTAAGCTTTATGTCATTGATCATGGAAATTATAAAAAATAAAAATAAAGTGAAAAGTTGAAGAAACTTATCAACTCAAACAAAACAAAACATTGGCTTATCAAAAGAAAAAGTTTGTAAAAAATTAACAACAACGACTAGTTCACATTGTAGTGATTCAACTCAAAGGGTGAGAAACCCCATGCAAAATAAGTTTTAAAATTAATACAGAAATCCACAGAACCAAGCATTATACCACACAATATACAATGTTATAAAATATTCACATACCTAAAATAAAAAACCTATGATACAAGAACAAGGGAGAAAGTGCATTAACCGTCCACTTCCATTACATGGACCCTCTCATGCCCAAATCCTCTATTTAAACTCCCTTAACCCCCCTCATACTTCTCATTCAAATCCAAACTCACATTATCAATTCTCAAACCTCACAAAACCAAAACCAACACATCTCTCTCTCTCTCTCTCTCTCTCAATTTCAAAAATTACTTGCTTCCTTCAAACCAGTTTCAAACAACCAAAAACACAATCTTTTTCACACCTTGACCAACCCCAAAACTCATGACGAAATGGTTAGGTTTTACATCAATTTTCCAACGACTTTAGATTTTTCACTTAAAAGTGAAATAATATTATTCGGGCGATATATGAAATTGGGTGAACGACGGAGTTGATTATGGGATTTCCGGGACCCGCTAAAGGATACATAGCAAGTCATTCCAATATGACTCAACTAGGTGAGTCATATAGGTGACTCACCATAGTCATCATGACCTTAGAAGTAGAATGTCTATTATGTCCTTAGTTTTTTTTAAATGCCAACTTAGTCCCTAAGCACAATTACTCTGTTGTCCCTAAATTAACACCACTTGGACTCCTTTACCCCTCCATTCCCACGGCCAAAACACCACATGAGGCCATTTAACCCTCATTTTCTTAAAACATCATCTTCTTCCTTAAGATTTCTTTCATTTTCTCTAAGTTAACCATAACCAAATTTGTGAAGAAACCACTTGATTCCTTGCCATTATTCCACTTCCAAGAGGTATACCATACTCATCTCACTCAATCAATATCATGTTCTTCATTCATTTTCTTGATTCAAGGCCATGATCGCCATGTTTCTTTCTAGGGTTTTTATGTTCAAAAATCTCTATAAAATCATAGAAAAATGCTATGATCATGAAACCAATTTCTGTAAACTTGTCATCATCTCTATGTTTAGTATTCAAGAGCATGAATCCAACAAAAATGTCTTCCTTATTTTCCTTGATGAGGCCGAACCCTAGCTTTTGAGGGTGGAGGAAATTTTGTTCAATTTTCTTGAAAGTAACAATGGATTTCATCTTTCTAATTCATATATGTGTTGAATCCAAAGGATTGAATCAAAATGAAATCCCTAGCCTATTTATTTGTTGAAGACTGAATCCATGTTCTTGAGAACTTGGATGATTTTATTTCATTTTTCAAATAATGATCATTTTTCTTAACTTAAGAATACTCTAGGATCATTGATTTAAGAGTATGTGAAATTTTGAGATCTCTAGCTAATTTAGCTAGCCATGACCGAACCAATATCATTAGGAGATAGTAGGTTTTCTTCAAAATTTGACTTGTTTTATGTTGTGATAATTGAAGCATAAAGTATTTATGTTGAATCGTGTACGTGCTTTACGGAGATCGGAAGTTCGGCAAAACTTATTTCGGGAGGAAAATCACTGAGGTAAGGGGAGTACCCGAGGGATTTTTTCGATAGCTATATGCTATCAGTGTGTGGTCTGTATAATTTATTTGAGCTTGTTTGTGGTAGTTTAAATTATTTTACGTAGTTAATTTATCTGCTTTTAATTGATTATCTGCAGTTATGTGTTATAGTATTTTAATGCATGTTATAAATTGTGTTAAATGCATGTTATAAAAACTGTGTTATCTGCTATAATGTTGACGTGGAATTTTTATTAATGTTGATTGTTGATTGAGAAGCCTGACAGTGGTCAGTGCTCAATTAATTATGAAGATAAAAGAGTTAAAAATCTTTATGAGAAATATTGAATATTTAATTGGTGAAATATGGTAATATAATATTATTTAATTATTTGATTTGTGAAAAATGTGGAATAGTTGAAAATACTGTGATTTTAATGATTTATATGTGTAAGAGTGATCTATGAGTTGTGGTGAGGGCGTAACCGTGAAATTTTTTTTAATGATGCTAATTTTTTTGAAAGAAATTCTATAATAATAAAATATTATTAGAAAAAGTTAATTTCCAAAAATAACTTAAAATGTTTTTAAAATGCTAAATGGCGGTTAATTCCGAAAACGTTTATGGAAAACATTCTTAAAAACAGTAGTAAATTATTGGAACAGAGATTTAATCTCAAACGACATTTTTTTTAAGAACTAAAGTTACAGAAAAAGATTTTCACGGGAAAATGAATTTCTTGGTGATTCGCAATGGTTTTATTTATGAATTTCAAACGAAAAGAATTTTTCTGTAAATGAGTTTTACACAACGGTGTTATTTCCGACAACTTTGATAAGTTGAGGAGATTATGTTTAGGATTTGTGTTTCACAGAACGAAAATGGTGTAAATGTTGAAATATGAACCTAGTAACCGAGACGTCGTGATACTAGTATTCTGTAATTAAAGCACACATATCTTTGATCCGTGTTACGGTGATAGGGACTTTATGTCCTATTTACGATGTTATCGACTTTGTGTCCTATTTACGATGTAATAAACGGTGTTAAAGGTGAATGTTATTTTCTATAACCACGAACCTAAGACTGTTGCATCGGTCTAGGACTTCGTGATTGAGCACTCGGACTTTGTGTCCTGTGTTGACGATGAAAAATATTAAAACGTTGAAAACTACGAATGGTCGTAAGCATTTGAGCTTCGACAAGTAAAGAATGAACAAAAAGAAAAGTGATGAGAAATAAAATGTTTTACATGCATTATTCGGCAGACGTGCCTATGGTGTTAATCTGGATATCTTGATGGATAAGGTATGCAAGATGCTGTATCATTGTGCCTTGATGGACTATGAAACCATACACGGTGATCACTGTGCCTTGTTTTGGACAGTGCTATGGTTAAATCCGGTGTGCCTTATATGGTAATAGAGCTTGATCAGCTCATTTATACGGTGTTGGGATCTCCGGAAATTAAGTACACAATTTTAGACGGTGAATATTGAAGTGTCATGCATTTATTTTACAAATGACGATGATTGTCGGGTATGAAACCCATTGATAAACTACTGGTTTATTTCTAAACCTTTATGTTGTTATCACTATATATGTTATATGTTGTTTTGTGTGTCGCGCATGTAGTTATCGTGTTAAAATTCATATATTGGTTCTCACCCTTGCGCGTTTCCATGTTGGTTTCTCTTCTGTGTGGCATATATTTATTTGAGTACAGATGGAGCCGAGAATACCACTAGCTCATACGGAGATACTTTCCCTAACGTTTGATGATGCGGCGAATGGTGGTCAATGGGTGATAAACCAAGGGGCACATAGTGCCTCCTACACTGGCCCTATACGCATGATAGAGGGCATGATAGCGATGGGACCTCAGCAAGAGATCCATACAGTTGGGACCATCGAGGTATCATTACCTCCGATGTGGATTCTATTACAGCATTTGGTGGACCGGGGAGAGATGGATATTCTTCCTCTGATAGCACAACCTTTGAACGAGGCAGCACCTGCTCCACCTCCTGTGCAGATGGTTTTGGATCCAGAGTTTGAGGAGGATCCTGAGGAGTTTATAGAGGAGGAGCCTAACTACATTCCTCTTGATGATGATGATTCTCCTGTTGAGGGAGAGGGAGTAGTAGTATGTCCACCAGACACTCCTACTGTGAGTGGGGATGATCATCCTGGTCTTCCCAATGGTTACCATTAGTTACGACTAGATGTAGGATGATTCCATTTTTGAGGTAGTGTTTTGGTCAGTCTATTTCTAGCTACTGAGAGCCATGATTTTGTTATATGGTTCCAGACGATTCTCTACGTGCTAGTTATGTTTTTATTTCCTTTACTTTGTTGCTTTGAGAATGGCCTGTCTTGATAAAGGCCCTGTGTAGAAATGTGTAGTGATATAGTTTGTATAAAAACTGCTAATGCATATGTATATTCACATAATATATATATATATCTGTGTGTGTGTGTTTGACTATTTTTGTATTAAGATAAATGTTTAGAAAATCTTATGTTCCGAAAGTAACTGATGTCGTGCGATCCGGCAAGTGTACCGGATTGTCACCAAGTAATAAAAAGATATCGATCCCACAGAGACCGTGATCTCAAATCGCAACTAATTGTTAAATGATAAAACTGGACTGTATAAAAAAAGGATTTGGATTTTTGAAATAAGAGATAATTTGGATAAGGAATGCAATCAAGTAAAACAGAAAGTAAATCAATTTATGGTTTTTCAGATCTAAATGGATTCCTAGGAATTTGGGTTACCAGCAAGGTTGTTTATGTTACTAAATTGATTACCCCTTTGTTAATTATTGAAATTGCCCTGAAGGCGAATTTATCCTCAAATAGTTAATGCTCCCTCTCGGGTTACAAAAACCGTGCCCAATTAAACCAACCCCTACTCTCGTGGTAGCCGAATTTAGATTGGACCCTTTACGCTTTGTGACAATTCGTTGATCCTCGAAGGATGGCTTCTAACTCTCGTGATTTCAGTCCTAAGTCCGATTCTATAGATCTGACACCTAAGTTCACCACTAGGTTCCTCCTTAGAATATCTACGTCACGCAAATAATCGACCACCGAATTTACGAGTAATTAAAATACTAAAAATCAGATCTAAAGCAAAATCGCAATTAACAAAGATAAAACATCAATTCACACCATAAAAACAAACCTTGGAAATAGCCTCAATCCCTAGAAATTAAGTTACTACTCAAGCCTTGTCATGGTGATGCCAAGCTTGGTTAACAACAACATGAAAATAAAAATAAAAATAAGAGAAGAGAGGAGGAAGAAGGGAGAGATCCTAAATTATAGCCTAAGAGTGCACCCACAAAAGTCCTTTTTTAGTCTCTGCTCAGATGCCTTATTTATAGATTTGGGAAGTTTGAATCCCAATCTAACTCAAATTAGATCCAAATCAGTTGCTTCTGATCCAAGTAATGCGCGTCATGGCCGTGATGGCCATCACGGCCAGGCCGTGATGGATTCTGCCTTGGGCATTTCTTCATTTTTTGGTTTGTCACGGTCGTGATGCTCATCACGGCTAGGCCGTGATCAGTTCTTCCTGTGAGGGTCTGGTTCAGCTGACAGGTCACGGCAGTGATGGGTATCACGAGCAGGCCGTGACCAGTTCTGACTTTTGCCTTCTTTCTTTTCAGTTTTGCTCGATCATGGCCGTGATGGTCATCACGGCTAGGCCGTGATGGGCTCTGCTTGGCTCATTTTCTTCACTTTTCAAGCCCCATCTTCATCCAAGCTCCATCATGGTTGATCCTGAGCATTTAATCCTTAATTTCTGGAAAACAACACCACAAAACCGCCTTACCCGTTCCAAGGTAAAAACTAACAAAAATCAAATTAAAAATGCCTAAACTATATGAAAATGCATGCAAAATGATAAACAAATATGAGGTGTAATCACACTCATCAAATCACCCCAAGCTTAAGATTTTGCTTGTCCTCAAGCAATCACCAAGGCCAGAAGATATAAATAATTAGAGCGTGGATAGTGAACCAAGAACCCGAGTAGCTAATCCAAGTAACAGACTTATTCAATAATTACCCAAGAGATAGTCCATTTCAAGTCCAATTAGAAGCTTAGGTTTCCTAAATTCATATTCTCACTGATTCGGGCACTCTTTCTTTCCTCGCTCAAGGGTTTAAGGGTATATGAAAATTCGCTCAATTTCCTCAAGGAAGTTACTCTACCATAAGATTGACTATTAACCAAATCTCCACTTTATTAATGAAAACACAAAAGAATCAAGAGGTCTTTTACTTTGGCTGTAATGGGGCCATGGGATTAATCGTTAGGTGGGGAAATCAAGAAAAGGAAATTCAAAAGGGTTAAACAAAATATCAAACAGTGCAAAGCATGACACCTTCTAAAATACCCTTTTTGGGCTTTGATTCATCTTTCCACCTTTCTTTCCTTCTTTTATTTTATTTCTCACTTTCTTTTTGTCATCCCCTTCTCCATATTATTTTTTGTTGTTTTATTTTATTTATTTGGAGAAGGGGAGATTTTCAATTCAAGAGAAATATTTTCTAACTTTCTCATCCCATACTTTTTTCAAACTACCTTTTTACCCTTTTTGCAATACTTTAAAAGGTGCCATACCAAGCATCATTCATTAAAATAATTCAAGGTACCAAGAAAAGTATTTTATTCTTTTAGGCTCAAAATTGGGCAACTAAGGGGTAGCATTTAATCAATAAAATCTCAGAAGGCCGAAAAAAATACCTAGTGCCTCAATCATTTTCAAAAATATTTTCAAAAATTTCTAAGTTTCAAAATGGTTTCAAGTCAAGTTCTAGAGAATACAATCCAAGAGGAATAAAACACTCTATCACAAAGAATGGGGTAGATTTAGTGAGTACCCCTTTTGGCTCAAAAATCTCACATTTAGTAGTTTAACATCAATGAGAAACACAAATCTAGAGAACCACATGCTAATTATCAACTATCAAAAGATCATCTCAAGAATTTCTATTTTTAGCCTTATCACAAGAATAAAAAAAATTGGGTTAAAAAATTCACTATCTCAATTTATTTGGCACCAAGTTCTCACAATTGGATGCAAACTCTAAGCAAAGGGTAACCTAATCATGTGATCATGCAAAACTATGCCTATATGAGTGCAACATGAAAAATGCAAAAATGCACAAATACCCCTACCCCAAGCTTAAAAACTTACATTGTCCCCAATGTAAATAATCAAGTCGGAGAGAGGAGAAAAATGGAACAACTCATCGAGGTGGTAGCGGGTGTTGGCTCACATGCCTAGTCAAAGATTGTTGGAAATTGTATCACGGCCGTGATGGGTATCACGAGCAGACCGTGATCAATTCTGGTCTTCAGGAGCTGGCCTGTCACGGCCGTGACCTGTATCACGGCTTGGTCGTGATACTCTCTGATCTTTAGGGTCCTTCCCATCACGCCCGTGATGCTTATCACGGCTGGACCGTGATCCTTTCTGGTCTTCTTGGTTAGCTCATCACGGTCGTGACCAATGTCACGGTCTGGGCGTGATGACTTCTGACTTTGATTGTCCCTGCCCTTTTTGCTCTTCCTTCCTTCTTAGCCTGAAAACAGTTGACAAATCTATTAATTTATGATTTTTTTTCTCTTGATCTTCTCAAATTATTCAAGAGTTAAATTCAAAAACAAATGGAAAAAGGACAGAAAACTTGGGTTGCCTCCCAAGCAGCGCTTATTTACATTTACGGTCTTAAGCTTGACCATACTTCCTTTAGTCAACCGGGGTCGGGTGGGCGTAGAAGTGCAGGAACACTTTTCTTCCATGGAACTCATATGGCCAATTGCGCTTCCTCTTCGCTCTTTTCACCCTAAGTTCCATGGCCTTACTCCTTCCCGACAGAAGTTTTGTTACCGCATGATGAGCAACTCCAACTTCATCAGTACTGGGTGCATCATTTGCCATGTAAATCTTCGGAGTTGCTTCCATGTTGAGCTCTTCCTTTACCACTGGAGACGTTATATCGATCCTGCACATATGACTCACAAAAGGAGGGTTATTATATGAGTTAGTCAATTTAAAATCTACCCTACCTTCCTCTACGTTCAGAGAGAGTTTTCCATTCCTTACGACTATTATTGCTCCAGTGGTGGCCAAGAATGACCTTCCTAAAATGATGGGGAATTCATAATTCCCTTTCATATCCAATATCAGGAAATCGATAGGGATGAAAAATTTCCCTTCCTTTACAGGAACATTCTCTAGTATGGCTAGAGGAGTTCTAGTTGAGCCATCCGCAAATTGTAAGGAGAATTTGAATGGACTCAACTCTTTGGTTCCCAACCTTTCCAAGATAGTGAGCGGCATCAAGCTCGCACTAGCCCCCAAGTCACATAAGGCTTGGTCTATTTGTACCTTTTCAATTGAGCAAGCGATAGAGAAACTACCTGGGTCTTTCAGTTTAGGAGGCATATTAGCTTCTATATCTACTTGCCTTCTCTTGACCAACCTTTGTGGGAAAGGTATCGGGGGTTGGTACGGTGGTGGAGGGACATACTTTGGTTCTGGCTCTTCATCCTCGCTCATGTCCTCCTCACATTCCACATCCTTTTCAACCACCCCAAGCTTATCATCCCTCAAGTATATGGCATTACAATGTTCATTGGGATTAGCTTCGGGTTGGCCCGGGAACGTACCCTTTGGTCTAGAGTATGTACTGGCTTGTTGGGCAATCTGAGTTTCTAGCATCTTGTTATGGATGGCTAAGTTATCTAACTTAGATTCTAGCTCTTTTATTTCCTCGTTTACTGCCCTACCTTGTTGTCTAAACTCTTCATTTTGTTTTGTTTGAGTTTCCACAAAACTTTCCAATAAAAACTCGAGTTTAGACTTCTGTACCCGAGGATACCCCGCTGCGGGTTTCCTATTAACTTGGCCTTCTTGAAACTCGTGGTTCAGCATGTTGCTGTAGTTCCCGTAGGAGAGGTAAGGGCTATTCTTTCTTCCTTGGTTGTAAGGATTTGGGGGAGCATAATTGGGCAACTTCGGGTTCGTGTCGTAGAATTTGTGACAAGAGTTCACTTGTTCCCCCGAAGCGCCGGATCCATGAGCAATTCCACGTGGGCACTCCATTATGTCATGTCCCTGCATTCCACAAATCTCACAAACAATGTTAGTAGCACCTATTGAACTCGCGTTAGCCCTTTCAAGCTGATCAAACCGTTTATTCAGTGAGTCTATTTTAGGCATAATAAGATCAGTGCTATTCGATTCAAACTTACCCCCCGAAATCTTTTTCGGGTTATTACCTCTTTCTGAACCCCATTGGTGGTAGTTGGTGGCCACGTTTTCAATGATGTTGAATGCCTCAGTCAGAGGACTATTCATAAAGACTCCACCAGCTGCGGAATCAAGTGACACCTTCGAAGAGTAATCCAATCTGTTGTAGAAGGTGTGCACTAATAACCACCTCTCGAGTCCATGATGTGGGCAAGACTCCAGCAATCCCTTGTAGCGATCCCAAGCTCCTGACAAGCATTCTCCATCTTTTTGGAAGAAGCCGGTGATCTAGGTTCGTATGTAGACCGTCTTGGATGGAGGGAAGAATTTTTCTAAGAACGCCTGCTCCAGTTGGTCCCAAGTCGACAAGGTATTATCGGGTATTTGCTTCAGCCAAACTTTCGCCTTTCCAGTAAGAGATGAGGGGAACAACCTCAAGCGAATAGCATCAACCGGGGCACCTTGAATTCTAACTTCATCGGTGAACTCCAAGAATGTCTCTACGTGGTCAGTCGGGTCCTCCGAGGGCAATCCTCCGAATTGATGTTGCCTAATCATGTTGATTAGCATAGGTGGTATAGTGAAGTTCTCCGCCTCAATCTCTGGCCTAGCAATCCCAGTTCGCAAACCCCTAGCATTTGGGGCAGCGTAGTCCTTCAATGGTTTGGTATCCGGGAGATTCGCCATTAGTGGAATGGGAATCAACCTCTCTCTCTCTCTTTGTAGTCCCCTACGTCTATGAAAGGTCCTTTCGACTTCGGGATCGACCTTACTAAGGTTTCCAAGACTTAGGTATCTTTTCATAAAAACATAGAGAGATAGATACTCAAAAAAAAGAAATATATATATATATATATTTAACAAATATAAAAATTAAATAAAAAAAAAGGTCCAGAAAAATCAATTTAAAAATTAAATTGAAATTCAAGAAAACACGATCCCCGGCAACGGCACCAAAAACTTGATGTCGTGCGATGCACGTCGTGCGATCCGGCAAGTGTACCGGATTGTCGCCAAGTAATAAAAAGATATCGATCCCACAGAGACTATGATCTCGAATCGTAACTAATTGTTAAATGATAAAATTGGACTGTATAAAAAAAGGATTTGGATTTTTGAAATAAGAGATAATTTGGACATGGAATACAATCAAGTAAAACAGAAAGTAAATCAATTTATGGTTTTTCATATCTAAATGGATTCCTAGGAATTTGGGTTACCAACAATGTTGTTTGTGTTACTAAATTGATTACCCCTTTGTTAATTATTGAAATTTCCCTGAAGGCGAATTTATCCTCAAATAGCTAATGCTCCCTCTCGGGTTACAAAAATCGTGCCCAATTAAATCAACCCCTACTCTCGTGGAAGTCGAATTTAGATTAGACCCTTTACGCTTTTTGACAATTCGTTGATCCTCGAAGGACGGCTTCTAACTCTCGTGATTTCAGTCCTAAGTCCAATTCTATAGATCGGACACCTAAGTTCACCGCTAGGTTCCTCCTTAGAATATCTACGTCACGCAAATAAGCGGCCGCCAGATTTATGAGTAATTAAAACACTAGAAATCAGATCTAAAGCAAAATCGTAATTAACAAAGATAAAACATCAATTCACACCATAAAAACAAACCTTAGGCAGAGCCCCAATCCCTAGAAATTAAGCTACTACTCAAGCCTTGTCATGGTGATGACAAGATTGGTTAACAACAACATGAAAATAAAAAAAAAATAAGAGAAGAGAGGAGGAAGAAGGGAGAGATCCTAAATTATAGCCTAAGAGTAGCACCCCCAAAAGTCCTTTTTTAGTCTCTGCTCAGATGCCTTATTTATAGATTTGGGAAGTTTGAATCCCAATCTAACTCAAATTAGATCCAAATCAGTTGCTTCTGATCCAAGTAATGCGCATCACGGCCGTGATGGCCATCATGGCCAGACCGTAATGGATTCTGCCTTGGGTGCTTCTTCAATTTTTGGTCTGTCACTTCCGTGATGCTCATCACGGCTAGGACGTGATCAGTTCTGCCTGTGAGGGTCTGGTTCAGCTGACAGGTCACGGCCGTGATGGGTATCACGGGCAGGCCGTGACCAGTTCTGACTTTTGCCTTCTTTCTTTTCAGTTTTGCTCGATCATGGTCGTGATGGTCATCACGGCTAGGCCGTGATGGGCTCTGCTTGGCTCATTTTCTTCACTTTTCAAGCCCCATCTTCATCCAAGCTCTATCATGGTTGATCCTGAGCATTTAATCCTTAATTTCTGCAAAACAACACCACAAAATCGTCTTACCCGTTCCAAGGTAAAAACTAACAAAAATCAAATTAAAAATGCCTAAACTATATGAAAATGCATGCAAAATGATAAACAAATATGAGGTGTAATCACACTCATTAGTAACCAGCATAATTAAAGTTTTATTTTCCGAAACGAGTTACTACGTGATGTCCCAAGAAGGGGTGTCGCATTTGTGGTATCAGATCTGGTCGAGTCTTTCGGGAATCTTTGGGAAATAGGTCTGTTGTGTTGATGTTGTGTGTTCTCTGATTAAGATTTTTTTTTTGAATTACTTCTTAAAAGTAATGCTTGTTAACAAGTAAGTGCACGTTCCATTTTTCTGGTTGCGGTTTAACTGGTTTTGTCTTGTAGGTCTGTTATGGAACTCGAACCAGAAGGTGGACGTGGGCGTAGACGAGGACGTGAATGAGGTTGTGGAAGGGGTCGTAGAGGTGGTCCCCTTGGTTGTCGTGGCAATGTGGATGATAACTATGAAGGTGGGGTAGATTATACCGCGCAAGCAATGGAGAACGTTGCAGCTTTGCAGACATCTACTATGGCTGCTCGGAACCAACAAGCTGCGGAATGCAGAGGTCTGACTACATTTCGACGCCAGAATCCTCCACAGTTTCACGGGGATACTGAACCTGAGAAAGCTGACTTGTGGATACAAGAATTAGAGAAAATATTTGAGCTCATTCTTACCCCAGAAGGATTTATGGTTTCACATGCTACTTTCTTACTGTTAGGAGATGTGGAGTACTGGTGGAAAGGTACTAGACAACTTCTGGAAGCTGATAATCAGGAAATTACTTAGGATGTGTTCCGAAATGCATTCCAGGACAAGTATTTCCTAGAAAGTACTAGAATTGAGAAGGAAAAAGAATTTATGCGGTTATACCAAAGAAATCTATCTGTTGGGGAGTATGCAACGAAGTTTGAATTACTCGCCAAATATTTCCGTTTCTTTCAAGCACAACCTAATGAAAGTTGGAAATGTGAGAGGTTTGAAGCAGGATTAAAATTTGAGATTAAAGAATCGGTATTACCACTGCAAATCAGAAACTTTCAAGCTTTAGTCTAGATGTGTCGAAAGGTAGAGCATATGAGGAAAGGAAGAGACAATAGAGGGAATGCTGGAGGACCTTCTCGGTTCAAGAACTAATCTTAAAACCAGAATCAAAAGGGGAAACAAGATCAAAGGAAGCCTTATTTTCGACCACCGGGAAATAACCAGAATCAGCAACAATATCGTTTGAAAGTTTCTACATCAAGAAGTGGGCGCCAAAAGAACCAAAGTCAAGGTCAAGTTAGAAGATGTTTAAAGTGTGGAGACCCAAATCATATGGAGGAAAAGTGTCCAGTAAGAGGAGTGAAATGTTACAACTGTAATCAATGAGGACACTTCGCGAAGGATTGCAATGCACTGAAACGTGGATCTACTGTCAACAACACCAGGACAAATAAACCGACGGCAAAGGGGAGCGTTTACACTATGAGCGGCACTGAAGCTTCGAACTCCGATGATCTCATACAGGGTGATTGCGACATTGATGGTAATCTCTTAACTGTACTTTACGATTCGGGTGCGATGCATTCATTTATTTTGATGGATTGTGTGAAACTATTGAAATTGCCTGTTTATTCATTACCATATGATCTGATTGTTTCAACTCCAACTGCTAAGCCGGTTACTGTGGATTATATATGCTTGAACAGTCGTATTATTATTCAGGATAGGCATTTTCTTTTTGATCTGATCTGTTTGCCTTTAATACAGTTAGATGTAATTTTAGGCATGGATTGGTTATCTTCCAACCATATTCTTATAGACTGTGCCCACAAAACTTTAGTTTTTCCTAAGGATGAGATTTATGGATTTTTGTCTGCTAATCAAGTAAAAGCTTTTTTGAAAGAGTGATCTCAAGGATACATGTTACTGTTTTCCTTAGATGTTAAGAATGAGTTAGACTTACAGTCCATACCTGTCGTCAATGAGTTTCTTGAAGTTTTTCTTGAAGATGTACCTAGACTACCGCCTGTTCCAGACATTGAGTTCGTGATTGATCTGGTACCGGGCACTGGACCAATATCCATGGCACCATATCGGATGTCGCCATCGGAGCTAGAGGACTTGAAAAAGCAACCGGTGAAACTAATGAGAAAAGAATTTATTAGACCTAGTTTGTCACCGTGGGGAGCTCTAGTTTTAATGGTAAAGAAGAAAGACGTGACTTCTCGTTTATATGTAGATTTCCGCCAGTTAAACAAAGTGACGATCAAGAACAAGTATCCACATCCGAGGATAGATGATTTAATGGACCAGTTACGTGGAGCGGCTGTTTTCTCGAAGATAGATTTACGATCGGGTTATCATCAAATCGCGTGAAGGAGGAAGATATCCCGAAAATGGCGTTTCGAACACGCTACGGGCATTATGAGTATCTTGTCATGCCATTCGGAGTGACGAATGCACCTGCTATATTCATGGATTACATGAATATGATTTTTTGTCCTTATCTAGATCAGTTTGTCGTTGTTTTTATAGAAGACATTCTAATCTATTCTCCTAGTGAAGAAAAGTATGTTGAACATCTTAGTGTGGTTCTTCAAATTTTAAAGGAGAAACAGGTATACGCAAAACCCGAAAAGTGCGAGTTTTGGTTAGATCAAGTTCAATTCTTAGGACACGTTATCTCGAATGAAGGGATCGCAGTGGATCGATCCGTCGAAAGTTGAAGCTGTTTTAAAATGGGAAAGACCAAAGACGGTAACAAAAATCTATAATATCATGGATTTAGATGGATACTACAGGAGATTCATCGAGGGATTTTCCAAAATAGTAGGACCTCTTACCCAATTAACTCGGAAGGACCAAGAATTTACATGGACTGAACCATGTGAAGAAAGTTTTCAAGAAATAAAGAGAAGGTTGACTACTTCCCTTGTTTTAGTATTACCTGATCCTAAGGAGCCTTTTGTGGTATATTGTGATGCTTCGCATCAGGGGTTAGGTTGTGTACTAATGCAAAACTGTAAAGTAGTAGCTTATGCTCCAAGGCAATTGAGAATTCATGAGATGAATTACCCTACACATGACCTGGAGTTAGAAGTGGTGGTTTTTGCTCTAAAAATCTGGAGGCATTATTTATATGGAGCAACGTTCAACATTATCAGTGATCATAAAAGCTAGAAATACCTATTTGATCAAAAGGAGCTCAACATGCGGCAGAGATGCTGGTTGGAATTTTTAAAGGATTATGATTTCCAACTACAGTATAACACTGGAAAAGCAAATGTGGTAGCGGATTCCTTGAGTAGGAAATCAATGCATGCCTCTGCAATGATGGTCAAAGAGCAAGAGTTGTTAGAACAATTCTGAGATATGCGTTTGACAGTTATGATGTCACCGGGAAAG
This sequence comes from Sophora flavescens, assembly GCA_030762895.1. Classification (NCBI taxonomy): domain Eukaryota; kingdom Viridiplantae; phylum Streptophyta; class Magnoliopsida; order Fabales; family Fabaceae; genus Sophora; species Sophora flavescens. Next base: position 146,980,387 of record CM061062.1, read on the forward strand.
CTTTTCCTAGGTATGATTACTGTTTCCAATGGATTGATGGAACAGATACGAGAAAAACAAGAAAGTGATCAGTACCTACATGGAGAAAGGGAATTAGTGCGACAAGGAGCTGTATCGGAATTCATAGAAAGAACATATGGAATTTTAAGGTTCAGTGAAAGAATGTACCGTACAATACCGAGCTTAGAAAGTTGATTTTGGAGGAAGCTCACAAAAGTAAATTGAGTTTACATCCGGGAGCCACCAAGATGTATCGATATCTCAAGCGGTTATATTGGTGGTGGTATGTAGCTTCATGTTTAGTTTGTCAAAAAGCTAAAATTGAACATCAAAGACCAGCAGGAATGCTACAATCTTTGGACATTCCAGAATGGAGATAGGATGGTATCGCGATGGATTTTGTGACAAGTTTGCCAAGGACCCGGAAGGGACATGATGCCATATGGGTAATAATTGATCGACTGGCCAAGTCGGCTCACTTTTTACCCATTAACATAAAGTATTCAATGGAAAGATTGACTCAGTTATACATCAGGGAAATTGTTAGATTACATGGGGTACCTTGGAGTATTATTTCGGATCGTGATCCGAGGTTTACATCTGGGTTTTTGCAAAGTCTACAAGAGTCACTAGGAACGAAACTCAGATTGAGTTTGGCTTAACACCCACAAATGGATGGACAATCAGAGAGGACGATCCAGTCACTTGAAGACTTATTGAGAGCTTGTGTGTTGGAACATACTGGGAGTTGGGATGAATTTCTATCGTTGATAGAATTCACCTACAACATTAGTTTCCGCTCGAGCATAGGAATGGCATCCTATGAAGCTTTATATGGTCGACGGTGTAGAACACCTCTATGTTGGTACCAAGATGGTGAAAGTCTATTGTTTGGACCAGATATCGTGCAACAAACAATAGAAAAGGTAAAGATGATCCAGGAGAAAATGCGGACAACTCAGAGTCAACAGAAAAGTTATGCGGACAAAAGGCGATGACCTCTTCTTGAGTTTGAGGAAGGCGAACATGTGTTTTTGAGAGTCACGCCTACGACTAGGGTTGGAAGGGTAATTAAATCCAGAAAACTCACCCCTAAATTCATTGGACCTTTCCAAATTCTTCGACGTGTGGGTCCAAGAGCCTATAAAATTTCTTTGCCACCTTTTCTTTCAAATATCCGTGATGTTTTCCATGTTTCACAACTGAGAAAGTATATTCCTGATCCATCTCACGTATTCAAACCCGATGTTGAACAATTAAAAGAAAACTTGTCGTATGAAACTTCACATGTACAAATCGCGAACAAGATGATTAAGCAGCTCAGGGGTAAACAAAGTTCCTTGGTTAAGATTATTTGGGATAATACAACCGGAGAGGCAGCGTGGGAAGTTGAGGACAAAATGAGATTAAAATATCCTAATCTTTTTCCAGGAGCGTAATTTCGAGGAATAAATTTTTTATAGTGGGGTAGTAATGTAACACGCCGATTTTTCCTAGCTTTTAATATCGGTAAAATATACATAAATGTTTATATTTTTATCCGAGACATAGAAATTCATTTTTGGATAAGCCATGATCGTATCCATACCCTACCTTGTCGTAGAAAATTACAGTTAAATTTTAGGTCGAACATTCAGAGGAAACCCGGTCTGTATTTTCACTGACAGTAAAATTTTACTGATCAGAAAACCTAATTTTGACTCGTGAACAAAATGGTTAGGTTTTATATCAATTTTCCAACGACTTTGGTTATTTTGAAATTTTTCACTTAAAAGTGAAATAACATATATTATTCGGGCGATATACGAAATCGGGTGAACGACGGAGCTGATTACGGTATTTCCAGGACTCTCTAAAGGATATATAGCAAGTCATTCCAAGATGACTCAACTTGGTGATTCATATAGGTGACTCACCATAGTCATCATGACCTTAGAAGTAGAATGTCTATTAATGTCCTTAGTTTCTATTTAAATGCCAACTTAGTCCCTAAGCACAATTAATCTTTTGTCCCTAAATTAACACCACTTGGACTCCTTTACCACTCCATTCCCACGACCAAAACACCACATGAGGCCATTTCACTCTCATTTTCTTAAGAAATCATCTTCTTCCTTAATATTTCTTTCATTTTCTCTAAGTTAACAATAACCAAATTTGTGGAGAAACCACTTGATTCCTTGAAATTTTTCAGCTTCCAAGAGGTATCCCATACTCATCTCACTCAATCAATATCATGTTCTTCATTCATTTTCTTGATTCAAGGACATGATCATCATGTTTCATTCTAGGGTTTTTATGTTCAAACATCTCTAGAAAATCATAGAAAAATCCTATGATCCAATTTCTATGAACTTGTCATCATCTCTATGTTTAGTAATCAAGAGCATTAATCCATCAAAAATTTCTTCCCTATTTTCCATGATGAGGCCGAACCCTAGCTTTTGAGGGTGGAGGAAATTTTGTTCAATTTTTTTGAAAGTGACAATGGATTTCATCTTTCTAATTCATATATGTATTGAATCCAAAGGATTGATTCAAAATGAAATCCCTATCCTATTTATTTGTTGAAGGCCGAATCCATGTTCTTGAGAACTTGGATGATTTTGTTTCATTTTTCAACTAATGATGATTTATCTTAACTTAAGAATACTCTAGGATCGTTGATTTAAGAGTATGTGAAATTTTGAGATCTCTAGCTAATTTAGCTAGCCATGACCGCACCAATATCATTAGGAGATAGTAGGTTTTCTTCAAAATTGAACTTGTTTTATGTTGTGGCTATTGAAGGATAAAGTATTTTGTGTGAATCGTGTACGTGTTTTACAGAGATCGGAAGTTCGACAAAACTTATTTCGGGTGGAAAATCACTTTGAGGTAAGGGGAGTACCTGAGGCATTTTTCAGATAGCTATATGCTATTAGTGTGTGGTCTATATAATTTATTTGAGCTTGTTTGTGGTAGTTTAAATTATTTTACATAGTTAATTTATCTGCTTTTAATTGATTATCTGCAGTTATGTGTTATAGTATTTTAATGCATGTTATAAATCGTGTTATCTTTTTTTTTTCCTAATAAAAGGCTAGGCATGCAAAGGCATCACATAGGGAAAGGCAGCCCAACTTGGTTGGCACTCTAGACCCTACCAATCATCTGCAGCACACCTAAAAGATATTATTAATATAGAGATAAAGATACAAAAAGAAAACATGGGGGGACTATGCCAAGACCCATGGAGAGCTATCTAAACCTGAACTGAGGTAAACTCAGCTTATCATGATAGAACTCAGTCTTTACAAAATCCGGAAAAATCTCCCACCAAGTGTAACTAGAATCAGAAGCACCAGAGGAATCTAACTTATCAGCACACCAGTTACCCTCTCTGAAAATATGAGTGAAGACTAAGAAAATGAAGTCAGGCTTGTTAGAATTACAAAGATTTTTAAGAAACAGCCTAGTATTTTCATTGGCTAGGTCCCTGGCATTCCAATACATGAGCTTCATTGAGCACCTTTAGGGAGAGCACCCTTATGCCGGGTGTTATAACCATCCACTTTAAGAAGTTGCTGTAGTTTTTGCCTCAGTTTTTTCTTTTTGGATTTAGATAGGACGGCTGTATAATTAGCATCCGGACTACCATCCACATTCGAGATCGTTGGAGATATCGAAATGGACTCAATTTCCTCCTCCTCTTATACCTGATCATCCTAGAATTTACCCATTATTTCCAAGTCTCTAGCCACTCTGGGGGGCAGAGACGACATAACTTCTACTGTACTTGCAGAGTCTGGACAAGCAGGGATCGCAACAACAGCAGATGATGACTCTTCAGCATATAATACTGGATTGTTTCTATTAAGGCCTGAGATCCCTCCACATAAAATATCAGGCGCAGACTTGGCTTCCAAAGTAGAAGTATAAAATTGTGTGAACAAAATGGGCTCTGAACTAGCCAAAGGACTTTGAGGCATACCAGAACCATTCACAGTTGCAGAAACAGACAAATCAGCAACAACAACAGAACCAGCGACAGCAGCAGTTTCTTGTCTACCAAACAAGGGATTCTGAACCATGCTAGTTTGTCCCAGATGCAGAACTCTAGGACTATGATCTGCCAGAGGCGTCTTCCCATTGCTATTACTAGCAGCCACCAAGTCATTATGATCAGAATTTCTGTCAACAAGGTTATTGTGCAAACCATTCTGCGAGGGAGAGTCAGAAATAGATTCCAACATGTAAGGAACATCATTAGGCAGGAAATCCCCTTTGCTATTGTTTTCCTCTAGCACCTCCTCGGTCTCAACATCCTCAATGAGCATAGCAGCAGTAGGAGCATAAATAGGTTGTACCATCCTCAGATGGTTCTCATTCTGGCTTGTGACATAATTTAAACCATTCTTGTCAGAGACATCATTAACCATGTTGGGATCATCAGTAACAACATTATTCATAATGCCAGTGGTCGCTTTTAGGAGCAGGAAGATTAACCATGTTGGGGGTAACCATGGCAGTCTTCTTTGGGACATAACATTGAACCACTGGAGGAATACCTTTTTTGGAGACCAGTTGAATCTTATAGGCCTGGGCAGCCATCTTGGTGCAGTTATCAACAAGGTGGTCGATGGTTTGACAGAAGTGGCAAAAGTTAGGAATTTTTTCATATTCCACTGTCACATAGAAAGAAAAACCGTCCCTTTCTACCATAATCTCAGTAGGGAGGTTCGATGATAAATCAAGATCAACCAAGATTTTTGCATAATGGCCATACATCCTCTTGCGAGTTGTATCATCAATGGAGATAGGAGTTCCAACTCCGGAGGCAATTTCAAATAGAATTCTTGGTCTCCAATACTCCAGGGGCAAATCATGCAGCCGTACCCAACATTGAGAATGTGTATGTTTTTGGTTTTTTGGGTTGAAGTCAGCCGTCCATTGAGATAACCTCAGCAGCCCAGGCTTTAGGTTCCAAGTCCCTACAGACCAGACGCTCCTAAGATCATCTGGTGTAGAGAAACCAAATTCAAAATACCCTTTGCCAAGGGAGGTCAGACGCCATTGACCTATCGGTTTCCAAAGCGTTGCAAGCTTATCACGCAGGTCATTATACTTCATGGGTTTATCCCCTTTTGAAAGAAGCAAGCGGCCGTGAAGGCTAAGTTTGCAGGCATCAACGCCTTTGTGATACTCCTCCTCCGAAATCTTGATGGACACGGCATCACCAATCTTGCATGGTTTTGGGAGTTGTGAGAGAGAAACATCCAGAGAGTTGTTTAATGCTTGAGCAAATGATTTGCCATGAAGAGGGGCTGCAAGACGAGAGGGAGGGGGGGGGGGGGGGGGGGAGGGGGGAGACAAGGAAGCCCCAAGGGCACATAGAAGATGGCTCCGCAGCCATGGAAGCATACAAAGGCCCTAGGAGTTAACGTGCAGCGAAAACCCTAGCAGAGCCATTCCAAACGTCCTAACTCTACACTACTCTCAAGGTTTCAAAATTCTACATACTCTTCTGAGAAACAATAAATTAAGAACAACGATATAAACTGTGTTATCTGCTATAATGTTCATGTGGAATTTTTATTAATGTTGATTGTTGATTGAGAAGCCTAACAGTGGTCAGTGCTAAATTAATTACGAAGATAAAAGTGTTAAAAAACTTTATGAGAAATATTGAATATTTAATTGGTGAAATATTGTACTATAATATTATTTAATTATTTGATTTGTGAAAAACGTGGAATAGTTGAAAATACTATTATTTTAATGATTTATCGATTTAAGAGCGATCTATGAGTTACAGTGAGGATGTAACCGTAAAAAAAAATTAGTGATGCTAATTTTTATGAAAGAAATTCTAAAACAAAATAAAAAGTTATAAAAAAAATAATTTTAAAAAATAACTTAATTATTATGTTGAGAAAATTATTTAAGGGAAAAAGTCATTTTTTTGGCTTAAAACGTTTTTAAAATGCTAATGGCGGTTAATTCCAAAAACGTTTACCGAAAACATTCTTAAAAATAGTAGTAAATTATTGGAACGGAGATTTAATCTCAAACAACATTTTTTTTAAGAACTAAAGTTACGGGAAAATATTTTCACATGAAAATGAATTTCTTGGTGATTTAACGGATTTATAAATGAATTTCAAACGAAAAGGATTTTTCTCTAAATGAGTTTTACACAATGGTGTTATTTCCGACAACTTTGTTAAGTTGAGGAGATTTTGTTTTGGATTTGTGTTTCATAGGACGAAAATGGTGTATACGTTGAAATATGAACTTAGTAACCGTGACGTCATGATACTAGTGTTCTATAATTAAAGCACGTAGATCTTTGATCCGTGTTACGGTGTTAGGGACTTTATGTCCTATTTACGGTGTAATGGACTTTGTGTCCTATTTACGGTGTAATAAACGGTGTTAAAGGTGAATGTTATTTTCTATAACCACGAACCTAAGACTGGTGCAGCGGTCTAGGGCTTCTTTGTACACCCCAGGTTTTTCATTTCATTGTTTTTATATCAGTAAAATGAACAAAAATGTTTATAATTTTATTTTTAAATCTAGAAAATGATTTTGGATAAACCAAGGTCATATTCATACTCTAATTTACCATAGAGAGCTACGATTCGATTTTGGGTCGATAATTCAGACGAAACCTGGTCTGCGATTTAATGACAGTAAGAATTTTACTGCTCAAATGACCTAATTTTGAGTCGTGAACGAAACACATAAGGTTTTTATGAAGTTTCCAACTTCTTTGGCTATTTTAAAAATTTTCACTTAAAAAGTGAAATAATATATATTATGGGGGCGTTAAAAGAAATCGGGTAAACGACGGAGCTGAAAACGGGATTTGCGCAACCCACTAACGGATAAATAGGATGTCAAATCATGATGAGTCACAAGGGGTGACTCATGGGATGACTCCTCATTGCCATGATGACTTTTAGGAGGAAAAGACTAAAATACCCTTAATGTTGGTTTTATTCACAAGTTTGCCATTGTACAAAATGACCATTTTACCCTTGAATTTTTGTGTTTTGGACACAAACACCCCTCACCCCACATGGCCCAAACCCACTTGAGAGGCCTCCTCACTTCTATAAAAGCCTAACTCATCTTCTCCAAATGGTTGTTCTTCATTTTTCTCCATTAAAACACTGTTACCTAGGCTTGATTTGTGAAGGAAGTAGGAGATTTATTGCTCATTTATTGATTCCAAAAGGTAAACCCTTCTAATCCTCCTTATTTAGCATCATGTTCTTCAATAAGTTTTTCATTTTGAAGTCTTTATCAAGATGATGCATTTTAGGGTTTCTAGATTCAAAAATTCATAGAAAATCATAGGAAAATCCAATAAGCATGAAACCAATTTCTATAATCCTATTATCATCCCTATATTCTACATCTATATATAACCTTGCTTCCAACAAAATATTTGAACCTATTTAACCTAAGGAGGCCGAACCTAGGGTTTTATTTCTGGGGGGGAGGATTTTGTTCATTTTGTTTACATGATTCAATCTTATAAGCTATATAGGTATTGGATCTATGTTGTTTGAGTTAAATTAGGGTCTCTAAACCATTTTAATGGTCATGTACGAGAATCATTTGTTGAAGGATTGAAAGATTTAAATTCAATCTTTTTGCCATGATAATTGATTTAGGGTTTCAAGTGATTATCAATCACTAATCCAAGAGTTTAGAAATTTTCAGGATTTTAAACCCCAAACACAGCCCTTGGCCGAAACCAACATGTAGGATTTTAGGCTTGATTTAGTTGTTTGTTTGTTGATTGATTGTTATGTTTAATGAAGGATAAGCTAAGTTATCGGATACATGCGTTATCGGCGTTACTTGGATTTACAATGAACTGTTTCTCAGAGATATACTGATTTCAAGTAAGGAGATTGCCTGAGGGGTTTTTCCGATAGCCATGTGTTGTTGTTATTGATTGTGTTAGTTAGTGAGTCTATGTAAAATTTCAATTAGTTAGCATTACTTGCTTAATTTATTATTTGTTGTTAATTATTTGCGTTGTTTGCATTTAATTATTTGTTTTATTTGACTATGTGTTTTAATTTCTAATTGATGTAATCTTAGCATGATATTATTATTTGATGTGGATTGTGGACTGGAAAGCCTGACAGTGGTCAGAGCTCAATTAAATACAATTTAAAAGCAGTAAAAGACTTTTTATTGAATTAATGAGTTTAATTCAATGGAAATAGTAATGTAATATTACTTAAATATTTATTTGGTGGGAAAATGGGAAAAAGTGAAAAATAATGTTATTTGAATCATTTAACAGCGAAAGAGCGTTTTATGAGCCATAGTGAGGACGTAACCGTGAAAATATTTTAGCACTGTTAATTTTCACATGAGTAATTTATAAATATTAGAAAATAATATTTTAAGCGAAAAAGTTTGGAAAATAATTTTATTACAGTGTTGGAAAAATTAATTTACGACAAAGAGTCCTATTTTTACTTAAATGCGTCTTAAAATAGCAAACGGCGGATAATTCCGTCAATATTTACCAAAGTGTTTTTGAAGAGGCTGTTATTGAGAATTTGTCTCAAATAAGGTTTTATAGTTCAAATTATTTTTGAACAAAAATAAGTTTTAAGGAATTTTGTTAAGTTTACAAAACGAATTTCCAACGTAAAAGGATTTTCGGTAAACATCGATTTATTTCCATCAACTTGGATAGGTTGAGGAAACTTTGGTTTTGTTTTGTATTTCACAGAACGAAAATGGTTTAAACGAACCTAGCAATCGAGACGTCGGGTCTAGAGTTCTAAGAAATGGGTCTGGGATCCGAAGAGGAAATTATGGACTACGCGTCCAGGACTAGTGCATCGGTCTAGATTTCGTGATTTGCACACCTTTTGACTTGGAGTCAGTTATTTTGGAATGAGGTGTTAAACTTGAAAGTTTAAATTGGTGATTTAGTCGTGTGACTTTTAGCTCCGACACCTAAAGATTGATCACAAAGAAAACAACGAGAACAAAACGTTTTACATGCATTATAGGGCAGATGTGCCTTTGCATAGGACTTGAATGCTTGATGGCAAGTATTCATGCAGTTTGCGTCACTGTGCCTTGATGGATATACGACCACGTAGACCATGTGCTATATGTAGTCACCACTTTTGCCTTGAGTTGGACTGTGGAATGGTCAATAGAACTTTGCCACATCGGGCATTGATTCTGCCTTAATTGGCAACTAGAGCCTGATCAGCTCATTTATTTGTTGGTTGGAGCTCCGGAGATTTGGTCTCAAAGTTAGTTGTTGAATATTGAAGTGTCATGGTTTTTTTTAAAACGGTTATGATTGTCGGGTATGAAACCCATTGATAAATATGTTTCTCTATGAATATACATGTTAAGTGGTAATTGAGAGTCGTACACGTGGTTATCATTTTAAAATCCATATATTGGTTCTTACCCTTGCATGTATATGTTTTTTTGGTTTCTCTATTGTATCTGGGTATACGCATACAGAAGATGCAGAAGAGGTTTCCAGTTTCGCTCGGGGATATAATTACCAATCCTAGAAGATGTATAATGTCAGGTATAATGGTGAGAACCATAGGGGTCTTACCCATGAATATCTTTTAGAACGACCAACTTAGGTTTTGAGACGATGTTGATTAATGTTAGTATGTATGTTTATGGCTCGGAGAGCCTTTATTTTTTGATAGAATGTAAATGGCTCGGAGAGCCCTTCTTTTGGATGAAAAATTTAAAATCTTTCATTTTGGTCACTATTTGTTTATGTAAATATTTTCAGAAAAATACCGTCTTTATGTTTTTTTGTATGACTGAAATTTCTAGGATGAAAATAGAAATATTTCAACATGTGTTTTATTTTGGGATGTTGCAATTACATAGGAGACTATGTCAAAATTTTTGTAAAAATATTCAAGCTTTTTATTTAAGTACATTTCAAAAAAAAAAATAGGCTTGTCAGGCTAGGTTTGTAAGTCTGTGCGCCGGTCACGGCTTAGGTTTTGGGTCATATGACAAATGGTCTATACATGACCAGAATTTGTACCATGATAGGTGAAAATGTGATGTTACTATTTCAAAACAGGTTTAAATTTTATCGTAACCGCATTTAACAAACTTTATACCCGTTTTCTGGCGCTTATATATTTATAGAAATTAATTTCCCAAAGCAACTAGCGAAATTCCCTTTTAAATTCATTTCCGCACATGTAAGTAATGCCCAAGGTGGGTGTTATATTCATGATTGAGCACTCAGACTTTGTGTCTTGTGTTGACGATGAAAAATCTTAAAATGTTGAAAACTTCGAATGGTCGTAAGCATTTGAGCTTCGACAAGGAAAGAATGAACCAAAAAAAAGTGATGAGAAATAAAATGTTTTACATGCATTATTCGGCAGACGTGCCTATGGTGTTAATCTGGATATCTTGATGGACAAGGTATGTAAGACGTTGTATCATTGTGCCTTGATGGACAATGAAACCATATACGGTGATCACTGTGCCCAGTTTTGGATAGTGCTATGGTTAAATCAGTGTGCCTTATTTGGCAATGGAGCTTGATCAGCTCATTTATACGGTGTTGGGATCTCCGGAGATTAAGTACAAAATTGTAGACGGTGAATATTGAAGTGTCATGCATTTATTTTACAAATGAAGATGATTGTCGGGTATGAAACCCATTGATAAACTACTTGTATATTTATGAACATTTATGTTGTTATAACTATATATGTTATATGTTGTTTTGTCTGTCAGGCATGTAGTTATCGTGTTAAAATTCATATATTGGTTCTCACCCTTACGCGTTTCCATGTTGGTTTCTCTTCTGTGTGGCATAAATTTATTTGAGTACAGAAGGAGCCGGGTATACCACTGGCTCATACGGGGATATGTTCCCTAACGTTTGATGATGCGGTGAACGGTGGTGCATGGGTGATAAACCCAGGGGCACATAGCGCCACCTACAATGGCCCCATATGCAAGATAGAAGGCACGATAGCGATGGGACCTCTGTGAGAGATCCATACAGTTGAGACCATCGAGGTATCATTACCTCCGATGTGGATTCTACTACAGCATTTGGTGGACCAGGGAGAGATGGATATTCTTCCTCCGATAGCGCAACCTTTGAATGAGGAAGCACTTGCATCACCCCCTGTGCCGATGGTTTTGGATCCTGAGGAGTTTATAGAGGAGAAGCCTGACTACATTCCGCTTGATGATGATGATTCTCCTGATAAGGGAGAGGGAGCAGTAGTGTCTCCACCATACACTCCTGCTGTGAGTGGGGATGATCATCCTTGTCTTCCCAATGGGTACAATTAGTTACGACCAGCTGTAGGATGATTCCATTTTTGAGGTAGTGTTTTCACGATTGCTTTCAGCTACTTGAGACCCATGATTTTGTTATATGGTTCCAAACGATTCGCTACGTGTTAGTTATGTTTTTATTACCTTTACTTTGTTTCTTTGAGAATGGCCTGTCTTGATAAAGGCCCGGGTAGAAATATGTAGTGATAAAGTTTGTAAATATATACATATATCTGTTTATATTTATTTTATTGTAGTGGCAAATGATCCAGATGCTTATTTTTATTTATTTTTCTGTGGTTTGATTTGAGTAATTTAAATTACTCATTTAAAATTATTTTATTAAGTGTGTTATCACTGCCTTATTTCAGTGTATGCTCGCTTACTAGACAATAATATTATGTTATTGCCACTATTATTCTGTGTTTAGAAAAATACTTTAAATAATATGATTCAAAGGAATTTATTTTCATATTTTACTCTATTTAATTTTAGATTTGAAAATATGACGTTTTAAAATTAATCGGAGATAAATTCAATCAGCAATCTTTATCTTATTTCAAATTTAGAAATTTTATATTTTTCCCACATAACATTTAGATCCAAAGTTTGAAAACAAATCTCTTTTTCTAGACTCAATTTTAACCACTTAATTATGTACCTATCCATATTTAAAGAAAAGAAAAAGAAAAAAATGAAAAAAACAAATATTCTCTCCCCTTCTTTTCACGTGGGCACGACCGCCATCCCCCTCTTCATTCTCCTTTTATTTCTTCCAAGCTTCCTCCTCCTTCTCCCTAAGGCCAGTCGTGTCCAGCCACCGGAGGAACGCAATCCGATCGCTGCTCTACGTGGAGAACAAGGCCACGTGACCCAACTCCTTGCCCCTCACCTCTAGTTCATTTCGCCACCGTAGCTGTGCATCGCCGCCGCCACGAGTATCTTCGGACCACCATCGATGGCGGTCTTCCAACATAGTTGTGTTGTCAAACCTTCTTCCTCCCCTCTATGAAGCTCACCATCATTGTTTGGCTCATGAATGCTTCAAAATGTCGCTGTAACACCCTGTTTTGAGAGTTTTACCATTGTACTGTTTTTGTTGTTTTTACTGTTTTTCAATTATAGGTAGAATTTTAATTGTTCGTAATTTTTATATTAGATCTACAAAATAATTTTTTTATAAAATAAAATCATACTTATACTCTACCTTATGGTAGAAGCTTACGGTAAAAATTTGGGTTTAAAACTCAAACGAAACCCGGTCCGCGTTTTCACTGATTTACTAGTCAGAAAACCTAATTTTGATCCGTGAACAAAACGGTTTAGGTTTATATTTCATTTCCAACCATAGTGGCTATTTTGAAAATTTTCAAAATAAATAGGTTACTATACGATATTCGGGAAAATACTCGACGATCGGGGATCGACGGAATCGAGAACAGAGGTGCAGAGACAAAACCCGACCCCGGACGGATAGAAACAATGACTCATTTGTGATGACTCAAGGGGGTGAGTCATAGGGGTTAGTCACCATGCATTAAATGCATGTAATGATGACTTTTTAAGTGAAAAGTCCAAAATACCCTTAATCCTTCATTTTAACTACAAGTTTGCCATGACACCAAATTACTCTTAGGACCCTAGAAACTCACAGCCAACTCCTCATAACCCACACTTGAACATTTCATTTCACTCATTTCTCTCATTTGTTCATGTGTTCTTCATAAACTTGACAAAAAATCCTAAGTTACTTACACTTGATTTTCAAAGGAAGTATAAGTTGTTGTTGGTTTCTTGAAATTCCAAAGGTAGATTCTTGTGATCCCTGATCATACCTTCCTTTCCTTTCACAACTGTTCTTCATATCTCAAGTTTTTACAAATTTCAAATTCCTAGATCTAGAACTTCAAAAATCTCTAGAAAATCATAGAAAAATCCTTTTAATGAGATTCCAATTTCTATGATCTTCATATGACTTCTATTTTCATTATCTAGAATCTTGAAAAATTTATAGATCTCTAACCTATTTTCTTGACAAGGCCAAACCATGCTCAAATGGGTTTGGTAGTTTTTCTTCATCATTTAACTTGTTGTTTTGTTGATTGTTCATGGCTAGGTTTTGGTTGTGCAAAACCTTGAGCTATAGGTGAACATCATCCTCTCCTTGCTTGAGTATCAAGTGTTCAACAAAGGTATGTGGGAGATTACCATCATCCTACCTTAGAGAAGATATGTTGGTGGTTTATTAGTGTATAAGGTCTTGTAAATTATTAATATTTAAGTTGTGTAAATTATTGATTTATGTGTGTGTGATTCTCTTGGAGGATGTGGTTGGTACTTGATTTTGATATATGTTAATTTTGATTCAATGATTGCTAATTGGATACTTGATGGTTGTTTATTTGGTTTAACATGAAAAATTGCCTAAAATGATAATTTTTGGGCCATTCGGCCTTGACTGGTTATATGGATTCCATATGGATTTAAATTTTTTGAATAATTTTTATGAGAATTAAATGAATATATAAGAATATAGGAATTGGTTTGGATTGATTTGGATGTGTTTATTGAAAGTTATGGATTTATGAGTCCTTAGGGACTAAATTACAATTTCTGAGAATTTCAGTGGCTGCTCTAAAATTCTTGTTCTTGAATGTTAATATTGTAGTCCTTGATGAGACAAAGCCATAGAAATTGGTTTGGTGTTAATTGGACTAATACATAAAAAGTTATAAGCTTTTTGGTGAAAAAGGACCTTTTTGCAATTATTGAAAAATATTTGGGGCAGAAAAGTCTTTTCTGGAAAATTTGAGGGTAACTGAAAAATATTTCTAATGAAGTTGGTTTGGTGTGATTTGGAGTTACAAATAAAAAGTTATAAGGTTTTAAGTGAAAAGGGACTATTTTGTAATTAATGAAAGTTCAGGGACTAAATGCAATTTTCGAAAATAAATGTAATTGGACAGTCAGAAACTGTTTTTCATGCTTATAAAACTGTTCTAAAACTCCAAAATGTGTTTTGGACTATTAGAATGTAAAATCGTTGAAAAAGAATATACGCGATTTACAAAATTAACGACGTTCAATCAAATTCTTAGAAATTTCGTATAAATTACGTAAAATTAGTGTTTCAACATTTTCATATGAGTATTATAACCTAGGAGAATAATACATTTGAGGTGAAGAACCATATCTTCAAAAGTAGGACTTTTTTGGCCTAAATTCGGTAAAAAGCGGCGAAACTGTTGTTTAACATTTTTAGGATCTTTGAGGGAAATTATTCTTGAAAATTGATTTGATTATATGTAAAGATTTTGGTTTTAAACCAAAAGGATTTTTGTCTTCAAAGACGAGATTTACTGTAAAATGTAAAAACCTAAGTCAAGAACGACTTAGTGAAAATACGAACGTAATAATTTATGATGTGGGGTGGAACACGACCTTATGTCATAAAGTATGGATAATTTATTATCCATATTCCATAAAATTTAATGGACTCAGAATGATTTGTTTTATCGAAAGCCAAAGAAAAAGGCTCAACTAGAAAAGTACAGAGAGAGAAATAATTGGACCTATGTTCCAATCTCATAATGTGCTAGGTTTCGTAATCAAGTATTCTAAGAAAACTTTGCACAAAGATGAAAGGTTACTTGAAAACTTTAGCTTGATGATTAAGTACCAGTGATTCTGACTTAAGGACATCTAGCATCTGTTACAGTACGTTGAAAGGATTCTGATGGAATCAAACTATGTCATCCGATGGGTAGATGAGAAGAACGCATTTCCGGCAAAGTTTACCTAAACACATAGTGAAACTATGTTCTGTTAGGCCATTGTGCCTTGGAGATTGAGCTAACACTTTAATGCGGGTGTGAATTTCGTAGTGACGATCTATTGATGCTTGGGGGTGTCGGGGTATGAAATACTCATATAGGCCCAGTTGGTTGCTCTTCTGTGGCATGGTGATCTTGTAATACACCGACATACTCTACTAGACACTACGTATTTTTTGGTAGAGTGGGATGTTCCCGAAAAAACCAATGTGCACGTTGATGACTCTGGACGCATTCTATTGCCCAAGATGTCGTAGTCCAAAACAATCCTCCAAACCACTCTCTCTGACTATTTGTTAAAACCATGGTATAGGGGATCAGAGGTCATTCCTCGAGTCTTAGATGTCTCTTATCTAGGAAAAGCGGTGGCTTGTGATTATGTTGTTGTGAAACATTATTATTTCTGTTGTGATGGATGATATAATTGTTTATTGATATTTGTACGTACCTGTGTGTCGTACCACTGCATGTCTGTGTTAAGTGTAAGATGAATGGAAATCTCACCTCATTTATTTATTTTCTGGTTTACTGTTTTCTATCTTACGTTGGACGAAGATGACGGCAACACTGTTTCTCCATGGACACAGTCTCGAGGGCTTTAGTATAATGGACTCTGTATTTTGTGTCTGGCCAGTCTCGTGTCTATGTTATATTTTGTGGGGCTATGTCTCTAAAAATATTATTATTATAAACATATTTTCAATCTGTTGTTATTTACTGGCGTTGGTATTTCTGCCTTCTTTCTGAATATGTATGACTGATGATACTTGGAACTTGGTTTGTATAATATTGATGCATAAGTTGATGTTATATGTTAAAGACTATGTATGGTATTATTTGCAAAAGATAAAAGAAAAAAATAAACCCATATTTTTGGCAAAATAATTATTTTCCGCTTTACTCGGTCTTATAAAAAAAATAGAAATGTCACAGATAATATAGCGCCCGAGAAGGGTGTTACAGTCGCTGCCGCCATTCACAGTCGCTAGCGTCGCCGTCACTGCCGCTAACAGCCACAAACTCTGGCGTCATCTTCTCCTTTCCTTGTTAGTGAGTAATTTTCTCTCCTTACTTGTCAATTTTCAAAACCCCAAATTCTAAAACCCTAACTTTCCAATTGAAAACCCTAAATGTTAAATTGGAATATAGTTGTCCAAATTGATGATGTTGTTGGTAAATAGAGTATGCCAATTTCTGATTTCTCATGTCAATTTCTCAAATTTCTGTTAAATTCGTTTTTCCCCCAATTTCACTCAACCTAATTTTTCATCTTACTCTAATCTTGAAATTGATTCTATTTTAGTGCAATTGAAGCTGTCTAATGATGATTTCCAATGCTAATTTCATGTTTTTATGACCAGAACAATTTTTCCCCAAATTGTGATTAGGAACCCTAAGCCTCAATTTTATTTTAATTGAAATTGGTTGTGTTTTTTTGTAAAATTAACTATGTATCTACGAAAATGTGGACTGTTAATTAATGTTCTAACAAACCGATTTCACATTTCTATGAGTAAAACAAATTTTCCCCAATTTTGTTTAAAACCTTAATTTCCCAATTGGAAACCTAATATCAAATTAGGTTGATTTCTCCATTTTGATTTCCCAAATTCCTAATGAACTCTAAAACACCAATCATTTTAAATGAAAACCCAATATCGTTTCCTTAATTGAATTAATTATTTAAGTTGTACAAACTTATGTTTTATGATGATAAGTTTCTGATTTTTGGTTGTGCGTGCTATTGGCTATGTTGATGGCCAATTTCCATCTATGTGGATGTGACTGTCATAGTTGAAGGAGAAGAGGGTAAGTGGTTGGAGCTGTCTCGGAGTTTCCTAAGTGCGTGGCAAAGTGTCAGAGTAATATGGAGCGTCATGTCTGGGTGTCAGTTGAGGTGTAATCTGATGCTACTTTGTTGTGGAGGAAACTAAATGTTGGAACATCAAAAGACCGTTCTTTAGTTCTTCTGCTACAAGTAAGGGGAGGTTTCCTGAGGGGTTTTCTGTAACATCCCTGGCTGCTTTATGGATTGACGACTGTCCCCACAGACCAACACGGGTCTTTCAGCATGCTTTGTCCTTACTCACACGCTTCCTAGGAAAACGTCCCAAGAGGTCACCCATCCCAAAATTGCTCCAAGTCAAGCATGCTTAACTGTGGAGTTCTTAAGTGATAGGATCCAGAAAAAAAAAAGATGCATCTTGTTAGTATAGGTAGTACCAATTAATTCATATAAGTCATTCTCAATTGTATAGTCCCATACCTACATAGTCTCAGGATCCCTCTCATTCTAGTATGTAATCGGATCATTCATGTGTCCCTCCGCCTAGAAGTCTACCAGGAGTTGCTCCTTGTCCGTGCCTTCTTGCACTAGCGATCACTCCCCGCCCTCGTTGGCCCTGAGTGTCACATGCCCACCAGCTTCTGCTTGGTTCGTCCGCGAACCACACCGTACCGGGAGAGGTGCCACTCTGATAAGATTTGTAACATCCCTGGCTGCTTTATGGATTGACGATTGTCCCCACAGACCAACACGAGTCTTTTCATCTTGCTTTGTCCTCACTCACACGCTTCCTGGGAAAACTTCCCAGGAGGTCACCCATCCCAGAATTACCCAAATCAAGCACGCTTAACCGTGGAGTTCTTAAGTGATGGGCTCCCGAAAAGAAGATTCACCTTGTTAGCATAGGTAGTACCAATCAATTCATATAAGCCATTTTCAACTGTATAGTCCCATTTTCAACTGAGAAGAAGGCAATAGAAGAAGATGCTGCAACATAACAGCCTGTAGTTGCCGAGAAAATACCTAATGATGCAACATCACACTCAACCCCTAAATTGATTGTAGAAAGACCTCCTCCACCTTTCCCTTAGAGATTAAAGAAGGTCCACCAAGAAAAATAGTTCAATAAGTTTTTGGATGTGCTGAAGCAACTTCATATCAACATACCCTTGGTGGAAGCACTGCAACAAAGGCCTAATTTTACAAAGTTCATGAAGGATGTGCTAACTAAGAAGAGGAGATTGGGTGGATTTGAAACAGTGGCCATGACTGAAGAGTGCAGTATGATGTTGCAGAACAAAGTTCCACAAAAGATGAAAGATCCTGGAAGCTTCACCATACATTGCTCCATTGGAGATACTTGCTGTGGCAAAGCTCTATGTGACTTGGGAGCAAGCATCAACCTTATGCCAATGTCAATTTTTAGAAAGTTGGCGATTGGAGAAGCTTGTCCTACCACTGTTACCCTTGAGTTGGCAGACAAATATATTGCTTATCCATAGGGAAAGATTGAAGATGTTCTTATTAGAGTTGACAAACTCGTATTCCCTGTGGACTTTATCATCTTTGATTTTGAGGCAGATAGGGAAGTCCCTATCATTCTTGGGAGGCCAATCTTAGCAACAGGAAAGACCTTGATTGATGTACAGAAAGGTGAACTCACAATGAGGGTTAATGATCAACGAGTCACTTTCAATGTTTTCAATGCCCTCAAATTCCCAGATGAAAGGATGGAAGAATGCTCTTTCATTCAGTCATTTGATGAACTGGTGCAACAACATTTCTCAAAGAATCAACCTGATTATTGCAATGTTACAGCACCGGTTGAAGCTGAAAACTCATCTGATGAGGAAGTGGTGGATTTCTTGGACAGTAAGGCAGCTCAACATGTATGGTCCAGGAAATATAAGTGATTGGAGGTAACTGATGGTACTTTTAAGGATAATATTCCTTCTATTATTAAACCTCCCACTTTAGAATTGAAGAAGCTGCCAACCCATTTGAAATATGCATATCTTGGTGACAATGACACATTGCCTATAATAATTTCTGCTTCACTTACCCATCCTCAAGAGGAACATTTTCTAACAGTTTTAAATAGGAACAAAAAAGTAATAGGATGGCAGATGGCTGATATTAAGGGAATCAGTCCCTCAATTTGCATGCATAGGATCCTTTTGGAAGACAATTCAAAGAATAGTATTGAAAGCCAAAGGAGACTGAATCCAATCATGAAGGAGGTGGTCAAGAAAGAAATAATATAGTGGTTGGATGCTGGCACTATCTACCCCATTTCAGACAGTGTGTGGGTGAGTCCCATCTAGTGTGTGTCTAAGAAAGGGGGAGTGACTGTTATTACAAATGAAAAGAATGAAGTCATCCCAACAAGAACTGTAACTAGTTGGAGGATTTGCATGGACTATAGGAAGCTAAAAAAGGCAACTACAAAGGATCACTTTCCAATGCCTTTTATTGATCAAATGTTGGATAGGTTGGCTGGAAAGGAATTTTATTGCGTCATGGATGGTTATTCTGGTTACAACCAGATTGCTATAGCACTAGAAGATCAGGAGAAAAAAACCTTCACCTGTCCTTATGGCACCTTTGCTTTCAGAAGGATGCCATTCGGACTATGCAATGCTCCATTAACCTTCCAGAGATGTATGATGGCCATGTTCTCTGAATTGATGGAAAAATCCATGGAAGTTTTCATGGATGATTTGTGTTTGAGGAGACTTTCCATAACTGATTGGTGAATTTAGAGCAAATGCTGGATAGATGTGAAGAAATTAAATTGGGAGAAATGCGACTTCATGGTGATAGAAGGGATTGTGCTTGGTCACAGAATTTCCATAAATGGCATTGAAGTTGACAAGGCAAAGATTGAGGTTATTGAAAATTTGCCTCCTCACACATCAGTGAAGGGCATCAGAAGTTTCCTTGGCCATGCTGGTTTTTACAGAAGATCCATCAAGGATTTCTCAAAAATATCCAAGCCACTGTGTCAGATGTAGGAGCATGATAGGATTTTTGAATTTATAGGTGAATGTCTAAAAGCCTTTGAGCTTCTAAAAAAAGGCTCTCATTACTGCACCTATCATAGTTCCACCTGATTGGGAAAAGCCTTTTGAGCTTATGTGTGATGCAAGTGGCTTTGCAATAGGAACAGTCCTGGGATAAAGGTACAATAAGGTGTTACACCCTGTTTACTATGCAAGCAAGTCTTGATTGATGCTCAGATCAACTACACCACCACTGAAAAGGAGTTGCTAGCTATGGTGTTTGCCTTTGAGAAGTTTAGATCCTATCTTGTTGGTACAAAAGTGGTAGTATACACTGACCACTCAACCATCAAATATCTCATTGACAAGAAGGATGCTAAACCAAGTCTCATATGGTAGGTGCTGGTGTTGCAAGAATTTAATTTAGAGATCAGGGACAAGAAGGGAGTGGAGAACCAAGTAGCATATCATCTCTCAAGGTTACCAGAGGGTGCTGCAGCATCAAGGGGAATAGCTATTGACGAATCTTTTCCTGATGAACAACTGCTAGCAATGCAAGATACTGCAGCACCATGGTATGCTGAGCTGGTGAATTTTTTGGCTAGTGGTGTGGTTCCCCCAGACATGAACTCACATCAGAAAAGAAGATTCCTTCATCAAGCAAAACAATATGTCTGGGATGAACCATACCTCTACAAGATGTGCCCAGATAACTTGAACAGAAGATATGCTGCAGATGAAGAGTTTCAGAGTATATTGACCCAGTGCCATGCTTTAGCATATGGTGGACACTTTGGTGGCATGAGAACTGCTGCCAAGGTGCTCCAATCAGGTTTATTCTGGCCTACTTTATTTAAAGATGCACATGAATTTGTAAAACACTGTGATAGGTGCCAAAGGGTAGGAAATCTATCTAACAAAAATGAAATGTCCCTGAATACTATTTTGGAAATTGAACTTTTTGATGTGTGGGGTATTGACTTTATGGGACCATTTCCTCCTTTCTTCGGCAACCTCTATATTTTGGTAGCTGTTGATTATGTGTCCAAATGGGTGGAGGCTGTGGCTACAATAAAAAATGATGCTAGGGTGGTGACCAAATTCTTATAAAAGAACATTTTTTCTAGATTTGGCACCCCTAGAGCCATCATAAGTGATGAAGGAACCCATTTTTGCAACCAAGTATTTTCCAAATTGCTTGAAAAATATGGAGTTAAACATAAAGTAGCCACTGCCTACCATCGCCAAACTAATGGGCAAGCTGAGTTGTCTAACAGGGAAATCAAAAGAATCTTGAAAAAGATGGTTAATCCTATAAGGAAGGATTGGTCCACACATCTAGATAAGGCCTTATAGGCTTACATAATTGCATTCAAGACACCCCTGGGAATGTCCCCATATAAACTGGTGTATGGGAAGGCTTTCCACCTGCCCCTGGAAATGCAACACAAACCTTTTTGGGCAGTCAAAAAGTTGAACTTTGATCTTCAGTCTGTTGGAGCAGCTTGTATGCTGCAACTTAATGAATTGGAAGAGCACAGACTGTTCTCCTATGAAAAAGCTGAGGCTTACAAGGCAAAAACCAAAGCTTGGCATGACAAAAGGATCCATTGCAGGTCATTCCATGATGGAGAACAACTCCTGTTATTTAATTCAAGGCTGAAGCTCTTCCCATGCAAGCACAAATCAAGGTGGTCTGGCCCATTCAAAATCATTAAATTCTATCCAGTAGAAGTTATGGATTTGCTAGATACAGAGAGTGGTAGAGAGTTCAAGGTCAATGGACAAAGAATCAAGCATTACTTTGGTGTACCTTTGGACATAATGAAGGTTACCACCACTCTTGATGATACTGAATGATGCTACAAAATGGTTTGGCTGAGGACCTTATAAATCAAGCACTTATGGGAGGCAACCCATCAATAAATTCAATAAGTTTTCAGTTATGCTGGAGCATTACATGGTCAGCAATAAATAAGTAGGAAGCAAAGAAGGCAGGAATTGAGTTCGGGTTGCAGCATAAGGAAAGGAACTGATGTGCTGTGGGGCAATGCTACATCATGCTCCCAAAATTCTGAGTGCAGAGGTCACCATTTGTGGATAATGATCAATATCTGAGGGAAGTACATGGTAGGGCCCATTACATATTTTCTGTTGTGGGTAAAACAAGTTGGACAATTTTGAAAAAATTCAAATTGCAATAATTGGTGGGATGTGGAGAGAGAAGATCACGGGTTCCCACTCCTCACGACCCAATGGTACAACTTCTTTCTCTCTCCCACTTTATTACCTCTTTTCCCATGCCTCACCTCCATAAACAACCAACCCACACCCTTCTTGACACATTAAATAACCCCCTCCTCACTCCACTCAACCCACTACACTCTCCCTACTAAAACCTTCCTTCTTCCTTACTCACAAAACCTAAATGTTCTTCCCCTTCCTCTTCCCCTACTCAATCACCATGGCCACAAAGAAAGGAGGACGTGCGAAACACCGTGCAATAAAGACCCCAACACCCACCTCTGCCACGGAAAAAGCCCAACCTTCCTCTTGGACAGATGCAGAGGCCAAGGAAAATTTTGAAACTGAGATGTTGGGCTGTAACCTCTTTCCAGAAAAAGGATTCGAATTTGGAAAAGGTGTAAACTTTGGGATTCTGCTTGAGGTGGCATAAGTGGTTGAAGCTCTAAACTGGAGGATCTTTACTCAGCATCCAGAGGATTTCTGTACCCAGTTAGTAAGAGAGTTTTATGTCAATATTGGGTCAGAATCTCAGACTTTCGTGATCATCAGGGGAGGGAAGGTCTCCTTCTCAGCTGCTACCATAAACATGAACCTAGGGCTGGAAGAGGTGGAGGATGAATACCAAGACATCCTAAAGAAAATGACAACTGCCAAGCTGCAACAAATCAAAAAAGGACCTAGCTGTTGCTGGAGCAGAATGGATCCAGCAACCATAAGGTCAGGTAAAGCTCCCAAGGCCCTTGCTGCAGCCCCTTGCCAAAGTCTGGTACCATTTCCTGAGACACTCTCTTTCCCCAACTGCCCACTTGGAAATAGTGGAGAAAGAACGCCTATTTCTTCTCTACTGTGTCATGAACAAGAAAAAAATCAATGTTGGGGAGATGATAAAGGATCAGATCTCCGCCTATGCCATGAAGAAGAAAGGTAACTTGATCTTCCCCTGCCTGATAACTGAGTTGTGCACTGAGAAGGGAGTGGAGTACAATCCAGGAGAGAGGCTGGAGAAAAACTCTGGCCCTATAGATATGAATCGCATCCTGAGGATGTACTCCAATTCTTACAAAACTGAAGTAAGCGGTAGCAACCACCAAGATCTAGCACCCCAGAGCAACAGATCGCTCTGTGATGCTGGAGCAGAAGATTGTCCAACTGACTGATATGCTGCATCAACATATGCAGTGAGAAAAAGTGTTTTGGCAGTTCTGCTTCATCAAATACCAATGGGAGAAGCAGACCATGAAGCTAAACAATTCGAAGCTAGAAACTCCCATTCCCCAGTTCCCAAGAGAGATTCTGCCATCTATGCAAGAAGATGAACCAGTCCCCCCCCCCCCCGAGAAAATAGTTCCCAACCCTGAAGAACCCAGAAATCAACATCAACTCTACCCCTACAAATAGTTCCACCTCTGACAAAGAATGGATGGGGGTTGCCTGATAAGCCTTTCGCTTATCTAGTTTTATAACTAGATGGACTGTGGTTTTGTGCAAATTATTCGAGTTCAATCTCGTTTTCGCCCAAATTTGACCTTGTTTGGTTCCTAAGTAGACTTTTACTCGTTCTAGGCATTTTTAGTAGTTTTTAGTCTATTTTGAATAGAATTAAACTTTTTGTGTCTTTTTTATTGTTTCAGGTTAGAAGTGAAGCTCCGGGAGTCAAGGAAAGTCAAGAAATAGTGGAAATTGCCATTCTGGATATGCTCGCCCCGCGAGTGGATTCTCGCCTCGCGAGCTTGAAGATCAGCAAAGCAGCAAAGTCATCAGTTCTGTCTCGCACCACGAGAATATTCTCGCCTCACGAATCATGAAGACCTGCGAGACAGAGACCATCACGTCCTAGCCGTGATGAAGGTAACGGCTGTGACAGATTAAGGTTTGAAGTCTCGCCCCGCGAAAGGAAGCTCGCCCCGCGAGAGTTTGAAGACCCTGGAAGACAGAGACCATCACGGCATAGCCGTGATGAAGGTCACGGCTGTGACATATTGAAGTTGGAAGACTCGCCACGCGAATACACTCTCGCCTCGTGAGAATCCAAAATTGAAAGCGCGCCAAAACTAATGTTCGCCTCGCGAAAGATGGTTCGCCCCGCGAGTGGCCGAGAACCAGAATCCCTATTTATAGGCTGTTTCAGATCAGATTAGGGGATCCAAGTTTTTCCACTTGTTTAGATCAGATTAGTTACGAATCCTTGTTTTCTTCTGGAGCTGCGTCTCCCTTTTTCTTATTTTTATTTTATTATGGAGATTATGTCGGATTGTTTGTGCGTCGTCACGGGCATGACGAACTAATCCCCTCGTCCGAGGGATCAATGAAGCCGCCCATGGCGGTATAGTGTTCATGTGATGTATGTTTTTCTCCCCTTCTCTCAATGAATGTTTTCCAATTCTGATTTGAATGCGTTGATCATATGTATTGCGTGATTAACTAGTTAAACGTGTTGAGGCTGATCGGCGATTCGCATTTTAGAACTTGGATTGGAATCACTAATCGAATAATGAGCACGACAGTGGATTTAGGATATTAGTGCAACCTTATAGGGAACAAGAATTAATAGAATTCGAGATTAGGATTATGAGACCTAGTAAGTAATTAATCCAATCGTCGAATACGTCCTATTGAGCACGACAGTGGATATAGGAGAAATTGGGGGTCCCGGTTGACATTGTAATTGAACTTAGGGAGGAATACATCATCGCTTGGGTACTATACATGATTGGGTAGGTGGATTTGAGACCTTGGATATTTTAATTTCTGATTTTAAAACCTTAGTTTTATTTGATTTGTTATTGAATTGCGATAATAATCTCTCTCTCTCTCAACCACTTTCTGTCACTTGACCAACGTATCTAATTTCCCACGGATTAGTCGAATTGGTAGCCCAATCCCTGAGTTCGACCTCGGTAATTACTTACCGTGTTTATTTTATTACTTGCGACGACCCGGTACACTTGCCGGTGACTCAACAAGTTTTTGGCGCCGTTGCCGGGGATTGGCACAACCAATTTTCCTAATTTTTAGGAAATTTGATTGATTGGTTAAGTTAATTTTTATTTTTATTTCTTTATTATTTCTTTATTATTTCTCTCTACTTCTTTGATTCCACTTGGTCTTGCCGTGTTTTTGTATGCGAGGTTCCCTTTCACAAGAAGACCTGCTATTTGATTCAGAGATCACCAAGACTGAGAAGCTCTTAAGGAAGGAAGTCAGAGAAAGAAAGAGGCTTGAAGCGATTAATCTTGAGGACATGGCCGAAGAAAACCCTCCTCCTCCTCCTCCTCGTTACAAGCCTCTCTTCGAGTACGATCTACCCAGCTTGGGAGATTGTGATTCTTCTATTGTGAGGGGCAACCTGAATACAGACTCCTTCAGAGTGGAGGGATGTGTCACATTCCAGATCCGTGAGAATCAGTTTGATGGGAGTGGCAAACAGGACCCTCATAGACACATCACTCGCTTCCTTGAAGCTTGTGACTTACAGAAGACAAGAGGAGTCTCACAAGATGAGTTTCGCTTGCGGCTTTTCCCTCTCTCTCTTAGGGATGTCGCTCGCGATTGGGTTGATGACTTGGATAGGAACAAAGATCGAACTTGGGAGCAAATGGCACAAAAGTTCCTAACCAAATATTTTCCCCCTCAGAAAGCGGCACAAGCAAGAATTGTCGTCACATCCTTCAGGCAGACAGAAGATGAAACCTATAATGAGGCCTGGGAGAGGTACAACGGGCTCCTGAGAAGATGCCCTTCATCGTTCTTTGACCCGATCTCCAAAGTTCAGCATTTCTTTAACGGGTTGAGGGGACGCTATCAGATGAACTGTGATGCCGCAGCTGGCGGTTCTTTTTCCTATTTATCAGCTGAGGATGGATGGGCATTATTGGAAAAGATGTCATATAATGATTACAACCGTGGTAGGGAAACCTCAAGTGGAATCAGTTCTGGGACAATGGAAGCCATTCTTGAGAAAAACAGATTGTTGAAGATGCAGATCGAGGCTTTGTCTTGGAACAAGAAGGTTAATGCGATACACGAGGGAATGCCTCCGGGATGTGAAAATTGTAATGGAGATCATGACACTCGGAGCTGCCCATTCAACTTCTCTCAGGAACATGTGGACTCATGCCACAACTTCTATGACACTGTGCCCCAAAACAACTATCAGAGGAACAGACAGAATGACTACAGTCAGAATCAGAATAGGGGGTATATGAGGAGAGACCATCCGGGTTTCGCTTGGAGTAATGCTAGTGGTGGTCTAGCCGGGCAACAACAACCTCAACAGGGTCTGAGGCCAAACATTGGAATCCAGAAAAGCAATACCCAAAGCGAGCTCTTTCGGGGCCTAATCAGTTGCAAATAACAGATGATGGAAGGCAACCTTGGGAGTTGGCCTTTGAGAAGATGAGCGCGACAGTCGAGAAGTTGTCAACCTTTACGGGAACAACTTTAGAGAAGGTGAATGCGACAGTTGACAAGTTGGCAACGCATACAGGGGCGACAATTCACAATCTGGAGACACAGATTGCCCAACTCGCAAAGCAACTAAATGAGCGTCTCCCAGGCACTTTCCCAGGTGATACCGAGAACAACCCTAAGAATCAATGCAATGCCATAACAACTAGAAGCGGAAGGGTGTTAGAATCTAACAGGGGTGCAACTAGTTCTCAGGAAGACAAGGCCCCGGAACAACCACACATTGAGGAAGAGCAACCTGGAAAAGAGAAGTTGGCAAGTGACAAGGCACCGGAGCAAGGGGGAAGGCTAAAACTTGTGGATGAAGAGTTCCGAAAGAAGAAGTGGGTTGAACCCCAAGACCTCCCGCCCTACATGAAGGTACCGTATCCTGAAAGATTGAAGAAGCCTCAACAGGATAAGCAGTTCAACAAATTCCTTGATGTCTTCCGCAAACTTCAGATTAACATTCCATTTGCGGAAGCCTTGGAACAGATGCCATCATATGCCCGGTTTATGAAGGAACTTCTCACCAAGAAGCGGAGAATAATGGATGAGGAAACGGTTGCTTTGACCGAGGAGTGTAGTGCCATTCTTCAAAGAAAACTGCCTCCAAAGTTGAAGGATCCCGGTTCTTTTTCGATACCATGCACCATTGGGGAGATAACTGTAGGGAAGGCATTATGTGATCTAGGGGCAAGCATCAACTTGATGCCACTCTCTATGATGAAGAGGTTGGGGATCAAAGAATTCAAGGATACATGGATGTCGCTCCAACTAGCCGATCGCTCTATAAAATATCCTTATGGGGTGGTCGAAGACTTGTTAGTAAAAGTGGACAAGCTCATATTTCCGGCGGACCTTGTAGTGCTTGATATGGATGAAGACGCCGAGGTCCCTCTCATATTGGGTAGGCCCTTCTTGGCCACTGGGGGTGCCTTGATAGATGTGCGACAAGGGAAACTAACTCTAAGGGTGCAAGATGATGAGGTAGTCTTCAATCTCTTTGAAGCAATGAAGCACCCTGCAGAGAGGACGGAAGTGTATCGAGTGGATATGGTGGATCCAACTGTCAAGGCAAAGGCAACTCGAGAAGCCCATGGTTCTTCACTTGCAAAAGTGTCGGTAAAATCCCATGATGGGGACAGTGAGGAAAAGGACCCCTTGGGGGATGAGGTCTATCTCGAGTGGTTGAAAGACATGGAAGCCTTACCGAGTCTCCCAGGGGAAGAATGTGCAAAGAAGGAGCTCAGCAACAAAGGCATGAAAAAGAATGGTAAAGCATCAAAGTTGAAAGGTGGCACAACCATGGTGGTCAATGCAGACAATGAGTTGATCCCAAAAAGGACCATCACGGGGTGGAGAGTTCGTGCTGATTATAGAAGGATGCTGGACTTAAATGAGTTGTCCGGGAACAGCATGCGAGCATATGAAAGGGCAAGAGCCTACAGGAAACGGATTGAGGCATGGCATGGCGAGCATGACCTTCCGGATTAACCCTTAGGGGTGACTTGAGTCAGGCTCGGGACGTTAAACAAGCGCTTCTTGGGAGGCAACCCAAGCTAGGTATCCTTTGGTTTTAGTTTCTATCATTTTCATTCGTATTACTATTTAAAAAAAAAAACTTGATTCGCCTCGCGAATCCACTGTGGCCACGCGAGACAGAAGCCCTGAATCTCAGAGGCTTGCTCACGTTTCTGTCTCGCGTCGCGAGGTATACTCTCGCCTCGCTATTCTGGGCTTCATCATCTGTTGGAATTCCAGATTCGCCTCGCGAGTGGTATCTCGCCTCGCGAATATGCACTTAAGGTTTTAATTTGCAGGAGTTCTTCCAGGATGCTATGCAACAGAAGGGAGCCCATGAGACCAATTGGATGAGGAGGCAACCATGGAAGCTTGATCAGGGAGCACCCTCTCCTCTCTTCACTTTTATTTTTGTTTTTGTTTTGTTTTTGTTTGTCACTCTTGAATAATTTGAGAAGATCAAGAGTTTGTGTATGAATAGTGTATCGGCAAGCTTGTTGGATTTTAATTAAATTGAGCATAGATTAATTGCATGAATTATTTTGACCATTGATGATTTTCCCCCTAGGTTCTGATAGTAGAAAAGTTGATCCCAATGTGAAAAAATTGAAAACTGAACTTTGAGAATTTTGTTGTGATTACTTGATTTATGATAAGTTTGGGGTGAGGGGGGTGCACACACTAGGAATCGTATCTCGGTCAAACAATTTGCAAATTGTCCAGGTGAGGATTAGAGCCTCCAACTTTGTTTTTGATTGTGTGAATCACTGTTAAGTTGCACTTTCCCGAATTTGCTTGAATCTCTTTATGGTTTGCATGTTTATGTGTTGCATCAAATGATTTAGGCGATTTTCTTTGAATAACTACTTGGCCTAAAAAGAACCATCCCTAATGCATGTTCCCTAGTTAGCCACATTGAGCCTAATTAGCCTATTGTTTCTTTATGACCCTATATTATAAGCCAAAAATCAGGAAAAACCATGTTAACCAAATCTTAGGATTAGGAGAGCATGGAAACTTAGTGAAAGAATGGTTGTGAGGAACTAAGTTTGGGGTGGCTATAAGGTGATGTGTCATATTGGGGGTGAGAAAAAGAAAAATAAGGGTTGATATAAAAAAAAAAACAATTGCCAAAAGAAAAGGGGCAAAACAGAAAAAAAAAATAGCAAGGAAAAGGTTGTAGTCACCTGAGGCAAAAAGAAAAATGGAAAAAGGAATTTGAGTTAAATATGTGTCAAATGCTCATGCTCTCGTAGTTCCTAGGGACTTAAGCCTAGTATCCTTGAATATCCTACCCTCAGCCAGGCCCCATTACAACCTTTATAAGACCTTTTGATGTTGCATGCATGTTTTCGTGGGAACCATTTTTGAGATAAAAATCAAATTCATGGAAAGTGCTCTTGATATGTGAAATTGAGTGAAAAGTTAAAAGCCTAGACAAAATTGAGCGAATGAGTGAAATTTTACATACCCTTGTGAGGAAGGCAATTGTTTGAAATTGGTGATCTTCCTTCTGTGTGTGACTCTGATCCTCAACTTAGATTAATGATTGCATGAATGATGAAGTTCTCAATTGTTTAAAAGTAAATGAATGTGGGGATTACGTTAATGTAGGGGGAAAATCATTGGAGAAAAACTGTTTTGATTGCATGAAATTTGTGCGAAATCGATTGATTCCTTTAGGCTTGCCAAGTCTTGAGTCCTTTTTGAGTTTTAGCTTGCTTGGGGACAAGCAAGGTTTAAGTTTGGGGTGTTTTGATAAGCCTTTGGCTTATCTAGTTTTATAACTAGATGGACTGTGGTTTTGTGCAAATTATTCGAGTTCAATCTCGTTTTCACCCAAATTTGGCCTTGTTTTGTTCCTAAGTAGACTTTTACTCGTTCTAGGCATTTTTAGTAGTTTTTAGTCTATTTTGAATAGAATTACGCTTTTTGTGTCTTTTTTATTGTTTCAGGTTAGAAGTGAAGCTCCGGGAGTCAAGGAAAGTCAAGAAATAGTGGAAATTGCCATTCTGGATATGCTCGCCCCGCGAGTGGATTCTCGCCTCGCGAGCTTGAAGATTAGCAAAGCAGCAAAGTCATCAGTTCTGTCTCGCCCCGCGAGAATATTATCGCCTCGCGAATCATGAAGACCTGCGAGACAGAGACCATCACGTCCTAGCCGTGATGAAGGTAACGGCTGTGACAGATTAAGGTTTGAAGTCTCGCCCCGCGAAAGGAAGCTCGCCCCGCGAGAGTTTGAAGACCCTGGAAGACAGAGACCATCACGGCATAGCCGTGATGAAGGTCACGGCTGTGACAGATTGAAGTTGGAAGACTCGCCCCGCGAATACACTCTCGCCTCGCGAGATTCCAAAATTGAAAGCGCGCCAAAACTAATGTTCGCCTCGCGAAAGATGGTTCGCCCCGCGAGAGGCCGAGAACCAGAATCCCTATTTATAGGCTGTTTCAGATCAGATTAGGGGATCCAAGTTTTTTCCACTTGTTTAGATCAAATTAGTTACGAATCCTTGTTTTCTTCTGGAGCTGCGTCTCCCTTTTTCTTATTTTTATTTTATTATGGAGATTATGTCAGATTGTTTGTGCGTCGTCACGGGCATGAGGAACTAATCCCCTCGTCCGAGGGATCAATGAAGCCGCCCATGGCGGTATAGTGTTCATGTTATGTATGTTTTTCTCCCCTTCTCTCAATGAATGTTTTCCAATTCTGATTTGAATGTGTTGATCATAAGTATTGCGTGATTAACTAGTTAAACGTGTTGAGGCTGATCGGCGATTCGCGTTTTAGAACTTGGATTGGAATCACTAATCGAATAATGAGCACGACAGTGGATTTAGGAGATTAGTGCAACCTTATAGGGAACAAGAATTAATAGAATTCGAGATTAGGATTATGAGACCTAGTAAGTAATTAATCCAATCGTCGAATACGTCCTATTGAGCACGACAGTGGATATAGGAGAAATTGGGGGTCTCGGTTGACATTGTAATTGAACTTAGGGAGGAATACATCATCACTTGGGTGCTATACATGATTGGGTAGGTGGATTTGAGACCTTGGATATTTTAATTTATGATTTTAAAACCTTAGTTTTATTTGATTTGTTATTGAATTGCGATAATAATCTCTCTCTCTCTCAACCACTTTCTGTCACTTGACCAACGTATCTAACACGGATTAGTCGAATTGGTAGCCCAATCCCTGAGTTTGACCTCGGTAATTACTTACCGTGTTTATTTTATTACTTGCGACGACCCGGTACACTTGCCGGTGACTCAACATTGCCCCATCCCAGCAACAAAATGTGGTTGTGGCCTCTGTGCCAATGAAGAAAAAGGCAACTTCCCAAGGCTCCCAGCTGGATCAAGGAAGTCTCAAAAGGGGCCGTGCTGCAGTCCAAGAAAAAGTTCCCTCCTCTGCCCCTGCTACAGCAAAAGCTTCCCCTCAAGCCCCCAAACCAGCACAAAAAATCAAGACCACTGCTGGGAAGGGGAGTTCTGTGATGAAAATTGCTGCCGAGGCTGCTGCTGCAGTAGAGGAAGAGGAGGATGAAATCCTTCTCTCCAAGAAACTCAAGCCTGCTGTGCCAAATGTTGCACTAGAGATTAAGAAAGAAAATGTTGCAGCACTGCAGGCTGAAAAGGAGGCGGTTGTTGCAGCAGCGCAAGCTAAAGAAGCAGCTGGAGCAGAGGAAGGGAGTGAAGAAGAGGAGGCCGAAGCATGTGAAGAAGAAGAAGAAAAGGAGGAGGAAGAGAAAGAAAATGAAGAAGGAAAGGCTGAAGAAGGAAATGAAGAAGATGAGGAAGTACAAGTCACTGGAGAAACACCCAACAAGGTGCCTTCCACCAAGAGTGGAGCCACCAGGAAGAGTTCACACTCCAGAACACCTCAAGCTTGAAACAGCTGCAGCATCCCACAATAGGATGCTTTTAGAGCCTTCCACCCCATTCCCAGCATTAGGTTTTTTTTTTAATTCTCTGCAAGTAGTTCTCACTATGACCTTTTAGATCTGAATGTGTGTAGGGCCATTAGGGCCATAGTTGTTTAAAACTTTGTCTGATGTTGGCTTGCATGTGCCCCACCCTGTTAATTCCATATGATTAAAGATTAAATGGAAGTGGCATCTGGCCTGTTGATGTGTTCAAACACTTGACTCTTTGGTTAAAGCACTTGCTTAATAACTAATGCTCTGACTTAACTGCGCAATTTTAACCTTGTTGCATCACTGCTTTAACTAAGAGGACACATATGCTGCAACTGAGACAGATAAATGTGAGCTTGAGTGTCAAAATTACACCGCACCTATGCTTCACACTCATGCATTTTCTGTAAGGCTTGATTTGATTCTATTTAATCTGAACACATGATTACACACACTTTATGCTTGAGGTATTTTCTTATTTGGTTTTTATTTTTTCTAGAGCTCAAATAGCCAACCCTCTGACTCTGAATGTCCATAGTGTGCCCCATAGAGCCTGAGCCTTTTATTCTTATATCGAGCACATTATAAGCCATTAACTCGAAAAACAAAGAATACCTAAATAGGTGGAGCTTAAGGCTGCTTTTGAAGTCATGTTCTATGATAAGTTTGGGGGTGGCTTAACGACAAGAACTAGCTTAAGTTTGTGGGTGTTGTGCTGCAGCAACTGTGCAGCAAAGTTGTATAGGAAAAATCTAAAAAAAAAAAAAAGAAATTTTAAAAAATGAGAACAAAGAATATTGAAAAACTTGGAAGTATAACAATCTGTTCTTTGTTCTCAACAAAAATAATAAAGTATGGGTCGTGATGGGGACAGTAGTGAATTATAAGGACCAAAAGATTTTAAAGGGGGGAATACTTGGAATATAGAGTTGACTTGAAGAGCATCCTTTTGCTAAACCTTGAATTCAGCTACTTATCCAGAAATTTTCAACCTCACCTGTCCTAAGCCCACTTACAACCATAAAAAACCTCTTGTTGTGTGTTTTTGTGTTGTTTTAATTACGGTAGAACCTTATCAAGTTTAAATCAAAGGTGTATGTCTATGATTGCGAGTGAAAGTCTGATGCGAGGGTTAGAATCATAACCAACTATTCTGAGTGACTTGCTGCAGTATATGTTAATATGAACCTAGATTAGTTTTGTAATAATTGTCGAAATGTGCATGATAGGAAGAGGGTTGTGTTATGATTTCAAGTGTAGAATTTTGAGTATTGAAAACAAAGGAAAATCAGGGTGAGCCATGTATGCCAAGCAAAGGACAAAAGTTTTTTTTTTTTTTGGTCATGTTTTCTTGCATTGCTTGAGGACAAGCAATAGTTCAAGTTTGCTTTTCTGTGAATAAATTGCTATTTGGTAAATGTTGGTGCAGAAACATGCAAATGTCGGTATTATGTGCTTCATCATTGTCTCATAGTTTTCTACATGTTTAAGAAGAAAGGTGTCGGAGCACGGTTAAAGCATGGAAAATGAACTACTTGACTGCTACAACATAGCCAAACTTCAGTAGCTCTGCACTAGAAGACAAAAGCTGACATGAACACATTTTCTCTCTCCTCACATGCGTTCATGCCCTCCTGCATTTTTCGAAATGGGCCAAGACTCTATTTTATAATGTTATTTGTTGTCCTAAAAAGGAATGAAAGAGAGTGGGGTATACATACCAATTAGGGTAACCCTAAAAGGAGAGCTTGGACACATTTATGACATATCATTTCGTGTCTTAACCAAGGGAGTTACGCCGTCTTCAACCTCCAATTGCTGCTGTGTTTTCTTTTCTTTACCTTCACCGTTATAATGACTTCTTTATCTTTTATTCATTTTGAATTTTGTAAGCTCAACATGAGCTAAAATCTTTAAGCTTTAGTTATGCTTATGTAATGAATGCTTATCTATTTGTTTGCAATGAATATGTTCTGCATTTCTTTTATCATGCGTTAACTGTGTTTAGTTAAGAGTGATCAACTTAATTAAATGTCAAGCTTGCTTGGTTTGGAAAAATTGAGTAAAGTGGAAAGAGATAAAAGATAGGGGTTAAATCAAAGATTGGAAAATTAATTGATGTTGAAAAGACTATGAATAGTTATTCAAGTCCTTAAACTAACTGGAACATGCTTATTAAGTGGATGGTGTAATTAATCTGAATCTAGTAAAAGAAGGTAGTTAACGAACCTTGTCCTTAAGTGTTGGAAAACACATTTTTACTTCCTGGAGTTAATGCTGGAGCATAGGCAAAGCATAATATAGGCTAAGCAGGATTTATGAAAGAGCATACCTGGAGCTACTTTTACCATTTTCACAACTCAACTCATTTTAATTCTCTTTTTCTTAAGTGTTAATTTTCTCAAGTTTAATTTAAAATTACCTTGCACACACACCAAATTTTTGTTACCAATCTAACTGCTAGAGTATATAGTCTAAATAGGAATTTTGCTACAGTATTATTATC
The DNA here is from genome assembly GCA_030762895.1 of Sophora flavescens. Taxonomy (NCBI): domain Eukaryota; kingdom Viridiplantae; phylum Streptophyta; class Magnoliopsida; order Fabales; family Fabaceae; genus Sophora; species Sophora flavescens. Next base: position 147,014,979 of record CM061062.1, read on the forward strand.
CTCGTGGGAACGATATCTGACTTACTTTCTATACTACTTGATGTAATTGTGTATACTTGCACAAGCTTAAATACAATTGTTTTTACGGCAACAGGTACCATGAAGGGAACTAGTGCCATGCCCAACATCGGCGGCATCGGCGGTAACGGCCCGTCCGGGTGTCTGATAGGGAAGGGGAGGGTTTGGCCGAAACGGAAGGAACCAACCAACCCTAGGGGAGCCCCCTGCCCAAGTCCGATGGTCACAGAAACGGGACCCGTATATACAGTGAAACGAGTGACCGGGTCCACGAGCCACCCATTAGGGTCAACGAACTCAAACTCAAACGTCCCCGTGAGGGGAAATCCCGCATCCTAGGTCATTCACGGATGGTCCCAATGTACCATCTCCGAACTCAGGATCTAAGGTCCAAAAATAAAATAAAGTGTAACACCCTTCTCGAGCGCTACATCGTACGTGACATTTTAAGGCCAAAAACTAGGTTAATTAAAATTGGCTATATTCGAATGGGGTAATTTTTCTTTCTCAAAAATCATAAATATAATTAGTTGTAAAAAGGTAAAAGTTCAACAACATGTTTCATAATCATAATAAGATTATTAGTTCAAAAATCACTTAGATAAAAATCCAACCCGAATCATAAATAGAAATCATAGAAAAGTACAGACTCAACATAAAGATATGGAGATGCAGCTACTAAAATATAAGATACTTGGAGTCGCAGCTCCATAGACAGTTACATTAACTCCCAAACATACCCAACTGGCCAAACTAAAACAGAAAAGACAATCATCTCTCGTACATCTTGAGAAGGACAAAACCAACTAACGAAATGTAGTGGAAACTCTATTTGAGTCCACTGTCGGTGTCGTCACAAAAGACACTACTAGAGTCACTACAAAAGTAACTCTCAGATTAAGCCATTTCCTTTTCATAGGAAAAACCATAACTTATGAACTATCGACTATCATGCCCATCTCAAGAAAATAAAGGTTACGCATAACTGAAACCCTAACACCATCACCTTGAACCTTCTAAAGTCTGGAAAATGTCCACTACAAATTTCATCATCACGTCTGCATGTTCGAACCTCAACCTCTATGATGCGTCAGCCAAGGGACATCTTGACGTCTCGATCTTCTCAAAAGAATAAAGAAGGCACATAGGCAATATAAAAATAAAGAGGTGAGATTTCCATTTATCTTACACATAAGGCAGACATGCAGTGGTACGACTCTCAAGTATATAATACAACAGTCATATATTCTTTTTATCTCCGTTTTTAATTCTGCAACCCAAAACTCCAAGAATATAATATACCAAACTCGATGGTAAGAATATCAAGCATACCGGGCACAGTTTGTCCATCGAAGGACATAAATAGAGAGAAACTGATTGAAACCGTATGGTCCCATTCCTACACAACCTCAAGTAATATCCGATTCTAACATTAGAGCTAATTTGATATTTTGGAAAGGAATGGTTAGTACAGGTTTCATCTACGCCCACCTTCAGGCACCATGGGTGGCTATCATGGCACACAAGGCTCAAATCATAATCATAATGTATGTACTATCATAATCATATGTGATCTCAAACTCTCTGTGGAACAACGGGCTCTTTATGAAACTTCTACTACTGGGAAGCTTGGCTTCCTTTGCACGACGACCTTTCTGAACATAGTATCAACTATGTAGTTGGGCAAAATCTCCGGAATACATCCAATTGGTTTATCCATCGGATAACCTCGTGATTCCACCTGAATCCATTTGATGTCAATCTCTGACGAACGATATTCACGGTTACAAAATCATCGACTAACATTAATCCACAGTTCTCAAACAGACTTGTCATGTTTGTGTAAAGATGTTTTAAGGCACTTGCTTACAAGTCCTAACATATTATGAAATTGGATCGATAGTCCAATCATTTATTTCTTTACACTTTTCTAATGGAGCCTTTCTCTTAGCTTCCAAGAAATCAAATAACTATTTGTCCATTAAATCTCATGGAGGTATGGATAATGAATTATCCACACTTTATGACAAATGGTCTTGCTTCACCATAAGTCATAAATTATTAAGTTCATATTTTCACAAAGTCATTCATGACTTAGGTTTTCCATTTACTTGAAATACTAGTCTTGTAAAATCCTCTTTTGTCTTAAAACCAAAATCCTAGGTTAAAACCAACCCATTTTGAAATCAGATTCCATCAAAGTACATAAGTACTAAATTCCTCAAAACAGTTTCTTGAAAAACGTCGAAACTCTTAAAATACCATTTTACCGCTGTTTAATGTATTTCAATTTAAATTCCATATTTTTACAAATATAATCATTTTTCTCAAATCCTTCACTTTCCTAAGTTACCATACTTATCTTAAAGTATTCAAATACTGTTTTCAAACTTTACATCATGGTTTTCTCAAAAATCTTTAAAAACGCTTGACGACGGTTTCACCGATTTTTACTGGTTTAGGCCCAAAAGCCATACTTTTGAAGATATGGTTCTACATTTCAAATATATTACTCAACTAGATTATAACACTCATATTAAGATGTTGAAACACTAACTTTAAAATTTCCTTTCCATATATACAAAATTCCAAAAATTTTGACCGAACGTCGTTAAGTTTATAAATCGCGTAAATCCTTTTTCAACGATTTTAAACTCTAATAATCCAAAACTCATTTTGGAGTTTTAGAACAGTTAAATAGGAATGAAAAACAGTCTCTAACTGTCCAATTACATTTATTTTCGAAAATTCCAGTTTAGTCCCTAAACTTTCATTAATTGTAAAAAGATCCTTATTCACTTAAAACCTTATAACTTTTTATTTATAACTTCAAATCACACCAAACAAACTTCTATAGAATTATTTGTCAGTTACAATCAAATTTCCAGAAATTAAATTTCTGCCCCAAATATTTTACAATAATTGTAAAAAGGTCCTTGTTTACAAAAAAAACTTTAACTTTTTATGTATTAATCCAATTAACATCAAACCAATTTCTATGGTCTTCTCTCGTCAAGGACTACAATCTTAACACACAAGAATATGAATTTCAGTGCAGTCACTGAAATTCTTAGAATTTGAATTTTAGTCCCTAAGGACTCATAAATTCATATTTTCAATATACACCTCCAAATCAATCGAAACCAATTTCTATACTCTTATATATTCATTTATTCCTTATAAAAATTATTCAAAAAAATTAACTCAACTTGAAACCCCATTAACCAGTTATTGCCGAACGGCCTAAAATAATTATATTAGGCATTTTTCTTAACAAATCAAGCCAACAACAATCACGGTTCCAACTTAAGGTCATTGGAACCAAAACAACCATATGACATATCATATCACAACCAAGCATCAAATCAAACCCTCCAAGAGAATCACATACATATAAATCAATAATTCACACTTATGAGTTACAAAACCATATACACTAAATAAACCATCAACATATCTACATTAAGGTAGGATAGTAGTAATCTCCCCCCTTACCTCTTGTAGATCACTTGAAACTCAAGTAGGAGAAAGATGTTGTTCACCTAAATCACAAGGTTTTGAACCCACAAAACCTAGACATGAACAACCAACAAGAAATCAAGTTAAAGATTGAAGAAAATCACCTAAACCCATTTGAGCATAGGTTTGGCCAACTCAAAAAGAAATAGCTAGGGATCTCTAAATTTTTCAAGCTCTTGGATAATGAAGATAGAAGTCATATGGATATCATAGTAATTGATCTCACATTAAAATGATTTTTCTATGATTTTCTAGAATTATTTGAAAATCTTGATCTAGGAATTTGATCTTGAAGAAAACATGGATTTAAGAAGGAAACTTGTGATGAAAAGTGAAGGTATGGTCATGGATCATAAGGCTATACCTTTGGAATCTCAAGAAATGATCAAGATCTAAGACTTCCTTTGAAAATCAATATGAAGAACTTAAGAGTATTTTGTGTGCAAGTCATAAGAACATGAACCAAATGAGTAAAATGAATGACCAAGTGTGGTTAAGAAGGGTTTGGCCATGAGTTTATAGGGAGAAAAAGGTCCAAATGTTGTCATTGCAACTTGAAATTACAATGCAAGCTTAAGGGTATTTTAGACATTTCACACTTAAGCCATCATTACTTGCATTTAATGCAAGATGACTAACCCCTATGACTCACCACCATGAGTAGATGACTCACTGTCTTCATCCATCCGGCATCGGGTTTTGTCTCTACACCTCCATTCTCGATTCCGTCGATCCCCGATCGTTGAGTACTTGCCCGTTTATCGTAAAATAACCTATTTATTTTGAAAAATTTTCAAAATAGCCACTATCATTGGAAAAAAATAAGAATATAAATTGTTTCGTTCTCGGGTGAAAATTAGGTTTTCTGATCAGTAAAATCTTACTGTCAGTTAAAAAGCAAACCAGGTTTCGTCTGAATTTTAAACCTAAATTTTTACCGTAACCTTCTACCATAAGGTAGAGTAAAATTATGATTATGTTTTATCCAAAATCATTTTCTAGATATAAAGAATTAAAATTTCTACCGATAATGAAAAACAGTAAAAACTTGGTGTTACAATAAATACTACCCCTCTAAAAAGAATTTCGTCCCTGAAATTTACTTATCTAAGGAAAACGATCACGAACATCATTTCATGAAACGTGATGTGAATTATTTCCGAGATTAGACCGTCGCTCTGACTTATACTACATTCGCTAAACCTCCTGATACAACAATTCAGGCAACCCGTTTTTAAACTCTCAAGACTCGAAGCACACTCGAATGATTCGAATGTCAACAGAATGAAATACACTAATTTTCGATAGATTTGGAAATCTGAATGATTCAAAACTTTGACTCCCATTTACGGTGGCGATTCTAACACACCGATAGTAAATAAGAACTCAGAATTCAAACAAGAAATTTTCTGAGAGAGAAAATAATTCTCTAAACTTTACTCTCACAAGAAAGAATAAAGTATAATGAATAGAAAAACAAAGAATATTCTCTTATGTGAAAAAGTTCTTCAATAGATTCCTGAATGTAAAGTGCCCGGCCAGTACAGATTTACAAACATGACTCTAATAAAGCTACTCTTCCCACAAGAACTCCCTTCGAAGGAAAAATCTTTGAAGGCAATGATTTTCTTTATTTCCAAGAGTCTAAGACTCAAGTCAAAATTACTCTTGATTTTTAAGAAAACCACAGTAAAAGAATTTACGAGTTTTCTTACTTGAAGTAACTCCAACTCGTTTGTCGCAATAACAAAATGAATTGGCAAATTTTTCATCTGCCAAAAAATTTATAACTCTTTACCCACACAGACTAACCAGATATGATCTGCAAGAGATCACACCCTTTCTCAATTGCACTCATTTGCGGAAAAAGAAAATGGTTAAATTTGTTGTTTTGGCTTCAACGACTCAAGAGGGAGGTGAATTGAGTTTTCAGAAAATTATTTCCCTCTTAAAACTTTTTCACAAAGCTTTTCAAATCAGAGTTGCGGATTTGTGGCATCAGGATCTTTTACAAGATCAATGAAGGGTTTATATTGAATCTTGAATAGAAGGTGATGAGGATAAGTAAGATTGATTCAGAATTAATAGAGAATAGATTCAGGTTCAATAACTTAGTAATAACAAAATACAAAAATTGATTAAACCTTTAAAGATTAAGAACAAGTTATGCAAGTTTCAGATACAAGCATTAACAATCAAGAACGGACTTGCAGGTTTCAATTTCAGTAATAGTTCAGTTTTAGTAATCAAGAATGGTTTTGATCAACTCAGTTTTAAACGCAGATAACACAGTCTTGATTACAATCAAACTCAAGTTTCAATACAGTTTATACAGAGCAAGAACAGAAATTTTATTGAACTTTAAACATCAAAGTTGCAGGTTCTTGAACATAAACAGAAAGTAAAGGAGTTTGAGTTTAGGGATACCAAACAACCAGATTTATCCTGGTTCAGTCACCTCCACTGTGACCTACATCCAGTCCCCACTCCACCTGTGGGATTTCAGACACTAACACACAAGCTTTGTCAGGTAGCTTGAAAAACCTTTACACCATAGAGCACTCCTTCACTTCGAGATACCACACTCTTGTGAAGAGCCTCAATGTTCAACCTTAGGGATACCTCATCCTAATCACTCAGAGAGACTCCCTCTGTCTTTACAATCGAAATGTAAAACAAAAGTTGATTCCTATCTCTCAATATGATGACAACCAAATGGTGAGGTTGCCTTTGATGATCGTTTTGGTTGAATTTTTAACAATTACAAACCCAAGTAAGAATTGAGTTGTAACATAAAAGGAAGAAAATATGAAAATGGTGAAGATTAGAGATGGTGATGGCGCCACAAACAAGAGAGTTTGATAAGCCTATGATGTTCGCCACAAGAATCGTGGATTCTTGATAAGAACTAAGGTTGGATCAACCAAGAACCAAAGAGAGACATTTCCCTCCCAAATGGATTTCAATCCAAATTCAACATCCAAGTTGTTTATTCATGTGTTTAGGCATGTTACATATAGGGGTGTGGCTGCCAACATTTGGCTTCACCCTTTGTCTTCCCAATGATTCCATAACCCCCACATAACTAGCCTATTCACGACTTACTAAACTCACACTTAACTCAGCCACTTAATAGTGACTTATTACCCTCTCTCTATCATTATGTAGCAGCCACACTTATTTCTCAAATTAAAAGTGTAACTCCCACATAATTAACAAAACATAAAAAGTCTAATAAACTCGTGTAAAATTCGTCCATAACTGCCACCATTATTTTAATCATGAAAGAAGCCGAATTTGGTCAAGAGGCCTGAGATATGATTTGTACGAAATTTCCTAATCTTTCCAACGCACGAAAGAATGCATCCATCGGAGACCCACAGCTCAAGATACAGCCAAAATAAGTCAGCTAGTTCACCATTAATGAAAATAAGATTTTCATCAAAGTCCTTGAATTTCTTCTTTATCCATGGTCTTCATTGGGCTCATATCATTCTTGTTGAAAAGTTGACTTGCCCTCTTTGGCACGTATCATACCCTCCTTCTTTAAGAAAATTCGTCCTCGAATTTATGACTTCAATCCCTACATCAAATGAAAGACATAGATGCCACATTGAAGGTAAGTCAATATCAAAGACATTTTTATTTATTTTCCCTGCAAACTTGCAATACCCCATCTCTTCTAGGGTGGACCTTTGATTTCCTTTTATTGGGAAACCTTTTATTCTTTTTATGCACACACACCCAACCTCCGGGACCAAATGGAAATTGATAGAAACCATAAAATGTAGCAAATAGGTGTAACACATTTCCATATTGTATAATCAACACCTCAACACATTCATAGCCAAGGTAATGAATCACAAGGGTAAACAGAAAATTATACCTCTTAAGAAAATTTACTTTCAAGTTTACCTTTCTTGGCTTGAACATGGTCATACAAGAAAATGTACTTTCTCTTTTTAAAGGCTCCCAAGAAAGTTGAACCTCAAGGACATTCTCCTTATCACAAACAAGGGATGGTTCTTTTTGAAACAAGACAATCCTCTCAAACACATTAGAATCATCATATGAAATCTTAAAAGATTTTGCAAGAATGGGCAGAGTAAGAAGGGGAATAGTAGTTAACCCATTAATTATTGTTACATGCAAACCTTTAGAGCTCATAACAAACCTCAAAATGCTAACTTTATTTTGATCAAAAGAGTATTTGAGCAAGTTATCAAACAAACTCTTTCTAAGTAATCCAACACATTCCTCAAAATTGTTGTGATAAATCAAATGAACATTAGAAAGCACAACAACACATTTATCAAGGAATTCATTCAAGTCTTGATTCATAATTCTCAAATCAATCTTAGGAATATGATAAGAGTCATGCAATTCATCAAGAAGGTTTTCATTCCTATCAAATGTAGAAGAGTAACAAGATCCTTGCAATTTACCAAGCATATTACCAAATTTTGTGTTAAGATATTCACGCTTTTGGGAAACCATGCAAGTTCCCAAACCATGGGGTACTTCCCTTTGGATTAGCTCTTCAATTACAGCGGTTGTCTTGCAAGCTTTCATTGGAGGAAAATCTTCGATTTCCTTCAAAAGAGAATCAACACAAGTAGGCAAAGAGTTAGGAAAAACATCAAAACACGCATTTACTTTTTCCTCCTCACTTTTTGTTTTGCTCTCATCTTTTTCTTGTCTCTCACTCTTTTCCATACTCTCATTTTTTCACATTTTTTTTCTTGATTCTTTTTCACATTTTCATCACTCTTATTTTCAAAATTTTTTTCACTCTTTTTTTCATTTTCTCTCAAATTAGGTGAGACTTCCATAGGTTTCTTTCCATGAGCACTTGCCACGGCCTCCTTAGAGGTTGAAGTGTTGGCCTCATTCGTTAATTTGTTGTGAAGAACTCTATGGCAATGGTATGGAGCATATCTTCTCCTCATTATTTTTCTCATCTCAACCCAAGTGTCAATAGGCTCCGCCCCACATCGTCTTCTCTCTTTTTGAAATTGATCCCACCAAACAAGTGCATAGTCCTTAAATTGAAGAGATGCTAACTTCATTTTCTTTTTCTCATTGTAATTATTGCAATTGAACACTTGCTCTATCTTCATCTCCCATTCCAAATAGACTTCGGGATCATTCTTCCCATGAAAGGTAGGAACTTGGATCTTGACCCTTTCAATTCTATCTTCTCGGTTTTGAAGGATGGCAAGTTGTCTATCATAATTTGCACTCATTTGCTCCATTTGCCTTTGAAGGTTTTGTATTTGAGTAGTCATTCTATCATAAAGAGTTGAAGACCTTGGAGAAAATGATGGACTATCTTCATGGGCTGCCATCACTTGAACACACAATATCAAAAGATAACAAGAAATTATAAAATTTCTCACTACACTCCCTTACTTGTGCACACAAATGTATTTCACTCAATTGGCTTTTTCCACACAAGATGTAATTTTCACTCTTGCCTTTTTCCACTCAATTGTTCTCTTTTAGGCCTTACAGGACTCAAACACAATCCACACAAAAAATCCAAAAATCAAGTAACAAAAATCACAAAACTTATCAAAAAACAAGAGAATAAAATGAAAGGCTAGAAAAGCAAAGCTATGGGAAATACGAACAAAGGAAGAAGGGAAATATTTTTTTTCAAGAACACAAATTGCTCAAATAGACTTTTCTCTTCTCTTCTCTTTTTTTTTCCCAAGATTTTATGCACACTTTTTTTTCCTTATAATTTGTGCAATTTTTTGTTTTCAAACTTTGAAGAAGAGAATCACACTTGCAATTTTTTTTTTGAGAAAGAACAACAACCACGAAATTTTCCCTTCACAAATAGAATCAAAGTGTAATTTTTTTTTGATAGTTTGTTGGTTTAAAAGAAGAAAAGAAGATAGGTAGAAGATGAAGAACAAAACTCAGAAATTCAACCAAAGCCTATGCTTTGATACCACTTGATGACAGCCAAATGGTGAGGTTGCCTTTGATGATCGTTTTGGTTGAATTTTTAACAATTACAAACCCAAGTCAGAATTGAGTTGTAACATAAAAGGAAGAAAATATGAAAATGGTGAAGATTAGAGATGGTGATGGCGCCACAAACAAGAGAGTTTGATAAGCCTATGATGTTCGCCACAAGAATCGTGGATTCTTGATAAGAACTAAGGTTGGCTCAACCAAGAACCAAAGAGAGACAATTCCCTCCCAAATGGATTTCAATCCAAATTCAACATCCAAGTTGTTTATTCATGTGTTTAGGCATGTTACATATAGGGGTGTGGCTGCCACCATTTGGCTTCACCCTTTGTCTTCCCAATGATTCCATAACCCCCACATAACTAGCCTATTCACGACTTACTAAACTCACACTTAACTCAGCCACTTAATAGTGACTTATTACCCTCTCTCTATCATTATGTAGCAGCCACACTTATTTCTCAAATTAAAAGTGTAACTCCCACATAATTAACAAAACATAAAAAGTCTAATAAACTCATGTAAAATTCGTCCATAACTGCCACCATTATTTTAATCATGAAAGAAGCCGAATTTGGTCAAGAGGCCTGAGATATGATTTGTACGAAATTTCCTAATCTTTCCAACGCACGAAAGAATGCATCAATCGGAGACCCACAACTCAAGATACAGCCAAAATAAGTCAGCTGGTTCACCATTAATGAAAATAAGATTTTCATCATAGTCCTTGAATTTCTTCTTGATCCATGGTCTTCATTGGGCTCATATCATTCTTGTTGAAAAGTTGACTTGCCCCCTTTGGCACGTATCATACCCTCCTTCTTTAAGAAAATTCGTCCTCGAATTTATGACTTCAATCCCTACATCAAATGAAAGACATAGATGCCACATTGAAGGTAAGTCAATATCAAAGACATTTTTATTTATTTTCCCTGCAACTTGCAATACCCCATCTCTTCTAGGGTGGACCTTTGATTTCCTTTTATTGGGAAACCTTTTATTCTTTTTATGCACACACACCCAACCTCCGGGATCAAATGGAAATTGATAGAAACCATAAAATGTAGCAAATAGGTGTAACACATTTCCATATTGTATAATCAACACCTCAACACATTCATAGCCAAGGTAATGAATCACAAGGGTAAACAGAAAATTATACCTCTTAAGAAAATCTACTTTCAAGTTTACCTTTCTTGGCTTGAACATGGTCATACAAGAAAATGTACTTTCTCTTTTAAAGGCTCCCAAGAAAGTTGAACCTCAAGGACATTCTCCTTATCACAAACAAGGGATTGTTCTTTTTGAAACAAGACAATCCTCTCAAACACATTAGAATCATCATATGAAAGCTTAAAAGATTTTGCAAGAATGGGCAGAGTAAGAAGGGGAATAGTAGTTAACCCATCAATTATTGTCACATGCAAACCTTTAGAGCTCATAACAAACCTCAAAATGCTAACTTTATTTTGATCAAAAGAGTATGTGAGCAAGTTATCAAACAAACCCTTTCTAAGTAATCCAACACATTCCTCAAAATTGTTGTGATAAATCAAATGAACATTAGAAAGCACGACAACACATTTATCAAGGAATTCATTCAAGTCTTGATTCATAATTCTCAAATCAATCTTAGGAATATGATAAGAGTCATGCAATTCATCAAGAAGGTTTTCATTCCTATCAAATGTAGAAGAGTAACAAGATCCTTGCAATTTACCAAGCATATTACCAAATTTTGTGTTAAGATATTCACGCTTTTGGGAAACCATGCAAGTTCCCAAACCATGGGGTACTTCCCTTTGGATTAGCTCTTCAATTACAGCGGTTGTCTTGCAAGCTTTCATTGGAGGAAAATCTTCGATTTCCTTCAAAAGAGAATCAACACAAGTAGGCAAAGAGTTAGGAAAAACATCAAAACACGCATTTACTTTTTCCTCCTCACTTTTTGTTTTGCTCTCATCTTTTTCTTGTCTCTCACTCTTTTCCATACTCTCATTTTTTTCACATTTTTTTTCTTGATTCTTTTTCACATTTTCATCACTCTTCTTTTCAATTTTTTTTCACTCTTTTTTTCATTTTCTCTCAAATTAGGAGAGACTTCCATAGATTTCTTTCCATGAGCACTTGCCACGACCTCCTTAGAGGTTGAAATGTTGGCCTCATTCGTTAATTTGTTGTGAAGAACTCTATGGCAATGGTATGGAGCATATCTTCTCCTCATTATTTTTCTCATCTCAACCCAAGTCTCAATAGGCTCCGCCCCACATCGTCTTCTCTCTTTTTGAAATTGATCCCACCAAACAAGTGCATAGTCCTTAAATTGAAGAGATGCTAACTTCATTTTCTTTTTCTCATTGTAATTATTGCAATTGAACACTTGCTCTATCTTCATCTCCCATTCCAAATAGACTTCGGGATCATTCTTCCCATGAAAGGTAGGAACTTGGATCTTGACCCTTTCAATTCTATCTTCTCGGTTTTGAAGGATGGCAAGTTGTCTATCATAATTTGCACCCATTTGCTCCATTTGCCTTTGAAGGTTTTGTATTTGAGTAGTCATTCTATCATAAAGAGTTGAAGACCTTGGAGAAAATGATGGACTATCTTCATGGGCTGCCATCACTTGAACACACAATATCAAAAGATAACAAGAAATTATAAAATTTCTCACTACACTCCCTTACTTGTGCACACAAATGTATTTCACTCAATTGGCTTTTTCCACACAAGATGTAATTTTCACTCTTGCCTTTTTCCACTCAATTGTTCTCTTTTAGGCCTTACAGGACTCAAACACAATCCACACAAAAAATCCAAAAATCAAGTAACAAAAATCACAAAACTTATCAAAAACAAGAGAATAAAATGAAAGGCTAGAAAAGCAAAGCTATGGGAAATACGAACAAAGGAAGAAGGGAAATATTTTTTTCAAGAACACAAATTGCTCAAATAGACTTTTCTCTTCTCTTCTCTTTATTTTCCCAAGATTTCATGAACACTTTTTTTTCCTTATAATTTGTGCAATTTTTTGTTTTCAAACTTTGAAGAAGAGAATCACACTTGCAATTTTTTTTTTGAGAAAGAACAACAACCACGAAATTTTCCCTTCACAAATAGAATCAAAGTGTAATTTTTTTTTGATAGTTTGTTGGTTTAAAAGAAGAAAAGAAGATAGGTAGAAGATGAAGAACAAAACTCAGAAATTCAACCAAAGCCTATGCTTTGATACCACTTGATGACAGCCAAATGGTGAGGTTGCCTTTGATGATCGTTTTGGTTGAATTTTTAACAATTACAAACCCAAGTCAGAATTGAGTTGTAACATAAAAGGAAGAAAATATGAAAATGGTGAAGATTAGAGATGGTGATGGCGCCACAAACAAGAGAGTTTGATAAGCCTATGATGTTCGCCACAAGAATCGTGGATTCTTGATAAGAACTAAGGTTGGCTCAACCAAGAACCAAAGAGAGACAATTCCCTCCCAAATGGATTTCAATCCAAATTCAACATCCAAGTTGTTTATTCATGTGTTTAGGCATGTTACATATAGGGGTGTGGCTGCCACCATTTGGCTTCACCCTTTGTCTTCCCAATGATTCCATAACCCCCACATAACTAGCCTATTCACGACTTACTAAACTCACACTTAACTCAGCCACTTAATAGTGACTTATTACCCTCTCTCTATCATTATGTAGCAGCCACACTTATTTCTCAAATTAAAAGTGTAACTCCCACATAATTAAAAAAACATAAAAAGTCTAATAAACTCGTGTAAAATTCGTCCATAACTGCCACCATTATTTTAATCATGAAAGAAGCCGAATTTGGTCAAGAGGCCTGAGATATGATTTGTACGAAATTTCCTAATCTTTCCAACGCACGAAAGAATGCATCAATCGGAGACCCACAACTCAAGATACAGCCAAAATAAGTCAGCTGGTTCACCATTAATGAAAATAAGATTTTCATCATAGTCCTTGAATTTCTTCTTGATCCATGGTCTTCATTGGGCTCATATCATTCTTGTTGAAAAGTTGACTTGCCCCCTTTGGCACGTATCATACCCTCCTTCTTTAAGAAAATTCGTCCCTCGAATTTATGACTTCAATCCCTACATCAAATGAAAGACATAGATGCCACATTGAAGGTAAGTCAATATCAAAGACATTTTTATTTATTTTCCCTGCAACTTGCAATACCCCATCTCTTCTAGGGTGGACCTTTGATTTCCTTTTATTGGGAAACCTTTTATTCTTTTTATGCACACACACCCAACCTCCGGGATCAAATGGAAATTGATAGAAACCATAAAATGTAGCAAATAGGTGTAACACATTTCCATATTGTATAATCAACACCTCAACACATTCATAGCCAAGGTAATGAATCACAAGGGTAAACAGAAAATTATACCTCTTAAGAAAATCTACTTTCAAGTTTACCTTTCTTGGCTTGAACATGGTCATACAAGAAAATGTACTTTCTCTTTTAAAGGCTCCCAAGAAAGTTGAACCTCAAGGACATTCTCCTTATCACAAACAAGGGATTGTTCTTTTTGAAACAAGACAATCCTCTCAAACACATTAGAATCATCATATGAAAGCTTAAAAGATTTTGCAAGAATGGGCAGAGTAAGAAGGGGAATAGTAGTTAACCCATCAATTATTGTCACATGCAAACCTTTAGAGCTCATAACAAACCTCAAAATGCTAACTTTATTTTGATCAAAAGAGTATGTGAGCAAGTTATCAAACAAACCCTTTCTAAGTAATCCAACACATTCCTCAAAATTGTTGTGATAAATCAAATGAACATTAGAAAGCACGACAACACATTTATCAAGGAATTCATTCAAGTCTTGATTCATAATTCTCAAATCAATCTTAGGAATATGATAAGAGTCATGCAATTCATCAAGAAGGTTTTCATTCCTATCAAATGTAGAAGAGTAACAAGATCCTTGCAATTTACCAAGCATATTACCAAATTTTGTGTTAAGATATTCACGCTTTTGGGAAACCATGCAAGTTCCCAAACCATGGGGTACTTCCTTTGGATTAGCTCTTCAATTACAGCGGTTGTCTTGCAAGCTTTCATTGGAGGAAAATCTTCGATTTCCTTCAAAAGAGAATCAACACAAGTAGGCAAAGAGTTAGGAAAAACATCAAAACACGCATTTACTTTTTCCTCCTCACTTTTTGTTTTGCTCTCATCTTTTTCTTGTCTCTCACTCTTTTCCATACTCTCATTTTTTTCACATTTTTTTTCTTGATTCTTTTTCACATTTTCATCACTCTTCTTTTCAAATTTTTTTTCACTCTTTTTTTCATTTTCTCTCAAATTAGGAGAGACTTCCATAGATTTCTTTCCATGAGCACTTGCCACGACCTCCTTAGAGGTTGAAATGTTGGCCTCATTCGTTAATTTGTTGTGAAGAACTCTATGGCAATGGTATGGAGCATATCTTCTCCTCATTATTTTTCTCATCTCAACCCAAGTCTCAATAGGCTCCGCCCCACATCGTCTTCTCTCTTTTTGAAATTGATCCCACCAAACAAGTGCATAGTCCTTAAATTGAAGAGATGCTAACTTCATTTTCTTTTTCTCATTGTAATTATTGCAATTGAACACTTGCTCTATCTTCATCTCCCATTCCAAATAGACTTCGGGATCATTCTTCCCATGAAAGGTAGGAACTTGGATCTTGACCCTTTCAATTCTATCTTCTCGGTTTTGAAGGATGGCAAGTTGTCTATCATAATTTGCACTCATTTGCTCCATTTGCCTTTGAAGGTTTTGTATTTGAGTAGTCATTCTATCATAAAGAGTTGAAGACCTTGGAGAAAATGATGGACTATCTTCATGGGCTGCCATCACTTGAACACACAATATCAAAAGATAACAAGAAATTATAAAATTTCTCACTACACTCCCTTACTTGTGCACACAAATGTATTTCACTCAATTGGCTTTTTCCACACAAGATGTAATTTTCACTCTTGCCTTTTTCCACTCAATTGTTCTCTTTTAGGCCTTACAGGACTCAAACACAATCCACACAAAAAATCCAAAAATCAAGTAACAAAAATCACAAAACTTATCAAAANCAAGAGAATAAAATGAAAGGCTAGAAAAGCAAAGCTATGGGAAATACGAACAAAGGAAGAAGGGAAATATTTTTTTTCAAGAACACAAATTGCTCAAATAGACTTTTCTCTTCTCTTCTCTTTTTTTTCCCAAGATTTCATGAACACTTTTTTTCCTTATAATTTGTGCAATTTTTTGTTTTCAAACTTTGAAGAAGAGAATCACACTTGCAATTTTTTTTTTGAGAAAGAACAACAACCACGAAATTTTCCCTTCACAAATAGAATCAAAGTGTAATTTTTTTTTGATAGTTTGTTGGTTTAAAAGAAGAAAAGAAGATAGGTAGAAGATGAAGAACAAAACTCAGAAATTCAACCAAAGCCTATGCTTTGATACCACTTGATGACAGCCAAATGGTGAGGTTGCCTTTGATGATCGTTTTGGTTGAATTTTTAACAATTACAAACCCAAGTCAGAATTGAGTTGTAACATAAAAGGAAGAAAATATGAAAATGGTGAAGATTAGAGATGGTGATGGCGCCACAAACAAGAGAGTTTGATAAGCCTATGATGTTCGCCACAAGAATCGTGGATTCTTGATAAGAACTAAGGTTGGCTCAACCAAGAACCAAAGAGAGACAATTCCCTCCCAAATGGATTTCAATCCAAATTCAACATCCAAGTTGTTTATTCATGTGTTTAGGCATGTTACATATAGGGGTGTGGCTGCCACCATTTGGCTTCACCCTTTGTCTTCCCAATGATTCCATAACCCCCACATAACTAGCCTATTCACGACTTACTAAACTCACACTTAACTCAGCCACTTAATAGTGACTTATTACCCTCTCTCTATCATTATGTAGCAGCCACACTTATTTCTCAAATTAAAAGTGTAACTCCCACATAATTAAAAAAACATAAAAAGTCTAATAAACTCGTGTAAAATTCGTCCATAACTGCCACCATTATTTTAATCATGAAAGAAGCCGAATTTGGTCAAGAGGCCTGAGATATGATTTGTACGAAATTTCCTAATCTTTCCAACGCACGAAAGAATGCATCAATCGGAGACCCACAACTCAAGATACAGCCAAAATAAGTCAGCTGGTTCACCATTAATGAAAATAAGATTTTCATCATAGTCCTTGAATTTCTTCTTGATCCATGGTCTTCATTGGGCTCATATCATTCTTGTTGAAAAGTTGACTTGCCCCCTTTGGCACGTATCATACCCTCCTTCTTTAAGAAAATTCGCCCCTCGAATTTATGACTTCAATCCCTACATCAAATGAAAGACATAGATGCCACATTGAAGGTAAGTCAATATCAAAGACATTTTTATTTATTTTCCCTGCAACTTGCAATACCCCATCTCTTCTAGGGTGGACCTTTGATTTCCTTTTATTGGGAAACCTTTTATTCTTTTTATGCACACACACCCAACCTCCGGGATCAAATGGAAATTGATAGAAACCATAAAATGTAGCAAATAGGTGTAACACATTTCCATATTGTATAATCAACACCTCAACACATTCATAGCCAAGGTAATGAATCACAAGGGTAAACAGAAAATTATACCTCTTAAGAAAATCTACTTTCAAGTTTACCTTTCTTGGCTTGAACATGGTCATACAAGAAAATGTACTTTCTCTTTTAAAGGCTCCCAAGAAAGTTGAACCTCAAGGACATTCTCCTTATCACAAACAAGGGATTGTTCTTTTTGAAACAAGACAATCCTCTCAAACACATTAGAATCATCATATGAAAGCTTAAAAGATTTTGCAAGAATGGGCAGAGTAAGAAGGGGAATAGTAGTTAACCCATCAATTATTGTCACATGCAAACCTTTAGAGCTCATAACAAACCTCAAAATGCTAACTTTATTTTGATCAAAAGAGTATGTGAGCAAGTTATCAAACAAACCCTTTCTAAGTAATCCAACACATTCCTCAAAATTGTTGTGATAAATCAAATGAACATTAGAAAGCACGACAACACATTTATCAAGGAATTCATTCAAGTCTTGATTCATAATTCTCAAATCAATCTTAGGAATATGATAAGAGTCATGCAATTCATCAAGAAGGTTTTCATTCCTATCAAATGTAGAAGAGTAACAAGATCCTTGCAATTTACCAAGCATATTACCAAATTTTGTGTTAAGATATTCACGCTTTTGGGAAACCATGCAAGTTCCCAAACCATGGGGTACTTCCCTTTGGATTAGCTCTTCAATTACAGCGGTTGTCTTGCAAGCTTTCATTGGAGGAAAATCTTCGATTTCCTTCAAAAGAGAATCAACACAAGTAGGCAAAGAGTTAGGAAAAACATCAAAACACGCATTTACTTTTTCCTCCTCACTTTTTGTTTTGCTCTCATCTTTTTCTTGTCTCTCACTCTTTTCCATACTCTCATTTTTTTCACATTTTTTTTCTTGATTCTTTTTCACATTTTCATCACTCTTCTTTTCAAATTTTTTTTCACTCTTTTTTTCATTTTCTCTCAAATTAGGAGAGACTTCCATAGATTTCTTTCCATGAGCACTTGCCACGACCTCCTTAGAGGTTGAAGTGTTGGCCTCATTCGTTAATTTGTTGTGAAGAACTCTATGGCAATGGTATGGAGCATATCTTCTCCTCATTATTTTTCTCATCTCAACCCAAGTCTCAATAGGCTCCGCCCCACATCGTCTTCTCTCTTTTTGAAATTGATCCCACCAAACAAGTGCATAGTCCTTAAATTGAAGAGATGCTAACTTCATTTTCTTTTTCTCATTGTAATTATTGCAATTGAACACTTGCTCTATCTTCATCTCCCATTCCAAATAGACTTCGGGATCATTCTTCCCATGAAAGGTAGGAACTTGGATCTTGACCCTTTCAATTCTATCTTCTCGGTTTTGAAGGATGGCAAGTTGTCTATCATAATTTGCACTCATTTGCTCCATTTGCCTTTGAAGGTTTTGTATTTGAGTAGTCATTCTATCATAAAGAGTTGAAGACCTTGGAGAAAATGATGGACTATCTTCATGGGCTGCCATCACTTGAACACACAATATCAAAAGATAACAAGAAATTATAAAATTTCTCACTACACTCCCTTACTTGTGCACACAAATGTATTTCACTCAATTGGCTTTTTCCACACAAGATGTAATTTTCACTCTTGCCTTTTTCCACTCAATTGTTCTCTTTTAGGCCTTACAGGACTCAAACACAATCCACACAAAAAATCCAAAAATCAAGTAACAAAAATCACAAAACTTATCAAAAAACAAGAGAATAAAATGAAAGGCTAGAAAAGCAAAGCTATGGGAAATACGAACAAAGGAAGAAGGGAAATATTTTTTTTCAAGAACACAAATTGCTCAAATAGACTTTTCTCTTCTCTTCTCTTTTTTTTCCCAAGATTTCATGAACACTTTTTTTTCCTTATAATTTGTGCAATTTTTTGTTTTCAAACTTTGAAGAAGAGAATCACACTTGCAATTTTTTTTTTGAGAAAGAACAACAACCACGAAATTTTCCCTTCACAAATAGAATCAAAGTGTAATTTTTTTTTGATAGTTTGTTGGTTTAAAAGAAGAAAAGAAGATAGGTAGAAGATGAAGAACAAAACTCAGAAATTCAACCAAAGCCTATGCTTTGATACCACTTGATGACAGCCAAATGGTGAGGTTGCCTTTGATGATCGTTTTGGTTGAATTTTTAACAATTACAAACCCAAGTCAGAATTGAGTTGTAACATAAAAGGAAGAAAATATGAAAATGGTGAAGATTAGAGATGGTGATGGCGCCACAAACAAGAGAGTTTGATAAGCCTATGATGTTCGCCACAAGAATCGTGGATTCTTGATAAGAACTAAGGTTGGCTCAACCAAGAACCAAAGAGAGACAATTCCCTCCCAAATGGATTTCAATCCAAATTCAACATCCAAGTTGTTTATTCATGTGTTTAGGCATGTTACATATAGGGGTGTGGCTGCCACCATTTGGCTTCACCCTTTGTCTTCCCAATGATTCCATAACCCCCACATAACTAGCCTATTCACGACTTACTAAACTCACACTTAACTCAGCCACTTAATAGTGACTTATTACCCTCTCTCTATCATTATGTAGCAGCCACACTTATTTCTCAAATTAAAAGTGTAACTCCCACATAATTAAAAAAACATAAAAAGTCTAATAAACTCGTGTAAAATTCGTCCATAACTGCCACCATTATTTTAATCATGAAAGAAGCCGAATTTGGTCAAGAGGCCTGAGATATGATTTGTACGAAATTTCCTAATCTTTCCAACGCACGAAAGAATGCATCAATCGGAGACCCACAACTCAAGATACAGCCAAAATAAGTCAGCTGGTTCACCATTAATGAAAATAAGATTTTCATCATAGTCCTTGAATTTCTTCTTGATCCATGGTCTTCATTGGGCTCATATCATTCTTGTTGAAAAGTTGACTTGCCCCCTTTGGCACGTATCATACCCTCCTTCTTTAAGAAAATTCGACCTCGAATTTATGACTTCAATCCCTACATCAAATGAAAGACATAGATGCCACATTGAAGGTAAGTCAATATCAAAGACATTTTTATTTATTTTCCCTGCAACTTGCAATACCCCATCTCTTCTAGGGTGGACCTTTGATTTCCTTTTATTGGGAAACCTTTTATTCTTTTTATGCACACACACCCAACCTCCGGGATCAAATGGAAATTGATAGAAACCATAAAATGTAGCAAATAGGTGTAACACATTTCCATATTGTATAATCAACACCTCAACACATTCATAGCCAAGGTAATGAATCACAAGGGTAAACAGAAAATTATACCTCTTAAGAAAATCTACTTTCAAGTTTACCTTTCTTGGCTTGAACATGGTCATACAAGAAAATGTACTTTCTCTTTTTAAAGGCTCCCAAGAAAGTTGAACCTCAAGGACATTCTCCTTATCACAAACAAGGGATTGTTCTTTTTGAAACAAGACAATCCTCTCAAACACATTAGAATCATCATATGAAAGCTTAAAAGATTTTGCAAGAATGGGCAGAGTAAGAAGGGGAATAGTAGTTAACCCATCAATTATTGTCACATGCAAACCTTTAGAGCTCATAACAAACCTCAAAATGCTAACTTTATTTTGATCAAAAGAGTATGTGAGCAAGTTATCAAACAAACCCTTTCTAAGTAATCCAACACATTCCTCAAAATTGTTGTGATAAATCAAATGAACATTAGAAAGCACGACAACACATTTATCAAGGAATTCATTCAAGTCTTGATTCATAATTCTCAAATCAATCTTAGGAATATGATAAGAGTCATGCAATTCATCAAGAAGGTTTTCATTCCTATCAAATGTAGAAGAGTAACAAGATCCTTGCAATTTACCAAGCATATTACCAAATTTTGTGTTAAGATATTCACGCTTTTGGGAAACCATGCAAGTTCCCAAACCATGGGGTACTTCCCTTTGGATTAGCTCTTCAATTACAGCGGTTGTCTTGCAAGCTTTCATTGGAGGAAAATCTTCGATTTCCTTCAAAAGAGAATCAACACAAGTAGGCAAAGAGTTAGGAAAAACATCAAAACACGCATTTACTTTTTCCTCCTCACTTTTTGTTTTGCTCTCATCTTTTTCTTGTCTCTCACTCTTTTCCATACTCTCATTTTTTTCACATTTTTTTTCTTGATTCTTTTTCACATTTTCATCACTCTTCTTTTCAAATTTTTTTTCACTCTTTTTTTCATTTTCTCTCAAATTAGGAGAGACTTCCATAGATTTCTTTCCATGAGCACTTGCCACGACCTCCTTAGAGGTTGAAATGTTGGCCTCATTCGTTAATTTGTTGTGAAGAACTCTATGGCAATGGTATGGAGCATATCTTCTCCTCATTATTTTTCTCATCTCAACCCAAGTCTCAATAGGCTCCGCCCCACATCGTCTTCTCTCTTTTTGAAATTGATCCCACCAAACAAGTGCATAGTCCTTAAATTGAAGAGATGCTAACTTCATTTTCTTTTTCTCATTGTAATTATTGCAATTGAACACTTGCTCTATCTTCATCTCCCATTCCAAATAGACTTCGGGATCATTCTTCCCATGAAAGGTAGGAACTTGGATCTTGACCCTTTCAATTCTATCTTCTCGGTTTTGAAGGATGGCAAGTTGTCTATCATAATTTGCACTCATTTGCTCCATTTGCCTTTGAAGGTTTTGTATTTGAGTAGTCATTCTATCATAAAGAGTTGAAGACCTTGGAGAAAATGATGGACTATCTTCATGGGCTGCCATCACTTGAACACACAATATCAAAAGATAACAAGAAATTATAAAATTTCTCACTACACTCCCTTACTTGTGCACACAAATGTATTTCACTCAATTGGCTTTTTCCACACAAGATGTAATTTTCACTCTTGCCTTTTTCCACTCAATTGTTCTCTTTTAGGCCTTACAGGACTCAAACACAATCCACACAAAAAATCCAAAAATCAAGTAACAAAAATCACAAAACTTATCAAAAAACAAGAGAATAAAATGAAAGGCTAGAAAAGCAAAGCTATGGGAAATACGAACAAAGGAAGAAGGGAAATATTTTTTTCAAGAACACAAATTGCTCAAATAGACTTTTCTCTTCTCTTCTCTTTTTTTTCCCAAGATTTCATGAACACTTTTTTTCCTTATAATTTGTGCAATTTTTGTTTTCAAACTTTGAAGAAGAGAATCACACTTGCAATTTTTTTTTGAGAAAGAACAACAACCACGAAATTTTCCCTTCACAAATAGAATCAAAGTGTAATTTTTTTTTGATAGTTTGTTGGTTTAAAAGAAGAAAAGAAGATAGGTAGAAGATGAAGAACAAAACTCAGAAATTCAACCAAAGCCTATGCTTTGATACCACTTGATGACAGCCAAATGGTGAGGTTGCCTTTGATGATCGTTTTGGTTGAATTTTTAACAATTACAAACCCAAGTCAGAATTGAGTTGTAACATAAAAGGAAGAAAATATGAAAATGGTGAAGATTAGAGATGGTGATGGCGCCACAAACAAGAGAGTTTGATAAGCCTATGATGTTCGCCACAAGAATCGTGGATTCTTGATAAGAACTAAGGTTGGCTCAACCAAGAACCAAAGAGAGACAATTCCCTCCCAAATGGATTTCAATCCAAATTCAACATCCAAGTTGTTTATTCATGTGTTTAGGCATGTTACATATAGGGGTGTGGCTGCCACCATTTGGCTTCACCCTTTGTCTTCCCAATGATTCCATAACCCCCACATAACTAGCCTATTCACGACTTACTAAACTCACACTTAACTCAGCCACTTAATAGTGACTTATTACCCTCTCTCTATCATTATGTAGCAGCCACACTTATTTCTCAAATTAAAAGTGTAACTCCCACATAATTAAAAAAACATAAAAAGTCTAATAAACTCGTGTAAAATTCGTCCATAACTGCCACCATTATTTTAATCATGAAAGAAGCCGAATTTGGTCAAGAGGCCTGAGATATGATTTGTACGAAATTTCCTAATCTTTCCAACGCACGAAAGAATGCATCAATCGGAGACCCACAACTCAAGATACAGCCAAAATAAGTCAGCTGGTTCACCATTAATGAAAATAAGATTTTCATCATAGTCCTTGAATTTCTTCTTGATCCATGGTCTTCATTGGGCTCATATCATTCTTGTTGAAAAGTTGACTTGCCCCCTTTGGCACGTATCATACCCTCCTTCTTTAAGAAAATTCGTCCTCGAATTTATGACTTCAATCCCTACATCAAATGAAAGACATAGATGCCACATTGAAGGTAAGTCAATATCAAAGACATTTTTATTTATTTTCCCTGCAACTTGCAATACCCCATCTCTTCTAGGGTGGACCTTTGATTTCCTTTTATTGGGAAACCTTTTATTCTTTTTATGCACACACACCCAACCTCCGGGATCAAATGGAAATTGATAGAAACCATAAAATGTAGCAAATAGGTGTAACACATTTCCATATTGTATAATCAACACCTCAACACATTCATAGCCAAGGTAATGAATCACAAGGGTAAACAGAAAATTATACCTCTTAAGAAAATCTACTTTCAAGTTTACCTTTCTTGGCTTGAACATGGTCATACAAGAAAATGTACTTTCTCTTTTTAAAGGCTCCCAAGAAAGTTGAACCTCAAGGACATTCTCCTTATCACAAACAAGGGATTGTTCTTTTTGAAACAAGACAATCCTCTCAAACACATTAGAATCATCATATGAAAGCTTAAAAGATTTTGCAAGAATGGGCAGAGTAAGAAGGGGAATAGTAGTTAACCCATCAATTATTGTCACATGCAAACCTTTAGAGCTCATAACAAACCTCAAAATGCTAACTTTATTTTGATCAAAAGAGTATGTGAGCAAGTTATCAAACAAACCCTTTCTAAGTAATCCAACACATTCCTCAAAATTGTTGTGATAAATCAAATGAACATTAGAAAGCACGACAACACATTTATCAAGGAATTCATTCAAGTCTTGATTCATAATTCTCAAATCAATCTTAGGAATATGATAAGAGTCATGCAATTCATCAAGAAGGTTTTCATTCCTATCAAATGTAGAAGAGTAACAAGATCCTTGCAATTTACCAAGCATATTACCAAATTTTGTGTTAAGATATTCACGCTTTTGGGAAACCATGCAAGTTCCCAAACCATGGGGTACTTCCCTTTGGATTAGCTCTTCAATTACAGCGGTTGTCTTGCAAGCTTTCATTGGAGGAAAATCTTCGATTTCCTTCAAAAGAGAATCAACACAAGTAGGCAAAGAGTTAGGAAAAACATCAAAACACGCATTTACTTTTTCCTCCTCACTTTTTGTTTTGCTCTCATCTTTTTCTTGTCTCTCACTCTTTTCCATACTCTCATTTTTTTCACATTTTTTTTCTTGATTCTTTTTCACATTTTCATCACTCTTCTTTTCAAATTTTTTTTCACTCTTTTTTTCATTTTCTCTCAAATTAGGAGAGACTTCCATAGATTTCTTTCCATGAGCACTTGCCACACGACCTCCTTAGAGGTTGAAATGTTGGCCTCATTCGTTAATTTGTTGTGAAGAACTCTATGGCAATGGTATGGAGCATATCTTCTCCTCATTATTTTTCTCATCTCAACCCAAGTCTCAATAGGCTCCGCCCCACATCGTCTTCTCTCTTTTTGAAATTGATCCCACCAAACAAGTGCATAGTCCTTAAATTGAAGAGATGCTAACTTCATTTTCTTTTTCTCATTGTAATTATTGCAATTGAACACTTGCTCTATCTTCATCTCCCATTCCAAATAGACTTCGGGATCATTCTTCCCATGAAAGGTAGGAACTTGGATCTTGACCCTTTCAATTCTATCTTCTCGGTTTTGAAGGATGGCAAGTTGTCTATCATAATTTGCACCCATTTGCTCCATTTGCCTTTGAAGGTTTTGTATTTGAGTAGTCATTCTATCATAAAGAGTTGAAGACCTTGGAGAAAATGATGGACTATCTTCATGGGCTGCCATCACTTGAACACACAATATCAAAAGATAACAAGAAATTATAAAATTTCTCACTACACTCCCTTACTTGTGCACACAAATGTATTTCACTCAATTGGCTTTTTCCACACAAGATGTAATTTTCACTCTTGCCTTTTTCCACTCAATTGTTCTCTTTTAGGCCTTACAGGACTCAAACACAATCCACACAAAAAATCCAAAAATCAAGTAACAAAAATCACAAAACTTATCAAAAAACAAGAGAATAAAATGAAAGGCTAGAAAAGCAAAGCTATGGGAAATACGAACAAAGGAAGAAGGGAAATATTTTTTTTCAAGAACACAAATTGCTCAAATAGACTTTTCTCTTCTCTTCTCTTTTTTTTCCCAAGATTTCATGAACACTTTTTTTTCCTTATAATTTGTGCAATTTTTTGTTTTCAAACTTTGAAGAAGAGAATCACACTTGCAATTTTTTTTTTGAGAAAGAACAACAACCACGAAATTTTCCCTTCACAAATAGAATCAAAGTGTAATTTTTTTTTGATAGTTTGTTGGTTTAAAAGAAGAAAAGAAGATAGGTAGAAGATGAAGAACAAAACTCAGAAATTCAACCAAAGCCTATGCTTTGATACCACTTGATGACAGCCAAATGGTGAGGTTGCCTTTGATGATCGTTTTGGTTGAATTTTTAACAATTACAAACCCAAGTCAGAATTGAGTTGTAACATAAAAGGAAGAAAATATGAAAATGGTGAAGATTAGAGATGGTGATGGCGCCACAAACAAGAGAGTTTGATAAGCCTATGATGTTCGCCACAAGAATCGTGGATTCTTGATAAGAACTAAGGTTGGCTCAACCAAGAACCAAAGAGAGACAATTCCCTCCCAAATGGATTTCAATCCAAATTCAACATCCAAGTTGTTTATTCATGTGTTTAGGCATGTTACATATAGGGGTGTGGCTGCCACCATTTGGCTTCACCCTTTGTCTTCCCAATGATTCCATAACCCCCACATAACTAGCCTATTCACGACTTACTAAACTCACACTTAACTCAGCCACTTAATAGTGACTTATTACCCTCTCTCTATCATTATGTAGCAGCCACACTTATTTCTCAAATTAAAAGTGTAACTCCCACATAATTAAAAAAACATAAAAAGTCTAATAAACTCGTGTAAAATTCGTCCATAACTGCCACCATTATTTTAATCATGAAAGAAGCCGAATTTGGTCAAGAGGCCTGAGATATGATTTGTACGAAATTTCCTAATCTTTCCAACGCACAAAAGAATGCATCAATCGGAGACCCACAACTCAAGATACAGCCAAAATAAGTCAGCTGGTTCACCATTAATGAAAATAAGATTTTCATCATAGTCCTTGAATTTCTTCTTGATCCATGGTCTTCATTGGGCTCATATCATTCTTGTTGAAAAGTTGACTTGCCCCCTTTGGCACGTATCATACCCTCCTTCTTTAAGAAAATTCGTCCTCGAATTTATGACTTCAATCCCTACATCAAATGAAAGACATAGATGCCACATTGAAGGTAAGTCAATATCAAAGACATTTTTATTTATTTTCCCTGCAACTTGCAATACCCCATCTCTTCTAGGGTGGACCTTTGATTTCCTTTTATTGGGAAACCTTTTATTCTTTTTATGCACACACACCCAACCTCCGGGATCAAATGGAAATTGATAGAAACCATAAAATGTAGCAAATAGGTGTAACACATTTCCATATTGTATAATCAACACCTCAACACATTCATAGCCAAGGTAATGAATCACAAGGGTAAACAGAAAATTATACCTCTTAAGAAAATCTACTTTCAAGTTTACCTTTCTTGGCTTGAACATGGTCATACAAGAAAATGTACTTTCTCTTTTTAAAGGCTCCCAAGAAAGTTGAACCTCAAGGACATTCTCCTTATCACAAACAAGGGATTGTTCTTTTTGAAACAAGACAATCCTCTCAAACACATTAGAATCATCATATGAAAGCTTAAAAGATTTTGCAAGAATGGGCAGAGTAAGAAGGGGAATAGTAGTTAACCCATCAATTATTGTCACATGCAAACCTTTAGAGCTCATAACAAACCTCAAAATGCTAACTTTATTTTGATCAAAAGAGTATGTGAGCAAGTTATCAAACAAACCCTTTCTAAGTAATCCAACACATTCCTCAAAATTGTTGTGATAAATCAAATGAACATTAGAAAGCACGACAACACATTTATCAAGGAATTCATTCAAGTCTTGATTCATAATTCTCAAATCAATCTTAGGAATATGATAAGAGTCATGCAATTCATCAAGAAGGTTTTCATTCCTATCAAATGTAGAAGAGTAACAAGATCCTTGCAATTTACCAAGCATATTACCAAATTTTGTGTTAAGATATTCACGCTTTTGGGAAACCATGCAAGTTCCCAAACCATGGGGTACTTCCCTTTGGATTAGCTCTTCAATTACAGCGGTTGTCTTGCAAGCTTTCATTGGAGGAAAATCTTCGATTTCCTTCAAAAGAGAATCAACACAAGTAGGCAAAGAGTTAGGAAAAACATCAAAACACGCATTTACTTTTTCCTCCTCACTTTTTGTTTTGCTCTCATCTTTTTCTTGTCTCTCACTCTTTTCCATACTCTCATTTTTTTCACATTTTTTTTCTTGATTCTTTTTCACATTTTCATCACTCTTCTTTTCAAATTTTTTTTCACTCTTTTTTTCATTTTCTCTCAAATTAGGAGAGACTTCCATAGATTTCTTTCCATGAGCACTTGCCACGACCTCCTTAGAGGTTGAAATGTTGGCCTCATTCGTTAATTTGTTGTGAAGAACTCTATGGCAATGGTATGGAGCATATCTTCTCCTCATTATTTTTCTCATCTCAACCCAAGTCTCAATAGGCTCCGCCCCACATCGTCTTCTCTCTCTTTTGAAATTGATCCCACCAAACAAGTGCATAGTCCTTAAATTGAAGAGATGCTAACTTCATTTTCTTTTTCTCATTGTAATTATTGCAATTGAACACTTGCTCTATCTTCATCTCCCATTCCAAATAGACTTCGGGATCATTCTTCCCATGAAAGGTAGGAACTTGGATCTTGACCCTTTCAATTCTATCTTCTCGGTTTTGAAGGATGGCAAGTTGTCTATCATAATTTGCACTCATTTGCTCCATTTGCCTTTGAAGGTTTTGTATTTGAGTAGTCATTCTATCATAAAGAGTTGAAGACCTTGGAGAAAATGATGGACTATCTTCATGGGCTGCCATCACTTGAACACACAATATCAAAAGATAACAAGAAATTATAAAATTTCTCACTACACTCCCTTACTTGTGCACACAAATGTATTTCACTCAATTGGCTTTTTCCACACAAGATGTAATTTTCACTCTTGCCTTTTTCCACTCAATTGTTCTCTTTTAGGCCTTACAGGACTCAAACACAATCCACACAAAAAATCCAAAAATCAAGTAACAAAAATCACAAAACTTATCAAAAAACAAGAGAATAAAATGAAAGGCTAGAAAAGCAAAGCTATGGGAAATACGAACAAAGGAAGAAGGGAAATATTTTTTTTCAAGAACACAAATTGCTCAAATAGACTTTTCTCTTCTCTTCTCTTTTTTTTTTCCCAAGATTTCATGCACACTTTTTTTTCCTTATAATTTGTGCAATTTTTTGTTTTCAAACTTTGAAGAAGAGAATCACACTTGCAATTATTTTTTTTTGAGCAAGAACAACAACCACGAAATTTTCCCTTCACAAATAGAATCAAAGTGTAATTTTTTGTTTTATAGTTTGTTGGTTTAAAAGAAGAAAAGAAGATAGGTAGAAGATGAAGAACAAAACTCAGAAATTCAACCAAAGCCTAAGCTTTGATACCACTTGATGACAACCAAATGGTGAGGTTGCCTTTGATGATCGTTTTGGTTGAATTTTTAACAATTACAAACCCAAGTCAGAATTGAGTTGTAACATAAAAGGAAGAAAATATGAAAATGGTGAAGATTAGAGATGGTGATGGCGCCACAAACAAGAGAGTTTGATAAGCCTATGATGTTCGCCACAAGAATCGTGGATTCTTGATAAGAACTAAGGTTGGCTCAACCAAGAACCAAAGAGAGACAATTCCCTCCCAAATGGATTTCAATCCAAATTCAACATCCAAGTTGTTTATTCATGTGTTTAGGCATGTTACATATAGGGGTGTGGCTGCCAACATTTGGCTTCACCCTTTGTCTTCCCAATGATTCCATAACCCCCACATAACTAGCCTATTCATGACTTACTAAACTCACACTTAACTCAGCCACTTAATAGTGACTTATTATCCTCTCTCTATCAGTATGTAGCAGCCACACTTATTTCTCAAATTAAAAGTGTAACTCCGTCATAATTAACAAAACATAAAATGTCTAATAAACTCGTGTAAAATTCGTCCGTAACTTCCACCATTATTTTAATCATGAAAGAAGCCGAATTTCGTCAAGAGGCCTGAGATATGATTTGTACAAAATTTCCTAAGCTTTCCAACGCACCAAAGAATGCATCAATCGATACAGCCAAAATAAGTCAGCTGGTTCACCATTAATGAAAATAAGATTTTCATCAAAGTCCTTGAATTTCTTCTTGATCCATGGTCTTCATTGGGCTCATATCATTCTTGTTGAAAAGTTGACTTGCCCCCTTTGGCACGTATCACAATAGTCAGATAAACAAATTGAAGCACTTATGAGTATTGAAACACTTTTTTCACAATAAGCTCAAGGAAAATGATGAATGATATATGTATCATTATGATCGATATGATATGATTATAATTCTGTAGAAAGTGTTCCTTCAATCCCTCTTTATATAGAAAACAAGTTATAGTCGTTGGGATCAATCAAAACACATTTGGATCTGATATAACAGAATCTGTTTTCTTGATTCTCGTTCTTGAAATAAGATTCTAATAGTTCTTATAGAATTCGCGTCCATCTTGAAAATAACCGCGTCCATCTATAAGAACTATCACAATCTTATTACAAGAACGAGAATCAAGAAAATAGCCATTAAGATTTTACATTCGGACAAGCTAGTAGACGAGCTCAATATGCCACGTCAGTAGACGGGAGTACTAAAACACAAAGTAATTGGACGTGCTCCAACTAGTAGACGAGCTCCATTTAGTAGACAAGCTCCATATGGTAGACAAGCTCCATATGCCACGTCATTGGACGGAGTTTCTCATTAAGAATTTAGCAGGTCCAAAGACTTTTGTGGACGAGTGCTTCTGTCACCTTAGTGGACGAGAGCCTGTGTAACTTTAGTGGACGGGCGCTTGTATCACTTTAGTGGATGAGCACTTGTCACTTTAGTGGACGAGCACTTGTGTCACTTTAGTGGACGAGCCCTTGTGTCACTTTAGTGGACGGGCGCTTGTATCACTTGTGTTGGACGAGCGCTAGTATTACTTCAGTGTTGGACGAGTGCTTGTATTAAAAAATCTTATTTTCAAAAATCATTTTCATTAACGACAACTTATTTTTTTAATGCAGGTTATGAAAATTGATTTTCTTTCATGCATCTTTTCAAATAAGCATTTTGTGAATAAGAGATTTCATCTCTTACAAATCATCTAAGACTTAAATCTAATTTCTCCTTTAAGCTCTTGTCTTGATGATCCTTTGATCTCTGTCTTTCCTCTTTGATTCCTTCAAGTTCTTCCTTGAATATTCTCCTTTGATTGTTCACTGAACTTGTTGATCACTGCTTGATACCTGTCTTTGCTATTTGATACTAAAACATTTGCATACACATTAAGTTGTATTTGTCATATATCAAAATCTCTAAATCATTGAGTATAACAATCTCCCCCTTTTTTATTATGACAAACTTTTCAACAAATTATAAGATCAGAGTATAAGTGTAGCAGACGCTAAGTGTTTTTAGCAGATTTATATCATGGTATCAAAGCAACCAGAGCAGAAGTATATCAGACCAAAAAAAAAGTATTATCATAGCAGAAATTGATTTACTCCCCATTAATCATGTAAGCTTTTAAGCTCCCCCTCAACATATGCATGTATAATTCGTTTTCTCTATATCATACCTTTTTTTTGTATAATTTGTTATTATCCCTTTCTCTATATCATACTTTTTCCTCCCCCTTTTGGCATTATCAAAAAGGTAAAGAAAAGAAACATTTAAAGCAATAGAGAAGGTACGCATTTAAACATTCAAACATTGCATATAAATTGTTCATGATAGAGGGATTAGATATAGGATTGATCTATTATGCCCAATTCTCTTCTAATGAAAAAGAAGCTTTCCTTGTTCAAGGGCTTGGTAAAAATATCTGCAAGTTGTTTAGTTGTATCTACATATTCAATCCAAATTTCTCTGCTTTGTATATGATCTCTAATGAAATGATGTCTGATTTCAATGTGTTTAGTTCTAGAGTGCATTATGGGATTCTTAGTTAGGTTAATTGTACTCGTATTGTCACATCTAATAGGAACTTGGTTTAGTTTTTCACCATAATCAACTCATTGTTGTTTCATCCATAAAACCTGTGCACAACAGCTACCAGGTGCTACATATTCAGTCTCTGCAGTGGATAAAGCCACACTAGATTGTTTCTTACTGAACCATGATACTAATGAGTTTCCTAGCAAATGGCAAGTTCCACTTGTACTCTTTCTGTCTGGTTTACAAACAGCAAAATCAGAGTCTGAATAGCTAATTAAAGTACATGTAGCTCCCTTGGGATACCATAATCCCATGTCTTTTGTTCCTAACAGATACTTAATTATCCTTTAAACTGCTATTAAGTGTGATTCTTTTGGATTTGCTTGATAACTAGCACACATGCATGCACTAAACATGATATATGGCCTACTAGCAGTAAGATAAAGTAGTGAGCCTATCATACCTCTGAATTTAGAAACATCAACAGGTTTACCTTGCTCATCCTTGTCCAGAAAACAGGAGGTACTCATTGGAGTAGCCATCTCCTTAGCATTTTCCATGCCAAACTTCTTGATTAACTCATTGAAGTACTTGGTTTGGCTAACAAATATTCCATTTTTAGTTTGCTTTATTTACAGTCCAAGGAAAAAGTTCAACTCACCCATCATTGACATTTCAAACTCACTCTGCATAAGACTTGCAAACTCTTTCCATAAATGCTCATTAGTGGCAGCAAAAATTATATCATCCACATATATTTGTACAAGTAAAATGTTGTGTGCCTTTTTCTTAGTGAACAAAGTTGTGTCAACTTTACCTCTTTTAAATCATTTTACAATGAGAATATTACTTAACCTTTCATACCAAGCTCTAGGAGCTTGCTTTAAGCCATATAGTGCTTTAGACAGTTTATAAACATGGTTAGGCAATTCATTATTCTCAAAACCAAGTGGTTGACCAACATACACTTCCTCTTGTATAAATCCATTTAAGAAAGCACTCTTAACATACATTTGATATAATTTAAATCCCATTATGCAAGCATAAGCAAGTAGCATTCTTATAGCTTCTAATCTTGCTACTGGTGCATATGTTTCATCATAATCTATGCCTTCTTCTTGGTTATACCCTTTGGCTACCAATCTAGCCTTGTTTCGTACAATTATACCATTTTCATCTAGTTTATTCCTAAAAACCCATTTTGTACCTATTACTTGACAGTTCTTGGGTTTAGGCACTAGTTTCCAAACTTGGTTTCTTTCAAACTAGTTTAACTCATCTTGCATAGCCATCATCCAATGTTCATCAATTATAGCATCATCTATGTTCAAAGTTAATTGTTGCATAGCAAGAAAAACAAATCATTTAAGGCTTCATTAATTTTCTTAGATTCAATTTGTGAAACAAAAGCCATATGATTATTCCAAGATAGATCAAATAACTTTGATAGAACAATGTAGACATATTATACAATGATATATAAGTCAACACAAAGATTCACAATCATTCATTAATAATGATACTCAGAAAACATATTCAATCAGTATTCTTTCTTTATTGTTACCCATTTTGTGTTCGGTGAAGGCTCTATGTCATGATTCTAATTTTTACTCTTGATCTTCCACCACACCTACAAAAAAGAATCATGTTTTTGCTATAGGTACCCAATCTGTTTGGGTCTTTCATGGTTAGTTGCGGCAATAGTTCCTTTAGGAACCCATATATACTTGGATTTATTGTATGCTGATTTTCTGTATTGACATGTAGAAGCTAAGTGACCTTTTCTAGTACAAAAATTCCATTTAACAAATCGTGTGTTTGATGTCTTAGGTGTAGCAAAAAATTTCTTGAAAGATTTCTCATGTATCTTCGGTTTATAACTTATTCCATATTTCTTTATCACTAGTAATTCTAGATAGATCACCATTCAAATGATTTATATGTTTCTCCAACTTAGGACATTTATCACATTTAGATGCATCTAAAATAGCAGTTGGTTTTTCTTTTAAAGCACAATTTTCTGTTTTTAATTGATCTACCTCTTTGTTTAAACAAAAGTTTTCTCCTCTAAGCATGTGATGGTTTTATTAGACTTAGTTAGCAATCTAGCACGTCTAACGGATTCTTTATGAAGTTCTTCAAAAGCATTTTGCAATTCATCATAAGAAGGTTGATAACCAGAACTTACTTCACTTTCTGAATCACTGTCATTGATGGCCATCAAGCACAAGTTTGCCTCCTCAGATTCAGATTCTTCAGTGGAATCTAGATCATTATCATCCCAAGCAATGTAGGCCTTTCTTGGATTTCTCCACTTCTTGTCCTTTGAGTCAAACTTTTTAGTTTGGTCCTTCGTTTGCAGCTTTGGACAGTCAAGGTTCATGTGGCCAATCTTTCCACATTCATAGCATGTGATGTTGTTGGAAGAGTTGTCACCTTTGCTGAAACTTCTCCTTTGAAAAGTGGATGGCTTTCTTTTGAAGTTGCCTTTCTTCTTTAGGAACTTCTTGAAATTTATAACTAGCATTCCCATGTCCTCTTCAGATTCAGCCTGTTGTTCTGAATCATCATCACTGTCTTCTACTTCTTTGACTTGGGATTTCAGAGCCAATCCCTTCTTTCTTTTATCAGTTTTTTCATTCTCATTCAGTCTGTTCAACTCCAATTCATGCTCTTGCAATTTTCCAAACAATGTGGCAATGGTCATTGATGAGAGGTCTCTAGATTATGAGATTGCAATGACTTTAGGTTGCCATTTCCTGCTCAAGCATCTCATTACTTTGTTAATTTGATCCTCGTTGGAGATTGTCTTTCCAAGACTAGCCAATTGATTTACAATGTGTGTGAATCGCTTTTGCATTTCAGTCATAGGTTCTCCTCGATTCATTCTAAACAGGTCATACTCATGTGTGAGGGTGTTCATTCTTGCTCTTTTTACATCTGAGGTTCCTTCATGTGTTACTTGCAATGTATCCCACATCTCCTTTGCTGATTTGCAATTTGAAACCCTGAAAAACTCATCACGGCTTAAAGCAGATGTTATAATATTCTTAGTATGTGCATTATATTGAACTCTTTTCTTATCATCCTCATTCCATTCACTTTTACGCTTATTTCTTGGAGCACCATTAGCATCTACAGTAGAGGGGACAAATGGTCCATTTTCTACTGCATACCATATGTCAACACCTGCTGCCTCAAGAAAGATTACCATTCTTTCCTTCCAATAGATATACTCAGATCCATTGAAGGCAAGAAGGAGCGCAAGGGAAGCCCCTTCATTTAAACAGTCATTGGAAGTCATACTCTTATAGCTGTTAAGCCAATCTTAAGAGTTTAGCTCTGATGCCAATTGTTGTTTTGGCTTCAACGACTCAAGAGGGGGGGGGGGGGGGGGGGTTAATTGAGTTTTCAAAAAATTATTTCCCTCTTAAAAATTTTTCACAAAGCTTTTCAAATCAGAGTTGTGGTTGTGGCCTCAGGATCTTTTAAAGGATCAATGAAGGGTTTATATAAAATCTTGAATAGAAGGTGATGAGGATAAGTAAGATTGATTCATAATTAATAGAGAATAGATTCAGGTTCAATAACTCAGTAATAAGAAAATACAGAAACTGATTAAACCTTTAAAGATTAAGAACAAGTTATGCAAGTTTCAGATACAAGCATTAACAATCAATAACGAACTTGCAGGTTTCAGTTTCAGTAATAGTTCAGTTTTAGTAATCAAGAATGGTTTTGATCAACTCAGTTTTAAACGTAGATAACACAGTCTTGATTACAATCGAACCCAGGTTTCAATACAGTTTATACAGATCAAGAACATAAATTATATTGAACTTCAAACATCAAAGTTGCAGGTTCTTGAACATAAACAGAAAGTAAAGGAGTTTGAGTTTAGGGATACCACACAACCAGATTTGTCCTGGATCAGTCACCTCCACTGTAACCTACATCCAGTCCCCACTCCACCTGTGGGATTTCACACACTAACACACAAGCTTTGCCAGGTAGCTTGAAAAACCTTTACACCCCAGAGCACTCCTTCACCTCGAGATACCATACTCTTGTGAATAGCCTCAATGTTCAACCTTAGGGATACCTCACCCTAATCACTCAGAGAGACTCCCTCTCTCCTTACAATCGAAATGTAAAACAAAAGTTGATTCCTAACTCTTAATAGTCAGATAAACAAATTGAAGCACTTATGAGTATTGAAACACTCTTTTCACAATAAGCTCAAGGAAGATGATGAATGATATATGTATCATTATGATCGATATGATATGATTATAATTCTGTAGAAAGTGTTCCTTTGATCCCTCTTTATATAGAAAACAAGTTATAATCGTTGGGATCAATCAAAACAGATTTGGATATGATTTAACAGAATCTGTTTTCTTGATTCTCGTTCTTGAAATAAGATTATGATAGTTCTTATAGAATTCGCGTCCATCTTGAAAATAACCTCGTCCATCTAGCCATTAAGATTTTACATTCGGGCGGTCTAGTAGATGAGCTCCATATGCCACGTCAGCAGACTGGGTACTAAAACACAAAGTAATTGGACGTGCTCTATTTAGTAGACGAGCTCCATATACCACGTCATTGGACGAAGCTTCTCATTAAGAATTTAGCAGGTCCAAAGAATTTTGTGGACGAGCGCTTCTGTCACCTTAGTGGACGATTTCTTGTGTCACTTTAGTGGACGGGCACTTGTATCACTTTAGTGGACGAGCGCTTGTGTCACTTTAGTGGACGAGTGCTTATGTCACTTTAGTGGACGGGCGCTTGTATCACTTGTGTTGGATGAGCGCTTGTATTAAAAAATCTTATTTCCAAAAATCATTTTCATTAACGAAAACTTATTTTTTTAATGAAAGTTATGAAAATTGATTTTCTTTCATGCATATTTTCAAATGAGCTTTTCGTGAATAAGAGATTTCATCTCTTACAAATTATCTAAGACTTAAATCTAATTTCTCCTTTAAGCTCTTGTCTTGATGATCCTTTGATCTCTGTCTTTCCTCTTTGATTCCTTCAAGTTCTTCCTTGAATATTCTCCTTTGATTGCTCACTGAACTTGTTGATCACTGCTTGATACCGGCCTTTGCTATTTGAAACTAAAACATTTGCATACACATTAAGTTGTATTTGTCATATATCGAAATCTCTAAATCATTGAGTATAACAAAATTTACGAGACTCGATCCTCAACAATGAAGGAGCATTCAAACAATTGTCTCCAACAAGAATAAATTATTAAGGAATGGTAAAGATAATTGCATTACAAAATAACAAAGGAATGCAATTTTGATTGTTCGCATAAAACTTAAACAATAGAAGATACGACTATGAAACTAAACCAGTTCAGAAACATGTTGATGACAAACATAGTCAATACATAGATAAAAACCCAGAGTATTTTACACATTCATAGAAAATCAAAATGATTTTCCACTGAATTAACAGTACAGTTAAAAGTCTACTTTGTATGACTCACTCACTTAATGTGATTCGTTCGATTGTGATGCTTCAGTACTAACTTATTACGGAAGTGTCACCCATTATGACTAACCACTGGTTTACACTTCATACCTTTGCAGATCCTCCCTTTTTACATACTATCCCAAAATCAAGTTATTGCCTTAAGCTTCCCACAATCTCTAGAAATATGCCCTGGCTTCCCACACTTGAAACAAATAAAATCTTTACTTCGATAGTCTTTCGTAGCGTGACCCATGCCACACCTCTTACACATCTGGGGAAGATTCCTAGACGGTCCAGAACCCCCGCTGCTGTCACCAACAGATTTCCTTGGTGGCGGTGTCTGCATTGTCCTTGCGTATGGGTTCTCCTGTAACTTCTTGTTATCTCTGAACCACAAAGGTCCACAACTCCCTTTTCTATCTTTACCCTTCTCCGAATCTCAAGGAACTCGACACTTATCCATCAAGATCAGAAACTGCAGTAGTTTCAATGACAAGATTGTCTTCCTCATTTCAACCTTCAAATTTTCCTCTAACTTCCTATACTTTCGCACTTCCTCATAATTCTTCAAATACAACTCCTTCAACTTAATCAGCTCTTCCAACTCAGTGGCATACTCGCTGATAGTCATGTCCTCTTGTCCGTGCTGTAGGAACTCAATCTCCTTCTTATGACCCGTTTCAGTGGAAACATACTTCTCCAGAAATTTACTCCGAAACATATCCCAAGTAATCACTCTTCATTCTGCCATTAACAGCTGGCGAGTTTCTTCCCACCAAAATCCAGCGTCTCCTATTAACATAAACGTTCCACAAGCTAACTTCCAATTCTCAGGATATTCCATCGTTCCAAATACTTTCTCCATCTCCTTAATCCAGAATTCAGCTTCCTCTGGGTTAAACTAACCATCAAATTGAGATAGATTACTACGGCAGAACTCAGCTAGTCCTCGCCTCTCAGCAATCTCCTCATTCTGTCGGGCCACAGTTGTTGCTAGCTCCCCCAAGACTTGTACAGTTGCACTCATATCTTCAGGATCCTTGATTGTTGAATCAGGTTTACTCATTCCCGGACTAACCATGGTTTTTCTAATCAAAACATGGTAGTCAGAACTAGGAAGAAAACAATACATCAAAATATGTCCAATATTATTCCTCCTTAAGAATAATAATGAAAAGATCAACAAACAATGTTGTATCCTTTCGAAAAAACATCATGAAGAACATAAACTCAGCCAAGGATAGACTAACGTCATTATTCTTCCAAACATAGGTTCTTCATTGAACCAAGAACACAAAACAACACAAGACACAACCAGAAAAAAAAAACCACAACAAAAACAACCAAAGACCTAAACCCCAAGCCCAAAAGACTCAGCCAGCTCTGATACAAAAAATGTAACACTTTTCTCGAGCGCTACATCGTACGTGACATTTTAAGGCTGAAAAGTAGGTTAATTAAAATTGGCTATATTCGAATGGGATAATTTTCCTTTCCATAAATCATAAATATAATTAGTTGGAATAAGGTAAAAGTTAAATAACATGTTTCATAATCATAATAAGATTATTAGTTCAAAAATAACTTACATAAAAATCCAACCCGACTCATAAATAGAAATCATAGAAAAGTACAGACTCAACATAAAGATATGGAGACGCGGCTCCTAAAATATAAGTTACTTGGAGTCATAGCTCCATAGAGAGTTACATTAACTCTTATACATACCCAATTGGCAAAACTAAAACAGAAAAGACAATCCTTTCTCGTACAGCGTGAGAAGGACAAACCCATCTGACGAAATCTAGTGGAAACTCTATTTGAGTCCAGTGTCGGTGTCGTCACAAAAGACACTACTGGAGTCACTACAAAAGTAACTCTCAGATTAAGCCATTTCCTTTTCAAAGGAAAAACCATAACTTATGAACTATTGACTATCATGCATATCTCAAGAAAATAAAGGTTACACATGTTCGAACTATTGACTAACATGTTTCATCAATACGTCCGCATGTTCGAACCTCAACCTCTACGATGCGTCAGCCAAGGAACATCTTGACGTCTCAATCTTATCAAAAGAATACAGAAGGCACATAGCCAGTCAACATAGGCAATATAAAAATAAAGAGGTGAGATTTTCATTTATCTTACACATAAGGCAGACATGCAGTGGTACGACTCTCATGTATATAATACAACAGTCATATATTCTTTTTATCTCCCTTTTTAATTCCGTAAATCAGAACTCCAAAAATATAATATACCAAACTCGATGGTAAGCTTATCAAGCATATCGGACACAGTTTGTCCATCGAAGGACAGAAATAGAGAGAAACTGATTGAAACCATATAGTATCATTCCTACACAGACTCAAGGAATATCCGATTCTAACATCAGAGCTAATTTGATATTTTGGAAAGGAATGGTTAGTACAGGTTTCATCTACGCCCACCTTCACACAAGGCTCAAATCATAATCATAATCATAATGTACGTACTATCATAATCATATGTGATCTCAAACTCTCTGTGGAACAACGGGCTCTTTATGAAACTTCTACTACTGGGAAGCTTGGCTTCCTTTGGCTTCCTTGGCACGACGGTCTTTCTGAACATAGTATCAACTATGTAGTTGGGAAAAATTGACGGATTACATCCAATTGATCTTTCCATCGGATAACCTCGTGACTCCACCAGAAACCACTCAATGTTAATCTCTGACGGATGATGTTCTCGGATACAAATCATCGGCCCTTCACTGATCCACAGTTCTCAAACAGACTTGTCATGCTTGTGTAAAGATGTTTCAAGGCACTGGCTTACAAGTCCTAACACATTATGAAATTGGAACGACAGTCCAATCATTTATTTCTTTACACTTTTCTAATGGAGACTTTCTCTTGGCTTCCAAGAAATCAAATAACTCTTATTACATTAAATCTTATGGAGGTATGGATAATGTATTATCCGCACTTTATGACAAATGGCATTTCTTCAACATAAGTCATAAATCATTAAGTTCATATTTTCACTAAGTCATTCACGACTTAGGTTTTGCTCTTTAATGTAAATACTAGTCTTTGAAGACTAAAATCTTCTTTTGTTTTAAAACCAAACTCTTTTAAAATCAGATTCCATCAAAGTACATGAGCACTAAATTTCTCAAAACAGTTTCTTGAAAAACATCGAAACTCTTAAAATACTGTTTTACCGCTTTTTTCTGTATTTCAACTTCAATTCCATATTTTCACAAACATAATCATTTTTCTCAAATTATTTACTTTACTAAGATACCATACTCATGTTAAAGTATTAAAATACTAATTTCAAACTCTACATCATTGTTTTCTCAAAAATCTTTAAAAATGATTGACGACGGTTTCACTGCTTTTTACTGGTTTCAGGCCCAAAAGCCACACTTTTGAAAATATGGTTCTTCACCTCAAAACTATTACTCAACTAGATTATAATACTCAAATTAAGATGTTGAAACACTGATTTTACGGTTTCCTTTCGATGTATACAAAATTCCAAAAATTTTGACCGAACGTCGTTAAGTTTATAAATCACGTAAATCCTTTTTCTACGATTTTAAACTCTAATAGTCCAAAACTCATTTTGGAGTTTTAGAACAGTTAAATAGGTATGAAAAAGAGTCTCCAACTGTCCAATTACATTCATTTTCGGAAATTACAGTTTAGTCCCTAAACTTTCATTAATTGCAAAAAGATCCTTATTCACTTAAAACCTTATAACTTTTTATTTATAACTTCAAACCACACCAAACCAACTTCTATAGAATTATTTTTCAGTTACAATCAAATTTCCAGAAATTAAATTTCTGCCGCAAATATTTTACAATAATTGCAAAAAGGTCCTTGTTTACAAAAAAACTCATAACTTTTTATGTATTAATCCAATTAACACCAAACCAATTTCTATGGTTTTGTCTCATCAAGGATTACAATATTAACACACAAGAATATGAATTTCAGTGCAGCCACTGAAATTCTCAGTTTTTGCATTTTAGTCCCTAAGGACTCATAAATTCATATCTTTCAATATACACCTCCAAATCAATCCAAACCAATTTTCTATACTCTTATATATTCCTTCAATCCTTATAAAAATTATTCAAACAAATTAACTCAACTTGAAACCCCATTAACCAGTTATGGCCGAATGGCCTAAAATAATTATATTAGCCATTTTTCTTAACAAATCAAGTAAACAATAATCATGGTTCCAACTTAAGGTCATTAGAACCAAAACAATCATATGACATATCATACCACAACCAAGTATCAAATCAAACCCTCCAAGAGGATCACACACATATAAATCAATAATTCACACTTATGAGTTACAAAACCATATACACTAAATAAACCATCAACATATCTACATTAGTATAGGATAGTAGTAATCTCCCCCCTTACCTCTTGTATATCACTTGAAACTCAAGTAGGAGAAAGATGTTGTTCACCTAAATCACAAGGTCTTGAACCCACAAAACCTAGCCATGAACAACCAACAAGAAATCAAGTTAAAGATTGAAGAAAATCACCTAAACCCATTTGAGCATAGGTTCGACCAACTCAAAAAGAAATAGCTAGGGATCTATAAATTTTTCAAGCTCTTGGATAATGAAAACAGAAGTCATATGGAGATCATAGAAATTGATCTCACATTAAAATGATTTTTCTATGATTTTCTAGAATTATTTGAAAAGCTTGATCTAGGAATTTGATCTTGAAGAAAACATGGATTTATGAAGGAAACTTGTGATGAAAAGTGAAGGTATGATCATGGATCATAAGGCTATACCTTTGGAATCTCAAGAAATGATCAAGATCTAAGACTTCCTTTGAAAATCACTATGAAGAACTTAAGAGTATTTTGTGTGCAAGTCATAAGAACATGAACCAAATGAGTAAATTGAATGGCCAAGTGTGGTTAAGAAGGGTTTGGCCGTGAGTTTCTAGGGAGAAAAGGTCCAAATGTTGTCATTGCAACTTGAAATTACAATGTAAGCTTAAGGGTATTTTAGACATTTCACACTTAAGCCATCATTACTTGCATTTAATGCAAGATGACTAACCCCTATGACTCACCACCATGAGTCATCATCCATCCGGCATCGGGTTTTGTCTCTACACCTCTGATTCCGTCGATCCCCGATCATCGAGTACTTGCCCGATTATCGTATAATAACCTATTTATTTTAAAAAAATTCAATATACCCACTATCGTTGGAAAAAAATAAGAATCTAAATTGTTTCGTTCTCGGGTCAAAATTCGGTTTTCAGAATAGTAAAATCTTACTATCAGTGAAAACGCATACTGGGTTTCGTCTGAATTTTAAACCTAAATTTTTACCGTAGCCTTCTACCATAAGGTATAGTAAAATTATGATTTTGTTTTATCCAAAATCATTTTCTAGATCTCAGATAAATTATAAAGAATTAAAAATTCTACCGATAATGAAAAATAGTAAAAACGGGGTGTTACATAAA
The DNA here is from genome assembly GCA_030762895.1 of Sophora flavescens. Taxonomy (NCBI): domain Eukaryota; kingdom Viridiplantae; phylum Streptophyta; class Magnoliopsida; order Fabales; family Fabaceae; genus Sophora; species Sophora flavescens. The sequence continues at coordinate 147,057,616 of CM061062.1, forward strand.
GCAACACCACAACAAAAGAAAGAAGAATAAGAAACAATATAACGTCAAATATGGAAAGGGTTTAGCAACATATAATTCTATAACAGCACACACTACACGTCCATCTCCATATATATAAATAACAACCATCCTCCAACAACGTCTAAGATTCTTCCTCTACCCTCCATCATGATGCAATGCAAATGCTGTATGAATCACCAAGTTTGGTCACTTATCCGGATATCGACAACACCCATCTCCAGAGTCCCCGATGCACATTCTCATCCGTGGAGGGAGGATGCCCATGCAAAGCAATGGCACTATAGTTGCACAAAACACCTCGGTGCACATCCTGATCCCTCGGCCAGGCTGCTCATGCAACGCATGAACTATAGTTGCGACTATAATAGAATACTCTTTGGGACGGCCCTGTCGATAGTCTGAAATCCCGGGAACACCCTCTGAGAAATCAAACCTCCGGTGCCCCAACACTGTATCACAGACCCTGTTTTAGGTCACCATATCACAGGCCATGTTTCAGGTCACCCCCTAGTGCCTTAACCTCACATTGTGACACCCTTCTACCTCGCACGTTAATATAAAACATTTACTTAAAAGAGGTAATATAAAAACATGCATTTGTTTGATAAACTTAAAACTTGATAGTAAGATTCCACATTGTAACACTTAACGCGGAAATAACATAGTTTTAAAACAATAAAACATAAACAACATATAGCATAAAAGTAACCCAACCCCGATGTCACATACAGAGCTGGTATAACAGTTCCGAGATAAAATCCTCAAAATACAACCGAAACAACTAAACAAAACTAACAACTATAACTAAGCATCCTAACTAGAGTCGCGGCTCCTCAGAGTCACTCCTCCACTAGCTGCTCACCGTCCTCTGCATAAGAGATACATCTAAAACAGAAACAGGAAAAATAGGGAGTAAGAAATCATGTAAACACATCGGCATGGAAGTAGTTAAGCAAGATGAACATACATCATAGCATGGCATAGCAATACAACATAACATCAATATTAAATAACACAACAACATATCATCTCAATCAACATATGCTATGCGATGCAACACTACTTTGCTACTCCGTTATGCATGTGGATCCAACTATCTCAGGAAGTCAACTTCGGAGTTACATATCCACATTGGCCATAAAAGCACCAACACCGGCTGTTCACCAAACCATGGGTGAACCCCTTGAATAGCTGACGTATCATAACTGGATACATACCTCGGGGATACACGGTTCACCAAACCTTGGGTGAACCACCCGAGACTTAGGCTAAATCATCATAACTTGGACGACCTCCCCTATGTTGAACATCCCCAACTCAACTTCAACGTATGAATGCATGAGCAAACGACATACAAAGCAACCACCTCCTTTGCTCGGGCCGATAAGCACCCAAGACTTATCACCATCATCAACAACATCAACGCCTTGGCCAAAAAAGCACCAAGGTTCAACTCATCAGCGCCTCGACCAAAAAGCATCGAGGGCACTTTGGCCAAAAAGAACCAAAGTGTATCAACGTGCGGTAACCCAATGGTATCGACTTAACCAACTTATTATTCTTCGTTATCTTAATTAATCCTTTAATTAAGTTATCTAACTCTTCTTCATTCGATTGATGTATTATTGCATTATTGGGGACAACTGGGGTGAAACATCCCCTTTATTCCTTTAGTCTCAGATTCTAACCAGCAAGGGCAGCACGAGCATGCTCACCCCAGCGCGGTCGTGCTGCCACTTAAGTGGAGCACGGTCGTGCTGCCACTTAAGTGAAGCACGATCGTGCTCACTGTCCTGCACGGACGTGCTCAATGCACGGCCTACCTTCCAAAATGCAACTCGAAGCACGGACATGCTCCCTGTTCAGCACGGCCGTGCTGCTGGGCTAGTCTTACTGTTCTGGGCAGATTCATACGTATTATTAGAGTCAAAACTCCCTAACACTCTCAAATCAGATCCTAGGGTTCTTTGACTAATACAGTTGGCATAAAACCTCACCTTTCACTAACAGTTCATGTCTTATGAAGCATTGGGGAATTAACCCCATAAATCCAAAGTTAACTAAGAGTCATATTTAAAACCGATTAGGGTCTTATTAACGTGTTCTTTATAACAACAACACAGCCTCATCCAATCAATATTCACCCAGTCAATGCATAGCAACAACAACATAACGATCATAATCAGATCATGAACAGATTCAACAATTATACATCATTGACGAACAACATGATAATCATAAACATTGAGCATACCGTACGTCAACCAATTACCAATTATAACAACTAACTCATACAACCAGGAAGATCATGGCATCAACAACAGTTTAGGGATAGTCATACTAAATGTAACAATATCAATAACAATTAAGAACAACATATAACGAATAGGCATTCATAGCTAGCAATTAACAACAATAACGGGGTTATGGGGACCCCTCATCTTACGCTACCCCATTGCCTAATGTATACACTATCCTTCTCCCCATACCTGGAACGAAGATTCCCAAAATGATAACGTTGGTAAACTGGACACGTTCCCTCGAGCTGCTCGACGAGTTCCTCAAGCCTTGTTAAAACAAGAAGGGAGGAGACTAACCAATTAATACCCAATTCAAAAGAAAGGGAAAAAGATATTAAGGAGGGATAACTACGTTACCTTTAACGATGCTAACACGCGTAACTTCTCTCCCAAACACACTCACAAACTCCAAGAACTTCAAGGGGTTCAAGGGAAAACTAAGAAAGATGAAGAGAGGCAGCTATTCTGAGTTTAACAATGTGAGAAAAAGGGTTTAGGTCGAGTTTTATGGTATAAATACAAGTTGGGGCATAACGGGCCCCTATTCCAGCCCAAACTTTATACAAATCGATATTTTGACCATAACTTGAGCTACAAGTTTCTGATTGAGGCGTTCTTAGTGTCGTTAGAAAGCTCAGAAATATCTACAAATTAATGTCTAATGACCGAATCCTTAGTCGTACTCTAAGATGGTCAAAAGTTCAATTGAAGTTTAGCAACATATTTGGTAGTTATTCCTAGATAGGATCCTGAGAAGATTATGATAAGATCTTAAGAGGTAACCAAAAAGAGGATTATCCTTTATTAATAAGGACTCAAATCTGATTGGTTGAGGGACTAAAATTTAAAAATTACACTATCTCTATTTAAATACTAAATCACACGATATATCATCATATCATTCTTAATCACTTATTATTAATAAAATCACATATCATATATTAACATATAAAATCACAAACAAAATCATATATTCATATAAGATCACACATTAAGAGACACAATCTCATATTAATGCAAATAATCATATATTAATATACACATTATCAGATGTAATAATATATACTTACATATATATGTATAAGCATAAAAATACTAAAACACTAATCACAATTACATTATCAATTATATAAATAACAATACTAACTTCATTAATAATAATAATAATAATAATAATAATAATAATAATAATAATAATAATAATAATAATAACAATAACAATAACAATAACAATAACAATAACAATAACAATAACAATAACAATAACAATAACAATAACAATAACAATAATAATAATAATAATAATAATAATAATAATAATAATAATAATAATAATAACAACAACAACAAAAAAAACAACAACAACAACAACAACAACAACAACTAGGCATCCATAGTAACATAATCCCTTATACGAAAATCGGGGTGTTACACACATCACTGTCTTATAAATAACCTCAATCATAATCACATCTCAGAAGTCTCATCACCATATCACAATAATTATCTCGGTTAGGCACTACTATCTCATGTATTATGAATTTCCCACATACATCACCATGACTCATCATATATTATCACTATTAAATTCTAAGCGCAATTATTACCATCATAGCATCGTGTCATCATCATAAAATCAACCAATACCAATAACAGTCCAATCAGTCAAAACACGCAATCATTAATAATAAAATAATATATTTTATACGTTAGGGCGATAAACATACAAATTCAATATCATCATTGGTACCACTAAGTAGTCCCCAATGTGGTATGGACATTGTCCTTTGCTCGCTCTCTAGTAGGGTTTAGATCGCCCTGCGCCATTATCGAATTAAATGCCACATTCCCATTTCTGACGTTAAATGGCTTCTTTCCCCCACCTGGAAAGTTGTACGATGACCGAAACGTAATGAAATCACTCATCCTCTACTTGCCTATCAGCGCCTCAACGCTCAAGCACTGAGATCCTAGTGTTATAGCGTTCCAACGCTTGAGCTTTGGCTTTCCCACACTCGAACGTTGGAGGCAAGTAGGACCACCACATATGCAACCTATCAGAAGATGCCACGTGGCAGGTCAACTTCAGGCCTTGTCTATTGACTTGGGTGCTTGAGCGCTGGTTTACCCATGCTCGAGCGTACGTTGACCACTAACCAGAAGTCAACTCGTTACGTTTCGGGTCCGTTCGACGTCCGATTGAGCCCAAATTTGAGATATAGGCTCATTAGGACCTAATAAACAACCTCAAACTCTCAAAAAAGTATAATATCAACCCTAACTCCAAATTTCTTATTTCACACTTAAACGTCTTAAAGACGATAATTGGGGAAAACCCTAAGATTCGTGTACGTTCAAACTCACTCCAGATGGCTACGTACTTTCCATGCAAAGGTCTTTATGCCTCAAACCACATCTCAACTATGTAATCCAAGTCCTAAACCTAATTCTCATACATAAACAACACATAAAATAACGGATGTTACATGTAGCATAAAGATTTTTCTGCTTTCTAAGATCGGTATAAATATAAATAAATAGTTTATATTTTTATCTGTAACTTAGAAAATTATTTTGGGTAAACCAAAGTCATATTTATACTCTACTTTATCGTAGAGCGTTACAGTTCAATTTTGGGTTGAAAATTCAGACGGAACCCGGTATGTGTTTTCACTGACAGTAAGATTTTACTGATCAGAAAACCTAATTTTGACCCTAGAACAAAATGGATAGATTTTATATTCCATTTACAACGATAGTGGTTATTTTGAAAATTTTCAAAATAAATAAGTGATTATACCTTATTCGGGCATAAAAACCTAAATCGGGTAATCGACGGAGTCGAGAACGGACGTGCAGAGACAAAACCCGACATCGGATGAGGAGACATCTTGCCACCTAGAGTGGTGAGTCATAGGGACGACTCACCTAGAATTTAATTTATGTAATGATGGTTTTAAGTGTGAAAAGACCAAAATACCCCTAACCTAACCTATCCTAGTTAAACATTAGCCATGGTTAAGGCAAGACAAATTCAAATTGACTTTTTCCTCCTTTTTGTGGTCACAAATCATCCACACCATCTACAAATCATCAACGCTCAATTTTCATGATTACTTTATACATGAAAAGACCATTATGTCCTTAACATTTTATCAAATGCCAAAATGGTCCCTATGTGGAATTACCATGATGTCCTTAAGTGAATTTTGGACCAAATAAGTCCCCCTCGCTCTCTCAATTTCGTGGCTGCCCTCATTTCCTCCCAACACATAACCTTTTTCTTCATCTTCTTCAAGCTTTCTCTCAAAAAAAAAAACAAACAAACAAACAAACAAAGAGAAACTCCATGGTTACAAGTTGAAGTTTTTGAATCAACTACTTCATTTCTTCATCTTTTTCATCTTCAAGAGGTAAAATCCTCATCACCATGATCATGAATCATCTTTCTTTTCAATCATGTTTCCATTTCATGCCATGATCATCATTTGGAATTCTTAGATCTAGAATATTCAAAATATTCTAGAAAATCATAGAAAAATCCTATGATCATGAAACCAATTTCTATGAACTTGCCATCATCTCTATGTTTATAATCCAAGAGCATGAATCAAACAAAATTTTCTTCCCTATTTTCCTTGATGCGGCCGAAACCCTAACTTTTGTGGGTGGAGGAATTTTGTTCAATTTTTTTAGAAAGTGATGCTTGATTTCATCGTTGTATTTCATATATGTATTAAATCCAAGATATTGAAACAAATTAAAATCCCTATTCTATTTTTCCAATGATGACCGAATTTATGTTCTTGAGAGGTTAAATTGTTTTGATTCAATTTTCAACTTATGACAATTTTCGTTAATTCTATACTACTCTAAGTTCATGGATCTAAGAGTATGTGAAATTTTAAGATCCCTAGCCTAATTTTCTAGTCTTGACCGAAACCTAACTCATGATGAGTTAGATGATTTGGTTTTGATTTTTGAGTTATGATCATAGATCTGGTCTTTCAAGTACTCAAGGATCATTAATCCAAGAGTTTGTGAAAATTGGAAATCTCTAGCCTAATTAATCCATCATGGCCGAAACCTAACCATAGGAATTAGGTGATTTTAGTTTTTTTATGTTGTTAATTTTGTTGTGGTTTGTTGAAGGATAAGTTGTTGTGTGAACGTTGTACGCTGTGAAAAGGAAATGAGGAGATCGACGAGAAGTTTCGAAGAGGAAAACTGTAACTTCAAGTGGTAAGGGGAGTACCTGAGGGATTTTTCCGATCGCTATATATATGTTATCAGTATGTGGTCTGTATTTATTTGAGTGTGTTTGTGGTATTTTAAATTATCTTATGTAGTTAATTTATCTACTGTTAATATATGCTTTTAATTGATTATCTGCAGTAATTGTTATAGTATTTTAATGCATATTATAAACTGTGTTATCTGCTATAGTATTGACATGAAATTATTATTGATGTTGATTGTTGATTGAAAAGCTTGACAGTGGTCAGTGCTCAATTAATTACGAATATAAAAGCGTTAAAAATATTTATAAGAAATAATCCAATTTTTAATTGGTGGAATATAGTAATATAATATTATTTAATTATTTGATTGGTTAAAAATGTGGAATAGTTGAAAATACTATTATTTTAATGATTTATCGGTGAAAGAGTGATCTATGAGTCATGGTGAGGGCGTAACCATAAAATTATTTTAGTACTACTAATTTTTACGTAAGGAATTACTGGATATTAGAAAATTTTATTATAAGAAGTTAAGTTTCAAAAATAATTTAATTATCATGTTGAGAAAATTAATTTAAGAGAAAAAGTGAAATTTTTACTTAAAATGTTTTTAAAATGCCAAACAGCGGTTAATTCCAAAAATATTTACAGAAAGCATTTTTTAAAAACAACAATATTTGTTAGAACAGAGAATTAGTCTCAAAACAATATTTTCCTTGAACTAAAGTTTCAAACAAAGATTTTTGGAAGAAAATGAGTTTTTAGATGATTTGAAGATTTCATAAACGAATTTCTAACGAAAAAGGATTTTCTATAAATTAATTTTACACAAAGGTGTTATTTCCTACAACTTGGATAAGTTGAGGAAATTTTGTTTTTGATTTGTGTTTCACAGAACGAAAATAATTTAAAGTTGAAAAGCGAACCTAGTAGCCGAGACGTCGGGGTTCTAGTGTTCTATTATAAGTTGTGGACTCTATGTCCTAAAGTTGAGGTGGTGGACTATTTTGTCCTATAAAAGTTGTGTAAGTTTTGGGCTTTATAATCTACGAACCTAAGGGTGAATGCTTCGGTCTAGACCTTCATGATTTGCACATCCGGACTTTTACATGCATTTTTTTTGGCAGATGTGCCTTTGAGTTTAGTCTGGATATCTTGATGGCAAGATATGCAAGAAGTTGTATCATTGTGCATTGATAGACAATGAAACCATAGACAGTAACCACTGTGCCTAGTTTTGGACAGTGCTATGGTTAAATCCGATGTGCCTTGGTTAAATCCGGTGTGCCTTATTTGGCAAAGAGAGCTAGCTTGATCAGCTCATTCATATGGTGTTGGGATCTCCGGAGATTAAGTACAAAATTTTAGATGGTGAATATTGAAGTGTCATGCATTTGTTTTAAAAACGACGATGACTGTTGGGTATGAAACCCTTTGATAAACTATTTATTTATTTTTGAACATCTATATTGTTATAACTATACACGTCATATAATGTTTGTGTATCGCGCATGTAGTTATCATTTTGAAATCCATATATTGGTTCTCACCCTTGCATATATATGTTTGTCTGGATTTTCTGTTGTACCTTGGTACACGAGTACAGATGTTACAGAGGAGTTTCCTTAAGTTACTTGGAGACTTAAGTCCGGATGCGGGAAGAGGTGTGTGATCATAGGGATGACCACGTGGTCTTTTCAGTGAATGTCTTGTAGAACAACTAGCTTAAGTTTGTGTTTGGATTGTAAGTTTTGAGAAGTTTAGTACGTGTGTCTTGATAATTTTCATATAGTTTATAAGAAGACTTTTAAGAAAAACTTGTATGTTGCGGAAGGTTTGTTTATCAATAAACTCAGTCTATGTTTGTTGGTTAGTAAAAGATAGTTCTTACTACTGTGATGTGTGCATGGCCGCGCTGTCGCGCACGCACCAAAAAAAACGAGCGGTTTATAAAAACGTAGTTTAGGGCGACCACTCGGATGTCGTCTCACAAGGACTCTTGACTTGTTATTTACCACAAAAATCAGTTTTGGGGGGGTTTGGTTTGAATTGCAAATGGAAAACAATGCAAAAACAGAACAATAAAACAGAGCAAGTAGAAAAGGTTATCAAATAGCTAAAGACGATTAATCTACTGTTCTCGAATTCCCAACTATCATCGGTTCATGTAATTCCAAGCCCTAAGCAGATTCTAATCCCCTCCCGATTGTAGCAACAATTTACAAGCGAAATCACTACTACAGATATATGTTCCTATTCCCGAAGTAAGCAAACGGGGTTAAGCCCTTCGTGAACTAAGCGAACACGAATTGTACACACGCGAATTAAGCAAACGCGATTAATTATAGGAGCATAACATCACCGAAAATAAATCAACACAACACAATATACTCCTGAATTAAGCAAACTGAAATATATAGCATGGCATTGAAAAGGGAAAAGCATACAAAACAGGAATTACAAGAACCTCAAGTGTAGTGGAAAACAATTACAATAGATTAATCTAGAAAATTAGTTCTCCATAGAAAAATGAAACACACAGAAAAATGTAAAAACAATGGAGAAGCAAAAAGTTCTTTCAATCTGCCCAGAACAGCCTTTTATACTATTCAGAAACTAAGCCCACTCGCGAGGCGAACACTCGCTCGCGAGGCGAATACCATGAACAGTCTGCAACGTTTGGTCTTCTCGCGAGGCGAAGTACTGCTCGCGTGGCGAGGAATGGAAGAGTCATGGCTTCTGGTCTTCAGTCTCGCGAGGCGAGACATGGATCCGCGAGGCGACACATAACGGGTTGCATTTCTCTGGAACAGTCAGCCTTCAGGGTCGCGAGGCGAGGTGTTGTTCGCGGGGCGAACCAGAGAGGATGACATTTTTACTGTTCAGCTGGCTTTCAGGTTCGCGAGGAGAGAAGACTCTCGCGAGGCGAACTCCTCCAGACTTGAAATTTCCCTGATTCTTTATTCTCTTGACTTCTAACTTAACCTGAAAACAACAAAATAGTCATAAGTGCTTTATTTGACTCAAAACTGGCTAAATTAACCTAAAAATACTTAAACGACTCAAAACCTTGCTTGAGGACAATCTAATCTAATTTGGGTGAAAATGAGATATAATTAGCACAAAACCCTGGTCATACTAGCCATAAAACTAGATGAGCCAGAGGCTTATCAAAATACCCCAAACTTAAACTTTGCTTGTCCCCAAGCAAACTACAACTCAAAATTCAAAAAGACTCAAAACATGGCAAGCTTAAGAGATTCAATCAACCTTGCACAAATTTCAAGCAATACAACAAAACAGTTTTCTTCAATGTCCCCCCTTTCAAACAAAGCAATCCCCACAATCATTTATTCTGAACAATTGAGAAATTCATCATTCAAACAATCATTAATCTAAGCAAGGGATCCAGTTACACACAAGAGGGAGATCACCAAATTCAAACAACTGCCTTCCTCACAAGAGCATTTAGTGTTCACTCAATCGCTCAGTTTGTCTAGGTTATCAACATTTCACTCAATTCACTTTTAAGAGCACTTCCCATAAATTTGATTTTCATCTCAAAATGATTCCCACAGAAAACATGCATGCAACATCAAAAGGTCTTTTATGGTTGTAATGGGGCCTGGCTAAGGGTAGGATATACAAAGGTATTAGGCTTAAGTCCCTAGGAACTAAGAGAGCATGAAACACTTCAAAACATTGAAATTCCATTCAAGTTCCTTTTCTCATTCTTCTTTTTGCCTTGGGTGACTACAGCCTTTTTATTCAAATAGCATTTTTGACATTTTTGCACTTTTTATTTTTTTTTATTTCTTTTTCTTCTTCCTTTTTTTTTCTTTTTTTTTCTGCTTTTCTTTTCTTGGCTCCAACCTTTTTATTGTATTTTTTCTTTTTCTTTTTCTCAATCCCAAACAACACATTACACCTTGTAGCCACCCCAAACTTAGTTTCTTGCAACCATTCTCTTGCTAAGGATCCATGCTCTCCTAATCCTAAGATCGGGTTAACATGGTTTTTTTTAGATTTTAGGCTCATAACATGAGGTTATCAAGAATTATAGGCTAATTAGGCTCAATGGGGCTAACTAGGGAACATGCATTAGGGATGATTATTTTAGGCTAAGTAGTTATTTACAAAGAAAATTGCCTAAATCATTTGATGCAAACACATAAACATGCAAACCATAAAGAGATTCAAGCAAATTCGGGAAAGTGCAACTTGAAAGCGATTCACACAGTCAAAAACATGTTGGAGGCTCAAACCTCACCTGGACATTTTTTTGCAAATTGTTTGACAGAGATTCTATCCCTAGTGTGTGCTTCCCTTCACCCCAAACTTATCATAAATCATGCCATCACATCAAAATCTCAAAGTTCAGTTTTCAATCACATGGGGATCACTTTTCAAAAAACAAAATTTTTTCAGCCTAGGGGGAATCATCACATCAATCATGCAATCAATCTGTGCACAATCAATCAAAATCAATCAAACTTGCCAACATAAGACTCAACACAATTTATTCAAGAGATAAAAGAAAGACAAGACAAAACAAAACTACAACTAGTTCCCTCCCCCACACTTAAAACATGCATTGTCCCCAATGAAACAATATAACTATAAAATCAGAGTGAGGGAAAGGAAAGGGTACTCCCTGATCAGGTGGCAGTGTAGGTGGGAGCTTCCGCCTGGATCCCATTGCTTGTAGCATAAAGCCAATGAGAGGGAGTTCATTCCATGGTCCCATAACTTGCAACCTTGAGATAGGAGTGAGCACTTGACAATTATGGTGACCTTTCCCAATGCGGCGGACCCATCACTTCCTCTTTGTGCAAAGATGACCGCTTTCTCAACAAAGTCCTCCCAATAAAATTGGGGTTCAACCCCTTGAACTGGCCATGGTGCAAAATCCAGTCCCTCTGGTGGTTTCGCAGGGGGAGGTGGCAGATAGGTAGGGAGGGTCTCCGGCGCTGCTTCATCTTTTGCATGTTCCTCATTCACTGCACTGACAAATCTATCACCTGCTAAACATGCAGCAATCTCAGCACACACCACACAATGGTTAGTGTTAGTACAATTAGGACATGAAGAAATATCATCAAAGCCAGAAATAAATGGAAAATCAAGAACAAGGTCCTCATGGGTGTCATCAATAATCCCAGAAAGTAGCTCTATGTGGAAAACGGAGTGCTCTTCCAATGGTTGTTTCACAGCATCAAAGATGTTAAACTTTGCCACAATATCACCAAACTCCACAGACATGGTCCCATCATCAACATCAATCTTAGTCTTAGCTGTCTTCATGAATGGTCTGCCCAGGATGATTGGTGTTTTACTGGAATGTGTCACTCCTGCCATGTCCAGTATGTAGAAGTCAGCAGGGAAGATCAACTCATCAACTTGTACCAGCACATCTTCTACCATTCCCATGGGGCGGGCACTAGTCCTGTTGGCCAACTGGATAGTGATACCTGTATACTGCAAGGGACCAAGATCAAGGTTATTGAAAATAGAAGTAGGCATGACATTTATGGAGGCTCCCAAATCCAGCATGCAATTTTCAAATTTTCTGTCCCCAATAATGCATGGAATAGTAAAAGTGCCTGGATCCTTGCACTTCTGTGGTAGTGCCTGAGTGGGTGCTGAAACAGTAACTCTATCTGGTGCAGGCTTAGACTGGATAAGAGCTGAAACATTTTTTCCCAAATCAACTCTCTCATTACTCTTCAACTTCCTCTTGTTGGTGCAGAGATCCTTCAGAAATTTTGCATACTTGGGCACCTGCTTGATCACATCTAGAAGGGGAATATTCACAGCCACCTTTCTGAACACATCTAAAATTTCCCTCTCCTTGTCTTCCCCACCAATCTTCTTATTTTTCTGAACTCTGTGTGGGAAGGGGATTGGTGGTGTGTATCCTTTCTCAGCTTCAACATCAACAGTAGGCTCGGGAGTTACCTCAACAGTTTCTTCATCTTTTCCAGAGGCTGCCTCAACAACTTTTCCAGATCTCAGAGAAATGGAACTCACATTAGGATTGGAGACATTGGGATTTATCACTGTTTGTGCCGGCAGCTGGGTTGACCCTTGAGCTTGCTGTATGTTATTTATGGAAGTGGCAAGCTGTCCAATCTGTGTCTGCAAGGCCTGAATGCTAGCATCCATTCGTTGCTGAGACTGAAGGTTTTGTACAGTTAATTGCTTGACCAAGTCTTCTAATGAAGGTGCAGAAGTGGTCACTTGAGGAGGATTCTGTGGTGCTGCCATCGGTTGTTGTTGGGATGAGTTCCCATACCGAAGGTTAGGATGATTCCTCCAATTGGGATGGTACCTATTTGTGGAGAGGTCTGGAGTGCTGTACCGGTTCTGACTGTTGCCTTCATTCTAAGGATGGACTGCATAAGCCCCGAGACGGATCGTGTGTGAACTCTTCCTTCGGAATGGGGCATGCATCATACGGGTGCTCAGGAGAGTTGCACATGCCACACAACCTTGCAGGCTGAACCCTATCTATGCCAATTGCCTTACAAAAGAAGTGAGCTCATCCATTCTATTCTCGAGGGCCTGGATGGAAGAAGAGCTATGGACCTCATGCACACCTCTTGTCTCAACAGAATTTCTCCTGGATGTAAACTGATGGTAGTTCAGTGACATATTTTCAATTAGTTGCTTGGCAGCAGCTGGGGTCTTATCAACAAGTGCCCCCCCACTAGCAGCATCCAAAATATTCCTATCCATCGGCAGTAACCCCTCATAAAAGTACTTGGATAAGAAGTCGTTCGTAAATCTGATCTTTGGGGGCAACTGGATACCAAATGCTTGAATCTTTCCCAATATTCAGCCAACGACTCATTTCCTTGTCTGATGCCACATATTTCCTTCCTAATTAATGCAGCTCTGGAGGCAGGGAAATATTTCTCTAAGAAAACCTTCTTCAAATCGTTCCAGGTGTTAATAGAGTTTGGCTCAAGATATAACAGCCAATCCTTTGAAGCTCCCTGGAGTGAGAACGGAAAAGCTTTCAGCTTGATGCTATCCTCAGTTACTCCCTCTGATCTCAAGGTTGTGGAGCAGACGACCTGGAATTCCTTCAAATGCTTGTGTGGATCCTCACCTGCAAGACCACTAAACTTTGGCAACAAGTGAATGAAACCAGATTTTAATTCAAAAGGAGTATCAGCACCAGGATATGAAATACACAATCCATTATAATTTACATCAGGGGCAGCAAGCTGTCTTAATGTCCTTTGGTCACCCATATTGTCAAAAACAGTTTTAGAATTAGAATCACCACTAGTACTAGCCCGAAATTCTCTACGGCGTGTGTGCAGTGTTCTTTCAATTTCCGGATCAAAATCACACAATTCAGGGCAAGTAGGCCTAGTAGCCAGACCAATTCAAAACAAAAACAAAAATAAAAGAAAAAGAAAAGAAGAAAAAAAATGCGAAAATAACAAACAAGAGTCCCCGGCAACGGCGCCAATTTTTGGTCGCGCTGTCGCGCACGCGCCAAAAAAACGAGCGGTTTATAAAAACGTACTTTAGGGCGACAACTCGGATGTCGTCTCACAAGGACTCTTGACTTGTTATTTACCACAAAAATCAGTTTTTTTTGGGGGGGGTTTGGTTTGAATTGAAAATGGAAAACAATGCAAAAACAGAACAATAAAACAGAGCAAGTTGAAAAGGTTATCAAATAGCTAAAGACGATTAATCTACTGTTCTCGAATTCCCAACTATCATCGGTTCATGTAATTCCAAGCCCTAAGCAGATTCTAATCCCCTCCCGGTTGTAGCAACAATTTACAAGCGAAATCACTACTACAGATATATGTTCCTATTCCCGAATTAAGCAAACGGGGTTAAGCCCTTCGTGAACTAAGCGAACACGAATTGTACACACGCGAATTAAGCAAACGCGATTAATTATAGGAGCATAACATCATCGAAAATAAATCAACACAACACAATATACTCCTGAATTAAGCAAACAGAAATATATAGCATGGCATTGAAAAGGGAAAAGCATACAAAACAGGAATTACAAGAACCTCAAGTGTAGTGGAAAACAATTACAGTAGATTAATCTAGAAAATCAGTTCTCCATAGAAAAACGAAACACACAAAAAAATGTAAAAACAATGGAGAAGCAAAAAGTTCTTTCAATCTGCCCAGAACAACCTTTTATACTATTCAGAAACTAAGCCCACTCGCGAGGCGAACACTCGCTCGCGAGGCGAATACCATGAATGATCCGCAACGTTTGGTCTTCTCGCGGGCGAAATCTGCTCGCGTGGCGAGGAATGGAAGAGTCATGGCTTCTGGTCTTCAGTCTCGCGAGGCGAGACATGGATCCGCGAGGCGACACAGAACGGGTTGCATTTCTCTGGAACAGTCAGCCTTCAGGGTCGCGAGGCGAGGTGTTGTTCGCGGGGCGAACCAGAGAGGATGACATTTTTACTGTTCAGCTGGCTTTCAGGTTCGCGAGGAGAGAAGACTCTCGCGAGGCGAACTCCTCCAGACTTGAAATTTCCCTGATTCTTTATTCTCTTGACTTCTAACTTAACCTGAAAACAACAAAATAGTCATAAGTGCTTTATTTGACTCAAAACTGGCTAAATTAACCTAAAAATACTTAAACGACTCAAAACCTTGCTTGAGGACAATCTAATCTAATTTGGGTGAAAATGAGATATAATTAGCACAAAACCCTGGTCATACTAGCCATAAAACTAGATGAGCCAGAGGCTTATCAGTGCATCATTTTCTTCAAGTATTCACAAGAAAAAAATTTTACACCCAGATTTTTTTGACTTAAAGTAAATCAATTTCTGAAAGTAACTAGCAAATTTATTTTTAATTTATTTCCGCACGTGTTCACGAGGTAAATGCCCCCCGGGGGGGGGGGGGGGGGGGGTTATTCATAGTTTACATCAGTTCGGATGTAGGTTTTCCTTGGTATTATTGAAGAACTTGATCATACAATACAAACATAATGAATCTAGGGCATCGGCCACTTTGTGCAGCTTGTAGCTAGGCCCAAAAAAAAGTGTTTTTTTCAAAATAATTGTTTTTCCTTGAGAAAGTACAATTAATTAATGGATACCAAAGGACCGAGGTGACCGGCATCTCACATGTTCCACAGTTGTATGTGCCTTCAATTTCTTCAACCATTTTCTTACATTTTTTGCATGCAATATATGTCCGTCCCTTATGTCTGTCAATATCGATGACCTTGGCGATCACAAAACAAACCAATTTCTAAATAATAAAAAATAGTTGAGACACAAAGCATTCGTTGTTATAGAAACATAAAATACCAAAAAAAAAAAAAAAAATTAACGATCATGTTACACACATCTACAACTTCATTTAGCTATGAGATTATAAGTCTTTGTGTTTGAATCAGGTCATCAGCTAATGGTAGTGTTGTATTGGTATACATTGGATTAACTACTTGAGTTAGAGGAATGTTTCCCATTTGCAATCTATTAAGATGATAGTAAACTGTAATTTTTTTCAAATTTAAAAGGTTGAGATTAATTATTTGTAACATGAAAAAGAGAACTTAATTTGTAGAAAATTACAAACTAACCCACCTTCAATCCTCACTCATATCCCTCCTCCTTTATTTACCATAGACCTTCGCCTAAGAAGTGCATGAGTCCTACCTCAGTGCAATAGTGTCCCTTCAAAATTAGAATCCTAGCGCCTACTTATACTGCATGTTAGAAGAACAAATTGATATAGAGAGTTGTCATTATTTTTTATTTTATTTGGAAAACAAATTGAATATGGTATACAAATGAATAGGAAGATTTTGACATTACTATGACATGAGATGATGATTTGCTCAGGAGTCCTTTGGTGAAGGAGATGGGCCTTTTCTATTTTCAATGGCAAGCTAGAAATTGGGAATTTTAAAGCCACATTAATGGCAAATATATATTTTTTTGTTTCCTAGAGTGTCCTCACACCCGATAGGTAAGAGACTAATCTTACGATGTACTGTTACACGTCTAAGCGAGTGACCCAGGGCCACATGCTTAAGGGACCCAAGTCGCCTTATCACTTGGAACAACACCACATTGGTTAATGGCAAATATATGATGATTGAGTTTTTATTTTGAATGAACTTAAAAGCCTAAATGCAAATGATATTTTAAAAGGCAAATGAATGGTAATAAAATGCAACGTTTTAGTTGGGTATAGCTAAATAATTTTTTTTTATTGGCAAATGAATGGCAATTAATGTTTCGTTTTTTTTGGGCATAGCTGAATAATTTTTTTTTATTCAAATTCCAACCAAAAAGGTGCTGATCAAATTTTTATGTTTTTCGGACCATGTTTTGAGGTTGGATTAATTTTTTGAAATTGTACCAAACCAAATCAAACCACATAATTTATATTTAATGATTATTTATTATTCTTTTTTTTTATTACCTTTTTTTTGTTGGTTTTTATTTTCCTAATAATACTTATAAGTTTGATTTGATGTAGTTTTTTCTATTTTAAATTTTCAAGCATAAAATTGACTTTTGTCCGTTTATAATGTTTAGGTTTGAGTATGTTGTTTGCTTTATTTTAATGTCATTTTAACTTAGTTTTGTTATTATGTTTGTAAAAATTGATTCTTCATGTATGAGTATTTATGTGTTTTTAATAAATATTTTAACACGGAAATAACCAATATGTTTTTTATTTGATGGGATTTGTTGGAATTTGATATAGAAATTATTTAAATCCAAACAGAATCGATGTTTTTTTTATTTTTGTATTGGATATCTTTTTTTTTTTATTAAAAACCGATCTTCGAATTCTCCTAGCATAATAGTTTTTTATTATTTATTTTTGTTAGAAAGTTAATATATCATATCATTTAACATATTTTTGTTAAGATAATTGTTTAGTTGAATATAAAATATTGGTATTTACTAATTTCACTGATGATTAAATTAGGATAGTTATTAATTTAATATTGAAAAAATTGTTTGATTAAATTATTTTATTGATATAATATAATATTTGATTTAAAACTTTAAAAATGAGCCTGCTAAACCTTACATTAGGTGCATCTCTCCCTCTTCCATCATGCCATTCTGATTCATCCTATCAATGCCATCATGTAAGCAACAATTGTACGAAATAAAAGGATATCAATTCCTTCTGAATTAAAGTGCCAAAATATCAATTTTAACAGCAATTCCAAAACTTCCTTTGGCAAAATAAGAATATCATAAAACGTTCTAAAAAAAAGTACCGTTGAGAAAATAAGGTTATTCCCCCAAAAAAGAATAAAACAAAATTGTGCTCCCTATTACTACTGACTAGTACTGTACCCATGCATTCGCACGTTGATTTATAAGCATGATTGTAAATGGTATGCGTATTGGTAATATAAGACATTAATACACTATAAGACAATATTTAATTATATAAAATTCTTGTAATGTAAATATATATTTTTTTGTTTGACATAGTAGTGTAAATATATATTTAAAAATACAGTAATAATAGTTTGCAAATATGAAGGATATTAAAAATACACTAAATAGCGGTGCTGTTTAAATACTATTTCCTAGATGACACGTGTATGTAGGATATTAAATATGAATTTTATCTAAATTATTTAAAAATGTTATCTAGGCTATGATTTAAATATTATGAAGTTTTAAATATTATATTGTTCATGGGACTGGACAGCACAAAAATTTTTGTCCCCTGTTTGATCTGAAAAGTGGTCAGGGGACAGGACAAAAAAGGTCAAAAACCCAAAATTTTGTCTCCCACCAAACCATGAGACAAAAAGTTGTCCCATGGACAGGCTAACAAAAGACAAAATTATCCTTACATCTCTCTCCTCTCTCTTCTATCTCTCTCCTCTCTCTCTCTCCCCTCTCTCTCTCCTTGCTCTCTCTCCCCCTCTCCTCTTTATCTCTTTCACTCTCCTCTCTCTCTATACGTAATTATACAAAATTATATATTGTATATTTATAATATATATTATAAAGGGTATTCCAGTAAATTTAATATTATTTTGTTTGTACTGTCCATTATCCATTAAACAATGTACAAGACAAAGAATTGTCCTGTAACTCAAGGATTTGTCCTGTGTTGTACTGTCTGTCCTGTGCTGTTCTGATACTTTTTGCAAATCAAACGCACCCTAAGTTTTTTAAAATAATAAATCATAGAAATTTAGTCCTAATTTATTTGAATATATTAATGTATGTTTCCTAAATTTTGTCACATTACGTTGTATGATTATTGAAATTATTATTTGTTTAAAAACTGCTAAAAAATCAAGACGGTGTTCATCCATGGATATTTTATTTCTTAATTTTAATTTATTTTATTTTAATAAGTGATTTTATTAGTGAGGTTTTCCTATTAAAAAAAGAAAGAAAGGATAAACCAAGCTAATTTAACTTGATTTAAATTACCTTAGTCCCAAAAATTACCTTATACTTAGCTGCATGACAACCTAATGCATTCCGATAGAATGCTGGGAAAATAAAATGCAGATATACTCTAAAAAAGATACACAACTTTGTAAAATCATGAAATGACCAAAATAGTTCAACGGAAGGTTTTAGTTGATAGAAAAACAGTTAAAGAAGAAATTTTGGTTTGCATGAGTAAATTTTTTTACCATCAAAAACTAAAATTTAACAGTACTATTGAGGGGATATTTATATAAGTGTATAGTATTATTTTACTAACAAGTCCATGACGCACAGTAAACCATGATAAAGAAAACTATATACTACTTACACAGCCAAATATAGTTAAGCTTTAGGACAACATGATCAAAGTATAAGTGTCTTATAACAAAACAACATAGAAAGTGTGCTGTGCTGATGACTCATAAAAAGTTCCATAGTCCATGCTTCATTCAGTTTTGATATTCTTTGTGAATTTCGTAGAAGACATTTGAGCTGAAGTCATCTCTTTAGTTTCAAGACCATCAAACTGTATTTCAGACGACAATCTCTTGGCAAGCGTTAAAGTTCCCAATAAATCAGGATCATGATCAGCAGTTACATTAAAAGATTGCTGTACATTTTAAACACGCAAATAGAATTAAAACAGAATTCAATATGCTGATGAAGTAAAGGAATGGAGATATTTTTTTGCTTACACTGTCACATGAATCATGCTCCTTAATTTGTTCCAGAGCAGGTTGACTTCCCCATATCATTGATGGAGGTTGCCTAAAAAAATAATGAAAACTTAAATATAAAACTGAATGTTGGATATAATTAGAGTTAGTTTGTGAATCTTCAGAGACCATGAGCACATATAACAACGCTTGTAACCTGGTTGAACTTTAATCTTGAATGCTAAAGTCTTCTTCAGAATATTATCAACATCTTCGGGAACAGCCAATGGGTCTAGTTCTCCTTCCTACAAATATAAATGAAAAGTACTCATAAATATTTTTAAAGAAAATTTACTATTATGGCTCCAGGAATTCCAACATATCATAAGGGAATGAGGAGAAAATGGAAACATGCTACTGCACTTTATATAACATGAGCCTTTATAAGCTACCTAGTCTCTTCGCTCCCTAATCACTACTAGAAAACTAGAATTTTCGGACGAAATTTTCGGACGAAAATGTTTCCGTCCGAAATTTTTCGAAAATTTCGGACGGCTTTCAGACGTATTGTGTTATTTTTTTATATTTTCCTTGATCCGTCTGAAATCCGTCCGATTCGGACGGATTTCAGACGGATTGTGTTATTTTTTATATTTTCCTTGATCCGTCTGAAATCCGTCCGAAATTTCGGACGGATTTCAGACTGATTGTGTTATTCAAAAATTTCGGACGGATTTCAGACGGATTGTGTTATTTTTTATATTTTCCTTGATCCGTCTGAAATCCGTCCGAAATTTCGGACGGATTTCAGACGGATTGTGTTATTTTTTATATTTTCTAATTTCGGACGGATTTCAGACGGATTGTGTTATTTTTTATATTTTCCTTGATTTATCTTACGTCCGTCTGAAATCCGTCCGAAAATTTCGGACCGATTTCACACGGATTGTGTTATTTTTTATATTTTCCTTGATTCATCTTACGTCCATCTGAAATCCGTCCGAAAATTTCGGACGGATTTCACACGGATTGTGTTATTTTTTATATTTTCCTTGATTTATCTTACATCCGTCTGAAATCCGTCCGAAAATTTCGGACGGATTTCACACAGATTGTGTTATTTTTTAGATTTCTTACATCCGTATGAAATCCGTCCGAAAATTTCAGACGAATTTCACACGGAATTTGTTATTTTTTATATTTTCCTTGGGCGCGCTTTCAAATTTTGGTCTGTCACGGCCGTGACACTCATCACGGCTAGGCCGTGATCGGTTCTGTTTAGATCAGCTAACATGTCACGGCCGTGACGGGCATCACGGCTAGGCCGTGACAGCTTCTGACTTTTGCCTTCTGCTCTGCTTGATCATGGCCGTGATGGTCATCACGGCTAGGCCGTGATGGGCTCTGTTTGGCTCATTTTCTTCACTTTTCAAGCCCTATCTTCATCCAAGCTCCATCATGGTCAATCTTGAGCATTTTACCTTAATTTCTGCAAAACAACACCAGAAAACCGCCTTACCCGTTCCAAGGTAAAAACTACTAAAAATAAATTTAAATATGCCTAAACTATATGAAAATGCATGCAAAAATGTACATGAAATGTGATGTGAAATCACACTATCAAATAGAGCCCCGTACGACCCAATTGTACTTTTTTGGTCCTAATGGAGCCCAAATGGACTTGTTTGATCCAAATAGAGCCCAAATGGACTTTTTAGGTCATATAGGACCTAACTGGGCCAATTTGTACTTCTTTGGTCCTAAAGCAGCCCAAATGGACTTGTTTGATCCTAATAGAACCCAAATGGACTGTTTAGGTCATATACGACCTAACTAGGCCAATTTTTACTTTTTCGGGCATAAAGGAGCCCCAATGGACTTGTTCGATCCTAATAGAGCCCAAATCGACTTGGTAGGACCTAATTGGGACAATTGCCCCGTACGGCCCAATTGTACTTCTTTGGTCCTAATGGATCCCAAATGGACTTGTCTGATCCTAATAGTGCCCAAATGGACTTTTTAGGTCAAATATGACCTAACTGGGTCAATTTGTACTTCTTTCGTCCTAATGGAGCCCAAATGGACTTGTTTGATCCTAATAGAGCCCAAATGGACTGTTTAGGTCATATAGGACCTAACTAGGTCAATTTTTACTTTTTCGGGCATAATGGATCCCAAACGGACTTGTTTGATCCTAATAGAGCCCAAATCGACTTGTTAGGACCTAATTGGGACAATTGCCCCGATCGGCCCAATTGTACTTCTTTGGTCCTAATGGAGCCTAAATGGACTTGTCTGATCCTAATAGAGCCCAAATGGACTTTTTAGATCATTTAGTACCTAACTAGGCCAATTTGTACTTCCTTGGTCCTAATGGAGCCCAAATGGACTGGTTTGATCCTAATAGAGCCCAAATTTTAGGACCTAATTGGGCCAATTGCCCCGATCGGCCCAATTAAACTTCTATGGTCCTAATGAAGCCTAAATGGACTTGTTTGATCCTAATAGAGCCCAAATCGACTTGTTAGGACCTAAGCGTAAGCTCCAAACATGATTTTCTTTGAAAATAACCTTGTTTGGTAATAAGATTAAGTGTTTAGATCAAATTAGAATGGATGTTTATGTTAATTTTGTTATGTGGCTTAGTTTGAGTAATTAAATTACTCTTCAAATTATTTTATTGGGTGCGTTAGCACTGACTTATTTCAGTGAATGCACACTTACTAGACAATAAGTTACATTATTGTCACTATTATTACCAGTACAGAAAAATATTTTAAATAATAAGATTAAGAGAAAAGCATTTTCATATTTTCATTCTATTTAATTTTAGAGTTGAAAATAAACTGGTTTGACATTTATCGGAGATTAAATTTTGGACTGAGTATTTTCTTAGTTGATCAATTCAACTATTAATCTTTACTCTAATTTGAATTTCGAAATCATATATTTATCAATCTTTATTTTTAGATTCCAAAAAAAAAAAATAAAAACATGATTATTTTAGGCTTAATATTTATCACTCATTTTGTACCTATTACTAACTAATTAACAAAAAAACCTAACTTTCTCACTTTTTTCTCTCTCTCTCGACGCCTGTCCCTCACTTTCTCTTTTCTTTCTCTGTTTCTCCTTCTTTCTCCCTTCTTCTTCTTCCCCTCTTCTTCTCCCCCCAAACTCAGCTCCTCCCTCTTCCTTCCCTCATCAGACCCACCCGTAACCCCTCCCCCCTCTCTCTTTCTTTCTTTTTCTTCTTCTTTCTCCTTCTTTCTCTCTTCTTCTTCTTCCTCCCTCCAACATCACCCTCTTCCTTCACTCCCAGCCGGCGTCGTCCCTCCACCGCAGCCACCGTCCGGCCGCGCGCCGTGCCTCCTAGGGACACCGTTCAGCCACTGCTCAACACAGAGAAGATTGCTATGCGACCCAGCCCTTTCCTGCGCGTGCCTGGCCGCTGCTTCGCCCTCCGCGGTCATGAAACGACATCTCCATTGCGGTAAGCTCCGGTTGCCGCCATTAATGGTGGTTTTCAACCTCTCTTGGTTGTTACACCTCCTTTCCTCCTCCCCTAAAGCTTGATTATTGTTTTCATTTAGATCTTGGTGCTGTCCAGAAGCGCATCGCCGTCCTCCGCTGCCACTGCCGCCGCGCCGGACAGCCAGACCGCCACCATCCCTTCTCCCTTACTTGTGGGTGAGTGATTCCTCACCTTACCTTGTTGGATTTCAAGAAATCCCCAAATTGATTTTGAAACCCTAACCCTAACCCTTTGATTTCAGATTTTACTCTTAAAATTAAACATTGTTTTATGAAATTGGGACTGTGAATTAGTGTTTCCCTAAACCAATTTCATTATTCTTTAGTACATTCTATCTTATCTACACTGTGAAGTTTACCCCACTAAACATGTCTTTATTGTTTCAAAATGTGTTTACAAATGTATTCTTGTCTATTTTAGAGGGAGTGTCATCTTTTCTTTTTTCATTTTTTAGATTGATCTGCCTGGAAGTTTATATTTATTCAGTTATTCTGCAATTTGGGAAATATTACTGAATTTGCCTTTGTCATGATTTTGTTAGGCTTTATCAAGGAAATGTGTTATCACTTCAGGAGAATCTAATTCTATTTACACTATAAAGAGTAAAAGATTACTGTATAACTAAGGTGGTTCTTGTCACACTAGGGCTTGACTAGAGATGTAGCAAGTGAAAGTAACTAAACAAGGGGATATGGCATCCCAGTGTAATATTAAGACCCTTAGGCCAAAATAACTTGTCACTATCTCAGTCTTGGTAATTCTGTTCTCATATGAAGACAATAGGCTTTATATCTAGGATATAGCATTGATCAATGATTTTTTATATTTTATGCTATTGCAAAAGGTTCTTTATTTTTCGCAATTTTAAACGGTGCACTTGATACACTAGCAAAGACCCACATTAAGAACCTCAACTGATCATGTAGCTTGCTAGTGGCACCCTGC
Source organism: Sophora flavescens (assembly GCA_030762895.1). Classification (NCBI taxonomy): domain Eukaryota; kingdom Viridiplantae; phylum Streptophyta; class Magnoliopsida; order Fabales; family Fabaceae; genus Sophora; species Sophora flavescens. The sequence continues at coordinate 147,081,760 of CM061062.1, forward strand.
ATTCCTAATGATTTTAGGTACTGACTTGCAGAATTGTATCTGTTTTATTGTTAACATCATGTCTAAATTGGTATTCTATGTATGTCATTTATGTAAATATGCTGGATGCACATGCTTGTCTCTATATTTTATCACATGCTTTGATTTCACTTGTGTGTCACTGTGTCTGAAGCGATTTTTGTATGAGGGTTTTTCTTTCTGGAACTATTGATTTGCAGTACACAACTTTGTTCATTATGATTGTGCATTCTCTTTGAATTGACCATGTTATCTTTTCTTTCTTGCCCCCCCCCCCCCCCCCCTGTTTTAGAAATTGCCCCATCGATTTGAAGGAAGCAATTTCAAGTGTAGTATTTGCTTCTCCAAGATGTTCAGACATACCTGAGCTCATGGATGTGCGGAAGCATATTACAGCTAAGTACCGAAAAGAATATGTCTCAAGACTTTGTTGAATTACGCCCCGATTGTGGTGTAAATCGCTTGGCAAGTTTCTCTAGCTTCTTGAAGTTGGATATGATCATGTTAAAGCTCATTTCTTTTCAGATTTATTCTAATTTAATGTTGTCATTTTAGTTGGTTGAGAAATTGTCTGCCAAAGCACCGGATGGTCCCACCAAGATAAAAATACTGTCTGCTAGTCATCAGGGGTGTCAGGGGTGTCTAATCCAGAAACTAGACCTTCAGGTAAATTTTTGAAGACAGTAATTGCAAATGAATTTTGGGCTTTTGTTCTTTCTATTGCCTGAATATTTGGGATTCTTTCTTACAGGAACTGGAAGACAAGAAATGGATTTTAGAGATTTGAGTTCTGAAAATAGGAGTGCCTTTCCTATGGGTAAGCAGAATAGGAACATGGAATTCAAAGATGCTGCCTCTGCTGCAGAGGCTGCTGCAGAATCTACAGAAGTTGCAAGCATGGCTGCAAGAGCAGCTGCTGAACTTTCAAACTGAGAGAACATGACAAGGCAATACTCAAATGGGTCACAACAACTTTTTTTTTTTTGGTTCATTACATGACCTTCACAGTTCACAGTGGCTTGATCTTCTGATAGTTTTTAAGTCATGACTTTTGGATTGCATGCAGCAATTGGTATTTGATTTTTAGAAGTTGTATGGTACCAAGGCTGTATTTTGTAACAATAGTCAAATTCATGATTTTGTGATTGAATGTGAAACTGCAAATGTTAGTGATCGGTGCCATATAATTCGCATAGATAGTGAAACTATAATGTAAGTGAAGTGATCTGTCACGGCCGTGATGGGCATCATGGCCTGGCCGTGACAGCTTCTGCCTTGAATGTTGCTTCACTAAATGGCCTGTCACGGCCGTGACAGATTCTTCCTAGAAGGGGTCTGACTCAGTTGACATGTCACGGCCGTGATGGGCATCACAGCCTAGCCGTGATAGCTTCTGCCTTGAACGCTTCAATAAATGGTCTGTCACGGCCGTGATGGGTATCACGGCCTGGCCGTGACAGATTCTGCCTAGAAGGGGTCTATCTCAGTTGACATGTCACGGCCGTGATGGGCATCACGGCCTGACCGTGATGGGCATCACAGTCTGGCCGTGACAGATTCTGACTTTTCATTCTTCCGTGGGAAATCTGTCCCAAATCCGTTGGAAAACAAAAATAAATCTGTCCGAAATCCGTCCGAACAATAACCAACAAAATCACAACATCCGTCCCAAATCCGTCCGAAAACAAAAATAAATCTGTCCGAAATCCGTCCGAACAATAACCAAAATCCGGATTTCCATGTTGTCCATATTCCATCCGCAATCCGTCCGTAAATATTTTCGGAAAGAATTTCGGACGGATTTTATAATTTCCCATGAGGCTTTTTCAGACGGGTGACATTCCGTCCGAAATCCGTCCGAAATGAATTATCCATCCAAAATCCGTCCAAAATTTGTCCAATTTTCGTCCGAAATCCGTCTGACATTCTGTCCGAAAATGATGGATTTCTAGTAGTGAATGATACCAAGAAAACAAGTCTCAAGCATTATTGCCAAGTAATGAAGCAATAATATAATAGGTCATTCTCCACCATTTTATATCAAGTAACAAAAGCATGACAAGCAACATTTTTTTTCTACAGGTGCTAAACTGTATTTATATTTGAGTACAAGGGGTACCTAATCCCGTATAAAATAAAAGAGAACGCTAAGGTAAAATTTCAACCAAGAGTAACAATTTACAACTAGGTTGAAATTCTGACTTGTGATCCAACAAAAACACATCCCCATGGACATAGTACAGACCAATAGGACCCAACACATCTAATGACCATACAAGGCCAAAACCAAAACCAAAAACCAAACTCAAGTGTAAAAGCTAGCTGAATATTCAAAGGCCTACCAGATATATTTAAGAATTTTCTGAAAAGACCAAAGCTCACCAGCATTGCACAACACCACATTACCGACTTGAAGAACCATGGAACGAAAAAACAAGAAACAAAAGCTACCCATATAAGTGATGAGTGTGATTTCACCTCATATTTCCTTGACATTTTGCATGCACTTTCATATAGTTTAGGCATATTTAATTTGATTTTTGTTAGTTTTTACCTTGGAACGGGTAAGGTGGTTTTGTGGTGTTTGTGTACAGGAATTGAAGATTAAAATGCTCAGGACCAGTTATGTTGGATCTTGCACAAAGACGGAGCTTGAAAAAGCAATAAAAATGAGCCAAACAGAGCCCATCACGGCCTAGTCGTGATAGGCATCACGACCATGATCGAGTAGTGCTGAAAAGAAAGAAGGTTAAACTTAGAACTAGTCACGGCCGTGACATGCCAACTGAACCAGACCCTCATAGGCAGAACTGATAACGGCTAGGCCGTGATGGTGGTCACGACCGTGACAGACCAAACAGTGAAGCCATCTCCAAGTCAGAACCCATCACGGCCTGGCCGTGACAGGCATCACGGCCGTGACGCACATTATCTGGAAATTTAATTGTTGATTTGATATGATTTTATAACAACTTTGAATTCAAGTTACCCTACATTATAAATAGTTCTCTAAGGCTCGAAAATAGGGACCTCTTGACAGCACCATAGGCAAAAACTATGATTTCTCTTCTTCTCAATTTCTTCTATTCTCTTAGGTTTTCTTTTTATGCTTTTGTTAATTAAGATTGCTATGAACATGGCAATGCTTCAGTAGTCATTTTATTTCTAGGAATTGGGGCTATGCCCAAGATTTGTTTATTGTGATGAATTGACGTTTTGTTTCTTGTTAATTTCAATTTTGCTTTCGATTTGATTCATATTGCTTGAATTCCTTGTAAATTCGGTGGCCACTTATTTGCTTGTCGTAGATGCTCTAAGGACGAACTTAGCGGTGAACTTAGGTATCGTATCTATAGGAATCAAACTTAAAACTTAAATCAAGAGAGTTAGAAGTGGTCCTTCGAGGGTTCACTGAATTGTCACAAAGCTTAAAGGGTTCGATTTAAATTCAATTACCATGAAAGTAGGGGTTGATTTAATTGGGTACGGTTCTTGTATCCCGAGAGGGAACATTAACTTATTTAGGATAAATTCACCTTCAAAGCAATTTTGATTATTAACTAGAGGGGTAGTCAATTTAGTAGCATGAGCAGTCTTGTTGGTAACCCAATTCCTGGAAATCTCTTTTGATATTGAAAAATCCTAGAATAGATTTGATTGCGATTTTAATTGATTGCGTTTTAAATATTTGATTTGCTAGTTAACTCTTATTTTAGAAACCAAATCTTTTCCAAATCTTTATCTAGTTTAGTTAAATTGATTTAATATTTATTTGTTATTTAAGATCACGGACTCTATGGTTCGATCTTTTTATTACTTGACGACGAAGCTGTTCACTTGTGGATTCGAGCCATCGAGTTTTTGGCGCCGTTGTCGGGGACTGTGCTTTCTTAAATTTCAATTTAATTTTTAAATTGATTTTTCTGGACCTTTTTTTATATTAATTTTTAAATTTTTTTTCCTAGTATCTATCTCTCTCTTTGCAGGTATTTTTCTCTTTTAATCGAAGATCCCAAAGTCTTGGAAATCTTGTTGAAGTTGACCCCGAGATCGAAAGGACCTTTCATTGACGTGGGAGACTACAAAGACAAAGAGCAAGAGAAAGGTTGATTCCTATTCCACTCATGGCGAATCTACCGGATACCAAACCACTGAAGGACCACGCAGCCCCAAATGCTAGGGGTTTGCGAACTGGGATTGCTAAGCCAAAAATTGAGACGGGGAACTACACTATACTGCCTCAGTTAATTGGCATGATTAGGCAACATCAATTTGGAGGATTACCCTCGAAGGACCCGACTGATCATGTGGAGACATTCTTGGAGTTCACTGATGCAATAAGAATTCAAGGTGACCCGATTGATGCTATTCGGTTGAGGTTATTCCCTTCCTCTCTTACTGGAAAGGCAAAAGCTTGGTTGAAGCAAGTGCCCGCTAATACCTTGTCAACTTGGAAAAATTCTTCCCTCCATCCAAGTCTGCTTACCTACGAACTCAGATCACCGGCTTCTTCCAAAAGGATGGATAATGCTTATCCGAAGCTTGGGATCGTTACAAAGGATTGCTAGAGTCTTGCCCACATCATGGGCTCGAGAGGTGGTTGTTAGTGCATACCTTCTACAACGGATTGGATTACTCTTCGAAGGTGTCACTCGAAGCCACCAATGGGGTTCGGAAAGAGGTAATAACCCGAAAAAACTTTTCGTGGGTAAGTTTGAAATGAATAGTAAGTATTTAATTATGTCTAAATTTGACTCATTAAATAAACACTTTGATAAGCTTGAAAAGGATAATGTGAGTTCAGTAGGTGCTACTAATGTTGTTTGCGATATTTGTGGAATGCAGGGACATGACATGATGGAGTGCCCACATGGTATTGCTCCTGGATCCGGTGCTTCGGGGGAACAAGTGTACTCTTGTCACAATTTCTATGATACGAACCCGAAGTTGCCAAATTATGCTCCCCCAAATCCTTACAACCAAGTAACGAAGAACAATCCCTATCTCTCCTACGGGAACTACAACAACACGTTGAACCACGAATTCCAAGAAGGCCAAGGTAATAGGAAACCCGCATCGGGGTATCCTCAGGTACAAAAGTCTAAACTTGAGTCTCTTATGGAAAGTTTTGTTGTTACTCAAACTAAGTAGAATGAAGAATTTAGGCAACAAGGTAGGGCAGTTAATGAGGCAATAAAAGAGTTAATATCTAAGGTAGATAACTTAGCCATCCATAACAAGATGTTAGAAACTCAAATTACCCAACAAGCGAGCAATTCAAATAGGCAACTGGGCAAGTTTTCTGGACAACCTGAAGTGAACCCAAATAATGAACAATGTAAAGCTGTGAGTTTAAGGAGTGGTATAAAACTTGAGTATCCTTAGGCTAAAGGGAAGAGTGATAACAAGAGTGTAGATGAAGAGTAGGAACCAACTAAGACACAACCGTTAGAAGAGGAAGAACCTAGTGAAAAAGTGTCCAAGTATGTCCTTCCACCACCTTACCAACCTCCGATACCTTTCCCTCAAAGGTTGGCTAAGGCCAAGTTAGATAAGCAATTTGGAAAATTTCAAGAGGTCCTTAAGAAATTGTACATTAATGTACCCTTCACTGAGGTGTTACAACAAATGCCCACATATGCTAAATTTCTTAAGGACATCTTGTCAAATAAGAGAAAGCTAGAGGACTATGAAACAGTGGCTTTAACTGAGGAGTGCAGTGCTTTAATTCAAAATAAATTGCCTCCTAAATTGAAAGATCCAGGTAGTTTCTCTATTCCAAGCTTGATTGGTAACACTAGTTTTGATAAAACTCTTTGTGATTTGAGGGCTAGTGTTAGTCTTATGCCCCTCTCTGTTTGCAAGAAGTTGGAGATGGGTGAACTAAAACCCATAACAATCTCCCTTCAACTGGCAGATCGGTCCGTCAAATTCCCTGTAGGAATCTTAGAGGATGTTCCTATTAGAGTGGGTAAATTTTTCATTCCTGCGGATTTTGTGGTACTTGAAATGGAGGAGGATTCCCAAATCCCCATTATTCTTGGTAGGCCTTTCTTGGCTACCGCAGGAGCAATTATTGATGTTAAAAATGGAAAATTGACTTTAACTGTGGGTGATGATAAAGTTGAATTTGATTTAGCTAAATCTATTAAACATCCTTCTTTTGAGGATTCTTGTTGCAGGGTTGACTTAATGCACCAAGCGGTGAAAGAAGAATCCACTCAAGCTTGTGTTGATGATCCATTGCAAATGTGTTTGATTGGTGGAGACTTAAATGCCCACGGAGGAGAAGTAAGGAATTATGCCCACTTCCTGGAGGCTAGTTCGGAAATTTCTCCGAACAAAACAAAGAAAGAAAAACTTGAGTTGAAACCAAAGAATAAGGATTTGAAAGATGAAGAAGCCCCTAAGGTAGAACTAAAACCTCTTCCTTCCACATTGAGGTATGAATTTCTTGGTCCTGACTCTTCCTATCCGGTAATTGTGAATGCTAGATTGAATGAGTTGGAAACTGAGAAATTGCTTAGGGAGCTTAGAATGCATAGAAAGGTGATAGGATATACAATTGATGATATTAAAGGCATAAATCCTTCTTTTTGCATGCATCGCATTTTAATGAAAGATGAGCATAAACCATCCATTGAGCATCAACGTAGATTGAACCCTAATATGAAAGAGGTGGTCAAGAAAGAAGTGAATAAGTTGTTAGATGCGGGGGTTATATATCCAATCTCCGATAGTGAATGGGTTAGTCCGATGCATGTGGTTCCTAAGAAAGGGGGATAACTGTTATTCAAAATGAAAATAATGAACTAATCCCTACTAGGATGGTAACCGGTTGGAGAATGTGCATTGATGATAGGAAGTTAAATAAGGCAACAAGGAAAGATCACTTCCATCTCCCATTTATTGATCAAATGCTTGAAAGGTTAGCTAGGCATTCATACTTTTGTTACTTGGATGGTTATTCCGGTTTTCTTCAAATTCCTATACATCCTAGTGATCAAGAAAAGACCATGTTTACTTGTCCCTATGACACTTTTGCCTATAGGAGAATGCCTTTTGGTCTATGTAATGCACCGGCTACTTTTCAAAGATGCATGACTGCAATTTTCTGAATTTATTGAAAATGTCATGGAGGTTTTTATGGATGATTTTTCTGTTTATGGAACTACCTTTGATGACTGTTTAACAAATTTGTCTAAGATTTTGCAGCGATGTGAAGAAACCAATTTGGTATTGAATTGGGAAAGATGCCATTTTATGGTAAAAGAAGGTATAGTGCTTGGGCACTTGATTTCTGGAAGAGGTATTGAGGTGGATAGGGCCAAAATTGATGTTATTGAAAAATTGCCCCCACCAGTAAATGTGAAAGGAGTTAGGAGTTTCTTGGGACACACCGGGTTTTAACGGCGTTTCATCAAAGATTTTTCAAAAATTTCTAAACCCTTATCTAACCTATTGATGAAAGATGTTCCATTTGATTTTAATAAGGAATGTTTGAGTGCATTTTATAGGTTGAAGGAAGCTATGACCACCGCTCCCATTTTGCAAACACCAGACTGGAATAAGCCATTTGAAGTAATGTGTGATGCTAGTGACTACGCCGTGGGAGCAGTGTTGGGACAAAGGATAGACAAGAAGGTTCATGCAATATACTATGCAAGCAAAACTCTAGATAGAGCTCAAGCCAATTATGCCACAACTGAGAAATAGTTTCTTGCGGTTGTTTTTGCATTTGAGAAATTCAGATCATACCTTGTGGGGTCTAAAGTCATAGTGTACACGGACCACTCCGCACTAAAGTACCATGACTAAGAAGGAAGCAAAGCCAAGGCTCATCCGATGGATTCTTCTTCTGCGAGAATTTCACTTGGAGATTCGAGATCGGAAAGGGACAGAGAACTTGGTCGTGGACCACTTATCTAGACTTGAACCATTGGAACACGAGAAGGACAACTTGCCTATAGATGATTATTTCCCCGATGAGCAACTGTTCGCCATCTTGGGAGAGAATGCTCCATGGTATGCGGATTTTGTGAATTATTTTGTATGTGAGATTCTACCACCGGGGCTAAATTATTAACAGAATAAGAAGTTCTTTTCCGATCTCAAGAACTTCGTGCAGGATGAGCCTTACAATCTCCGCAAGTGTGCGGATAGCATTTACAGGTGTATTCCAGAAGTCGAGGTTCCAAGTATCTTGAGTTGTTGTCATTCCTCATCTTACGGAGGACATTCTAGTGCCTCAAAGACGGGGGCCAAGGTGCTTCAAGCCGGTTTCTATTGACCTCATATTTTCAAAGATACCCGAATGTTCGTGCTTGCTTGTGATCAATGTCAAAGAACGGGGAACATCTCTAAGAGGCATGAAATGCCACTCATCACGATGCTAAAGGTAGAGATATTTGATGTTTGGGGAGTTGAATACATGGGACCCTTTCGTTCCTCTTGCAACAATAAGTTCATTCTTGTAGCCGTTGATTACGTCTCTAAATGGGTGGAATCCATTCCATCCCTAACAAGTGATGCAAAAACCGTAATCAAACTATTCAAGAAGGTGATTTTTCCAAGGTTTGGAATTCCAAGGGCAGTTATTAGTGATGGAGGATCGCACTTCATTGAAAAACAATTTGAAAAACTCCTACCCCAATATGGAGTCACTCATAGGGTTGCTACACCTTACCATCCTCAGACAAGTGGCCAAGTCGAAGTTTCCAATCGAATATAAAGAGCATTCTAGAGAAGACTGTTTCAAGTTCGAGAAAGGATTGGTCCTTAAAGTTTGATGATGCTCTTTGGGCTTACCGTACGGCTTACAAGACTCCTATTGGGATGACACCCTTTAGACTTATTTACGGGAAGCCATGTCACTTACCAGTCGAGCTGGAGCATAAGGCCTTGTGGGCTATTAAGAAGCTGAACTTTGATATAAAAGCCGTTGGGGAAAAGAGAATCCTTCGACTTCATGAACTTGATGAGCTAAGATTGGATGCTTATGAGTCCGCAAGATCATACAAGGAGAGAACAAAGAGGTGGCATGATAAGCTTATCCTTCGTAGAGAATTCCATGAAGGAGAACTGGTTCTACTCTACAACTCGAGGTTGTGGTTATTCCCAGGAAAGCTGAAGTCTAGATGGTCCGGACCATATAAAGTCATGAAAGTATTTCCGTATGGTGCGGTCGAGGTTTGGAACAAGGAATGTGGAACATTCAAGGTCAATGGACAAAGGTTGATGCACTACCTTGGAGAACATCCACTTGAACAGGAGGTTGCAATTTCCCTCCTCGATCCAACATCAAAGGATTGAAAGGACTATGGTCAAGCGTAGGATCGTATATAAGCGCTTCTTGGGAGGCAACCCAAGATTTCATTCCCTTCTTAGTTCGTTTTTGAATTTTGTTTTTGAATAATTGAGAAGATTAAGAGAAGAAAGATCACAAATTAATGGATTTGCCAAGTGTTTTCAGGTTAGGAAGGCATGAAGAGTGAAAAGGGCATGGAAAATGAAGTCAGAGGAAATCATGGCCTGCCCTTGATGTCCATCATGGCCATGATGTGAGACCAGAATTGATCACGCCCAGGCCATTACAGGGGTCACGGCTGTGAGGAGCCAACAGCTGAAAGGCAGAAAGGATCACAGCCCAGCCGTGATAGCCGTCAAGGGCGTGATGAGAAGGACCCAGTAGATCAGAATGTATCATGGCCTAGCCGTGATGGAAGTCACGACCGTGACAGGCCAGCTCCAGCAGAACAGATTCTATCACGGGTCGACCGTGATGTACATCACAGCCGTAAGGGTCCAGCTCCTAAAGACCTGAATTGATCACGGCCTGCCCGTGATGAGGGTCACGGCCGTGATGCGCTATTAACCCAGTTTTAAAAACACAGTCCCCCCCCCCTCCCTACTCAAACATGCCTAAAATCATATTCTCCCTCTTCTACCTCTCTCTAACCTCCATAGCCACCAAGCTCTCAACCTCCATTCCAATACCATCTTTCACCCTAACCTCATAAACATATCACATCCTTCCCATAACCCATCATCTTCCTCTCCTCTTATTCATCTTCTTCTTCGTCTTCTCACCACCATACCCATACACTAAAACCTTAAAAAAACTCACCTCCTCCATGACACCCATGCCCAACTAACACTACTCCCTTGCTCCCTAGACCTAACCCAACAAAACCCACAAGTCAAATCCGTCAATTTTGGGCAAAATCAAAAAGTCCCAATTTTGAAACCCTAGCCCTTAAAATCCGAATTGCAGAAAAAGTCTAAGAAGGGATTGTGTATTTTGGTGCTTTGAGACTCATTGAAGAAAATCATGGCAAGCAAGCGTCAAAGGGCAACCGAAGCCTCACGCCCTCGTACCAGAGGAAGCAGGAACCTAGGTAACTATTCTGACTCTGACTCTTCTAACTTTGAAACTGATGAGCATGGATATGGGATTGTTTTCAAAGATAATGCTCAACAAGATAGATTAAATATTTTTAAAAATAGGTAAATTGTCCAAACCAAATATCTTGATGATGTCTGCATAGACACTCTAGGCCTGACTGTTGACATCAACTGGATGTTGGAAAACATAGGGTGGAGCGAGTTTACTCGCACCAGATACCCTGCATTTGATGTCCCTACTCTGGAGTTCTTGAGCTATCTAAATACGGAAATTCTCTAAGGGCCGTATTTCCTTGAGGGACGGATTACATTCCGGCTCTTTAACCAGGATTTTGTGCTAACCCTAGCTGAATTTAATGAAATTTTTTGTTTACCTGTAGGGGTGACAGGAGATACCCCTTAGGGTTTAGTACACATAATTTATGGTCAATAATTGACTATGAAGGTAGGACTTTTGATCCTCGGACATCCAAGTCCACAACCCTCATTAACCCAAGCCTATGGTACATGCATAGGGTCATAGCCAACACCTTGTTTGACCATGGAGAGAGTGATGGATCCGTCCGCCAGGATGAGGTCTTTATATTTTGGGCCATGCTCCACCCTGAGAGTAATGTGGACACAGGGCCATTTTTGGCTAGGCACCTCTTAAAGGTTACCAAGAGCTCGAGTGGTACTATTGTCATCGGTGGCTTAATCACCACCATATGCCATCATCTTAACTTTGATTTGGATGGTTTTGAGCCCGCCCCAGGACGGACACGTATCACCTTGTAGGCCTGTGAGGCCATGGGGATGATCACCCAGGAGGATGACACGTACTCCCTGAAACACCCAAGGCGCAGGCACCTAATTCCTCTCCCAAACCCCGCACTCTTGGATATAAAAAATCTAGCAAATTGGAAAGTGTCGGTGGGAGAGGAGCCTGAGCCTATTGGGATACAAAGGCCATTACGCCCGCCACCTTCGGCTAGGCCATCCGGGCACCCATCTTCCTCTCCAGGTACATCATCTGAGGATCCCTATGCACGGTTCTCGTCCACCTTTGACACTATCCTAGCGAACCAGGAGCGCATCATGGAGGAGCAATGCGAGCAGAGAGCCATGATCCAGTAGCTCTATGACTGGCATCTGAGCCAGCACCCACCACCTCAGTGAGTTGTTTTTATTTTTATTTTTATCCTCCCTCGGACTTAATTATTTACATTGGGGATAATATAAGTTTTTAAGCTTGGGGTAGGGGTATTATTTTTGCATTCTTGCATGTTGCATTCATATAGGGATAGTTTTTCATAATCATATGTTTTGTATGATCACATGATTATATTGCCCCTTGCTTAAAGTATGCATCCAATTGTGAAAAACTTTGTGCCAAATAAATTGAGACACTGAATTGTGAATTTTTGAACCCAATTTTATGCATTCTTGTAATAGGCTAAAAATAAAAAATGCTTGAGATGAAATTTTGAAAAGTTGATAATTAGCATGTGGTTCCTTGGATTTGTATTTGTCATTGATTTTTAACTACTAAATGTGAGATATTTGAGCCAAAAAGGGGTACTCACCAAATCTACCTCATTCTTTGTGATTGAGTGTTTTTTTTCCTCTTGGATTGTATTCTCTAGAACTTGACTTGAAACTGTTTTGAAACTTAAAATTTTTTGAAAACATATTTGAAAATGATTGAGGCACTAGGTATTTTTCTGGCCTTTTGAGCTTTGACTGATTAAATGCTACCCCTTAGTTACCCAATTTTGAGCGTAATAGAATAAAATGCTTTTCTTGGTACCTTGATTTATTTTGATGAATGATGCTTGGTATGACACCTTTTAAAGTATTGCAAAAAGGACAAAAAAGTAGTTTGAAAAATAAATTGTGGGATGAAAAAGTTAGAAAAATATTTCTCTTAACTTGGAAATCTCCCCTTCTCCAAAATAAAAAATAAAAAATAAACAAAAAAATGGAGAAGGGGATGAGAAAAAGAAATTGAGAAATAAAATGAAAAAGAAAGAAAGGTGAAAGAGTGATTCAAAGCCTAAAAAAGGTTATTTTAGGAGGTTGTCATGCTTTGCATTGTTGATATTTTGTTAGCCTTCTTGAATTTCCTTTTCCTGGTTTCCCCACCTAACGATGAATCCCATGACCCCATTACAACCAAAATAAAAGACCTCTTGATTCTTATGTGTTTTCATTAATAAAGTAGAGATTTGGTTAATAGTCAAGCTTATGGTAGAATTCCTTCCTTGAGGAAATCGAGTGAATTGTCATACACCCTCAAAAACTTGAGTGAGGTGAGAAGATCACCCGAATTAGTGAGATATGAATCTAGGGAACCTAACCTTCTAATTGGACTTAAAATTGATTGTCTCTTGGTTTCTTATTGAATATGCCTGTTACTTGGATTTATTACTCGGGTTCTAGGTTCACTGTCCATGCTCTGATTGATTATCGTTTCTGGCCTTAGTTATTGCTCGAGGACAAGCAAAATCTTAAGCTTGGGGTAGTTTGATGAGTGTGATCTCACCTCATATTTCCTTGACATTTTTCATGCATTTTCATATAGTTTAGGCATATTTAATTTGATTTTTGTTAGTTTTTACCTTGGAACGGGTAAGGTGGTTTTGTGGTGTTTGTGTGCAGGAATTGAAGATTAAAATGCTCAAGACCAGTTATGTTGGAGCTTGCACAAAGACGGAGCTTGAAAAAGCAAGAAAAATGAGCCAAACAGAGCCTATCGCGGCCTGGCCGTGATAGGCATTACGACCATGATACTGGAAACCTCTCTTGCATCTTCTGTAAGCATGTACCAAGGTACAACAGGAAAACCAGAAAAACATATACATGCAAGGGTGAGATACCAATATATGGATTTAAACACGATAACCACATGCACGACTCTCAAATACCATTTAACATGAATATTCAAAGACAAACAATATATTTATCAAAGGGTTTCATACCCGACAGTCATAACCGTTTTCAAAACCATGACACTTCAATATTCATCAACTAACTTTGATACCTAATCTCTGGAGCTCCAACAAACAAATTAATGAGCTGATCAGGATCTAGTTACCAATTAAGGCAGAATCAATACCTGATATGGCAAAGTTCTATTGACAATTCCATAGTCCAACTCAAGGTAAAGTGGTGACTACATATAGCACATGGTCCACGTGGTCGTATATCCATCAAGGCACAGTGACACAAACGTGATGAATACTTGCCATCAAGCATTCAAGTCCTATGCAAAGGCACGTCTGCCCTGGAATGCAGGTAAAACGTTTTGTTCTCATTGTTTTCTTTGTGTTCAATCTTTTTGTGTCGGAGCTAAAAGCCTCGCGACCAAATCACCATTTTAAACTTTCAAGTTTAATACCTCTTTCAAATATAATTGACTCCAAGTCAAAAGTGTGCAAATCACGAAATCTAGACCGATGCACCAGTCTTAGACACGTAGATTTTAGTGCACAAAACCAATAAACCACTTATAGGACAGCTAGTCCATAACTTCACCTTTCGGACCCCAGGCCCATATCATTCGGACCCCTGGTCCATATCATAGAACACTAGATCCGACGTCTTGGTTGATAGGTTCGTTTAAACCATTTTCGTTCTGTGAAATATAAAACAAAACCAAAGTTTCCTCAACTTATCCAAGTTGACGGAAATAACACCATTGTGTAAAACTCGTTTACAGAAATCCTTTCTGTTTGAAATTCATTTATAAAACCATCAAATCATAGGGAAATCCATTTTTCTCTAATCCGTTTTCTTTTGAAAACTCCTTTTTCCCTAACAACTTCAAATCCTCGTAAAATCATTTCCAACTAATTTCTATTTGAAATAATAAAATTGTTCCTCATAGTTTTCGTTATCAAATACTTTTCAAAAGTATTTTTCGTTGGAAATAAAGTCATTTGAAAATCAAATGATTTTCTCTTTTACAAAAGTTCTTCATAATCATTGTTAAAGTATCCTTGACACTTACATTTCTTAGAATAACTTTTAGTCTTATTTTTGAATTTTTTGGAAAAGACAACGTAACTGAAATATTTTCAAGATGTCGTCCTCACTATTTACTTATAAATCACTCTTTTCTTCAAAACATCATCAAATATAAATACTTTCAATATTTTTCTTCCATAAATCAAATCCTTTGAATTTCTCCTCAAGCTTTTTAAACGCTTTTATCTTTAATTTAATTGAGCACTGACCAATGTCAGGCTTCTCAGTCAATCAACCAACCAACAGATAATCCATACATAGCAGATATCCATACATCACGGTATAATCATGCTTTCACATAAATCATTAAAAACCTCATAACAGTCTTATAACAACTTAATTTGATACCACACATCGCAACAGATAAACTCATATATGACACACAAATAGCATGCAGTTACCGAAAATCCCTCAGGCAGTCTCCCCTTACCATTGAAGACAACAGAATGATCCTCATTTTAAAGCTCACATTAGTTCCAAGAGTGCGAACATCTACTCCACCAAACAAGCATAGCCGTGTTCATCACCCCGGAAACACAAATCAAACATGATAACAAACAAACAATTTCACCAAATTAATTTCCATCCCCGAAACATAAAATCAAAGAAACCATATATTATTTTAATTAAATAGAATCGATTTCTCAATAAAATCAATTTGGGAAAAAAGGGTCCATCATTAAAATTTGGGGGAAATTTGATTTGATTTCTGAATCATGAAATTGAATTTATAAACCATCAATTAAAAGTCCTAATTGCACCAAAACAGACATAGTTTCATAATTGGTGTAAAATGGAAAAATTCGGGTTTTAAGAGGAATTGAGGAAAATGAGATTTGCTCATAGAATCATGAAATCAGTTGAAGAAATCACTAATTCAACAACTCAATTGCTTAAAAACATAATTAATTTCATGTTTAACAACTGAAATTAAAATAAATTGGGGTTAGGGTTTAGAGTGAAATTGGGGAAATTTGAAAATAGGCAAGGTATAGTAAGGAAATCACTCACCCAACAAAGAGGAAGAAGGAGATGGTGGTTGTAGGGTGATCCGGCTTGGCGGAGGTGGCTGAGGACGGCGGTGCCACGACATCAACAGTGGTTTAATGTTTCTGTAACACTCTTGACCAAAAGAACATGGGTAAGTTTCAACGAAAGGAGAAGGAAGTCTCAAACTAACAAAAAGGAGGTTGAAACCACCTTGAATAGTGGTTAGAAGCTCCTCACCGTGGCGGACATTGCATCAGACGGCAGAGCGAAGTGCCAAACCGAGTGCAGGAGAGGCGGTCCGAGCAGGGTGAACTAGACGCGGTGGTCGCGCGACTCCGGGCGGCGGTGCAGGGGTGGCGCCTATCTGAGCAAAGCAAGGAAGAGGGAGGAGAAAGATGAAGTAGGGAGGAAGAAGAAGAAAGAAAGAAATAAATAAAGAAAGAAAGAAAGAAAGAAAGAAAGAGAAAAAAAGATGAAGAAGAAGGGGTTTTCTGTCGCGTACGGGGCAGGGAGATATTAGGAGGAAGAAATTTATGATTAGTAATAGTAGGTACAAAATGAGTAGTAAATATTGAGCCTAAAAATAAATATGTTTTTTCCTTTTTGATTTAAAAATAATGGTTTACAATTATATACTTTCAAAATTTAAATTAGAGTCAAGATTGATAGTTGAACTGATCAACTAAGAAAATCAACGGTCCAAAATTAATCTCTGATTAATGTCAAACCAAAATATTTTTAACTCTAAAATTAAATAGAATAAAAATAGAACATTAATTTTCTTCCAATCTCATTATTAAAAATATTTTTTTTCTAAACAAATACTCATAGTGAAAATAACATAATAGTATTGTCTAGTAATCGTGCCTATAGTGACATAAGACAGTATTAACGCACTCAAAAATAAATTTTAAATGAGTAATAAAAATTACTCAAACCAAATCACATAAAACTAAACAAAAAAAACATATACAGGTATTTACTATTATTGAAGAATAGTAAAAATCAGGGTGTTACATTACTACCCCACTTAACAAAATTTCGTCCTCGAAATTTCGTGACTCAAAACTAGACAAGATTTCTTAATCCCTATGTCCTACATTGTATTTTTCGTTGCTTCATTTCTTTTATTCCTAACTCCACAACATAATCCATCTCTATATCATTCTATTTATCCTCGAGACTTTTCAACACCACATTATCCCCACTACCTCACTACCTTCGACTTTTCACCTTAGTCTATCGCACTTTAAAGAACAAAATCAACACTTAATCTTTTCACTTCTCAATATTGATCCATTAGAAAACTTTTTCCAACATCTATCTTCCATAGCTAACACCAAAGTCAACGCTAACTTTGTTATAACATGCGTCAACTTCCTACTCAAGGTATTCAATCATAGTCCTAGTCCATTTGGGCTTAGTCTACTCTTCTAGGTCATATCAAATTCACACTTTTTAAGTCCCCGATTAAAACATCATAACATTCCTTAAGGTAAACTAAAAAAAAAAAAAAAGATATCACATCGGCTAGGATTATCTAACTCATCAACTTTGAACTTCTTCAGAAACTGAATTTTCATAAGAGCTTATCTATTTCGCTCGAATCCACTTAAGTGAAATTACTATAGGCACTCTTCCTGTTAATCTTCCAAACTTTATACGATCATTCTTAACTACAAACATTTGATAGTTTCTCTAGATTCCCTTGGCGATACTCTGCTCGATTAATATTTGTTTTGTAACATTTGTCTCACTTACGGATATTGATCTTAAAGGTTCACATCTTACCAGTCACAACTATACCTCCACACAACTCTTATCACTTATTGTCAATCCTGCTAAAGGGATGATCGTAGTTAAATACTACACTTACTCCCAATTAACTTTCTAAGATCAAATCATTTTTCCCGTTTCACACACTCGAGTCGAGGGTGATCCGTTGGACTCAATCTCAGCTTGGTCCTCAACACTTGGAGCGGACTTTACCAAACCGTTAGTAAACTTCGGGTATTTATCTGAAATGATGCTTAAAGATAATCCATGGAGTCTGATAAGTCCTCTGATACCTATTTCGATTAGCTTATCTACTGCATAGTGGATCTAAATAGATAAGAAAGGTGCCTTCCTCATTAACCTGACAATTGATTGTCCAAAACGAACGAAAACTCTTAGAGATCCTCAGTAAATCTACACAAAATTCATTGCGATGTTATCGTCTTGACCAATGAGGTCTTATACGCCAAATTATTTCCCGACTAACTCTGATATTAGAATATGAATCAAATAACCATTCTCATAACTTATGAGATAGTTTACACGTCAATGACATTTTGAAAAATATATAGGATAAAGTTGATCAAAGGTGGCAAGTCCTTTTGAACTACTATAAGACACGGTCTTGGAGAATATGACAAGTATCGAAAAATACAGGAATAATCCTTATGTATTAAGATTCTTTAGTAGGTTCGTGGTTGTAAAACTGCATGATCGGTACATGTTTACAAACATGAATCAAATAAAGTTCCTTCTTTCACAAGAACTTTACTACACAACGATTTTAAAAGAGTAATAGTCCGACAAAAATTCAGACTACCACCACAAATTGATAATTCATCACAGACTTTAAATCAAGGTTGGCAAAATGAGTTTGGCATGTACAAAACGTACCGCTGTGATTGTCTAATACAACCATAGAAATTTGAGGAACAATTGTCAACTAACAGTTCATAAAGAATCAATTAGTATAGTAAAGAGGTTTTCTTAAACATAAGATATTCATTCTAAGAGTGAAGATTGGGATTGACTTATCTCGACTTCGAGCAAGCATGGAGGTCTTTCTAAACACACTTAATCCAGTTTGTTGCTGTCTCCCGCATCCTCCTCTGAACTGCATATAATGACCGAAAACTTAGTCAGTCTCTCAGTCATGGAAAAAGTTGGTCTTTCCTCGTAAGCTGAGTCAATAACGCAAAGTCTTAAATAGTTCCTTGATGAACCTTTGATAAGAAGTGGTTATCCTATTTTCAATCACCGTTTGCGATTACTTCCACAAAATAATATGCTTCATTCTGATGAACAACATCGATGTGCGAGGACACACTTGGTCCCAAAACTATCCTGCCAGCAAAACTTCCCGTCAAAACAAGTAATCTAACTAGACTAACTTTGTAGGCAATATCCTACCTAAAGTGATAAATATCCGACTTAATCTAGGAACTAGATCAATCCAAAACTCAATATCCTTCGCAAGAACAAACCTGGAACATTCTCAGGGAATACTCCCGGAAAATCTTCCACGACAGGTACCTCAGTCAAATGTCTGACACAATCCCAAAGGGATGAACTAATGTGTCAACATGAACACAAGTACCATTCACTAAGCATGAGTTCTCACCAGGTCTCTACCCAATTAGAACTCACCAAAACATACATATTTGTATGTCAACACACATTGTTTCGACAAAGAAACAATTTAAGTAAGGTCCAACCAGAGATCACACAACAAAAACCTAACGGACCTATTTCCCAAGGTTCCCGAAAGACTCGACCAGCTCTGATACCACTCTGTAACACCCCCCCCCCCCCCTTGGGCATTACTTTGTAAACATGTGCAGAAATAAATTTAAAAGGGAATTTCACGGGTTGCTTTCGGAAATTAATTTATGTAAATATATAAGTGCCAGAAAACAGGTATAAAGTTTGTTAAATGCGGTTAAGGTAAAATTTAAACCTGTTTTGAAATAGTAACATCACATTTTCACCTATCATGGTACAAATTCTGGTCATATATAGACCATTTGTTATACGACCCAAAACCTAAGCCATAATCGGTGCACAGACTTACAAACCTAGCCAGGCAAGCCTATTTATTTTCGAAATGTACTTAAATAAAAGGCTTGAATATTTTTACAAAAATTTTGACAGAGTCTCCTCTATAATTCCAAGATCCCAAAATAAAAACACCTGTTGAAATATTTCTATTTTCATCCCAAAAATTCCAGTCATACAAAAAAACATAAAGACGGTATTTTCTGGAAATATTTACATAAACAAATACCGGACCAAAATGAAATATTTTAAATTTTCTTCCAAAAGAAGGGCTCTCCCAGCCATTTATATTCCATCCAAAAATAAAGGCTCTCCGAGTCATAAACTTATGTACTAACATTAATCAATATCGTCTCAAAACCTAAGCTGGTCATTCTAAAAGATATTCATGGGTAAGACCCCTATGGTTCTCACCATTATACCTGACATTATTTTTATTCTAGGATTGGGAATAATATCCCCGAGCAAAACTGGAAACCTCTCCTGCATCTTCTGTACGCGTGTACCAAGGTACAACAGCAAAACCAGAAAAACATATACATGCAAGGGTGAGAAACCAATATATGGATTTAAACACGATAACCACATGCACGACTCTCAAATACCATTTAACATAAATATTCAAAGACAAACAATATATTTATCAAAGGGTTTCATACCCGACAGTCGTAACCGTTTTCAAAACCATGACACTTCAATATTCATCAACTAACTTTGCTACCTAATCCTCGGAGCTCCAACCAACAAATTAATGAGCTGATCAGGATCTAGTTGCCAATTAAGGCAGAATCAATGCCCGATATGGCAAAGTTATATTGACCATTCCACAGTCCAACTCAAGGCAGAGTGGTGACTACATATAGCACATGCTCTATGTGGTCGTATATCCATCAAGGCAAAGTGACGTAAACATCATGAATACTTTCCATCAAGCATTCAAGTCCTATGCAAAGGCTCGTCTGCCCTGGAATGCATGTAAAACGTTTTGTTCTCATTGTTTTCTTTGTGTTCAATCTTTATGTGTCGGAGCTAAAAGCCTCACGACCAAATCACCATTTTAAACTTTCAAGTTTAATACCTCTTTCAAATATAATTGACTCCAAGTCAAAAGTGTGCAAATCACGAAATCTAGACCGATGCACCAATCTTAGATACGTAGATTTTAGTGCACAAAACCAATAAACCACTTATAGGAATCTAGTCCATAACTTCACCTTTCGGACCCCTGGCCCATATCATTCGGACCCCTGGTCCATATCATAGAACACTAGATTCGACGTCTTGGTTGATAGGTTCGTTTAAACCATTTTCGTTCTGTGAAATACAAAACAAAACGAAAGTTTCCTCAACTTATCCATGTTGACGAAAATAACACCATTGTGTAAAACTTGTTAACATAAATCCTTTCTGTTTTAAATTCATTTATAAAACCATCAAATCGTACAGAAATCCATTTTTCTCAAATCCGTTTTCTTTTGAAAACTCCTTTTTCCCTAACAACTTCAAATCGTCGTAAAATCATTTCCAACTAATTTCTATTTGAAATAATAAAATTGTTCCTCATAGTTTTCATTATCAAATACTTTTCCAAAGTATTTTCATTGGAAATAAAGTCATTTGTAAATCAAATGATTTTCTCTTTTACAAAAGTTCTTCATAATCATTGTTAAAGTATCCTTGACACTTACATTTCTTAGAATAACTTTCCGTCTTATTTTTGAGTTTGTTTGGAAAAGACAACGTAACTGAAATATTTTCAAGATGTCATCCTCACTATTTACTTATAAATCACTCTTTTCTCCAAAACATCATCAAATATAAATACTTTCAATATTTTTCTTCCATAAATCAAATCCTTTGAATTTCTCCTTAAGCTTTTTCAACGCTTTTATCTTTAATTTAATTGAGCACTGACCAATGTCAGGCTTCTCAGTCAATCAACCAACCAACAGATAATCCATACATAGCAGATATCCATACATCACAGTATAATCATGCTTTCACATAAAACATTAAAAACCACATAACAGTCATATAACAACTTAATTTGACACCACACATCGCAATAGATAAACTCAAATATGACACAAAAATAGCGTGCAGTTACCGAAAATCCCTCAGACAGTCTCCCCTTATCCTTGAACACAACAGAATGATCCTCATTTTAAAGCTCACATTAGTTCCAAGAGTGCGAAAATCTACTCCACCAACCAAGCATAGCCGTGTTCAACACCCTGGAGACACAAATCAAACATGATAACAAACAAACAATTTCACCAAATTAATTTCCATCCCCGAAACATAAAATCAAAAGAAACCATATATTAATTTAATAAAAAAGAATTGATTTCTCAATAAAATCAATTTGGGAAAAAAGGGCCCATCATTAAAATTTGGAGGAAATTTGATTTGATTTGTGAATCATGAAATTGAATTTATAAACCATCAATTAAAAGTCCAAATTGCACCAAAACAGGCATAGTTTCGTAATTGGTATAAAATGGAAAAATTGTTGTTTTAAGAGGAATTGAGGAAAATGAGATTTGCTCATAGAATCATGAAATCAGTTCAAGAAATCACTAATTCAACCACACAAT
This sequence comes from Sophora flavescens, assembly GCA_030762895.1. NCBI lineage: Eukaryota > Viridiplantae > Streptophyta > Magnoliopsida > Fabales > Fabaceae > Sophora > Sophora flavescens. The sequence goes on from CM061062.1 coordinate 147,103,608, forward strand.
TGCTTAAAAAGAAAATTAATTTCATGTTTAACAACTGAAATTAAAATAAATTTGGGTTAGAGTTTAGAGTGAAATTGGGGAAATTTGATAATAGGCAAGGTATAGTGAGGAAATCACTCACCCAACAAAGAGGAAGAAGGAGATGGTGTTTGTAGGGTAATCCGGCGTGGCGGAGGTGGTTGAGGACGGCGGCGGCATGTCATTGATGAGTGTGATTACACCTCATATTTCTTTATCATATTGCATGCATTTTCATGTAGTTTAGGCATTTTTAATTTGATTTTTGTTAGTTTTTACCTTGGAATGGGTAAGGCGGTTTTGTGGTGTTGTTGTGCAGGAGTTGAAGATTAAAATGTTCAAGATCAAGCATGATGGAGCTTGCATGAAGATGGAGCTTGAAAAGCAAGAAAACTGAGCCTAACAGAGGCCATCACGGCCTAGCCGTGACAGCCATCACAGCCATGATCGAGCAAGGTTGAAAATAAAAGAATGAAAATGTCAGAACCTGTCACGGCCAGGCCGTGATGGCCATCATGGCCAGGTCGTGATGGCCATCACGACCGTGACAGGCCATCAATGCCAAGTTTTCCAAGAAAGAATCTGTCACGGCCTGGTCGTGACAGGCATCACGACCGTGACGCGCAATATCTGGAATTTTAAAACCTGTTTTGATCTAATTTTGTAATTGCTTTGGATTCAAGTTACCCTACTCTATAAATAGAGCAATTAGGCTCGAAAATAGGATCCCTTGGGCTTCTACCTTAGGCTAAAAAAAAATTAGGATTTCTCTTCTTCTCAATTTCTTCTCTTCTCTTAGGTTTTCTTTTATGCTTTTGTTAATCAAGCTTGCTATGAACATGGTAATGCTTGAGTAGTTGTTTTTATTTCTAGGGATTGGGGCTATGCCCAAGATTTGTTTTATGTTATGAATTGACATTTTACTTCTTGTTAATTTCAATTTACTTTCGATTTGACTCCTATTGCATGAATTAGTTGTGAATTTGGTGCGCACTTATTTGCATGTCATAGATACTCTAAGGAGGAACCTAGCGGTGAACTTAGGTATTGGATCTATAGGAATCAAACTTAGGACTTAAATCACAAGAGTTAGAAGCAGTCCTTCGAGGGTTCACGAATTGTCACAAAGCTTAAAGGGTTCAATTTAAATTCAATTACCACGAGAGTAGGGGTTGGTTTAATTGGGCACGGTTCTTGTATCCCGAGAGGGAACATTAACTTATTTAGGATAAATTCTCCTTCAAAGCAATTTTTATTATTAACAAGAGGGTAGTCAATTTAGTAACATGAGCAGTCTTTTTGGTAACCCAATTCCTGGAAATCTCTTTTGATTTGAAAACCCCCATATTTGATTTGATTGCGATTTTGTTTGATTTCGTTTTAGATATTTGATTTGTTAGTTAATCTTTTAAAAATCAAATCTTTTCCAAATATTTTTCTAGTCCAGTTAAATCGATTTAATAATTGATAGTTATTTAAGATCACGGTCCCTGTGGATTCGATCTTTTTATTACTTGACGATGAAGCCGTTCACTTGCGGATTCGAGCACCATCAAGTTTTTGGCGCCGTTGCCGGGGACTGTGCTTTCTTGAATTTCAATTTAATTTTTAAATTGATTTTTCTCTCTTATGCGAAGATCCCAAAGTCTTGAAAATCTTGTTGAAGTTGACCCCGAGATCGAAAGGACCTTTCGTAGACGTGGGAGACTACAAAGACAAAGAGAGAGAGAGAGAGGTTGATTCCCATTCCACTCATGACGAATCCCCCGGATACCAAACCACTGAAGGACTACACAGCCCCAAATGCTAGGGGTTTGCAAACTGGGATTGCTAGGCCAGAAATTGAGGCGGAGAACTACACTATACCGCCTCTGTTAATTGGCCTGATTAGGCAAAATCAATTTGGAGGATTACCCTCGGATGACCTAACTGATCATGTGGAGACATTCTTGGAGTTCACCGATGCAATAAGAATTCAAGGTGCCCCGATTGATGCTATTCTCCTGAGGTTATTCCCCTCCTCTCTGACTGAAAAGGAAAAAGCTTTGTTGAAGCAACTACCCGCTAATACTTTGTCAACTTGGGACCAACTGGAGCAGGCATTCTTGGAGAAATTCTTCCCTCCATCCAAGACTCCTTACCTACGAACTCAGATCACTGGCTTCTTCCAAAAGGATGGAGAATGGTTATCCGAAGCTTGGGATCGTTACAAAGGATTGCTAGAGTCTTGCCCGTATCATGGGCTCGAGAGGTGGTTGTTAGTGCATACCTTCTACAACAGATTGGATTACTCTTTGAAGGCGTCACTTTATTCTGCAGCTGGTGGAGCCTTTATGAATAGACCTATGACTGAAGTGTTCAATATCATTGAAAACGTAGCCACCAACTATCACCATTGGGGTTCGGAAAGTGGTAATAACCCGAGAAAGCTTTCGGGGGGTAAGTTTGAAATGAATAGCACTGATCTAATTATGTCTAAATTTGACTCATTGAATAAACGCTTTGATAAGCTTGAAAAGGCTAATGTGAGTTCAATAGGTGCTACTGATGTTGTTTGTGAGATTTGTGGAATGCAGGGACATGACATAATGGAGTGCCCACATGGTATTACTCTTGGATCCGGTGCTTCGGGGGAACAAGTGAACTCTTGTCACAACTTCTATGACACGAACCCGAAGTTGCCAAACTATGCTCCTCCAAATCCTTACAACCAAGTGAGGAAGAATAGCCCTTATCTCTCCTATGGGAACTACAACAACACGTTGAACCACGAATTCCTGGAAGGCCAAGGTAATAGGAAACCCGCATTGGGGTATCCTCAGGTACAAAAGTCTAAACTTGAGCTCTTTTGTAAAATTTTGTTGAAACTCAAACAAAGCAAAATGAAGAGTTTAGGCAACAAGGTAGGGCAGTCAATGAGGCAATAAAATAGTTAGCATATAAGGTAGATAACTTAGCCATCCATAATAAGATGTTATAAACTCAGATTGCCCAACAAGCTAGTACATATTCCTGAACTAAGGGTATGTTTCCAGGACAACCCGAAGTTAATACTAATGAGCACTGTAATGCTATATACTTGAGGGATGATAAGATTGGGGTAGTTGAAAAAGGATGTGGGATGCGAGGAGGGCATGAGTGAACATGAAGAGGTAAAGCCAAAGTATGTCCCTCCACCACCTTACCAACCCCCAATACCTTTCCCACAAAGGTTGGTCAAGAAAAAGCAAGTAGAAAAAGAAAGTAAGAGCTTAATTGAGGAGCATGATGCCATGATAAAAACTAATACGCCTCCTAAAATAAAAGATCCAGGAAGTTTCTCTATTGCTTGCTCAATTGGATAAGTGAAAATAGACCAAGCCTTATGTGAATTAGGGGCTAGTGCGAGTTTGATGCCGCTTACTATCTTTGAGAGGTTAGGAACCAAGGAATTGAGTCCATCCAAGTTCTCTTTACAATTTGCGGATGGCTCAACTAAAACTCCTCTAGGCATACTAGAGAATGTTCCCATAAAGGTAGGGAAATTTTTCATTCCTACCGATTTCATGGTGTTGGATGTGAACGGGAATTCTAAATTCCCTATCATTCTTGGAAGGCCATTATTGGCCACAACTGGAGCAATAATTGATGTAAAAAATGGTAAGCTCTCTTAGAATGTAGAGGAAGGTAGGGTGGATTTTGATTTGACTTACTCATATAACAACCCTCCTTTCGAGAGTCATGTGTGCAGGATTGAGATAATGCCTCCAAAGGTGAAGGAAGAGCTTAACATGGAAGTAACTCCCAAACTTTGCATGACAAATGATGCACCAAACAATAATGAAATTGGAGTTGCTCAACATGTGGAGTTAAAACTTCCGCAGGAAAGGAAGTAAGGCCATGAAGCTCAGAGTGAAAAGAGCAAAGCGAAAGCGCATGTGGCCATATGAACACAATAGGCTATTTGATGGACTTCCTTGGAAGAGAGGTGTTCTTGAACTTCTAAGCCCAGCTGATCCCGATTGATCCAAGGGAGTATAGTCAAGCTTAAGATCGTAAATAAGCGCTTCTTGGGAGGCAATCCAAGTTTTCTTTCCCTTTTCAATTTGTTTTTGAATTTTGTTGTTGAATAATTTGAGAATAAAGATCACAAATTGATGGTTTGCCAAGTATTTTCAGGTTATGAAGGCATGAAGAGCAAAAAGGCATGGAAAAACGAAGTAAGAAGAGATCATGGCCTGCCCTTGATATTCATCACGGCCATGATGTGAGACCAGAATTGATCACGCCCAGGCCGTGACGGGGGTCACGATCGTGATTAGCCAACAGCTGAAGATCAGAAAGGAACACGGCCCAGCCGTGATAGCCCTCATGGGCGTGATGAGAAGGACCCAGAAGATCAGAATGTATCACGGTCTAGCCGTGATGGAAGTCACGGTCGTGAGAGGCTAGCTCCTATAGGCCCGAATTGATCACGGCCCAGCCGTGATGTATATCACGCCCGTGATGGGGAGTCGCTTGACACCAGAACTGGTCACGGCCTAGCCGTGATGGTGGTCACGGCCGTGACAACTCTTCCAGTAGCTCTTTGACTGGCATGTGAGCCAGTACCCTCCACCACCTCGGTGAGTTGTTCCATTTTTCTCCTCTCTCCGACTTGATTATTTACATTGGGGACAATGTAAGTTTTTAAGCTTGGGGTAGGGGTATTTTTTCTTTTTTTAATACATTTTTTGCATTTTTCATGTTGCATTCATATAGACGTAGTTTTGCTTAATCACATGATTAGATTGCCCCTTGCTTAGAGTATGCATCCAATTGTGAGAACTTTGCGCCAAATGAATCGAGACAATGATTTTTTGAACCCAATTTTTGTATTCTTATGATAGGCTAAAAATAAAAATGCTTGAGATGATCTTCTGATAGTTGATAATTGGCATGTGGTTCCTTAGATTTGTGTTTCTCATTGATTCTAAACTACTAAATGTGAGATTTTCTGAACCTAAAAGGGGGACTCACTAAATCGACCCCATTCTTTGTGATTGGGTGTTTTATTCCTCTTGGATTGTGTTCTCTCCTGAAACCATTTTGAAACTTCAAAATTTTTTAAAACATATTTGAAAATGATTGAGGCACTAGGTATTTTTCTGGCCTTCTGAGCTTTGACTGATTAAATGTTACCCCTTAGTTGCCTAGTTTTGAGCCTAAAAGAATAAAATTCTTTTCTTGGTACCTTGATTTATTTTGATGAATGATGCTTGGTATGACACCTTTTAAAGTATTGCAAAAAGGGCAAAAATGTGGTTTGAAAAAAATAAATTGTGGGATGAAAAAGTTAAAAATATTTCTCTTAAGTTAGAAATCTCGCCTTCTCCAAATTGAAAAAAAATAAAATAAAATAAACAAAAAAATGGAGAAGGAGATGAAAAGAAAAAAAAAAGAAAAAAAAGAAAGTAAGAAATAAAAAAATAAAAAAGAAGAAGAAGAAAGAAAGGTGGAAAAGTGAACTAAAGCCCAAAAAGGTATTTTAGAAGGTTGTCATGCTTTGCATTGTTTGATATTTTGTTTAACCTTCTTGAATTTTCCCTTTCTTGATTTCCCCAGCTAACAATTAATCCCATGGCCCCATTACAACCAAAATAAAAGACCTCTTAATTCTTATGTGTTTTCATTAATAAAGTAGAGATTTGATTAATAGTCAAGCTTATGGTAGGGTACCTTCCTTGAGGAAATTGAGTGAATTGTCAAATGTCCTTAAGCATTTGAGTGAGGTGAGAAGAGTGCTCGAATTAATGAGAGGTATGAATTTAGGGAACCTAAGCTTCTAATTGGACTTGAAATTGATTGTCTCTTGGCTTCTTATTGGATATTCTTGTTACTTGGATTTATTACTCGGATTCTTGGTTCACTGCCCATGCTCTGATTGTTTATCTTGTCTGGCCTTGGTTATTGGTTGAGGACAAGAAAAATCTTAAGCTTGGGGTAGTTTGATGAGTGTGATTACACCTCATATTTCTTTATCATATTGCATGCATTTTCATCTAGTTTAGGCATTTTTAATTTTATTTTTGTTAGTTTTTATCTTGGAACGGGTAAGGCAGTTTCGTGGTGTTGTTGTGCAGGAATTGAAGATTAAAATGTTCAAGATCAACCATGATGGAGCTTGCATGAAGGTGGAACTTGAAAAGAAAGAAAACTAAGCCAAACAGAGGCCATCACGGCCTAGCCGTGACAGCCATCACAGCCATGATCGAGCAAGGCTGAAAAGAAAAGAACGAAAAAGTCAAAACCTGTCACGGCCAGGCCGTGATGGCCATCATGGCCGTGACAGGCCATCAGTGCCAAGTTTTCCAAGACAGAATCTGTCACGGCCTGGCCAAAAGACATCAACAGTGGTTGAATGTTTCTGTAAGACTCTTGACCAAAAGAACATGGATAAGTTTCAAGGAAAGGAGAAGGAAGTCTCAAACTAACAAAAAGGAGGTTGAAACCACCTTGAACGGTGACTAGAAGCTCCTCACCACGGCGGACATGGCGTCAGACGGCAGAGCGAAGGGCCAAACCGAGTGTAGGCGAGGCGGTCCGAGCAGGGTGAACCAGACGCGGTGGTCGCGTGACTCCGGGCGGCGGTGCAGGGGTGGCGCCGATCTGAGCAAAGCAAGGAAGAGGGAGGATAAAGATGAGGTAGGGAGGAATAAGAAGAAAGAAAGAAAGAAAGAAAGAAAGAAAGAAGGGGTTTTCTGTCGCGTACGGGGCATGGAGATATAAGGAGGAAGAAATTTGTGATTAGTAATAGTAGGTACAAAATGAGTAGTAAATATTGAGCCTAAAAATAAATATGTTTTTGGTTTTTTGATTTAAAAATAATGGTTGACAATTATTTACTTTCAAAATTTAAATTAGAATCAAGATTGATAGTTGAACTATTCAAATAAGAAAATCAACGGTCCAAAATTAATCTCTGATTAATGTCAAACCAAAATATTTTTAACTCTAAAATTAAATATAATAAAACTATAACAATAATTTTCTTCCAATCTTATTATTACAAATATATTTTTTTTCTAAACAAATACTCATAGTGAAAATAACATAATAGTATTGTCTAGTAATCATGTCTATACTGACATAAGACAGTATTAACGCACTAAAAAATAAATTTTAAATGAGTAATCAAAATTACTCAAACCAAATCACATAAAACTAAACAAAAAAAACATATACAGATATTTACTATTATTGAAGAATAGTAAAAACCGCGGTGTTACACACAGTATACATCAAACTGTCGTAACAGATCGTGTAAAGTCAACACAGGTGATGTAGTCAACCTGTCCTTCTACATTTGGAAACTCTGCTCACACTTGTCTGTCCACACAAAAGTTGTATTTTTCCTCGTCAACTGCATCATAGGCAACACAATCTTCGAGAAACCCTCTATAAACCTCCGATAATATCCAACTAACCTTAGAAAACTTTGTACTTCACTTACTGACTTAGGCCGTTCCCACTTAAGATCAGCCTCAACCTTAATCGGATCTACTTCTATACCTTTCTTGTTAATCACATGTCTAAGAAATTGGACTTCTTCCATCCAAAACTCACACTTGGAAAGTTTAGCATAAAGCTGCCTGTCCTTTAAAACTTGCAGTACCACTCTCAAATGTCCCTCATGATCTTCCCATGTACAAGAATAGATAAGGATGTCGTCGATGAACACAAAAACAAACATATCGAGGAACGGTCTAAAGATTATGTTCATGTAATCCATGAACACTGTTGGAGCATTAGTTACCTCGAAAGGAATAACTAAATACTCATAATGCCCGCACCTTGTCCTAAAAGCTGTTTTAAGTATATCTTCCTTCCTTACTCTAATCTGATGGTATCCAGACCTCAAATCAATATTAGAAAACACTGTTGCTCCTTTCAATTGATCCACCAGATCATCTATCCTTGGCAATGAATACTTATTCTTAATTGTTACCTTATTCAACTGTCTGTAATCCATGAATAACCTAGCGCTTCCATCCTTTTTCCTCACAAATAACACCGGAGCTCTCCACGGTGAAACACTTGGTCTTATGAATTCTTTCCCTAATATGTCATCCAACTATTTTATTTAACTCCACCAATTCTACAGGTGACATCCGATAGGGTGCTATAGATATAGGTCATGTCCCCGGTACAAGATCTATGGTGAATTCCACCTCTCGCTCTGGTGGCAAACCTGGAACGACCGGAGGGAAAACTTCAGAAAATTATCTTACAATAGGCATAGAATCTATACTAGGTGTCTCATTAGCTTCCACCGCGAACAACATCATGTACTGCCGAGAATCATCACTCCTCTTGGATACTCCTTCATTGACAGAGACTACACTGGAAGAATCAAGAAATGATAAGGTCTTACTAGAACAATCTAGAATTACATGGTTAGCCGAAAGCCAATCCATGCCAAGGATAACATCTATCTGTTTCATCGTAAACAGACAAGATCTACAGTAAATGTCCTATTCTCAACAACTATAGGATACTGTAAACAAAGAGACATAGTAGTCAAAGGATTACTAGTAGGAGTAGATACTGTAAGGGTATAAGGTAATTGATAAACATTTAATTTTAAGTGATCCACACACTCATACGAAATAAATGAATGTGTAGCACCTGAGTCAAATAACACATAGGAGAGTCTACCAGCTATCAAACACATACCTTGTATAAGATCAACAGATTTAGAGGATTCAGCTCCCCTCACGGTAAATACTCTTCCAGTGGCCTGAGGTCTAGCCACTTGTTGTCCTGCTGCTGGGGCTCCTCTTCCAGCTACATCTCTATAGCCTCCATCTCCTTGACGCGCTGTCGCGCGAGCGTCAAAAAGTGAGCGGTTTGAAAAATATGTAGTTAGGGAGCGACAACTCGAGTATCGTCTCACAAGGACTCTTGGGTTGTTGACCGCGCTGTCGCCACGCGCCAAAAAGAACGAGCGTTTACAAAATAATGTAGTATAGAGCGACAACTCGGATCGTCTCTCAAGGACTCTTTAGGTGTTGTTATTATTAACAGAAAAGTTAGAAAAAGTTAGAATTTGGGGTTTTGAGATTGGAAACTAAATTAAAGAAGCAAAACAGAAAACAAGGCAAGAAAATAGAGCAGTTACCAAATAAGCTAAAGCGATTGACCTACTGTTCTCAGTTTCCCACTATCATTGGTTCATGCAAATCCTAAGCAGATACTAATCCCCTCCCGGTTGTAGCAATAGTTAACAAACGAAACCACTACTACGGATGTATGTTCCTATTCCCGAATTAAACAAACGGGGTTAAGCCCTTCGTGAACTAAACGAACACGAAACGAACACACGCGAATTAAACAAACGCGATTAAGTATAAGAACATAGCATCACCGAAATGAATCAATACAATACTATACATTCCTGAATTAAACAAACAGAGACGTATAGCATCATATTGAACAGAGAGAAGTAAGTGAAAACAGGAAATACAAGAACCTCAAGTGTTAACAGAAACCAATTACAGTAGATTAATCTAGGAGACTAGTTCTCCATTACAAAAGAAAGACAACAAACTAAAAGGAAAACAATAGCTAACAAGTTCAGAAACTAGCCAAAACTGGCTAATTCTGACTAGACTTTTCCAGTTCTGCCTAAGACTACTTATATACACATTTCTGGAATCCAAGTCCTCGCGAGGCGAAGCACTGCTCGCGAGGCGAATTATGCGAAAGGTCTGCAACTCTTGGTCTTCTCGCGAGGCGAACTCTTCAAATTCCTAAACTGCAACGCCCGTGACCTTCCACACGGGCAAGCCGTGATCGTCTCTGACTTTTCATGGTTGGATGACTCGCGAGGCGAGCCATTTCTTCGCGGGGCGAACCAGAGACTTTGCATTTTCTTGGAACAGTCAGCTTCGGGGTCGCGAGGCGAGCAGTATTCTCGCGGGGCGAGAAACTCCAGAATTATTCCTTTTTATTTACCTGAAAATAGAAAGTAAAAGTAAATACTTTATTCACTCTAAATCAACTAAATTAACTTAAAAACAATTTACAGACTCAAAATACTACTTAAGGACAATCAAGTCTAATTTGGGTGAAAATGATATAAAATAAGCACAAAGCCAAGGTCTTTACTAGTTATAAAACCAGTCAAACAGAGGCTCATCAAAATACCCCAAACTTAAACTTTGCTTGTCCCCAAGCAAACTACACTCAAAAACTTAAAAAGACTCAAGACCTGGCAAAACATGGCAAGCTTAAGAATTCAATCAACTTTCACACAGATTTCAAGCAATTTATCAAAATATTTTTCAATGTTCCCCCTTTCAAACAAATCAATCCCCACATTCATTTATTCTAAACAGTTGAGAATTTCATTACTCAAACAATCATCAATCTAAGCAGGGCATCTAAGTTACACACAAAAGAGAGATCACCAAAATCAAACAACTGCCTTCCTCACAAGGGAAATTTATGTTCACTCATTCGCTCAGTTTGTGTCAGGCTATTAACATTGCACTCAGTTTCACTTTTAAGAAGCACTTCCCATAAATTTGATTTTCATCTCAAAATGATTCCCACAGAAAACATGCATGCAACATCAAAAGGTCTTTTATGGGTTGTAATGGGGCCTGGCTAAGGGTAGGATATACAAAGGTACTAGGTTGAAGACCCTAGGAACTAAGAGAGCATGAACTTATTTACACAGAATTTAAACTCAAGTTCCTTTTCTCATTTTTCATTTTATGCCTTGGGTGACTACAGCCTTTTTATTCAAACAGCCTTTTTGGCATTTTTGCACTTTTAATTTTATTTTATTTTATTTTCCTTTTTTTTTTCATTCTCTTTTTTTTTTCTATATTTTTTTTTCACAATTTTTTTTTTCAATCCCAAACAACACATTACACCTTGCAGCCACCCCAAACTTTAGTTTCTTGCACCCATTCTAAGATTCCATGCTCTCCTAATCCTAAGATCGGGTTAACATGGTTTTCCAGATTTTTTGGGCTTATAACATTAGTTTATCAAGAAGCAATAGGCTAATCAGGCTCAAAGGGGCTAACTAGGGAACATGCATTAGGAATTGGTTATTTTAGGCTAAGTAGCTATTTACAAAGAAAATGCCTAAATCATTTGAAGCAAACATATAATCATGCAAACCAAAAAGAGATTCAATCAAATTCAGGAAAGTGCAATCAAAAGTGATTTTCACACAGTTTAAAACATGTCGGAGGATCAAAACCTCACCTGGACATTTTTTTGCAAATTATTTGAAAGAGATTCTATCCCTAGTGTGTGCTTCCTATCACCCCAAACTTATCATAAATCATGCCATCATAACAAAATCCCAAAGTTCAGTTTTCAATCACATGGGGATCATATTTTCAAAAATTTCATATCCTAGGGGGAAAACAGTCAATACTATCATGCAATCCATCCATGCAAGATCAATAAAATCCAATAAACTTGCCAACATAAGACTCAAACACACAAATACTCCTGAGCTTCTCAAATTATTCAGGAGCTTTATTCAAAACAAAACAGAATTAAAGTAAGGAAAAGAAAATTAAAAAGAAGAAAGGGTAAGAAAAACTCATTGAAGGGTGGTTCCACCAGGATCCCACTGTCTGTGATACAGGGCCCACGGAATGCTCAAGTTGCAGTATGGTCCTCCCGGATCCCACGGTCTACAGCATAAAGATGAGAGCGGGTGCTTGATAATCTTGGTACCTCCACCAGGTGCGGCGGACTTCTCTCTCCTTCGCAGTCACGATTGACCTCTCTTTCAACTTTGTCCATAAAATCCTCCCAATAGAATCGGGTTCAACCTCTTGGACTGGCCAGGGTGCCAAATCCAAGGGTGCAAAATCCAGAGCTGGTTCCTCAGGGGGAAGTGGTAAACAGTTAGAGAATGTTACTGGTGTTGCTTCAACTTCTGCAATGTCTTCATCCACTGCAAAATTTTCACCTGCTATACACGCAAAAATTTCAGCACACACCACACAAGGGTTAGAGTTAGTACATATATTACAAGAAAATGAATCAGAAAAAGTTAGAATGTCTGGGAATTCTTCAATCAATTCATCCACCCCATTACTCTCAACACATTCAATTGTTTTACTTGAATCATCTACTCCCAAAGGTTCTTCTTTATCTTCAGGCACGGGGGAGCAGACGTCCTCTTGATCCTCCTGATCTAAGTTTCCTGAACAGAACAAACCTGCAAAACGATCCGCATTTTCTATTTTTCCTGAAAAGTATAAACCTGTAAAACATTCAACACACAAAGCAGTTCCGTCACAATAACAAGCATTAGGATCAGGAGATTCAACACTAAATTCATCATCAACAGAAACATTATCATCATAATTATTTTCAAAAATATTTTCAGGAATAACCATCTGTGAATCCTCATGTTCCTCAAGGGGCTGTGGAGTTAGCATCGCAGCTGAGTTGGTGGTAACTTGATCAATTAGAGCCCACAACTTTTGAGATTCAGCTTGGTCCCTCTGTTGGGCTTCACGATTACTTGCCTCCATTGCCTCCATCCTCTGTTGAAATTCAAGATTGTATGCCATCCGTTGATTGTTCTCTTCCATTTGTTGTAGCATTGAAGCAATCTCATCCAAGGTGCTCTGTGAAGGTTCGGAAGGTTCAGAGGTGGTCACTTGGCTAGGATAGTTTGGTGGTGGCTCACTAAAATTAGGATAATACATGCATGGTGGTGGTTCATAATAAACGTTAGGCAAATATCCATACATGTAATTATCCATGGCAATCAAACATCCAGACAAAGCAGACAGAACTAATTAGCAAAGATTTTTTTTTTAAATTTTATTTTCTGCTAATAACAACAAAACAGAGTCCCCGGCAATGGCGCCAATTTTTGACCGCGCTGTCGCCACGCGCCAAAAAGAACGAGCGTTTACAAAATAATGTAGTATAGAGCGACAACTCGGATCGTCTCTCAAGGACTCTTTAGGTGTTGTTATTATTAACAGAAAAGTTAGAAAAAGTTAGAATTTGGGGTTTTGAGATTGGAAACTAAATTAAAGAAGCAAAACAGAAAACAAGGCAAGAAAATAGAGCAGTTACCAAATAAGCTAAAGCGATTGACCTACTGTTCTCAGTTTCCCACTATCATTGGTTCATGCAAATCCTAAGCAGATACTAATCCCCTCCCGGTTGTAGCAATAGTTAACAAACGAAACCACTACTACGGATGTATGTTCCTATTCCCGAATTAAACAAACGGGGTTAAGCCCTTCGTGAACTAAACGAACACGAAAGCGAACACACGCGAATTAAACAAACGCGATTAAGTATAAGAACATAGCATCATCGAAATGAATCAATACAATACTATACATTCCTGAATTAAACAAACAGAGACGTATAGCATCATATTGAACAGAGAGAAGTAAGTGAAAACAGGAAATACAAGAACCTCAAGTGTTAACAGAAACCAATTACAGTAGATTAATCTAGGAGACTAGTTCTCCATTACAAAAGAAAGACAACAAACTAAAAGGAAAACAATAGCTAACAAGTTCAGAAACTAGCCAAAACTGGCTAATTCTGACTAGACTCTTCCAGTTCTGCCTAAGACTACTTATATACACATTTCTGGAATCCAAGTCCTCGCGAGGCAAAGCACTGCTCGCGAGGCGAATTATGCGAAAGGTCTGCAACTCTTGGTCTTCTCGCGAGGCGAGCATAAATTCGCGAGGCGAACTCTTCAAATTCCTAAACTGCAACGCCCGTGACCTTCCACACGGGCAAGCCGTGATCGTCTCTGACTTTTCATGGTTGGATGACTCGCGAGGCGAGCCATTTCTTCGGGGCGAACCGGAGACTTTGCATTTTCTTGGAACAGTCGGCTTCGGGTCGCGAGGAGGCGAGTATTTCTCTGGGGCGAGAAACTTCAGAATTATTCCTTTTTATTTACCTGAAAATAGAAAGTAAAAGTAAATACTTTATTCACTCTAAATCAACTAAATTAACTTAAAAACAATTTACAGACTCAAAATACTACTTAAGGACAATCAAGTCTAATTTGGGTGAAAATGATATAAAATAAGCACAAAGCCAAGGTCTTTACTAGTTATAAAACCAGTCAAACAGAGGCTCATCAAAATACCCCAAACTTAAACTTTGCTTGTCCCCAAGCAAACTACACTCAAAAACTTAAAAAGACTCAAGACCTGGCAAAACATGGCAAGCTTAAGAATTCAATCAACTTTCACACAGATTTCAAGCAATTTATCAAAATATTTTTCAATGTTCCCCCTTTCAAACAAATCAATCCCCACATTCATTTATTCAAAACAGTTGAGAATTTCATTACTCAAACAATCATCAATCTAAGCAGGGCATCTAAGTTACACACAAAAGAGAGATCACCAAAATCAAACAATTGCCTTCCTCACAAGGGAAATTTATGTTCACTCATTCGCTCAGTTTGTGTCAAGCTATTAACATTGCACTCAGTTTCACTTTTAAGAAGCACTTCCCATAAATTTGATTTTCATCTCAAAATGATTCCCACAGAAAACATGCATGCAACATCAAAAGGTCTTTTATGGGTTGTAATGGGGCCTGGCTAAGGGTAGGATATACAAAGGTACTAGGTTGAAGACCCTAGGAACTAAGAGAGCATGAACTTATTTACACAGAATTTAAACTCAAGTTCCTTTTCTCATTTTTCATTTTATGCCTTGGGTGACTATAGCCTTTTTATTCAAACAGCCTTTTTGGCATTTTTGCACTTTTAATTTTATTTTATTTTTTTCCTTTTTTTTTCATTCTCTTTTTTTTTCTATATTTTTTTTTCACAATTATTTTTTTTCAATCCCAAACAACACATTACACCTTGCAGCCACCCCAAACTTTAGTTTCTTGCACCCATTCTAAGATTCCATGCTCTCCTAATCCTAAGATCGGGTTAACATGGTTTTCCAGATTTTTTGGGCTTATAACATTAGTTTATCAAGAAGCAATAGGCTAATCAGGCTCAAAGGGGCTAACTAGGGAACATGCATTAGGAATTGGTTATTTTAGGCTAAGTAGCTATTTACAAAGAAAATGCCTAAATCATTTGAAGCAAACATATAATCATGCAAACCAAAAAGAGATTCAATCAAATTCAGGAAAGTGCAATCAAAAGTGATTTTCACACAGTTTAAAACATGTTGGAGGCTCAAAACCTCACCTGGACATTTTTTTGCAAATTATTTGAAAGAGATTCTATCCCTAGTGTGTGCTTCCTATCACCCCAAACTTATCATAAATCATGCCATCATAACAAAATCCCAAAGTTCAGTTTTCAATCACATGGGGATCATATTTTCAAAAATTTCATATCCTAGGGGGAAAACAGTCAATACTATCATGCAATCCATCCATGCAAAATCAATAAAATCCAATAAACTTGCCAACATAAGACTCAAACACACAAATACTCCTGAGCTTCTCAAATTATTCAGGAGCTTTATTCAAAACAAAACAGAATTAAAGTAAGGAAAAGAAAATTAAAAAGAAGAAAGGGTAAGAAAAACTCATTGAAGGGCGGTTCCACCAGGATCCCACTGTCTGTGATACAGGGCCCACGGAATGCTCAAGTTGCAGTATGGTCCTCCCGGATCCCACGGTCTACAGCATAAAGATGAGAGCGGGTGCTTGATAATCTTGGTACCTCCACCAGGTGCGGCGGACTTCTCTCTCCTTCGCAGGTCACAGTTGACCTCTCTTTCAACTTTGTCCATAAAATCCTCCCAATAGAATCGGGGTTCAACCTCTTGGACTGGCCAGGGTGCCAAATCCAAGGGTGCAAAATCCAGAGCTGGTTCCTCAGGGGGAAGTGGTAAACAGTTAGAGAATGTTACTGGTGTTGCTTCAACTTCTGCAATGTCTTCATCCACTGCAAAATTTTCACCTGCTATACACGCAGAAATTTCAGCACACACCACACAAGGGTTAGAGTTAGTACATATATTACAAGAAAATGAATCAGAAAAAGTTAGAATGTCTGGGAATTCTTCAATCAATTCATCCACCCCATTACTCTCAACACATTCAATTGTTTTACTTGAATCATCTACTCCCAAAGGTTCTTCTTTATCTTCAGGCATGGGGGAGCAGACGTCCTCTTGATCCTCCTGATCTAAGTTTCCTGAACAGAACAAACCTGCAAAACGATCCGCATTTTCTATTTTTCCTGAAAAGTATAAACCTGTAAAACATTCAACACACAAAGCAGTTCCGTCACAATAACAAGCATTAGGATCAGGAGATTCAACACTAAATTCATCATCAACAGAAACATTATCATCATAATTATTTTCAAAAATATTTTCAGGAATAACCATCTGTGAATCCTCATGTTCCTCAAGGGGCTGTGGAGTTAGCATCGCAGCTGAGTTGGTGGTAACTTGATCAATTAGAGCCCACAACTTTTGAGATTCAGCTTGGTCCCTCTGTTGGGCTTCACGATTACTTGCCTCCATTGCCTCCATCCTCTGTTGAAATTCAAGATTGTATGCCATCCGTTGATTGTTCTCTTCCATTTGTTGTAGCATTGAAGCAATCTCATCCAAGGTGCTCTGTGAAGGTTCGGAAGGTGCAGAGGTGGTCACTTGGCTAGGATAGTTTGGTGGTGGCTCACTAAAATTAGGATAATACATGCATGGTGGTGGTTCATAATAAACGTTAGGCAAATATCCATACATGTAATTATCCATGGCAATCAAACATCCAGACAAAGCAGACAGAACTAATTAGCAAAGATTTTTTTTTTTTAATTTTATTTTCTGCTAATAACAACAAAACAGAGTCCCCGGCAATGGCGCCAATTTTTGACCGTGCTGTCGCCACGCGCCAAAAAGAACGAGCGTTTACAAAATAATGTAGTATAGAGCGACAACTCGGATCGTCTCTCAAGGACTCTTTAGGTGTTGTTATTATTAACAGAAAAGTTAGAAAAAGTTAGAATTTGGGGTTTTGAGATTGGAAACTAAATTAAAGAAGCAAAACAGAAAACAAGGCAAGAAAATAGAGCAGTTACCAAATAAGCTAAAGCGATTGACCTACTGTTCTCAGTTTCCCACTATCATTGGTTCATGCAAATCCTAAGCAGATACTAATCCCCTCCCGGTTGTAGCAATAGTTAACAAACGAAACCACTACTACGGATGTATGTTCCTATTCCCGAATTAAACAAACGGGGTTAAGCCCTTCGTGAACTAAACGAACACGAAACGAACACACGCGAATTAAACAAACGCGATTAAGTATAAGAACATAGCATCACCGAAATGAATCAATACAATACTATACATTCCTGAATTAAACAAACAGAGACGTATAGCATCATATTGAACAGAGAGAAGTAAGTGAAAACAGGAAATACAAGAACCTCAAGTGTTAACAGAAACCAATTACAGTAGATTAATCTAGGAGACTAGTTCTCCATTACAAAAGAAAGACAACAAACTAAAAGGAAAACAATAGCTAACAAGTTCAGAAACTAGCCAAAACTGGCTAATTCTGACTAGACTCTTCCAGTTCTGCCTAAGACTACTTATATACACATTTCTGGAATCCAAGTCCTCGCGAGGCGAAGCACTGCTCGCGAGGCGAATTATGCGAAAGGTCTGCAACTCTTGGTCTTCTCGCGAGGCGAGCATAAATTCGCGAGGCGAACTCTTCAAATTCCTAAACTGCAACGCCCGTGACCTTCCACACGGGCAAGCCGTGATCGTCTCTGACTTTTCATGGTTGGATGACTCGCGAGGCGAGCCATTTCTTCGCGGGGCGAACCAGAGACTTTGCATTTTCTTGGAACAGTCGGCGTGGTCGCGAGGCGAGCAGTATTCTCGCGGGGCGAGAAACTCCAGAATTATTCCTTTTTATTTACCTGAAAATAGAAAGTAAAAGTAAATACTTTATTCACTCTAAATCAACTAAATTAACTTAAAAACAATTTACAGACTCAAAATACTACTTAAGGACAATCAAGTCTAATTTGGGTGAAAATGATATAAAATAAGCACAAAGCCAAGGTCTTTACTAGTTATAAAACCAGTCAAACAGAGGCTCATCAAAATACCCCAAACTTAAACTTTGCTTGTCCCCAAGCAAACAACACTCAAAACTTAAAAAGACTCAAGACCTGGCAAAACATGGCAAGCTTAAGAATTCAATCAACTTTCACACAGATTTCAAGCAATTTATCAAAATATTTTTCAATGTTCCCCCTTTCAAACAAATCAATCCCCACATTCATTTATTCTAAACAGTTGAGAATTTCATTACTCAAACAATCATCAATCTAAGCAGGGCATCTAAGTTACACACAAAAGAGAGATCACCAAAATCAAACAATTGCCTTCCTCACAAGGGAAATTTATGTTCACTCATTCGCTCAGTTTGTGTCAGGCTATTAACATTGCACTCAGTTTCACTTTTAAGAAGCACTTCCCATAAATTTGATTTTCATCTCAAAATGATTCCCACAGAAAACATGCATGCAACATCAAAAGGTCTTTTATGGGTTGTAATGGGGCCTGGCTAAGGGTAGGATATACAAAGGTACTAGGTTGAAGACCCTAGGAACTAAGAGAGCATGAACTTATTTACACAGAATTTAAACTCAAGTTCCTTTTCTCATTTTTCATTTTATGCCTTGGGTGACTACAGCCTTTTTATTCAAACAGCCTTTTTGGCATTTTTGCACTTTTAATTTAATTTTTTTTTCCTTTTTTTTTTCATTCTCTTTTTTTTTCTATATTTTTTTTTTCACAATTTTTTTTTTCAATCCCAAACAACACATTACACCTTGCAGCCACCCCAAAATTTAGTTTCTTGCACCCATTCTAAGATTCCATGCTCTCCTAATCCTAAGATCGGGTTAACATGGTTTTCCAGATTTTTTGGGCTTATAACATTAGTTTATCAAGAAGCAATAGGCTAATCAGGCTTAAAGGGGCTAACTAGGGAACATGCATTAGGAATTGGTTATTTTAGGCTAAGTAGCTATTTACAAAGAAAATGCCTAAATCATTTGAAGCAAACATATAATCATGCAAACCAAAAAGAGATTCAATCAAATTCAGGAAAGTGCAATCAAAAGTGATTTTCACACAGTTTAAAACATGTTGGAGGCTCAAAACCTCACCTGGACATTTTTTTGCAAATTATTTGAAAGAGATTCTATCCCTAGTGTGTGCTTCCTATCACCCCAAACTTATCATAAATCATGCCATCATAACAAAATCCCAAAGTTCAGTTTTCAATCACATGGGGATCATATTTTCAAAAATTTCATATCCTAGGGGGAAAACAGTCAATACTATCATGCAATCCATCCATGCAAAATCAATAAAATCCAATAAACTTGCCAACATAAGACTCAAACACACAAATACTCCTGAGCTTCTCAAATTATTCAGGAGCTTTATTCAAAACAAAACAGAACTAAAGTAAGGAAAAGAAAATTAAAAAGAAGAAAGGGTAAGAAAAACTCATTGAAGGCGGTTCCACCGAGATCCCACCTTGTCGTGATACAGGCCCACGGAATGCTCAAGTTGCAGTATGGTCCTCCCGGATCCCACGGTCTCTGACAGATAAAGATGAGAGCGGGTGCTTGATAATCTTGGTACCTCCACCAGTGCGGCGGACTTCTCTCTCCTTCGCAGGTCACAGATTGACCTCTCTTTCAACTTTGTCCATAAAATCCTCCCAATAGAATCGGGTTCAACCTCTTGACTGGCCAGGGTGCCAAATCCAAGGGTGCAAAATCCAGAGCTGGTTCCTCAGGGGGAAGTGGTAAACAGTTAGAGAATGTTACTGGTGTTGCTTCAACTTCTGCAATGTCTTCATCCACTGCAAAATTTTCACCTGCTATACACGCAGAAATTTCAGCACACACCACACAAGGGTTAGAGTTAGTACATATATTACAAGAAAATGAATCAGAAAAAGTTAGAATGTCTGGGAATTCTTCAATCAATTCATCCACCCCATTACTCTCAACACATTCAATTGTTTTACTTGAATCATCTACTCCCAAAGGTTCTTCTTTATCTTCAGGCACGGGGGAGCAGACGTCCTCTTGATCCTCCTGATCTAAGTTTCCTGAACAGAACAAACCTGCAAAACGATCCGCATTTTCTATTTTTCCTGAAAAGTATAAACCTGTAAAACATTCAACACACAAAGCAGTTCCGTCACAATAACAAGCATTAGGATCAGGAGATTCAACACTAAATTCATCATCAACAGAAACATTATCATCATAATTATTTTCAAAAATATTTTCAGGAATAACCATCTGTGAATCCTCATGTTCCTCAAGGGGCTGTGGAGTTAGCATCGCAGCTGAGTTGGTGGTAACTTGATCAATTAGAGCCCACAACTTTTGAGATTCAGCTTGGTCCCTCTGTTGGGCTTCACGATTACTTGCCTCCATTGCCTCCATCCTCTGTTGAAATTCAAGATTGTATGCCATCCGTTGATTGTTCTCTTCCATTTGTTGTAGCATTGAAGCAATCTCATCCAAGGTGCTCTGTGAAGGTTCGGAAGGTGCAGAGGTGGTCACTTGGCTAGGATAGTTTGGTGGTGGCTCACTAAAATTAGGATAATACATGCATGGTGGTGGTTCATAATAAACGTTAGGCAAATATCCATACATGTAATTATCCATGGCAATCAAACATCCCAGACAAAGCGCAGACAGTAACTAATTAGCAAAGATTTTTTTTTTTAATTTTATTTTCTGCTAATAACAACAAAAACAGAGTCCCCGCAATGGCGCCAATTTTTGACCGTGCTGTCGCCACGCGCCAAAAAGAACGAGCGTTTACAAAATAATGTAGTATAGAGCGACAACTCGGATCGTCTCTCAAGGACTCTTTAGGTGTTGTTATTATTAACAGAAAAGTTAGAATTTGGGGTTTTGAGATTGGAAACTAAATTAAAGAAGCAAAACAGAAAACAAGGCAAGAAAATAGAGCAGTTACCAAATAAGCTAAAGCAATTGACCTACTGTTCTCAGTTTCCCACTATCATTGGTTCATGCAAATCCTAAGCAGATACTAATCCCCTCCCGGTTGTAGCAATAGTTAACAAACGAAACCACTACTACGGATGTATGTTCCTATTCCCGAATTAAACAAACGGGGTTAAGCCCTTCGTGAACTAAACGAACACGAAACGAACACACGCGAATTAAACAAACACGATTAAGTATAAGAACATAGCATCACCGAAATGAATCAATACAATACTATACATTCCTGAATTAAACAAACAGAGACGTATAGCATCATATTGAACAGAGAGAAGTAAGTGAAAACAGGAAATACAAGAACCTCAAGTGTTAACAGAAACCAATTACAGTAGATTAATCTAGGAGACTAGTTCTCCATTACAAAAGAAAGACAACAAACTAAAAGGAAAACAATAGCTAACAAGTTCGAAACTAGCCAAAATCGGCTAATTCGACTAGACTCTTCCGATTCGCCTAAGACTACTTATATACACATTTCGGAATCCAAGTCCTCGCGAGGCAAAGCAATCGCTCGCGAGGCGAATTATGCGAAAGGTCTGCAACTCTTGGTCTTCTCGCGAGGCGAGCATAAATTCGCGAGGCGAACTCTTCAAATTCCTAAACCGCAACGCCCGTGACCTTCCACACGGGCAAGCCGTGATCGTCTCTCGACTTTTCATGGTTGGATGACTCGCGAGGCGAGCCATTTCTTCGGGGCGAACCGGAGACTTTGCATTTTCTTGGAACAATCGCTTCGGGTCGCGAGGCGAGCGATATTCTCGGGCGAGAAACTCCAGAATTATTCCTTTTTATTTACCTGAAAATAGAAAGTAAAAGTAAATACTTTATTCACTCTAAATCAACTAAATTAACTTAAAAACAATTTACAGACTCAAAATACTACTTAAGGACAATCAAGTCTAATTTGGGTGAAAATGATATAAAATAAGCACAAAGCCAAGGTCTTTACTAGTTATAAAACCAGTCAAACAGAGGCTCATCAAAATACCCCAAACTTAAACTTTGCTTGTCCCCAAGCAAACTACACTCAAAAACTTAAATAGACTCAAGACCTGGCAAAACATGGCAAGCTTAAGAATTCAATCAACTTTCACACAGATTTCAAGCAATTTATCAAAATATTTTTCAATGTTCCCCCTTTCAAACAAATCAATCCCCACATTCATTTATTCTAAACAGTTGAGAATTTCATTACTCAAACAATCATCAATCTAAGCAGGGCATCTAAGTTACACACAAAAGAGAGATCACCAAAATCAAACAACTGCCTTCCTCACAAGGGAAATTTATGTTCACTCATTCGCTCAGTTTGTGTCAGGCTATTAACATTGCACTCAGTTTCACTTTTAAGAAGCACTTCCCATAAATTTGATTTTCATCTCAAAATGATTCCCGCAGAAAACATGCATGCAACATCAAAAGGTCTTTTATGAGTTGTAATGGG
Source organism: Sophora flavescens (assembly GCA_030762895.1). Classification (NCBI taxonomy): domain Eukaryota; kingdom Viridiplantae; phylum Streptophyta; class Magnoliopsida; order Fabales; family Fabaceae; genus Sophora; species Sophora flavescens. The sequence continues at coordinate 147,126,131 of CM061062.1, forward strand.
GCCTGGCTAAGGGTAGGATATACAAAGGTACTAGGTTGAAGACCCTAGGAACTAAGAGAGCATGAACTTATTTACACAGAATTTAAACTCAAGTTCCTTTTCTCATTTTTCATTTTATGCCTTGGGTGACTACAGCCTTTTTATTCAAACAGCCTTTTTGGCATTTTTGCACTTTTAATTTTATTTTATTTTTTTTCCTTTTTTTTTTCATTCTCTTTTTTTTTCTATATATTTTTTTTCACAATTTTTTTTTTAATCCCAAACAACACATTACACCTTGCAGCCACCCCAAACTTTAGTTTCTTGCACCCATTCTAAGATTCCATGCTCTCCTAATCCTAAGATCGGGTTAACATGGTTTTCCAGATTTTTTGGGCTTATAACATTATTTTATCAAGAAGCAATAGGCTAATCAGGCTCAAAAGGGCTAACTAGGGAACATGCATTAGGAATTGGTTATTTTAGGCTAAGTAGCTATTTACAAAGAAAATGCCTAAATCATTTGAAGCAAACATATAATCATGCAAACCAAAAAGAGATTCAATCAAATTCAGGAAAGTGCAATCAAAAGTGATTTTCACACAGTTTAAAACATGTTGGAGGCTCAAAACCTCACCTGGACATTTTTTTGCAAATTATTTGAAAGAGATTCTATCCCTAGTGTGTGCTTCCTATCACCCCAAACTTATCATAAATCATGCCATCATAACAAAATCCCAAAGTTCAGTTTTCAATCACATGGGGATCATATTTTCAAAAATTTCATATCCTAGGGGGAAAACAGTCAATACTATCATGCAATCCATCCATGCAAAATCAATAAAATCCAATAAACTTGCCAACATAAGACTCAAACACACAAATACTCCTGAGCTTCTCAAATTATTCAGGAGCTTTATTCAAAACAAAACAGAATTAAAGTAAGGAAGAGAAAATTAAAAAGAAGAAAGGGTAAGAAAAACTCATTGAAGGGCGGTTCCACCAGGATCCCACTGTCTGTGATACAGGGCCCACGGAATGCTCAAGTTGCAGTATGGTCCTCCCGGATCCCACGGTCTACAACATAAAGATGAGAGCGGGTGCTTGATAATCTTGGTACCTCCACCAGGTGCGGCGGACTTCTCTCTCCTTCGCAGGTCACAGTTGACCTCTCTTTCAACTTTGTCCATAAAATCCTCCCAATAGAATCGGGGTTCAACCTCTTGGACTGGCCAGGGTGCCAAATCCAAGGGTGCAAAATCCAGAGCTGGTTCCTCAGGGGGAAGTGGTAAACAGTTAGAGGTGAGCATAAATTCGCGAAAGATCTGCAACTCTTGGTCTTCTCGCGAGGCGAGCATAAATTCGCGAGGCGAACTCTTCAAATTCCTAAACTGCAACGCCCGTGACCTTCCACACGGGCAAGCCGTGATCGTCTCTGACTTTTCGTGGTTGGATGACTCGCGAGGCGAGCCATTTCTTCGCGGGGCGAACCAGAGACTTTGCATTTTCTTGGAACAGTCAGCTTCGGGGTCGCGAGGCGAGCAGTATTCTCGCGGGGCGAGAAACTCCAGAATTATTCCTTTTTATTTACCTGAAAATAGAAAGTAAAAGTAAATACTTTATTCACTCTAAATCAACTAAATTAACTTAAAAACAATTTACAGACTCAAAATACTACTTAAGGACAATCAAGTCTAATTTGGGTGAAAATGATATAAAATAAGCACAAAGCCAAGGTCTTTACTAGTTATAAAACCAGTCAAACAGAGGCTCATCAGTTGTTGTTAACAGAAAAGTCAGTTTTTGGGGGGGGGGGGGGTGGTGGGGTTTGGATTTGAATTTAAATTAAGAAAACAAAGAAGAAAACAATGCAAACTAAATAATTATCAACTAAGCTAAACGATCAACCTACTACTTTCGGTTTCCCACTATCATTGGTTCATATAAATCCAAGCCCGGAGCGGATTCTAAACCCTTTTCGATTGTAGCGACAATTAACAAGTGAAACCGACACTACGCGATGTATGTTCCTATTCCCGAATTAAACAAACGGGGTGAAGCGCTCGTGAATTAAGCAAACACGAATGAACACACGCGAATTAAGCAAACGCAATTAAGTATAAGAATACACAATCATCAAAACAAATCAATACACATTCTATACAATACTGAATTAAGCAAACAGAACATACAGAACTATATTGAAAGAGAGTAGCAATTAAATCAGGAATTACATAACCTCAAGTGGTGGCGGAACCCGATTATAGTAGATCAATCAAGGAGACTAGTTCTCCATTACAAAAGAAACACAAAAATACTAAACCTAATTCGCAGCCGCACTATGAAAAAGATGGATCCCCCTCTAATCTGCCCCAAACAGCAATTTATAGCTTCAGACTCTGCGTGCGCTCGCGAGGCGAGCATCCTCTCGCGACGCGAATATTAATTATGGCGGGAGTTCAAATTGGGTTCTCGCGAGGCGAGAGATAAGTTCGCGAGGCGAGACTTCAAACTTCAGTTTGTCAAACCCGTGATGCCTATCACGGGCAGGCTGTGATCACTTCTGACTTTGGGTGCTTATCTGTCATGGCCGTGACCTTCATCACGGCTAGGCCGTGATGGTCTCTGTTCTTCAAGGTGTGGATTTCTCGCGGGATGAGACAGTGATTCGCGGGGCGAGACAGAGAGGATGGCATTTCTGGCACAGCAAGGCTTCAGACTCGCGAGGCGAGTAGCCTCTCGCGGGGCGAATAATTCCAGAATTGCTTCTCTTTATTAACCTGAAAACAAGGAATAGCAGTAAGTGCTTTATTTGACTCTAAATCAGCTAAATTACCCTAAAATTACTTTAGAGACTCAAAATGTTGCTTGAAGACAATCAAGTCTAATTTGGGAGAAAACGAGATTAAACTCGAATAAAACCTTTGGTCTTACTAGTCAAAAACTAGTCGAGCCAGAGGCTAATCAAAATACCCCAAACTTAAACTTTGCTTGTCCCCAAGCAAACTAAAACTCAAAAAGGACTCAAACTTGGCAATCTTAATAGATTTCAATCAATTCCACACAAATTTCAAGCAATCTCAACAAAATAATTTCTCTTCAATGTTTTCCCCCTTGCAATAATAAAATCCCCACATTCATCTACTCTGAACATTTGAGAATTTCATCATTCAAACAATCATTAATCTAAGCAGGGGATCCAAGTTACACACAAAAGGGAGATCACCAATTTCAAACAATTGCCTTCCTCACAAGAGTATTTACTGTTTCACTCATTCTCTCAATTTGTCTAGGCTATCAACATTTCGCTCAATTTCACTTTTAAGAGCACTTCCCATGAATTTGATCTTCATCTCAAACAAGATTCCCACGCAAACATGCATGCAACATCAAAAGGTCTTTTAAGGTTGTAATGGGGCCTGGCTAAGGGTAGGATATTCAAAGGTACTAGGCTTAAGTCCCTAGGAACTAAGAGAGCATGAACATTTTGATACATTGAATTTCCACTCAAGTTCCTTTTTCCATTTTTTTTCTTTTTTGCTTTGGGTGACTACAGCCTTCTTCTTCAATACCCTTTTTGACATTTTTGCACTATTTTTTCTTTCTTTTTCTTTTTTTTCTTTCCCTTCGGCTCCAACCTTTATATTTTTCTTTTTCTCAATCCCAAACAACACATCATATCCTTGTAGCCACCCCAAACTTAGTTTCTTTCAACCCTTGTCTTGCTAAGCTTCCATGCTCTCCTAATCCTAAGACCAGGTTAACATGGTTTTTCAGATTTTTGGCTTGTAACGTAGGGTCATCAAGAAGCAATAGGCTAATTAGGCTCAATGGGGCTAACTAGGGAACATGCATTAGGGATGGTTCAATTTAGGCCAAGTAGCTAATTCAAAGAAAATCTGCCTAAATCATCTGATGCAATCACATAAGCATGCAAACCAAGAAGAAATTCAAGCAAATTCGGGAAAGTGCAGCTCAAAAGTGATTCACACAGTTAAAAACATGTTGGAGGCTCAAATCCTCACCCGGACAATTTTTCAAATTGTTTGACCGAGATTCTATCCCTAGTGTGTGCATCCCTTCACCCCAAACTTATCATAAATCATGCAATCATAACAAAATTTCTCAAAGTTCAGTTTTCTATTTTTTAAATGGGGATCAAATTTTCAATTTCAAAACCTAGGGGGAAAATCATCTACAGTCAACACATGTCATGCAATCCATCTATGCAAAATTTGATCAAAAACCAACAAGCTCACCGACACAAGACTCAAACACATACTCTTGATCTTCTCAAATTATTCAAGAGCTAAAAGAAAAACAAAACAAAAACAAAGCAAGGATAATTAAAAAGGAAAGGGTTTATAAAAACTCATGGAGGTGGTTCCACCGGGGTCCCACTGTCTGTGATACAGCGGCCACAGAATGCTCAAAGTGCAATATGATCCTCCCGGATCCCATGGCTTGTAGCATAAGGCCCAAGTGATAGACAAGGGACGGAAGCTCATTCCATGGTCCCCTAACTTGCAGCCTTGATATGGAGGTGAGCACTTGACAGTTATGGTGACCTCGCCAAGTGAGGCGGACTTCTTGCTCCCTCTTGGGTCAAAGATGACCTCCTTGTCAACAAAGTCCTCCCAATAAAAATGGGGTTCAACCTCTTGGACTGGCCATAGTGCCTTCGTATCCGAGGGTGCAAAATCCAGAGGATTGAACTCCATCGCCGGTGGTTCCACAGTGGGAGGTGATGAGCAAGTGGGGGGGGGGGGGTCTCTGGTGCTGCTTCAACTTCTGCACGATCTTCATTCACTGCACTGACAAATCCATCACCTGCTATACATGCAGAAATCTCAGCACACACCATACAAAGGTTAGTGTTAGTACAGTCAGTACATATAGTACAACAAACTGAATCACAAACGGCTTGAATGTCTGGAAATTCAACACTCAGTTCATCCATCCCGTCACTTTCAACACATGCATATGAATTAATAGAATAATCTAATTCCAAAGGTTCTTCATCATCCTCAAGCATGGTGAAACAGATGTCCTCCTGATCCTCATTTTCTGTGTTTCTTGGCTGAACAAGGCCCTCAACCTCATGTGTCTCATGTTCCATATGGACGTTTTACTCCTCATACCCTGAAAAGAATGAGCTTTCAAAACATGCTACACACGAAGCAAATTCATTACAATCAGCACATGAGGTATAATAGATAGAATCAGGAAAGGTGTGAATATCTGGAGATTCAACACATAGTTCATCAATAGAAGCATTCTTGACATCATTATCAAAATTATCCATTGAGGAATTATTGTCAAGAACAACTATTTGCGAATCTGTATGTTTCTCAAGGAGGCGTCGAGTTTGCAGTGCAGCCGAGGTGGAGACAATGTGATCAATTTGAATGGCCAACTTCTGAAAATCAGCTTCTATCCTCTGTTGGGATTCAAGATTTTGTTCTGCCATCCATTGATTGTTCTCTGCCATCCGTTGATTGTTCTCGGCCATTCGTTGATTGTTCTCTTCCATCCGTTGAGTGTTCTCGGCCATTCGTTGTATCAGAGAAGCTAACTCATCCAGGCTGCCTTGATCTCCACCATGTTGGCTAGAATAATCATTCACCCCAAACATGCCAAAATCACTATTAAACTCATAACCAGCAAAGTTAGGATAACATATGCATGGTGGTGGCTCATCAAAGTTAGGATAATACATGCATGGTGGTGGCTTATAATCAACATTAGGCATATAACCGTGCATGTAATTATCCATGGGAAGTACTAAGATTCACAACCAGACAAATGAGCCATAACTAATCCAGTAATGCAAAAGTTTTTTTTTCCTGTTAATAACAACAAGAGTCCCCGGCAACGACGCCAATTTTTGACGCGCTGTCGCGCACGCATCAAAAAGTGAGCGGTTTGTAAAAATATGTAGTTAGGGAGCGACAACTCGAGTATCGTCTCACAAGGACTCTTGGGTTGTTGTTTGTAAAAAAGTCGATTTTTTGGGGGGTTTGGATTTGAATTTAAATTAAGAAAACAATGCAAACTAAATAATTATCAACTAAGCTAAACAATCAACCTACTGCTTTCGGTTTCCCACTATCATTGGTTCATATAAATCCAAGCCCGGAGCGGATTCTAAACCCTTTTCGATTATAGCGACAATTAACAAGCGAAATCGATGCTACGTGATGAATGTTCCTATTCCCGAATTAAGCAAACGGGGTGAACCGCTCGTGAATTAAGCAAAAACGAATGAACACACGCGAATTAAGAAAACGCGATTAAGTATAAGAACACACAATCATCAAAACAAATCAATACACATTCTATACAATCCTGAATTAAGCAAACAGAACATACAGAACTATATTGAAAGAGAGTAGCAATTAAATCAGGAATTACATAAACTCAAGTGGCGGTGGAACCCGATTACAGTAGATCAATCAAGGAGACTAGTTCTCCATTACAAAAGAAACACAAAAATACTATGAAAAAGATGGATCCCCCTCTAATCTACCCCAAACAACAATTTATAGCTTCAGACTCTGCGTGCGCTCACGAGGCGAGAGATAAGTTCGCGAGGCGAGACTTCAAACTTTAGTTTGTCAAACCCGTGATGCCTATCACGGGCAGGCCGTGATCACTTCTGACTTTGGGTGCTTATCTGTCATGGCTGTGACCTTCGTCACGGCTAGGCCGTGATGGTCTCTGTTCTTCAAGGTGTGGATTTCTTGCGGGGCGAGACAGAGAGGATGGCATTTCTGGCACAACAAGGCTTCAGACTCGCGAGGCGAGTAGCCTCTCGCGGGGCGAATAATTCCAGAATTGCTTCTCTTTATTAACCTGAAAACAAGGAATAGCAGTAAGTGCTTTATTTGACTCTAAATCAGCTAAATTACCCTAAAACTACTTTAGAGACTCAAAATGTTGCTTGAGACAATCAAGTCTAATTTGGGCGAAAACAAGATTAAACTCGAATAAAACCTATGGTCTTACTAGTCAAAAACTAGTCGAGCCAGAGGCTGATCAAAATACCCCAAACTTAAACTTTGCTTGTCCCCAAGCAAACTAAAACTCAAAAAGGACTCAAACTTGGCAAGCTTAAAAGATTTCAATCAATTCCGCACAAATTTCAAGCAATCTCAACAAAACAATTTCTCTTCAATGTTTCCTCCTTGCAACAATAAAATCCTGAATTAAGCAAACATAACATACAGAACTATATTGAAAGAGAGTAGCAATTAAATCAGGAATTACATAACCTCAAGTGGCGGCGGAACCCGATTATAGTAGATCAATCAAGGAGACTAGTTCTCCATTACAAAAGAAACACAAAAATACTAAACCTAATTCGCAGCTGCACTATGAAAAAGATGGATCCCCCTCTAATCTGCCCCAAACAGCAATTTATAGCTTCAGACTCTGCGTGCGCTCGCGAGGCGAGCATCCTCTCTCGACGCGAATATTAATTATGGCGGGAGTTCAAATTGGGTTCTCACGAGGCGAGAGATAAGTTCGCGAGGCGAGACTTCAAACTTCAGTTTGTCAAACCCGTGATGCCTATCACGGGCAGGCTGTGATCACTTATGACTTTGGGTGCTTATCTGTCATGGCCGTGACCTTCATCACGGCTAGGCCGTGATGGTCTCTGTTCTTCAAGGTGTGGATTTCTCGCGGGGTGAGATAGTGATTCGCGGGGCGAGACAGAGAGGATGGCATTTCTGGCACAGCAAGGCTTCAGACTCGTGAGGCGAGTAGCCTCTCGCGGGGCGAATAATTCCAGAATTGCTTCTCTTTATTAACCTGAAAACAATGAATAGCAGTAAGTGCTTTATTTGACTCTAAATCAGCTAAATTACCCTAAAACTACTTTAGATACTCAAAATGTTGCTTGAAGACAATCAAGTCTAATTTGGGCGAAAACGAGATTAAACTCGAATAAAACCTATGGTCTTACTAGTCAAAAACTAGTCGAGCCAGAGGCTGATCACTCCTCTACCCGCAGCTACTGGTTACTGCACAGCCCACTGTCTTCATTGAGACACCCCGATGTGCCTCTTTGTGTCATTATATTAAAACCTCATTATTTAATTACTTAATCGCAGGCTTAACGTGAAAATACGAAAAAATTAAAACTTAACTTATAAAGTATACAACATCATCTAGAATGCCATATCACAATATAAGTATATTATGCATATTACAAAACACTGTTGAGGATATCCTATCAGTAGGATCCCTCACAGGCATATACTTAGACAAAAAGTTAAACAGCGGAAATCATAATAAAAATATGCCTCACGAAATGCAATGGCCATAACTAACTAGATCCTAATCACCATGGGTCACATCTCGTCCTCCAGCCTCCAGTTCGTAGGGAGTTTCATCCAAAGCCTCCTGGTTACGCTCATCCACAGGGTCTTCTCGTATAATTCCACAAGGAGATAAAATACAAAATACAGAAATATACAAGGGATAAGAAACAGTTCTATCATCAAAAAACGGAAAAGAGTCATAGTAAATTATACAGTAATTGTCACAAACAATCAACACACATAACTAACGAATCATCCTCAGGTTAATATATATCATCCTCTACCCTTACTCTCAGGCAATCTAACACGTTATTTTAACGTAACCTCTCTAATCCTGTCACCATGTCTTTACGTTATCGTGGCCACTACCACTCCTGTCACCATCCCTCATTTGCATCGGGGCACACCCTCCTTCCCGTTAGGATGTTCCACCTAGTGCACACCTCCATTCCCGTTAAGGTGTTCCACCCCCATTCCCGTTAAGGTGGAAGTGGTCTCGTGAGAACTCTTGCTTTTACATGAATTATATTACCAATACACTGTATTATATTACCAATACACAGAAGTGTTTTACGTGTATTATATTACCAATACACAAATGTTTTACGTGTATTATATTACCAATACACTGTGTATTATATTACCAATACACGGAAGTATTTTACGTCTATTATATTACCAATACACGGTGTATTATATTACCAATACACTTTTGTCTTGTCGTATTATATTACCAATACACTTTTGTCCTTGTGTATTATATTACCAACACACGGTTGTGGACAACAAGACCTATACTTGAATCTCACCAACTCGTTTTAACATCATCTTAGTGCCTTAACCTTCCATTAGAACTTGACACATATTCTATGCCATAACACCTCTTTAACATTTCTCATCTAAGTTAGGCACTTCTAAATCATAATTATCCTCACACCCAAAACAATCATCTCTTAGACAACATATATATCTTTGCTTAAAAATCCACTAAGCATAATAATAAAAACCAGGCAGATCATGTATAACACAATATCAATCAAAATATTCCCATATCACCAACATAGCACAAAATCAATTCAATAAAGGTAATAAAATCAAATCAACCATCAAGAATATAAAGATCAACCTAATGTCAATAAACCTACAATCCCCGAATCGCCATTGGTTTTTCAGAAAAGGTTTCCAATGTGATTTTGGTCTTGTCAATTACTCGACTACTAGTAGGGTTTAGGTCACCCTACACAATTATTATATAATCTACTACTTATCCATTCCGACGATAGGTTGGTTCTTTCCCCCACCTGGGTTATCACCGGACTCCCGAACTCGAAGTTCCTCGTTGTCACAGCACAAAGTACTAACTCCACCTTCTGCGAAGGTAAGGAGATTAGATGCTCGAAGAGGTATACCACGAACCTCCTCGTTTCCTCCGCGATGGAAGTCTAATGTTATGAACACAAAATCACAAGTTAAAATCAAATAAGAACACTAAACCACAAGGTATAGGTTCGGCCAAGACTAGTTCTTAGGGTTAGAGATTCCTGAAAATTATACAATTCATGGATTTATGATCCTTAAGTGTTAGAAGTTCATAAACAATGATCATTTAACAAAGTTGAATTAAAATCCCACTAAGTTAAACTTAGGGTATTCGGCCAAGGCTAGTAAAATAGGCTAGCATTCACTAAACTTTTCAATCTCTTAGGTTTAGTATCCATATGTATTAAGGAGATCAAAACCATGATCATTTTGGAAAAATAAGAACAAATTATCCTAGGTCCATAACCTTCTAGGTTCGGCCTTCATAGGATTTATAGGTTAGAAATCTTTGAACTTTCCAATATCTTAGACTTAGCATCCAAATATCTTATGGAGCTCAAGTCCATGATCATTTTGGAAAACAATGGAAACTTAAACTTTCCAATCTCTTAGACTTAGCATCCAAATATCTTACGGAGCTTATGGCCATGATCATTTTGGAAAAATGAAAGTAATACATCCTAGCTTTAATAACATAGAATAAACAAGTTAGAAATCCTTAAACTTTCCAATCTCTTAGACTTAGCATCCAAATACCTTATGGAGCTTAAGTCCATGATCATTTTGGAAAAATAAAAACTCAAACATCCTAGCACCTAAACACTAAGTTTCGGCCATCATAGTGTTATGACTCCGGCAAGTGTACCGGGTCGTCGCAAGTAATAAAAAGAAACACGGTAAGTAATTACCGAGGTCGAACTCAGGGATTGGGCTACCAACTCGACTAATCCGCGGGAAATCCGATACGTTCGGTCAAGTTACAGAAGGTGGTTGAGAGAGAGAGAATAATATCTAAAATTGAGAGAGAAGAGAGAATAGGATCGAAAGTCAATTAACTAGTCTAAATAAACTAATTAAACTAAAAATCAGAAATTAAAATATCCAAGGTCACAAATCCACCTACCCAATACGTACACCCAAGTGATGATGAATTCCTCCCTAAGTTCAATTTTAATGTCAACCGGGACCCCTAAATTCTCCTAAATCCACTCTCGTGCTCATTAGGACGTATTCGACGATTGGATTAATTACTTACTAGGTCTCATAATCCTAATCTCGAATTCTGTTAATTCGTGTTCCCTATAAGGTCGCACCGATTTCCTACTCACTCTCGTGCAATATTCGATCGATGATCCTAATTCAAGTTCTAAACGTGAATCGCTGACTAAGCCTCATCACGTTAACAAGTCAATCACGCAACACGTATGATCAACACAATCAAATCAGAATTAGAAAACATTTATGATCCCGATTCAAGTTCTGAAACGCGAATCGCCGCTAGGCCTCAAACACGTTTAACTGATTAATCATGCAAAACATATGATCAAACATTCAAATCAGAATCGGAAAACAAGAATTGAATTAAAGGAGAAAGACATACATCATATCGGATTTACATCGCCATGGGTGGCTTCATCGTTCCCTCGGACGAGGGGGATTAGTTCCTCATGCTCATAGACAAACACTCGGACATAATCACCATCGTAAAATAAAAAGAAACGAGAAAAGGAGACGCAGCTCCAAGGAGAAATAAGGATTCGAAACTACTGCCCTTAACCTAAGTGGAAAACTGGATCCCTAACGATTTTCCCCACGATCCCCTTCTGATATGCAAAAGCCTTTAAATAGGATTCCTGATCTGCGCTCGCTCGCGAGGCGAGCAGCCTTTCGCGAGGCGAGAATTAAAATTGGCGCGCTTTCAATTTGAACTCTCGCGAGGCGAAAGTGTGTTCGCGGGGCGAGTCTTCAATTTCAGGCTGTGACCTTCATCACGGCTGGGCCGTGATGGCCTCTGACTTCCAAGTCTTCATTCACTCGCGAGGCGAGATGTCTCTCGCGGGGCGAGTCTTCAAACCTCAAACTGTTCACGGGCGTGGTCTTCATCACGGCTTGGCCGTGATGGTCTCTGTCTTGCAGGTCTTCATGATTCGCGGGGCGAGAAGAGTCTCGCGTGGCGAGACAGAAATATTGACTTTTGCTGCTTAGTTGACCTTCAGTCTCGCGAGGCGAGAATACACTCATGGGGAGTGTGTCTCGATCTTGTAATTTCCACTGCTTTTCGACTTTCCTTGACTCCCGGAGCTTCACTTATTTAATCTGAAACAACAAAAGCACCCACAAGCGTCACTCTATTCAAAATAACCTAAAAACTACACAAAAGACGCAAAACGAGTCAAAGTCCAACTTAGGAACAAAACAAGGCAAATTTGGGCGAAAACGAGAGTGAACTCGAATAAATTGTCACATAAACCCTAGTTCATCTAGTCATAAAACTAGATAAGCCAGAGGCTTATCAAATACCCCAAACTTAAACCTTGCTTGTCCCCAAGCAAGCTTAAAACTCAAAAACGACTCAAGACTTGGCAAGCCTAAAGGAATCAATCGATTTCGCACAAATTTAATGCAACTTTACAAAACAGTTTTTCTCAAATGATCTCCCCCCTACATAAATGTAATCCCCACATTCATTTACTTTAAACCATTGAGAACTTCATCATTCATTCCATCATTAGTCAAAGTTGAGGATCAGAGTCACACACAAAGGAAGATCACCTATCTCAAACAACTGCCTTCCTCACAAGGGTATGTAAAATTTAACTCATTCGCTCAATTCGTCAAGGCTTTCAACTTTTTCACTCAATTTCACTTATCAAGAGCACTTCCCATGAATTTGATTTTCATCTCAAAAGTAGTTCCCACGTAAACATGTATGCAACATCAGAAGGTCTTTTAAAGGTTGTAATGGGGCCTGGCTGAGGGTAGGATAATGAAGGATATTTAGGCTTGAGTCCCTAGGAACTAAGAGAGCATGAGCATTTGACATACATTCCACTCTAATTCCTTTTTCCATTTTTCATTTGGGCTCGGGTGACTACAGCCTTTTCCTTGCTAATCTTTTTGTTCTGCCCCTTTTCCTTTGGCAATTTTTTTTTTTGTTTTCTTCTTTTCTTTTCTTTTCTTTTCTTTTTTTTTTTTGCCTTGGGCCAACCTTTATTTTCTTTTTCTCATCCCAATATGACATATCACCTCGTAGCCACCCCAAACTTAGTTTCTCACAACCTTTCTCTTGCTCATTTCCATGCTCTCCTAATCCTAAGATTGGGTTAACATGGTTTTTCGGATTTTGGCTCGTAATGTAGGGTCATCAAGAAACAATAGGTCAATTGGGCTCAATTTGGCTAACTAGGGAACATGCATTAGGGATGGTTCATTTCAGGCCAAGTAGTTAATTCAAAGAAAATTGCCTAAATCATTTGATGCAACACATAAACATGCAAACCATATAGAGATTCAAGCAAATTCGGGAAAGTGCAACTTAACAGTGATTCACACATTCAAAAACAGAGTTGGAGGCTCAAATCCTCACCTGGACATTTTGCAAATTGTTTGACCGAGATACGATTCCTAGTGTGTGCACCCCTCACCCCAAACTTATCATAAATCAAGTAATCACAATAAAATTCTCAAAGTTAAGTTTTCAATTTTTTAAGTGGGGTTAAACTTTTCTATTTTCGGAACTTAGGGAAATCATCAATGGTCAAATAATTCATGCAATCAATCTACGCTCAATCTAATCAAAATCCAACAAGCTTGCCGACTCGACATTCATACAACAACTCTTGATCTTCTCAAATTATTCAAGAGTGACAGACAAAAACAAAACACAAAAAAAAAAAAAACAAACACAAAAACAAAACAAAAGTTAAGAAAAGAGAGAGATACCTAGCTTGGGTTGCCTCCCAAGAAGCGCTTGTTTAACGTCCCGAGCTTGACTTATTAAGAAGCATCCACCTGGATCCCATAGTCTGTGGTACAGGGGCCAAGAGACGCTCATCATATCAAATCCTCCACCCGGATCAAATGGTAATTGGAGTGGAGATCGTAGCAGCAATATGACCTTATCATCAACTCCACCCATCCAGTGTGTGAAAACTCCATTGACCTCTTCAATTATGAACTCACTTCCTCTCGGGTCAAATGGTGTTTTCTCGAGGAAGTGTGTCAGACGAGTGGGAGGGTCTAACTTACCCATGTCCACACATGCATGTAAGCCAACATAGTTATCCAATGCAAAAATTTTCGGTTGCTTGGCAAACCGTGTGGAATCCACTACCACTTCGTCTTTATTTTGATCTATCCCCAAAACCAGATTTTCTTCAAATTGGGCTTCATGTGACTTCTGTACTAACTGCTTGCAAATCTCCTCAGCTTGCGCTTTGAAATTTTGCATCACAGTTTCGATACTGTCACAGTTGGCTCTTGCCTTGGCCTCAGAGGTATCCTGGGAATATTGTTCTAGAGCAGCTCTCAGCGGTGTTTGCTCCTTCCATTCCCATTCCTCCTCATGCTTCATGATTATACTATAAGCTTGTGCATGAGGGCAATTACGTCCCAGCCGCCGGTGATCTCCCAGGGATATATTAGGCCCAAAGTCATATTTTGTAACACCGTCCAAGGCTGGAAAATAAACAGTCTCCATGATTCGCAATCCGCCTTGAAAGGGTACCTCGCATACAAAACAGGGCCAAGACCAAGTGGGATCAAGAAATAGAGGATAATAATAGAAATTAAAAATAAAAATAAAAATAAAAGTAACTTAACCAAATAATCAAACTTCCCTAAAATCAGAAAAATTGGTTGTGCCAATCCCAAAACATGCGCCAAAAACTTGTTGTGACTCGCAAGTGTACCGGGTCGTCGCAAGTAATAAAAATAACACGGTAAGTAATTACCGAGGTCGAACTCAAGGATTGGGATACCAATTCGACTAATCCGCGGGAAGTCAGATACGTTCGGTCAAGTTACAGAAGAAGATTGAGAGAGAGAGATTAATATAAGAAATTCAATTAACGAATCTAAATAACTAATTAACTAAAAATCAGAAAACTAAAATGTCCAAGGTCACAAATCCACCTACCCAATACGTACACCCAAGTGATGATGAATTCCTCCCTAGGTTCAATTACAATGTCAACCGGGACCCCTAAATTATCCTAAATCCACTCTCATGCTCATTAGGACGTATTCGACAATTGGATTAATTACTTACTAGGTCTCATAATCCTAATCTCGAATTCTGCTAATTCTTGTTCCCTATAAGGTTGCACCGATCTCCTACTCACTCTCGTGCAATATTCGATCGATGATCCTAATTCAAGTTCTAAACGCGAATCGCTGACTAAGCCTCATCACGTTAACAAGTCAATCACGCAACACATATGATTAACACAATCAAATCAGAATTAGAAAACAAGAATTGAATTAAAGGAGAAAAACATACATCATATCGGATTTACATCGCCATGGGTGGCTTCATCGTTCCCTCGGACGACGGGGATTAGTTCCTCATGCTCATAGACAAGCGATCGGACATAATCACCATCGTAAAATAAAAAGAAACCAGAAAAGGAGACGCAGCTCCAAGGAGAAATAAGGATTCGTAACTACTGTCCTAACCTAAGTGGAAAACTGGATCCTAAAGTTCAATCCCCCAAAAGCCCTTCAGCCTCCTCCAGATTTTTTTCCAAATCTGATCTGCAAAAGCCTTTAAATAGGATTCCTGATCTGCGCTCGCTCGCGAGGCGAGCAGCCTTTCGCGAGGCGAGAATTAAAATTGGCGCGCTTTCAATTTGAACTCTCGCGAGGCGAAAGTGTGTCCGCGGGGCGAGTCTTCAATTTCAGGCTGTGACCTTCATCACGGCTGGACCGTGATGGCCTCTGACTTCCAAGTCTTCATTCTCTCGTGAGGCGAGATGTCTCTCGCGGGGCGAGTCTTCAAACCTCAAACTGTTCACGGGCGTGTCTTCATCACGGCTTGGCCGTGATGGTCTCTGTCTTGCAAGTCTTCATGATTCACGGGGCGAGAAGAGTCTCGCGTGGCGAGACAAATGTTGACTTTTGCTGCTTTGTTGACCTTCAGTCTCGCGAGGCGAGAATACACTCGCGGGGCGAGTGTCTCCAGACTTGCAATTTCCACTGCTTTTCGACTTTCCTTGACTCCCGGAGCTTCACTTATTTAATCTGAAACAACAAAAGCACCCACAAGCGTAATTCTATTCAAAATAACCTAAAAACTACACAAAAGACGCAAAACGAGTCAAAGTCCAACTTAGGAACAAAACAAGGCAAATTTGGGCGAAAACGAGAGTGAACTCGAATAAATTGCACGAAAACCACAGTCCATCTAGTTATAAAACTAGATAAGCCAGAGGCTTATCATATCCTCAATGGATGTCATCTATGCTTAGATTGGGTAGATTGTCCGATGCGCATGTTATCCTTATAGTACGAGAAGAACTGTTAATTATTTGCTAGACATGTAAAGTAATATATATTGTAATATGGCCTTATATATCTTATGAATAAAAGAGTTGATGGTTTCTTTTACAGGAAATTTGAAAGGCTTGTGGTAACGGAAGGAGAGGAAGGGGTGGCAGGACCGGAGGAGACAGAGCCACCGACGTACCTAGAAGTTTATCAGGGACTAGTAATGGTGGTGATGTTAATGACATGATGCGAGTTATAAGAGAGTTGTGTACTGCTATACTGCAACAAAATCAACAGAATACACAGTTCATGCAGAGGCGGGAAAAGCGAGAAGAAAGGCAGCACCAGTTGAGTACGGTGTGAGAAGAAGAAAACCTTTATAGTGGTATAAATGCCTTCATGAAAGGCATCCCACCTCAATTCCATGGTGACTACGATCCAGAAGCTGCATAAAAGTGGTTACAGGAGGTGGAGAAGGTTTTTGTGGCTATGCATTGCTGAGAAGAACAGAAAGTGACATATGCCGCTTTCATGCTATTCGGAGCGGCAGAAGCTTGGTGGAGGAACAAGCAAAGATTACTGGAAGCTGAATGACAAGAAATCAACTAGGAGATATTCAGGGAGAGTTTTCTGGAAAAATATTTCCCAAGAATCATCACAATAGAGAATGAGATATTCGGTCGGAGAGTATGCCGCAAGGTTCGAGGCATTACTAAAGTTTTCACAATTTTACCAAGTACACCCGGATGAGGAATGTGTGTCCACGAAATTTGAAGATGGTTTGAGGCTTGAGTTGAAGCGGGCAATGCTGCCATGATGATTAAGAAAAACATCGTAGTGGATGTGCCAAGTCGGAAATCTTTACAAGTGTCTGCTAGGATGATTAAGGAATTTGAATTGATCGAACAATTCAGAGATATGAATCTAGGGATAACAGAATTATCCCAGAACAAGACGACTTTAGGAATGGTCACTATTACTAGTGGATTCCTAGACTTAGCCTGGAAGAAGCAAATTGAAGACCATTACCTCCAGAAGGTTAACCAGATGATAGAAGAAGGTAAGACAATATAATTTAAAATAGGTACTGATGGAATCATAAGGTTTGGGGAAAGTATCTGTGTGCCTGAAGATAAAGAATTTAGGAATTTGATTGTGGAAGAAGCACACAAAAGCAAGTTGAGTTTCCATCCAGGTGCCACAAAGATGTATCAAGACTTGAGGAAAAGGTTTGATGGCCTGGAGTGAAAAAAGGAAGTTGCAGAGTATGTCCAATTCTGCTTGGTGTGTCAAAAAGCAAATATTGAACACCAAAAGCCATTCGGACTATTACAATCTATGGATATCCCAAAATGGAAATGGGACAATATTGTAATGGACTTTGTGTCTGGTTTACCATGGACACAAAAGAAGTATGATGAAATTTGAGTTATAATTGATAGGTTAACGAAATGTGCTCATTTCCTTCCTATCAATCAAAGGTTCTTAATGGAAAAGTTAACCCAGTTGTATATCTAGGAAGTTGTCAAACCGCATGGGGTACCAGCAAGTATAATTTCGGGCAGGGATCCGAGATTTACATCAAGATTCTGGCAGAGCTTACACAGTGCTCTCGGAACTAGGTTAAGAATGAGTTCGGCTTATCATCCTTAGACGGATGGTCATTCATAAATAACAATTCAGTAATTGGAAGATTTACTAAGAGCATGTGTATTGGAACATACATAAATTTTGCATGAATTTCTTCCATTGATTGAGTTTGCATATAACAATAGTTTCCACACAAATATTGGTATGGCACCCTATGAAGCACTGTATGGGAGAAAGTGTAGAATACCCCTATGTTGGTAACGAGACAGGAGAAAGTCAAATGATTAGACCAGAGGTGGTACAACAAACAATGGAGCAAGTTCAGAAGGAGAAAACGAAAGCAGTGATAGATAGGTAGAAAAACTACAGCGACAAGAGGAGAAGGCCTTTGGAATTCCAGGAAGGTGGTCATGGTTTCATGCGAGTCACACTGAGGACTAGAATTGGCAGGGCAATAAAATCCAGAAAGCTTACATCTCGTTCTATTGGACCATTTCAAATTCTTCGCCGAATTGGTCCAGTTGCCTAACAAATAGCCTTACCGCCCAATCTTTCTAACCTTCATGAGGTTTTTCACGTATTTCAACTCAAAATATGACCATGAACCATCACACATTATAGAGCCCGAATCAATACAGTTAAGATAAAACTTTTAGTATGGGGCTTTACCTGTACGAATCGAGGACCGAAGGATAAAAGAACTCCGTGGGAAGTAGATTCCTTTAATCAAGGTCATCTAGGATGCAGTTACTGGTGATGCAACATGGGAGAGAGAAGCTGACATGCAACAACAATATCTTCATCTTTTCGCATTAGGTGTTGATGAGCTTATGTTTCAAATTTAAGGTCAATCGGACTTCAAACATGCTTAGAAGGCGAAGAAACGTGTGAACGACGAATGTTGTCAGCAGCGCCATGCTCAAGGGTGGGAGGACGCACGCTCGAGCATGGGCACGCTCGAGCGTGGGAGAGTGTGTACTTGAGCATTCTGAGAAGATTGTAACGTGGCTGGCTGAACGACGTGTGGACGAGACATGGCAAGGTAGCTGGCCACACTCAAGCGTGGGAATCCCTATGCTCTAGCGTGGGCACACTTGAGCATGGGAATCCTTGCGCTCAAGTGTGCTCGGTACTGAAAGATCCCTTCTTTCTTTTAAAAGTTGAAAGTTGGAGAAAAACTTTAAATTTTGAAACTTAAGTCAGATAGAACAAAGTGGAGAGATATAAGAGAAGTTGGAGAGAGAATTCGAGGCCGAGGAAAATCAATCCGTCCGATTTCAATTCCGACTACACCATTGTGATCAGGGCAACGGGTACTACGAGTATCGACTATCGATTCTCTGATACAACCGAGGTAATATCCGAATCCCTAGCTAACACGTCGACATTGTCATTTCCTTCTCTTTCAATTCTTGCTTTGATTCTAGCTCTGTTTGGAAAACTGTTGCAAGATTTGGGTTTATGACATTGTTAGGACTCTGTCCATGTGTTTAGGCAAATTTTGGAGCTCCGAGGACACCTGGAGTATACGAGGCAGGAAGCTAGAGAAAGGAAGCACGTGTTTCGAGACGTCGACGAAGCCTACGTGAAAAGCCAAGGTGGGGAGAAAGTAACCGACATAGTCCGGGAGGCAGGCATAGAATAATAATTATATATGCATGTGTGTAGGGTGCCCCAGACCCTACTTGGATGTCAAATAATCGACAAAGGCTAAACCCTAATAAAATAATATTTTAACGTTGTCTCAAGTTTAGTGGTTGTATATTTATTGACTATAGGCCTGAAGCTCTGGATTATCAATATGATAATGATTGAGGATTTTTGGATTGCATGTTGCTATGCTATTTGACTGATATATGCTTACATGTGATATTTGATATGTTTAACATAACTATATGAAAAATTTATATTTGTATCTGAGAATTGGTGATTGGTTGTTTGTCTGATGGATACATGTCTGTATGGATGAGTTAAGGGTTAACACCATGGTAATGCCTTGAGACAGTGGCTTTGAGGCTGAGGATGTATGGGCATCCGCTGTGAGAGTGTGAATGTGTAAGAAGGCCCCGGTGTTAACCATAGTGATTTTGTTGCATTGCATTTTGCCAAGGTGGCGAGCAGTATGACTGGGAGTCATACTAGGTTAGTTGTACTCGAGTGCGAGTACGGATTACGGTGGGACCGTTTTGTAAAGAGACCTTGGGGATGTACGAATTGGTCTCTAGAGGCTCACAATGGCCATTAGGTAGCTCATAATGTGTCGTGTACCCCAATATAGCCTGTTTTTCCCGAATTTACCTTAGTATCCACGTCGCAGGTAGACGTTCCAAGGCGACCCAGATACCTCTAATGGAGTTGTGCTCATAGAAGGATGCACTCTTATAGGTCACGGAGAGTGGAAGGGTTACCTGGACAAAATTATTGACTTTCTCTGAGCATTGAGGCTCTGTAAGGAGAATATCTCGGGGCCGAGATCCGGATGAGAGATATCGGCCGACATGAATAGGATTGAGACTCCTTAGAGGATTAATCTGAGAGTGAACTTCGAGGATGTTTTGTGTTGTTATGAAGATGGTTTCCTATCACTTGTTGCAAGTGTTATATGTAGATAAGCAGCGCCAAGCGGACGACAACATCGACGGACTTGGGTTACCAGCCGAGGCATTATTTGCAGAGGATCCCTCCCAGGACCCCGATATTGGGCAACGTTGAGATCATCTACCATAACGATCGTGGTTGGCAGGTCGACCATTCTCAATTATTCACGACGTACGTCAGCCCAGTGAGTTTTTATATACGGATGGGAGATGGTTACCCTTTTCAGAAATGTGGTTTCCACCTCGTCAGAGGGAGTTCCCAACGATATGTGGAACATGATGGACTGCTTAGAGACGAGGAGCCATGTGGGCATGGTGCAATGAGGGCGGAGGCAGCGGAGTGTCCAGACGATGTATCATTATCGCCGCCGACGTGTCGTCATGAGCAGCGATGAGTCAGTTGTAGTGCAGAGGATCCGTTATGACAGAGTCTACCGACGCACCTATGGAGAGGGAGAGGGTAGCTCCAGCACCCATATCGTCTGTGATATGGTTTAGTTGGATGCGCCTGCTAGGTTGTGAGCCTCTGTGAGCTTATTTTGTCTTTGATGTATTTTTTTAGGTAGGCCGGGCATTTCTTGGACTTTTCCTTCATGTTTGTGACCAGTTTATGTACTATGTTCAGTTTTAGTCTGACAAGTGTCTGTATAACTTTTTTAGGCATAGTCCCTTGGTTGGGGCAGTTCATACTCAAACAGTGACCGATGTATATATTATGTATATATGTTTGGTGTGTTTACCGTTGCGCATGTTTTATGTTTCAAACGTTTTAATTTTCCGCTTCCAAACGCTTACATATTTTCTTTTGTGATAATCATGATAACATTAATTAAGAATTAAGGCTTAGTTAACTGATGGGCAAGAATTCGCAAGTGTACAGCTTCGTCGTGAAGTAATAGCAAGATCGAACCATAGAGACCGTGATCTTAAATAACAATTAATAATTAAATTAATTAAACTAGACAGGAAAAAGATTTGGAAAAGATTTGGTTTTTAAAATAAGAATTAACTAACAAATCTAGTAATTAAAACGCAATCAAATAAAATTACAATCAAATCAAATATGGGGATTTTCAAATAAAAAGAGATTTCCAGGAATTGGGTTACCAACAAGACTGCTCATGCTACTAAATTGACTACCCTCTTGTTAATTATCAAAGTTGCTTTGAAGGTGAATTTATCCTAAATAAGTTAATGTTCCCTCTCGGGATACAAGAACCGTGCCCAATTAAACCAACCCCTACTCTCGTGGTAATTGAATTTAAATCGAACCCTTTAAGCTTTGTGACAATTCAGTGAATCCTCGAAGGACCGCTTCTAACTCTCGTGATTTAAGTCCTAAGTTTGATTCCTATAGATTCGATACCTAAGTTCACCGCTAGGTTCCTCCATAGAGTATCTATGACATGCAAATAAGTGAGAACCAAATTCACAAGTAATTCATGCAATAGGAATTAAATCGAAAGCGAATTGAAATTAACAAGAAGTAAAACATCAATTCATAACGTAAAATAAATCTTGGGCATAGCCCTAATTCCTAGAAATAAAAACAACTACTCAAGCATTGCCATGTTCATAGCAAGCTTGATTTTCAAAAGCATAAAAGAAAACCTAAGAGAAGAGAATAAATTGAGAAGAAGAGAAATCCAAGTTTTTACCTATGGGTATCAATCCGGAGGTCCCTATTTTCGAGACTTAGAGTCCTATTTATAATGTAGGGTAACTTAGGATTAAAGCTGTTACAAAATCAGATCAAATCAGTAATTAAATTTCCAGATTCTGTGCGTCACGGCCGTGATGCCTGTCACGGCCAGGCCGTGATAGGTTCTGACTTGGAGATGGCTTCACTGCTTGGTCTGTCACGGCCGTGACCACCATCACCGCCTGGCCGTGATTAGTTCTGCCTGTGAGGGTCTGGTTCAGTTGGCATGTCACGGCCGTGACTAGTTCTGAGTTAAACCTTCTTTCTTTTCAGCCCTACTCGATCATGGTCATGATGCCTATCACGGCTAAGCCGTGATGGGCTCTGTTTGGCTCGTTTTTCTTGCTTTTCAAACTCCATCTTCATGCAAGCTCCAACATAACTGATCCTAAGCATTTTCATCTTCAATTCCTGCACACAAACACCATAAAACCACGTTACCCTTTCCAAGGTAAAAGCTCACAACAATCAAATTAAAAATGCCTAAATTACATGAAAATGCATACAATATAATAAAGAAATATGAGGTGAAATCACACTCATCATTAACTAGGATCTTATTTAATGGGGCATCGGGGTGTCTCGGTGAACAGTTTGGGTGAAACCACCCTTGTTCTCACTTAACGTCTATTCTGGGGTGGGGAGCACGGTTGTGCTGACCCCGAAAGACAAAGCGTCTTGCCACTTAGGTTAAGAACGTACGTGCTGTCTATTGAGCACATTTGTGCTTACTCGAGCATGGCCGTACTGCTATGGGTAGAAGAGTTGGAAAGCCTTGCCAAACTTCTTAGGGCATTAATAGATCAATCCTATTGGTTTTTAACTACACCGTCAAGTATTAATCTGATTACTCTTATTTAATCTCCATGTCTTATAATTATTGGGGATTAATCCTTTAATTCTTATTTTATCATTAACATCCCTAAAGCACTCATAGATCAATCCTAGGGTCTTGACTATACCATTGAGCATTAACCCTGCCTCTCATTACTATGATTGATGTCTTATGAACTTTGGGGAGTTATCCCTTAATCCTTATATATCATTATCAACATTCTTATATATTTAATTAATGTCTTATTAACATTAACATCAGCCTTAATAACATCAACAACCCTAGCATACATTCATGGTATGGCAACATCATCATCAACACATCCTATCATGGAATAATCATCATCGATAACAATACACAATCAAAGCATGTCAAATATATAGAAAACGTAGCATACATATGACCAAACAACATCAATTAAGCAAATTAGTACACAATAGGGTCATGGGTTAACCATTCATCTTATGCTAGCCCATTGCCTACATGTTATACTAATCCCTTTTCCCCATACCTAGTATGAAGATTCAACCTATTGCCAAACGTAGGCGATTCTACTTTGGTTCCCTCGAGCGGCTCCACAAACTCCCCAAGCCTTGGTGAAACACAAAAAGGCAAACCATTAATCTCCAATCAAGAAAACAAGAAAGGAGATTACAACGGGGTGACGACATTACCTTAATTGACACTAGCACGCGTAATTTCTCTCCCAAACGAACGCAAGAACACCAAGAAATTCGAAGGGTTCCAAGGAAAGGGAAAATGAGAGGTTTCCGTCACACCAGGATTGCCAAAAGTGTCAATTTGAGGGTTATGAGTTGCAACCCTCTAAAACCCACTTATTTAAGCTGTCAGACCCCGAGCACGCGCGTGCTCACATTTAGCATGGTCGTGCTCACCTTGAGCACAAGGTCTGCAATATGCACGTCAAAACGCCCTATTTTTTGACACGGCTGGCTCCCCATGATCATGGTCGTGGTGGTGGCTCGTGCAGCCACGAAACATGCCTAAGAGCACGGGTTCGTGTTGTATACGAGCATGATCGTGCTCATACACCAGAAAGGGACTTTTTCACCAGAAAATCCTACTTGACCCCACTTTAACATTCCTAAGGCATTTTCTAACAACTAACACAACATACACACATTAACAAGCAAAACACATATAAACGCATAAACGCTGATATACAAAAAATGGGGTGTTAAAGAAGGAGCTAAAAATATGGAACTAACTATTGTGCTCAAGTTTTGTGCTCTCAATCGATAAAATCTATTGACAATTCATTGAAGAATTTAGAAATGGATTGAAATGATAGCCAATCAACTATAGTTAAGATATTGATTTCAACTTGATTTGTAATCTCCAAATACTGAAGCCCTTTCACTTTAATCGGTGCAATTTGGTCAATGGTTGATCAAAAGAAGATTTATAATATTATTTGATTTTGAACCTCATTCAAAAGGAAATGCACCGTTTGAAATTGATTTGAAACTTTTATCAATTAAAACATCATTTCAATAAATAAAGATTAGAAGTTCAATCCATTAATAATTCTTTTGAAATGATTTCAACCGAATAAACGAGAACAAGTTTTTGGCATTGCTTGCAACATATAAAAATTGATATATTTCTTTTATGTACAAATCAATCAAAATGATTTTAATAGATTAAAAATTAATTCAATTGAAATTTGAATGTGCATAAATTGAAAACTGATTTTAATAGTTTCAGTCATTAAATTAATATATTAAAAAAAACTTATTCTTTGATATTGAATCAGTTTTTAATTTGAAATCAATTTGAAAAACACTTTGCAAGTCAAATGCTTGGTTAAAAAAAAACTTTTTCCCAAAAGTGTAGTGTTTTAGTTAAATTGATTAAATGAGCCAAAATATGTTTTATTCCATCATACCCTTACAAGACATCTAAGACCTAATATATTTACCCAATCTTGCTTGAAGTCTTGATGCTTGAAACTTTGATATTCTCCTGGCTTATTTGTGTAACATCCTTCTCTAGCACTACATTGTCCGTGACATTTTAATGCCGAAAAGTGGGTTAATTATGATATCAATTTTATATAGCGGAGTAATTTTTCTTTTTCGCAAGACATAAATATAAATACTTTGATTCAAGTAAATGTACAATAAAATATTTCATAATCATAATTAAGATTCTAAGTTTGAAATTCATGTACATAAGACCCAACCCAACTCATAAACAAAAAACTTTGAAATATACAGATCTAGTATAAAGATATGGAGACGCGGCTCCTAAAATATCAGATACTTAGAGTCGCAGCTCCAAAAACGATAACACTACACCCCAGACAAACCAAGCTGGCCAAACTAAAACATAAAAAGAAAAACTATCATTTCTTGCACAGCGCGAGAAGGATGAACCAACTGACGAGGTCTAGTGGAAGCTCTATTTTAGATCACTACAGATGTCGCCATAGATGATACTCCTGTAGCCACTATAGGTGTAGCTTTCTCAAACTAAGCCCCTTTTCCTATCCGAAGGAAAAGTCGAGGCCCGTGAACTACCGATAGTCATATCCGACTCAAGGAGAGGAAAACTTGGGCATGACCAAGGCACGGCTCCAT
Organism: Sophora flavescens; assembly: GCA_030762895.1. Classification (NCBI taxonomy): domain Eukaryota; kingdom Viridiplantae; phylum Streptophyta; class Magnoliopsida; order Fabales; family Fabaceae; genus Sophora; species Sophora flavescens. The sequence goes on from CM061062.1 coordinate 147,151,570, forward strand.
CGTCTCGACCTACTTGATTGTCTGTAGGCGATTGCTCCCACAAAATCCTGACTTTATAGTCTTCCATTCCTCAGTTTCGATGGATGTGTCTACGTAAGCGGTCCATCTCATACTCAAATTGGGTCCGATGGTTCGGCGGTGCTACCATTGCCTTCGCATAATATAAGATAGAGCCACAACCAGAAAAACAAAAAAAGAGGTGAGATCCCCATTCATCATACAACATAAGGCAGGCATGCAGTGGTACGACACACATACATATGACAACATACAAATTGAGACATCCCGATGTCCCAATAAAGAAAAACCATAATTTATGAAAACCTAATCGTGATAATAACGTTAAGCGATTAAATATAAAATGACAAAGATATAAAAAACTTGCATACATTAAAACATCTTATATATATATATATATATATATATATATATATATATCATACATCATCCAAACTTATGGTAGGGTCAAACTGTAGCGGGTACCCCATCAGTAGGGCCCTATAAGATACAGATGGTCATAAAATGAAAATACATCAAAAGACTAAGATAAGATGCCTCACTGTCACTCTATCCCCAACCCCTCTCAAAATACATCAAAATCCTCACCTCACACCTATATACAACTCAGGATACGCACAGACTCGTCTAACTACAGACGACTACTGTTGTGACACCGTCTACCCCACATATATATAAAGCATAAAAGTAATATAAAACATGCATACATCATTTAATTAAAATAAAAGGTCCATGGGTAGAAAGGTCACACATGAACTAGTTCAACAAACGTGGAAAAAGAACAAATTTTAAAAGAAATAAAACGTGAACATAAACATCAACATAAACATAAAACATGACCCAACCCCGATGTCGCATACAGAGCTGGTATAACCATTCCGGAAATAATCCTCGGAATACAACTGAAACTGAAACAAACTATCAACTAAAACAACTAGGAAATCATAACTAAAGAGTCGCGGCTCCTCCGAGTCACTCCTCCTCTGGCTGCTCACCATCCTTTGCATAAAAGATACATGCCAAACAGGAACAGAGAAAATGAGGAGTAAGAAAACATATAAACACATTGGCATGGAGATAGGAAGCAAGATGAACATACATCCACATGGCATAGAAATATACAACATATAACGTCTATATATATATATATATATATATATATATATATATATATATATATATATATATATATATATATATATAACCGCAATAACATGTTAGGTCAGCCAACATATGCTGTGTGGTGCAACTCTACTCCGCTACTCCATTATGCATGTGGATCCAAACTATCTTAGGAAGGCAACTTTGAAATTACATATCCACATTGGCCAAAAAGCACCAATGCCGGCAGTCCACCAAACCATGGATGAACCCCTTGGATAGCCTATGCACCATACTCTCGGATGCACCACCACGGGGGCGCACGATTTACCAAACCTTTGGTGAATCACCCGCGAACAGACAGATCACCGTACTCTAGGACGACCTCCCATATGTTGATCTTCCCCCACTAATAACTCCAATGTGTGAATGCATTGACACAACAACAAACAAAAGGGCAACCGCCTCCTCCGCTCAGGCCAATAAGAACCCAAATTTATCACCATCAACATCAACACCTTAACCCAAATGAGTCAAGGCCCCCTTGGCCAAAAAGCACCAAGGTTCAAATTAGCAATACCTTGACCAAAAAGTATCGAGGCCATTTTGGCCAAAAAGCACCAAAGCATAACGTGTGGTAACCCATTGGGCACCGGCTTAACCAACTTATTATCCTTAATTAGCTTGATTGATCTTTAATTAAGTTATCTAACTTGTATTTATTCGATCGGTGTTTTACCTCATCATTGGGGGATAATTGGGGTAAATACCTCTTTAATTCCTTTAATCCAGGTTCTGTCCTGCAGGGGGAGCACGGGCGTGCTTACCCCCAGCACGATTGTACTCACTGTTCTGCACGGCCGTGCTCAATGCGCGGTCATCTTCCAGATTCAAACTAGGAGCACGGGTGTGCTCCTTGTTAAGCACGACCGTGCTTTTGGGCATGACCGTACTGTCTTGGAAGATTCATTATGTTCTTGAAGACAAAAACTCCCTAAACACTCTTAAATCACTAGTGCAGCAAATGGATTCCACATCGGTTATTTTTGGCTTTTCACATCGGTTTTCAAACTGATGTTGAAACGACCGATGTTGTTTATTGATACTTTTCACATCGGTTTTAAAATCGATGTCTAAAGTACACTTTTAACATCGGTTTTTAAATAACCCATTTGAAAAGTGAACTTTCCACATCGGTTTTTGTATAACCGATGTGAAAAGTCTCATTTTTTTTAAAAAAAACTCTTTACATTTCTATCATTCCTTTCCCCTGTTTGAGTAATCCAGATCAATACCAGTATAACATATTCTAAATATTCTCAACAGAATCACTTTTGTACAACAAAAACACACTAAATTAATATATACTGAATCTATTACGAACAATACATATGTTCAATTACATTCAGACACCAAAGATAATTAGAAACCAAAAAGCTACATGATATATTATAGATTTCATATCAAAATATATATTAGTCAAAAGCACACTATAGCTAGTACATGATAAGTTTTTAAACTAACTACATACAAACTATGGTTGGTACACTTCAAGAAAGAAAGTTTCCCAACTCCTCCTTATGTTATTGATGTCGACATCAGATAATGGAGTCGGATTGTTGAATATCTGCAAGTTTAATTTGAAAAAAGATTATGTCTTTTAAGTAATAAACTAACATAAAACATATAACGAATCTATAACTGTTACTTCTAATTGTTACCAATTAACATTTACCTCGTGCCATCTTTCAGTGATCCTGGAGGAGATAATTTCGACCATCCACTTTATCACATAGTATCCACATTCCCATGATCCACGTTGTATACGGGACTACGTACAAATGAAACCCAATTAGAATATGATGAATTAAATAGTAATCAATAATTATACCCACTGCATTTGAAGTGTTTGAACTAATAAATACCTTACGTTAGGAATAATCCAGCTAATAGCCCAACGCCTTTCACCACGCAACATGTGGTTTGCATTAATAGAACTATCATGACAAAATAAACATTAATTAAAGTATATCTAATAGATTTCAGATAATTAAAACAACTGCATTACTGATTATAAATTATTTTAATGCTTACGTTTCCATGATCATCTTCAGTTCATTCGCTGGCTTATTTCCCATTGAGCAGAAGAAGACCACGACATTCATTCGAGGGTACAAGATCAACAGTTGCCAATGCTTGCTGTATTTGCGGAACAATTAGTGACTAAGTCATATATAGTTATAATTAAATAACTGGTACTTACTTATTGAGATAAGGCACAAGGTAGAATTGATGATCGTCTCGGGTAAGTATATCACGTATGGTGGTGACCGGGTCTTCTGATTCTAGGAGAACATCACCCTGAATGAACATGGGGTCAATGAAACCATAAAGGGTAAGGTTACGCTGATCAACTAACATACGATGCAGATACCTAATATGTTGAAAAAACATGTTACCTAACTTACGTTTCCATGATGATCATCAACATACAGCTCACACCTATCAGGGTCGTCATCATCATCATCATCATCATCATCATCATCACCATCATCATCATTTTTAGGCTGATGAGGAGGATCACATGAGCCCTTAGTGCTTACATGGACAGAGGGTTGGACACCTGTCATCTGCTGGGACATAGAAGTCAATATTGCCAGCTGCTGGGCAAACTGCTCGACCATCTCCTGTCTAAGCTCTGCTGCAATCTCCTATTTTAGCCGTGCTCTATCTGCATCAACATCCCTGTGGCATTGCTATGAAGATGAACCATGGTATTGGCGAATGCCAATGCCCCATCCAACACCAATGACACGGTCCGGGTGGTCTGGTTTACCGATGGCAGCAGCTAAGATATCATCACGTCCTCTAGGAACAAAGGTTCCTTGGGTTACCTACTTGCCAAGGCATCCTATAACATATAAAATATCAGGCCACATTACAATTCGGTAACAATGTTAAAATGAAAATTACAATTCAAACTATACTTACAATCTTCTCAACTACTTGGCGGGCCTCCTCAGATGTATGTTGTCCCGTATTTCTTTGTCGGGCCCTCTTCCATTTACGATGGCGTGGGGATGGAGGTGGATCAACAACTTCTGGATGATTTTCAGCGTTAGGATCCGTTTGAGATGCTGCTTCCTGAAATGCTTTCTTTTCCACTTCCACCATTATCTGATCAAGTTTTTTATATCCCCCACGAGACAGTACATGGGGGTAGACATTCTTGCTTTGGTTTTCCTTCCCCTTTTTCCTCTTATCCTGCTATAAATAGAAGACAATTAAATTACATAAGTAAATAAAATTAATGAAATTACATAAATTTAGAGACAAATCAAATAAGTTAACCTGAAAGCTGGGATCATGTCGGCTCTAAACAAAGTGATCCCACGTCGCCTGGTCAAGAAACGGGAACACCTCAAGTGGGTTCTTTTCACATCTTGGATTGAATACATAGTATCTGCCCAGGTCGACCTTAAAAGCCCTCCAACGCTCACCGGCATACTTTATCAAATGCTTCTTCATATCTGTCGTATCCGGTATGTCAAAGGTGAGCTACATTAACACCATAAGAATCAACGAATTATTGTATGATATTAATAAGATTAAAATAAAGTAGATACAGACAAACACAAGATGTAAAAGTATAGATACATGAATACTCTCCCATATCTAATCCTTCACGTCCGCCGGTACATCTTTCCAATTATCAATAAGTATACTAGGCTTGCTTCTAGCAAGGGTCCCCACAAAACTGATAAACTGCTCTGCCATTGGCCCAATAGGATTGAGGTTATTATCAAAGTTGATTCTTATCCTTTGATTTGAACCACGGTTGGCAGTCAAATTCCTTATTCGTATGGCACGTTTACCCTTTCTACCCATAGACGGGGTCTTTGACCCGCTGCATGAATGAGGGATATTCTCAGGATCAGCCATGTATACCTGTTTAAACAAAATAAAACTTGTCAGTATGTCAGGATAAATATCAAACATAACTTATAAATATTGATCAACGTACGTAAACATAACTTATAAATATCAACGTAAACACATAATGACTTTAAACATAACTCAAACTAAACTTACATTGTGGTCAATTAGTAAAGTTCTCCCATAACCCTTCTTGGTGATCATTACGAGTAGCATGTACATCATCCACTTCATTTTACTCATTGAAATTAGGCACCCGTGTTGAGAAAGAAGGAGTATCAGAAATATCAAGAGTTGAATCTTGATTTCCCTCACTACCATTATACATGTTTTTTCCCTGCAGAACCACTGACCACCTTTTGTTAGAAGGACCACGGATATAAAACACTTGTTTTGCTTGGGATGCCATGATGAAAGGCTCTTCTTTATTTCCTACCTTATTAAGGTCCACCAATTTGAATCCTAACTCATTGGTTTGCACACCATTGTTACTATCGACCCACTAACATTTAAAAACCGGTACTCTAAACTTCGTGTAATCAACTTCCTATATCTCTTCAATGATTCCAAAGTATGAAACGGATGCCCTAACATGGTTTTTATCTTTCGAACTAGAGAAATGCATGGACTCAGCGACGACCATAACCCCACTGTTTTGCATAGTACTTTTGTCATCCTAGGACTTTGTATAGAAGGAAAACTTATTGATATCATACCCACTCCAGCATATGACATCAAAGTTAGGCCCCTGTGCTAGCCATTTTAATGTATCAGAAGCAATACCATCCTTTGAAATTTTTTCCTTATACCAGTTCAAGAAAGTCTTGTTATGCTTGTTCAAACACCATTTTTCATTCATTCTAGGGTAAGTTTCATTGATGATGCTTTTGTTCTCACATAAGTATGGTTCAACCTCATCAGTGTTATTCAATATATACAAATGTACTTAAAGCACTTCCTCCCGATCCTTGCTCTTAACAGTGAAACCTCATGTACCCTTACCATCATATCTTCCTTCGTGACGAGACTTCAGAAGCCCTACAGGTTCCGTTTCTGACATGTAGTCTGTACAAAACTCAATAGCTTCTTCTGCAACATACCTTTCAACAATAGATGCTTCGGGACGGTGTGGATTCTTCATATATCCTTTCAAGATCTTCATGTATCGCTCAACCGGGTACATCCACCTTAAATAAACGAGGCCGCACAATCTAATCTCCCTTACTAGATGAACAATCAAATGAACCATGATGTCAAAAAATGAACGTCGAAAATACATCTCCAATTGGCACAAGATAATGGCTGCCTCATTTTCCAAGTCACTAGTGCAGTAAGTGCTTTTTACGTCAGTTAAAATTGAATTTTTACGTCAGAATACTGACTGACGTAAATACAGATGACGTTAAAAGTTAAACTTTTAACGTCAGTTGAGAACTGACGTTAAATATAACACTATTAACGTCGGTTCTTTAACACAACTGACGTTAATTTTGTCAAAATTAACGTCAGTTCTTTAACAAAACGGCGTGAATTTTGTTAAAACTAACGTCAATTGTTATCAAGAACCGACGTTAAAGGTCTTAATTTTAACATCGGTTGTAATAAACAAGCGGCGTTAATAGTATCTTGTATATTTTATAAAATACTATTAACGTCGGTTTTATGATAAAACCGAGCGTTAATAGTATTTTTTTTAATTCAGTTTTAAAATATCACTCCCCTCGGCTATCCTCGCATTCAAGTAAATATCCCAAAGAACACAAAATATCACACACATTACAGAATTGCAAAGGAAAAATTGAAAAATGATCAATATGTATGCCTGTTAGGAAACAATATATAATTATTAACATAGCTAATAACTCAAAATAAATACAGAAATATAAATAAAAATAAATGTATACTAAGTTTAAACTACCTATATCAATATCCCTTCGTGATGATCATCACCAGTGGCATGTACATCGTCCACCTGTGTCTCCTCGATTATAGTAGGCATGTTTGTTGAAAAAGAAGGAGTCTCAGGAATATCAAGATTTGAATCTTCATTTTCATCACTACCATTATACATGCTTTTTCCTTGGAGAACCACGGACAACCTTTTGTTAGAAGGATCAGTGATGTAGAACACTTGTTTTGCTTGGGAAGCCATTATGAAAGGCTCATTTATATGACCTAACTTGTTGAGGTCTACCAATGTGAACCCCAATTCGTCGGTTTGTACACCACCGTTACTATCAACCCACTTACATTTAAACACTGGCACCGTAAGCTTAGTGTAATCGAGCACCCAAATATCTTTAATATATCCAAAGTAAGGTCTCGGTGCTGTAACGGGTTTTGTGTCCTTTGCACTAGAGAAGTGCATTGCTTCGGCCACGATCATAACCCCACTATTTTGCATGGTACTCTTGTTATCTTGGTCCTTTGTATAAAAGGAAAAGTTATTTATGTCGTATCCACTCCAACATATGACGTTGAAGCTAGGTCCACGTGCTAGCCATCTTACGTCATCAGAAGCAGTACTATCATCCTTAAGCATTTCTTCCTTGAACCATGGTAAGAAAGTCTTGTTATGCTTGTTCAACAACCACCTTTCGCTCATTCGAGGGTTTTCTTGATTGACTTTTCTTTTATGTTCAAATAAGAAAGGCTGAACACATTCGATGTTGTTCAATACATACAAATGTGCTTGAAGCACTTCCTCCCGATCCTTCCTATTAATTCTTAAGCCATGTGTACCCTTACCTTGATATCTAATCTCATCATGCCGAGGCTTAGGAACCCCTATAGGATCCGTGTTATGAAGGTAGTCCGAACAAAACTCAATAGCTTCTTCTGCAACATACCTTTGAACAATAGATGCTTCCGGACGATGAGGATTCTTCACGTACCCTTTCAAGATCTTCATGTAGCGCTCAACTGGGTACATCCATCTCAGAAAAACCGGCCCACATAATCTAATCTCCCTCACCAAATGAACAATTAAGTGAACCATTATGTCGAAAAAGGAAGGAGGAAAATACATCTCCAATTGGCACAAGATTGTAGCAGCCTCAACTTCCAAGTCATCCAACATACGGGGGTCAACAACTTTGCTACATATAGAATTGAAGAATGAGCACAACCGAGTAATGGCATGTCTCACATTTTTTGTAGCAATACCACGAATAGCAACGGGCAGAAGTTGTTGCATCAAGATGTGACAATCATGAGACTTCAAGCCAACCAATTTATGATCACTAGAGACAAGCCTCTTCATATTTGAAGAGTAACCATGTGGAACTTTGATGCCCTGAAGACACCCATGAAACTTTGTCTCTTTTTTTTTGACAAAGTATGACATCTTTGGCGGCAAGTAAGTCCGCTTACCATCCTCAACAACCGGAGCTAACTGCTCTCGTATACCCATAGCAACGAGGTCGAGACGAGCATTCACACCATCCTTTGTCTTGCCCTGAATGTTGAGAAGCGTCCCGATCACACTATCACAAACATTTTTCTCCACATGCATCACATCAATGCAGTGTCTGACATCAAGCTTGCGCCAGTATGGAAGATCAAAGAATATCGACCTCTTCTTCCATATGTTTTTCTCAGCAGCTTTACCTTTCTTTTTGGACTTGCCGAATATAACATCGATGTCCTTTACCCTCTGATAAACCTGCTCTCCAATTAAGGCCGCCGGCGCTTCTTCTGTCTCTTGGCATCCATTAAAAGCTTTTTTCATCTTACGATATGGGTGATCACGTCTAAGAAATCTCCGATGCCCAAGGTAAACTGTCTTCTTTCCATGATGCAACTGAGTGTAGCATGTTCCTTCTTCACATATAGGGCATGCTTTATGCCCCTTGACACTGCATGCCGGACAAGTTACCGTATGCTGGAAAGTCGTTGATGGTGCAAAATAACATGGCACGAAGCTTGAAAGTCTCATGAGAATACCCATCAACTACATCAACACCTTCCACCCACAGCGTTTTCAAGTCTTCAATCAAAGGACCTAGATAAACATCTAAGTCATTTCCCGGTTGCTTTGGGCCCGAAATCATGATAGACAACATCATGTATTTGCGCTTCATGCACAACCAAGGGGGCATGTTGTAAATTACCAACAGAACAGGCCATGAACTATGAATACTACTCATGTTACCATAAGGATTCATTCCATCCGTAGCAAGTCCAAGCCTTAGGTTTCTTGGCTTATCGGCGAAATCCGGAAACATAGTATCGATATTCTTCCATTGAATAGAATCAACAGGATGACGAACCTTTCCATCACGTTTCCTCTCATCATTATGCCATCTAAGATTCTTCGTATCTTTCGCATTGGCAAACAATCGCTTGAACCTTGGAATTATTGGAAGATACCACAACACCTTCGCAGGAGGACCCTTTTTTCTCACATCATCAAGATCATCATCATCATCACCACCCTTCACTTTGTATCGTGATAACCCACATTTGGGGCAATCGTGATTGTCTTCATGAACACCGGTGTACAATATGCAATCATTGGGGCATGCGTGTATCTTATTATACTCCATACCCATAGGACACAATACCTTCTTGGCCTTATAGTTACGGTCAGGTAATGTGTTGTCCTCCGGAAGCAAGTCTTTCAACACTTCAAGCAATTCCGTGAAGCTTTTATCGGTCCAACCATTTCTCGCCTTCACACAAACCAATTTTAGCACCGCCGACAACCGTGTATGAGTAGTACACCCTGGATATAAAGGCTTGTCCGCATCACCGCACAACCTATCATACACATGAGCTCGATGAAAAGATTCTTGTCCAATATCACGGATCATGTCCTCTACTCGATCATCCTCCATATCTACGTCAACGTCCTCACTTTAGGAGACACTCGACGTACTACTCAACAACACGTCACCATGCCATATCCATCTTGTATAACTCAAGCAAATCCCTTCATAAATCAAATGAGTACGTATATCCTTCACCGTACATTTCCTCGTATTCAAACACTTGACACAAGGACAACAGAACATTCCATTACTATTAGGAACATTCCTTTGAGCAAATTCTATAAATTCTCCCACCCCCTTCAAATACTTAGCACTAGTACGCTTACAAACCATCCAACTACGATCCATAACTATATAGGTCCTATAGACATACAAAACATATATCCAATATAAGGACAATACGGGAGATTGAAAACTATAGTTTTTGAAGATTGCCAAGCACTGGTCACGGCCTGGCAGTGATGTCCATCACGGCCGTAACGTGCCAACTGAACCAGACCATGCCATCACAGGCAGAACTGATCATGGCCTAGCCATGATGAGCATCACGGCCGTGACAGATCAACCAGCAGAGCAACATGCACTCAAAACCAAAAATAGAGACGTACATTCCAAACAACTCAAACTCACAGTTTCAAGTTTCAACTACTGAGACTACAATTTCAACATACACTCAAAACCAAAAAATACAAAAATGTGCCCTAAATACTCACTAGAAATAGGTGCTCGGGTGGTGGTGGGGAGGGGAGCTCGAGTGGTGGCCAACGTTCGATGTGGTTACTGAGAGCAGAGGGACAAGATGAGTTAGTGCGCCGGAAGGGGAAACAGAGATGTCAAGTTATTGCAAAGAATGAATGGAAAGACAGAGTTAGGGTTAATAGTGTACCTCACGGTGGTGGTGAAGAAGCCCTCGTGGTGGTTGTGGTGGAGATGAGCTCGCGATTAGGGTTCTGTGATGGGTGAGAGTGAGAGTGAGGGTTGAGAGTGATCTAGGGTTGAGCGTGATGAAAAGAGAAAAGAGACGTACGTACAGAGCGAAGTGCAGTAGGTGCGCGGGTGTAAACGTTATAATCAAAATAAAACAACATTTAACGTCAGTTGTTTAATACAACTGACGTTAACAGTAATTGTCTAACGTCAGTTGTATTAAAAAACTGACGTTAAATATTAATATTTTTTTAAAAACACGTTTAACGTCAGTTGTTTAATACAACTGACGTTAAAAGTGTAAATAAACTTGTTTAAACAAAAAAGTTTAGAAATAAACTGCACTATAGATGTGGATTGACCTATGTTAAGAGTGACAACAGGGCATTTCAGATAGGGATATAGGATTATTTACGTCAGCTGTTTATTTAACTGAAGTAAAAATCACACTTTTAAAGTCAGTTGTATAAACAACTGACGTTAAAAATAAATATTTTTTATTTTAAAAACACTTTTAACGTCAGTTTTATTCAACAACTGACGTTAAAAGTGTATAAGTTTCTGCAAAAGCATTCATTCCTCTGACTACTCTGCTACTTAATTACCCATTACTGCTGTGCTACTTACCCATGCACATTGTAACCTATAATCCTCTTTATGAGCACTAAGTTTATACCTAGACTTAAAGGTATATTTCTTCCTATTCCATCGGGCGTTTTCTTTTCTGCACGTTTATAATATATGACTGCCAACTCCCAATGCGCCTTGGAACCTAATGCTCTTAATGATCAATTTAATTTTTTAGCAACTTACGACTCCTAGTAACTTCATCCCATACTCCTATAAATAGCTTCCTTCCTTCCTTTAATTTTTCTGCTTCACAATATGGCTCTGCCATGGAGATTAACTTCATCACTCTTTGTTCCTATACCTAGACTTAAAGGTCTCTGTCTTAATGGTCAAACAACTTCTGAGGTTGTGTAAATCGCATTACATGGGTGATAAGGGTGTGTAAATCGCATTATGTGAATTGCACACATTATCATCCTTCTGGAGAATCAGCAGCTACAGTTCCAAAACCTCAGCTTTGGAACCAAGGAATGTTGCTGAAACAGATCGAGTGCACCCTTCACTCTGCTTTGGCTCCAAATTGACTGTGGATTCAGATGGAGCATCAAGGACTTCAAGTAAGGGAGGAGATGCATCCATTGGAGTTTCTGAGGACAGGACTGAGAAGAAAATGATGTTGAAGCAGAAACTTTTTTATATTTTAGTGCTATCTTGCGGAAATTTTTTATCTTTTAATCATGTAATTGTAACTTATGAATCGCTTCAATGAGATACGATTTGATTATACATATAACTTGTTTTATGTTAAGTGTTTATTTATTTTAATTTGCACAAGAATTTGTTTACTAATTCAAGCTAATTAATTAAGATTAAAAATAAACTTTTTTAAAAAAAAGATTAGAAATAAACTGCACTATATATGGAGTGATGATCTGCGTTAAGAGTGACAACAGGGAGATGACAACGAAAGAAAGATAGGAATGAGTTGATTATTTAAGTCAGTTATTTATTTAACTGAAGTAAAAATCACACTTTTAATGTCAGTTGTATAAACAACTGACGTTAAAAGTGTTAATAATCACTTTTAACGTCAGTTCATTAAACAACTGACGCAAATAGTGATTTAATATTTACAAAACTGCCACCGCCTCATTTTTAACGTCAAACATATGGTCAACTGACGTAAAACGTTCCCGTATATTACATTATTTCCACTAGTGAGTCATCCAACTTTTTAGTGTCAATGACCTTGCTACATATAGCATTGAAGAATAGGCATAACCTAGTAATGGCATGTCTGACTTTTTTAGGCAAGATGTCACGAATGGCCACCGGTAGTAGTTGTTGCATCAAGACATGACAATCATGAGACTTTAAGCCAACTAATTTGAGATCTTTCATTGAGACAAGTCTTTTAATATTTGAAGAGTAACCCTGTGGCACTTTGACTCCCCGTAGACATTCACGGAAACTTCTTTTCTTTTTTTTTGATAAAGTAGACATGCTAGGGGCAAATAAGTCTTCTAATCCCCCATTTTATGTGGAGCTAACTGCTCTCGTATACCCATCGCAACTAGATCCAGACGAGCATTCACACCATCCTTTGTCTTACCTTGAATGTCGAGAAGTGTTCTGATTAAACTGTCACACACATTTTTCTCCACTTGCATCACATCAATACAATGTCTTACATCAAGCTTGAACCAGTATGGAAGATCAAAGAAGATCGACCTCTTTTTCCATATGTTCTTGTCGGTTTCCTTCTTCTGGGTCTTCTCATAGATAACATTAGTGTTGTTAACCCTTTCATAAACTTGCTCTCCAGTCAAGGCCACCGGAGCAATTTCATTCTCCGGAAGTCCATTGAAAACTTTTCTCAATCTACGATAAGGATGATTACGTCGGACAAATCTCCGATGCCCAAGGTAAACTGTCTTCCTTCCATGTTACAGTAGATGGTAACATGTGCCTTCTTCACATATTGGACATGCTTTATGCCCCTTAACACTATACCCACACAGGTTCCCGTATGCTGGAAAGTCATTGATGGTGTAAAATAACATGGCACACAATCTGAATGTCTCACGGCAATACCCGTCGATCACATCAAAGACTTCATCCCTCAACATTCTCAAGTCTTCAATCAAGGGACTTAGATAAACATCAATATCATTTCCTGGCTGTTTAGGACCCGAAATCATCATACTTAACATAATGTATTTGCGCTTCATGCACAACCAAGAAGGCAGGTTGTAAATTACCAGAAGAACAGGCCATGAACTATGAATACTACTTAAGTTTCCATATGGATTCATTCCATCGGTAGCAAGTCAAAGCCTGAGGTTTCTAGGCTCATTGCCGAAATCCGGAAACAAACTATCAATTCTCTTCCATTGCAAAGAATCGGCCGAATGGTGAAGCTGTCCATCACACTTCCTCTCATCTGCATGCCATCTAATGTTCTTTGCGTCATTTACATTAGCAAACAATCGCTTGAACCAGAATCACTGGAAGATACCATAACACCTTCGCAGGAGGACCTTTGGTGACCACATCACAACTAGAATCACCATCCTTCACTTTGTAGCATTATATCCCACACCCGGGGCACTCGTGCATCTCTTCAAACTCTTTCCTGTACAATATGCAATTGATCAGTGCATTTTAATATACTTTTTATAGCATTGCACTTGGTGTTTTTGGATGTGCTTTGTACCCAATATTGGATTCTTAGCATGTTTTCATATCTTTGGGTCTTAATTGGGCTTTAATGAATTTCTTAGTCAATTTTCGGATTTTAGTGTATCCTGACCCGTCTCTCTTCTGCAGGCCATAACTTGGGCTATACATGTCCGATTTGAGAGATCTTGGTGGCGTTAGAAAGCTAAGAAGCAGATCTACAACTTTCATGTTGACTGATCAGCATAGTTCTGACGTTTTGATGGTCGAAAATTGTAATTACCGGAGCTGTCCAGATTAGTGTGGGAATTGGAATTATAGTTGTCATATCTCCATGTAATCAATCATTAATGGGCCAATTAATTCCCATTGGGCTCTCTAGGTCAGACGTATTAGTTTAGCCTAGGATTATAAGTAGGTGGTTTTGAGACCTTGTTTATCATCTTTGGAGAGGCAGCTGCTCATGGGGTTCTGTCTCTCTTCTCCTCACTCTTCAATTCTTATTTTCGTTTAAGCCTCCTATGGAAGGCTAAATTCTTAGATTGAATCACTGGTTAGAGATTTTTACAAAGACCTTGAGGTTTGGTTTTCAATGTTAATTTCATTTTAGTAATTCTATGTCTTTTCCTTTTAATCCTTCATCTATTGATCAATGTTTGCAATTCCGTTTTTGTGTTTGATGCTTAATCACTCAAACTCATTTTTGCATTCCAATCTAATTATAATCTGATTGAGATTATTCGAAGCATGTTGAACGCTTGTTTTGATTTGTTACGAATAAGGATTGATAGGATCTATGACGCTTAGTGTAGGTTTGATTGAATTCGGTTATAAGATTGATTATGGTTTTGTGACACTTGTTCCACAATTATAATTAATCAAATTCTGTTATGCTTAATCCAGTAGGAATTTCGTATAGAATTAATTGATGCTTGATTGGTTAATTCTATGATCAAACAAGAATAAAATCACAAAAAGAGATTAGATCCTCTGAAACCCGCGATAGGTCCAAGTGAAATTACCTTAAACCAGTGGATTAGTCGATTTGACATATTGATTATCATCTCTCTTTTACAATCTATTTTCTTCTCTCATTGAATTCAAAATTCCCCCCTTTTTCTCATTACTTTGCATGATTCTTGTATTTGGTTAATTGAATCAGAGATCCTTGCGAGACGACCAAGGTTATCACCTTGTACTACAGTTTTAAATTTTGATTCATTTGACCCGTGTGCGACAGTGGATCAAATTGGCGCCGTTGCCGGGGACTCTTGTTGTTATTAACAATTTTGTTGATGCATTGCTGAATTAGTTCTGGCTACTAGGTCTGGTTGTTCTGACCTGTTTGATTTTGATCCTGAAATTGAGAGAACCTTGCACACACGCCGTAGAGCAATTCAGGCTAGCACCAGTTCACCAACCAATAGTGATAACATGGCTGATCAAAGAACACTAAGACAGCTTGTTGTTCCTGATGTTAATTACAATGGTTTATGTATTGAATATGTTGATGTCGTTGCTCCTTTTGAATTGAAATATGGTTTAATACACTTGTTGCCAAGGTTTAGTGGTCTTGCAGGTGAGGATCCGCATAAGCATCTGAAAGAATTCCAGGTTGTTTGTTCTACACCTTTGAGACCTGAAGGAATAACAGAAGACCATATCAAGCTGAGAGCCTTCCCATTCTCACTTCAAGGTGCTGCGAAGGATTGGTTGTATTATCTTGAGCCGAATTCCGTTTCAACCTGGAATGATTTGAAGAAAGTATTCCTAGAGAGATACTTCCCTGCCTCCAGAGCTGCATCAATTAGAAAAGAGATATGTGGTATTAGACAAGGCAATGAATCATTGGCCGAGTACTGGGAGCGATTTAAGAAGTTGGTGTCCAGTTGTGCTCAGCACCAGATTTCCGAGCAACTGCTTATTCAGTACTTTTATGAGGGATTGCTACCAATGGATAGAAACATTTTAGATGCTGCTAGCGGGGGAGCACTTGTTGATAAGACCCCAGCTGCTGCCAAGTCATAGATTGAGAACATGTCACTCAACTCCCAACAGTTCACAACTAGAAACAATTCTGTCGAAGCAAAGGGTGTGAATGAGATCCATGTTTCTTCTTCCAACAAAGCCCTTGAAACCAGACTTGATGAGCTTACTAGTTTAGTGAAACAGTTGGCAATGGATAAAACTCAAACAGCAAGGTTGTGGTATTTGTACTTCTCCTGAACACCCGACCGATACATGTCCCATTCTGAAAGATGAGTCGGTCACTGAGTTTCCTCAAGCATATGCAGCCAATCTTTACAATCAAGGAAACAATCAGAACAAGTATAACATTCCTGACCTTTCCACTAATAAGTACCACCCCGGCTGGAGAAACCATC
Source organism: Sophora flavescens (assembly GCA_030762895.1). Taxonomy (NCBI): domain Eukaryota; kingdom Viridiplantae; phylum Streptophyta; class Magnoliopsida; order Fabales; family Fabaceae; genus Sophora; species Sophora flavescens. The sequence goes on from CM061062.1 coordinate 147,167,957, forward strand.
CAAACCTTCGGTATGGAAACTCATCCACACAACAACAACAACTGATGTTACCGTTGACACCACCTCATAACTCTCCCCAAGTGAACACCTCTGCACCTTCTGGACCTTTACTAGAGGACCTTGTCAAGTAAATGGCTGTAAACAATCTCCAGTTTCATTAACGAATGGATTCTAGTATTCATACTTTGCAGACACAGATTGGACAGCTTGCCACTTCGATGAATGCCATGCAGCAAGCTCAAGGATCGAACCAACTACCTGCACAAATAGTAGTGAATCCTAATGTCCCTAATCCTAATGTGAGTGCAATGTCTTTGAGATCCGGGAAGGTTGCAGAACCAGCCCCTGAAAAAAATAAAAAAATTGTTGAGGTAACACCTGAACCTTTTGTTGTTACTAAGGCTGAAAAAAAGTATGTGCCACCAATTCCCTTCCCGCAAAGAGTACTGAAAAATAAAAAGATTGATGAGGAAGACAAAGAGAGAGAGATTCTGGATGTATTCAGAAAAGTGGCGGTAAACATTCTGCTTCTTGATGTGATTAAGCAGGTTTCGAAATACGCGAAGTTTTTGAAGGATTTGTGCACACACAAGAGGAGGTTGAAGGGAAATGAGAGAGTCAATTAGGGACTAAATGTTTCATCCCTCATTCAACCTAAACCTGCACCTGAAAAGGTTACCGTTTCAGTCCTTAATCAGGCAATGTCACAGAAATGCAAGGATCTGGGAACTTTTGCTATTCCATGTACCATTGGGGATAGTAAATTCGATAATTGCATGTTGGATTTAGGAGCTCCTATTAATGTTATGCCTACTTCTATTTTTAACAATCTTGATCTTGGTCCTTTGCAGCATACAGGTCTTACTATTCAGTTGGCAAACAGGACCAATGCTCGCCCCATTGGAGTAGTAGAAGATGTGCTTGTTCAAGTTAATGACTTGATTTTCCCTGCTGATTTTTACATTCTGGACATGGCAGGAGAAATGAATTCAAGCAGATCACCAATCATTCTGGGCAGACCGTTCATGAAAACGGCGAAAACAAAGATTGATGTTGACGATGGAACCATGTCCATGGAATTTGGTGACATTGTTGCGAAATTCAACATTTTCGATGCTATGAAGCATCCCTTGGAAGAGCATTTTGTTTTTCAAATAGAGTTGCTTTCTGAAATTGTTGATGACACTTATTATGATTTGGTTGCAGCTGTTGATTTTCCATCTTTTTCTGGTTTTGATGATGTTTACTCATGTGCTGATTGTACTAACACTGACCTTTGTGCTGATTGTGCTAAGATTGATGCTGCCTTGCAGGGTGACAGTGTAAATGAAGCTGTTTATTCAGCTGAAGTTCTTGACAGCACGGCTTCCCCAAACATACCATCTATTGAGCAGCCACCCTCCTTAGAGCTTAAGCCACTTCCTGAAAATCTGAAATATGCTTATTTAGAGAGGAATGAAAAACTTCTGGTTATAATTTCATCTAACCTTGATTTTGACCAAGAAACTAAGCTCTTGCAGGTTTTGAAGAAGCATAAGAAGGCGATTGGGTGGACCCTGGCCAACATACCAGGTATTAGCCCATCCAGGTGTATGCATAGGATTCTATTGGAGGATGGGGCTAAAACAGTTAGGCAGCCCCAAAGGCGGTTTAACCCCTTGATTCTTGATGTTGTGAAGAAGGAGGTAGCAAAACTCTTGCATGCAGGTATCATATATCCTATCTCTGACAGTAATTGGGTGAGTCCAGTGCAAGTTGTACCTAAGAAATCTGGACTGACAGTGGTAAAAAATGAAAACAATGAACTTGTTCCCACTAGAGTTTAGAATAGCTAGAGAGTTTGTATTGATTACAAGAGATTGAACCAGGCCACTAGAAAGGATCACTTCCCTTTGCCGTTCATCGATCAAATGCTTGAACGGCTAGCTGGTAAATCACACTATTGTTTTCTTGATGGTTTTTCAGGTTACTTTCAGATCCACATTGCACCAGAGGATCAAGAAAAGACAACTTTTACGTGCCCTTTCGGCACTTTTTCTTACAGGAGGATGCCATTTGGTCTTTCCAATGCTCCTGGCACATTCCAGAGATGCATGATTAGTATTTTTACTAAATATATTGAGAATTGCATGGAAGTGTTTATGGATGATTTCACTGTTTATGGCTCTTCATTTGATGCATGCTTGAATAGTTTAAATCTAGTTTTGGAGAGATGCATTGAGACCGACCTTGTTTTGAATTATGAAAAATACCATTTTATGGTTGAATAGGGAATTGTTTTGGGGCATATTATTTCTGAAAAAGGTATTTCAGTAGATCCTGCTAAGATTAAGGTGATTTCTACACTGCCTTACCCATCTTGCGTTCGCGAGATTCGCTCTTTTCTTGGTCATGCAGGTTTTTACAGGCTCTTCATAAAGGATTTTAGCAAGATAGTTCTTCCTCTGTCAAACTTGTTGAAGAATGATGTCATTTTCAACTTTGATGACAACTGCAAAAAGGCGTTTGATTTCTTGAAGAAAGCATTGACCACTACTCCCATCATCCAACCTCCTGACTGGACCCTCCCTTTTGAGATTATGTGTGATGCCTCTAACTATGTCGTGGGGGCGGTCCTTGCACAAAGGGTGGACAAGACCGCCCATGTTATTTATTATGCTTCTAGAACTTTAGATTCTGCACAGGCTAATTACACTACTACTGAAAAGGAACTTCTAGCTATTGTTTTTGCTCTTGATAAATTCAGATCATATTTGCTAGGTTCCAAGGTTGTTGTTTTCACTGACCATGCAGCTTTAAAGTACTTGTTGAAGAAACCAGAAGCAAAACCGAGACTGATTCGGTGGATGTTGTTGCTCCAAGAGTTTAGTGTGGAGATTAAAGATAAAAGTGGAGCTGAGAATTTAGTGACTGATCACTTGAGCAGAATAGAGAGGGATAAAGATCCTTCTCCCATTCAGGATGACTTTCACGATGATCGCTTTACTGATTACATGGGGTAACTCCTTGGTTTACTGATATTGTTAATTATCTTGTTGCTGGTGTTTTTCCGACAGGTGCAACTAGGTCACAAATTCACAAACTCAAGAGTGATGCCAAATATTGTGTTTGGGATGATCCATATATTTGGAAATTTGGTAAGAATCAGGTAATTAGGAGATGTGTCCCGACTATGAGATTGAATCTATTTTGCATTTTTCTCATGCTTCTCAAGTAGGGGGACATTTTGGGCCACAAAGGACGACAAGAAAAATCCTAGATTTAGGTTTTTATTGGCCCACTATTTTTAAAGATGCTTATGAGATTTACCGCACTTGTAAAGAGTGTCAGATAGCAGGTACAGCCATCACTCATAAGAGTGAAATGCCTCAGCAACCTATGCTTTTCTATGAGGCGTTTGATGTGTGGGAAATTGACTTTATGGGTCCTTTCCCTGCATCTTTTGGTTTTCTCTATATTTTACTTGCTGTTGATTATGTTTCAAAGTGGGTGGAAGCTATCCCCACTAGGACTAATGATAATAGAGTTGTTGCAAATTTTGTCAGGTCCAATATTTTTTGCAGGTTCGGAATACCTCGTGCTATCATAAGTGACCAAGGAACTCATTTCTGTAACCGCACCATGGAAGCTTTACTCCGAAAGTATGGAGTTGTGCACAGGGTCTCTACTGCATATCATCCCCAAACTAATGGGCAGGCTGAGATCTCAAACAGATAAATCAAATAGATCTTAGAGAAAGTGGTGTAGCCAAATAGGAAGGACTGATTGGAGCCGCCGTCTAGAAGACGCACTTTGGGCTCAAAGAACAGCTTTCAAGACACCAATAGGGATGTCTCCCTATAGACTTGTGTTCGGTAAAGCATGTCATCTTCCTGTATAAATTGAGCACCGTGCTTATTGGGCGGTCAAAAGTTGTAATTTGGAAATGTAAAAAGCAGGCATTGAAAGAAAACTCCAATTACAGCAGCTTGAAGAGCTTAGGTTAGAAGCCTATGAAAGCTCTCAAATTTATAAAGAGAAAACTAAGCACTTCCATGATAATTTGATTTCTAGGAAGGAATTCTCTGTGGGCCAACAGGTTTTATTGTTTAACTCCCGCCTAAAAGTGATGGCTGGGAAACTTCGATCCAAGCGGATTGACCCATTTATTGTTACTGATGTTTTCTCTCATGGTGCGGTAGAAATAAAAAGTGCAGGTAGCAACAAGGTTTTTAAGGTTAATGGGCAGCGCTTGAAGCTATTCCATGAGAGCTCGGTGCCTGAAGATGCTATCGTAGAAGAGCTTTCCTTGGAAGAGCCCACCTACACTACAACTTGATCAGGGAGCACCTTCTCCTTTCCCTCACTCTTATTTTATATTTATGTTCTTTCATTGAGGACAATGTATGTCTTAAGTGTGGGGGAGGCAACCAATTGCTTTGTTTTTGTTTTGTTTTCCTTGTTTTTGTTGCTTTGTGTCGTATGTGTGTGAGTCTTATGTCGGTAAGCTTGAATGGATTTTATTAAATTTAGCATAGATGTATTGCATGATATATGTTGGCTATTGATGATTTCCCCCTAGGTTTTGAAAATCGAAAATTTGATCCCCATGTGAAAAATTGAAAATTGAACTTTGAGAAATTTTATTGTGATTGCTTAATTTATGACTAGTTTGGGGTGAAGGGCTGCACACACTAGGAATTGTATCTCGGTCAAACAATTTGTAAAAATGTCCAGGTGAGGAATTTGAGCCTCCAACATTGTTTTTCATTGTGTGAATCGCTTTTAAGCTGCACTTTCCCGAATTTGCTTGAATCTCTTCATGGTTTGCATGTTTATATGGTTGCATCAAATGATTTAGGCAATTTTCTTTGAAATAACTACTTGGCCTAAAAAGAACCATCCCTAATGCATGTTCCCTAGTTAGCCACATTGAGCCGAATAAGCCTATTGTTTCTTGATGACCTTATGTTATAAGCCAAAAATCTGGAAAAACCATGTTAACCCAATCTTAGGATTAGGAGAGCATGGAAGCTTAGCAAGAGAAGGGTTGTAAGAAAGTAAGTTTGGGGTGGCTACAAGGTTTGATATGTCATTCTGGGTTAAGAAAGAAAAAAAAATTGCCAAAAGAAAAGGGGCAAAAACAAAAAGCTTAGCAAGAAAAAGGTTGTAGCCACCCAAAGCGTCAAAAAGAAAAATGGAAAAAGGAATTAGAGTGAAAATATTGGTGTACAGGCTTCATGCTCTCTTAATTCTTAGGGATGTAAAGCCTATTACCTTTGAATAATCCTACCCTTAGCCAGACCCCATTACAACCTTTAAAAGACCTTTTGATGTTGCATTCACGTTTTCGTGGGAACTATTTTGAGATAGAAATCAAATTCATGGGAAGTGCTCTTGAAATGTGAAATTGAGTGAAAAGTTGATAGCCTAGACAAATTGAGCGAATGAGTGAAATATTAAATGCCCTTGTGAGGAAGGCAATTGTTTGAAATTGGTGATCTCCCTTTTGTGTGTAACTTGGATCCTTAACTTAGATTACTGATTGCATGAATGATGGAATTCTCAATTGTTTAAAGTAAATGAATGTGGGGATTACATTGTTGCAAAGGGGGAAAACATTCAAGAATTTTTTTTTTTTTTTAAATTGCATGGAATTTGTGCGAAATTGGTTGAATCCTTTAAGCTTGCCAAGTTTGAGTCTTTTTGAGTTTTAGTTTACTTGGGGACAAGCAAAGTTTAAGTTTGGGGTATTTTGATAAGTCTCTGGCTCGTCTAGTTTTATAACTAGTAAGACCATGGTTTTTGTACCAATTATTCGAGTTTAATCTCGTTTTCACCCAAATTCGGATTTAATTGTCCTCAAGCAACATTTTGAGTCTCTTAAGTAGTTTTAGGATATTTTAGTTAATTTTGAGTCAAATAAAGCATTTACTGCTATTTCATATTTTCAGGTTAATGAGAAGAGCAAAAAGGGAAGGACACTTAAGCAGAAGCCATCACGCCCAGGCCGTGACACTGGTCACGGCCGTGATGAGCTACCCATGAAGACCAGAAAGCATCACGGCCCAGCCGTGATACCCATCACGGGCGTGATGAGAAGACCCTGAAGATCAGAGAGCATCACGACCTAGCCGTGATTGAGGTCACGACCGTGACAGATCAGCACCCATGGACAAAATTGATCACGGCCTGGCTGTGATGGGTATCACGGCCGTGACAGACTAGAATTTGAATGCGCGCCCTTGGCAGAACACGTCACGTCCTGGCCGTGATGGCCATCACGGTCGTGACGCGCACCTGATCTATAAAAAGGCACGAGGGCAGACAGAAAGGGGGACAATTTTCACTATTTACGAATTTTTTCAAAAGTTTTTATTACGTTTGTGATGAAGAACTAATCACCAGGGATTAGTCTGCTATAATTGGTTTCCGCCGACACTTGAGGTTCCATAATTCCCAATCAAATTGCTTATCCCTTTCAATATTATGCTATATGCCTTGTTTGCTTAATTCAAGTTGTATAGAACAAGTATTGATTAATTTCAATGATTCTATGTTCCTTTACCTTGATCGCGTTTGCTAAATCCGCGTGTGTTTGATCGTGTTTGCTTAATTCATGATAGCTTTAATCCGTCTGCTTAATTCGGAAATTAGGAACATATATCTCGTAGTGTCAATTGCGCTTATTTAATTGCTGCTACATTCGAAAAGGGATTAGAATCCACTTAGGGCATGGAAATTATATGAATCAATGATAGTTGGGAAACCGAAACAGTAGATTAATCGTTCTAGCTTATTGATAATCACTTAATTGCACCGTTTCCTTAATCGAATCTTAAACCTAACCCCCCATCCCCAAATCGATCTGTAGGTTAATAATAATCCGAGAGTCCTTGAGATACGATACTCGAGTTATCGTTCCCTAACTACAGTTTTTCTTCTAATTACTCATTTTTGACCCGTGTGCGACAGCGGATCAAATTGGCGCCGTTGTCGGGGATCTTTGATTTCTATTAGCCATATTAGGAATTCAATTTTTTTTTGGACTAGTTTTCATCTTTTGGTAGTCCCTTAGTTATAAACAAAATAAAATAAAATTATCTTTTGTGGTTTTTGTTTTTGTTAGCTTACCAGGTTGTGTAAAATTGCCTATTTTGTGTTGTTTTATTTATATTATTTTATTGTGATGTTTGGAGCTTATATGTGAGTGTCTTGAGCTTATATGTTTATATCATATTGATGGTATTGCACATTGTGATTGTCGTGGTTGTGAATCTTAGTACTTCCCATGGATAATTATATGCAAAATTATATGCCTAATGTTGATTATGAGCCATCATGCATATATTATCCCGACTTCTTGGTGATTATGAGTTTAGTAGTGATTTTGGCATGATTGGAGTGAATGAGGTGCAACTTTTCTATTCTGGCCAACATGGTGGAGAACATGGCAGCTTAGATGAGTTAGCTTCTTTGGTGCATAAATTGACAATAAGTCAACATCAATATCAGCCTGACCCCACACTAGTCCAACCCAGTCTAGAAGAATTGGTGCAACAAATGACAGAACACACTCTTGAATTCCAACAGAGGACAGAAGCAAGTCTTCAGAATTTGGCCACTCAAATTGGTCACATTGCCTCCACCTTGACTACAATGCAATCACAACATCTCCTTGAAGAGCATTCAGATTGACAAATAGATATTCTTGACAATACTTCTTCTGAGCATAATTTTGATAATGATGTCGAGAATACTATTATTTATGAACTTTGTGTTGAATTTCCAGATATTCAAGATTTTCCTGATTCTATTTTATGTACTTCATGTGTTAACTTTAATGACGCTATTTTGTGTGCAGCGTGTGTTGAAATTTCATCCTTTTTAGGATATGAGGAGCAAAAAGTGCATATGGAACATGAGACACTTGAGGTTGAGGACCCTGTTCGGCTAAGAAATGTAGAAAATGGGGATCATGTGGACATGCTACCCATAAAAAGAATACCCATAAAAGATGGTGATCATGTCATGATGGATGATGCAATATTACTTATGTTAGAGACAACCACTAAGGCTTTCATGGTTGATAAAGACTGGCTCAAGCAATTTGGTGAGAAATTCTCAGAGCAAGCATTGGAGAAACGCCTGAGCCACAGTGAGACTTGTTGCACTACACTCTATAAAGTTTTTTCTCCCGTTTTCTATTTTATTTTTTGTGTCCTTTATGTGAATGAATTTGTTCTTGTTCTTTATTTTAATATGTTCTACATTGAGGACAATGTAGATTTCAAGTGTGGGGGAGATATACTATGTTATGATGTTTTTAAATTGTGTGTTGAACTTTGTTGGCATCTGTTTCTTTTGTTGTTTATGTTATTTTTCTCTATTTTTAAAATAAAACGTAAAAAATTGTATTATTTATTTTTGGTGTTTTAGTGTTTTAGGATTTTATTTATAGTGTTTTTGTTTGGTTTGTTGTTTTTAGGGTCTAAAAAAATAAAATTTGATTTACCTTTCATTGAAATCCATAGTTTGTGTAAGGTGTGAGTGATTTCACTATTCTTGGACTGTAGGTTTTGTGGCATGATATGAATGACTTTCTTGTATTCTTAGTATGATAAGTTGGATTGGAATACTAAATTGTGCATCATTTGTGATAGAAATTGGTCCTTTGTGAGATTTGAGCCTTAAAATGAATAGAATACATTTTGTCATTCTCTTTCCTTCTTGTGTGATTTCGCTCATGATTGTTAGTTACTCTAGAACTTGACCTGACTCTTTTTGAAACTTCTTGTTCACATTCATGTATTGAAGTGATCTAGGCAATATTTGTTCTTCTTTTTAAACCACTCGCCAAATAAGCCTACCTTAAAATTATCCCCTTGATAGCCCTTTGAGCCTATTTGTCCCATTCTTTGTTTTATAGCTCACTACAAGCCTAAAAGTGAAAAACAATTATATAACCCAACCTTAGGGGATAAAGGAGCTTTACTTTGAAATTATTTTGGAAATGAATTTTGCATAAGTACCGGGGGGGGGGGACTCAAAAGTGGGGACGTGCTACAATATGCAAAGGTTGTTGCTTGATTAGAAATTTGGCAAGTGCAAAAAAAAAAAAACAGTTGGTTGTGATGCAAAAAAATGAAAATAAAGGACAAAAGTGTGAAGATGGAGAAGCGGATTGGAATTGTATTTCACTGAAGTGCCCTCTCATTGCTCTCTCATGATTATTTAGCAATTAATTTCCTTTGCTCCTCTATCCTCTTGGGTTTATAGCTTAGTTATCCTTTCATTTATCCCACCTTAACCTTGGCCCCATTACAATCTTAACAAATTCCTTTTGATCTTTATGTGCATGTGTTTCAAGTGTGGATGTTAGAGGCTTGTCAAGCCTATGGTAGTGCTAGCTTTTAATGAGCTTTGAGTGTAAACACTAGCCAACACCTGAGAGATTGAGAGAATTTTATATCTTGTGAGGATTCTATCACTTTTGATTCACTCTTGGTTATTCTATTCCCTTGATCATTACTTTGAATGTTGTAAGATGTTGTTCATGATTGTCATGGTTCCTTGAATCCTGGATGAGCTTTCACTTGCCACTTTGCATTAATGGAATTCATTGGAAGTTCATCTTTGCTTCATTCATTTTGTTATTTTTTTTTTTCAAAACTTTTATGTCTTGACCATGAGTTTTGCTCGGAGTGCAAAAGCTTAAGTGTGGGGGAATTTGATCAGTGCATTTTAATATACTTTTTATAGCATTGCACTTGGTGTTTTTGGATGTGCTTTGTACCCAATATTGGATTCTTAGCATGTTTTCATACCTTTGGGTCTTAATTGGGCTTTAATGAATTTCTTAGTCAATTTTCGGATTTTAGTGCATCCTGACTCGTCTCCCTTCTGCAGGCCATAACTTGGGCTATACATGTCCGATTTGAGTGATCTTGGTGGCGTTGGAAAGCTACGAATAAGATATACAACTTTCATGGTTACTGATCAGCCTAGTTCTGAAGTTTTGAAGGTCGAAAATTCTAATTACCGAAGCTGTCCAGATTAGTACGGGAATTGGAATTATTGTTGTCATATCTCCATGTAATCAATCATTAATGGGCCAATTAATTCCCATTGGGCTCTCTAGGTCAGACGTATTAGTTTACCCTAGGATTATAAGTAGGTGGTTTTGAGACCTTGTTTATTGTTGACGAATCTGGGCAAGTATACCCAGTCGTGCAAGTAATACGGTGGTGAGACCGATTATCGTATCCACGGGGATTGGATACCAACTACCAATTCACAAACTCAGAAACTATCTAGACTAAACTAAAAATCATGAGAAATTAAAACAGAAAAATAAAGCAACAAAAGCAATAAAATGTTTTTGGTCTTTTTGGGGACTTTTTACAAACACTTGGAGTGCAGAAAGATATGTTGGGACTAGACTTCACCAAACCTCTATCTCATGCAATATCAGGACTAGATACCTCCCATTCATGCTTCAAATATTAAAATCAATCCACTAAATTACTCAAACCCCGATTCCTCAGATGGCAAGAGCCTAAACCCACTAATAGACCCTAATTCCTTAGGTGGCCTAGATCAATGAATTTGCATTAAGATTAGGGATTACGCGATTACTAGTAAACCTAACTCCATTCCTAGATGAAAGAGTTACTAGGTGATTAAATTCAGTTCTGGTTCTGATACGAACGTCCCCATTGCATACCAAAACACAAATCGAGTCATGGGGGTGCTAGCCACAACAAGAATGAAGCACAGAAAATTAATCACTAATATGAAGACATGAACATAGAATAATCAGTCAAGATAAATACATGATTATCAGTTGGCTACATCTAATCCCAACAACAGGGATTTAACTACTCATAAAAAGAGAATACAAAGAGAAGGAGAGAAGGGATGAAGCAAACTCCATAGGAGGATCCTCCAATCTTCTTTCAGTCCCAGAGCAAGGAAAACATCCCCTCCAGGGTTAGAACCCTCTTCCAGCCGCAGCCTCCAAGTGCCTCTGGCTCAAAACCTAAAAACTCTCTAACTCCCCCTTCATTCTGCTCTAAAACAGCAACTTATACCAATCAGTTCTGCGCTCGCTCGCGAGGCGAATGGTGTCTAGCGAGGCGAAAGTTAAAATCTGCTGCTTCAAAGAAATGGACTCTCGCGAGGCGAGAGATGTTCGCGACGTGAGGCCGTAAATTTCTTCTCAAATATGCTCGTGAGGAGCATCAGGGCCTAGGCGTGATGGCTTCTGATTTCCAGACTCGCGAGGCGAAACAAGGTTCGCGAGGCGAACCAGAAAGGCTTGCATTTTCTGGAACAGTCAGCTTTCAGGGTCGTGAGGCGAATCCAGTCTCGCGGGGCGAATCTCCAATATTCTGCTTGGATCAATTTCTTCTCTTTTCAAGCTCCAAAATCATCCAAGCTTCATTATAGCCAAATATGCACAGTTTTCCTTCAATTTCTGCAAAACAACACACAGAAACCGCTTCACCCGTTCCAAGGGAAAATCTAATAAAAATCAAACTAAGAATGCCTAATCTATATGAAAAATGCCTGCAAAAGTATATATGAAACATCATGTAAAATCACACTATCATTTATCATCTTTGGAGAGGCGGCTGCTCATGGGGTTTTGTCTCTCTTCTCCTCACTCTTCAATTCTTATTTTGGTTTAAGCCTCCTATGGAAGGCTAAATTCGTAGATTGATTCACTGGTTAGGGATTTTTACAAAGACCTTGAGGTTTGGTTTTCAATGTTAATTTCATTTTAGTAATTATATATCTTTTCCTTTTAATCCTTCATCTATTGATCAATGTTTGCAATTCCGTTTTTGTGTTTGATGCTTAATCACTCAAACTTGTTTTTACATTCCAATCTAATTATAATCTGATTGAGATTATTCGAAGCATGTTGAACGCTTGTTTTGATTTGTTACGAATAAGGATTGATAGGATCTATGACGCTTAGTGTATGTTTGATTGAATTCGGTTATAAGATTGATTATGGTTTTGTGACGCTTGTTCCACAATTATAATTAATCAAATTCTGTTATGCTTAATCCAGTAGGAATTTCGTATAGAATTAATTGATGCTTGATTGGTTAATTCTATGATCAAACAAGAATAGAATCACGAAAAGAGATTAGATCCTCTGAAACCCATGATAGGTCCAAGTGAAATTACCTTAAACCAGTGGATTAGTCGATTTGACATATTGATTATCATCTCTCTTTTACAATCTATTTTCTTCTCTCATTAAATTCAAAATTCCCCCCCTTTTCTCATTACTTTGCATGATTCTTTTATTTGGTTAATTGAATCAGAGATCCTTGCGAGACGACCAAGGTTATCACCTTGTACTACAGTTTTAAATTTTGATTCATTTGACCCGTGTGCGACAGTGGATCACAATCATTGGGGCAAGCATGTATTTTCTTATACTCCATACCCATTGGACACAATATCTTCTTCGCCTCATAGTTTCGAGATGGCAATGTGTTACCTTCTGGAAGCATGTCTCTCAATAACTCAAGCAATTCGGTAAAGCTTTTATCGCTCCACCCATTTCTCGCCTTCACATTGAAAAATCTTAACACCGCTAACAACCGTGCGAAATTAGTGCACCCTGGATACAAAGCCACTTCCGCATCACTGCACAAAGTATCATACACATGTGCACGCCGAAAAGACTCTTGCCCAACATCACTGATCATGTCCTCTAGTCCATCGTCCATATCCACGTCATCAACTTCCTCTCTATCCGACACCCTAGGCCTGTCTAACGATTCACAATGACATATCCATGTTGTATAACTCTTGCAAATCCCCTCACAAATTAGATGATCATGTATCTCCTCAGCTCCTAGTCATCTCTCATTCAAACAATTAACACAGGGACAATAAAACCTTCCGTTACCACTATCAGGAGCATTTGTTTTTGCAAACTGTAGAAAATCTTCCACTCCATTGTCATACTCATCACTTGTCCACCTGGCATTCATCCAACTGCGATCCATGACTAGACTAAAACCAATAACTCCGTACATAGTCCAACATATTCATCAACCACTTCTTATGACAGGGTATGGCCCTATCCCATTCGAGAAGAAACTTTTTCAACATTTGGTTAACAGCTAGTCCTTAACTCTCATGCTCATACTCGACGAAATTTCGGCAGCATTTCCCTTCGGTCTCCGACGTACACGACTTGAAGACGATGACATCCACCACGATAAAGTATGCACCCGGAGAACGAAAGGAAATGAATCAATCCGAACTTTTATCAAGTATATAACATTAGAATCAATGAATAACTATTTTAACTGAATGAAGAAAAAGTTTTTTCCCAAACTATCCAACTTTGGACAATTCAAGATCCAATACAATGAGCGGTACATTAAACACGTACACGTGTGCTCATTAGTATTGCATCTCAAACGGGAAACTAAGGCTTTACTAATTATTATGCCCATATTCTCGGATCAAATAATTTTTCAAACAAATACATTAAAACTCCAATGAAAGCTTTTCAGCCAAAACGATGGAAATCAAACCTTACTTTGTGATTTTCCAATGCAAAGCGGCTATCTGCTGGTATAACTCCTTTCTTGTATTTTCCTGTCAGCACACCACATGCAAGTGGACTCCAAGTGGTCAAACCCAAGTCATAGTTACAGGTTTGATTTGGATCTGAAAAAATAACATTGCCTCATCATAAACCAAATGACTTGACAAAACCCGTGAAAGTATAATCTTAAATGCTTCTCTCCATGAATCTCAACTCTCAATTTCCCAGCATCCATACACAAGATGATATAAAATACAAAATTGGTAAAACTACTATGGGCAAGAAGCTCTTACCTTTTGTATCCAAGGATTGTGCCCCTCATGTAGAGTCTAAAATCAAAGCATGAAAAATACAGTGTTAGCTTATTTAAGACCAAAAGATCATATAAGAAAATGAGTAACGAAAAGCTATGGCTATTCAGGCAAGAAGCAAAGAACATGAAGAAAAAAACTAAATCCATCATGCCATCATATGTATTCAATCAAAAACTATATATATCCATTATTCTCCTTAAGAAAACACAAAGTTTCCCTTCCTGCCATGTATTTTTGGTGCATATTGCAGTGATACCTGGCACTTCCTTTCATTAGACCATGTGGCATAAAAATAGCAATAATCCTCATTGAGCCATTTTATCAAGCACTTGGTGTGCATCATAGACCTTTTCAACAACCAAGCATGTGATGTTAATCCTTCCCCAAAAAACATAATGAATCAAGGAAGCCTATACACATAATGTCAAGTATAAACAAACGTGCCACCAAGGCCTGATTGATAATGATATATGGCTAGCTAACTCGTGAAAAACTCGATGCTTTACATGAGTTCTAGAAATGGAACAAACGTAAAGCAAGGTAAAAAACACACTAGATAAAGAACAGGTCGTGACCGTGTTAGTATATGGGTGTAATATGAAATTATTGAAGAGTTTAATAATTTATGGTTAAATCACCAACTTAGTCATCAAGTTATTCTCAACATACAAATTATTGAAGAGTTCTAAGTTTTTACAAATTTGCATCAGCTGCAGAATTATAGATTCTAAGGGTATAACTGCATACAAAATGATTCATCTAAGAGGTATACATCAAAATGAGTTGCAGAACAGTTCCATTATAAGAGTCTCGTGTTCTTGCATCTGTAATGTGTGCATTATGAGTAATGTAATGAGTACAATCTTCTAGTTACAAGTACATTATTCTAGGCCACAAACAAACAACACAATCTGCTAAAGAACATAAACTCAATCAAAATAATAATAATAATAATAAAAAGAAAATTAATTATTAAACATAAACAATGTTATCTTCTCCATTTGAACCCGTGCATTAGCAAACCTCAAGCATTGCATCAAAGACATGAGGTGCAACTTCCTCACTTGCACATTTTTCAATTTGCCTAGATATATGTCAACTAAAGAGGTGGTCACAAAGACATTCCTGTGCAAACCACTCTCACTCATATACCTATCTATCCATTGTCCATTCAATATATCCCCTGACGTTTGTACATGCATATAAAACATGAATAAGAAGAGTAAAATTATCTCCAACAGCCCTCTAAACAAATCAATACCTTCTTTATAATGCCTAGACTCAATATACCCACAAATGATGGCAGTCCAAGAAACAACTTTTTTCAGGAATATCATCAAACAACTTTTGTGCATCCTGCAAGTACCTGCATTTTGAATATAAACAAACAAGACTAGTCTTAACAAACATGTCACAATCGAAACCAGTCATAACCAAGAGGGAACGAAGGTTTATACCCAGTTGGAATTGCAAGGCCTAGCACATGCCTTGAGAACAAAAGGGAAAGTGAAGTTATCTAGTCCCAAATTCGTGGTTTGACTCACTCACACGAATAAGAATCAAAGAAGGAAATGAGTGAGTTGGTTCTTTATTCTCATCCCACGGAGAGACAAAGGAGTAACGAAGGATGGTACAGTCGAAGGAGGCAAACATGGTTCACTCACCGCAGTTGAAGGAGGCGAACATGCAATGTGGAGGAATTTAAGGATGGAGGTGGTGGCCGGTAATGGAATAGCATAGCAAAAACAAAGGAAAAGGGAGCGTGACAGATGGAGGAAATGAAAATAGAAACAAATAGTAGGGTTTTGTCAAATATTACATATCGGTTGTCCAAGAACCGATGTGGTTAGTCATATTTCACATCGGTTCTCTAGTAACCGATGTAGAAACTTACGATTTAATTTAAAATTTCATTTTTTTTTAAATTTTTGACATCGGTTATGTATAAACCTATGTGGTTAATATATATTAGACATTGGTTCAATAGGAACCGATGTGGAAAGATAAAAAATTTAAATTTTTTTGTTTTAATTTTATACATCAGTTATAATACAACCGATGTGGTTAATCTATATATTAGACATCGGTTCTAAAGAACCGATGTGAAAAGATAAAAATTTTAAATTTTAAATATTTTGGTTTTAATTTTAGACATCGATTAAAATACAACCGATGTGGAAAATATTCACACATCGGTTATTTATGAAACCGATGTGGAATCCTTTGATTTTAATTTCAAAAATGCCACCGCCTCATTTTACACATCGATTTTGTAGAAACTAATGTGGAATCTCCGATATTAAAAGCCTATTTTCCACTAGTGAATCAAATCCTAGGGTCTTTGACTAAACCATTTGGCATAAATCTCACCTCTCACTATTAATCCATGTTTTATGAACACTTTTGGGAAATTACTCCCTTAATAACCATGTTAATAAAGAGCCCTATTTTAACCAATTTGAGTTTTATTAACCGTGTTCATCATCAACAACCATTCTTTCAGCTAACAACATAACAACATCTAAACCAACAATATTCATCTCATCCATTACATACCAATTCAACCAATAAAATCATGGCATCGAACATATTAACCAATCATACAGAAATTTTCATATATCATTTGAACCATAAAATAGTATAACAACAGGCATTCATAAATGGCATATCATAATCAAACAATCATTTATTCAGGTATAGAAAAGGCATTAAAACAGTTAACAACAATGGGGTTATGGGAACCCCTCATCTTACGCTACCCCCTTGCCTAATTTTTACATCATCCTTCTCCCTATAGCTGGTATGATGATGCCGGCAACGACAGCCCAAACAGTAAACCCAACGCGTTCCCTCGAGTGGCTCGACTAGCTTTCAAAGCCTTGGTCAAACAAACGAGTTAACCAATTAGTTCCCAATTCAAGAACAAGAAAAGGAAACCAAAAGGGGAAGAACCATTACCTTTCTAGGATTGGCACAGACTAACTAGACTTCCCAAAAGCCTCCAAAAATCCAAGAATGCAATGGGTTTAGAGAAAAAAAATATGGAAAATTAGAGGTATGGCCACACTAGGGTGGCCAAAACTGCCAAAGTAGGGTTTAGGACTTAACCCTCGGTAACTGTGCTAATCTTATAGGCATCAAACTCGAGCACGATCGTGCTCCTTAATGAGCACGATCATGCTCAACTTAGCGTCAGCGAGACGCGTCTCCCACACGAGCACGGTGGTGCTCCCTATTGGGCATGACCTTGCTTATGACTCAGACAGTCACAAGACACAAGCCTCGGCACGGGCGTGCTGGACATGTGCAAGGTCGTGCTCATGTACTAGAAAGGGATTTTTAAGCCTAGAAATCCCACTGAGCCCCTCAAAGACAATTCTAAGCTAAGTCCTAAGACTTAAACAAGTAAAAATCATACATATAAGCATTTAATGAAAAACGGGGTGTTACAATTCCACCCCCTTATAAAAATTTGGTCCTCGAAATTTCTACTCACCTCGATTGAAAAGGTGCAGGTATGCTTCCATCATCTTGCTTTCCAGCTCCCATGTAGCACTTTCCTCAGTAGCCCCACTCCAAACAACTTTGAGCAAATGAATCTCCCTGCCTCTTAGCTGCTTCACCCTCCTATCCTTGACTCGAAGGGGTAATACGTCAAAAGTCAAGTTCTCTTTTAACTGTATCATGTCGGGTACTATCACGTGGCTAGGGTCATGAATATACTTTCGGTGGTAAGGCTGTTTGGTAGGCGACTTCGCCGACTCTTTTCAGAATTTAGTAAGGAATCAATGAATCTAGGAGTAAGTTTCCTCGTTTTCATCACTCTGCCAAACCCAGTTGTCAAGGTAACTCTCTAGAACACATGATCACCTTCTTGGAATTCGAGCACCTTCCTCCTTTTGTCACGGTAGCTCTTTTGCCTACTTTGTGAAACTTTCATCTTTTCCTGAATCATCCTCAGTTTTTGTGGTTTCTTGCACTATTTCTGGTCCTAGCACTACATTATCACCAGGTTCATTCCAACACAAGGGCGTCCTACATCTCCTCTGATAAAGAGCTTCATAAGGTGTCATCCCAATACTGGAATGGAAGCTGTTGTTGTAGGTGAACTCTATCAGGGGTAAAAACTTGTCCCAACAACCAGAATGTTCTAGTGCACAAGCTCTAAGGAAGTCCTCTAAGGACTGAATGGTTCTCTCGGACTTACCATTAATCTATGGGTGATAAGCTGAACTTAACCTAAGCTTGGTCCCTAAAGCCTCATGCAAACTATTCCAAAACCTAGAGGTAAACTGATGAGCCTCTGTTTGACTGGTTTTATAACTAGTAAAGACCTTGGCTTTGTGCTTATTTTATATCAATTTTACCCAAATTAGACTTGATTGTCCTTAAGTAGTATTTTGAGTCTGTAAATTGTTTTTAAGTTAATTTAGTTGATTTAGAGTGAATAAAGTATTTACTTTTACTTTCTATTTTCAGATAAATAAAAAGGAATAATTCTGGAGTTTCTTGCCCCGCGAGAAGACTGCTCGCCTCGCGACCCCGAAGCTGACTGTTCCAAGAAAATGCAAAGTCTCTGGTTCGCCCCACGAATAAATGGTTCGCCTCGCGAATCATCCAACCATGAAAATTCAGAGACGATCACGGCTTGCCCGTGTTGAAGGCCACGGGCGTTGCAGTTTCGGAATTTGAAGCGTTCGCCTCGCGAAGCGATGCTCGCCTCGCGAGAAGACCAAGAGTTGCAGACCTTTCGCATAATTCGCCTCGCGAGCAGTGCTTCGCCTCGCGAGGACTTGGATTCCAGAAACGTGTATATAAAACAGTCTTAGGCAGAACTGAGTAGCTAGTTTTGAGGGGTCAGAATTAGCCAGTTTTGGCTAGTTTCTGAGCTTGTTAGTCTTTTGTTTTTCTCTTAGTTTAATGTTTATTTCTGTAATGGAGAATTAGTCTCCTAGATTAATCTACTGTAATTGGTTTCTGTTAACACTTGAGGTTCTTGTATTTCCTGTTTTCATTTCCTTTTCTCTTTTCAATGCCATGCTTTATATTTCTGTTTGCTTAATTCAGGAGTATATTGTGTTGTGTTGGTTTATCTCGGTGATATCATGTTCCTATATATAATCGCGTTTGCTTAATTCGCGTGTGTACGTTTCGTGTTCGCTTAGTTCACGAAGTGCTTAACCCCGTTTGCTTAATTCGGGAATAGGGATATATATCTGTTGTAGTGGTTCCGCTTGTGAATTATTGCTACAACCGGGAGGGGATTAGTATCTGCTTAGGATTTGCATGAATCAATGATAGTGGGAAACCGAGAACAGTAGGTTAATCGTCTTTTGTTTATTTGTTATTCTCTTTAACTACTTTGTTTTCATTATTTTGTTTTCTTAATTTAGTTTCAAATCTCAAAACCCCCATTTCTAACTTTTACTAATTTTCTGTTAATAATAACAACACCTAAAGAGTCCTTGAGAGACGATCCGAGTTGTCGCTCTATACTGCATTATTTTTATAATCGCTCGTTCTTTTTGGCGCGTGGCGACAGCGCGGTCATAAACCTTGGGTCTCTATCTGACACTATGCTAGAGGGTACACCATGAAGGCTAACTATCTCTTTGATGTACAACCTGGTCAACTTTTCTA
Source organism: Sophora flavescens (assembly GCA_030762895.1). Taxonomy (NCBI): domain Eukaryota; kingdom Viridiplantae; phylum Streptophyta; class Magnoliopsida; order Fabales; family Fabaceae; genus Sophora; species Sophora flavescens. The sequence continues at coordinate 147,187,475 of CM061062.1, forward strand.
AGGGATATTCCATGTTCATAGGAATGAAATGGGCAGACTAGTCAATCTATCCACAACAACCCAGATCGCTTCATAACCAGATGGAGTCCTAGGGAGTCCAGACATGAAATCCATAGAGATACTATCCCATTTCCATTCTGGGATCCTCAAAGGTTGCAACTTACCTGAGGCTTTTGGTGTTCTATCCTAGCCTTCTGGCACACTAAGCACGCATAGACAAAATCAGCTACATCCTTTTTCATCCTAGGCCACCAAAACATTCGCTTAAAGTCTTGGTACATCTTGGTGGCACCTGGGTGCACACTCAAACCGCTCTTATGTCCTTCTTCGAGGATCAACTTCCTAAGAACAGGAACATATAGTATACAAACTCTATCCTTGAAACTCAAAACTTCATCACTTCCTTCCTTAAAATTAAGGTTTCTACCCTGAGCAATCAACTCCCTCTGGTCTAAGAGAAACTCGTCTATCTTTTGACCCTCTCTAATATGGTCCATCAAACTGTTGGTAACCTTCAAGGTTCCAAGCCTAATTCTCTTAGGGGTAACTTCCCAAGCTATACAGAGGTCTCTAAACTCCTTGATCAAATCCATCTCCCTAACCATCAAAACGGAGACGTGCAAGGTTTTCCTAGTTAGAGAATCTACCACTACATTGGCCTTTCCTGGGTGGTAGGTTAGAACAAACTCATAATCCTTAAGAAACTCCATCCACCTACGCTCCCTCATATTCATCTCCTTATGGTCAAAGAGATACTTCAAACTCTTATCATCACTAAAGACCTCAAACCTCGCTCCATAAAGATAATGCCTCCAAATCTTTAAGGCAAACACCATAGCTCCTAACTCTAGGTCATGGGTAGGGTAGCTCTTCTCATGGGTTTTCAACTGCCTAGAAGCATAAGTTACTGCCTTACCATTCTACATTAACACACCACCTAAACCCTGCTTAGAAGCATCACAATAAACTACGAAAGGTTCACTAGGATCTAGAAAAACTAACATTGGTGCTCTGTCAACCTATCATTTAATGTTTGGAAACTCTCCTCAAACTTTGAGTCCCACACAAAGAACTATCCTTTCTTGGTCAGACGGGTCAAGGGTAAAGCTATTTTAGGGAAACCTTCTTTGAAACTCCTATAGTACCCTGCTTAACCCAAGAAACTCCTAATATCGGTCACTGACTTTGGCGCTTCCCACTGGAGCACCGTCTCTACCTTAGCAGGGTCCATGGCTATCCCACCTTTAGATATGACATGCCCTAAGAAATTCACCTCTTCTATCCAAAACTCTCACTTAGACATCTTAGCATACAACTGCTTCTCCTTAAGGGTCTGCAAGAAAACCCTCTAGTGTTCTCATGTTCCTCCTTGGTCTTGGAGTATACTAAGATGTCATATATGAAAACCAAAACAAACTTATCCAAGTAAGGATGAAAGGTCTTGTTCATGTAGCCCATGAACACAACAAGAGCATTAGTCACACCAAAGGGCATAACCAAGTACTCATAGTGACCATAACATGTCCTAAATGCTATCTTCGGGATGTTCTAAGACTTAACTCGAATCTAATGGTACCCTGACCTCAAATCTATCTTAGAGAATACACAAGCTCCTATCAATTGGTCCATAAGGTCATCAATCCAAGAATGGCCTTCCAAGAATGATAGGGAATTTAGAATTCCCGTTCATATCCAACACCATGAAATCGGTAGGAATGAAAAATTTCCCTACCTTTATGGGAACATTCTCTAGTATGCCTAGAGGAGTTTTAGTTGAGCCATCCACAAATTGTAAAGAGGATTCAGATGGACTCAATTTCTTAGTTCTTAACCTCTCAAAGATAGTATGTGGCATCAAACCCACACTAGCCCCTAAGTCACATAAGGCTTGGTCTATTTTCACTTCTCCAATTGAGTAATCAAAAGAGAAACTTCCTGGATCTTTTAGTTTAGGAGGCATATTAGTTTTTATCATGGCATTATGCTCCTCAATTAAGCTCTTAGTTTCTATTTCTACTTGCTTTTTCTTGACCAACCTTTGTGGAAAAGGTATTGGGGGTTGGTAAGGTGGTGGAGGGACATACTTTGACTCTATCTCTTCATCTTCGCTCATGTCCTCCTCACAATCCACATCCTTTTCAACTACACCAAGCTTATCATCCCTTAAGTATATAGCATTACAGTGCTCATTGGGATTAACTTCGGGTTGTCCAAGAAACGTACCCTTAGTTCTGGTATATGTACTAGCTTGTTGGGCAATCTGAGTTTCTAACATCTTATTATGGATGGCTAAGTTATCTACCTTAGATTCTAACTCTTTTATCACCTCATTGACTGCCCTACCTTGTTGCCTAAACTCTTCAATTTGTTTTGTTTGAGTTTCAACAAAATTTTCCAAGAGAGACTCAAGTCTAGACTTTTGTACCTGAGGGTACCCTGACGCGGGTTTCCTATTACCTTGGTCTTCCTGGAATTCGTGGTTCAACGTGTTGTTGTAGTCCCCGTAGGAGAGGTAAGGGTTATTCTTCCTTCCTTGGTTGTAAGAATTTGGAGGAGCGTAGTTTGGTAACATCGGGTTCGTGTCATAGAAGTTGTGACAAGAGTTCACTTGTTCCCCCGAAGCACCGGATCCATGAGCAATACCATGTGGGCACTCCATTATATCATGTCCCTGCATTCCACAAATCTCCCAAACAATATTAGTAGCACCTATTGAACTCACATTAGCTTTTTCAAGCTTACCAAAGCGTTTATTCAATGAGTCAAATTTAGACATAATTAGATCAGTGCTATTCATTTCAAACTTACCCCCCGAAATCTTTTTTGGGTTATTACCTCTTTCCGAACCCCATTGGTGATAGTTGGTGGCCACATTTTCAATGATATTGAATGCTTCAGTCAGAGGTATATTCATAAAGGCTCCACCAGCTGCGGAGTCAAGTGACACATTCGAAGAGTAATCCAATCCGTTGTAGAATGTATGCACTAACAACCACCTCTTGAGTCCATGATGTGGGCAAGACTCCAGTAATCCTTTGTAACGATCCCAAGCTTTGGATAAGCATTCACCGTCTTTTAGGAAGAAGCCGGTGATCTGGGTTCATAGGTAGGCAGTCTTGGATGGAGGGACGTATTTCTCCAAGAACGCCTGCTCCAGTTGGTCCCAAGTCGACAAGGTATTAGCGGGCACTTGCTTCAGCCAAGATTTTGCCTTTCCAGTAAGAGAGGAGGGGAACAACCTCAAGCGAATAGCATCAATCGGGGCGCCATGAATTCTAATTGCATCGGTGAACTCCAAGAATTTCTTCACATGATCAGTCGGGTCCTCCGAGGGCAATCCTACGAATTGATGTTGCCTAATCATGCTAATTAGCATAGGCGATATAGTGTAGTTCTCCGCCTCGATTTCTAGCCTAGCAATCCCAGTTCGCAAACCCCTAGCATTTGGGGCTGCGTAGTCCTTCAGTGGTTTTGTATCCGGTAGATTCACCATGAGTGGAATGGGAATCAACCTTTCCCTCTCTCTTTGTAGTCTCCTACGTCTATGAAAGGTCCTTTCGATTTTCGGGGTCGACCTCAATAAGGTTTCCAAGACTTAGGGGTCTTTGCATAAAAGAGAAAAACACCTATAAGAGAGAGATAGATACTAAAAAAAAAGAGATGAATGATTTTTTTTAATATATATAAAAAAAATAAATAAAAATAAAAAGTCCTGAAAAATCAATTTAAAAATTAAATTGAGATTCAAGAAAGCACAGTCCCCGGCAACGGTGCCAAAAACTTGATGTGTGGATTCCGACAGGTGTACCGGATTCATCGCCATGTAATAAAAAGATCGATCCCTCAGAGACCGTGATCTCAAATAACAATTAATTATTAAGTCAATTAAACTGGACTATATAAAAAAGGATTTTGAAAAGATTGGATTTTTATAATAAGAGATAACTTAGAAAATCAGATATTTAAGAATGCAATCAATTAAAACAGGAAAGTAAATCAATTTGGGGGTTTTCAAATCTAAAGAAATTCCTAGGAATTGGGTTACCAACAAGATTGTTCATGTTATCGAACTGACTACCCCCTGTTAATTATCAAAATCGCTTTGAAGGCGAATTTATCCTAAATAAGTTAATGATCCCTCTCTGGTTACAAAAACCGTGCCCAATCAAACCAACCCCTACTATCGTGGTAATTGAATTTAGATTGAACCCTTTAAGCTTTGTGACAATTCGTGAACCCTCGAAGGACCGCTTCCAACTCTCGTGATTTAAGTCCTAAGTTTGATTCCTATAGATCCAATACCTAAGTTCACTGCTAGGCTCCTCCTTAGAGTATATATGACATGCAAATAAGTGCGCACCAGATTTACAAGTAATTCATGCGATAGAAACCCAATCAAAAGTGAAATTGAAATTAACAAAGGGAAAAAATCAATTCATAACATAAAACAGATCTTGGGCATAGCCCCAATCCCTAGAAATAAAACTACTACTCAAGCATGGCCATGGTCATGGCAAGCTTGATTAACCTAAACATAAATGAAAACCTAAGAGAAGAGAAGAAGAAGGAGAAGAGAAATCCTAATTTTGCCTAAGGGTAGCAGCCCAAAAGTCCCTTAAAAGTCCCATATTTTCGAGCCTAAGTGCTCTATTTATAGACTAGGGTAACTGGAATCCCAAACAACCACAACTTCAGATCAAATCAGTTTCTAAAGATCTATATATCACGCGTCACGGCCTTGATCGCCATCACGGCCAGCCCGTGACGGATTCTGCCTTGGAGGTTGCTTCACTGGTTGGTCTGTCACGACCGTGACCACCATCACGGCTAGGCCGTGATCAGTTCTGCCTGTGAGGGTCTGGTTCAGTTGGCATGTCACGGCAGTGATGGACATCACGGCCAGGCCTTTACCAGTTCTGACTTTAGCCTTCTTTCTTTTTAGCTCTACTCGATCATGGCCATGGTGGCTGTCACGGCTAGGCCGTGATGGGCTCTGTTTGGCTCATTTTCTTCACTTTTCAAGCCCCATCTTCATGCAAGCTCCATCATGGTTAATCTTGAGCATTTTACTCCTTAATTCCTGCACAACAACACCACAAAACCGCCTTACCCGTTCCAAGGTAAAAAATAACCAAAATCAAATTAGAAATGCCTAAACTATATGAAAATGCATGCAAAATGTCAATGAAATGTGAGGTGAAATCACACTCATCAATTAGCTTGAGACTGCTGACCCTTGCTAGCACTTGTATGCTTTGACTTTGTTCCTCCACACTCCCGGCTGATGTGTCCAGGCTTGCCACACCTAAAACAGATGACATCTGATTTGCACTAGGTAGTGAAGTGATCTGGTGCGCCGTACTTGCCGCACTTCATCGGTGGCATCGGTGGGAAAGGTGTTTCTGGAAAATCAAATAAGAAAAGGGAAAGTTTGGCTGAGATGAGAAGCCCTGACGAAACCAAAGAAAGGTCCCTCTCCCATCCTCGCTGATGCTGAAACTGGACCCGTATAAACCATGAAACGAGTGATGGGGTCCACACGCCACTCTTCCGGGTCTAGGAACTCAAACTCCATGGTCGTTAGCAGCGGAAATCCCATCAACTTTGTCATCCAGGGATGATCCATATGTTCCATGGTAATCCTTTGGGTCTGGTGACGAAAAGAAAGAAAAGATGTACAAAGAATAAAAGAAAAGGAGATAAGAAACTATCTATCATCAAACATGGAAAAGGGTACGTACAATATAATCTATAAAGACTCACCGAATCAAACATCCCTCGTCTAGTCAGAATCAAACTGCTCTGATACCACCTAATGTGACATCCTGATGTCCCATTAAAGAAAAGCATAATTTATTAAAACCTAATTGTGATAATAACGTTAAGGATTAAATATAAAAGGGTGAAGAAAAAAAAACCTCACATACATTAAACACATCACACACACACACACACACACACACACACACACACACACACACACACACACACACACACACACATATATATATATCATACATCATCTAAACTTACAGTACGGTCAAACTGTAGCGAGTACCCCATCAGTAGGGCCCTATACGATACAGACGGTCATAAAATAAAAATACATCAAAAGACTAAGATAAGATGCCTCACTATCACTCTATCCCTAGCCCCTCTCAAAATACATCAAAATCCTCACCTCACACACCTATATACAACTCAGGATACGCACTGGCCCGTCTGACTACAGATGACTACTGCTACCCCCTGACTATCACCATGAGCTCCTCCGTGTAGCTGATAAGGTTTAGAAGGGCCTGACACTCCTCACTGCTATTAGAAGTTCTCCTCCTGGAACGCTACTGGAAAAGACATCGGTATACGGCACTATGTCCGGAAGACTGGCGAGAAGATTCCTGCCTATCTAGGACCTCAGGAATTTCTGGTGCGGGTACGGGATCACATATGGTACCACTTGTCTAATCCATTATCATCCGGTGGGGGTGCAGGAACTGGTACCAGCACTAGAATGGGTACAGGTACTGGGGCTGCAACCATCGGAGGCATGGATGGCATCAGCGGGAAAGGTGGTTCCGGAAAATCAATAGGAAAAAGGAAAGTTTGGCCGAGATGAAAAGTCCCGACGAAACCAAAGAAAGGTCCCTCTCCTATCCTCGCTGATGCTCCCTATAAATAGTGAAACGGGTGACGGGATCAACACGCCACCCTTCTGGGTCTAGGAACTCAAACTCCATGGTCGACAGTAGTGGGAATCCCACCGGCTCCGTCATCCAGGGATGATCCAGATGTGCCATGGTAATCCTCTGGGTCTGGTCGCGAAAAGATAGAACAAACGTACATAGCATAAAAGAAAATGAGATAAGAAACTATCTATCATCAAACATGGAAAAGGGTATGTATCATATAATCTATAAAGGCACACAGAAATGCATCACACACACACACACACATACACACACAGACAGACACACACACACACACACACACACACACACACACACACACACACACAATCATCCTCGAGATACGGTATCATCCTCTAACCTTCACACTCATGAAACTTATGCTGACATGGCCATCACCAACCTGTCAAACATCCCTCGTCTGATTAGGGATGTTAGTCAATCGTCCAAGCGATGCGTCCCAAAATCCCGGTGCACACCCTCATCCGCTGTGGGGGTGCTCATGCAAATCAATGATACTATAGCTACACATCTCGCTCTGGTGCACACCCTGTTTCTCTCTTGAGGGCGCTCATGCATAGCAATCACACTATAGCTGCACAGGCTAAATCTAAGTTGGGACGGTCCCGCAAGAACTTCGGAGTTATTACAATAGTCTCTCTCATGCTCGGTATAAAGAAACTCACTCGTAACTCCGGTATCCATGATCGGATACACTGACCTTGTGTGTTCCAGTCAAACGCTGTGATCAACAACATGCATCTATATGAGTCTCACTAACTCGTACCAGGTCATTACCTAGTGCCTCAACCTTTCCTCATCATCTCATATATTATCTTAAATCTCATGATCAATAACATTAGTTAATTATTTAGGTTAGGCACGACTAAAACATACCTCATACACACCCTGACATACATCACCATAAATCATCATATATCAATACTTAGATACCACTAGGCATATTAGAGCAATCAGACATGTTATCATATCAAGCATATTAACAATATTAAAAATAATAATAAAATATAATATTGATAAAATATTAAAATAACTATTAATAACCCCAAACATAGCATATTCATCCAAATCACACACAGTAAGCAGTTTAGTAGGTAAAATCAGGCAATCTCGAATATCAAGAATTTAACCTAACGACGATAAACCTACAATCTCCATATCATCATTGGTACCGCTAATTAGTCACCAATGTGATATTGACATTGTCCATTATTCGCCTACTAGTAGGGTTTAGTTCGCCCTATGCCATTATTGAATAAAATGTTACTTAGCCATTTCCGACGTTAGATTACTTCTTTTTCCCACCTAAGAAAAGTATAGCTAGCCCTGGGACAACGAAACGAACACTCCCCTAAAGTTTACAAATCTGCCATGCAAGGAACCAGGGTCTCCTGGCATCCAAAAATTCACCTGCATACATCGTTGTGAAGCATACATTACAGGTAACCCTAATATGAAAATGGAATAGAAAACCGATAGACGGATTGAAGGATAACCTCAATACCGTCACTGATGACATTTCGGCATAATAAAGGCATAGGTTACCTTAGTTTAGAGAAGAAAAGGAAGCCAGGGTTTAGAAGACGTCGTTGCCACGATCTCAATGGTGTAGTCGGAATTGCGTTAGGACGAATGGATTGCTCGAACTCTCGATCGGAACTCTCGTTCTTTCTCTGACTCTCTTTCTCTCACATTCACTCTCTGACTTTTGTCTTCTATCTTATTAACGGAGGTAACTTAAGTTACCTCTCGTATACTTATACTTTTTTCTCATCAGCACTGCCCACTCTTGTGCGTGGGAAGAGCCACACTTGAGCGTGTGGCCTTCCATGCTTGAGTGTGGAGCTTTCTTCAGAGTTAGGTCACAGCCACCATGCATGTATCCAACCATAGCACATCACATGGAGTCAATCACAGTCCTTGTCTGGTTGACCTCCCACGCTTGAGCATGAGAAAGGTCGTGCTTGGGCGTGCCTGTGCTTAAGCGCCAGTACATCCACGATTGAGCGTGTTGTGCTGGATAGAAACCCTAGTTTCTGTTTCCATTCATTCCGACGTCATTTGATCACGTGCTTTCCATGTAAAGGTTCCTACATCTTAACCTACTTATTAAACATCTAATCCAAGTGTTAAACCTAGTCAACATACGTATAAATAATATCGTAAAACACAGATGTTACATTACTACCCCCCCCCCCCCTAAAAGAAATTTTGTCCTCGGAATTTACTTAACTCAAAAGAGATGTGGATATTGTTGTTGTATATCTGCCTCACGGTCCCAGGTAGCATCTCCTGTAATCTCATCCCAAATGACCTTGACCAAAGGAATCTGTATACCGCAGAGTTCTTTAATCATTCTACCTACGATTCTAAGTGTTAAAACCTCATATTCTAGATTCTCTCTGAGTTGTATGGACTCAGGCTTGAATGTGAAGGATTAGGATAATATTTTCTCAACTGTGAGACATGAAAGACGTCATGAAGATTATGGTAAGCTACGAGACCAACCCGTCGAAGAATTTGGAACGGTCCAATAAATCTAGGAGTAAGCTTTCTAGACTTGATAGCTCTGCCAATTCCAGTCTTCGGAGTGACTCTCAAAAACACGTGATCACCTTCCTAGAATTCTAAGGGTCTCCTCCTCTTGTTACTATAGCTTTTTTGCCTCTCCTGCGCTTCCTTCATCTTTTCCCTTATCTTCCTTACTTGTCCTGTCGTCTGTTGTACCACATCTAGACCTAACACTTGATTCTCACCAGTCTCATATCAACACAACGGAGTCCTACACTTCCTGCCATACAAAGCTTCATACGGTGCCATCTCGATACTGCTGTGGAAACTGTTGTTATTGGTAAACTCAATCAAAGGTAAGAACTCATCTCAACTTCCAGTGTGTTCTAACACACAAGCTCTCAAGAGATCTTCCATTGACTAAATCGTTCTCTCAGATTGTTTATCCGTCTGAGGATGATAAGCATAAATCATCCTCAACTTCGTCCCCAAAGCATGTGTAACTGTCTCCAAAATCTAGATGTTAATCTAGGATCTCGATCAGAGACATTGCTCGACGACACTCCAGTAACCTAACAACTTCCTTGATATAAATCTGGGCCAACCTCTCTAAGCTATAACTTTCACCAATAGGTAAGAAGTGAGCACACTTTGTCAACCTATCGATGATAACCCAAATCGCATTATGTCTATTAGGATTTTTAGGCAATCCAACCACAAAATCCATAGTGATACTATCCCACTTCCAATCTGGGATATTCAATGATTGCAACAAACCTGCAACAATAATATCATCTTCAAGAAGCTCTGAAGGAGGTGAAGACTGGGCAGGATTAATGACAAGGAGTGGTGAAGGGGTCACTGATACTTCCTTTGCCCATATGACGGGGTAGGATAATTCCACATCTCGACTTGTTATGGGAAGTCCCCAAAGGTCTTTATAGATAATGTAACGAAACTTAGAAAGACCACATTTTCCTCTGTCTTTGGGAATTTACTTCTTCTCTTCTTGGGTCAGTCCAGAGGAAGATGCTTCTCGTGTGCAGTGAATAATGTGAGATTTCCATAAATCTGCAGCACGTTGTTCATTGATAAACCCAATGGATTCATAATGCAAATAGAAGTCCAGCATGGAGTAGTCAAAAGTTTCTTGATGTAGATCAAGCATTGCTGATTCAGCTTCTGGCATAACTCCTTTGAATCTTCTATTCTTCTTGTCCTTGTCCTTATTCAGATCTATCATCTGCAGTCTTGGACAGATTCTGTAAGGCATGATTCCCACTCTGGTTACTTCACTATGTCTCAGCTAGGATGAAGGGACAAAGTATGAGGCTTTATCAACTCTGAAATGACTGAATTCCCACTTCAGCATTTCATAGATGAGCTGATACACAAAGAAATCAGAGGCCCTCCCATAGACACTGGGATGATCGAAGGATACCCATCTTGTGTTATTGTCCAAGATTATAGGAAAATGTTGTGAAGATCTTGCTCTTCTTTTAGGGATGGTAGGAAGATTCTTTCTTAGAGGGTCTGTCTCCCAGACACTTATCACATGTCTCTGAACTCCATTAGTGAAGGGTATGAGAGGTGGAGTTTTGACAAGGTTAGGGTAGATTTTTTTTTTTTTTTGGGGGGGGGGGATTTGTTTAGGGGCAGGTGAGTGACTAAAGGTCCTATGTTGTTGTGCATTTGTGAAGGCACTATTTTGATTAATTTGCAGTCACGATGGGGTAAGTGGAAGGGTTCAACTGGTGGGTCTACTTCTTCCTCATACTCAGGTAGGGGGTACCACCTATCAGGAATGTATTCGGGTATAAGCTGGTGAGTGAGAAACAAAACTCTTCATTCCCTTTTTACTTTGGCCCAATCCTCAGATTTGCCATCATAAATAACAGAAATTGGGGTGAAGGGAAATAAGGTTCTTAAGGGTTTTGGGAAAGGAGCACAAGGGGAAATGCCATCATCTGGTTGTTTGAACCAGGGATCATCAGCAGGGATAATTGGTTGAAATTGTGGTCTGGATGAGGTGGTTATTTGTGAGTGAGCAGGTGAAGATGTAGGCAAGTTTGTGGTTTGGTCAATTTGTGTTGGTTGGGGTGAGAGGGGTGTGGGAATGTATACATCATCAATTATTGTTTGATTTAAAACATCATTTGGAGTAGAGACAACAATGTTATCATCATTGTAACAGCCTGATTTTTAATTACGCTATTTAACCGGTTAAAATATAATTAATTATATTTTAATATGAGAGTTAGAAAGTGATTTTAAGTGAAATAAAATCATAGTCATAGTTTTTCTTATGGTAGAAGGTTACGTTAAAATTTGGGTTTAAAACTCAGACGGAAACCGGTCTGCGTTTTTTAACTGACAGTATAATTTTATACTGATAGAAAACCCTAATTTGGCCCGAAAAACAGAAATTTGTAGATTTTTTTAATATTTTTTCCGTGAGGAAGTCTACTTTCCAAATTTATGATCAGAAATAAAATATTATGTTTATTCGGACGAATTTTGGTAAAAGTTCGGACGGAAAACAATCGGTGTTTTCACTGACAGTAAGATTTTAATGATCAGAAAACCTAATTTTGACTTGTGAACGAATTGGTTTATATTTAAATCATATTTCTAACGAGTTTGGTTGTTTTGAAAATTTTCAACCGAAAACGAAATATTACGCTTTTACGTAGGCGTAAAACCCTAATCGGGAAACCGACGAAGTCGAAAACGGAACTGCAGAAACCCGTCAAGAGATCGGGACAACGAGTCATACATGATGACTCATGGAGGATGATTCACCAAGCATTTATGAGCATTAACTGCTTGTAATCATGACTTTTAGGTGAAAAGACCAAAATACCCCCAAGCTTTCGTGGGTATTAACCAGACACATCTACGCACTCTTAACCACTAATTTTACGTGGTTGTATACCTCACACATATCCTCAATTTTGTGCATCCATATATACTCAACCATACCTATTTCATTTTGCTTTCGTTTTATTATTTTCCTCTCAAAAATCGAAATCGGGTAAATGACGGAGTTTCATACGGAATATCCGGGAACCGCTAACGGATAGGATCGGTGACTCATTGGTGAGTCACTATGTGTGGCCCAAAATCAGTCACACCTCCATCAAATGAGAACCACATATTATTAACCATGATTAGCCAAAATAACCTTAGTTAAGTTAACTATTAACTATGGTTAAGCTTATATTAATTTAATATTCACAAAACCCATTAAACCAATTCCTTATAACCAAACAAAGCCTAAATCTAACCTATAAATACTCCTCAAAACCCTAGCCTCCCTGCCCCTTCACTCACTTCATCTCTTCCATTTCTTCTTCATTTTTTCTTCAAAAACTCCATTGTTGTTCTTGCACAACTTGATCATTCTTTCACTTTCTTGCATTATCTTGAGGTAAATTCTCACTTCTATGATCTTAGTTATCTTCCTCATATTCTTAGCTCTCTTTATAACCCACTACTTTGGATTAGAGGAGATGAATTGAGAGAGAAATCTCAATAGTTGCAAGAAGCCTTTGTTGGAAGCTTTGAAACCAAGTTGGAGCAGTTGCAGTGAGGGAGTTTCTAAACACTTTTCACCGTTGGATCATTCCCAAATTTTAGAAGTAGGTTCAAGGCTTGTTCTTCATAATATCCAACGGTTATAATTTGGAACAAACCTCCATAGTGTGAGATATGAAGCTCAGACAATAGGCCTAGGAGGTGAGAAATTCAACCCGGATACCATCTAAGCTGTCATCAAAGATTTGCGATCTGAGATGTTTTAACCGTTGTATCAGGCTGAAACTTTGTGAGATGGTTTAGGTAGGATAGTTCTTCATTGTCACCGTTCAGTTTCCTTAATAGAGCTTTGTGACCAGAGGAATGGATCTCGAACAGTAGCCCTATTTTGGTAGCTTTTCCCTAGGATTCATGAGCTTATTTTGAATCCGATTTATCCTAAGTCCAGTCGTTGTTCTCGTAAGTTTCTCCATCGATTTTGTCTCTTGATTCAAATAGATTTATTTATTTGAAACCCTATTGTTGATTCGGTTGGTATTTGGTATTTTCGGCGAATTGTGTTACTCGTACGTGTAATCGGGACGCAAAGCGGAACGGTGGATGTGTAAGGATGGATGGTGGCAGAATTGTGGATGTTGTTGGACAGCTTGAAGAGGTTCTTGGTAGTAGCGTGGATGCATTCGGAGCTTGTACGGGAAAGCGCACACGTAAATCAGGTGGGAGAAAGAACCATTCCATCATCGGAAACGATAAGTAGTATATTATATAATGATTGTGTAGGGCGACCTAAACCCTACTAGTAGTCGAGCAATCGACAAGACCAAAATCACATTGGAAACCTTTTATGTAAAACCAATGGTGATTCGGGGATTGTAGGTTTATCGACGTTAGGATGATTTTATCTTATTTGAGGTTGATTTAATTTATTATTATTATTGAATTGCTTATGTGATAATTTGTGGTATTTGAATATTTATGATTGTCTGTGTTATGCATAATCTGCTTGGTTTTAATATTTGTGCTTAGTGGATTTAAGCAAAGATATATGTTGTTCGAGAGATAATTATTGGTTTGGGTGTGAGGATAATGGTGACTTAGAGGTGCCTAACCTAAATGAGTTATTTTAAATAGGAAGTGTGACATAGAATATGTGTTAAGGTTTTGATGGAAGGTTAAGGCACTAGGATTTTATTAATATGGGTTAGTGAGATTCATGTGTTTGTATTGTTATTCAAAGCCGTGTAAGTGGAACACACGAGGTCAGGATATCCTATTTTGGGATATCGGATATTGCGGGTGAGTACCCTACGGATGTTGATGTTGAGGTAGACTACTGTAATACTCTTTAGTTCTTGACGCGTTCGAATGTTCTTGGCACTGGACCGTTATGGAATGATATTCCTTGATGAGTTCGCATGTTCTTGGCACTGGACCGTTATGGATTTATACTCCTTGACACGTTCGTATATTCTTGGCACTGAACCATTTTAGACTAATACTTGTTTAGTCTTTGATGCGTTCGAAAGTTATTGGTACTGGACCGTTCTAGACTACTGACTAACGTGATAGGAATAAAGATGGCCACGTCAGTATACAAGTTTAGTTGTATGAGATTGAGTTAGAGGATGATACATTATTTTGAGGATGATTTGATAGTTATGTCTGTTGATTGTCTGTGACATTTATTGTATGATATGCTATGACTGTTTTCCACTTTTGATGATAGAAATGTTTCTTATCCCCTATATATTTGTGTGTTGTATTTTATTCTAATGTGATCGTATGAGAAGACCCGATGGAGGAACCAGTTGCCGAGGTGTTAGATGGAACTACGTATGAACCAGAGGTGGGAGGACGAGCTGTGGATTCCAGCAATGTAGTTTAGTGTCTAGGGCCAGCGAGTCTTATAAGGCGGTTTGTTTCCGCTATTAATTGTTGTTTTAAGATGCTTGATAGGGATCCTACTGACGGGATACCCTAGACAGTGTTTTAAATATTCTAATGCATAAACCTATGGTATGTATGTTATATATATGGTGTGTTTAATTTGAAATTTTCTTCTGCTGTGTATTTATAAGTTATGTTTTAATTTTTTACGTATTTCGGAATACACGTTTTCACGTTAAGCATGTGATTAAGAAATTAATTAATAAGGTTTTAATTTAATGACACAAATGGGCGCAATGGGGTGTCTCAATCAGAGGTAACAGCAACAAGAACAGCATCAACTCTATTTTCTAGACTATACACTAAAGTGTCTACTGCTATTTGAACATGATCACTAGCAGAGATGGTTACCTTAGAAGTCTTAGTTGTTTTGGTCTTTTTTTCCGGTTGCCTTCTGGGTTTTGTTGAGACAGGCACAACGGCCTCAACAGTAGCAACAGAAGTTTTCCGTTTCTTCAGGATGGTACTGGTAGGAACTCTGTCCTCATCAGCTTCCTCGTCCTCATTGTGTGAGAAGATAATTCTGCTTTGCTTCTTCACAGCAGGAGCATCAGAAGGTTCCCTGATAACAATGCCACCAGCTGGTCTCTTGGGGGCAGGTTTTCGTGCTGCAGTGGTCTTTTTCTTGATATTCTTCTTTGGCTCCATAGCCTCAGCAATGTTTCGTTCCACCATTTCCTCTTTCATTTTCATCAACTCCTCAGTTTTAGTCATTGCAGTAACAACATAGGTACTGAGGTTCATGTTAGCTATATTCATTTTACCGAAGTCTGCAGCCGACATTGGTTTTTCATATAAGATCCTAGCTTGCTCTTCAGGAGTCCTTGCAGCAAGAATTTCATGGATTCCTTGAACCTTGAAAATCTTAGACAGAAGATGGCAATAGGGAAATGCTGAAAGTTTGGTCTTGTTGATCACAGCATCTCTGAATCTTACATACAGGATTCTAGGAAGATTGATTTTTGTCTCCGTAAGAAGATGGCAAAGGCAAAACTTAGGCATAGTTGATAGGTTGCCCTTGGAACGAACCTTATGAAGAACCACCTTGTTTAATAGTTGATGAAGAATGTGAATGATGTCCTTCATTTCAATAGCCTTCCACGAGTGAGTTCTGACTGTGTCTTCTCTCATGAGACAGACTTCAATGATCTCAGAGCCACCCAAATCAGCTTCCCATGACTCAGTAAAAACCAAACCTTCCCGAGCACATAAAATGACATCACCAATAGTCTTCTCCGAGACTATGATCCTCTTTCCTAACACAACAGAGGAGAAATCATTGTCGGTCTCTTGAACATTCTTCCAGAAATCCCTAATCAGGTTGGAAAAGACAGAGACTTTCTCTGTGAAGAGTCATCCCCATCCAGCTGCATTAACATACTTGCTTATGTCTAAGTTGTAGTCTTGCAATATCCCAAATTTGAAGTGGTGCTCAATGGCGATGTTGAGCTTGTCCGCGTTGAAGGTTGAAGAAGAAGCCATTTTGGTGAGAAGAGTTAGGGTTTGGAAAATAGAGAGAAGAAGAGCTTGAGAGTTTCAGGGAAGTGTAAAGTTATCTCAGAGGGAAAAGGTTACTTTTAAAAGATTCTTGAAACCCAAAGTTTTATAAATAAAAAAACTTTGACATGACATGACATTATGGATAAAATGGCCTTGGTATCTTGGAACTATAAAAAGGTCTTGATGGGATTGATGGAAGTACTGACTCAGCAAAGAGAATAAAGGATAAATTTGTCATTGAGACAAAATAAATGCATTTAATAAAAAAAATATGCTTAAACACAGGCAGATGTGGACTCGTATGAAATTATACAATGGACGCAGTAACCAACAACAGTGGACGCGACATATAGTAGACGTGCAACACAACATACAATAGATTCAAAAATTTAACAGGCATTGGACGTGCATAAGTAATAGACGCAAGATTAACAAAACAAAATTTTCTCAAGGCTAGACACCTAAATTAATTCCCACATATCATATTAAGATGCTTCCTAATGAAGATAAATCTGTCCTATGCAAGAGGTTTAGTAAAGATATCTGCCCATTGATGGTCAGTATCAACAAATTGTATATCAAATACACCTTTTTGCACATAATCCCTGATGAAATGATGTTTAATCTCTATATGCTTAACTCTAGAATGCAAAATTGGATTCGTAGATTGATTTATTGCAGCAGTATTATCACACAAAAGTGGAATACTACTTACAAACACATTGTAATCCTCCAATTGATGTTTGATCCAAAGAAGTTGTGAGCAACAACTTGCAGCTGATATATATTCAGCTTCAGCAGTTGATAAGGCAATGGTACTTCGTCTTTTGCTTGACCATGAGACAAGATTAGCTCCAATGAAGTGACATCATCCACTAGTGCTTTTTCTTTCAATTCTATCTCCATCATAGTCAGTATCACAGAAACCAACTAATCTGTAATCTTCATTTTTCTTAAAGCACAAACCAAGATTAGTAGTACCTTTTAAATATCTAAAAATTCTCTTAATTGCTGATAAGTGAGATTCTCTAGGATCAGATTGAAATCGAGCACACAAACATACACTGAACATAATATCAGGCCTAAACGCAGTAAGATATAAGAGAGATCCTATCATACCTCTATATACCTTTTGGTCTACCTTTTTCTCTTTATCATCTTTGTTCAATATGGAAGTGGGGTGCATAGGAGTACTAATTGGCTTACAATCATCCATCTTAAACTTCTTCAGAAGCTCTTTTGTATACTTAGTTTGGTGGATGAGCACCTCGTCAAAGGTTTGTTTTACTTGAAGTCCAAGGAAGAATTTGAGTTCTCCCATCATGCTCATTTCAAACTGTTTTTGCATTAACTTAGAGAATTCCTTGCATATAGACTCATTAGTACCACCAAAAATAATATCATCAACATATATTTGTACAACTATGAAATTACACTTAATGGACTTTCTAAATAAGGTTGTGTCAACCTTTCCTCTATTGAATCCATTTTCCATAAGAAATCAACTTAGTCTGTCATACCTAGCTCTAGGAGCTTGCTTAAGACCGTATAAAGCATTCTTAAGCTTACATACATGTTCAGGATGGGTTTCACACTCAAAACCTAGAGGTTGCATAACATAAACTTCTTCATTAATAAAGCCATTTAGAAAAGCATTTTTAACATCCATCTGAAAAAAGTATAATACTATGATGTGCAGCAAATGAAAGTAGAATTCTAATAGCTTCTAGTCTAGCAACAGGTGTAAAAGTTTTATTATAATCTATGCCTTCTTCTTGAGAGAATCCTTGAGCAACAAGTCTTGCTTTGTTTCTTATTACCTTACCATTTTCATCAAGTTTGTTTCTGTAAACCCACTTTGTTCCAATCACTGATTTGTCTTTGGACAGGGGAACCAGATTCCAAACATCACTTCTTTCAAACTGATTGAGTTCTTCTTACATAGATAAAATATAACAATCGTCTAGCAGATCCTCATCTACTGTCTTTGGTTCCAACTCAGAGACTAGTGCAGAAATATCTTGTTCTCTGAAGGTTGATCTGGTTCTTAGCTTGTCATTGGGGTTTCAATGATCTGATCTTGTGGATGATAATTCTTGAAGTACCAAGATTTTTGAACTGTATCATGTTGAGAAGTGGAAGTTTCTGGTTGTTAAGTGGGGTCATCTATTTGATTATCAACTTTTATCTCTGGTGAGTCTCCTGGGATGTTAAGATCAAGATCTGCAAAAGCTTCATCTAGCTCCGATAATTTTTTATCGGGTTGTTTGTCTTCAAACTTGACATGAATACTTTCCTCTACTATCAGATTCCTAGAATTATAAACTCTAAAGCCTTTAGATGTTTCAGAATATCCTAATAGGATTCCATTATCTGTTTTAGCATCAAACTTACCAAGTTGATCTTTAGTATTAAGTATATAGGATTTACAACCAAAAGGGTGAAAATAAGATATGTTGGGTTTTCGTTCTTTCCACAATTCATAAGGAGTCTTATTCAGGATAGGTCTAATGTATATTCAGTTCTAAATGTAGCAGGCAGTATTAACAGCTTCAGCCCAGAAGTGTCTAGGGACAGAGTTGTCATTGAGCGTAGTCCTAGCCATCTCTTGAAGAGATCTGTTCTTTCTCTCCACTACACCATTTTGATGTGGTGTTCTAGGTATTGAGAAATTGTGAAGGATACCACTTTCTTCACAGAACTTATGAAATAGCTATTTTCAAACTCTCCCCCATGGTTACTTCTGATTGAAGTGATACACATGCCCTTTTCATTTTGTACACGTTTGCAGAATATAGAAAAGGCCTTAAAAGACTCATCCTTGTGAGTTAAGAACATAATCCATGTCCATCTAGTGTAATCGTCTACTATGACAAGACCATATTTCTTACCACTGACAAAGGCAGCCCTTGTTGGACCAAAAAGATAAAGATGTAGCAACTCTAATGGTCTATTGGTACTAACAACATTCTTAGATTCAAAAGAACCTTTGACTTGTTTTCCTTTTTGACAGGCATCACTGAGAGCATCAGATTTGAACTTAAGGTATGGTAGTTGATAGGAGATCACTTAGGACCGTCTTGAAAACAGGCAAAGGACACAAGGAACTTGACCCTAACACCTGCCGGTAGAACCAGAGTTATCAAAGAAGCGTGACCCTAGCCGCGACCTGCTGGTAGAACCAACACTATAAAGTTCTTAACCCAAGAACAAAGGGAAAAGCTCTCACAATAGAGAAATTCTCAAATTTCATTAATCATCAAAATATGAATTGTGTAGTACAAGAGTTCCCTATTTATAGCCTAACTAGGAAATACAAGAAATAAATTCCCACTACTATGCATTTACCACATACATTGACAAATGCATGTACTCTACCTAGAAAGTAAGCATAATCAAGGTATTAAATTCCCACCAGCTATTATTATGACTTATGGAACTACTAGGAAGCATTTATTGGACTTAGGGGAAAACTAAAAGTCACCAGAAAATTGTGCCCAAAATAACTACGAAAATTACAAATAAAAATGGTAAAAATTGGGCTTTAATTATTATCTAATCAGTCCATTGATAAAGTCCACTAATCAGCCCTTGAATGCTTCTTGTCTTTTGAATTGGGTCTTCCAAAACAGTCTTCAAGTTGGACTGAAATCAACCTCATCAAGTTGGAGCAAAGTGACCCAATTTGGAGCAGCCTCTAATGCATGTTGGTCTTCCTTCTCTTTGATCATTATGATTAGGCCTTGTAAAGCTTGCTTCATCCTCTTAGTCTTGGACCTAGTCATAGGACCTCCAATTCCATGCAAAGGATCTTTAGATGGGCTGGATGCATCTCTATCATTCCCTCCCCCTTCGAAAGGATTCATCCTCGAATCTAATCCATCACCTACATCAAACAAAGATAGATCAACCACATTAAAAGTAGCACTCACATTACCATATTCACTTGGCAAATCCAGCTTGTAGGCATTGTCATTTATCTTCTCTAGGACTTGAAAAGGCCTATCTCCTCTTGGAAGCAATTTGGATTTCCTTTGAGTAGGAAACCTTTCCTTCCTCATATGAACCCATACACAATCTCCAGGTTCAAAAATAACCTTAACACACCCCTTATTTACTTGCTTTGCATATTGTTCATTCTTCTTCTCAATGTTGGCTCGAACTTTTGCATGCAACTCCTTAATAGCATCTGCCTTTTTCTTACCATCCAACTTAGCATACTCATTAGTAGGCAAAGGCAAGATATCCAAAGGAGTCAAAAGATTAAAGCCACATACAATTTCAAAAGGAGAATAGGAAGTTGTTGAATGAACACTCCTATTATAAGCAAATTCAACATGTGGCAGGCATTTCTCCCAATTTTTCAAATTCCTTTGAATGATAGCACGCAACAAGGTCTTGTTATGTGTCCTATTTACCACTTCAGTTTGTCCATCTGTTTGAGGATGTGCAACGGTTGAAAACAAGAGTTTTTTTCCCAGCTTATTCCACAAAGTTCTCCAAGAATGTCTTAGGAACTTTACATCTCTATCACTCACTATTGTCCTTGGCAATCCATGCAAGCGCACCACTTTTCTAAAGAAGAGATCAGCAATATGTGTTGCATCATTTGTTTTAGAACATGCAATGAAATGTGCCATTTTGCTAAACCTATCAACAACAACAAATATACTATCTTTGCCACCTTGAGATCGAGGCAGCCCTAACACAAAATCCATTGAAATATCAGTCCAAGGTTGATTGGGAACATGCAAAGGTGTATAGAAACCATGGGGCATGACTTTAGATTTAGCTTGTTTACATGTTATGCACTTATTACAAATAGATTGCACATCATGCTTCATGCTAGGCCAATAAAAATGTTCATGCAGAATTTCCAAGGTCTATTTTACTCCAAAATGTCCCATCAACCCTCCACCATGACTTTCCCTAACTAACATCACACGCAAAGAACAAACAGGCACACACAATTTATTTTTCTTAAACAAGAACCCATCATGTCTATAATAGTCCCCAAAAGCATGTTTAGAGCAAGAATCCCATACTTTAACAAAGTCAAAATCATTAGCATACAAGTCCTTTATAAGATCAAAGCCAAGTAACTTAGTTTGAAAGGAAGTAAGCAATGCGTACCTTCGGGACAATGCATCAGCAACTATGTTTTTCTTACCATTCTTGTACTTGATCACATAAGGAAACATCTCAATGAATTCCAACCACTTAGCATGTCTCTTTTGAAGCTTACCTTGAGATCTTAGAAACTTCAAGCTTTGATGGTCATAATGAATTATGAATTCTCTTGGCCACAAGTAGTGTTGCCATGTTCGCAAGGCCCTCACCAATGCGTACAACTCCTTGTCATATGTGGAATAATTCAATACTGCCCCATTCAGCTTTTCACTAAAGTATGCAATTGGTTTAGAGTCCTGCATCAATACAGCCCCTATCCCAACACCAGAAGCATCACATTCAATTTCAAAAGCTTTATCAAAATTAGGCAAACAAAGCACATGTGCATTAGTCAACTTATCTTTCAACAATTTAAAAGCTTTTTCATGCACTTCAGTCCACTTGAACACAACATTCTTTTTTACAAGTTCTTTTAAAGGTGCAGCAATTGAACTAAAGTTCTTCACAAACCTTCTATAGAAACATGCTAAACTATGAAAACTTCTTACCTCATTGACATTCTTAGGAACTGGCCATTCCTTAATTGACCTTTCCTTTTCTTCATCCACACTTACTCCTTTGGAACTTATAACAAAACCCAAAAGCACAACAGATTCAAGGCAAAATGAACACTTTATCAGATTGGCATAGAATTTATTTTCTCTCAAGACATTAAGAACATCATGCAAATGATCAACATGTTCATCCAAGATTTTGCTATAAACCAAAATATCATCAAAGTACACTACCACAAATTTTCCAATGAAAGAACGCAAAACATGATTCATTAACCTCATGAAGGTGCTGGGTGCATTAGTTAAGCCAAATGGCATCACTAACCACTCATACAAACCATATTTTGTTTTAAAAGTTGTTTTCCACCCATCACCTTCTTTCATGCGAATTTGATAGTATCCACTCTTCAAATCAATTTTAGAAAACACACAAGAACCATGTAACTCATCAAGCGTATCATCCAATCTAGGGATAGGATATATATACTTTACTGTGATTTTGTTTATGGCTCAACAGTCAGTACACAAGCGCCATGTTCCATCTTTTCTTGGAAACAAGATCACGGGAACAGAACATGGTCTAAGACACTCACTCACAAATCCCTTTTGAAAGAATTCATCCACTTGCCTTTGAATCTCCTTTGCTTCCTCGGACTTGATCTATAGGCTGGTCTATTTGGAAGTGAAGCACCTGGGATAAAGTCAATTTGATGTTCAATACCTCTTAAAGGAGGTAATCCATGGGGAACCTCTTCTGGAAAAACATCAACAAATTCCTGCAATAAGGAAACAAACTCACTAGGCAAAGAAGAATTAAGGTCGTTAGTGAGAAAAACATCCTTGTACAGGAGTACAAGTAGCTGCTCTCTAGCTATCAAAGCACTCTCAACCTCTCTTTTCTTTGCAAATGCACTCACTCTCTTATTTTTTTTCTTCTTTGTTTTATGACTTTTTTTGCTCACTCTCATTTTTCTTATCCTTCCTCTCTTTTTCTTGTAAGCTCATTTACTCTTCTCTCAACTTACACTCTCTTGAAATTTTGATTTGGTCAGCATAAGCCTAAGCAGGTTGGAGAGGTGTCAAAACAATGGTGCGATTGTCCATAACAAGACTGTATCTATTTTTGTAACCATCATGAGTAACTATTCTATCAAATTGCCATGGACGCCCAAGAAGTAAATGTCCAGCATGCATAGGAGCCACATCACAAAGAACTTCATCCTTGTACTTCCCAATAGAAAATGAAATTAACACTTGCTTAGTCACCCTTATGTCTCCACAATCATTCAACCACTGGAGTCTATATGGATTTGGATGCTTTAAAGTGGGCAAACTCAGTTTCTCAACCAACAAGGCGCTAGCAACATTTGTGCAACTACCACTATCAATGATTAAACTGCATACCTTATTATTGACATGGCATCTTGTATGAAAGATATGCTCACGCTGCTCATCATCACCATTTACTTTAGGTTGCATGTTAAGAGCATGCCTAGTAACAAGTACATCTCCATTTACAGGTTCAGCAACCTCAACATCACTACAATCCTCCAAAGATGGCATATCATCATCACTTCAGCTCACACTCTCTATATCTCCATTGTCCAACAGTATCATGGTTCTTTTATTTGGGCATTGAGAAGCAATATGCCCAATTCCTTGACACCTGTAACATTTGACATCACGAGATCTAGAAGATGAATTAGTCTCCATTTTACCTTTGGGCACAACAATTGAATTTTTGTCCTTTGCATCTTCTTTTGTCTTTGGCACAGATTTGTTGTTTTACCAATTTGATCTCCACGAAGAATTAGAAGGAAATTTGGAAGTGCTCTTAGCTTTTAGTTGCCTTTCCACTTGAATAGCTTTGTGCCACAAATCCTCCATCTCCACATAATGTTGCAATTCTACCACATCAGCTATCTCCTTCTTTAATCCTCCAATGAATCTAGCCATAGTTGCCTCTCGGTCTTCTTCAACATTTGCTCTAATCATGGCTATTTCCATCTCCTTGTAGTAATCTTCCACACTCATAGAACCTTGAGTTAGGATTTTCAATCTCCGGTACAAGTCCCTATGGTAGTGGCTAGGGACAAATCTTTACCTCATGGCAGCCTTCATCTCTTCCCATGTACGAATAAGCCTCTCCCCATTTCTCTGCCTACTAATAACAAATTGATCCCACCAAATACTAGAATAATCGGTGAATTCAACAACTTCTAGTTTAATCTTCTTCTCCTCCGAATAATTGTGACAGTCAAACACATGTTCAACCTTTCTCTCCCACTCCAAGTACAATTCAGGATCATTCTTTCCTTGAAATGAAGGAATTGTCATCTTAATACTTCCCAAATTTGTGTCTCTTGTTTCACTTCTTCTCTTCCTATTAAATCTCCCACTCGAATGCTCCTCTTCCTCTTCTTCAGAACTGGATTGTGGCGGTGTTCTAGAACTGGATGCAGGTTGTAGATTGTCTAATCTTGTGTTTAGAGCTCAGAATTGTTCTTGAACAGCCTTCACAAACAACCTAAGATCAAACTCTCCTTATTGTCCTCCACTCATGATAAAAATGCTGCAAAAATTATGTTAGAAGTGATAACAAATGAATAATAATCCCACACTAGGGAAATCCTCACACAAACACTCTCTTACGTGTTTCACACTTTTGGCTTTTTCCCTCTGATGTTCTCACCACTCTTGCCTTTTACCACTCAGATTTTACCTTATGAGTTCTTAAGTAAGAACCTTTGGATGGTTCTACACAACAAGAAACAGCAAGGAATTGATGATAACTTTGGTGAACCAAAAAAACTAGCAAGGAACAACTGAATAGAAACAAGGAATTCAAGAAAAGTACTGTAATGAGGACAAGATCAATGAAGGAATTATAGAATAACCAAGAAATAAGCCAAAGAAATTCATTTTTTTTGTTGTGTGGCTTGTAATTAGAGGCAAATCTGCCCAGGAATTTCTTTTTTTTCAACTTTTTTTTTAAAGCAGAACAGAAACAAACAAAAGAAGATGACGTAGAATAAAGAGAGAAACAACAGCAGAATTTTTTTTTTTTTTTTTTTTTGAAAACAAAGGATAGACAACACCTGATTTCAAGAGTCGAAGCTCTGATGCCAAATGATAGGAGATCACTTAGGACCGTCTTGAAAACAGGCAAAGGACACAAGGAACTTGACCCTAACCGCGACCTGCCGGTAGAACCAGAGTTATCAAAGAAGCGTGACCCTAGCCGCGACCTGCCGGTAGAACCAACACTATAAAGTTCTTAACCCAAGAACAAATGGAAAAGCTCTCACAGTAGAGAAACTCTCAAATTTCATTAATCATCAAAATCTGAATTGTGTAGTACAAGAGTTCCCTATTTATAGCCTAACTAGGAAATACAAGAAATAAATTCCCACTACCATGCATTTACCATATACATTGACAAATGCATGTACTCTACCTAGAAAGTAAGCGTAATCAAGGTGTTAAATTCCCCCCAGCTATTATTATGACTTACGGAACTACTAGGAATCATTTATTGGACTTAGGGGAAAACTAAAAGTCACCAGAAAATTGTGCCCAAAATAACTACGAAAATTACAAATAAAAATGGTAAAAATTGGGCTTTAATTATTATCTAATCAGTCCATTGATAAAGTCCACTAATCAGCCCTTGAATGCGTCTTGTCTTTTGAATTGGGTCTTCCAAAACAGTCTTCAAGTTGGACTGAAATCAACCTCATCAAGTTGGAGCAAAGTGACCCAATTTGGAGCAGCCTCTAATGCATGTTGGTCTTCCTTCTCTTTGATCATTATGATTAGGACTTGTAAAGTTTGCTTCATCCTCTTAGTCTTGGACCTAGTCATAGGACCTCCAATTCCATGCAAAGGATCTTTAGATGGGCTGGCTGCATCTCTATTATTCCCTCCCCCTTCGAAAGGATTCGTCCTCGAATCTGATCCATCACCTACATCAAACAAAGATAGATCAGCCACATTAAAAGTAGCACTCACATTACCATATTCACTTGGCAAATCCAGCTTGTAGGCATTGTCATTTATCTTCTCTAGGACTTGAAAAGGCCTATGTCCTCTTGGAAGCAATTTGGATTTCCTTTGAGTAGGAAACCTTTCCTTCCTCATATGAACCCATACCCAATCTCCAGGTTCAAAAATAACCTTAACACGCCCCTTATTTGCTTGCTTTGCTTATTGTTCATTCTTCTTCTCAATGTTGGCTCGAACTTTTGCATGCAACTCCTTAATAGCATCTGCCTTTTTCTTACCATCCAACTTAGCATACTCATTAGTAGGCAAAGGTAAGATATCCAAAGGAGTCAAAAGATTAAAGCCATATACAATTTCAAAAGGAGAATAGGAAGTTGTAGAATGAACACTCCTATTATAAGCAAATTCAACATGTGGCAGGCATTTCTCCCAAATTTTCAAATTCCTTTGAATGATAGCACGCAACAAGGTAGTAAGTGTCCTATTTACCACTTCAGTTTGTCCATCCGTTTGAGGATGTGCAACGGTTGAAAACAAGAGTTTTGTTCCCAGCTTATTCCACAAAGTTCTCCAAGAATGTCTGAGGAACTTTACATCTCTATCACTCACTATTGTCCTTGGCAATCCATGCAAGCGCACCACTTCTCTAAAGAAGAGATCAGCAATATGTGTTGCATCATTTGTTTTAGAATATGCAATGAAATGTGCCACTCGGAGTGTTCTCATAGGACCCGTGTACGTGGCACTCCGAGCTCATGGGTTAATCACCCAGGCATTCCCTTGGTCAGCATTGTCGAACATCAGGGCTCGAACCCCTGAGTAGTTCATATCCGGTGCGCCCAGATCCATCTGAACGCAGATATATACATAGATTCCACATAGTAGAGGCAACAACAAACAAATGTTCCGGGGTGAGTTACCAATATATGAGTCTTGATAAGACAACCCCATGCACGACACACAAATAGCAAATACCATATATTCACAGCATACTAGAATTATTCAAAATAGTAGAATAATTTAATTCAAAGGGTTTCATGCCTGACAGTCATCATCATTTTATAAAAATGCATGGCACTTCAATATTCAGGCTCTATTTTATTACCTAATCTCCGGAGATCCCACAACTTTCCGTTTTGTTTTGAGCTAATCAAGCCTGCACATGGCCCATTGTAAAAACAAAATAAAACAATGTCCAAGAGAACACACAACACACTGGCCACACACAGTTTCACCAAGGTTATTGTTCAAAAATGTAACTCGTTGGCTCACATAGAATCCCAATGGTCACTGCGAACAATGGAGATTATTGTCCATAACCTATTGCATCACTCTGAATCACAATAGTTATCGCATAAAATTTGACACAGTCCAGTAACGATACATTGGCTCACACAGAGTCCCAATGTTCAAATGGAAACATAGTTCATAACAAATACATTGATCCACTCAGGACTCAATGATCACAACACATGACACGTCTGCCGGCTATGCATGAGAAAAACTTTTATTCTCGATTTGTTTTCTTTGTCGTAATAATCTTTCCTTGTCGAAGCACAAAGCTAACGACCATGCTTAATTTCTTATTAAGACTTTCCACTTAAACAAATATAGGACACACAACCCAAATGTTTTAAAACTTAACACAGGACACACAGTCTGAGTGCTCAATCGCAAAGCCCTAAACCGATGCACCAGTCTTAGGCTCGCGGATATGGAACACACAATTTCCACATCAACTTAGGACACAAAGTCCACAAAATCATTGCAGGACACTTAGTCCACAAAATCATTGCAGGACACTTAGTCCAATGACACAGATCCCTGATCTACGAGTCCCCATAACACTAGAACCCCGACGTCTCGGTTCCTAGGTTCATTTATCATCTTTTAAAACATTTCACTCAGTGAAAAACAAATACAAAACAAAAGCTCCGAAAACTTATCCAAGTTTAACGGAATAATTTCATTGAATAAAATTCTCTTACAGAAATCCTTTTTCTATTAAAACGTTGATAAAACCTGAAAATCATTTGATAAATTCCTTTTGTTTCTAATTATTTCATTTTTGAAAATAAGTTTCAATAAAAGTTAACTTCCAAAAAGTATTTACTAACTCAACTCATAAATTCATAATAATAAAATAATTATTTTTCTCAAAATAAATCAATAAAATTATGTATATTACTTAAATAATTTCTATGTCTGATGTAATTTTTTTTACTGCAATATAACGTTATTTTCGGAACTTAATTACTTTAAATAACATTTTATAATAAAATTGAATTTTTTTTGTAAAAATTAGAGCCCGTGAAAAATTTCACAGTTTCGCCATTACCGTCGCTTATTGACACAGTTTCCACAAAATATTATTAAAATAATTTTTTTTCACTTTTCTCAGAATTTCCCAAATTAATCCCTCTGATTAATTATCCAAGTTTATTAAGCTTTTATCCTCAAATTAATTTTTAAACACTGACTAATGTCAGGTTTCTCAATCCAACACTCAACAGCAGATAAAATTTCAATCACAGAATAGCATGACATATATCAATTCATGAAATGCATCACAATTATAATATAACCAAATAATTATAATCATGTAAATCCACATATCACATAAACTCAATTACTCAGGTAAGTATCTAATCAATTCAGCAGTTAACAGTAAACAATGTAATATAATAAAATATTTTCTACAGTATGTCATCAAGATCAACCTTTTCTTTGATCATCAAGAGATAACAACTCTTCATCTTGTCATTTAAAGCCTTTCTTTTCACAACTTTTATGGATTTATGACAAGAATCATCATGTTCTTCATTTCATTCAATGTTCATGAAGGAAATTGCCTAAGTGGGTTATGATGAAGGAGCCTTGGGTTTTTTTTTTGGGGTTGGGGGGGTAATTTGACCAAAATTTACAAGGGCATGGGTTGAAAATTCATGGAAAGTTAGGGGTAAAATTGTCATTTCCTTGCAAAATATCCTATTGTCATAAATGCGCCATTGTGGCCATTATGGCACGGATAATATCGTCATAAATGCATGTCACATCAGTCACATCAGCCACCTCAGCTCCTTTACTGACTCCCTGATTCATTTGATATAGGTTTTTCCTAGAGATATCTCTACGTTTTTCGCCTCAAAGCAAATATAATATTTTAATTTTACGCTAAATTTTTCAAAAATTCCAGTATCGTAGTAAATACGATAAAAACATTTTTCATCTCGTTCACGAATTAAAATTATGTTTTCTGAGCAGTAAACTTTTACTGTCAGTGAAAACGCAGACCGGGTTCCGTCTGAATTTTCAACCCAAAATTTCATCGTAACCCTAAGATATAAAACATGACGTGTAAATAACAGTGGTTAATCTCATTTTGTCCTCGTCTTCCCACGTTGCTTCTCCAGTAGTTTCATCCCAAATAACCTTGACTAAGGAAATTTGCTTACCCCTGAGTTACTTAATGAGCTTATCTTCGATTCATACAGGCGAAGTCTCATAAGACAAGTTTTCTTTTAATTGTACTTCATCGGGTTCGATTACGTGTGATGGATCAGGAATATACTTCCTTAGTTGTGAAACATGGAATACATCATGAATATTTGAAAGAAAAGGCGGTAAAGAAATTTGATAGGCTACTAGACCAATACGACGAAGAATTTGGTAAGGTCCAACGAATTTAGGAGTGAGTTTTCTGGACTTCATAACCCTACCTACCCCAGTCGTTGGTGTGACTCTCAGAAATACATGTTCACCTTCTTCAAATTTGAGAGGTCGTCTCCTTCGATCCGAATAACTCTGCTGCCTACTTTGTGCCGTTTTCATCTTTTCACGGATTTGTTTTACTTTTTTCATTTGTCTCTTTGCACGATTTCAGACCTAAAATTATGCTTTCCCCATCTTGGTACCAACACACAGGTGTTTGACATTTCCTTCCGTACAAAGCCTCATAGGGTGCCATCCTTACACTTGAATGATAACTATTGTTATACATGAATTTGATCAGCGGTAACAAGTCATCCCCACTCCCGCGATGGTCTAAGACACATGCTCTTACCAAATCTTCTAACGATTGAATCATTCTTTCTGTTTGTCCATCGGTCTGAGGATGATAAGCTGAACTTAACCTTAACTTGGTTCCTAAAGCTTGATGTAAACTTCCCCAGAAATGTGAAGTAAACTTCGGATCTCTATCTGACACAATACTCGATGGTATTCCATGTAATCTGATCACTTCCTTGATATAAACATCAGTCAATTTCTCTACTGTGTAATTGATCTTAACAGGTAAGAAATGTGCCAATTTCGTTAGCCTGTCAACAATCACCCAAATTGAATCAAAACCTTTAGAAGTTCACGGTAAACTTACCACAAAATCCATTGATATGCTATCCCACTTCCATTCTGGTATATCTAGTGATGTAAGCATACCCTCGGGTCTTTGATGTTCCACATTTGCTTTTTGACATGTCGGACAAGATACAACGTACTCTGCTACTTGCTTTTTCATGTCTGGCCACCAAAATCTTTGTTTCAAATCTTGGTACATCTTCTTTGATCCGAGATGAATACTTAACTTACTCTTATGTGATTAGTCTAAATTCATCTTTTTCATCTCAGGATTATCAGGCACACACATTCGTCCATTGCACCTTAAGATTTGATCTGATCCCAAACTAAACTATGCAACTTTCCCATGTCTCATTAAGTCCTTCTTTTCTTGAAGATAAGCATCCGTAACTTGTCATTCTCGGATTTCTTCCATTAATCCACTAGGAATTTTGATCATTCCCACATTGATCTTCTCCTTATTTAATTCCATAATCAAATTGATATCACAGAACTCCTCTATTAACTATAGTTCTCTTACCATCATAGTTGAGATATGAATGGCTTTTCAGCTAAGTGCGTCAGCTACAACGTTAGCTTTTCCAGGATGATACTGTCACTTGAAATCGTAATCTTTCAAAAATTCCATCCAACGCCTTTGTCTCATGTTGAGCTCCTTCTGATCAAACAATACTTTAAAATTTTGTGGTCACTAAAGACATCGAACTTTGCTCCATACAAGTAATGTCTCCATATATTTAGTGCAAAAACTACTGCAGCTAACTCCAGATCATGCGTCGGATAATTTCTTTCATGTGTTTTTAACTGACGTGATGCGTAAGCTACAACTTTTCGATGTTGCATTAACACACATCCTAAAACTTGATGAGAAGCATCACAATACACTTCATAAGGTTCATTCGGTTCAGGTAGTATTAACACTGGTGAGGTTGTCAATTGTTCCTTAATCCTCTGAAAACTTTCTTCACATTTGTCTATCCATACAAAAGGTTTATCTTTCCTCGTAAGCAAAGTTAACGGTGCAACTATCTTGGAAAATCCTTCAATAAATCTTCTATAGTAACCGGCTAGACCCACAAAACTTCTGATCTCCGTTACTGTCTTTGGTATTTCCCAAGAAAGTATCGCTTCTACTTTTGCAGGATCGATAGCAATACCTTCCTCGGTAATCACATGTCCTAAAAACTTTACTTCCTTAAGCCAAAATTCACATTTAGACAGTCTCGCATACAAAACTTTCTCATGCAGAATCTGTAAAACTTGTCGCAAGTGTTCTTCATGTTCCTCATTACTCTTAGAGTAAATAAGAATATCATCAATGAACACCACAACAAACTTATCAAGAAACGGACGAAAAATCCGGTTCACGTAGTCCATGAAGATAGCAGGTGCATTCGTCACTCCAAATGGCATTACGAGATATTCATAATGTCCGTAACGAGTTCTGAGAGCAGTTTTTAGAATATCTTCACTTTTTACCCCAATCTGATGATAACCTGTCCTCAAGTTAATCTTTGACAACACAACAGCTCCTCGCAGTTGATCCATCAGATCATCTATACGTGGTAACGGGTACTTATTCTTAATCATCACTTTGTTAAGTTGTCAGAAATCCACGCAAAGCCTTGAACCTCCATCTCTCTTTCTTTCTAGAAGAACTGGTGCTCCCCACGGAGAAACACTTGGTCGAATGAACTGTTTTGACAAAAGGTCCTCCAGTTGAGTTTTCAATTCAACAAGCTTTGTAGGCGCCATCCGATATGGAGCAATAGAAATTGGTCCTGCTCTTGGTATCAAATCGATGGAGAATTCAATTTCTCTTACTGGCGGCAATCAGGGAACATCATTAGGAAACACATCCGAAAATTCTCTTACTACGGGTATCGTACTCAAATCGATCTCCCTCTCGACTTCTAAGTTAGTTAAAAGCATGTATCCCTGATCTCTTTCTCTCGAAAAAGTTAAAAATCTATAAATCTCAGGATTAGGAAAAATTAAAGTCTTATTAGAACAATCCAACATGATATGGTTAGAAGATAACCAATCCATGCCCAAAATTACAGCTAACTGCATTAAAGGCAGGCATATGAAATCAACAAGAAAATGTCTATCCTGAATAATAATAGGACAGTTCAGACATATAGAATTTACGAAGAATAGCTCAGTGAGTTGGAGTTGAAACAATCAAGTCATAGGATAAAGAAGAAATAGGTAATTTCAAATGTTTCACAGAATCCATCGCAATAAAGGAATGTGTTGCACCCGAATCAAAAAGAACAATTAAGAGATTACCATCTATGTCGCAACTACCTTGTATGAGATCGTCAGAACCAGAAGCCTCAGCACTACTCATGGTGCGACACCCTTAAACCCGACATCACATGGTTACCCATTGTGGAAAAGAAACCTATTTAAAATGCTGGTCGCTTTCAGAAAAATAACCTTTTATATAGGGTTACTGAAAAAGGGTACTCAATTTCTTTTTTGTTAAAAGAAGTTAAGAAAAGGTGATGAACCCTCGGAACATGAAAATAAACATCATTCATATAAATATAACTGTCCCACTTGGGATCTTAGGTTTGACTACAAACAGGCCTTGTCGAACCGACCAACATACACTAAAACAGCTACTGAAGAAACAGGTAAAAAAAAGAATCAAACCGGGGGTAGGGAACTGGGTACAAGACTCAAAAGATGGCTCTAAAAGCCTAAGGACTATTAGGACAACTCCAAAATCTGACGAACGATCTACCAATGCCTCCTTCATGCAGAGTGACCACAGACGCTACCCCCAGACGAGATATCAGATGCTGGATCGATAACGTCACCTCCATCATCGATAGGGACGTCGTCATCTCCGGGATCCTGTGTGTGGTACTCTGGCTCCTCCTCGCCCTCGTCCTCACCCTCTATCAGCTCTTCCTCGGAATCCTCTTCCGGATCCTCCTCCACTGGATCCTTCGCAAGCGGTTCAACTGGATCAAAATGCTCATGAAGGAGACCGATGACTTGTAGCGTATGAAGGTAGTACCATGGAGGTGGAAGCGCCACAGTCCTTGTCTCGACGGTATGAATCCTTCGCACGGGCACTCTGTTAGCATTCGTCTCGGTATCGTGACTGGTCCTCGATATGTCGTGGTCATCGCACCCTCATGTATAGTCCAGTTCCCTGCCGTCCCAACATGATCAAACACTTCGCTCCTTGAGCTCGACTGTGCCAAGGGAATGTTCGGATCCATCTAAAAGCATGCGCATACCCGATACAAGAAGAAAAGAAAAGAACATACAGATGTGCATGAGTGAGATACCGTCATAAGATATATCCCACAACAATCATATACATGATACATACATCACATAATCATATAAGCAGTTAAATCATGCATATATATATCATAACAGTGTTATATCAAAGGGTCTCAAACCCGCACTGTCAACCTTTGAAAATATGCATGGCACTTCAATATCAGGCTCTAACTTAATCTCATGAGATATCAACACCGTTTTCCACTGGAGAAGAATTAGAGTTGGTCAATCTCTAGCCCACCAGGCGGTTGCCTCCATACCCTCATGCATGTAAGGTCTCAGGACGAGCAACGTCACATGTGCCTCTGAACCGGTCACATGGACTGACTCCCAGATACCACCTTGTATCTGATATGTAAGAAAGCACGTCTGCCTGGGGAAATGCACATGAGAAAATATTTTATTTTCAAAAGGTTTTCTTTGTGTTCATTCTTTTTCGTTGTCGCAGCTCAAAGCTAACGACATAATCACCATTTCCCCATCACTTGAAAACTTAGAATCATAGGACGCACAGTCCAAATGCTCAATCACAATGCCCGAGACCGATGCCGCAGTCAGGGGTTGTGATCGTAGAAAACAACATTCACCTTTAACAACGTTCATCACAACGTGGTTAGGACACACAGTCCACAACAACGTGATTAGGACACACAGTCCACAACAACGAAATCAGAACGCACTGTCCTCGATTTCGAGAATTGGACCCTCAGTCCAGAACATCATGAATAGGACTCATGGTCCCCCGAATTAACACTGATCCAAGATCACGTGCGTATAAGTGAATACTAGAGGCGACATCTCGTGTACTAGATTCTCTTTCTTAAGTACTTATTTTTCGTTCAGTGAAAATCAAATTCAAAACCGAATACTCGATAACCTATCCAGGCTATCGGAAAGTTTCTAAAACATTTAGGAGAAAACCTTTTCTTTGAAAATCTTTTATCAACCATCTTTGAAATACTTTTATCTTTGAAAATCCCTAATAGGATATTGCCAAAAAATCTTGCAAGTTTTCACTTGAAGCCACATAGTTCGAAAATGATTTTTCTCTTGTATAACAATAGTTCACCAAAACCATTTCAGAATTTGAAACAAGTACTTTAAGTTAATGAGCTTTTGGAAAAGAACACCAATCCCTTCATCTCCAAAGCTTATTAAGGTTTTTAATCCTTATAACAATTGAGCACAGACACAAGTCTGGCTTAGCAAACTTTCGATCAACAGCAGTATATATTCTCATTTCAATGCTAATATCACATTTGAAAGCAGTTCATCATAGATATGCATTATAACATTTAGAACAAGCACAGTTCAACATCAGATAATAGCATAACAGTTCAAGTACATTAAATAACCAAGTAAGCTCAATCAACATATAAATATTCAGTTAAACACTTACACACATGCATACAGTTATTGAATATCTTTAGGAAATCCCCTCTTACCTCACGTCAGAGTTAAGAGTTTTGGATTTGAAAAGAAGGTTCACGAACGTCCTCGCCTCTCCGGCGATGGAAGTCTAAGGTTAGCAACATAAAATCATTAGTTAAAAAAAGAAATCAACTCGAGAACACTAACCACAAGGTATAGGTTCGGTTCATACAATTAACTAGGATTAGGGGTTTCCGAAATTTATGCGACTCTTGGATTTATGATCATTAAGTGCCAGAAGTTCATAAACAACAATATTTTAACAAAGTTGAATTAAAAATCCCACTAAGTACTTGACTTAGGGTTTCGGCCAAGCATAGGTAAATAGTCTAGGAATTTCTAAACTTTCCAATCTCTTTGGTTAGCATCCATACATAGTAAGGAGCTTGAAACCATGATCATTTCGGAAAATGGAAAAAATCAAATGTCTTAGACCATGAACTCTTAGGTTCGGCCTTAACAAGTTTGTGAGGTTAGAGATAAATCATCCAATCTTTTGGACATAGCATCCTTTAACATGAAGGAGCTTTAACCCATAATCATCTTGGAAAACATAATAAAATAACACATCCTAGGTCAAATGTTACATTCGGCCATCATAGGAAAATAAAGCAAGAAAATATTTTAAACTTTCTAATCACTTAGACATAGCATCCTTTAACATAAGGAGCTTTTTAATCCATGAGCACTTTGGAAAACAAAACTCAACATCTTTGCCATAACCATTTAAGGTTTCGGCCTTTTCAAGAAATAAGGGTTAGAAATATTCAAACTTTCCAATCTCTTGGACTTAGCATCCTTTAACATAAGGGAGCCTTGGTCTATGGTCATCTCGGAAATGAAACTCAAATACAAACTCATACATGTAAAAGTTGAAACAAGATTCACCTAAACCATATACATGGTTTCAGCCTCCTTAGGAAGAAGAGGATAGGAAACTTTATTTTACACAACCTTTTAGTATGTGATAGCATGAGTAAATACAAGAATATAGAAAGTGGTTTCAACTCAAAAGGAGTTTTCTACCATTTTTTTAGAGGTTTTAGAAGTTATAGGACATGAAGAAAACTTTGAAACAAAAGATGAAACTTTGAAAAAGAACCACATAGAAGTATTACCCTTAACAAGATGAACAACTTTGATTAAGAACTCTAAGAGAAAAGCTTGATAAAAATGTAAACTTTGTAAGAGAAAAGAAGAAGAATAAATGTAGTAAAGTGTTAACGTGAGAAATGGAGGAAAGTGACGAAGTGTGGATATGAAGAGTGTTTATAGGGAGTGAGAGAGAGAGTCATGGTTTTGGTAGGAAGAAAGAAGAGAAGAAAGAAGGCGGGTTGCTTGTAGAGAGGATAAGGAGTTAAGGTGATGTGATGTGATTGGAGAGAGAAAGATGAAAAAGTGAGATTTTTGAAAAAAAGTCATGATTCACCTTTTGAGGTGTCTCATAACCTTCACATCAAGTCACTTCATGTCACTTCATCCTCTTGATTCTCTGCTCCATTGTGTATTAGATGACTTCCCCGGTCGTATTTCCCGACGATTTCACCCGAGAAATCCCTAAGATTTGGCCCCGAACAAGATTTTTTGAAAAACTCGAAACCCACACAAAACATCATAAAAACACTAACCGTCTCATTCATGAATTAAAATTTGGTCTCTAGCTCAGTAAACTTGTACTGGCAGTGAGAACCCAGACCGGTTTTCGTCTGAATTTTTGACCGAAAATTTTTCGTGCCTACGTAAAAACAAAGAAAATGAATTTTAATCATTAAAAAGCATGTATTTACTGATAAAGAAGCATACGAAAAACAGGGTGTTACACATGGTGTAAACTCCCCCCTTAGCTGTCGGTTTATTGGTCTTGACAGTATTGACAACTGGTGGAGTCTTTGGCCTACCACGGTCTCTAGCTAAATGCCCCATCTGACCACAATTGAAACACTTGGGTCCTCTCACTGGAAAATTGTTCACCAAATGATTTGGATCTCCACACTTGTAACATCTAATGATTGTGCTTTGATTTTGATTCCTCTGGCCTCCAACACCTAATGCAGTAGCTACATGATGATATGATTGTTGATTTCGATTTTTCCTCGGTGCTCGATAATAAGTTTTGTTTTGGACCTGCTTCCCTTTCTGGTTCTGATATTGACCTTTGGATTTTGATGGTCCTCCCTTATTTCCTCCAGTATCTCTTCCCTTCCTCATTTGCTCTATTTTCCTACACTTCTCAACCAAAGCTTGGAAATTCCTTATCTCCAATGGAAGTACAGACTCCTTGATCTCGAATCGTAATCCTGCTTTGAAACACACTTCCAATCTTCATCCGGACGTAATCCTTGGCTAGTGACTCAAACTTGGCCGCATACTCTCCCACAGATAAATCCCTTTGATACAGATGTAAAAATTCCCGCTCCTTCTCTGCTCGAGCGCTCTGTGGAAAATACTTGCTTAGAAACATGTTCTTAAATATCACCTGATTCTCTGCTTCCAGTAGTTGCTCAGTGCCTCTCCACCACATCTCCTAACAACAGATGTGTAGAATAAGGCACCTTCACTCCTTTTGGACTATTGATCAACTCAAAGATCTTCTCCACTTCCTGAATCCATAAGTCAGCCTTAATAGGATCCACATCTCCATGAAATTGCGGAGGATTCTGGCGTCTAAAAGCAGTAAGACCTTTGCCTTCAACAGCCTGTTTCGCTCGAATTTGTTCCTGCAAATTCTGGGTAGCCATTGTAGCTGTTTGCTGTGTAATAGCACCAGCTACATCCGCCATTGCTTGTGCAGCAAAGTCCATACCTCCTTCTTCTTCATAATTCTCCTCAAAATTTCCTCGGTCATTAACACGACCACCTGTACGACCTCTTCCATGGCCGCGTCCACATCCACGTCCAAGTGCACCTTCTGGTTCCATAACTGACCGACAAGACACAATCAGTTAAATGGCAACCAAAAAATGAAACTTGAATATAATAACTATCACACATTACTTCTAAGAAGTAATTCAAACAATTTCCTTCAGAGATCACACAATATCAACACAACAGACCTACTCCCAAAGATTTTCCGAAAGACTCGACCAGGTCTGATACCACTAATGCGACACACCATTCCCAAGGTATCACATTTACCTAACATGTTGCAAAAATCAAACTTAATAAAGATACTAATTCGCTGGTTTCCTTCGGAAAACAAGATTAGTTTTCTAATTCCTTAAACTTCTAAAAAATAGTGATAAAATTTTTTCTTTTTCTTTTTTATGTACACACACTCGAACACCAATAAAATAATATACATCACTATATATATTACATATGCCTCAATGTTTTACAAAAGACCTTTTTATTACCAGGTCACCATCTACTGTCACACATATTTTACATTAACTGAAATATCGTAACTATGTCATAGTGGGAGTCTGAAAAACACTACTCAAAAGATGGCTCTCGGTAGCCACTAAGTCAGACTAACCTAAAATCACACTCTATCCGAAAACACATCCTAAACTATTCACCACTACAGAAATCCATTGGGGAGTCCAGTATAAAATCCCCCACCTCCGAGAGGTGTATCTGGAAAGGATACAACAACTCCCTCTCTAACAGCTGGAAACCCTATGTCATCTAAAGGAATATAGTCTGGATCAACCATCAGATCCTCCTTGGGGTCCTCCTCCATCTCCACCTGTACATCCTCTAGAATCAAGACTATAGGTGCAGGAGGTGACTCCGATGCTACCTGCTGTAACGGATGAACGAAAGGAGGTGGTTGGTGCTCTAGATTTCCGTGTTGTACCAGATATCGTAGGATCATCCAAAAGGGCGGTAATGAAACTTCGATCGTCTCCCTACTATGAATCAAGTGTTGTGGTCCATCTGCTACAGTACCTCGGAGTGTTCTCATAGGACCTATGTAAGTGGCACTCCGAGCTCCTGGGCTAATCACCCAGGCGTTCCCATGGTCAGCATTGTCGAACATCAGGGCTCGAACTCCTGAGTAGAGGAAACAAACAAACAAATGTGCAAGGGTGAGTTACCAATATAACGAGTCTTGATAAGACAACCCCATGCACGACACACAAATAGCAATACCATATATTCACAGCATACTAGAATTATTCAAAACAGTAGAATAATTTAATTCAAAGGGTTTCATACCCGACAGTCATCGTCATTTTATAAAAATGCATGGCACTTCAACATTCAGGCTCTATTTTAATATCTAATCTCCGGAGATCGCACAACTTTCTGTTTCGTTTTGAGCTGATCAAGCTCTACACATGGCCCATTGTAAAAGCTAAATAAAACAATGTCCAAGAGAACACATAACACACCGGTCACACACAGTTTCACCAAGGTTATTATTCAAAAATGTAACTATTGACTCACACAGAATCCCAATGGTCACTGCGAACAATGGAGATTATTGTCCATAACCTATTGCATCACTCTGAATCACAATAGTCATCGCATAAAATTTGACACACAGTCCAGTAAAGATACATTGCCTCACAGAGTCCCAATGTGAAAATGGAAACATAGTCCATAACAAATATATTGATCCACTCAGGACTCAATGATCACAACACATGACACGTCTGCCATCTGTGCATGAGAAAAACTTTTATTCTCAATTAGTTTTCTTTGTCGTAATAATCTTTCCTTGTCGAAGAACAAAGCTAACGACCATGCTTAATTTCTTATTAAGACTTTCCACTTAAAAAAACATAGGACACACATCCCAAATGTTTTAAAGCTTAACATAGGACACACAGTCTGAGTGCTCAATCGCAACGCCCTAAACCGATGCACCAGTCTTAGGCTCATGGATACGGAACTCAATTTCTACATCAACTTAGGACACTCAGTCCATAAAATCATTGCAGGACACTCAGTCCAATGACACAGATCCGCGATCTACGTGTCCACAGAACACTAGAACCCCGACGTCTCGGTTCCTAGGTTCATTTATCCTCTTGTAAAACATTTCGCTCAGTGAAAAACAAATACAAAACAAAAGCTCTGAAAACTTATCTAAGTTTAACAGAATAATTTCACTGAATAAAATTTTCTTACAGAAATCCTTTTTCTGTTAAAACGTTGATAAAACCTGAAAATCATTTGATAAATTCCTTTTATTTCTAATTATTTCATTTTTGAAAATAAGTTTCAATAAAAGTTATCTTCCAAAAAGTATTTACTAACTCAACTCATAAATTCATAATAATAAAATAATTATTTTTCTCAAAATAAATCAATAAAATTCTGTGTATTACTTAAATAATTTCTCTATCTGATGTAATTTTTCTGACTGTTATATAACATTATTTTCGGAACTTAATTACTTGATATAACATTTTATAATAAAATTGAATTTATTTTGTAAAAATTAGAGCGCGTGAAAAATTTCACAGTTTCGCCCTTACCTTCGCTTATTGACACAGTTCCATAGAATATTATTAAAATAATATGTTTTTCACTTTTCTCAAAATTTCCCAAATTAATCCCTCTGATTAATTATCCAAGCTTATTAAGCTTTTATCCTCAAATTAATTTTTAAACACTGACCAATGTCAGGTTTCTCAATCTAACACTCAACAACAGATAAAATTTCAATCACAGAATAGCATGACATATATCAATTCATGACATGCATCACAATTATAATATAACCAAATAATTATAATAATGTAAATCAACATATTACATAAACTCAATTACTCAGGCAAGTATCTAATCAATCCAATAGTTAACAGTAAACAATGTAATATCATAAAATATTTTCTACAGAAAATTAACAAATGACTCCAACAATAAGCATGTGATTATCTTCAACTCCTCAGACATACTCCCTTTACCTTTTTGAAGATTCGAATTAATAGTTTTCAAGATCTTTCACGATTTTGTTCCGTTTTTTCCTCCTTGGCTTAGATCAAACCACTCGATCGATTCCTTCATAACGAATTGCAACCAAAATAAATCAAATCAAACAACAATACACTTAAATCATGAAGGTTAGGTTTCGGCTTCTACAAATTTTCCTAGGTTAGGAAAGTTGAAAATTTGTTAACTTAGGGATTTATGCTCCATAAGTAACTTAAACATGATTAAGTACTTAAACCAAGATCATGAACTAAGAACATGGAATAAAACTCATCTACTTCCAAGAACTAGGGTTTCGGTTTTTCTCAAGATCATAGGCTAGAGGTTTTAAAATTTTCTCAACTCTTGGATTTAGTCAACTTACAAAACCTAGAGTCGGATTCAAGTGTTACAAGATAACATTGGATTTAAAAAACTATCCAATATTCATAGCTAGGGTTTCGGACTTTATGAAACAAATAGGTTAGGGTTTGATTTTTGATCTTCTAATTACTTACATACAAGAACAATCAAGGTACTAAGAGATTGAATCATGAATAGAGACATGAAAATGAAACAGAACCCATGAACTCAACTTTTTCATGGATTCGGCCCAGCTCAGAAAATTGGGAAGGAAATTTCTCATGATCATATTCTTCTAGATGATGAACATAGAGATGATTATGAGATCATAGCAATTGGTTTCATGTCAAAATGATTTTTCTAGAATTAGTTATGGATTTGTGAAGTTAGCTTCATGAACTTTGAATGAAATGAAGAACATGATTATTCATGTCATGAATCCATAAAAGTTGTGAAGAAAAAGGCTTTAAATGACAAGATGAAGAGTTGTTACCTCTTGATGATCAAAGAAAAAGGATGATCTTGATGATGTTCTTCACAAATTCAAGTTTAAGGGTTCTTGAGTTCTAAGACAAAAGTTTGAAGTTTCGGAGAGAAATGGCATGAAAGGAGAGAATGAAATTGCCTAAGTGGGTTATGATGAAGGAGCCATGGGTTTTTGGGGGTAATTTGGTCAAAATTTACAATGGCATGGCTTGCAAAATTCATGGAAAGCTAGGGGTAAAATTGTCATTTCCATGCAAAATATCCTATTGTCATAAATGCGCCATTATGACGAGGATAGGATCGTCATAAATACATGTCACATGAGTCACATCAGCCACCTCAGCTTCGTTGCTGACTCCCTGATTCATCTACGCAGGTTTTTCCTAGAGATATCTCTACGTTTTTACCCGCAGCAAATATAATATTTTAATTTTACACTAAATTTTTCAAAGCTTCCAGTATCGTAGTAAATACGTAGGTCGGGTTCCGTCTGAATTTTCAACCCAAAATTTCATCGTAGCCCTAAGATATAAAACATGATGTGAAAATAACAGTGGTTTACCCAAAATCATTTTGAGTCTCGGATAAAAATATATGTATATATATATATATTACCGATATTTGAAAGTAGCAAAAAATCGGGGTGTTAAAGGTTTTACGTTGTTTTCTTCAAAAATTCACCCGAATAATATATATTGTGTGTGATTATGATGACTAGGTGAAAAGATAAGTGAGAATAGATGGCTATGTGTGGCTGGTCGAAATTCATGGAGCAAGATGAAGAGAATTTGAACACATGACAACATGTGCAAGATATGATGATTCACCATATAGCATTAATAACTTTGGTGATTCACCACACTTTGCATTAATGAGAAATTATGACTTGTGGTGAGTCATTTCAAAAGAGTGAACATAGATGGATGAGAGGAGGCCATGTGGTTCACTTGAGAAATAAGAAGTCAATTTGAAGTTGTCTTGGTTATTAACCTTAAGTAGTAACCATGGTTTTACGTATAGTTAAAATATAACATAAAATATGTACAATATTTTCCATAAACTATTATACTAAGATAAAATAATATGAAATGATGGCCATCTAGAAGCCTTGGACGAAAATAACATGAGAGGAAGGAGGGTAAAATGGTCAAAATACTTATTGGACAAGAAAGTAATTCAGATGGAAGTTCAAGGGTAAAATGATCATTTCGCTTGAAATTCTAGATATTTTTGCAAAATGTGATGATGACTATGTACCATCACCTTTCACATCACATGGGTGGGTCCCACATGTGATATTAACCTCCCAGACCCTTTGCATATCTCTGCGAATCCATTTTCGGCTCCAACACTTTACCCAATTAGGTTTTCCGCCTTTTTTTGCTAAAATTTCACCCGATAAAATAAAATATTTAATTTTTGAGTATAAATTCTTTAAATATATTTTGTCCGCAACAAGTGGTAAAATTTTGAAATTTTTCGTTTTCGTGCCGAAATTAGGGTTTTCGGGCAGTACAGAATTACACTGTCCGTAAAAATGCAGACTGGGCTCCGTCTGAGTTTTTAACCCAAAATTTAACCGTAACCTACTACCACAGAGTAGGTTCCAAGAATGATTTTATTTTCTCAAAAATCATTCTCTGGGTTTCAGAATAAAGTGAGAAGGGCAAGATTGCATTTATTAAGAGGTTAAGTTAAAATCTTTTAATGAATTTCATATCCCTTATAGTTGGTGTATGAAGTATAGCATACACTTGATGAAATCACCTATATGAGTGTCAAGTGGGGCTGCTTGTAAGAGATTGTGGTATAATCTCTAGAGCACTCATGAATTACCAGACACGCACATGGCTTATTGGCGCAAAACAATGTAATAGCAAGATTTGTGGGGTTGTAATGTGATTGATAGACCTCTAACATACACCAAAGTGTTTTGGTTCATAGAAGTTTACTTCGCCTACTCACTTGTATGGTATGTCTATCAATCTAGGTCTTGTTCATAGTACAAAAGATACCAGATTCGAAGCATTAACATCCATGTGATCAACTCTAATTCCTATTAATTCTTTTTCACAAATTATTTTGAAATAAACGCGGGATGGTAGAAAAAATTATTTAAAATATATTTCAAAATAATTTATTTTAAATGTTTCAGATTCATCATTTAATTATTCAAACATTTCTATAAATGTTTTGTTTCCTTTTATTATCTAACTTTAATATTTTTAATAGACTTTTAATAATTTTAATAACATACTTTAGTTTAGTGAAAGTCAAAACTCCAACGTAGATTTCTTTATTATTATTTTTTTGACTGCCTCCAACGTACATTTCTTATGAAAGGAAAAAAAAAAATCATTTGTTATAAGAGGTTTTCAACGTCAACAGTTTTTCCTTTTAAATAGCATTGAATATTGCGTTGAATATTAACTTTATTTTCCTTAAAGATTCACAATGTGTCTTTTTTAGAAATTAATTTGCTTTTATTGAGAAGCCACGAGACCAATGGATATATACAATATGAAAAAGAAGTTCAAGTACAATAGGAAACAAGAGAATCAGATGAAAATGTGCTTACTTTGGTTTTTATCATCTTGTAGCCATGATTATATTTTAAGAAAACTTCTTTTCTTTTTTTCCTTTTGTGT
Organism: Sophora flavescens; assembly: GCA_030762895.1. NCBI lineage: Eukaryota > Viridiplantae > Streptophyta > Magnoliopsida > Fabales > Fabaceae > Sophora > Sophora flavescens. The sequence goes on from CM061062.1 coordinate 147,231,821, forward strand.
TGTATAAGAGATGAGATTATTCTTGTTGTTCATACCTAGAATAGTATAGTCATTTTGGAAGACTCTGTTATATCCTGGGGGAATTTCGCATTTTGAGACAATCATTTGTGGGTGGGCGAAATAATCTTTAAGAATAGTGGGTTTGGATCTTAGGTGATTGACGGCTGATGATGAAGAAAATCCAAGACTATATTGAGGGAGTATCTTTCACGAGGATATCAAAGAATGAGTGACATGTTAGTAGCAAGTACCAACCCCCTCTGCTTATAAATTGAGTCCGTTCCCTTCACCTTTCTCTCACTTCACCTCACCTTGCTAGTAGGGTTTCTAGTAACCTTGTCGATCACATTCCTCTGCCACCGTTAACTCCTTTGCATCATACATGCAAAGAAATTGGTTCTACTATCCTTCCAATCCCCCACTATAGCTAGCGACCCATGTTCTATTGCCTCTCCTATCTCCTACACCCTTCCCTGGCTTCTTAATCATTCTTACTTCTCCATATATAATAATTTGATTCCATAATTCCTATTGTTCATTCATTCATACATAACATGATAGTTAAAACTTGATGTGTGCAAGACCAATGAGCCTGGGAATGGGTCAATTCAATTTTGATGCAATCCTTGTTGAATATATGGTCATATGGAAATCATTGAGGATGGCTTGTATTTCTTCACCTTCTGTTCTGTGCTTTGCTCTATCAACGAAATTGATAATCCAAATGAATTTTCCTTCGACTATGATTTCCTTGATTAAATACAACACAAGGTCTTTGTCTTGATGGTCACATAATCTTGTCACATCATATAATTCACAAATAATATGTGTTATACGTAGGTAGGGTGCCCCCGTTCTGTTTCTATAGTCCCTCCTGCATATTATGCTCATTTGGTTGCTTTCTGAGCTCGCTACTACATTAAAGATGGTGAGACATCAGAAGGGGGTTCTTCAAGTGTATCTAGAGGCACTAACGTGGAGGTTACCCTGCCCTCAGTGATGGATAATGTTAAAGAAGTCAAGTTCTTCTGCTAAAGTGGATTTTGTTTAGCAGTATGGAGATTGGGATACCTTGCTTATTGAATATGGTTCTTTGGCACCCAAATTTTGTCTCTCTCCTGGACTTCAGAGAGAACTTTTTTGCCTATATTTTGCTATCGGATCTTATTAATCTTGCTTTAATGTGTGGTTATATATATCTTGCTTCAAAGAGATCTTATTGCCTACACTATCTCCTATATACTATCTATCTAAAAAAATCTTATAAGGCAGACTGAAAAAGTTGATCTAGAAGGACACTGCAATAGGCAAATCATGTGGTAAACCTTCCTCCTACACATATTCTGATGTATTCTTGTTGATGACTTTTAAATTTTTTTGCTATTTTGATTGCCTTCCCTTCAATTTAGATTTTATTTGTGCGCAGAACAGAACCAGTGTAACACCACGATTTCTCTATTTCTTAATAAATGTGGGAGATACAATGTAAGATCTGGAGATACAAGATCCTGTCTAGTTTGGAGTCACGAAATTTCGAGGATGAAATTTATTTTAGTGGGGTAGTAATGTAACACCCCGATTTCTCTATTTCTTAATAATTTGTGCTTATGTATGTGTGTGCATGTTTGGTATGTTTAAATTTTAAATTTGAGAAATTTCTTTAATAAACCTAAATTACTTTCATAAAATATTTTATAGTAGGAAACTATTATTAAAATTTCCGGTTGAAATTTCAAACGAAAACGATTTACGTTTTCACTGTCAATAAAACTTTACTGAATCGGAAAATGAATTTTGATTCGATAATTTTAGAAATTATCTTTAATATAAAAAAAATTTGGGTAGAAATTTACCAAATAAAATACGAACGGTTTTCACAGTTGGGAAACAAATGGAACCGGGACGAGCAAGATTTATTAAAATCATATCTAATGTAGATTTGATGAGATGTGATTTGACATTAAAAGACATGTCACATTTGAATCTCATCATTAACTTACATGTCATCATTTTTCTTATATTTGCAAGAAACCCATTATTTTATTTAAAACCCCATTTATATTTCAATAAAAAAATTTAAAATTTCCTCCCATTTTCACTCAAGGGCCACTCCCAACTTCACTTTCTCTTCATTTCTCTCAAACTCACCCATACTTCACTTTGCTCACTCATCATCTTCCTCCATTGATAACCTTGTGAAGCTTCAAGGCCTTAATCATCTTCAACTTCCCATCATCACAAGGGTATACTTCTTTCACTCTAATCTTTATTTTCTCAAATTCTTGCTCATTCTCAACATGCATGTCATTTATTCAAGTTGCATGCTTATGATTTTTGGTTAAAAATTTCAAGAAAAACCTTTAGAAAAATATTTTCAGCTTGAAACTAATTTTAATGGACTCATACTCTCCTATACTATCACTTTATGTAATTTCATGTAGCAAAAGGATTTTCCAAGGCATCACTAGTGCAATAAGTGCTTTTTACGTTAGTTAAAATTGATTTTTTACGTCAGAATACTGACTGACGTAAATACAGCTGGCGTTAATAGTTAATATTTTAACGTCAGTTGAGAACTGACGTTAAATATAAAACTATTAACGTCAGTTATTTAACACAACTGACGTTAATTTTGTTTAAACTAACGTCAGTTGTTATAAAAAACTGACGTTAAAGGTTTTAATTTTAACGTCAGTTGTTTATTACAACTGACGTTAATAGTGTACTGTATATTTTATAAAATACTATTAACGTCAGTTGTTTGATACAACTGACGTTAATAGATTTTTTTAAAAAATAAATTCAGTTTTAAAATATCACTCCCCTCAGCTATCCCTGCACTCAATAAATATCCCAGTAACACAATATCACACACATTACAGAATTGCAGAGGAAAAATGAAACAATGGGGGGGACTTAAAACCAAAACCCATGTATAGGAAAAACATAACTATCTACAAGTATATATATATATATATATATATATATATATATATATATATTTTAGTCTCCAATGTCTAAAAACAAAACTAACAATCTAAGGATATATATATATATATATATATATATATATATATATATATATATATACATGTTATTAATTATTTTATAAAGTCTAACAAAAAAACTATTCATCTAAGTAGTGCGGAGGTATCTTGTCAATTGCTTTTATCAGCATACTTGAAGAAGCGCATCCTCAAGTTTCTTAACTCATCTTCTTTAATAGGCGATTGGTCGTTAAATGCCTACACACGTTCAAATAATAACAATAACATCAATGCAAGTCATCTTCAAAACTATAATATATAATTAACAAATTGTTTAAATATTACCTTATTCCATCCATCCGTAATAGATGCGGAGACTATGTTCAGCATATGAAGCATCACATAATAGCCGCACGACCACCCGTCAATTTGAAATCGAGACTACCAACAAAATTAATTTCAACGTCAGTTGAATATACATATAAATTAGTAATTATAATATTAATTATTTGATAAATAAACTACCAAACCTTGAGGATGTTCCATACAGGATTTGCTTTAGCCTTAGAAGTCCTACTTCTCCCGTTGGCGCAACTTATGCTACTCGCCTTCAGCGCGCTATCATAAACAAATAATCATGTCGATCAATTAACAAATTCATATATCATGTGTGTAATAAACTAAAAACAACTGATATTAAAACTTAAATTAAATTTAAGATTAGTTACTTACTTATTTACAGCTTCCAACACCACCTGTGGCGGCTGTTGGTGGAGAGAGCAAAAGAATATGACAGTATGCCTAGACGGGTGAAGTACGAACAACTGCCAATGGCTTTTCATACAGTAGGGAGCTAGATATAATTCTTTCGGATTGTCTCCCAACAAGTTCCCTAAGTATTTAATCAATGCATCGCCAGCAAAGAATTCGGGCAGAAGGATTGACGGATCTAAGAAGCCGTAAACTGATGCAACGCCCATATCAAGCTGAAGATGATGGAAATACCTAAGATATGAAAAGGTGTGGATGTTAATTACATAATATATATATTGAAATTAAAATAAATTATTAAATGGAAAAATACCAAAAATAAATAAGTTATAAAATTAAAATTAACTTACGTGCACCAGAGACTCAAAACATTGCTGTTCATCCAGACGTTATTTTTGCAGGCGTTCCCGAGATCGTCACCACAGAAGGAAAATATCCTCCGTTGATCTGGGCGTGCCACCCATCCATCGTGCTCCAATGGAGATTCAAAAATATCAAACGCACAATCCTCACCAAGTGAGAACAAACGAGTGATAGGTGACAGCGACACCAACGTCGACTTGGCCTTCAGTTTAGGAAAAATAAAATAGATAAGTTGTTGATAATTAAAAAAAACACAAGTAATTATTTGACTAATTTGGACATTAATAATGAATACATACCTTTGTTAACATTTCGAGCTCACGTCGTTTGGAGTCCAACTCAAGCTCACGCCTTTTCATTTCCAACTCATGCTCATGGCGTTGGACTTCGAACTCCCGCTCCCTAGATGCCAACTCATCGTCCTCCACATGTGCCCTACTATAACTCTCTTTTGTGCTCACATGTGAAGGGTTGGCATGCCCTGCGATGTCCTGGGATGTACCGACGGAGGAAAGCTCTCTGGCAAGCGCCTGCTTGAATTCTGGGTTGGATATTAAGCTCTGCATCAGATGTGTTGTAATAGCTGGGTTGGACATGAGGTGCTGAGTAATGTCAGCCAAAATTGATGCTTCATCGACCACCCGCTTTCGTGAAGCAGACTTGCCATAATATTCTTTGATGGCCACGTTCCCAGGAACACCAAGAACCCGACCAGGATGGTCTTTCTTGCCTAGAGCAGTCATCAAGACGTCCCGCCGTCCAGAAGGGACGAATGAGCCCTGGTAGGATTGTGCTTTAAGATCCATCTACAATGAAAAAATGAAAAAAGTTTCAAGTGAAAAGTGTTGCAAATATCTATACAATATCAATTGAAATCAAGTTAATTATTTACTTACAATCTTATCTGCCACTTCGCGAGTGGCATCAACTTTAAAAGATCCCGTCTTTGTCATGCGGCTGGCTAACCAGACGTACTCGCGGTTGATGTCCGACGGAGGACTTAATGGTGTGCCCTCAGGCACCTCTCCTCTTTCAATCCTAGCAGAGTGCTCTTCCTGCTTCGCCCTCAGCCTATCCGCCATCATCTGCTCGATCTGAGTCTGGTACCCACCCTGAGACATGGTGTGGCGGTGGAAGTTCTTCGCCTGATTCTGTCGACCCTTATTTGCCTTAGCCTATTCAAACAAAAACACATAATTAAATACAGTTAAATGATCTATAAGAAGCATACAAAATTAACTTAATCAACCAATCTGAAATTCTCCATCCTGTCGACTCCTGGCAAACATATCCCAAGTATCCTGATCAATCCAGGGATAATCCGAGAACATTTTATCAAGCCGCTTCTTCCAAGATACATAGTACCTGGTAAGATCATGCTCGAACCCATTCCAACTCTTTGATGCCATTTTCATACATTTATGACAATGATCCTCGTCATTTGGCACAGTCCAAGCTACCTACACATTAAATACATAACAACTGGATGGATTATAACTCGGATAATTATCTAATAATGTAAATCAAACGAATGTAAAGGTAAAATACCACGATAGCCTCCCAAATCTGATCCTTAACGTTCTGTGGAACGTCATTCCAGTGGTTGTAGTTGATACTTACGTGCTGCTTCTCTTGTAGAAACACCCACTTATTAAATTCTTTAGCACGGGGTCCCTGGGCATTTGGATTAGCATCGAAGGACACCTCAAGCTTCTGTCCGCTTTGCCTGTCCTTCTCTAGTTTCTTCAACGAGGTGGCTCCTCTACCCCGTTTCCTATGAGCCTGTGATGTTTGTATGGACAAAAAAATGATAAAATATAGGGTTGTAACATTATAAACTTACATTAAAAAGAAGGACTAAAGATAGTATATAACATGTAAGCTTACACTAGAATCAGGCATAGGCATGATCGGGTCCTGCGTAGCCCCCACAGTGTCCTCCCGTGCATGTGGGCTATCCAACTGATCCATATGTATGCCTGTTCAGAAACAATATATATGTATTAACATAGGTTATAACTCAAAATAAATACAGAAGTATAAATAAAAATAACTAGATAGGTCCTGTAGATATACAAAACATCTATCCAATATAAGAACAATACGGGAGATTGAAAACTATAGTTTTTGAAGATTGCCAAGCACTGGTCACGGCCTGGTAGTGATGTCCATCACGGCCGTAACGTGCCAACTGAACCAGACCCTCACATGCAGAACTGATCACGGCCTAGCCGTGATGAGCATCACGACCGTGACAGATTAACCAGCAGAGCAACATGCACTCAAAACCAAAAATAGAGACATCCCAAACAACTCAAACTCATGGTTTCAAGTTTCAACTACTGAGACTACAGTTTCAACATACACTCAAAACCAAAAATAGAGACATTCCAAACAACTCAAACTCATAGTTTCAAGTTTCAACTACTGAGACTACAGTTTCAACATACACTCAAAACCAAAAATAAAAAAAGGTGCCCTAAAGACTCACCAGAAATAGGCGCTCGCGTGGTGGTGGTGGTGGGGAGATCGAGTGGTGGCCAACGTTCGATGTGGTTACTGAGAGCAGAGGGACAAGGAGAGTTAGTGCGCGGGAAGGGGAAAGATAGATGTCAAGTTATTGCAAAGAATGAGCGGGAAAGACAGAGTTAGGGGTTAAGAGTGTACCTCACGGCGGTGGAGATGAGCTAGCGATTAGGGCAGAGTGAGAGTGAGAGTGAGGGTTGAGAGTGAGGGTTGAGCGTGATGAAAAGAGAAAAAAGACATACAGAGCGAAGTGCAGAAGGCGTGCGGGTGTAAACATTATAATCAAAATAAAACATTTTACGTCAGTTGTTTGTAAAAACTGACGTTAAAGGACGCGGGTGTAAACGTTATAATCAAAATAAAACAACATTTTACGTCAATTGTTTGTAAAAACTGACGTTAAAAGATATTTAATTAACGTCAGTTTTATTAAGAAACTGAAGTAAAAAATAAAAAAAACTTTTAACGTCCGCTGTTGAAGACAACTGACGTTAAAAGTGTTCTGCAAAAACATTAATTCCTTTGACTACTGTGCTACCTACCCCCGAGCATTAAGTTTATAGATTAGTTTTCAAGAAAATCAGTCTCTCTTCTCTATATAGGATATAAGATTATTTACGTCGGCTAGTTATTTAACTGAAAATCACACTTTTAACGTCAGTTGTTTAAAAAACACTTTTAACGTCAGTTGTTAATACAACTGACGTTAAAAGTTTATTAGTTTCTACAAAAACATTCATTCCTTTGACTACTGTGCTACTTACCCATTCACGTTGTAACCTAATCCTCTTAATGAGCATTAAGTTTTTAGATCAGTTTTCAAGAAATTCAGGTAGTCTCTCTTCTCTGTATAAAGAACCATATTCTTCTGTATCAGTCGATCTGTATTACACCCCCCTCTTTTCCTCTATATTTCGTGCTTTTTCCTTCACAGTATGCCTCTATCATATTTGAGGTGTTGTTATTTCTTCCTATTCCTAGACTTAAAGGTCTCTGTCTTAATGGTAAAAAAACTTCTGAGGTTGAGTAAATCACATAACATGGATGGTAAGGTTGGGTAAATCACATAATGTGATTCCCTCACTTTATTTCATCCCCGTCATCCCTTTCACTTTGCTTCGGAAGCAAGTGACTGTGGATTCAAGACGATGCATCAAGGAATTCCAGTGAAGGAGAAGATGCAAAGATCCATTTCAATGTGGATTCACTTTTGCATCATGGAATTCAAGTGAGGGAGGAGATGCATCCATTGGAGTTTCTGAGGACAGGACTGAGAAGAAAATGATATTGAAGCAAAACTTTTTTATATTTTAGGGCTATGTTGCAGAAATTTTTTATCTTTTAATCATTTAATTTTAACTTATGAATCGCTTCAATGAGATATGATTTGATTATACATATAACTTGTTTTTATGTTAAGTGTTTATTTAATTTAATTTGCACATCAATTTGTTTACTAATTCAAGCTAATTAATGAAGATTAAAAATAAACTTGTTTAAAAAAAAGTTTAGAAATAAACTGCACTATATATATGGAGTGACCTATGTTAAGAGTGACAACAGGGCATTTCAGATAGGGATATAGGATTATTTACGTCAGCTATTTATTTAACTGAAGTAAAAATCACACTTTTAACGTCAGTTGTATAAAAAACTGACGTTAAAAATAAATATCTTTTATTTAAACAAGTTTTAACGTCAGTTGTATTAAACAACTGACGTTAAAGGTACATAAGTTTCTACAAAAACATTCATTCCTTTGACTACTGTGCTACGTACCCATTCACCTTAGAACCTAATCCTCTTAATGATCAACTTAATTTTTTAGCAACTTACCACGCCTAGTAACTTCATCCTCTGCTCCAATAAATAGCTTCCTTCCTTCCTTTTATTTTCTGCTTCACAAATATGGCTCTGCCATGGAGATTAACTTCATCACTCTTTCTTCCTATTCCTAGACTCAAAGATCTTTGTCTTAATGGTCAAACAACTTCTGAGGTTGTGTAAATCACATAACATGGGTGATAAGGTTCTGTAAATCACATAATGTGAGTTGCTCACCTTATCATTCTTCCGGAGAATCGGCTGCTACAGTTCCAAAACCTCAGCTTATGAATGACCACATTATCAGCATGTACCTCGATTCCAACATGAGTAACACCATCACTGCTAGACATGGTCACATTCGGAGTATAGTTTTCCCTTTGGCATATTTCATAAAACTCTCTGATGGGATGTAGCTTTAATGTTTCGGGTGTGATAAGGGGTTCCAAAAGTGGCCTTATGCTTTGCCACACAACCTCCTCATTGAATTCTGGAAAACTCAGTCGCTCGACTCTCCTCTCTTTCTCACCCGTGAAGGTAACAAAGCCTCAACAAATGTTTAGGATTTTAAACTCTTTCGATGTAACTTTTTATAGGATTTTAAACCCTTTCAATCTTTTGTATCAGTCTGTATTACACTTCATGAATGAGATCCGGTTTGGGTTATTGATTCAACTTATATTTCACACATATATATAAGTTTTCAAAACAAAAACACAAAACATCAAAGCAATTGTGAAACTGAAACTTTGAGGAAGGCAATGCGGAAGGGTACGTATACTAGATAAAAAAATTATTAAAATAACCTTTAACGTCAGTTGTTGCAAGAACTGACGTTAAAAGTGAAGTGACTCACTTTTAACGTCAGCTCGATAAAGAACTGACGTTAAAATGTTCACTGTTAACATCAGTTGTTTATTGAACTGACGTTAAAAGTGAGTCACTTCACTTTTAACGTCAGTCCTTACAACAACTGACGTTAAAATTGAATTAATGAAGTCTGATATTTACAAAACTGTCACCGCCCCCTTTTTAACGTCTAGCTTTTGGTTAACTGACGTAAACCTTTACCGTCTAATGTATATTTTTCACTAGTGCATGTTTTTTTAGAGTGGCCGAAACCCTAGTATAGAAAATGTTTATGTTTTTGTTAAAAATCTTCACATGCACGTCTCAAAATCCTTGATGCATATATTTTTAAGTTTATGAGTTAAAAACAAAAATGAGTTTTCTTTCTCATTTTCACACCCATGGCCGAAACTCTAAGCTATGAGAGCTGATGGGACCTAGTTTCAATTTTTTAAAAAGAAAAAAGTGCTTTCTTTGATGATCATTTTAATTACATGCATGAGAGGAATATAATGATTTTTATGATTTTCCTTATATTGTGTGTTTGCATGTATATTTTTGAGGGTCTAGGACCCTTGCATGTTGGTTTTATGGCTCGTGGATGAAACTAGAGTGAAGATAATAACTTGGTATGGATTAACATGAGTAAAATGTAATTCTGGCAGCATGATATATACATTTATTAGTAAGCCCATACCTATTCACACAAAACGTGTTTCTGAATGCTAAATATATATTTGGAAAGAAGACTTCTGGGGCTTTAATTTGATATATAATATGTAAGTATTTGGATAAGATTTATTAGGTCAAAACACCTGTCTAAGTAGAACCAAATTATGTGTGCGAAAATATGTGTATAGTTGGTTGCATGGTGATTTTAAATATCATTTTGAAGGTTAAAAAAATTTATATAATTTTCTGGGTTACTATTGAAGTATACCTAAAGTTTGGTTGAATATTTGGGATTTTTACCTATGTATATAAGCAAAAAAAATTTCATAAAGTTACATGTTTATGAACTTGGATTTCTGGAAAATCCTGTACAAACAGAGGCAGTGTGGGATTTTTAATAAATTAATACCTTCGAATTTTGACATGGGACTAACTAAAATATGTTTATATGTGAGTTCGGTAACTTCAATTAAATTTTCAAGGATTTTGAAAATCATTAGAATGATCATTCTCAATTTAAACCCACTGCTGTCTTGAAAATGATATTATAAAAGAGTTCATTCAAGATTTTGAATGAAAAATATGATTTCAAAAATAATGTCTTTTAACATGATCAAGTAAAGATTTTTGGCATGGAATAGACTATAAACCAGTGATTAATATAAATATATAAAATATGGGATTAAAGTGTGTGTGTGTGTGTGTGTGTGTGTGTGTGTGTTGTGTGTGTGTCTATATATATATATATATATATATATATATATATATATATATATATATATATATATATATATATATAAGTAAGTCTTAGACAAAATATAATCCAAGAATTTATCAGACATCTCTAGCATAATTTTTCCAGCCATGGACAAAACACTAAACATAGAAAGATTAGACGAATTTGTTGTTTTAATTTAAGTCGTTGGCTTAATTCTTAGACTTGCGGCACGCGGTGGGCTAAGGAAGGTCTCTCTGGACAACACGGAAACAAAGACTTTATCTACCCGTCAAGTCAAGTAAGGGGAGAAAGTCTGAGGGATAGTTATGTTATGATGACTATCTGCCTTGTGTGCTTGTTTGATGTGTTTGATTGATGTGGTTATTGATGTGACTGATTTGTTTGGATTTTTTTGAGTTCATGATGAATTGGTGATGTACTTGATGCTTTATATGTATTAATTGATGACTTATGTATATATGCATGATGCTTGTATACGTTGAAGTTGTTGTATATATGTTGTGATTGTTGCATGGAAGCCTAACCATTGGTTAGAGCTCAAATAATGAAGATTTTGCTTTAAGAAAATATTTACAAAGAAAATTGTAAACAAAGGTTTCTTTTTAACAAGGTTTTGATAAAAACAGGGAGTTAAATTATTTTAGTGGTTTGACAAAAAATTTTAGAGAATAAAACAAGTTTTAAAATTCAATTGGAAAAATTTGAGTGATTTTAGACAAAAAGTACAATTAATTTCCTTGAAAAAGTTTTGAAGAAAAACAAAAGTTTGTTTGGAACTTAAAAGGAATTTATTTGGAAATTTCAAATATTTTAGGAAAAAGAAGATTTAAAAATAAAATGGTTTTATGAAAATAAAAATGGATTTTCCAAAACTTAAATTTTAAATAAAAGGATTTCAAAAGAAAAGTTTTTATTTAAAATATTTTGTTCAAAGAAAAATAAGATGAAAAGTGAACCTAGCTAGTAACTGAGACGTCGGGGTATGATGAGTGTGATTTCACATCATCTTTGTCTATCATTTTGCATGCATTTTCATGTAGTTTAGGCATATTTGATTTGATTTTTGGTTAATTTTCCTATGGAACGGGTAAGGCGGTTTTCGTGGTGTTGTTTTGCAGAAATCAAGGGTAAAATGCTCAAGATCAACCATGATGGAGTTTGGATGAAAATAGGGCTTGAAAAGTGAAGAAAATGAGCCAAACAGAGCCCATCACGGCCTAGCCGTGATGCCCATCACGGCCATGATCGAACAAAACTGAAAAGGAAGAAAGGCTGAAGTCAGAGTTTGTCACGGCCTGGCCGTGATGACCATCACGGTCGTGACCAAAAACCCCCACAAGTCAGAATCCATCACGGCTTAGCCGTAATTCATATCACAGGCTACAAAAAGGAGGCTCGCGTCGCGAGACCACCTTCGCGTCGCGAAGGTTCTGATTCCATAGGAGTGCTCGAAACAGAAGCCGTCACGGCCTGGCTGTGATGGCCATCACGACCGTGACGCGCATTACTTGGACCTGAAGAAACCGAATTGGATCAGAATTTGAGTTAGATTGGGATTCTAACTTCCCACATCTATAAATAAGGACCAGGCAGAGGCAGAAAAGAGATACAACATCGATATACACACATAGACTTTTGGCTACTACTTAGGCATAGATTTAGGATCTCTTTTCTTCTTCTCCTCTCCTCTCTTAGTTTATTTTCATGTTATTTGTAATCAAGCCTGTCATCTCCATGGCAAGGCTGGAGTAGTAGCTTAGTTTCTAGGGATCGGGGCTATGCCCGAGGTTTGAATATGATGTAAATTTGATGTAATATCTTTGTTAATTACGATTTTGTTTTAGATCTGATTTCTAGTGTTTAAACACTCATAAATTCGGTGGCCACTTGTTTGCGAGACGTAGATATTCTAAGGAGGAACCTAGCGGTGAACTTAGGTTATTTGCATGACTTAGACATTCTAAGGAGGAACCTAGCGGTGAACTTAGGTGTCGGATCTATAGAGTCAGACTTGGGACTGAAATCACGAGAGTTAGAAGTCGTCCCTCGAGGATCAACGAGTTGTCACGAAATGCAAAGGGTCCAATCTGAGATCGACTACCACGAGAGTAGGGGTTGGGTCAATTGGGCACGGTTTTTGTAACCTGAGAGGGAGCTTAAACTATTAGAGGATAAACTTGCCTTCAAGGCAATTTCGTGAATTAACAAGGGGAAATCAGATTAGTAACATAAACAGCCTCGTAGGTAACCTAAATCCCTAGGAATCCATTTAGATCTAAAAACCCATAAAGAGTTTACTTCCTATTTTATTTGTTTTCTGTTTGTTTATCTCTTAAAACCTTTTCAAAATTCAAATCCTTTTTCAAAACTTCTTTTTATACAGTCCAGATCTACTCGATTTGATAATTGGTTGCGATTCGAGATCACAGTCTCTATGGGATCGATATCTTTTATTACTTGACGACAGTCCGGTACACTTGCCGGAATCGCACGCGCGCATCGCGCCGCCTGTCAAGTTTTTGGCGCCGTTGTCGGGGACTGTGCGTTTTCGAATCTCAATTCAATTTTTGAATTGATTTTTCTGGACCTTTTATTTTTATTTATATATTTAATTTTTATATCTGAAAAAAAAAAATCAAAATTTCTTTCCTTCTAGTGTATCCATCTCTCTGTGTGTTATATGCAAAGATCCCTAAGTCTTGGGAGCCTTAGTGAGATTGACCCAGAAATCGACAGAACCTTTCACAGACGTAGGAAACTACAAAGAGAGGGAGAAAGGTTGAGTCCCGTTCCACTCATGGCGAATCAACCGGATACGAAACCTTTGAAGGACTACGCAGCCCCAAATGCTCGGGGTTTACGAACTGGGATTGCGAGGCCAGAGATCGAGGCGGAGAACTACACTATACCGCCTATGCTAATCAACATGATTAGGCATCACCAATTCGGAGGATTGCCCTCGGAGGACCCGATTGATCACGTAGAAACATTCTTGGAGTTCACCGATGCAATTAGGATTCATGGTGCCCCGGTCGATGCTATACGCTTAAGGTTATTCCCCTCATCTCTGACTGGAAAAGAAAAGGCTTGGCTAAAGCAAATACCCGCCAACACCTTGTCTACTTGGGACCAACTGGAACAGGTGTTCTTGGAAAAATTCTTCCCTCCATCCAAGACGGCCTATATACGAACCCAGATCACCGGCTTCTTCCAAAAAGACGGAGAATCCTTATCAGAAGCTTGGGATCGCTACAAGGGACTGTTGGAGTCTTGCCCACACCATGGACTCGAGAGGTGGTTACTAGTGCACACCTTCTACAACAAATTGGACTACTCTTCGAAGGTGTCACTTGATTCTGCAGCTGGTGGAGCCTTTATGAATAGGCCTCTGACTGAGGCATTCAACATCATTGAGAACGTGGCCACCAACTACCACCAATGGGGTTCAGAAAGAGGTAATAACCCGAACAAGATTTCAGGGGGTAAGTTTGAAGTAAATAGCACTGATCTTATAATGTAAAAAATAGACTCACTTAATAAACGTTTTGATCGGCTTGAAAGGGCTAATGTGAGTGCAATAGGTGCTACTAACATTGTTTGTGAGATTTGTGGAATGCAGGGACACGACATCATGGAGTGCCCACGTGGAATTGCTCATGGATCCGACGCTTCGGGGGAACAAGTGAATGCTTGTCACAACTTCTACGACACAAACCCGAAGCTTCCCAACTATGCTCCCCCAAATCCTTACAACCAAAGGAAGAACAGCCCTTACCTCTCTTACGGCAACTACAGTAACACGCTGAATCATGAGTACTAAGAGGGCCAAGGTAATAGGAAACCCGCATAGGGGTATCCTCAGGTACAGTAGTCTAAACTCGAGTCTTTATTGGAAAGTTTTGTTGAAACTCAAACAAAACAAAATGAGGAGTTTAGACAACAAGGCAGGGCAGTGAACGAGGCAATAAAAGAGCTAGCATCTAAGGTAGACAACTTAGCAATCCATAACAAGATGCTAGAAACCCAGATTTCCCAACAAGCCAGCACATACACTAGACCTAAGGGTACGTTCCCGGGTCAACCCGAAGCTAATCCCATTGAGCATTGTAATGCCATACACTTGAGGGATGATAAGCTTGGGGTGGGGGAAAAGGACGTGAAACCAGAGGAGGACATGAGCGAAAAAGAAGAGCCAGAACCAATGTATGTCCCTCCACCACTGTACCAACCCCCGATACCTTTCCCACAAAGGTTGGTCAAGAGAAAGCAAGTGGAAGAAGAAACTAAGCTTAACTGAGGAGCCAATTGTCATGAAAAAATCTAATATGCCTCATAAACTGAAAGACCCAGGTAGTTTCTCTATCGCTTGCTCGATTGAAAAAGTGCAAATAGACCAAGCCTTGTGTGACTTAGGGGCGAGCGCGAGCTTGATGCCCCTCACTATCTTGGAAAGGTTTGGAAGCAAAGAGTCGAGTCCGTTCAAATTCTCCTTATAATTTGCGGATGGCTCAACTAGGACTCCTCTAGTCATACTAGAGAATGTTCCTATGAAGGTAGGGAAATTCTTCATCCCTACCGACTTCCTGGTATTGGACATGAAAGGGAATTCTGAATTCCCCATCATTTTAGGAAGGCCATTTTGGCCACCGCTGGAGCAGTAATAGATGTAAGGAATGGCAAACTCTCTCTAAATGTAGAGGAAGGTAGGGTCGATTTTGAATTTACTAACTCTTATAACAACCCTCCTTTTGAGAGCCATGTGTGCAGGGTCGGTATAACGTCTCCAGTGGTAGAGAAAGAGCTTAGCATGGAAGCGACTCCAAAGATATGCATGGTTGATGATGCACTAGGTGGTGACAAAGTTGGAGTTGCTGTTCATGCGGAAACAACACTTCCGCCGGGGGAGAGGAAGGTCAGGAAGCTCCGAGAGAAAAGAGCGAAGCGGAAGCGTTATTGGCCGTATGAGCATAAATGGCTTTTTGAAGGAGTTCCATGGAAGAGAAGTGTTCCTGCACTTCTACGCCCAGCCGACCCCGGTTGATTGAAGGAAGTTTGGTCAAGCTTAGGACCATAAACAAGCGCTTCTTGGGAGGCAACCCAAGTTTTCTTTCCCTTTTCCTTTTGTTTTTGAATTTATCTCTTGAATAATTTGAGAAGATCAAGAGGCAAAAAATCATAAATTAATAGATTTGTGTAGTGTTTTCAGGTTGAGAAGGAAGGAAGGGAAGAAGAGCAAGGACAAATAGAGTCAGAGGCCATCACGCCCTGGCCGTGATAGTGGTCACGGCCGTGATGAACTAATAAAGGAGAACAGAAAGGACCACGGCCCAGCCGTGATATCCATCACGGGCGTGATGAGTAGGATGCCAAGATCAGAGAGCATCACGGCCTAGCCGTGATTCAGCTCACGGCCGTGACAGGGCAACTCCTGAAGATAGAATTGATCACGGCCTGCCCGTGATAAGCCTCACGGCCGTGATGCTATTTCCACCCAAGTTTTGACTGGAATGTGAGCCAACACCCGCTACCACCTCGGTGAGTTGTTCCAATTTTTCTCCTCTCTCCGACTTGATTATTTACATTAGAGACAATGTAAGTGTTAAGCTTGGGGTAGGGGTATTTTTGAATTTGCATTGTTGCATTCATATTGCATTCACATAGGCATAGTTGGGTATGATCACATTCTCTAGATTGCCCCTCACTTAGAATATGCATCCAATTGTGAGAACTTGGTGCCAAATGAATTGAGATAGTGAATTTTTGAACCCAATTTTTTATTTCTTGTGACATGGCTAAAAATAAAAATTCTTGAGATAATATTTTGATAGTTGATAATTAGCATGTGGTTCCTTAGATTTGTGTTTCTCACTGATTTTTGAACTACTAAATGTAAGATTTTGAGCCAAAAGGGGGTACTCACTAAATCTACCCCATTCCTTGTGATAGAGTGTTTTAATTCCTCTTGGATTGTATTCTCTAGAACTTGACTTGAAACCATTTTGAAACTTAAAATTTTTGAAAACATTTTTGAAAATGATTGAGGCACTAGGTATTTTTCCGGCCTTCTGAGCTTTGATTGATTAAATGCTACCCCTTAGTTACCCAGTTTTGAGCCTAAAAGATTAAAATACTTTTCTTGGTACCTTGAATTTCTTTGATAAATAATGCTTGGTATGGCACCTTTTAAAGTATTACAAAAAGGGTAAATGGTAGTTTGAAAAAGTTTGGGATAAAAAAGCTAGAAAATAATTTCTCTTGAGCTATAAATCTCCCCTTCTCCAAATAAATAAAATGAAATAAACACAAAAAATTGGAGAAGGGGATGACAAAACAAAGTGAGAAATAAAAAAGAAAGAAAGAAAAAAAAAGAAAGGAAAAAAAGGTGGAAACGTGAATCAAAGCCCAAAAGGGTATTTTAGAAGGTGTCATGCTTTGTAATGTTTGATAATTTGTTTAGCCTTCTTGAATTTTCCTTTTTCTTGATTTCCCCACCTAACAATTAATCCCATGGCCACATTACAACCAAAGTAAAAGACCTCTTGATTCTTATGTGTTTTCATTAATAAAGTAGAGATTTGGTTAATAGTCAAGCTTATGGTAGAATGCTTTCCTTGAGGAAATTGAGTGAATTGTCATATACCCTAAAACACTTAAGTGAGGTGAGTTGAGTGCCTGAATCAGTGAGAATATAAACTTGAAGAACCTAAGCTTCTAATTGGACTTGAATTTGATTATCTCTTCGGTGCTTGTTGAATATGCCTATTACTTGGATTAGTTGCTAGGGTTCTTGATTCACTATCCATGCTTTGATTGATTTATCTTATGGCCTGAGTAATTGCTTGAGGATAAGCAAAATATTAAGCTTGGGGTGATTTGATGAGTGTGATTTCACATCATCTTTGTCTATCATTTTGCATGCATTTTCATGTAGTTTAGGCATATTTGATTTGATTTTTGGTTAATTTTCCTTTGGAACGGGTAAGGCGGTTTTCGTGGTGTTGTTTTGCAGAAATCAAGGGTAAAATGCTCAAGATCAACCATGATGGAGTTTGGATGAAAATAGGACTTGAAAAGTGAAGAAAATGAGCCAAACAAAGCCCATCACGGCCATGATCGAGCAAAACTGAAAAGGAAGAAAGGCTGAAGTCAGAGTCTGTCACGGCCTGGCCGTGATGACCATCACGGCTTGGCCGTGATGACCATCACGGGCGTGACCAAAAACCCCCACAAGTCAGAATCCATCACGGCTTAGCCGTAATTCATATCACAGGCTACAAAAAGAAGGCTCGCGTCGTGAGACCACCTTTGCGTCGCGAAGGTTCTGAATCCATAGGAGTGCTCGAAACAGAAGCCGTTGAGACACCCCGCTGTGCCTCGGTGTTTTATTTGGGAAATAAAACTTGATTATTATGTTCTTATTCTTAAACTTAACATGAAAATACGGCGGAATTAAAACTTAAATTATTAAGTAAACATATTCATGTAGAACAGGAATAAGAAAAACATGACCATATTAAGCATATGTAAGTGAAATCAGAGTTAAACAAAACACTGTTTTGGAGCATCCCGACAATAGGAGCCCTAACAGGTGTACAAGTTATACAAACGTAAAGGCGGAAAAGATAAAGCATCGTGACACAGACGCACTGGCCATAACTAGGACTAGACCCTACTCATCATGGGTCACAGCTCGTCCTCCGGCATCTGGCTCGTAAGGAGTTCCGTCCAGCTCCTCCTCGTTCGGCTCATCAACAGGATCTTCGAACATGAGCCATAAAATATAGAACAAAGCAGAGAAAAGTACAGGGGATAAGAAACATGCTATCATCAAAAGCGGAAAAAGATTCATAGTAAATGATACACTAATTGCCATAGACAATCAACACACATTTCTAACAAGTCATCCTCAAATTAATATATATCCTCCTCTACCCTTTGTCATGATGCAATGCAATGCAGTATGAATGTTTTGCCACAGTCACGTATCCAAATTTCCATCTCAAGTAAATCAGACTATATTTCAAGTCAACCAGACTATGTTTCAAGCCAACCAGACTATGTTTCAAGCCAACCAGACTATGTTTCAAGTCAAACAGACTATGTTTCAAGCCAACCAGACTATGTTTCAAGTCAACCAGACTATGTTTCAAGTCGATCATATGAAAATATCACAGACCATGTTTCAGGTCACCCCCTAGTGCCGTAACCTCTCATCACTATTTCATGAATAAACCCAACAATAATCACATCTCGGTTAGGCACTTCTAAACACAGATCTCATGAACCCCCGCACACATTACTCTAATTATCATGTATTAATACACATCAAAATCTCTAACCATATATCAAAACATTGTGGAACAAAGCAGTTCAATTATCATCAAGCTATAATACATTCTCACATAAACATATCAATCATCATAAAATATCACAGTAATATCAGCATCAATAAATTCATACATTCCCAATATCATATAAGTAATCCATCACCGATAAACCTACAATCCCCGAATCAACATTGGTTTTACAGAAAAACAACTCCAACGTGATTTTGGTCTTGTCGATTATTCGATTTTCTACTAGGGTTTGGTTCGCCCTACACAATTAATATATAATCTACTACTTATCATTCCCGACGGTAGATTGATTCTTTCCCCCACCTGAGTTCTCACCGAACTTCCGAACTCGAAGCTCCTCGTTGCCACACCACAAGTTACCAACACTACCTTCAACCAAGCAACATAATTAAAAATAAATCAAACAAATTCATCTATGCCCTCATTATGCTAGGTTCGGCCATTTAATTCAAATGAGAGCTAGGATTGTTTTCTTAACCTAAGCTTTTGGATACTTATCACTTAGACTCTAGGTAACTTAAATAAATTGGCATAAGTTGAAAATATGGAATAAAAATCATCCAACCACTTAGGGTAGGTTTCGGCCTTGTATAACAAAATAGGATAGGATTTTCAAATTGACACAACCTCTTAGATCAATGATCTTAGAGTATTAAGGAGTATGAATCAAGTACTAGTTTTCACAAAGCAAATCAAAAACATTTTATTTCCTTTAATATAAGTTTCGGCCAACATAATTGAATTGGCTAGAAATTTCTAAACTTTCCAATCTCTTTAGCTTAGCATCCATACATAGTAAGGAGCTTAAAACCATGATCATTTTGGAAAATGAAAAACAAGGCATCCTAGGTCCATAAACCTTAGGTTTCGGCCATCATAGGATTTTTAAGCTAGAAATCTTTAAATCATCCAATCTTTTAGACATAGCATCCTTTGATATTAAGGAGCTCAATCTATAATCATTTTGGAAGAGAAACAACCTAAAACGTTCCAATCTTTTTAGATATAGCATCCTTTCACATAAGGAGCTTTAATCCATAATCATCTTGGAAAATAAAAACAACACATCCTAGGTCCAAAACAAATGAGTTTCGGCCATCATAGGAAACTCAATGAAAAAGATTTAAACTTTTCCAATCACTTAAACCTAGCATCCTTTAGTATAAAGGAGCCCTTGGTCATGATCATCTTGGAATAGAACTCAAATATAAATTCATAAAAGCAAAAGTTGAAACAAAATCCAACCTAAACCATAGGCATGGTTTCGGCCTTGCATGGATAAAGGGGTTCGAAATTTTTGTTTTACACAGTATTTTAGTATGTTGTAATAGGAGTAAAAACAAGAACATAGGAAGTAGTTTCAACTCAAATGGAGTTTTCTACCATTTTTAAGAGTTTTTAGAAGTTTGAGAGCTTAAAGAAAACATAAAGCATATACTATGAAATGAATGCAAGAACTTGAAAAGAAAACTAAATAGGATCATTACCCTCAAGAAGATGAACAACTTTGATGAAGGAATCAAGTTGAAAAGAGAAGTAAAAACCAAAGCTTTAAAGGTTTGAACTTTTTTTTTTTTTTTAAAAGAAAGGAAGAAGATGAAGAAGAAGAAAAGTGTGAGTGAAGTGATGAAATGGGTATATATAGATGGAGGGAAAGGGGCCACGGTTTTGGAGAGAAAAGGAGAGGAAAAATGAGAGAAAATTGAAGTGGATTGTTGAGGAAGATTGGAGGTATGGGAGGTATGGTGATAAGGTATGGTGTTGTAAGGTGGAGGTAAGGTAGGAGAGAGAAAAGAGTTGAAAAAGTAAAATTTTGAAAAGGTGAGTGATGGTGGTTACTATTTGCCATCACATCATGTATCTTCTAGTCCTTTCATTTCCTTTGTGCTCTGCTCCATTGCGTATCAGATGACTTCCCCGATCATATTTCTCGACGATTTCGCTCGGGTATACTTAGAATTTGGCCCCGGACGAGATTTTGTGAAAATATCCATACCCACACAAAACATCCTAAAAACACTAACCGTCTTGTTTACGGGTCAAAATTATGTTTCCGGCTCAGTAAAATTATACTGATAGAGAAAACGCAGACCGACTTCCGTCTGAATTTTCAGCCGAAAATTTTACTGTGAGCTATTATCGTAAGGTAGATCAAGAATATGATTTTTATTTTATTACAAACATTTCCTAAACTTCATATTAAAATATAATTACTTATATTTTAATTTATTAACCGCATACCTAAAATCAGGCTGTTACATTACTACCCCTCTTAAAAGAAAATTCCGTCCTCGGAATTTACGTACCTCAGAAAAGATGTGGATATTGTTGTTGCATATCCGCCTCGCGTTCCCAAGTTGCATCTCCAGTAGCTTCATCCCATAAGATTTTAACCAAAGGAATCTGCCTACCGCGAAGTTCCTTGATCCCGTCTATCTGTGATCCTTCATCGGTAATACCTCATGCTCCAGGTTCTCTCGCAATTGTATAGACTCAGACTCAATCACATGAGATGGATTAGGGTGGTACTTTCTCAATTGAGAAACATGAAAGACGTCATGAAAGTTGGAAAGATTAGGTGGCAAGGCAATTTGGTAGGCTACTGGCCCAATTCGTCGAAGAATCTGAAAAGGTCCAATGAAACGAGGAGTAAGTTTTCGGGATTTCATAGCTACGCCTAATTCCAGTTTTTCGAGTAACTCTCAAGAATATGTGATCACCTTCCCGGAATTCTAATGGTCTCCTCCTCTTGTCACTGTAGCTCCCCTGCCTATCTTGTGCTTCCTTCATCTTTTCCCTTATCTTCCTGACTTGTTCCGTAGTCTGTTGTACCACATCCGGACCCAAAACTTGGTTTTCACCAGTCTCATACCAACATAACGGGGTCCTACACTTTCTCGCCATACAACGCCTCATATGGTGCCATTCCAATCTCGTTGTGGAAACTGTTGTTATAAGTAAATTCAATCAATGGCAAAAACGTATCCCAACCGCCAAGTGTGTTCCAACACACAAGCTCTCAATAGGTCCTCCAATGATTGAATTGTCCTCTCTGATTGCCCATCGGTTTGGGGATGATAGGCAGAACTCATTCTCAACTTCGATCCGAAAGCATTTTGCAATTGTCTCCAGAAATTAGAGGTGAATCTAGGATCTCGATCTGAGACAATACTGGATGGCACACCATGCAACCTAACCACTTCATCGATGTAAATCTGGGTTAACTTCTCTAATTTATCACCTTCTCTAATAGGCAAGAAGTGAGCACACTTCGTCAATCTATCAATGACAACCCAAATTGCATCATGCTTCTTAGGAGTCCGTGGTAATCCAACCACAAAATCCATAGCTATACTATCCCATTTCCATTCTGGGATATCTAGAGATTGCAATAATCCTGCTGGTTTTTGATGTTCGATCTTCGCCTTCTGACACACCAGGCAAGATAAGACATACTCCGCTACTTCTTTCTTCATCCTCTTCCACCAGAACATTTTCTTCAAATCCTGATACATCTTTGTGGATCCAGGATGGAAACTCAACTTACTTTTATGTGCCTCCTCTAAAATCATCTTCCTAAGCTCTGCATCCTCTGGCACACATATTCTATCTCTAACCCTTAATGCACCATCTGTTCCTCTAGTGAACTCGGAAACTTTTCCCTCGTCTATTCCTTTACTTATCTCCTGAAGGTACAAATCCTGAATCTGCTTATCCTTGAGATCCTGCTTATCCTTGAGATCCTGCATGAAATCACTACTAATAGTGATCCTACCCAAACAAACTTTATTTTCTCTTAACTCCATTCCTATGTTCAGGTCTCGGAATTGTTCTAACAACTCCAACTCCTTAACCATCATTGTGGATACATGCAAGGACTTCCTACTTAAAGCATTTGCTACCACATTGGCCTTCCCAGGATGGTACAGTAACTCAAAATCATAATCTTTGATGAACTCCATCCACCTCCGCTGTCTCATGTTCAATTCCTTCTGATCAAAAAGATACTTTAGGCTCTTGTGGTCACTGAAAACATTAAACCTTGCTCCATACAAAAAGTGTCGCCAAATCTTCAATGCGAACACTATTGCTGCTAACTCCAAGTCATGAGTCGGATAGTTCCTCTCATGAATTCGCAATCGTCGGGAAGCATAAGCCACTGCTTCTTCCCTCTTGCATCAGAACACAACCTAAACCTTGGTATGACGCATCACAGTATACGTCAAACTGTCCTAGAGGGTCAGGTAAGATCAACACAGGTGATGTAGTCAATCTTTCCTTCAGCTTTTGGAAACTCTGCTCACACTTGTCCGTCCACACAAAAGCTGTATCCTTTCTCGTTAACTGCGTCATAGACAGCGCAATCTTAGAGAATCCCTCTATGAACCTCCGATAATACCCAGCAAGTCCTAAGAAACTCCGTATTTCACTCACTGACTTGGGTCGTTCCCATTTAAGAACTGCTTCAACCTTAGCTGGATCTACGGCTATTCCTTCTTTGTTAATTACATGCCCTAGAAATTGTACTTCTTCCAGCCAAAACTCACACTTGGAAAGTTTGGCATAAAGCTGCCTATCTTTCAAGACTCGCAGTACCAATCTCAAATGCTCCTCATGCTCTTCCCGCGTACGAGAGTAGATAAGAATATCGTCGATGAACACAATGACAAACTTATCGAGGAACGGTCTGAAAATTTGGTTCATATAATCCATGAACACGGCTGGCGCATTAGTTACACCGAAAGGCATAACTAAATACTCATATTGCCCGTACCTCGTCCTAAAAGCCGTCTTGGGTATATCTTCCTTCTTTACTCTAATCTGGTGATACCCGGACCTTAAATCGATCTTAGAGAATATTGACGCTCCCTTCAACTGATCCATTAGGTCATCGATTCTAGGCAACGGATACTTGTTTTTAATCGTCACCTTATTCAACTGTCTGTAATCCGTGCACAACCTCGCACTTCCATCCTTATTCTTAACGAACAACACCGGTGCACCCCAAGGTGAAACGCTCGGTCTGATGAACTCTTTCCCCATCATATCGTCCAATTGTTCCTTCAACTCAGCTAGTTCCACTGTTGACATCCGATACGGTGCTATAGATATAGGCCCTGTCCCTGGTACGAGATCTATAGTGAATTTCACTTCTCTTTCTGGTGGCAAACCTGGAACGTCTGGGGGAAAAACTTCAGGAAACTCCCTCACGATAGGCATAGAATCTATGCTGGGGATCTCATTAGCCTCCATTGCAAAATGCATCACAAACTCCTGAGAGTTGTTACTCCTCAAAGGTACTCCTTCATTGGCAGATACTATACTAGAAGGCTCAAGAAATGATAAGGTCTTACTAGAACAATCTAGCATTACATGGTTAGCCGAAAGCCAATCCATGCCAAGGATAACATCTATCTGTTGCATAGGCAAACAGATAAGGTCTATAACAAAAGCTCGATTTTCAAGCACTATAGGACATTTTAAGCAAACAGATATGGTAATCAAAGGTTTACTAGTTGGAGTAGATACCGTAAGGGTATAAGGCAATTTAGACACAATCAATTTCAAATGATCCACACACTCATGCGATATAAAAGAATGAGTAGCGCTGAGTCAAACAACACATTAGAGAGTTTACCACCTATCGTGCACAAACCTTGTATAAGATCAGCAGATTGAGTGGATTCATCTCCCCTCACGGTAAACACCCTTCCAAAGAGCTTGTGGTCAGTTCTTGCGGGTCACCTCTATGATCTCCGACACTTTTTCCAAGTAGTTGTTGATCTGTTGTTTAACAAGCAATCTGCAGTCTCGTGCTATGTGACCTTGTTTCCCACGGTTGAAACAGATTGGGCCTACTTGGACAGTTGTTGGCATAATGTGGCCCTCCACATCTGAAGCAAACTACATTGTGCGATCGGCGACCCGTTCTCGCTTTGGTCCTAGTCCTTGCTTCGCCCGTGCTTAGCATATGGTTTCTCGTCTCCACCGAGAATTACTTCCTCCACGCCTCTGGAAATTTGACCTATTAGGACCCCCGGTCCTCGTTGTTTTTGTTCATTAGCCATCCTCAAGTCTATGCTTTCGATGGCACTCGCATCTCTACTAGCTCGGGAAGATCTTGATGTCCAGAGACACTACACCACTTGCAGCTCATCCCCGAGTCCCTCTTCAAACCTTCTCGCATTGCCGGTCCTCATTAGGGAACCTCGATAGTATTCTGAAAACTTGATCAGCGCCTCAAACCTCGAGGCATACTCACCGACGACATGTTGCCCCGCTTGAGATTCGTGAATTCCTTCTCCTTCTCGTCTAATCGGACGCGGAAAATACTTCTCAAAGAAGCAATCGGTGAATAGCTTCCGATTGATCACACTACCCTCGCCTTCCAATAACCTTCTCTTGCCCTTCCACGCAATCCGCCCCCTCGTCAAAGCATAAAGGCAGCGTAAGTCACCTTCTTATCCTCTCGGCAGCGCATAGTGTCGAATATTTTTTCAATCTCTTGTATCCACCATTCAACCCTTTCAGGATCATACTTCCCGTGGAACTGAGGTGGCTTTCCATTCATAAAAGTTGTCAATCCGGCATCCTCAGCTGCTGCTGCCCTCCTCTGATTCTTTATCTCGAGCTGCTCCTTGTTCATTTGCAGCATCTCAGCATTCTGTTTGGTTTGCAATAGCAAAGCAGCCGCTATTGTCTCCATTGTGTTTGGAGTCGAAGATGATCCTCCTCCATTGACAGCTCCGATTACTCTTTCTGGAGTCCTTCCTCCACCGTTTGATGGACGTCCTCTTCCACGTGCCATGATTCTGAGTGAAAGAAACCATTCACTCTAATTAGTATGACATATAATACTACATAAGCAAGTATATAAATACCATATGCCATACTAATATTAACTGTTTCGCATTAGGTTCAGACACTCTACCCCACTTCTAAATATAGTCTAAATCCGATGTGGATTCAACTAGACACGGCCAATAACAACACCTAAACTTAGCAGTCCTTGATTCTGATCGGACATAACCCACAGTCCATTTTTAGAACCTAACTGCTCTGATACCATAATGAGACACCCCGCTGTGCCTCGGTGTTTTATTTGGAAATAAAACTTGATTATTATGTTCTTATTCTTAAACTTAACATGAAAATACGGCGGAATTAAAACTGAAATTATTAAGTAAACATATTCATGTAGAACAGGAATAAGAAAAACATGACCATATTAAGCATATGTAAGTGAAATCAGAGTTAAACAAAACACTGTTTTGGAGCATCCCGACAATAGGAGCCCTAACAGGTGTACAAGTTATACAAACGTAAAGGCGGAAAAGATAAAGCGTCGTGACACAGATGCACTGGCCATAACTAGGACTAGACCCTACTCATCATGGGTCACAGCTCGTCCTCCGGCATCCGGCTCGTAAGGAGTTCCGTCCAGCTCCTCCTCATTCGACTCATCAACAGGATCTTCGAACACGAGCCATAAAATATAGAACAAAGCAGAGAAAAGTACAGGGGATAAGAAACATGCTATCATCAAAAGCGGAAAAAGATTCATAGTAAATGATACACTAATTGCCATAGACAATCAACACACATTTCTAACAAGTCATACTCAAATTAATATATATCCTCCTCTACCCTTTGTCATGATGCAATGCAATGCAGTATGATTGTTTTACCACAGCCACGTATCCAAATTTCCATCTCAAGTAAATCAGACTATGTTTCAAGTCAACCAGACTATGTTTCAAGCCAACCAGACTATGTTTCAAGCCAACCAGACTATGTTTCAAGTCAAACAGACTATGTTTCAAGCCAACCAGACTATGTTTCAAGTCAACCAGACTATGTTTCAAGTCGATCATATGAAAATATCACAGACCATGTTTCAGGTCACCCCCTAGTGCCGTAACCTCTCATCACTATTTCATGAATAAACCCAACAATAATCACATCTCGGTTAGGCACTTCAAAACTCAGATCTCGTGAACCCCCGCACACATTACTCTAATTATCATGTATTAATACACATCAAAATCTCTAACCATATATCAAAACATTGTGGAACAAAGCAGTTCAATTATCATCAAGCTATAATACATTCTCACATAAACATATCAATCATCATAAAATATCACAGTAATATCAGCATCAATAAATTCATACATTCCCAATATCATATAAGTAATCCATCACCGATAAACCTACAATCCCCGAATCAACATTGGTTTTACAGAAAAACAACTCCAACGTGATTTTGGTCTTGTCGATTATTCGATTTTCTACTAGGGTTTGGGTCGCCCTACACAATTAATATATAATCTACTACTTATCGTTCCCGACGGTAGATTGATTCTTTCCCCCACCTGAGTTCTCACCGAACTTCCGAACTCGAAGCTCCTCGTTGCCACACCACAAGTTACCAACACCACCATCAACCAAGCAACATAATTAAAAATAAATCAAACAAATTCATCTATGCCCTCATTATGCTAGGTTCGGCCATTTAATTCAAATGAGAGCTAGGATTGTTTTCTAAACCTAAGCTTTTGGATACTTATCACTTAGACTCTAGGTAACTTAAATAAATTGGCATAAGTTGAAAATATGGAATAAAAATCATCCAACCACTTAGGGTAGGTTTCGGCCTTGTATAACAAAATAGGATAGGATTTTCAAATTGACACAACCTCTTAGATCAATGATCTTAGAGTATTAAGGAGTATGAATCAAGTACTAGTTTTCACAAAGCAAATCAAAAACATTTTATTTCCTTTAATATAAGTTTCGGCCAACATAATTGAATTGGCTAGAAATTTCTAAACTTTCCAATCTCTTTAGCTTAGCATCCATACATAGTAAGGAGCTTAAAACCATGATCATTTTGGAAAATGAAAAACAAGGCATCCTAGGTCCATAAACCTTAGGTTGCGGCCATCATAGGATTTTTAAGCTATAAATCTTTAAATCATCCAATCTTTTAGACATAGCATCCTTTGTGATGCAAACCAAGGATGATGTCCAATTTGAGGCCAAATTAATATTTTTGATGAAAATTTTATTTTCATTGTGGTGAAACCGTATGCTTGATTTGGTCAGATCTTGAGCTACGAATTTCCGATTGATGCATTCTTTGATGCGTTGGAAAGCTTAGGGAATTATCTACAAATCATATCTCAGGCCTCTTGACCAAATTCGGCTTCTATCATGGTGAAAAACGGGCTTCAAGTTTAATACGAATTCTTGGACCTAAAATAAGTTATATGTTAATTGGGCTACACTAAGCTTGATGAATGAGCAAGTCCCATTATGAATGGTGGCTGGCACGTTTTTGGAACTTAAAAAGGAGAGCAACCTTTGGCTTGCATGCCTAGGTAACTCCTTTAGAAGTTATGGAACCACTTTTATTATTTTCTTAAGTAGGATAGTTATATTCTTTTAATAACCACTTAGTGGAGAGTTATGTCTAGTTATTAGGAGTTTATGTCATCTTATGATGACCTTTGGTTTTTACTTCCCTATGCTATATGTACACACCTATTACATGATGAATGATAACTTTGAGTTCATTTTGGATTGATTCCAATTGTGAGAGTGTTTTCTCTCTTGGGTTCTTCATTGAGCCAACCCTTGTTCTTATCAAGAATCCAAGATTCTTGTGGCGAACCTCACATTGGCTTATCAAATCCCCTTGGATTTGTGGCGCCTACCTCCCATTTCTCATCTTATCCAATTTTGTATTTCATCGTCTATAATTCTGTTTGGTCACTCAAGGGTAGATCCGAAAATATATATGTTCCTTGTTAGGATCATATCAGCTTGTTTCCGTCAAGGTTGACAAAATTTGGTTTAGAACTTCTTGGGCTTTCTTGGCACTTGCTCTTGTCTTAGACCCACCAAGTCCTTTTAGTGCTCCTTGGTCCATGCTCCTTATTGGGCTCATATCATTCTTTATGACAAGTTGACTTGCCCCCCCTTGGCTCATATCATCCCCTCCTTCTTTGAGTGAATTCGACCTCGAATTGAAACAATCTTCATCACCAAAATTAGATATTGGTGGTCCATCTAAAGTATTCCTCGCAATCACATTAGGTGCTTCAGACTTAAGTTCAAAATATATTTCAATAGGAGGTAAAGCAAGAGTGGGTGATTGGTTAAGCATTTTGGAATCCATGCAAGTCTCCAAATTTGGAGTATAGTTCAAGAAGCTAGCCAAGGACTTGGTGGGCCAATGACAAATGTTACAACCAAGAAAGCCCAACAAGTGTTAGTTCAAACTATGGTTCTCATCATGGAAGCAAGCCCAAATGCAAGATTGGATGGAATGAAGCCCAAATTATTAACTTACATTATCCAACTAAAGGATCCATGACAAGAGGGGTGTGCAACATGAAGAAGAGTCCAATTTTAGTTGTTTATTTTAATTCAATAAGTGTAAATGGGTTTTATAAGTGAGCCCAATTACTAAGTGATTTTTTGGGGCAACCCACTTGTAATCCATGATGCAAAACGAATTTGTCTTAGTGGGAGGAATCTTTAGCTTGCATGCTATAAGAACTCCTAAAACTAGTGTGTTGATATTTTGATAAATTGTATAAATTATGGGGAGGTTACACTTTTAATGTGAGAAGCAAGTGTAACCACCACAAATTTAGGGGAATGATGAGTCAAGAAGAGGGGGGGCGTAACCTTCATAGTCTTATGGCTGAGTTGAATGATTTGGTGGCTACATTATGAGGGTTTTTAACTCATGTTATGATGGCTGAGTTAAGTAGGAATAAGTGAGTGTTTAAGGTCAATTAAGTGGGGGTTATGGTTTGGTTTTGGAAGCCCAAAAGTTGGCTGCTCAACTATATGTAATTTGTGACAAACACATGAAATGGTAACTTTGAGTTCATTTTGGATTGATTCCAATTGTGAGAGTGTTTTCTCTCTTGGGTTCTTCATTGAGCCAACCCTTGTTCTTATCAAGAATCCAAGATTCTTGTGGCGAACCTCACATTGGCTTATCAAATCCCCTTGGATTTGTGGCGCCTACCTCCCATTTCTCATCTTATCCAATTTTGTATTTCACCTTCTTCTATAATTTTGTTTGGTCACTCAAGGATAGATCCGAAAATATATATGTTCCTTGCTAGGATCATATCATTTGGTATCAGAGCTTAGGCTTTGGTTGAATTTCTGAGTTTTGTTCTTCATCTTCTACCTATCTTCTTTTCGTCTTTTAAACCAACAAACTATCAAAAAAAAAAAACACTTTGATTCTATTTGTGAAGGGAAAATTTCGTGTTTTTGTTCTTGCTCAAAAACAAGCTTTCAAGTGTGATTCTCTTCTTCAAAGTTTGAAAAAAAAAAAATATTTTGCACAAATTATAAGGAAAAAAAAATTCTGCATGAAATCTTGAAGAAAAAAAAAAAGGAAGGAAGAGAAAAGTCTATTTGAGCAAATTGTGTTCTTGAAAAAAAAAATATTTCCCTTCTTCCTTGTTCTTATTTCCAAAGCTTTGCCTTTCTAGCCTTTCCTTTTGTTTCCTTTGTTTTGATAAGTTTTGTGATTTTTGTTACTTGAATTTTTTGGATTTTTGTGTGGTTTTGTGTTTGACTCTTCTAAGAACTAAAGGAGAACATTTGAGAGGAAAAAGGCAAGAGTGTCCAAATTACATTCTTGTGTGGAAAAAGCCAAAAGAGTGAAAAAAAAAATCCATTGTGTGAACTAGTGAGGGAGTGTAGTGAGGAAACACAAACTCTTCTACTTAAATCATGGCCAACAATGAGGATAGTCCACCATTATCTCCAAGGTCAGCCACTTTTCAAGCTAGGATGGACCATCAAGTCCAAGCTCTTCAAAGGCAAATGGAGCAAATGCAAGCCAATTATGAGAGACAACTTGCTAACCTACACCGTGATGATTCAAGTGACTATGATAGTGAAAGAGGAAGGCCTAGAGGAGGAGG
This sequence comes from Sophora flavescens, assembly GCA_030762895.1. Taxonomy (NCBI): domain Eukaryota; kingdom Viridiplantae; phylum Streptophyta; class Magnoliopsida; order Fabales; family Fabaceae; genus Sophora; species Sophora flavescens. The sequence continues at coordinate 147,262,872 of CM061062.1, forward strand.
ACATAGAAGAGGAGGACATAGGGGAGAGAGACGTGTTAGAGGACTTGAAGGGGGTAAAAATCAAAGTTCCTCCCTTTATTGGGAAGAATGATCCGGAGGCTTACTTGGAGTGGGAGCTAAAAATAGAACAAGTCTTTGATTGTAATTCATACAATGAAAGCAAGAAGGTGAAAGTAGCCGCCCTTGAGTTCAAGGAATATGCCCTTGTGTGGTGGGACCAACTACAAAAAGAAAGGAGGAGACATGGAAGAGAGCCCATAGACACTTGGGAGGAGATGAAATTTGTCATGAGGAGGAGGTTTGTCCCAAATCATTATCAAAGGGACATTCACAACAAATTACAAAGGCTTACCCAAGGGACCAAAAGCGTTGATGAATATTTCAAGGAAATGGAGTTGGCCTTACTTAGGTCAAATTTTCAAGAGGATAGGGAGGCTACCATGGCAAGATTCCTACATGGCTTGAATCAAGATATCCAAGACATAGTGGAGTTGCAACCTTACGTGGAACTTGAAGATTTGGTCCAACAAGCCATTAAAGTGGAGAAACAAATTAAGAGGAGGAAGTCTAAGTATTTTTCTTCTTCATCTTCCAAATTTCCATCCTCAAATTGGAAGGACAAGCAAAAGGAGGGTGCACCCACCAAGGAGGCCGTGAGCAACATACAAGGAAAACCCATGGAGACAAACTCTAGGAGCCGTGATGTAAAATGTTTCAAATGCTTAGGCCATGGACACATAGCATCCCAATGTCCAACAAAGAGAACCATGGTGTTGTCCATGAATGGGGAAGTGGTATCACAATCCGAGGCTTCAAGTGGAGAGGAAAGTGAAGGAGTTGTGTTCATGCCGGATGGTGATTTACTCATGATGAGGAGGCTTTTGGGAAGTCAAGTGAAGGATCATGAAGCAAGCCAAAGGGAGAATATCTTTCATTCTAGATGTCTAATTCAAGGAAAGGTATGTTCTCTAATCATTGATGGTGGGAGTTGTGCCAATGTTGTAAGCACTAGATTGGTGTCCAAATTGAATCTTGTTACTAAGGCACATCCAAGGCCATATAGGCTTCAATGGCTAAGTGAGGGTGGGGAAATGGTTGTGGACAAACAAGTAGAGGTTCCATTCTCAATTGGAAAGTATGAAGATTGTGCACTTTGTGATGTGGTGCCTATGGAGGCAAGCCATATGTTGTTGGGAAGGCCTTGGCAATATGACAAAAAGGCCATCCATGATGGGTTCTCAAATAAGTTTACCTTCATGCATCAAGACCGAAAGGTCATTCTTTCTCCTTTATCTCCAAAGCAAGTTAGTGAGGATCAAATAAGAATGAGAGAAAAAAGAGAGCAAGAGAGAAAAGAAAAGGAGAGTGAGAAAAAGAAAGAAAAGGAGAGTGAAAAAAGGATTGAAAAAGAGAGTGAGAAAAAGATTGAAGAAAAAGGTGAGAAAACAATTGAAAAAAAGAGTGATCAAGAGAAAAATAATGAGGAAAATATTGTGAAAATTAGTGAAAAGAAAGAGAGTTATTTGGCAACAAAAAGTGAAGAGAAGGAGGCTTTGATTTCAAGGCAACCCCAATTCATTTTTTATTGCAACAATTTTTATTTAATTGCTAATGCTTCTAAGGATCTTTCTTTGTCTAGTGGTGTTGTGACTTTTTTGCAGAAATTTGGTAATTTCATTCCAAAGGAAGCACCCTATGGCAATGTCATTGTGAAGAACACTCTGGATGCACCCAAAATTACTAATTTTGGTGATGAAGACTTCAATTCGAGGACGAATTCACTCAAAGAAGGAGGGAATGATATGAGCCCAATTTGGAGTATGGTTCAAGTAGCTAGCCAAGGACTTGGTGGGCCAATGACAAATGTTACAACCAAGAAAGCCCAACAAGTGTTAGTTCAAACTATGGTTCTCATCATGGAAGCAAGCCCAAATGCAAGATTGGATGGAATGAAGCCCAAATTATTAACTTACATTATCCAACTAAAAGATCCATGACAAGAGGGGTGTGCAACATGAAGAAGAGTCCAATTTTAGTTGTTTATTTTAATTCAATAAGTGTAAATGGGTTTTATGAGTGAGCCCAATTACTAAGTGATGTTTTTGGGGCAACCCACTTGTAATCCATGATGCAAAACGAATTTGTCTTAGTGGGAGGAATCTTTAGCTTGCATGCTATAAGAACTCCTAAAACTAGTGTGTTGATATTTTGATAAATTGTATAAATTATGGGGAGGTTACACTTTTAATGTGAGAAGCAAGTGTAACCACCACATATTTAGGGGAATGAAGAGTCAAGAAGAGGGGGGGAGGGGGGGGGGGGGGGGGCGTAACCTTCATAGTCTTATGGCTGAGTTGAATGATTTGGTGGCTACATTATGAGGGTTTTTAACTCATGTTATGATGGCTGAGTTAAGTAGGAATAAGTGAGTGTTTAAGGTCAATTAAGTGGGGGTTATGGTTTGGTTTTGGAAGCCCAAAAGTTGGCTGCTCAACTATATGTAATTTGTGACAAACACATGAAATGGTAACTTTGAGTTCATTTTGGATTGATTCCAATTGTGAGAGTGTTTTCTCTCTTGGGTTCTTCATTGAGCCAACCCTTGTTCTTATCAAGAATCCAAGATTCTTGTGGCGAACCTCACATTGGCTTATCAAATCCCCTTGGATTTGTGGCGCCTACCTCCCATTTCTCATCTTATCCAATTTTGTATTTCACCTTCTTCTATAATTTTGTTTGGTCAATCAAGGATAGATCCGAAAATATATATGTTCCTTGCTAGGATCATATCATTTGGTATCAGAGCTTAGGCTTTGGTTGAATTTCTGAGTTTTGTTCTTCATCTTCTACCTATCTTCTTTTCGTCTTTTAAACCAACAAACTATCAAAAAAAAACACTTTGATTCTATTTGTGAAGGGAAAATTTCGTGTTGTTGTTCTTGCTCAAAAACAAGCTTTCAAGTGTGATTCTCTTCTTCAAAGTTTGAAAAAAAAAATATTTTGCACAAATTATAAGGAAAAAAAAATTCTGCATGAAATCTTGAAGAAAAAAAAAAAGAAAGGAAGAGAAAAGTCTATTTGAGCAAATTGTGTTCTTGAAAAAAAAAATATTTCCCTTCTTCCTTGTTCTTATTTCCAAAGCTTTGCCTTTCTAGCCTTTCCTTTTGTTTCCTTTGTTTTGATAAGTTTTGTGATTTTTGTTACTTGAATTTTTTGGATTTTTGTGTGGTTTTGTGTTTGACTCTTCTAAGAACTAAAGGAGAACATTTGAGAGGAAAAAGGCAAGAGTGTCCAAATTACATTCTTGTGTGGAAAAAGCCAAAAGAGTGAAAAAAAAATCCATTGTGTGAACTAGTGAGGGAGTGTAGTGAGGAAACACAAACTCTTCTACTTAAATCATGGCCAACAATGAGGATAGTCCACCATTATCTCCAAGGTCAGCCACTTTTCAAGCTAGGATGGACCATCAAGTCCAAGCTCTTCAAAGGCAAATGGAGCAAATGCAAGCCAATTATGAGAGACAACTTGCTAACCTACACCGTGATGATTCAAGTGACTATGATAGTGAAAGAGGAAGGCCTAGAGGAGGAGGACATAGAAGAGTAGGACATAGGGGAGAGAGACGTGTTAGAGGACTTGAAGGGGTAAAAATCAAAGTTCCTCCCTTTATTGGGAAGAATGATCCGGAGGCTTACTTGGAGTGGGAGCTAAAAATAGAACAAGTCTTTGATTGTAATTCATACAATGAAAGCAAGAAGGTGAAAGTAGCCGCCCTTGAGTTCAAGGAATATGCCCTTGTGTGGTGGGACCAACTACAAAAAGAAAGGAGGAGACATGGAAGAGAGCCCATAGACACTTGGGAGGAGATGAAATTTGTCATGAGGAGGAGGTTTGTCCCAAATCATTATCAAAGGGACATTCACAACAAATTACAAAGGCTTACCCAAGGGACCAAAAGCGTTGATGAATATTTCAAGGAAATGGAGTTGGCCTTACTTAGGTCAAATTTTCAAGAGGATAGGGAGGCTACCATGGCAAGATTCCTACATGGCTTGAATCAAGATATCCAAGACATAGTGGAGTTGCAACCTTACGTGGAACTTGAAGATTTGGTCCAACAAGCCATTAAAGTGGAGAAACAAATTAAGAGGAGGAAGTCTAAGTATTTTTCTTCTTCATCTTCCAAATTTCCATCCTCAAATTGGAAGGACAAGCAAAAGGAGGGTGCACCCACCAAGGAGGCCGTGAGCAACATACAAGGAAAACCCATGGAGACAAACTCTAGGAGCCGTGATGTAAAATGTTTCAAATGCTTAGGCCATGGACACATAGCATCCCAATGTCCAACAAAGAGAACCATGGTGTTGTCCATGAATGGGGAAGTGGTATCACAATCCGAGGCTTCAAGTGGAGAGGAAAGTGAAGGAGTTGTGTTCATGCCGGATGGTGATTTACTCATGATGAGGAGGCTTTTGGGAAGTCAAGTGAAGGATCATGAAGCAAGCCAAAGGGAGAATATCTTTCATTCTAGATGTCTAATTCAAGGAAAGGTATGTTCTCTAATCATTGATGGTGGGAGTTGTGCCAATGTTGTAAGCACTAGATTGGTGTCCAAATTGAATCTTGTTACTAAGGCACATCCAAGGCCATATAGGCTTCAATGGCTAAGTGAGGGTGGGGAAATGGTTGTGGACAAACAAGTAGAGGTTCCATTCTCAATTGGAAAGTATGAAGATTGTGCACTTTGTGATGTGGTGCCTATGGAGGCAAGCCATATGTTGTTGGGAAGGCCTTGGCAATATGACAAAAAGGCCATCCATGATGGGTTCTCAAATAAGTTTACCTTCATGCATCAAGACCGAAAGGTCATTCTTTCTCCTTTATCTCCAAAGCAAGTTAGTGAGGATCAAATAAGAATGAGAGAAAAAAGAGAGCAAGAGAGAAAAGAAAAGGAGAGTGAGAAAAAGAAAGAAAAGGAGAGTGAAAAAAGGATTGAAAAAGAGAGTGAGAAAAAGATTGAAGAAAAAGGTGAGAAAACAATTGAAAAAAGGAGTGATCAAGAGAAAAATAATGAGGAAAATATTGTGAAAATTAGTGAAAAGAAAGAGAGTTATTTGGCAACAAAAAGTGAAGAGAAGGAGGCTTTGATTTCAAGGCAACCCCAATTCATTTTTTATTGCAACAATTTTTATTTAATTGCTAATGCTTCTAAGGATCTTTCTTTGTCTAGTGGTGTTGTGACTTTTTTGCAGAAATTTGGTAATTTCATTCCAAAGGAAGCACCCTATGGCAATGTCATTGTGAAGAACACTCTGGATGCACCCAAAATTACTAATTTTGGTGATGAAGACTTCAATTCGAGGACGAATTCACTCAAAGAAGGAGGGAATGATATGAGCCCAATTTGGAGTATGGTTCAAGAAGCTAGCCAAGGACTTGGTGGGCCAATGACAAATGTTACAGCCAAGAAAGCCCAACAAGTGTTAGTTCAAACTATGGTTCTCATCATGGAAGCAAGCCCAAATGCAAGATTGGATGGAATGAAGCCCAAATTATTAACTTACATTATCCAACTAAAAGATCCATGACAAGAGGGGTGTGCAACATGAAGAAGAGTCCAATTTTAGTTGTTTATTTTAATTCAATAAATGTAAATGGGTTTTATGAGTGAGCCCAATTACTAAGTGATGTTTTTGGGGCAACCCACTTGTAATCCATGATGCAAAACGAATTTGTCTTAGCGGGAGGAATCTTTAGCTTGCATGCTATAAGAACTCCTAAAACTAGTGTGTTGATATTTTGATAAATTGTATAAATTATGGGGAGGTTACACTTTTAATGTGAGAAGCAAGTGTAACCACCACATATTTAGGGGAATGAAGAGTCAAGAAGAGGGGGGGGGGGGTAACCTTCATAGTCTTATGGCTGAGTTGAATGATTTGGTGGCTACATTATGAGGGTTTTTAACTCATGTTATTATGGCTGAGTTAAGTAGGAATAAGTGAGTGTTTAAGGTCAATTAAGTGGGGGTTATGGTTTGGTTTTGGAAGCCCAAAAGTTGGCTGCTCAACTATATGTAATTTGTGACAAACACATGAAATGGTAACTTTGAGTTCATTTTGGATTGATTCCAATTGTGAGAGTGTTTTCTCTCTTGGGTTCTTCATTGAGCCAACCCTTGTTCTTATCAAGAATCCAAGATTCTTGTGGCGAACCTCACATTGGCTTATCAAATCCCCTTGGATTTGTGGCGCCTACCTCCCATTTCTCATCTTATCCAATTTTGTATTTCACCTTCTTCTATAATTTTGTTTGGTCACTCAAGGCTAGATCCGAAAATATATATGTTCCTTGCTAGGATCATATCAGCTTGTTTCCGTCAAGGTTGACAAAATTTGGTTTAGAACTTCTTGGGCTTTCTTGGCACTTGCTCTTGTCTTAGACCCACCAAGTCCTTTTAGTGCTCCTTGGTCCATGCTCCTTATTGGGCTCATATCATTCTTTATGACAAGTTGACTTGCCCCCCCTTGGCTCATATCATCCCCTCCTTCTTTGAGTGAATTCGACCTCGAATTGAAACAATCTTCATCACCAAAATTAGATATTGGTGGTCCATCTAAAGTATTCCTCGCAATCACATTAGGTGCTTCAGACTTAAGTTCAAAATATATTTCAATAGGAGGTAAAGCAAGAGTGGGTGATTGGTTGAGCATTTTGGAATCCATGCAAGTCTCCAAATTTGGAGTATGGTTCAAGAAGCTAGCCAAGGACTTGGTTGGCCAATGACAAATGTTACAACCAAGAAAGCCCAACAAGTGTTAGTTCAAACTATGGTTCTCATCATGGAAGCAAGCCCAAATGCAAGATTGGATGGAATGAAGCCCAAATTATTAACTTACATTATCCAACTAAAGGATCCATGACAAGAGGGGTGTGCAACATGAAGAAGAGTCCAATTTTAGTTGTTTATTTTAATTCAATAAGTGTAAATGGGTTTTATGAGTGAGCCCAATTACTAAGTGATTTTTTGGGGCAACCCACTTGTAATCCATGATGCAAAACGAATTTGTCTTAGTGGGAGGAATCTTTAGCTTGCATGCTATAAGAACTCCTAAAACTAGTGTGTTGATATTTTGATAAATTGTATAAATTATGGGGAGGTTACACTTTTAATGTGAGAAGCAAGTGTAACCACCACATATTTAGGGGAATGAAGAGTCAAGAAGAGGGGGGGGGGGCGTAACCTTCAGAGTCTTATGGCTGAGTTGAATGATTTGGTGGCTACATTATGAGGGTTTTTAACTCATGTTATGATGGCTGAGTTAAGTAGGAATAAGTGAGTGTTTAAGGTCAATTAAGTGGGGGTTATGGTTTGGTTTTGGAAGCCCAAAAGTTGGCTGCTCAACTATATGTAATTTGTGACAAACACATGAAATGGTAACTTTGAGTTCATTTTGGATTGATTCCAATTGTGAGAGTGTTTTCTCTCTTGGGTTCTTCATTGAGCCAACCCTTGTTCTTATCAAGAATCCAAGATTCTTGTGGCGAACCTCACATTGGCTTATCAAATCCCCTTGGATTTGTGGCGCCTACCTCCCATTTCTCATCTTATCCAATTTTGTATTTCACCTTCTTCTATAATTTTGTTTGGTCACTCAAGGATAGATCCGAAAATATATATGTTCCTTGCTAGGATCATATCATTTTTTGAGCAAGAACAACAACACGAAATTTTCCCTTCACAAATAGAATCAAAGTGTATTTTTTTTTTTTTTTGATAGTTTGTTGGTTTAAAAGAAGATAGGTAGAAGATGAAGAACAAAACTCATAAATTCAACCAAAGCCTAAGCTTTGATACCACTTGATGACAACCAAATGGTGAGGTTGCCTTTGATGATCTTTTTGGTTGAATTTTTAGACATAAATTCGTGTAACACTTTGTAACCAAGATTAAAGTGAAGAAATAAATAAAATGGATGAGTAAGAAGATGATGACGGCGCCACAAAACAAGAGTTTTGATAAGCCAAGTGAGGTTCGCCACAAGAATCTTGGATTCTTGATAAGAACAATAGTTGGCTCAACCAAGAACCAAAGAGAGACAATTCTCTCACAAATGGATTTCAATCCAAATTCAACATCCAAGTTACCATTTCATGTGTTTAGGCATGTTACATATAGGGGTGTGGCTGCCAACATTTGGCTTCACCCTTTGTCTTCCCAATGATTCCATAACCCCCACATAACTAGCCTATTCATGACTTACTAAATTCACACTTAACTCAACCACTTAATAGTGACTTGTTACCCTCTCTCTATCATTATGTAGCAGCCACACTTATTTCTCAAATTAAAAGTGTAACTCCCACATAATTAACAAAACATAAAAAGTCTAAAAACTTAAAGGAGTTACTATTGGTATGCAAACCAACAAGATTCCTCCCACTATGCACCCAAATTCGAAATTCTTCATAAAACCCAAGTTTATTGCACTTTATTTAATAGTAATAAACTAGAAAATGATAATATGTGAAGTGGACGTCCAAGCCCATCACGGGTCTTCAAGTTGGATGAGATAAGTAACCATTTTGTCCTCCACTCCATCAAGACTTGAACTTGGGCTTGTTTCCGTCAAGGTTGACAAAATTTGGTTTAGAACTTCTTGGGCTTTCTTGGCACTTGCTCTTGTCTTAGACCCACCAAGTCCTTTTAGTGCTCCTTGGTCCATGCTCCTTATTGGGCTCATATCATTCTTTATGACAAGTTGACTTGCCCCCCCTTGGCTCATATCACAAGCCCAAGTTCAAGTCTTGATGGAGTGGAGGACAAAATGGTTACTTATCTCATCCAACTTGAAGACCCGTGATGGGCTTGGACGTCCACTTCACATATTATCATTTTCTAGTTTATTTCTATTAAATAAAGTGCAATAAACTTGGGTTTTATGAAGAATTTCGAATTTGGGTGCATAGTGGGAGGAATCTTGTTGGTTTGCATACCAATAGTAACTCCTTTAAGTTTTTAGACTTTTTATGTTTTGTTAATTATGTGGGAGTTACACTTTTAATTTGAGAAATAAGTGTGGCTGCTACATAATGATAGAGAGAGGGTAACAAGTCACTATTAAGTGGTTGAGTTAAGTGTGAATTTAGTAAGTCATGAATAGGCTAGTTATGTGGGGGTTATGGAATCATTGGGAAGACAAAGGGTGAAGCCAAATGTTGGCAGCCACACCCCTATATGTAACATGCCTAAACACATGAAATGGTAACTTGGATGTTGAATTTGGATTGAAATCCATTTGTGAGAGAATTGTCTCTCTTTGGTTCTTGGTTGAGCCAACTATTGTTCTTATCAAGAATCCAAGATTCTTGTGGCGAACCTCACTTGGCTTATCAAAACTCTTGTTTTGTGGCGCCATCATCATCTTCTTACTCATCCATTTTATTTATTTCTTCACTTTAATCTTGGTTACAAAGTGTTACACGAATTTGTGTCTAAAAATTCAACCAAAAAGATCATCAAAGGCAACCTCACCATTTGGTTGTCATCACTTTGATATTAAGGAGCTCAATCTATAATCATTTTGGAAGAGAAACAACCTAAAACGTTCCAATCTTTTTAGATATAGCATCCTTTCACATAAGGAGCTTTAATCCATAATCATCTTGGAAAATAAAAACAACACATCCTAGGTCCAAAACAAATGAGTTTCGGCCATCATAGGAAACTCAATGAAAAAGATTTAAACTTTTCCAATCACTTAAACCTAGCATCCTTTAGTATAAATGAGCCCTTGGTCATGATCATCTTGGAATAGAACTCAAATATAAATTCATAAAAGCAAAAGTTGAAACAAAATCCAACCTAAACCATAGGCATGGTTTCGGCCTTGCATGGATAAAGGGGTTCGAAATTTTTGTTTTACACAGTATTTTAGTATGTTGTAATAGGAGTAAAAACAAGAACATAGGAAGTGGTTTCAACTCAAACGGAGTTTTCTACCATTTTTAAGAGTTTTTAGAAGTTTAAGAGCTTAAAGAAAACATAAAGCATAAACTATGAAATGAATGCAAGAACTTGAAAAGAAAACTGAATAGGATCATTACCCTCAAGAAGATGAACAACTTTGATGAAGGAATCAAGTTGAAAAGAGAAGTAAAACCAAAGCTTTAAAGGTTTGAACTTTTTTTTTTTTTTAAAGAAAGGAAGAAGAAAAGTGTGAGTGAAGTGATGAAATGGGTATATATAGATGGAGGGAAAGGGGGCACGGTTTTGGAGAGAAAAGGAGAGGAAAAATGAGAGAAAATTGAAGTGGATTGTTGAGGAAGATTGGAGGTATGGGAGGTATGGTGATAAGGTATGGTGTTGTAAGGTGGAGGTAAGGTAGGAGAGAGAAAAGAGTTGAAAAAGTAAAATTTTGAAAAGGTGAGTGATGGTGGTTACTATTTGCCATCACATCATGTCTCTTCTAGTCCTTTCGTTTCCTTTGTGCTCTGCTCCATTGTGTATCAGATGACTTCCCCGATCGTATTTCTCGACGATTTCGCTCGGGTATACTTAGAATTTGGCCCCGGACGATATTTTGTGAAAATCTCCATACCCACACAAAACATCCTAAAAACACTAACCGTCTTGTTTACGGGTCAAAATTATGTTTCCGGCTCAGTAAAATTATACTGATAGAGAAAACGCAGACCGACTTCCGTCTGAATTTTCATAGAAAATTTTCTTTGTGAGCTATTATCGTAAGGTAGATCAAGAATATGATTTTTATTTTATTACAAACATTTCCTAAACTTCATATTAAAATATAATTACTTATATTTTAATTTATTAACCGCATATCGAAAATCAGGCTGTTACAGCCGTCACGGCCTGGCCGTGATGGCCATCACGGCCGTGACGCACATTACTTGGACCTGAAGAAACCGAATTGGATCAGAATTTGAGTTAGATTGGGATTCTAACTTCCCACATCTATAAATAAGGACCAGGCAGAGGCAGAAAAGAGATACAACATCGATATACACACATAGACTTTTGGCTACTACTTAGGCATAGATTTAGGATCTCTCTTCTTCTTCTCCTCTCTTATCTTAGTTTATTTTCATGTTATTTGTAATCAAGCCTGTCATCTCCATGGCAAGGCTGGAGTAGTAGCTTAGTTTCTAGGGATCGGGGCTATGCCCGAGGTTTGAATATGATGTAAATTTGATGTAATATCTTTGTTAATTACGATTTTGTTTTAGATCTGATTTCTAGTGTTTAAACACTCGTAAATTCGGTGGCCACTTGTTTGCGAGACGTAGATATTCTAAGGAGGAACCTAGCGGTGAACTTAGGTTATTTGCATGACTTAGACATTCTAAGGAGGAACCTAGCGGTGAACTTAGGTGTCGGATCTATAGAGTCAGACTTGGGACTGAAATCACGAGAGTTAGAAGCCGTCCCTCTAGGATCAACGAGTTGTCACAAAACGCAAAGGGTCCAATCTGAGATCGACTACCACAAGAGTAGGGGTTGGGTCAATTGGGCACGGTTTTTGTAACCCGAGAGGGAGCTTAAACTATTAGAGGATAGACTCGCCTTCAAGGCAATTTCGTGAATTAACAAGGGGAAATCAGATTAGTAACATAAACAGTCTCGTAGGTAACCTAAATCCCTAGGAATCCATTTAGATCTAAAAACCCATAAAGAGTTTACTTCCTATTTTATTTGTTTTCTGTTTGTTTATCTCTTAAAACCTTTTCAAAATTCAAATCCTTTTTCAAAACCTCTTTTTATACAGTCCAGATCTACTCGATTTGATAATTGGTTGCGATTCGAGATCACAGTCTCTGTGGGATCGATATCTTTTATTACTTGACAACAGTCTGGTACACTTGCCGGAATCGCACGCGCGCATCGCGCCGCCTGTCAGGGTACTAGAGTTCTGGCACGTGGATCCATGATCCGTATCACAACGATGTGGATTGTGTGTCCTATATATGATATGGTAGACTGTGTGTCCTATATATGTTGTTGTGGACTGTTGTGTCCTATACATGATATGGTGGACTGTGTGTCCTATACAAGTTGTTGTGGATTGTGTATCCTATACATATGTTGTTGTGGACTGTGTGTCCTATATGCGTTGTTGTGGACTGTGTGTCCTACAAATGTTGTGATAAACATGGAAAATGGAGTAAAAAGGGTAAAGACTATTTTTCTACGACCACAAAGTTAGTGCTCGAGTCTACGGCTGTGTGATTGAACACTCGTACTTTAAATGTCCTGTGTTGATAATAAAAGCTTTAACACATTTAAAATTCACGGGATGTCGTGAGCCTTGAGCCTCGACAAGGAAAGAATGAAGCACAAAGAAAAGCAGCTCAAATAAAAGGTCTTACATGCATTATTGGTTTTTTTTGGCAGATGTGCCGATTATTCCGGATATCTTGGTAAACGAGGTATTCCAAACGGCGTTATTCCGGATATCTTCATGAATAAGGTATTCGAGACGGTGTTATTCCAGATATCTTGGTGCACGTGGTATTTAAGATGGTGTGCCTTTGTGGCAAATGAGCCTGATCAGCTCACTGTTTTTCAAAAACCGTATGGTGTTGGGGTCTCCAGAGACTAGGATAGAATGATGATATATAAGTGCCATGTTTTAAAAAATGACGGTGATTGTTGATTTCTATGATTATTTGTGAGAATTTATATGTTGAATATGAATATTTATCTGTATCTGTTGCTCTGTGTTTGGGCATGTGGTTGTCATAATTCATCCATATATTGGTATCTCACCTTTACAATATATCAGGTTTTTCCTGGCCCTTTGCTGTGGTGCTTTGTTACACGAGGACAAGTGGTGTCGAGAAGTTCCTAACCTCACTTAAGGATAGTACTCCCGATCCTTGAAGAGGTTGGTGAGAATTCTATGGTGAGAACTACAGAGTTCTTTCCAGTAGTTGTCTTTTAGAACGCCCAGCTCAGGATGTTTTCTTTGGAACAGGTGTTTTAAGGAAATTATTGTAGGTGGTTTTGAAGAACCTTGTAATGAATTTATCGATTTCAGTACAAAAGATTATTTCATGAAAGTTTATATGTTGAAGTGTTTTGATTCATAAATAAACCTAGCTTTTGTGTGCTATTAAGCATGGTATGATATTGTGTTTGTGTTGTGTGCACCATTCCTTTTTGGAAATACTTCACAGAAAAGAAAAAGACATTTTTTTTACCCCCATATTCTCAGACTTATGAAAAGATATTATTTCTACATGTGATTAAGACGTAATGCCCGGGGGGGGGGGGGGGGGGGGTGGGGGGGGGGGGGTTACAACCAGAATGCATGAAATAGGGGTTTTAACCCCAAAGGCAAGTGATAAGATGTGGTACCTTGGTAGCTGAGTGGCCAAGGGGAACTTGGTGCATGATGGTCAAGGTAGTAATCTCTAGTGTTTAATGGCTAGAGTGTTAAAGATGGTGATGTAGCTTGGTAGCCTAGTGGCCAATGGGGCCTTGATGCTTGATGGTCAAGGTGGTAATCTCTAGTGCAAAACGACTAGAGTGTTTAATGAATGAATACGAAAAGATAACGATAATCCTCGATAGCCGAGTGGTCGAGGTGTTGATAGTGATAAACTTGGGTAGCCTAGTGGCCCAAGAGGAGGTGTTGATTGTTGTTGTGTGTTTGTGTTGAGCATGCATTCACGCATCGGAGATGGTTAGTGGAGGTTATGCAACATAGGGGAGGTCGTCCGCGTGTAAGGCGATCCAGCCATCCGCGGAGATTCATCCGAGACATAGGGGATTAGGTACCCCCATAGTGAAGTACCCGAGAATAAGGTGCGTCAGCTATCCTAGGGGTCCACCCATGGTAAGGTGAACTGCCCCGGTGTTGGTGCTTATTGGCCAATGTGGAGATGTAACTCTGAAGTTGACTTCCTGAGATAGTTTCAATCCACATACATAAGGAAGTAGTGGAGCAGAGTTGCATTGCATAGCATACACGTTTGTATGATAATGTTGATATGTTATATTGTTGTTTAACATGCTTGTTTGGTGTATGCTCGTCTTGCTAACTGCTTCTTTGCCATTATATTCATATATATGTTTCGTACTCCCTATCTCTATGTTTCTTGTTTGTGGCATCTATCGTTTACGTAGAGGTCGATGTGCAGCCAGTTGAGGAATAACTATGAGGAGTCGCGACTCATAGATAGGAATTCCAGCTTTCAGTAGTATTTAGTTTGTTTCTAGTTGTATCCGAGTTTTTTATCGGATTTGTTAAACCAGCTCTATAGTATGACATCAGGGTTGGGTTCGAGACACCCCGTTGTGCCATTCTATTAAAACCTTATTAATTAGTTTGTTAATCGCGTGCTTAACGTTAAATGTATATTACGAAAATACGTAAAAATTAAAAACATAATTAGAAAATTACAGCATGAGAACAATTACAATAACACACCATATATTTACAATACATACATACACACCATTTGTTAAAGCATCAGAGTATTTAAACATTGTCGAGGGTATCCCATCAGTAGGATCCCTTGCAGGTGCATACTTAAACAACTATTAATAGAGAAAATATAAAATGTCTTACGACACACTGACCATAAACTCTCTAAGTTCTAACACTCGAATCCGCTGTTCGTGCTCTAGCTTCTGACTCATATGGAGTTCCATCGAGTTCCTCGGTAACGGGTTCCTCCATTGGATCTTCTCATGGAATAAAATAAACATACACATAACAAAAAATAGGGGATAAGAAACATTTCTAACATCAAAAGCGGAAAGGAATACATAGCACATAATATAATAACATTCAAAGACAAGCATCACAGATAACTAACAATCATCCTCAATCATGATATTTTCCTTTACCCTCAATATCATACGACTAAACCATTATGCCAAAGTGGTCACTACAAATCCTGTCACCCATCCTTATTTAGAGTTATCAGTCAGTCATTCAAGCGACGCGTCCCCATTAACCGGTGCACAACCTCATCCGGAGAATGGTCATGCAAAGCAATGACACTATAGTTACACGTTACAGTCGATGCACACCCTGGATCCAGGATGCTCATGCAAAGCAATGACAATATAGCTGCACGGTCCAGTTCCATCTCTGCAGTTCCGTTTCCGATTTCGTCGGTTTCCTGATTAGGGTTTTATGACCGCCTAAAAACATAAGATTTCGTTTTAGTTCGGCACTTTTCAAAATAACCAAACTCGTTGGAAATATGATTTAAACATAAACCATTTCATTCCCAAGTCAAAATTAGGTTTTCTGATCTGGAAAACCTTACTGTCAGTGAAAACACAGACCGTTTTACGTCCGAACTTTCACCAAAATTGGTCCAAATAAACATAATATTTTATTTTTTATCAGAAATTTGGAAAATAGAATTCCTCACGGATATAATATAAAAAATCTACAAATTTTCAATTTCAGGTTAAATTAGGGTTTTTTGCCGATATGAAATTATACTATTAGTAAAAACACAGACCGGTTTCCATCTGAGTTTTAAACCCAAATTTTAACCAGAGCTTCCTACCATAGAGTAGGTTCTAGATATGATTTTGTTTTCTCCAAAATCATTTCCTAGGTCTTAGATAAAAATATAAACAGATATATTTTTACTGATAATACAGCGTAATTAAAAACAGGCTATTACAAGGTTCGTTTATGTTTCAGTTATGTTATGTTTCCTTTATAAACATGTTTTGGTTATTTTCGCGTTATTTTGTAATGCGGCAGTCTCTGCCCGATTTTGATATTTTATATATGTGCAAGTGTTCTCTCTCTTTTTATATTTGTGTTATTGCTTTTGAATGC
The DNA here is from genome assembly GCA_030762895.1 of Sophora flavescens. Taxonomy (NCBI): domain Eukaryota; kingdom Viridiplantae; phylum Streptophyta; class Magnoliopsida; order Fabales; family Fabaceae; genus Sophora; species Sophora flavescens. The sequence continues at coordinate 147,278,708 of CM061062.1, forward strand.
ATGCGGGGTAGAGGGTGTCACATTTATTGGTATCAGAGAAGTTCGGTCATATCCAAACATGGTATGAGTCTGTTGCGAGTCTTTTGTGTGCTTTGTTTGAATTATCTATACATGTTGTAGATAATGATGCTTTAGTATTAATAAACGTTAGAACTTCCTACTTGGTTCCCTGTGTTTAACTGTTGTCTCGGGTAAATGCAGGAACCAATGGTAGGAAGAGGTAGGAACGACCAGGCGATCACCGATGCTTTGGCACTTCTCGCCAACATCATAGACCGGAATCAGAACAACAACAACAATGATGGACCAGCTGAGTTTTAGGGATTGGACAAGTTCCAGTGAAGCAACCCTCCTTCTTTCAAGGGAGCTTACGACCCGAAGGGAGCTTTGTTGTGGCTGAGGGAGAATGAAAAGGTCTTCCGAGTTATAGGGTGCAACGAACAGTAGAAGGTCATCTTTGGGACCTTTATGCTAAAAGAGGAGGCTAAACATTGGTGGGAGAACTGTCGTTAGTGTATCCAGTCCGAAGGTAGTATGATCATATGAACGGTATTTAAGGATAGGTTTCCTGAGAAGTACTTTCCAGTGGACATCAAGGACAAAAAGGAGATGGAGTTCTTGACACTGAAGTAGGGCAACATGTCAGTAGGAGAGTATGCGGCTAATTTTGAAGAGCTCGCCCATTACTATACATTGTATCAGTATGTGGCGGACGACCGCTCCAAATGCGTGAAGTTTGAGGATGGTCTGCGCCCAGAAATTAAACAGGCTATCAACTACAAGGAGATCCGAGCCTTTTCCACCTTGGTGATCAAGTGGCGATTCTTCAAGGATTCTTACAGGTCCAGGATCGCAAGCCGCAAGAATTTAGATGTAAAGAGAAGTAAGAATGATGATCAGAAGGAAGAAGAAAGACAACGCCTGGCTCCGATCAGTCGGGACTTCAAGAAAGGTGGGAAGGAGCAACGATTCTCAGTAGGCCAACCTAAGGACTGGGATTCCTCTAGGCCTATCAGATATGGTAAATGTGGAGAAGGTCACTATATCTATCAATACAAGGAACCGGAAATCATTTGTTTCAAGTGTGGCAAGTATGGCCACTTCCGTCGGAACTACAAAGAAGGGAAGTTAGATCCACATAGTTTAGTAGGAATCAGAAGCCTCAAGTCAATTGGCTGAAGACCACTGGGATGGTCTACTCTCTTAGTGGGGCTGGGGTCTCCGAATCCAAGGACTCAACCCAAGGTAAGAGCTTAATTGGTGAAATTTTGACCAGTTAAGGTGATAGAAATTTTGAGGATGAAATTTTTATAAAGGGGTGGAATTGTAACTCCTCGTTTTTCATTAAGTGCTTCTGTGTGTACCTTGTTTATTTAGTTAAGCCTTAGGATAGCTTAGGTTTGTTGTTGGAGGGATAAGTGGGATTTCTAGGCTTTAAACCCCTTTATGGTACATGAGCATGACCATGTTCATGTCCATCATGCCCGTGCTTGAAAGGCACATCTTGTGATTGTCTGAGTCACAAGAACAGTCGTGCCCATTAGGGAGCATGACCGTCCTCAGTGCAGGACCGTGTCTCGCTAACGCTAAGTGAGCACGCTCGTGCTCAACAGGGAGCAAGGCCGTGCTCAGGTTTCAGAGCTATAAATAGAGCAGTTCCGTGAGGGTTGCGACCTAAACCCTCTTTTTGCCAGTTTGGGTAATCCTAGTGTGACAAAAACCTCTTCCATTTTCCTTCCTTTGAACCCCTTGAAGTTCTTGGTGTTCTTGCTCTAGTTTTGGGAGAGAAGTAGCACGCTATTATGGTTTAAGGTAACGTTTTCTTCTCTCTCTTAGTCTCTTTTCTATTATTAGATCTAGAGACTAATTGGTTATCCTTTTCTTATTTGGCCAAGGCTTGGGGAACTCGTCGAGCCGCTCAAGGGAACCACTAGTGCAATAAGTGCTTTTTACGTCAGTTAAAATTGATTTTTTACGTCAGAATACTGACTGACGTAAATACAGCTGACGTTAATAGTTAATATTTTAACGTCAGTTGAGAACTAACGTTAAATATAACACTATTAACGTCAGTTCCTTAACAAAACCGACGTTAATTTTGTAAAAATTAACGTCGGTTTTTTAAACAACTGACGTTAAATTAAAACTATTAACGTCAGTTCTTTAATACAACGGACGTTGATTTTGTTAAAACTAACGTCAGTTGTTATAAAGAACTGACGTTAAAGTTTTAATTTTAACGTCAGTTGTAATAAACAACTGACGTTAATAGTGTACTGTATATTTTATAAAATACTATTAACGTCAGTTGTTTGATACAACTGACGTTAATAGGTTTTTTTTTTAAATTCAGTTTTAAAATATCACTCCCCTCAGCTATCCCTGCATTCAGTCCCGATGTCTACAGAATATCACACACATTACAGAATTGCAAAGGAAAATTGAACAATGGGGGGACTTAAAACCAAAACCCATGTATATATATAAATAAATTTTAGTTCCAATGTCTAAAAAACAAAACTATCTAAGGATATATATATACATGTTATTAATTAGTTTCTAAAGTCTAACAAAAAAACTATTTATCTAAGTAGTGCGGAGGTATATATGTTGGCAATTCCTTTTTCAGCCGCATACTTGAAGAAGAATTCAGCGAAGCGCATCCTCAAGTCTCTTAACTCATCTTCTTCAATAGGCGATTGGTCGATAAATTCCTAGACACGTTCAAATAATAACAATAACATCAATGCAAGTCATCTTCAAAACTATAATATATAATTTAACAAGTTGTTTAAATATTACCTTCTTCCATCCATCCGTAATAGATGCGGAGACTATGTTCAGCATATGAAGCATCACATAATAGCCGCACGACCTACTGTCAGTTTGAAATCGAGACTAGCAACAAAATTAATTTCAACGTCAGTTGAATATACACATAAATTAGTAATTATAATATTAATTATTTGATAAATAAACTACCAAACCTTGAGGATGTTCCATACAGGATTTGCTTTAGCCTTAGAAGTCCTACTTCTCCCGTTGGCGCAACTTATGCTACTCGCCTTCAGCGTGCTATCATAAACAAATAATCATGTCGATCAATTAACAAACTCATATATCATGTGTGTAATAAACTAAAAACAACTGATATTAAAACTTAAATTAAATTTAAGATTAGTTACTTACATATTTACAGCTTCCACCACCTTCGGTGGCGGATCATGGTGGAGAAAGCAAAAGAATATGACAGTATGCCTAGACGGGTGAAGTATGAACAACTGCCAATGGCGATCCATACAGTAGGGAGCCAGATATAATTCTTTCGGATTGTCTCCCAACAAGTTCCCTAAGTATTTACTCAATGCATCGCCAGCAAAGAACTCGGGAAGAAGGATTGACGGATCTAAGAAACCGTAAACTGATGCAACGCCCTTATCAAGCTGAAGACGATGGAGATAACTAAGATATGAAAAGGTGTGGATGTTAATTATATAATATATATATTGAAATTAAAATAAATTATTAAATGGAAAAATACCAAAAATAAATAAGTTATATATAAAATTAAAATTAACTTACGTGCACCAGAGACTGATGACATTGCTGTTCATCCAGATGTTATTTCTGCAGGCGTTCCCGAGATCGTCACCAACGAAGGAAAATATCCTCTGTTGATCTGGGCGTGCCACCCATCCATCGTGATCCAATGGACATTCAAAAATCTCAAATGCATAATCCTCACAAAGTGAGAACAAACGAGTGATAGGTGACAGCGACACCGACGTCGACTTGGCCTTCAGTTTAGGAAAAATAAAATATATAAGTTTTTGATAATTAAAAAAAACACAAGTAATTATTTGACTAATTTGGACATTAATAATGAATAAATACCTTTGCTAACATTTCGAGCTCACGTCGTTTGGAGTCCAACTCAAGCTCACGCCTTTTCATTTCCAACTCATGCTCATGGCGCTGGACTTCCAACTCCCGCTCCCTAGCTGCCAACTCATCGTCCTCCACATGTGCCATACAAAAACTCTCTTTTGTGCTCACATGTGAAGCATTGGCAAGCCTTGCGGTGTCTTGGGATGTACCGATGGAGGAAAGCTCTCTGGCAAGCGCCTGCTTGAATTCTGGGTTGGCTATTAAGCCTTGCATCAGATGTGTTGTAATATCTGGGTTGGACATGAGGTGCTGAGTAATGTCAGCCAAAATTGATGCTTCATTGACCACCCGCTTTCGTGAAGCAGACTTGCCATAATATTGTTTGATGGTCACGTTCCCAGGAACACTGAGAACCCGACCAGGATGGTCTTTCTTGCCTAGAGCAGTCATCAAGACGTCCTGCAGTCCAGAAGGGACGAATGCGCCCTGGGAGGATTTTTCTTTAAGATCCATCTACAATGAAAAAAAATGAAAAAACGTGCAAGTGAAAAGTGTTTCAAATATCTATACAAATATCAATTGAAATCAAGTTAATTATTTACTTACAATCTTATCTGCCACTTCGCGAGTGGCATCAACTTTAAAAGATCCCGCCTTTGTCATGTGGCCGGCTAACCAGACATCCTCGCGGTCGATGTCCGACGGAGGACTTGATGGTGTGCCCTCAGGCACCTCTCCTCTTTCAATCCTAGCAGAGTGCTCTTCCTGCTTCGCCCTCAGCCTATCCGCCATCATCTGTTGGATCCGAGTATGGTACCCACCCTGTGACATGGTGTGGCGGTGGACGTTCTTCGTCCTGAGACACATAATTAAATATAGTTAAATGATCTATAATAAGCATACAAAATTAACTTAATCAACCAACCTGAAATTCTTCATCCTGTCGACTCCTGGCAAACATATCCCAAGTATCCTGATCAATCCAGGGATAATCCGAGAACATTTTATCAAGCCGCTTCTTCCTAGATACATAGTACCTGGTAAGATCATGCTTGAACCCATTCCAACGCTTTGATGCCATTTTCATACATTTATGACGATGATCCTCGTCATTTGGCACAGTCCAAGCTACCTACACATTAGATACATATATAACAACTGGATAGATTATAACTCGGATAATTATCTAATAATGTAAATCAAACGAATGTAAAGGTAAAATACCGTGATAGCCTCCCAAATCTGATCCTTAACGTTCGTGGGAACGTCATTCCAGTGGTTGTAGTTGATGCTTACGTGCTGCTTCGCTTGTAGAAACACCCACTTATTAAATTCTTTAGCACGGGGTCCCTGGGCATTTAGATTAGCATCGAAGGACACCTCAAGCTTCTGTCCACTCTGCCTGTCCTTCTCTAGTTTCTTCAACGAGGTGGCTCCTCTACCCCGTTTCCTATGAGCCTGTGATGTCTGTATGGACAAAAAAAATGATAAAATAAAGGGTTGTAACATTATAAACTTACATTAACAAGAAGGACTAAAGATAGTATATAACATGTAAACTTACACTAGAATCAGGCGTAGGCGTGATCGGGTCCTGCGAAACCCCCCACAGTGTCCTCCCGTGCATGTGGGCTATCCGACTGATCCATATGTATGCTTGTTCAGAAACAATATATATGTATTAACATAGGTTATAACTCAAAATAAATACAAAAGTATAAATAAAAATAACTAGATAGGTCCTGTAGATATACAAAACATCTATATATCCAATATAAGGACAATACGGGAGGTTGAAAACTATAGTTTTTGAAGATTGCCAAGCACTGGTCACGGCCTGGACGTGATGTCCATCACGGCCGTAACGTTCCAACTGAACCATACCCTCATAGGCGAACTGATCACGGCCAGCCGTGATGAGCATCACGACAGTGACAGATCAACCAGCAGAGAGCAACATGCACTCAATACCAAAAATAGAGACATGAACAACAACTCAAACTCACGATTTAAAGTTACAACTCACTCGAGACTACAGTTTCAACATACACTCAAAACCAAAAATAGAGACATTCCAAACAACTCAAACTCACAGTTTCAAGTTTCAACTACTGAGACTTGCATGCACTCAAAACCGTGAATAAAAAAATGTGCCCTAATTAAAGACTCACCAGAAATAGGCGCTCGCGTGGTGGTGGGGGGAAGCTCGAGTGGTGGCCAACGTTCGATGTGGTTACTAAAGCAGAGGGACAAGGAGAGTTAGTGCGCGGGAGGGCCAGGGGAAAGAGAGATGTCAAGTTATTGCAAAGAATGAGCAGGAAAGATAGAGTTAGGGGTTAAGAGTGTACCTCACGGTGGTGGCGAAGAAGCCCTCGCGGTGGTTGCGGTGGAGATGAGCTCGCGATTAGGGCAGAGTGAGAGCGAGAGTGAGGGTTGAGCGTGATGAAAAGAGAAAAGACGTACAGAGAAGTGGGAGAAGGCGCGCAGGGTAAACGTTATAATTAAAATAAAACAACATTTTACGTCGTTTTTGGTAAAACCGATGTTGAAGATCATATATTTAACGTCGATTGTCTTAATAAAAGTACGTTAAAAACTATCACACTTATTACGTCTGTTGTTAGTAAAAACTGACGTTAAAGGTCATATATTTAACGTAAGTTGTATTAAGAAACTCGCGTTAAAAACACTCACAACTTCTTACGTCAGTTGTATTACACAACGGACGTTAAAGGTTTATTAGTTTCTGCAAAAACATTCATTCCCTTGACTACTGTGCTACTTACCCATTCACCTTTGTACCTAATCCTCTTAATGAGCATTAAGTTTATAGATAAGTTTTCAAGAAAATCAGAATAACTTAGTAACTTCATCCACTGCTCCTATAAATAGCTTCCTTCCATCCTTTTAATTAATTTTCTGCTTCACAATATGGCTCTGCCGTGGAGATTAACTTCATCACTCTTTCTTCCTATTCCTAGACTCAAAGGTCTTTGTCTTAATGGTCAAACTACTTCTGAGTTTGAGTAAATTACATTACATGGATATTAAGGTTGGGTGAATCACGTAATATGATTCTCTCACTTTATTTCATCCCCATCATCCCTTTCACTTTGCTTTGGAAGCAAGTGATTGTGGATTCAAGATGATGCATCAGGGAACTCCACTGAAGAAGAAAGATGCAAAGATCCATTTCACTTTGCTTTCGCTGCTAGTGACTGAGGATTTACTTTGCATCTTGGAATTCAAGTGAGGGAGGTGATGCATCCATTGGAGTTTCTGATGACATGACTGAGAAGAAAATGATGTTGATGCAGAAACTTTTTTATATTTTAGGGCTATGTTGCAGAAATTTTTTATCTTTTAATCATGTAATTTTAACTTATGAATCACTTTAATGTCATACGATTTGATTATACATATAACTTGTTTTATGTTAAGTGTTTATTTATTTTAATTTGCACAATAACTTGTTTACTAATTCAAGCTAATTAATAAAAATTAAAAATAAACTTGTATAAAAAAAATGTTTAGAAATAAACTGCAGTACTATATGGAGTGATTTGTGTTAAGAGGGACAACAAGGACATGACAACCAATGAAATGAGTTTCATAATTATTTACGTCAGTTATTTATAGAACTGACGCAAATAGTTTACCCACCACCTCATTTTTAACGTCAACTTAATTGATGACTGCCAAGTTCCCGTATATTAATTACATTATTTCCAATATTCATTCTGCACGTTTATAATATATAGGATTATTTACGTCAGCTTTTTATCAAACTTTTAACGTCAGTTGTATAAAAAACTGACGTTAACAATTAATATTTTTTATTTGAAAAACACTTTTAACGTCAGTTTTTTTAAAAATTTGAAGTTAAAAGTGTATAGATATCTGCAAAAACATTCATTCCTTTGAATGTACTGTGCTACTTACCCATGCACCTTGTAACTCAATCATCTTAATGAGCATTAAGTTTATAGGTAAGTTTTCAACAAAATCAGAATAGCTTAGTAACTTCATCCCCTGCTCCTATAAATAGCTTCCTTCCATCCTTTTAATTTTCTGCTTCACAATATGGCTCTGTCATGGAGATTAACTTCATCACTCTTTCTTCCTATTCCTAGACTCAAAGGTTTTTGTCTTAATGGTCAAACAACTTCCGAGTTTGAGTAAATTACATTACATGGGTGATAAGTCTGAGTAAATTACATTATGTGAGTTGCTCACCTTATCACCTTCCGGAGAATCATTCTTTGGAGGGCTAATCAGGTGCTCGGGGGTCACAGTTCCAAAACCTCAGCTTTTGCAGCAAGTGACCGTCTTGGAAGTCTCTGGAACCACTGCCTTTGCTTGAAACAGATCTAGTGCACCTGTTTTTGCCTCTCTCTTGAGCTCTCTCATGCCCCCCAGTTTTCTGAGGTCTTCCGAGTATATATAGTTTTCCCTTTGGAATATTTCATAAAACTTTCTGATGGGATGTAGCTTTAATGTTTAGGAATTTAAACCCTTTCAATGTAACTTTTTATAGGATTTTAAACCCTTTCAATGTAACTTTTTATAGGATTTTAAACCCTTTCAATCTTCTGTATCGATCAGTCTGTATTACACTTCATGAATGAGATCCGGTTTGGGTTATTGATTCAACTTATACTTCGCACATATATTTTAGTTTTCAAAACAGAAACACAAAACATCAAAGCAATTCATGTGAAACTGAAACTTTGAGGAAGGCAATGCGGAAGGAATCGTATACTAGATAAAAAAATTATTAAAATAACCTTTAACGTCTGTTGATGTAGGGACTGACGTTAAAAGTGAAGAGACTTACTTCTAACGTCAGTTCTTTATCGAACTGACGTTAAAATGATCACTTTTAACGTCAGTTCTTTATTGAACTGACGTTAAAAGTTATCAGTCATTAAAACAACTGACGTTAAAATTGAATTAATGAAATCTGATATTTACAAAACTGCCACCGCCTCCTTTTTAACGTCTAGCTTTTGGTTAACTGACGTAAACCTTTACCGTCTAATGTATATTTTCCACTAGTGAACATGTCTAGTTTGCTAACATTATCGTTTGAGAATCTTCATACTAGGTATGTGGAGAAGGAATAGTATACGTATGTAGGCTTGGGGGTAGCGTGAGACGATGGGTTACCCATGACCTTTTTCCTTGTTAACATGTTTATATGGTTAAGTGTTGTTGATAATTGTCTGTTGTGATGATAATATTGGTATGAATGTTATTATTATTAATTGATGTTGTCTGTTATGAATATGTTAATGTTGAGAGGCCATGATTATGATGAGTATGATGCTATTGACTGTTGTTTGTGTTTTACTCTTTATGAGTGTTGATTATTGAGGATGTTAATGCCAACAATGATGTTTAGACATTAAAATGCGTTAATGATAATGATGAGAATTAAGGGATGTTTTTCCCAGTTGTCCATAAGACATGAATATAGTGTGAGAGACAATGTTATGTTCATAGGGCTTAGTTAAAGACCCTAGGATTGATTAGTGAGTATTCTAGGAAACATTAATGACGAAGCTATGATTAAAGGATTAATTCCCCATAATGATAAGAAATGAATATTAATGAAGAACAGTTAAGATTAATGAAGCAAATGATCAATGTATTAGTAAAAGCCAATAGGTTGAATCAGTGATCTGTCCCAAGGATTTGGGAAAGGGTTTCTGACCCTTTCTGCCCTAATTAGTACAGCCACTCTCCATTGAGCACGACCGTGCTTAACAAGGAGCACGCCCGTGCTCCAGTTTGAAACCCAGAGTAGGGCACGCATTTGAGCACGCCCATGCTTAGCAGGAAGCACGGACGTGCTTGCCTACAGGTCCAACACGCCCGTGCTCACCTGACCAGAACAGAACCAAAATGCATGAAATAGGGGTTTTCACTCCAAATGCTCTAAAAGGCTTAATAAGATACCAACGGAACATGAAGACCAAAGACAAGTGATAAGATATTGTACCTTGATAGTCTAGTGTCCAAGGAGGCCTTGATACATGATGGTCACGGTGGTAATCTCTAGTGCTTAATGGCTAAAGTATTAAAGATGATGATGTACCTTGGTAGCCGAGTGGCCAAGGGGGCCTTGATGCTTAATGGTCAAGGTGGTAATCTCTAGTGCAGAACGACTAGAGTGTTTAATGATTGAATACGAAAAGATAACAACAATCCTAGATAGCCGAGTGGTCGAGGTGTTGATGGCGATAAACTTGGGTAGCCTAGTGGCCCAAGCGAAGGTGGTGATTGTTGTTGTGTATTTGTGTTGAGCATGCATTCACGCATCGGAGATGATTAGTGGAGGTTGTGCAACATAGGGGAGGTCGTCTGCGTGTAAGACGATCCGGCCATCTGAGGCGATTCATCCGAGACTTAGGGGATCAGGTACCCCCCGCGGTGGCACACCCGAGAATAAGGTGCGTCGGCTATCCTAGGGGTCCACCCATGGTAAGGTGAACTACCCCGGCATTGGTGTTTATTGGTCAATGTGGAGATGTAACTCTAAAGTTGACTTTCTGAGATAGTTTGGATGCACATACATAAGGGAGTAGTGGAGCAGAGTTGCATTGCATAGCATACACGTTTGTATGATAATGTTGATATGTTATATTGTTGTTTAACATGCTTGTTTGATGTATGCTCATCTTGCTAACTGCTTCCTTGCCATTATATTCATATATATGTTTCTTACTCCCTATCTTTATGTTTCTTGTTTGTGGCATGTATTGTTTATGTAGAGGTCGATGTGCATCCAGTTGAGGAGTGACTCTGAGGAGCCGCGTGTTAGAACCAAAGTGGTTTTGGATTAAATAATCTCTTAAGTTTTTATGTTAACAAAAAGGTTAAATTTGTATGGCAAAGTATTGTCAAAGATCTAACTTGTTTGTTATAAGTATGCAAGGATTACTTGATTTATACGAGTCAGAGGAACTTAAATTTAAAGTATGGAATCTATCAGATTCTATTTCAAACCTCTAGACCAGTTTACAACTCTTGGTAAAATTCTAAGTCTTTAGTTTTATGGTAGACGAGATCGTTAAAATAAGAATAGACGAGGTCTTCAAATTAACTTTGGAAGACGCGGTACTAAGTCTAAAGAAAAATCAAGTAGACGAGACATTGAAATATAACACGTCCAAAGACTTGATAGACGGAGTAGTTTCACTATACGCCATGTCAGCAAACGAGCTCTTAAGTATATCACGTCCATCTCTCAGAACTAGGCAAAAAGTCTGTAGACGTACTATCAGTAAACGAGTCCGTCTCAGTGATAAGTAAATCTTGCACGTCCAAAGACCTGCGCGTCCACTAGTTTTAAAACGTGAACTCGTCTACGCTTAAATGTATTTATTTCAAATGATTTCTTATTTAATTCAAATAATATATGTCTTTTACCCTTGCTGCTTCTATTGTATAAAATCTTTATCTCTTGGATAAAAGAACCTTGTACCATTGAAACCATAAACCTTTGTACTCTGTCAAACTACATTCTTGTAAAGATCAAGTCAAGTACAAAGAAGGAAAGTCGGAAAGCAACCTTTGGTACAACAGAGAAGTGACAGTTCTACTTTGAGCATTCCTCTAATAAACAAAAGCACTTCTCAGTGAAGCATATCAAGTTATCAGTCTCAACGGATCCAAGCATTTAATGCTAAGTCTAAATAGATACAATTTGAAGACCATTGAAGAAGATCAAGTCAGATAAAGACTTCATCTATATATGCCTGAAGAGGTGTAGAATGCTGGTAATCTATTTGGAGAATAGTGGATAAAACCTTCAGGTAGAAGGGACTGGATGTAGCTCTTGGTTGGAAGAGAGTGAACCAATAAAAAACAATTGCGTGAATCTTCTAAACCCTTGTATTTTACAGTTTTTGTTGATACTAACCGTTGGGTTCTAAATCTGACAGCTAAGCACTATTTGATGTGTGCTATCACCAGATCTGAGCATGACAAAATCCATAGCTGCAACACTGCAAAGGAAATATGGGATACTCTTGCCCTAGCTCATGAAGGGTCATCCTAAGTTAAGGAGTCAAAAATAAGCATGCTAGTTCATCAATATCAATTATTTAAAATGGCTGAACATGAAACTATAGATCAAATGTTTGTAAGATTCCAAACTATCACCAATAGCGTTAGATCTCTTGGAAAAACCTATGAGAATAGAGATCATGTTAGAAACATTTTGAGGAGTTTACGTAAACAGTGGAGACCTAAGGTCACTGCTATTCAAGAAGCAAAGAACCTCAATACTCTCTCTTTGGAGGAACTTCTTGGATCTTTAAAAGTTCACGAGCTTGAGCTCAATGAAGAAGAAAGTTCCAGAAAAGGAAAATCTATTGCCCTAAAGGCAAAGAAGGCTGACTCTTCCAAAGTTCTTAAAGCTGAGGAATCTTCTAATGAAGCAGACCCTTCTGAAAGTGATGAAGGGTCTAATGAGGATGAACTATCTTTCATCTCCATAATGATTCAACATATGTGGAGAAAGAAAGGTGGTTTCATAAGGAAACAATTCAACAAAAAGTTCATCAAGGAGAAATCAGACTCTAAAGAAAAAGGTCCACCTCTGTGCTTTGAGTGCAAAAAGCCTGGTCATTTCAAAGCTGACTTCCCAGAACTAAAGGACAAAAAGAAGAAGGACTTGATGGCTACTTGGGAGGATCTGGATCTGTCATCATCTGGTGAAGAGAATGAAGCAGAGGAAGAGACAAATATCTGTCTCATGGCTGAGACATCATCAGAAAGTGAATACACTGATGCTGAGGTAATGGATTCTAACCCTTCCATTCTTCAAGATGGTTTTGATGAATTACTGAAATCAGAGAATGTTAGTCTAACTGACAAAATCAAGTGTGACCCAACTGTCTCTTGTGAAGTTACAAAACTGAAACAAGATGTGACATACCTGATAGATACTATCTAAATTTGTAGGTGGCTCAGGTAAACTAAGTTAAATTTTAAGGTACTCTAGGTCCCCTCATGATAAGTCTGGTCTTGGTTATGACAAAGCAAAGCATGAAGCATCTCATAAAAAGTCAAAACCACATATTCATAGTAGAACCTTAAAAGCTCAATCACCACATGTTAAAACTAAACTGAGCTTGTCCAACACTTACTATAAAGTGTATGGAAAAGGTGGTCACATGATATCTAGATGCATACATTATAAGCATATTAAACATGCTCATCTAGTGACTACTAATAAGAAAGGACCCATGTCAATTTGGGTACCTAAAGATAAGATTGTACCTGTTGCAGACTTGCTTAACAACAGGAAAGAAACACACATCCTGATACTTGGACAGTGGTTGCTCACGTCACATGACGGGAGAAATGTGCATGTTCCAAGACATTAAACATAGGGATGTTGGCTGGGTTACCTTTGGAGGTAATCAAAAAGTAAAGATCATTGGAGTAGGTAAAAGTTGTAAACATCATTTTCCCTCCATTGATAATGTTCTTTTAGTTAATAGTTTAAAACACAATCTGGTAAGCAAAGTCAATTGTGTGATAGTGGATTTGTTGTTTCCTTTGATAAGAATATGTGTAATGTCAAGAAACCTGATGGATCATTCTTATTCACTGCCAAGAGGTGAAACAATCTGTATAAGATTGACTTGGAGGACCTTACAAATCAAAATGTCTCATGTCTAGTGTCCATTGAAGATGAGAGATGGATTTGGCACAAAAGACTAGGTCATGCAAGCTTGAAGTTAATTTCAAAGCTAAATAAGCATAACCTCGTGAGAGGATTACCAAACCTTTAGTTCAAATGTGACGCTCTTTGTGATGCATGTCAAAAGGGAAAACAAATCAAATGTTCCTTTGAATCTAAGAATGTTGTTAGTACCAATAGACCACTAGAGTTGCTACACCTTGATCTGTTTGGACCAACTAGGACTGCCTCTGTTAGTGGAAAGAAATATGGTCTGGTCATAGTAGACGACTACACTAAATGGACACGGGTTATGTTCCTAGCTCACAAGGATGGTCTTTCAAGGTCTTCTCTGTATTCTGAAAACGTGTACAGAATGAAAAAGGCATGTGTATCACTTCAATCAGAAGTGACCATGGGGGAGAGTTTGAAAATGAGCTATTTCATAAGTTCTATGAAGAAAGTGGTAACTTCACAACTTCTCAATACCTAGAAGACCACAGCAAAATGGTGTGGTAGAGAGAAAGAACAGATCTCTACAAGAAATGTCTAGAACAATGCTCAATGATAACTCTATCCCTAGACACTTCTGGACTGAAGCTGTTAATACTTCCTGCTACATTCAGAATAGAATATACATTAGACCAATTTTGAATAAGACTCCTTATGAATTGTGGAAAGGACGAAAACCCAACATATCTTACTTTTATCCTTTTGGTTGTAAATGCTATATATTGAATACTAAAGATCAACTTGGTAAGTTTGATGCTAAAGTAGATAATGGAATTATGTTAGGATATTTTGTATCATCAAAAGGGTTTAGAGTTTATAATTCTAGAACTTTAGTAGTAGAAGAATGTATACATGTTAAGTTTGATGACAAACAACCTGATAAGAAATTATCGGAGCTTGATGAAGCTATTGCTGATTTGAATCTCGAGGACTCTAAAATTCAAGCAAATGTCAAACCTGGTGATCAAGTGGACGACCTTCAACAACATGAGTCAGAAGCTTCAACTTCTCAACAAGAAAATGTTCAAAGATCTTGGTACTTCAGGAATTATCATCCATAAGATCAAATCATTGGGAATCCTAATGATAAGCTAAGAACCAGATCTACATTCAGAGAGCAAGATGATTCTTCCTTAGTCTCTGAGTTAGAACCAAAGACAGTAGATGAGGCTCTACTGGATGAGGGCTGGATTCTTGCAATGCGGGAAGAACTGAACCAATTTGAGAGAAGTGAAGTGTGGACTCTTGTGACTTTACCAAAAGACAAATCAGTTATTGGAACCAAATGAGTTTACAGAAACAAGCTTGATGAAAATTGTAAGGTGAAAAGAAATAAAGCTAGACTTGTTGCACAAGGTTATTCATAGGAAGAAGGTATAGACTACACTGAAACTTTTGCACCAGTTGCAAGACTAGAATCTATTCGCATCTTTTTATCATTTGCTACACATCATAGTATAATACAATATCAAATGGGTGTAAAAAGTGCCTTTATAAATGGTGTTATTAGTGAGGAAGTGTATGTTATGCAACCTCCGGGTTTTGAAAGTGATACCCAACCTGAACACATATATAAGCTAAAGAAAGCTTTATACGGCCTCAAACAAGCTCCTAGAGATTGGTATGAAAGGTTAAGTTCATTCTTAATGGACAATAGATTCAGTGGAGGAAAGGTTGATACAACCTTATTTAGAAAATCCAATAATTCCAGTTTTATTGTTGTTCAAGTATATATTGATGATATAATTTTTGGTGTCACTAATGAATCTCTCTATAAAGAATTCTCTAAGCTTATGCATAAAGAGTTTGAAATGAGCATGATGGGAGAACTCAAGTTCTTTCTTGGACTTCAAGTTAAGCAAACAGTGGACGAGGTGTACATCCATCAATCTAATTTTACAAAGGAATTGTTAAAGAAATTCAAGATGGATGATTGCAAGCCTATGAACACCCCTATGCATCCCACGTCCATACTGAATAAAGATGATAAAGATAAAAAGGTAGACCAAAAGGTATATAGAGGTATGATAGGATCTCTGCTATATCTTACTGCATCTAGACCTGATATTATGTTTAGTGTATGCTTATGTGCTCGATTTCAATCTGATCTAAGAGAATCTCATTTATCAGCAGTTAAAAGAATATTTATATATTTAAAAGATACTACTAATCTGGATTTGTGCTTTAAGAAAATTGGTGATTACAAATTAGTTGGTTTTTGTGCTGCTGATTATGCTAGAGATAGAATTGAAATAAAAAGTACGAGTAGAGGATACCACTTCATTGGAGCTAATCTAGTCTCATGGTCAAGTAAAAGACAAAGCACTATTGCCTTATCAACTACTGAAGCCGAGTATATTTCAGCTGTTAGTTGATGCTCACAACTTATATGGATCAAACATCAATTGGAGGACTACAATGTATTTGTAAGTAGTATTCCACTTATGTGTGATAATACTACTGCAATAAATCTATCTAAGAATCCAATATTGCATTCAAGGGCTAAGCATATAGAGATTAAACATCACTTTATTAGAGATTATGTGCAAAAAGACATTATTGAAATACAATTTGTAGATACTAACCATCAATGGGCAGATATCTTTACTAAACCTCTTGCAGGGGGCAGATTCATATTTATTAGAAAACATCTTAATATGATTTGTGTGGATTGATTGTGTAAGACCCTATTTTTCGTAAGTGTTTTCCTTAAGCTTGTTTTGTTAAGTTAGAATCGTTGGCTAAGGGCTTAGTGGGATTTATGGCTTAAAATTCCCTTTCAGGTACATGAACACGCCCGTGCTCATTAGCCAGTACGCCCGTGCTTAAAGTCAGGCGTGCATTGCCAAGTATAAGTTGAGCACACCCGTGCTCAATAGTGAGCATGGGCGTGTGTACTGTGCAGACCGTGTCTCATTGACGCTAAGTCTAGCACGACCGTGCTTACTGAGGAGCACGATCGTGCTCAGGTACAGCCTTTATATAGTTAGAAAATAATCTGAGGGTTACATTTCAAGCCTACTTTCTGATGTCAGTCATCACCTAGTGCGGCCAAAGCAGTCTTTTTCCCTGTTTCCACCAAACTCAACTAGTTCTTAGAGTTTTGGAGACCTTTGGAGACCTTTGTTTATCAGTATCAACCAGTATTGGTAATGGTAACATTCCTTTTCTGTTTCCTTTCTCTTGTGAATTTGGAACTGATTAGTTTATGTTTTTGGTTAACCAAGGCGTAGGATCGGACTGAGCCGCTCGTGGGGACGTGACCAGTTGTCATTAGGAGCTAACGTTTGGAACCTTCAATCCAGGCATGGGGAGAATGGTAGTGTATATCATAGGCATTGGGGGTAGTTTAAGGTAAAGGGGTTCCCATAACCCCGGTTTGTTATGTTTGATGATATGATTAATATGTTGGTTGATTTGCTATGATAATAGGTTTGATTGTTAATATGTTGTCTTACATGCCCATGTTCATAATATGTTCTTAATGGTTAAGCTATTATTGTTAATATGAACATGATGTTATGTTGTTGGTTATTGACATGATTATGTTGGATGATTGTTGAGATATGACTGTTGAATACTGGTTGATTCCTGATGTTGTTCATTATGTTGGTTGAATGGTTGATGCCATGACTGTGATGATGTTATGATTGAGTTGATGAGGATTTGGGATCTGGAAAATATGTTGTGAAAATGGATTAGGATTAATGGACTTAATCATTGAAATAATTGGCTAAGAACTGTGTTTTAACTCTGCCCAGAACAGTAATTTCGTCCATTGAGCACGACCGTGCTGAACAGGGTGCACACTCGGGCTCCCAATTTGAATTCTGGAAAATGACCGCACATTAAGCACAGCCGTGCAGCAGAGGAGCACGACCGTGCCTAATAGGAAACATGCACGTGCTTCACTTATGTGACCAGCACAGCCGTGCAGGGGATCAGCAAGCCCATGCTCTCCTACAGACCAGAGATGGAATTAAGGACTTTTTATGGGTTTCTAACCCCAATTCCCCAATGATGAAGTGATAACACAATCAATTAATATGATCGATTAGATAACTCGGTCAATGATTAACAAAGGTGATTAAGATGATGAGATGGTGAGGTGTTGAGTTTGATAAGCCAGTACCCATTGGGTTACCAAATGCTGATGAGTTATGCCTTGGTACATTTTGGCCAAGGGAGCCTTGACCCCGTGGTTTGGGTCTAAGGTGTTCTTGATGTTGTACCTTGGTAGCCGAGAGTTTGCTCCAAGGGGGCCTTGACTCGGTTGGGTTTAAGGTGTTACGGTAGATTCTACTGTGGTCGATTCCGCTCGTTAAAGGTTTTGCTGTAGATTCCGCTGTTATCTTCGATTGATTCCGTCGAAGCAAGGAGGTGGCGTTTGCCCATTGTTTGTTGTATGTTGCATGCATCATTGGAGATGTTGTTGGTGGTGGATGTTCAACATAGGGGAGGTCATCCTAGACTACGGTGATCTGGCCAATCACGGTAGGTTACCCAAGGTTTGGTAACTGTGCGCCCCCGTGACGAGGCATTCCATGGTTTAATGTGTTGGCTACCCAAGGAGTAGATTCTCCGGTGCTGAGTAGATTCTCAATGTGGTATTTAACTCGAAAGTCGTTCATCCTGAGTTAGTTTGGATCCACATGCATGTTTGAGTAGTGGAGTAGTGTTGCATTGCACTACATAGCATACTTGGTTGATATGATGTTGATTGGATGTTGATATATATATATATATATATATATATCTATATATATATATATATCTATATATATATATATATATATATATTTTATGTATGTTATGATGATGTTATGTTGTATGTTTTTCCTTGCTTCATACCTCCATGCCGTATATGTTTACATGATTCTTACTTCCCGCTCTTTGTTTGTTTGTTTGGCCTGATTGGCACCTTGAAGAGGATGGCGAGCAGTCAGGAAATGAGTGACTCTAAGGAGCCACCACTCATTGTTATGACTTTTCCTTATGTTTTAGTTAGTTTAGTTGTTTTCCGAGGATATTTCCAGAACGATTGTACCAGCTCTGAATTGTGACATCGGGGTTGGGTTGTTTTTGTTGTTTAACTTTGTTATGTTTTATTGTTTAAATCTTGTTTTTATTTTCGCAATTTGTGAACTCGTTCATGTGGGACCTTTCTTCCCATGGACAAATATTTTATTTTAAAGTTTTATTTTATTCAGTAAATGTATGTTTGGTTTGTATCTTTGTCCTTTAATGCTTTATAACATGCGGGGTAGTAGGGTTTCACATTTAGTGGTATCAGAGCAGGTATGTCCTATCAGGCCGTGGTATGAGTCTGTTGTGTGCTCTAGTTTGAATTGTCTATACTTGTTGTAGATAATGGTGCTTTAAGTTAGTTTCATCTAGCTTTTACCCACTTAAGTTTCTGTATCTAAGAGTTGCGTTGGACGTGTACAGGAACTCATGGCAGGTAGAGGACGCAACGATCAGGCAATTGCGGACGTATTGTCACTTCTTGCCAATGCTATCGGACAGGTCAACCATAACAACAATGGTGGGCCAGCTGAGTTTCAAGGATTGGACAAGTTTCAGAGGAACAACCATCCATCGTTCAAGGGAGCGCATGATCTGGAAGGGGCTTTGTTGTGGCTGAGGGAGACTAAGAAGATATTCCGAGCGATGGATTGTAATGATCAGCAGAAGCTCATCTTTACTACCTTCATGTTGACTGAGGAGGCTGAGCATTGGTGGGACAATTACAGGCAGAGGATGCAGGCTGAGGACACAGCGGTTACATGGACTGTGTTCAGGCAGAGGTTTCTAGAGAATTACTTTCCAGCGGATATCAAGGATAGAAAGAGATGGAGTTCTTGTCCTTGCAGTAGGGTTCGTTGTCAGTTGGCTAGTATGCAGCCAAGTTTGAGGAGCTGGCGAGGTACTACACTCCTTATCAGCATGAGACAGATGATCGCTCCAAGTGCGTCAAGTTTGAAGCTGGACTCCGACCTGAGATCAAGCAGGCCATCAGCTACAGGGAGATCAGGGTCTTCCCGATTCCTGTCAACAAGTACAGGATTTATGAGGATGCTAGTCAGTTCAGCATTGCCAAGGGATCAGATAGTCAGAGTGGCAAGAGGATTGATCAGAGAGACAAGGGCAAGCAGCGGTATGCTCCAACCATCAAGGACTTCAAGCAGAGTGGCAGGAAGCCACAGTTTCAGTAGGATAGTTTTAGGGGCCGGTTCTCTAATGTCCCTAGAGCTATGAAGTGCGGCAAGTGCGGTGCAACGGATCATTACTCATCCAAGTACAAGGAGCCAGCTGTGATTTGTGTCAGGTGTGGCAAGTCTGGCCATGTCAGCCGCTAGCAAGAATCAGAAGTCCCAGGCCAATAGACAGAAGACCACTGGAAGAGTCTTTACTCTTAGTGGAGCGGAAGCCTCCGAGTCTGAAGACTTGATCTAAGGTACATGTTTTATTGATGGAACTCAATTAACTATATTGTATGATTCGGGTGCTACTCACTCATTCATATCACATGATAGGGCCAAGAGTCTTAAATTGCCTGTTACCTTTCTTGAGTTTGATTTGCTTGTGTCTACACCCACAAATAAACCTGTTACCACTTCTTCTTATGCATGCAAGAACTATCATATTGTCATAAATGATAAAACCTTTGTTGCTGATCTTGTATGTTTACCCCTGAAAGACCTTGATATTATTCTTGGCATGGACTGGTTATCTTCCAACCATGTCCTTTTGAACTGTTTTTATAAAACCTTGGTTTTTGGAACTCCAACAGAGTCTGAGAATCCGGACTTTCTCTCTGCCAGCCAAGTTCAAGCTTCGATGAAAGACGAAGCCCATGTATACATGATGATAACTTCCCTGGAAGTAGAGAGCAGCCCTCCTGATGTCGACAGCGTGCCTATTGTGCGGGAGTTTCTCGAAGTGTTCCCGGGGGATCTTTACAACTTACCCCTAGAGAGAGATATTGAATTTACCACAGACTTAGTGCCTGGCACCGGGACAATCTCCATAGCACCCTATAGAATGTCTCCTCTAGAGCTAGCTAAGTTGAAGGAGCGGTTGGAGGACCTGATGAATAAGAAGTTCATTAGGCCTAGTGTGTCTCAGTGGGGAGCACCAATGTTGTTGGTGAAGAAGAAAGATGGTAGTATGAGGTTGTGTCTCGACTACTAGCAGCTCAACAAGGTGACCATAAAGAATCGGTATCCCCTCCATAGGATTGATGATCTCATGGACTAGTTGATGGGCGCTTGCATCTTTTGTAAAATAGATTTGAGATCAGGGTACCATCAGATTCGGGTTAAGTCTGAGGACATCCCGAAGACAGCGTTTAGAACGTGATATGGTCACTATGAGTACTTGGTTATGCCCTTTGGTGTGACCAATGCTCATGCAGTCTTCATGGACTACATGAATAAGACCTTTCACCGTTACTTGGATAAGTTTGTGGTGGTTTCCATAGATGACATCTTAGTGTACTCCAAGAGCAAGGAGGAACATGAGGAACACCTGAGGGTTTTTTTCAGACCCTTAAGGAGAAGCAGTTGTATGCTAAGTCGTCTAAGTGTTAGTTCTGGTAAGAGGAAGTGAGCTTCTTAGGACATGTCATCTCTAAAGGTGGCATAGCAGTGGACCCAGCTAAGCTAGACACGGTGCTCCAGTGGGAAGCGCCGAAGTCTGTAACCGAGATTAGGAGTTTCTTGGGATTAGTCGGGTACTATTGGCGGTTCATAAAAGGTTTCTCTAAGATAGCTTTACCTTTAACCCGTCTCACCAAGAAGGGACAATTGTTTGTGTGGGACTCCAAGTGTGAAGAGGGTTTCCAAACCCTTAAGGATAGGTTGACATCAGCACCAGTGTTAGTTTTTCCAGTTCATAGTGAATCCTTCGTAGTTTACTGCGATGCTTCTAAGCAAGGGTTAAGTGGAAAGTTGATGTAGAATGGTAAGGTAGTCGCTTATGCTTCTAGGCAGTTGAAACGCCATGAGAATAACTACCCTACCCATGACCTAGATCTAGGAGCTGTGGTGTTTGCCTTAAAGACCTGGAGGCATTACCTGTATGGACCAAGGTTTGAGGTTTTTAGTGATCACAAGAGTTTAAGGTATCTCTTTGATCAAAAGGAGTTGAATATGAAGCAGTGTAGGTGGATAGAGTTTTTAAAGGATTATGACTTCGAGCTGATCTATCACCCAGGAAAGGCCAATGTGGTGGCCGATGCCTTAAGTAGGAAAACCCTTCATGTCTCCGCTTTGATGTTTAGGGAGATGGACCTGATAGAGGAGTTTAGAGATCTTAGTCTAGCTTGTGAGTTTACCTCTAAGAGTGTTAGGCTTGGAACCTTCAAGGTTACCAACAGTTTGATGGATCAGATTAGAGAGGGTCAGAAGTTAGACAAGGTTCTTTTAGACCAACGAGAGTTGCTTGCTCAGGGTAGAGACCTTAGTTTTAAGGATGGAAGTGATGGCGTCTTGAGGTTTGAGGATAGAGTGTGCATACCGAATGTTGTTGATCTTAGGAAGTTGATCCTTGAGGAAGGACATATGAGTGGGTTAAGTGTGCACCCAGGTGCCACTAAGATGTATCAGGACCTTAACATGATGTTTTGGTGGCCTAGGATGAAAAAGGATGTAGCTGAGTTTGTCTATGCGTGCCTAGTTTGTCATAAGGCCAAGATAGAACACCAAAAGCCATCAGGTAAGTTGCAACCTTTGAGTGTCCCAAAATAGAAATGGGATAATATCTTCATGGATTTTGTGTCTGGACTCCCTAGGCTCCAACTGGTTTTTGAGGCTATATGGGTTGTTGTGGATAGATTGACTAAGTCTGCCCATTTCATCCCAATGAACATGGAGTATCCTTTAGAGAAGTTAGCCAAGCTGTACATCAAGGAGATAGTTAGGCTTAATGGTTTACCCTCTAGCATAGTATCAGATAGAGACCCGAGGTTTACCTCTAAGTTCTGGGAGAGTTTGCAGCATGCTTTAGGGACAAAGCTTAGGCTTAGTTCAGCTTACCACCCATGCATCACGATGGGCGTCCGAGAGGACCATCCAGTCCTTAGAGGACTTGTTGAGGGCTTGTGTGTTAGAATAGTCTGGTAGTTGGGACAATTTTTTGCCCCTGATAGAGTTCACCTACAACAATAGCTTCCATTCCAGCATTGGGATGGCACCTTATGAGGATCTTTATGGGAGGAGATGTAGGACACCTTTGTGTTGGAGTGAACCTAGTGACAGTGTGGTGCTAGGGCCAGAGATAGTCTAGGAAACAACAGAAAAGATCAGGATGGTTCAGGAAAGGATGAGAGTTTCACAGAGTAGGCAAAAGAGCTACCATGATAAAAGGAGGAAGACGCTCAAATTCCAGGAAGGCAATCATGTATTCTTGATAGTTACTCCAACGACTGGGGTTGGTAGAGTAATAAAGGTGGACAAACTTACTCCGAGGTTCATTGGTCCTTACCAAATCCTTAAAATAGTTGGTGAAGTCGCCTACCAGATAGCCTTGCCACCGTTCTTGTCAAACCTCCATAATGTTTTTCATGTGTCTCAACTCAAAGTATATCCATGACCCTAGTCGAGTGATAGTTCCTGATGCCTTACAGTTGAAAGAGAACTTGACATTCGAGGTGTTACCCCTTCGAGTCGAGGATAGGAGGGTGAAGCAACTAAGAGGCGGGGAGATCCCCTTGGTCAAAGTGGTTTGGAGTGGGGCAACTGAGGAAAGTGCTACTTGGGAGCGGGAAAGCAAGATGATGGAAGCGTACCCGCACCTTTTCGCTTGAGGTACGTAGAAATTTCGAGGATGAAACTTTTAAAAGGGGGAGTGGAATTGTAACACCCTATTTTTCGTAAGTGCTTTCCTTAAGCTTGTTTTGTTAAGTTAGAATTGTTGGCTAAGGGCTTAGTGGGATTTTTGGCTTAAAAGTCCCTTTTTGGTACATGAGCACGCCCGTGCTCAATAGCCAGCACACCCGTGCTTAAAGTCAGGCGCGTGTTGCCAAGTTTAAGTTAAGCACGCCCGTGCTCACTGTACGGACCGCGTCTCGCTGACACTACGTCCAGCACAACCGTGCTTACTGAGGAGCATGATCGTGCTCAGGTGCGGCCTTTATATAGTTGGCACAAAAACTGAGGGTTGCGTTTCAACCCTACTTTTTGACATCAACCGTCACCTAGTGCGGCCAAAGTAGTCTTCTTCCATGTTTCCACCAAACTCAACCAGTTGTTAGAGTTTTGGAGACCTTTGGAGACCTTTGTTTATCAGTATCAACCAGTATTGGTAATGGTAACGTTCCTTTTCTGTTTCCTTTATCTTGTGAATTGGGAACCGATTAGTTTATGTTTTTGGTTAACCAAGGGGTAGAATCGAACTGAGCCGCTCATGGGGACGTGACTAGTTGTCGTTAGGAGCTAAGTTTTGGAACCTTCAATCCAGGTATGGGGAGAAGGGTAGTGTATATCATTGGCATTGGGGGTAGTGTAAGGTAAAGGGGTTCCCATAACCCCGGTTTGTTATGTTTGATGATATGATTAATATGTTGGTTGATTTGCTATGATAATAGGTTTGATTGTTAATATGTTCTCTTATATGCCCATGTTCATAATATGTTCTTAATGGTTATGCTGTTATTGTTAATATGAACATGATGTTGTGTTGTTGGTTATTGGCATGATTATTATGGATGATTATTGAGATATGACTGTTGAATACTGGTTGATTCCTGATGTTGTTGATTATGTTGGTTGAATGGTTGATGCCATGACTTTGATGATGTTATGATTGAGTTGATGAGGATGTTGGATCTGGAAAATATGTTGTTAAAATGGAGTAGGATTAATGGACTTAATCATTGAAATAATTGGCTAAAAACTGTGTTTTAACTCTACCCAGAACAATACAGTCGTGCATTGAGCACGGCCGTGCTGAACAGGGTGCACGCTCGTGCTCCCGGTTTGAATTCTGGAAAATGACCGTGCATTAAGCACGGCCGTGCAATAAGCACGGCCGTGCAATAGAGGACCACGAACGTGCTGCTGAGCACGACCGTGCCTAATAGGAAGCACACCCGTGCTTCACTTATATGACCTGCACGGCCTTGCAGGGGATCAGCACGCCCGTGCACCCTTACACCCGTGCTCCCCTACATACCAGAGATGGAATTAAGGACTTTTAAGGGGTTTCTAACCCCAATTCCCCAATGATGAAGAGATAACACAATCAATTAATGTGATCAATTAGATAACTCGATCAATGATTAACAAAGGTGATTAAGATGATGAGATGGCGAGGTGTTGAGTTTGATAAGCAGGTACCCATTGGGTTACCGCATGCTGATGAGTTATGCCTTGGTGGTTTTTGGCCAAGGGAGCCTTGACCCCGTGGTTTGGGTCTAAGGTGTTCTTGATGTTATACCTTGGCATCCGAGAGTTTGCTCCAAGGGGACCTTGACCCGGTTGGGTTTAAGGTGTTGCGGTAGATTTCGCTGTGGTCGATTCCGCTGGTTAAAGGCTTTGTGGTAGATTCCACTGTTATCTTTGGTTGATTCCGTCGAAGAAAGGAGGTGGTGTTTGCCCGTTGTTTGTTGTATGCTGCATGCATCATTGGAGATGTTGGTGGTGGTGGATGTTCGACATAGGGGAGGTCGTCCTAGAGTACGGCGATCTGGTCATCCACGGTAGGTTACCCAAGGTTTGGTAACTGTGCTCCCGCGTGACGAGGCATTCGTTGGTTTGATGCATTGGCTATCCAAGGAGTACATTCTCCGGTGTTGAGTAGATTCTCAATGTGGATATTTAACTCCAAAGTCATTCATCCTGAGTTAGTTTGGATCCACATGCATGTTGGAGTAGTGGAGTAGTGTTGCATTGCACTACATAGCATACTTGGTTGATATGATGCTGATTGGATGTTAATATATATATATATATATATATATATATATATATATATATATATATATATATTGATGTATGTTATGATGATGCTGTGTTGTATGTTTTACC
Source organism: Sophora flavescens (assembly GCA_030762895.1). Lineage (NCBI taxonomy): Eukaryota > Viridiplantae > Streptophyta > Magnoliopsida > Fabales > Fabaceae > Sophora > Sophora flavescens. The sequence goes on from CM061062.1 coordinate 147,304,334, forward strand.
TTGCTTCTTATCTCCATGCCATATATGTTTACATGATTCTTACTCTCTGTTCTTTGTTTGTTTGTTTGGCCTGATTGGCACCTTGCAGAGGATGGCTAGCAGTCAAGAAAGGAGTGACTCTGAGGAGCCACCACTCATAGTTAGGACTTTTCCTTATGTTTTAGTTAGTTCAATTGTTTTCCAAGGATATTTCCGGAATGGTTGTACCAGCTCTGAATTGTGGCATCGGGGTTGGGTTGCTTTTGTTGTTTATCTTTGTTATGTATTGTTTAAAACTTGTTTTTATTTCCGCGATTTGTGAACTCGTTCATGTGGGACCTTTCTATCCATGGACAAATATTTTATTTTAAAGGTTTATTATATTCAGTAAATGTATGTTTGGTTTATATCTTTGTCCTTTAATGCTTTATAACATGCGGGGTAGCAGGGTGTCACAGATTGTGCTTCCAATGCATATTGCATGCGTGTCTATTGCATAAGTGCATCCAATGCATGTTGCATGTGCGTCCAGTGGGCATTGCGTCCATTGACTGTTTGCATGGTTTTATCAGACTCATCTATGCTATCTATTGTTATATTTGCATTGATTTACGTCCAAGACATATTTAATAATATCCTTATGATGAGTCATTTATTTCCATCAATCTCATCAATATTTTTTTATGGTTTCAAAAACCTGCGCCGCATTAGTACTCATTACTCCTTTTCTCACACGTTTTCATTTTTTAAATTAACTTCTTTGGGAAAACTCTTCAAATTCGATACCTTTTTAAGTAATACTCTTTCCCACTGAAAAACCTTTCACAATCTTCTATCTTTGATTCTCGTGTACTCTGTTTCTTTGAACTTTCAATGTGGACAAGTTGGATCTTGCTGCTGAGCACCACTTCAACTTCGGGATTTTGCAAGAATACAACTTGGATGTAACCAAGAATGTTAATGCTGCTGGTTGGGGAGGACTCTTCGTGGAGAAAGTCTCTATCCACCCTAACCTAATTAGGGAGTTCTGGAGAAACTTTCAAGTATCAATTTCTGAGATTTCTGATGTGGTTCTCGGAAAAAGAATAGTGGTCTCTGAAAAGACCATCTTTGATGCTATCAACTGCGCTCAAGAAGGAGTGGTTTTCACTGATACTTGGGAGACTGACCTTGGTGGTTCGGAGGTGATAGCTGCCTTCCTGATGACTGAAGATAAAGTAAGAAATCATTCCTGGAGGTCAGTGGAGATGAAGGATCCTTTTTGCAATCTTCATCAGTTGCTGAACAACGTTGTTTTGCACAAGACTGGGTCTAAGGACTACTTGTCAGCTCTGCACAAGTTTTGTCGCTGTCATCTCATCACTGAGACTAAAATCAACCTGCCCAAGATTCTTTATGGAAGATTCAGGGATGCTGTTGTTCACAAGAAAAAGCTCTCTGCAATTCCATACGGTCATCTTATGTCCAAAATCCTCAAGTCTGAAGGAGTCTATGACATACTTGCTGCCAAATCTCCTGTAGAACAAGCAAGAATTCTACCTGAAAAAGGAATGTCTGCTGCTGACTTTGGAAAAATGAACATAGCCAATATGAATCTCAGCACATATGCTGTTGCTGCTTTGGCTAAAATAGAAGAATTGATGAAGATTGAAGAGGAACAAGTTGAGCAGAACAATGCTGAAGTTCTAAGACTGAAGAGAACAGTTGGAAGAAAAACAACTACTGCAAGAAAACCACTTGCCAAAAATCCTGCTGCTGGCATTGTGATCAGGGAACCAGAAGCTATTGCCCCTCAACCTGCTCCTTCTCAGAAAAAGAACAAGAAATCTCATCATGTCTTATAATGAACATGAGGATGATGAAGATAATGTCACCATTGGAACTATTCTGAAGAAGCAGAAAACTATTGCTGCTCCTGTTGATGTTGTTGTTCCAACAAAGAGAAGGCAACCCTCAAGAAAAGCTAAGTCCTTTGTGACTTCTAAGGTAAATATCTCTACTAATGATATTGTCTAATTAGTAGTAGATGCCTTAGTAGAAAGCTTATAAAGTAGGGATGATACTGTTGTTGTTGTTGCACCTGACACTAATGTCTACATACCCACACTACCATCACCACAAACCTCTTCACCACAAACAGCCTTACCTATACAAACCTTCCCAAATAGAGCACATTTTCAACCCATAATACCTGTAAATGATCCCTAGTTCAATCAACCAGATGATGTTGGGATTAATCCTGGAGCCCCCTTTCCCAAAATACCAAGAACAAAATTCCCTTACACTAACCCTTCACTTCTCTATGATGGCAAAGCTGAAAGCTGGGCCAAAGTAAAAAGAGACTGGAAAATCCTCTATCATCAACATGATCCTGAACCAACTTCAACCAGACCTTTCTATCATTTACCAGAATATGAGTACGAACCTGATTCCATACAATACCCAGAATACATACCCATTCCCTATGTTCCAAACCACAATAATCCTCTTCCATCCACTCTGCACAACCACATTGAACTTGCCCTAACTCACCTTCCACTACAAAAATTCCCACCTAGAAAAATTTACCCAAACCTCATCAAATCCCCTCCTTTCAAACCTTTCACAGATGGTGTCAACAGGCACATCATACCTATTTGGTCGACTAACCCTTGCAAAGCCAATGCTCCATCAATTATCCACAAAAGGTCAAGAACAGAATGAAGACCTAAGTTCATTATGGACAGAGAGACATCTTGGGTGACTTTCAGGCATCCAAGTGTTTATGGCAGAGCTGCTAGTCTTGTGGACCACCTCATGTATGCTTTCTTGTAGAATAAGTTCGAGTTGCCAAGATACGTCAGAACTGCAAATTTTGTCCTCCAACTTGGTTGTTTCACACCAAGAAGAATACAAAGATTGGTGTAAGACCTTATATGGTTGCTCTAAGATTACCAATGATAGATTTGAATAAGGACAAGGATCTGAAAAAGCAGAGGAGCACTACAAAGAAACCAGAAGACAATTCCTGCATGATCAATCCTGATTCTGTAGAACCTATTGATCAGAACATGATTAATTTCTGGTTGTCACAGCAAGTTGAAGACATAGATGAAGACTCTACAGTTGCTATCTGGTTAAATCATATGGTGGCATGTGCTTATGAAGCTTCATCTTCTGGATTAAGTGAATAAGAGAAGATAAGTATTCCTAAAGTAAGAGGAAAATGTGGACTCTCAAATGTCAGATTCATCATTTACAAGGACACTCTTGGAATTCCTGTTATCAGTCCTGTCTATGAAGAAGCTGTCCACTGGACTTAAGAGTTGCCTCCTCCTGTACTCAATATTGCTTTATCACCACCACCATCTCCTCCATCTGAGCATACTGAGGAAGAGATCATAGTTGAAGAACCGAAGTTAATTTCTAATAATGTTCAACCAGTAGATGGAAATGAAGAAGTTACGCATTCTGCTCCTAGGCCAAGCACCTTTGAAAAGCATGCTTCTCAACCATTGGCTTTGACAGTCATTCATCCTCATGATCGATCAACCTCAAGTTTCCAGAGCACTAGACACGGTTCCAAATCAAGCATATGGTCAAGACAATGCTGGAAGTTCAAGACCCTCTCTGCCACAGAACTTTGAAGATATTATTGGAAGAATTATAGAGGAGAAGGTAAAGGTTGAGATCAAAGAACAGGTTAAAGAGCAAGTTGCAGAAGCCTTGGCTCCAACGAATATCATGATCAACCAAATGATGAGCATTCTACAGAGTTTTCAACAGAGTCACAATATGTCAACTCAACCTCATCCACCTCCAACAAACCAGAACCCTCCTCCACCACCTCCACCCTCTTCTTAGCCTTCTTTTATTTCTTTTAACTGACAATGATGGTCCACTCCTATTTCCTTTTTGTATGATGACAAAAAAGGGGGAGAAAGGATATAGAAATTAAAATTTATATATATAAAGTCAGTTTTTGGTCATACATATCTGTTTTAACATGCATACTATTTTGTTGCATACTTGTGCTTGATATGATCTGATATTGCTATCTATGTTTAGACTTATAACCTCTGATATTGTGTTTATCTCTAATAATATGTTTTTGATTTTGACTAAGTTAAAACTGATATGTGCTGCTGCTTATTTGTTTTACTCTTTAAAGTTTGAATGCTTTGTCTTAGGGGGAGCTCTGTAGCTCTCTTAGACTTTGCTCACTCAAATTTAGTTGGTTTCTGTCATCCTCAAAAAGGGGGAGATTGTTAGAACCAAAGTAGTTTTGGATTAAATAATCTCTTAAGTTCTGATGTTAACAAAAAGGTTAAATTTTTATGGCAAAGTATTGTCAAAGATCTAACTTGTTTTTTATAAGTATGCAGGGATTACTTGATTTATACGAGTCAGAGAAACTTAAATTTAGACGTGGTACTAAGTCTAAAGAAAAATCAAGTAGACGAGACATTGAAATATAACAAGTCCAAAGACTTGATAGACGGAGTAGTTTCACTATACGCCACGTCAGCAGACGAGCTCTTAAGTATAGCACGTCCATCTCTCGGAACTAGGGGAAAAGTCTGTAGATGCACTATCGGTAGACGAGCCCGTCTCACTGATAAGTAAATCTTGCACGTCCAAAGACCAGCGCGTCCACTAGTTTTAAAACGTGAAACCGTCTAAGCTTAAATGTATTTATTTCAAATGATTGCTTATTTAAGTCAAAGAATACATGTCTTTTACCCTTGCTGCTTCTATTGTATAAAATCTTTATCTCTTGGATAAAAGAACTTCGTACCATAAACCTTTGTACTCTGTTAAACTACATTGTTGTAAAGATCAAGTCAAGTACAAAGAAGGAAAGTCAGAAAACAACATTTGGTACAATAGAGTAGTGACAATTCTACTTTGAGCATTCCTCTGATAAACAAAAGCACTTCTCAGTGAACCATATCAAGTTATCAGTCTCAACGGATCCAAGCATTTAATGCAATGTCTAAACGTATACAATTTAAAGACCGTTGAAGAAGATCAAGAAAGAGAAGCACTTCGGCTATATATACTTGAAGAACTTCAAGAAGACATAGAGATACAAGAACAGTGATATAGCAACATAAGCTCTGATATCATAGTGCAAAAACTTTGTTGAAATTGTAAAACAAGTTTACGTGTAAATCTTGTTAATCTTAAACTTTCAAATCCTCACACATAGTGAGTTATAAGATCAAAAAGTTATAAACCTCTTTGTTAAAGTTAGAGCCTGAAGAGGCTTGGTAGAGAAAGAATACTTGTAGCCTGAAGAGGTGTTGAATACTTGTAATCTATTTGGAGAATAGTGGATAAAGCCTTCAGGTAGAAGGGACTGGAAGTAGCTCTTGGTTGGAAGAGAGTGAACCAGGATAAGACAATTGCGTGAATCTTCTAAACCCTTGTCTTTTACAGTTTTTGTTTATACTAACTGTGAGGTTCTGAATCTGAGTGTTTTTAACTCTTCAAAAACGTTTTTCTACTTGTGTGTTGTTCTTATTGTTTTGCTTGGAAAAGGTTTGAGAAAAGGCTTTTTCGAAAATCTGTTAAGAAACACAATTCAATCCCCCCTTCTTGTGTTTCCCTATGTCAACTTCACCATGACTCATAGATAGGATTTCCTGCTTTTAGTAGTGTTTAGTTTGTCTTCAGTTGTATCCGAGTTGTTTATCGGATTGGTTATACTAGCTTTGTAGTGTGACATCGGGGTTGGGATTGTTTATGTTTCAGTTATGTTATGTTTCCTTTATAATCATGTTTTGGTTATTTCCACGTTATGTTACAATGCGGCATTCTCTACCCGGTTTTGATATTATATATATTTACATGTGTTCTCTTTCTTTTTATATCTGTGTTATCGCTTTTGAATGCAAGCGGGGTAAAGAGTGTCACAGCAAGTGTATCTAGCGGCACTAACATGGACGTTACCCTGTCCTCAGTGATGGATAATGTTAAAGAAGTCAAGTTCTTCTACTAAAGTGGATTTTGTTTAGCAGTATGGAGATTAGGATACCTTACTTATTGAATATGGTTCTTTAGCACCCAAATTTTGTCTCTCCTGGACTTAAGAGAGAACTTTTTTAGCCTATATTTTGCTATCGGATCTTATTAATCTTGCTTTAATGTGTGGTTATATATATCTTGCTTGAAAGAGATCTTATTGCCTACACAAACTCCTATATATTATCTATCTAAAAAAATCTTAAAGGCATACTGAAAAAGTTGATTTAGAAGGACACCGCAATAGGCAAATCATGTGGTTAACCTGCCTCCTACACATATTCTGATGTATTCTTGTTAATGACTTTTAAATTTTATTGATATTTTGATTAGAGATGTTCATCAATCGATCCAAACCGATTCAAATCGCAAAAAACGAACCGAAAAACCGAAAACCAAAAACCTAAAAAACCGAAAACCAAAAAAATGGCAATTTTTATTGGATTGGATCGGATTTTGGATCCTCTAGTGAAATCCAATCCAATCCAATCCAAACCGATCTATTAGATATATATACTATTATTTTTGAAATTATAGTATTACTCGTACTTAAATATTGTATTTCATACTTTTATGTCCCTCATTCTCTTTAATAATTTTTTTTGGAATGGCATATATGAGACTATTTAGAATAAATATTAATGTATTGAAGTTATATTTTGCTAAAAGCTTTGATTCATAACATATATATACTAGATTGAGTAAACATGAAAAATATGAAATCAATTACGTAAGTTTGAAAAATAATTAGTTACAATTTATCTGTAGTCGATTCATGGAAAACAATATGATAAGTGAGGGTCGATATAGAGAATTAACATAAAAGAACATGTTAAAAAATATCAATAATTATTTTTTCTAAAACTCCCAAATTAAAATGAAGATTATCCTTTGTCTGTTATTAAATAAGTAGTAAGGACACTTGACAAAATAAAAAAAGTAAAGTATAACAAAAACCGAATTATCCAATCCAATCCAAACCGCTTTTAATTGGATTGGATCGGATCAGATATTTTTAAGGAAGCAAACCGATCCAATCCAAACCGCACGTTATTTTTATCATTGGATCGGATGACTTTTTTAGATGAAAACCGATCCAATCCAATCCGCGAACACCCCTAATTTTGATTGTATTTACTTCAATATAGATTTTATTTGTGAGAAGATTGTAAAAAAATAAGAAAAAATTGATGTGACTGTTATAGCAAAAATATTTATTTCAAGCGTAGTTGATTTTTTTTACTTTTAATATTAATTTATGACAATAAAATGTTTGATTTTGGATTCTATTTGTAGTTTTAATTTTAGCATCAAAAACTTGATGAGTCCAAAACAATATTTTTTTTGGTTTTTAAACTTGGATAAATTTAATAAAAATGGTTGAAATTCAATTAGATAAAAAAAAAGTAGGTTAAGCTTCCTTTGATTTCACCTTTACAACTCAATTGAGAATATTATAAGCTAGTCTTATTTTGTATTAATTATTTACTTAATAAATGAATCTTACATTCCAACTGAAACTCTTCATTTATGATTCAAAAGGCAATAATCGTATATTGGTGACATCTTGTACATATTATGTATATATTTGTGATGTGTGTTTTATCATTGCACATTATTTAAGTTTAAATGTTGTTTTTAATTTTACCTCTTTAGCGATATAATAATATTTTCGTCTGTAATAATCGCGTTAACGTTAACTACGGAGTAAGACTTAATTTATTAGGATTTTATTTAATGGGCCATTAGGGTGTCTCGATAGCCATTGTAAAGAATATTTTTTTTGGAAAAAATATGTGGTTAAGCCATTAATGCAAGATTGCATCCATGGACTACGTGAAGTCAAAAGTTGATTTGACCAATCCGCTGACTTATTACACATCGAGGGGAATGAGACTTGAGCCATTGTGAAATTAACGGTGATGGTAACTCCTGTTAGTGATGCTATAGCATCATTAATTTTGTTCCTTCCTCTGGCGTGAGAAGTGCTAGATTGTATTTATTGAGAGGATAAGCAGAACGCTTTTAATGAATTTCATATCCCTTATGGTTGGTGTATGAAGTGTAGCATACACTTAATGAAATCACCTGTATGAGTGTCAAGTGGGACTTCTTGGATGAGATTGTGACATAATCTCTAGAGCACGCATGAATTACCAGGCGCACTTATGGTTGATTGGCGCAAAACAATGTAATAGCAAGATTTGTGGTGATGTAATGTGATTGTTAGACCTCTAACATACACCAAAGTGTTTTGGTTCATAGAAGTTTACTTCACCTACTCACTTGTATGGTATGTCTATCAATCTAGGTCTTGTTCGAAGCATTACATCAATGTGGTCAACTTCTAATTTCTATTATTTCTTTTTTCACAAATTATTTTGAAATATATGGGGGATTGTTGGAAAAATTATTTAAAATATATTTCAAAATAATTTATTTGAAATGTTTCAGATTCATCATTTAATTATTCAAACATTCTATAAATGTTTTGTTTCCTTTTATTATATAACTTTAATATCTTTAATAAACTTTTAATAATTTTAATAACATACTTTAATTTAGTGAAAGTTAAAACTCCAACGTAGATTTCTTTCTTTTTATTTTTTTGACTGCCTCCAACGTATATTTCTTATGAAAGGAAAAAAAAATCATTTGTTATAAGAGGTTTTCAACCTCAACGTTTTTTCTTTTTAAATAACATTGAATATTAACTTTATTTTCCTTAAAGATTCATAATGTGTCTTTTGTAGCAATTAATTTGCTTTTATTGAGAAGCCAGGAGTACAATTGGGCAACAAGAGAATCTGATGAAAATGTGCTCTTACTTTGGTTTTTATCATCTTGTAGTCATGATTATATTTTGAGAAAACTTCTTCTTCTTCTTCTTTTCCTTTTGTGTTGTATAAGAGATGATATCATTCTTGTTGTTCTTACCTAGAATAGTATAGTCATTTTGGAAGACTCTGTTATATCTTGGGGGAGTTTCGGAGTTTGAGACAATCATTTGTGGTGGGCGAAATAATCTTTAGGAACAATGGGTTTGGATCTTAGGTGATTGACGACTGATGAAGAAGAAAATCCAAGAGTAGATTGAGGGAGTAGCTTTCACGAGGATAGTAAAGAATGAGTGACGTGTTAGCAGCTACCAACCCCCCTCTCCTTAAAAATTGAGTATATTCCCTTCACCTTTCCCTCACTTCACCTCACCTCGGTAGTTGGGTTTCTAGTAACCTTGTTGATCACATTCCTCTGCCATTGCCAACTCCTGTGCCTCATACACGCACAAAAATTGGTTCTACTATCCTTCCAATCCTCCACTATAGCTAACTACACATGTTCTATTGTCTCTCCTATCTCTACTCCCTTCTCTAGCTTCTTGACCATTATTAATTCTCCATTTATAATAATCTTATTCCATAATTCCTATTGTTCATTCATTCATCCATAACATGCTAGTTAAAACTTGATGTGTGTTAAGACACCCCGTTCTGCCCTGTTGTGCCATTAATTACTTATTTAAACTTACTCTCGTTCTTAACATTAAACATAACCCGAAAATACGAAGAAATTAAAATCTTAAATACAACACGTACACTTATGAAAGTTAAATACACCATAGTTATATTACACATACACACCAATGTTTATCCATCACAATACAAAACACTGTTTAGAGTATCCTATCAGTAGGATCCCTCGTAGGTATAGAATTATACAAGCTTAATTAACGGAAAATAAAACATCTCGCAAGACGCATTAGCCATAAACTCCCTAAACTCAACAACTCGAATCCACAGCTGGTCCTCCAGCATCCGGTTCATACGGAGTTCCATCCAATTCCTCAGCAACAGGTTCCTCCATAGAGTCTTGTAATGGAATAAGATAAACACACACAAAATACTGAAATAGGGAGATAAGAAATAGTTCTATCATTATAAGTGGAAAAGACTAATAGCATATAATATAATAAAAATCAAAGACAAGCATCACACATATCTAACAATCATCCTTAACTCACAATATCATCCTCTACCTTTACTCTCATGCAACTAAGACTCTATGCTAACGTGGCCACCACGATCAAGTCACACAACCTTATCATAATATGGATGTTAATCCTTCATCCAAGCAAGCACTCCACTTTACCATATATATATATATATATATATATCTCCCGATACACTTGTATACCCCAATGGTCCGAAACCACAGTAGCCCAAAGCCACAATAGCCTAAAGCTACACGGAGTCTCTGTGTAAGGATTACGGATATCCACAGATACTCTAACCTCATACGTTCCACTCACACAGCTATGATCAACATCATGCATCTCTATGGGTCTCATCGACATATATTGAGTCACACCCTAGTGCCTTAACCTCTCATCACTATCTCAACATTTATCTCAAGTTATCTCATCATAAAAAAATATTATTTAATTATGTTAGGCACGTCTAAATTACATTCGTTTTCTCACCCACATGAATATCTCCAGAATCAACATATATCATTGCCTAGAATCCAACTAAACATGTTATCAGACCAAACAAACCATGCACAATAAAATAATAATAAAATATTCAGACAAAATAAAATAATAATAAAATATTCAGACAACAAAATAAAGCGTCACATATAGTAGATTACCTCAACCAGCGCATCATAAACATTTCAATAATAATAAAATCAAGAATCCTCAAATATTCCAAAATTATCCTAACGGCGATAAACCTACAATCCCCAAATCATTATTGGCACTACGGGATAGTCGCCATTGTGATTTTGGTCTTCTCGATTACTCGACCACTAGTAGGATTCAGGTCGCCCCACACCATTATTATAATATATACTACTTATCCATTCTGATGATAGGATGATTTTTTTCTCCCACCTAAGCTTATCACCGGAATCACGAAAATGAATCTCCTCGTTACCACACCACAAATTACCAGTTAACCGTCTACCAAAACAACATAAAAACAAATTAATCAAACCAAATCCAACTATGACCACATTAGGTTAGGTTCGGCCAAGACACCAAAATTAGGCCTAGGGTTATTTTCTCAATTCCATATTTTGGATCCTAGTTACTAGAGTCTTAACTAACATAGATCAAGTTTTAAAAGTCAAAAATTTGAAACAAAACTGACGTAAGCCCAATGGAGACTGATTTGGATCAAGAAGCCATTCAATGTCTTGGTGGCCCAATGACAAGAGCAAGAGCAAATAAAGCCCAAGAAGCTCTAACTCAATTGGTGGTTCTCTTAATAGACACAAGCCCAAATGCACATGCAAGTAATGAAGACAATGAGCCCAAGATAATAACTTTGCTCATCCAAGCCCAAGAAGCATGAAGAGGGCATGCAAGTCCATTTTTCTTTTAAGTGTAATGGTTGGTGTGTTTAGGCCCAATTAATTAGTGATATTTTTGGGTCAAGTCCACTACTTACCATGATGTACACAAGTTTATTAGAGAGTCTTGGGGAGAGAATCTTTGGCTTCCATTCCATAAGAAACTCCTCATTAGTGTGCATAAAATTGTATTGATTACGGGGGGTTACACTTTTAATTTGAGAAGCAAGTGTAACCACCACATAATGAGTATGAGAGAGTCATAAAGGGGTGGGGGTTATGTATTTTCGTTTTATTTTGGTGGCTGATTTAAGTTAGGCTTTTAGTGTGTTTAAGGTCATGAATTAGGCCAATTAAGTGGGGGTTATGGTTTGTTTTAGTGGCTGAATAAAAATGGTGTTAAGTTAGTCTTGATTAGGCTAGTTATGAGGGGGTTTTGGAATCATTTGGAAGACTAAGTGTGAGCCAAATGAAATCAGCCACACTTCTATATATATGAGACCTAAAACACATGAATAATAACTTTGATGTTATTTTGGATCAAATCCATTTTGTGAGAATATTGTTCTCCTAGGTTCTTGGTTGAACCAAACTAAGTTCTTATCAAGAATCCAAGATTCTTGTGGCGAACATCATTTGGCTTATCAAACTACATGTTTGTGGCGCCATCCATCTCTCATCTTCTTCCATTTTTTGTTTCTTTCTTCACTTGATTTTGGTTACAAAGTGTTACACTAAGTTCTTGTCTAAAAATTCAATCAAAAAGATCATCAAAGGCAACCTCACCATTTGGTTGTCATCAAGTGGTATCAAAGCTTAGGCTTTGGTTGAATTTTCTGAGTTTTGTTCTTCTTCTTCTACCTTTCTTCTTTTCTTCTTTTAAACCCGAAAACACAAAAAAAATACACTTTGAATCTATTTGTGAAGGGAAATTTCGTGGTTGTTGTTCTTGCTCATAAACAAGTTTTCAAGTGTGATTCTCTTCTTCAAAGTTTGAAAAAAAAAATTTGCCCAAATTATAAGAAAAAAAAATTGTGCATGAAATCTTGAAAAAAAAAGGAAGAGAAAAGTCTATTTGAGCAATTTGTGTTCTTGAAACAAAAAAAAGAAAATTATTTCCCTTCTTCCTTGTTCTTATTTCCAAAGCTTTGCCTTTCTAGCCTTTCCTTTTGTTTCCTTTGTTTTAATAAGTTTTGTGATTTTTGTTACTTGATTTTTTTTTGGATTTTTGTGTGGTTTTTGTGTTTGACTCTTCTAAGAACTAAAGGAGAACATTTGAGAGGAAAAAGCCAAGAGTGTCCAAAATACATTTTTGTGTGGAAAAAGCCAAAAGAGTGGGAAAAAAATCCATTGTGTGAACTAGTGAGGGAGTGTAGTGAGGAAACACATAAACTCTTCTACTCAAATCATGGCCAACAATGAGGATAGTCCACCATTATCTCCAAGGTCAGCCACTCTTCAAGCTAGGATGTCCAATCAAGTACAAGCTCTTCAAAGACAATTGGAGCAAATGCAAGCCAATTATGATAGACAACTTGCTAACCTACACCATGACGATTCAAGTGACTATGATAGTGAAAGAGGAAGGCCTAGAGGAGGACGACATAGAGGAGGAGGACATAGGGGAGAGAGACGTGATAGAGGACTTGAAGGGGTCAAAATCAAAGTTCCTCCCTTTATTGGGAAGAATGATCCGGAGGCTTACTTGGAGTGGGAGCTAAAAATAGAACAAGTCTTTGATTGTAATTCATACAATGAAAGCAAGAAGGTGAAAGTAGTCTCCCTTGAGTTCAAGGAATATGCCCTTGTGTGGTGGGACCAATTACAAAAAGAAAGGAGAAGACATGGAGAAGATCCCATAGACACTTGGGAGGAGATGAAATTTGTCATGAGGAAGAGGTTTGTCTCAAATCATTATCAAAGGGACATTCACAACAAATTACAAAGGCTTACCCAAGGGACCAAAAGCGTTGATCAATATTTCAAGGAGATGGAGTTGGCCTTACTTAGGTCAAATTTTCAAGAAGATAGGGAGGCTACCATGGCAATATTCCTACATGGCTTGAATCAAAATATTCAAGACATAGTGGAGTTGCAACATTATGTGGAGCTTGAAGATTTGGTCCAACAAGCCATTAAAGTGGAGCAACAAATTAACAGGAGGAAGTCTAAGTATTCTTCTTCTTCATCTTCCAAATTTCCATCCTCAAATTGGAAGGACAAGCAAAAGAAGGGGGGTGCACCCACCAAGGAGGCCGTGAGAAACATACAAGGAAAGAAACCCATGGAGACAAACTCTAGGAGCCGTGATGTAAAATGTTTCAAATGCTTAGGCCATGGACACATAGCATCCCAATGTCCAACAAAGAGAACCATGGTGTCCATGAATGGGGAAGTGGTATCACAATCCGAGGCTTCAAGTGGAGAGGAAAGTGAATGAGATGTGTTCATGCCGGATGGTGATTTACTCATGGTGAGGAGGCTTTTGGGAAGTCAAGTGAAGGATCATGAAGCAAGCCAAAGGGAATATCTTTCATTCTAGATGTCTAATTCAAGGAAAGGTATGTTCTCTAATCATTGATGGTGGGAGTTGTGCCAATGTTGTAAGCACTAGATTGGTGTCCAAATTGAATCTTGTTACTAAGGCACATCCAAGGCCATATAGGCTTCAATGGCTAAGTGAGGTTGGGGAAATGGTTGTGAACAAACAAGTAGAGGTTCCATTCTCAATTGGAAAGTATGAAGATTGTGTACTTTGTGATGCGGTGCCTATGGAGGCAAGCCATATGTTGTTGGGAAGGCCTTGGCAATATGACAAAAAGGCCATCCATGATGGGTTCTCAAATAAGTTTACCTTCATGTATCAAGACCGAAAGGTCATTCTTTCTCCTTTGTCTCCAAAGCAAGTTAGTGAGGATCAAATAAGAATGAGAGAAAAAAAAGAGCAAGAGAGAAAAGAAGGAGAAGGGGCGAAAAAAATTGAGAAAAAGAATGATGAAAAAATAAAGAAAAATTATGAGAAAAAAAGTGAGAAAAATAGAGATGAAAAAGAGGGAAAAGAGAGCTGTTTTGCAACAAAGAGTGAGGTAAAAAGTGCATTGGCCTCAAGGCAGCCCCTATACATACTTTATTGTAGGGAATTTTGTTTAAATTCTAATGCCTCTAATGATATCTCTTTGTCTAGTGCTGTTAAAAATATTTTGCAGGAATTTGGAGATGTTTTTCCAAAGGAAGTGCCACACGACCTTCCACCTCTAAGAGGGATTGAGCACCATATTGATCTCATTCCTGGTGCATCATTGCCCAATAGGCCAGCATATAGGAGTAACCCTCAAGAGACTAAGGAGATTCAAACCCAAGTGGAGGAGTTGATGCAAAAAGGGTGGGTTCAAGAAAGTATGAGCCCATGTGCAGTGCCGGTAATTTTGGTACCAAAAAAGTATGGTAAGTGGAGGATGTGCACAGATTGTAGGGCTGTGAATAACATCACAATTAAATATAGACATCCTATCCCTAGGCTTGATGATTTACTTGATGAATTGTATGGTGCATGCCTATTTTATAAAATTGATTTAAAAAGTGGGTATCATCAAATTAGAATTAGGGAAGGGGATGAATGGAAAACTGCCTTTAAAACAAAATATGGATTGTATGAATGGTTAGTAATGCCTTTTGGGTTAACAAATGCACCTAGCACTTTTATGAGGCTTATGAACCATGTTCTAAGAGATTTTTTAGGCAAGTTTGTTGTGGTGTATTTTGATGATATCTTAATATATAGTAAAAACTTAGATGATCATCTTGAACATTTCAGGGTTGTTTTACTTGTATTAAAAAAAAGGAAAAATTGTATGCAAATTTGGAAAAATGCACTTTTTGTGTGGACCATGTGAATTTCCTTGGTTTTGTGATAAAAAAGGGGTCCATGTGGACCAAGAGAAAATTAAGGCCATTCAAGATTGGCCAACCCCCAAAAATGTGAGTGATGTAAGAAGCTTTCATGGTTTGGCTAGTTTCTATAGGAGGTTTGTTAAGGATTTTAGTACTTTGGATGCACCTCTTAATGAAATTGTCAAAAAGAATGTGGGATTTAAGTGGGGGGAAAAACAAGAGCATGCTTTTAAGGAAATTAAAGAAAAACTCACCCCATGCACCAATACTTGTTTTGCCTAATTTTGCTAAATCTTTTGAGATTGAATGTGATGCTTCTAATGTTGGTGTTGGGCTGTTTTGATGCAAGAGGGGCATCCAATTACTTATTTTAGTGAGAAATTAAGTGGAGCTTCCCTTAATTATCCCACCTATGATAAGGAATTGTATGCCTTAGTAAGAGCTTTGCAAACTTGGCAACACTATCTTTTGCCCAAAGAGTTTGTGATTCATAGTGACCATGAGTCTTTGAAATATTTGAAAGGGCGAGGAAAGTTAAATAAAAGGCATGCAAAGTGGGTTGAATTTCTTGAACAATTTCCATATGTGGTGAAACACGAAAAGGGTAAGGCCAATGTTGTGGCGGATGCACTTTCAAGAAGATATGCTTTACTTTCTACCCTTGAAACAAAATTGTTTGGACTTGAATGCATTAAGGATTTGTATGAGCATGATAAGGACTTTTCAAATATCTTTGCTAATTGTGTGCATTCATCCCAAAATGGATACTTTAGGCACCAAGGGTTTTTATTCAAAGAAAAAGTATTATGTGTGCCTAAAAGTTCCATAAGGGACTTACTTTTGAAGGAGGCGCATGAAGGAGGTTTAATGGGGCATTTTGGGGTTCAAAAGACTTTAGACATGTTGCATGAACATTTTTATTGGCCTCACATGAAGCATGATGTGCAAAAATATTGTGAAAAATGCATTGTGTGTAGAAAATCAAAATCTAAAGTAATGCCTCATGGACTTTACACTTCTTTACCTATTCCTGATATTCTTTGGATTGAATTGTCTATGGAATTTGTTGTGGGATAGCCTAGATCTAGGAATGGTAAAGATTCATTTTTTGTTGTGGTGGATAGATTTTCAAAGATGGCACACTTTATCCCTTGGAAAAAAATTGATGATGCTTGTCATGCTGCTGATTTGTTCTTTAAGGAAGTGGTGAGACTTCATGGTCTCCCAAGGAGTATTGTAAGTGATAGGGACACCAAGTTCCTAAGTCACTTTTGGAGGACATTGTGGGGAAAGCTAGGTACAAAGCTTCTCTTCTCCACTACTTGCCATCCTCAAACAGATGGACAAACTGAAGTTGTGAATAGGACACTTTCTTCCCTTTTAAGGGTCGTGATTAAAAAGAATATTAAATCTTGGGAGGATTGTTTGCCTCATGTGGAATTTTCTTATAATAGGTTTGTTCATAGTACTACTCAATATTCTCCTTTTGAGGTAGTTTATGGATTTAACCCTTTAACTCCTCTTGATTTATTGCCATTGCCTAACTCCTCAATTTTGAAGCATAAAGATGGTAGGGCCAAGGCTGACTTTGTGAGGAAGTTACATGAGCAAGTAAAAGTCCAAATTGAAAAGAGGACCGAAAGCTATGCAAGACAAGCCAACAAAGTAAGGAGGAAGATGGTCTTTGAACCCGGAGATTGGGTTTGGGTTGTTGGTGTAAGCCCTAGAGGCCAGTGTATTTCTTTAGACTTACATTTGTATCTTGCTATTATATATATATGATATGAGGCATTCCAGTTTATTGTGTTACTTGTTTAAACATAATAAAGTCCTTAGAATAGAAATTTCAGTTTAATAGATTATCAAGTATATGACTTGATCGTGAGACACTATTGAACAATGAAATCCTATTCTTAATTAAATATCCGTAGTCAAGTATTTTATTAATAAGGACAATAATAATACATTGAGACTATTATGTGTGCAGACTGATGGCCATATCTCACGGGTCAAGGATATGAGATATCGAGTCGCCACATAGGTACACATTAGAGTAATGATGTACTGGATTGACCCACCATGAGAACACTACATGGAGCGTTATGTGAGTGTCATAAGTAGTTCTCATAGTGACAATGGTGTATGCAATCCTTCGACCTGAAATCACTACGATCCCTACATGAGGAGTCGTGTGCTTTAATATCGTCAAACGTCATCTGTAATAGGATGATTATAAAGACGGTCATTGGGCATACCACGAGCCGTGCAGAGGGATGTGAGTGACCTAGATGAAATTTGTCCCTCCTACATAACAGGAGTAATATCTGTGGGCCCCCTAATAGAGTGAGGCTGTAAAATGCATGGCCGTGCTGAAATGAGTCAATATGAGATATTGACCTCATTTGTTGTTAAGTCTACTCGGGTATCAGGGAACATGATATTGAACCATACAAGGGTGACACATTCTATGTCTTGTGTTCAATATAGATATATGGACAAAGGGATAATAATGCACATGAATATTTGTCACAGAAAGGTTTCGTCAAATCACTGACTTTCTCACTACTTAGGTAGCAGTGATGTATTGCTAGATACCGCTCACTGTTTGTAATATTAAATGGGATTTAATATTACTACTAACATTTTGGGAACCTATAGGGTCACACACATAAGAGCGGATTAAAAGAAGCATTAAAAGGAGAGTTGGACTTTCCTATTGGGCCTAGCGCATAGTACATGGGCTTAGGTCAAATGCTGCTCACTAACTCACTTAAGGAGGCGCTACTACAAGTAGACCACTTAAGTTGTTGTGCCTACACAGTTGATAACCTAGCCGCACATAGAGAGTAAGTGTGAATAGCAAGTCTCGGTTTTGAAGCTAGCATTGTGAGACAGAGACGCTTCAGGTTCGTGACGTTGGACGTTCACGGAATCTGCTCGTGTGGATACCTTTAGAGACATCGTTTGTGCGGTGTTCGTGATAGACGAATTCTGATCAACAGCCATCGCTTCAAGAGGTAAACCTTCTAATCATGAATCATGACCATTCGCAAGGATCCCAACATGGGTACACATGAGAAAGGAAAGGTTTCATTCCCAAAGGAAATCTAAACTTCAACCAAGAGGAGATGGGCCATTCCAAGTGGTGGCCAAGATCAATGACAATGCATACAAGATAGATCTTCCTAGTGAGTATGGTGGGATTAGTGAAACTTTTAATGTGGCTGATTTATCTCTTTTTGATGTAGGTGATGAAGATTTCAATTTGAGATCAAATTCACTTAAAGAAGGAGGGGGTGATGTAAGCCCAATGGAAACCGATTTGGATCAAGAAGTCATTCAAGGTCTTGGTGGCCCAATGACAAGAGCAAGAGCAAAGAAAGCCCAAGAAGCTCTAACTCAATAGGTGGTTCTCTTAATAGACACAAGCCCAAATGCACATGCAAGTAATGAAGACAATGAGCCCAAGATAATAACTTTGTTCATCCAAGCCCAAGAAGCATGAAGAGGGCATGCGCAAGTCCATTTTTTTTAAGTGTAATGGTTGGTGTGTTTAGGCCCAATTAATTAGTGATATTTTTGGGTCAAGTCCACTACTTAGCATGATGTACACAAGTTTATTAGAGAGTCTTGGGGAGGGAATATTTGGCTTACATGCCATAATAAACTCCTCATTAGTGTGCATAAAATTGTATTGATTATGGGGGATTACACTTTTAATTTGAGAAGCAAGTGTAACCACCACATAATGAGTATGAGAGAGTCATAAAGGGGTGGGGTTTATGTATTTTCGTTTTATTTTGGTGGCTGATTTAATTTAGGCTTTTAGTGTGTTTAAGGTCATGAATTAGGCCAATTAAGTGGGGGTTATGGTTTGTTTTAGTGGCTGAATAAAAATGGTGTTAAGTTAGTCTTGATTAGGCTAGTTATGAGGGGGTTTTGGAATCATTTGGAATACTAAGTTTGAGCCAAATGAAATCAACCACACTTCTATATGTATGAGGCCTAAAACACATGAATAATAACTTTGATGTTATTTTGGATCAAATCCATTTTGTGAGAATATTGTTCTCCTAGGTTCTTGGTTGTACCAAACTAAGTTCTTATCAAGAATCCAAGATTCTTGTGGCGAACATCATTTGGCTTATCAAACTACATGTTTGTGGCACCATCCATCTCTCATCTTCTTCCATTTTTTGTTTCTTTCTTCACTTGATTTTGGTTACAAAGTGTTACACGAAGTTCTTGTCTAAAAATTCAACCAAAGGCAACCTCACCATTTGGTTGTCATCAAAAACCATATAACCTCTAGGGTTAGGGTTTTTGCCAAGCATAGTAAAATAGGATAGAAATTTCTTTTGCTCACATACTCTTGGACCTAGAACTTAGACACCTTAAATAGATTATAACCATCATCATCTAAGTTAAAAATTGAACAAAATCCATTTAATCCACATATACATAGGTTTGTCCAAGGCTAGAAAAATTAGCTAGGAATTTCTTTTGATCTCAAGCTTCTAGATATAACAACTAGAGGTATTAGAGAGGTAAGATCAAGTGTCATAACACTTAAAACATTTTTTTATGATTTTTGATGAATTTTTGAAAAACTAGATCTAGGAATTGAATTTTGAGAAAACCTTGATGAAAATGGAAATTAGTTGAGGATTAATGAAGCTAAGAGGATGAGGAAGAGGATCCTCACTTTTAAATGAAGAAATTTGATGAAGAACTTGAAGGAAATTGAAGAAATTAGCAAGAGCAACAATGGTGTTCTTAGTGTTTTCTTTGTGTTCTTTGTGTAGAAGATGAAAATTTTGGCTAAGTGTGGGGGGAGGTATGTGTGGCCGTTTATGTTGAGGGAGTGAAGGGGGTAGAATGATCCAAATCAAGTTTGGACAAGGTTGGAAATACTAATAATGGTCAAGGGCAAATTAGTCTTTTCACTTAGAATAAATATCTAGATATTATTTTTGTCATGATTACCTATGACATCACGCATGACCTCATCCACCATGAGTCATCTTGTATGACTCGTTGTCCCGATCTATTGGCAGTTTTCTGCAGTTCCGTACCTGGCTCCGTCGTTTTCCCGACTTAGGTTTTACGCGTTTTCTTTAAAATTTTACCCATAAAAAGTATAATAAAATATTTTTGAGTAAAAATTTCAAAATAGCCTATATAGTTAGAAATATGGTATAAAACTAAACTGTTTGGTTCTCGGGTCACAATTAGGTTTTCTGCTCAGTAAAATCTTAGTGTTAGAGGTGTTCATCAATCGATTCAAACCGATTCAAACCGCAAAAATCGAGCCGAAAAACCGAAAACCGAAAAAACCGAAAACCTAAAAAACCTAAAACCAAAAAAAATCGCAAATTTTTTATTGGATTGAATCGGATTTTGGATCCTCTAATCCAATCCAAACCGATCTATTAGATATATATACTATTATTTTTGAAATTATAGTATTACTTATACTTAAATATTGTGTTTCATACTTTTATGTCCCTCATTCTCTTTAATAATTTTTTTTGGGAATGGCATATATGAGACTATTTAGAATAAATATTAATGTATTGAAGTTATAATTTGCTAAAAGCTTTGATGCATAAGATATATATACTTGATTGAGTAAACATGAAAAATATGAAATCAATTAAGTAAGTTTGAAAAATAATTATTTACAATTTATCTGTAGTCGATTCATGGAAAACAATATGATAAGTGAGGGTCGATATAGAGAATTAACATAAAAGAACGTGTTAAAAAATATCAATAATTATTTTTTCTAAAACTCCCAAATTAAAATGAAGATTATCCTTTGTCCACTATTAAATAAGTAGTAAGGACACTTGACATAATAAAAAAAGTAAAGTATGACAAAAACCGAATTATTCAATCCAATCCAGACCGCTTTTAATTGGATTGGATCAGATATTTTTAAGGAAGCAAACCGATCCAATCCAAACCAAACGTTATTTTTATCATTGGATCGGATGACTTTTTAGCTGAAAACCGATCCAATCCAATACGCGAACACCCCTACTTACTGTCAGTGAAACGCAGATAGGTTTCCATCTAATTTTTCAACTCAAAACTTTACCATAACCCTCTACCATAAGTTAGAGTATGAATATGATTTTGTTTTATCCAAAATCATTTTATTGGTCCCAGATAAAAATATAAATAATTATCTTGCTACCGGTAATACAGCGTAGCTAAAAAGCAGGGTGTTACATTATTACCCTACTTAGAACAAAATTACGTCCATGGAATTTACATACCTTAAAATATGTGGATACTTCTGCTGCATATCCGCCTCACGCTCCCAAGTAGCATCTCCAGTAGTCTCATCCCATATAACCTTAACCGACGGAACCTGTCTACCGCAAAGCTCCTTAATCCGTCTATCTGCGATCCTAACAGGTAAAGCTTCGTACTCTAGATTCTCTCGTAGTTGTATAGACTCAGACTCAAGAACATGTGAAGAATTAGGATAATATTTCCTGAACTGAGAAACGTGAAAGACGTCATGAAGGTTAGTAAGGTTAGGTGGTAAAGCATTATGGTAAGCTACTGGACCAATCCGTCGAAGAATCTGGAAAGGTCCGATGAATCTAGGAGTAAGTTTTCTAGACATGATAGCCCTGCCAATTTCGGTCTTCGGAGTGACTCTCAAAAACACGTGATCACCCTCATGGAATTCTAAAGGTCTCCTCCTTTTGTTACTGTAGCTCCTCTGCCTATCTTGTGCTTCCTTCATCTTTTCCCTTATCTTCCTAATTTCTTCCATAGTTTGTTGCACCACATCTGGACCCAAAACTTGGTTTTCACCAGTCTCATACCAACATAACGGGATCCTCCACTTCCTGCCATACAAAGCCTCGTATGGTGCCATTCCAATACTCTACTATGAAAACTATTGTTGTAAGTAAATTCAATCAATGACAAAAACTCATCCCAACTATCAGTGTGCTCCAACACACAAGCTCTCAAAATATCTTCCATTGACTGAATCATCCTCTTTGATTGCCCATCGGTCTAGTGATGGTAAGCAGAACTCATCCTCAACTTTGTCCCCAAGGCACTGTGCCACTGTCTCCAAAATCAAGATGTGAATCTAGGATCTCTGTCTAAGACAATGCTTGATGGCACACCATGCAACATAACAACTTCTTTGATATAAATTTGGGTCAACTTCTACAACCTATAACTCTTGCCGATAGGTAAGAAGTGAGCACACTTTGTCAACCTATCAATTATAACCCAAATCACATCATGCATCTTCGGAGTTCGTGGTAATCCAACCACAAAATCCATAACTATGTTATCCCATTTCCACTCAGGGATATATAACGATTGCAACAAACCTGCCGGCTTCTGATGCTCAATTTTAGCCTTCTGACACACTAGGCAAGATAAAACATACTCTGCTAACTCTTTCTTCATCCTCATCCACCAAAACGTCTTCTTTAAATCTTGATACATCTTAGTGGATCCAGGATGAAAGATTAACTTACTCTTATGTGCTTCTTCTAAGATCATATTTCAAAGTTCTAAATCCTCTGGAACACATATTCTATCTCTAAACCTTAACACACCATCTGCTCCCCGGCTAAACTCTGAAATCTTACCATCATCTATACCTCTACTCACCTCTTATAGATATTGATCCTGAACTTGTTTATCCTAAAGATCTCTCATAAAGTCACTACTAATAGTGATCATATCTAAGCAAATTTAATTATCAACCAACTCCATCCCTAAGTTCAGATCCCTGAACTATTCAAGTAATTCCAGCTCCTAAACCATCATCGAGGACACATTCAATGACTTCCTACTCAAAGCATCCGCTACAACATTGGCCTTCCTAGGATGGTATAGTAAATCAAACTCATAATCTTTGATAAACTCCATCCATCTTCGCTGTCTCATATTCATCTTCTTCTGATCAAACAGATACTTCAAACTCTTATGGTCACTATAAACATTAAAATTCGCTCCATACAGAAAGTGTCACCATATCTTTAATGTGAACACTATGGCTGCCAACTCCAAATCATGAGTCGGATAGTTCCTCTAATGAATTCTCAGTTGTCAGGAAGCAGAAGCCACAACTATTCCCTCCTGCATTAGAACACAACCTAAACCTTGGTATGACGCATCATAGTATACGTCAAACTGTCCTAAAGGATCGAGTAAAGTCAACACAAGTGATGTTGTCAACCTGTCCTTCAGCTTTTGAAAACTTTGCTCACACTTGTCTGTCCATACAAAAGCGATACCTTTCTCGTCAATTGCGTCATAGGCAAAGCAATTTTCGAGAAACCCTCTATTGACCTCTGATAATATCTAGCTAACCCTACAAAACTTCGTACCTCACTTACTGACTTAGGTCGTTCCCATTTAAGAAGTGCCTCTACCTTAGCTGGATCTACTGCTATGCCTTCCTTGTTAATCACATGTCCAAGAAACTGGACTTCCTCCATCCAAAGCTCACACTTGGGGAGCTTAGCATAAAGCTTCATATCCTTCAAAACCTGTAACACCACTCTTAGATGTTCCTCATGCTCTTCCCGCGTACGGGAATAGATAAGGATATCATCAATGAACACTACAACAAACTTATCGAGGAATGCTCTAAAAATTATGTTCATGTAAAAATATATTAATATTTTGAAACTCTTGCTCAAAAATATATTACTATATTTTATTCAGGTGAAGTTTCAAAGAAAATCGCGTAAGAAAACATAAATCGGGAAAAAAGACAGAGTCCCAAACGGAACTGCAGAGACCCGCCAAGAGATCGAGACAACGAGTCATACATGATGACTCATGTAGGATGAGTCATCAAGTCATGATGACAACTTCATAAATATCAATATATTTAGTTATAACTATCGAGATATTTAGGGGTGAAAATACCAAAATACCCTTAAGTTCCTAACTAATTCCCAATGTGTCCAAAGATATTTTTGGACCCCAAATTCCTCTTCAATTTCGTGCAGCCACATCCACTCAACCAAACCCGTTTCATTTTGCTTTCATTTCATCATATTCCTCTCAAAAATCATAATCGAGTAAACAACGGACCAGATAAGGATACGCGGAGATACACCAGGGGACAAAATGACGAGTCATCCATGATGACTCAGAGGGGATGAGTCACCATGGTGAATCATGGTGGTGACTCATCTTCACCATAAATGCTCATAAATGTAAAACCTAAAATATCTATATATTTATGTATTAACCTAACCTAGCTTAGTTAACATCAACTATGGTTATAAAGTGACACATCCTCTCCCCTCAACCACTCAATTTACTTTGCTGTAACACCCCCACACTTAGCCAATTTCGTGCAACCCTCTCCTCTTCATCACTTGAGGTAATTCATTCATTCATTTCATCAAAATTCTCTAAGTCATTTCTCTCTAAAACAGTGGGCCTAGGAGGTGAGAAACTCAAACCAGATACCACCTAACCCGAAAACAACAAACTGTCATCTGAGATTCGTTAACCGTTGGATCGGGCAGAAACTTTGTGATAAAGTTTAGGAAATATAGTTCTACGTTGTCACCGTTCATTTTTGTAATTAAAGGTCTGTGACCAGATATATGGAGCTCGAACTGTAGCTCTGTTTTGGTAGCTTTTCTCTAGGATTCTTGAGTTCATTTTTGAATCCGATTTTCCCTAAGTCCAATTGTGGATCTCGTAAATTTTTCCATTGATTTTGTTTCTTGATTCAAATAGATTTATTGATTGGAGCCCTATTGTTGATCCGATTGTAATTTGTGTTTCCGACTATTTGTGATACCCGTACGTGTAATCAGGACAGAGTGCCGAGGTTCGTGGCAGTAGCGTGGATGCATTCGGAGCTGGTACGAGAAAGTGTGCACATCAATAAGGTGGGAGAAATATTCATCATGTCATCAGAATAGATAAGTAGTATATATTATAATAATGGTGTAGGGCGACATAAACCCTACTAGTGGTCGAGTAATCGACAATACCAAAATCACATTGGAAACTACCTCGTAGTACCAATGATGATTTGGGGATTGTAGGTTTATAACCGTTAGGATAATTTTATAATATTCAAGGATGTCTAATTTTATTATTGTTGAACTGCTTGTGATGTGCTGGCTGTGGTAAACTGTTTTATGTGATGTTTTGTGTTATTTGAATATTTTATTATTATTATTTTATTGTGTTTAATATGATTTGTCTGATAATCTGAATTATATGTTACTGTATGCTTAGTTGACATCTAGGCAATGATATATGTTGTTCGGGAGATATGTATGTGGGTGAGAGAATGAATGTGACTTAGAGGTGCTTAGCCTAAATTAATTATTTTATAGATGAGATGTGACATGGAATGGGTGTTGAGACAGTGGTGGAAGGTTGAAGCACTAGGTTGTAACAGATGTGGGTCAGTGAGATTCATATATATGCATTGTTGTTCACAGCCGTGTGAGTGGAACACACGAGGTCAGGATATCCTATTTTGTATACCGGATGTTGCAGGTGAGTGCCCTACGGATGTTGATACCGAGGTAGACTACCGTAATACTCTTTTAGTCTTTGACGCGTTGATCTGATCTATCCTATCAAAAGATAGAAGTACACTATACCGAGATTTATCCTATCGAAAGATAGAAGTGCACTATACCAAGTCCTATCCTATCGAAAGATAGAAGTACACTATACCGAGTCATATCCCATTGAAAGATAAAAGTTCACTATACCAAGTTCTTGACACCAAACCCTTTTGGACTGCAGACTAACGTTATAGGAATAGAGATGGTCAAGTTAGCATAAAGGTTTAGTTGCATGAGATTGAGGGTAAAGGAAGATATCGTGATTTAAGGTTGATTGTTAGTTATGTGTGATGCTTGTATTTAACTGTTATTATATTGTATGCTATTATTCCTTTCTGCTTATGATGATAGAAATGTTCCTTATTTCCCTATTTCTATATTTTGTGTATATGTATCTTATTCCATTAGAAAACTATATGGAGCAACCTGTTGCGGCGGAATTGGACGGAACTCCATATGAACCCGATGCAGGAGGAAGAGTTGTGGATTCTAATAATAGAGTTTTGTGTATAAGGACAATGCGTCTAGTAAGATGTTTTTATTTTCCACTAATTATAACATTTTGTATAAATATGTACCTGTAAGGGATCCTACTGATAGGATACCATAAACAGTGTTTTGTATTGTCATGGTTAGAGATATTTGTATTTGTATGATATAATTATGGTGTGGTGTGTTACTTTCCAAAGTTGGATGTGTTTATAATTATGTTTAAGATTTTAATTTCTTCTTATTTTCGGGTTACGTTTAACGTTAAGAATGCGAGTACTTTTAAAATAATAATTAATGGCACAATGGGGTATCTCATCCCCTACCTCGAGCCATGATCCTGTAAAAGAAATCATCAGCTCCCATCCGTAAGACATATAATACCACATAAACAAGTATATAAATACTATATGCCATACCAATGTTAGTTACCGTGTTCGGACTCATTACCCAACTTCTAAGAATAGTCAATTTCCAAATGCCAGTAACAGCATCCTAAACCTCACAGTCTAAACAGAATCAAACTACTATGATACCACCAAATGAGACACCCCGTTGTGCCATTAATTACTTATTTAAACTTAGTCCCTTTCTTAACGTTAAATGCAACCCGAAAATACGAAGAAATTAAAATCTTAAATACAACACGTACACTTTTGAAAGTTAAATACACCATAGTTATATTACACATACACACCTATGTTTATCCATCACAATACAAAACACTATTTAGGGTATCCTATCAGTAGGATCCCTCGCAGGTACATAATTATACAAACTATTATAATTAGTGGAAAATAAAACGTCTCGCAAGACGCACTGGCCATAAACTACCTAAACTCTACCACCCGAATCCACAGCTCGTCCTCCAGCATCCTTTTCATACGGAGTTCCATCCAATTCCTCAGCAACAGGTTCCTCCATAAAGTCTTCTAATGGAATAAGATAAACACACGCAAGATACAAAAATAAGGATATAAGAAACAGTTCTATCGTCATAAGAGGAAAAAATTGATAGCTATGATCAACATCATGCATCTCTATGGATCTCACCGACATATATCGAGTCATACCCTAGTGCCTTAACCTCTTATCACCATCTCAACATTTATCTCAAGTTATCTCATCGTAATAAAATATTATTTAATTAGGTTAGGCACGCTAAATTGCATTCGTTTTCTCACCCACATGAATATCTCCTGAATCAACATATATCATTGCCTAGAATCCAAATAAACATGTTATCAGACCAAACAGGTCATGCACAATAAAATAATAATAAAATATTGAGACAAAATAAAATAGTAATAAAATATTCAGACAACAAAATAAAACGTCACATTCAAAAGATTACCTCAACCAGCGCATCACAAACACTTCAATAATAATAAAATTAGACATCCTCAAATATTCTAAAATTATCCTAACAGCGATAAACCTACAATCCCCAAATCATCATTGGCACTACGCGATAGTCGCCAATGTGATTTTGGTCTTGTCGATTACTCAACCACTAGTAGGGTTTAGGTCGCCCTACACCATTATTGTAATATATATTACTTATCCATTCTTACGACAGGATGATTCTTTCTCCCACCTGAGCTTATCATCGGAATCACGAAAATGAATCTCCTCATTACCACACCACAAATTACCAGTTAACCTTCAACTAAAACAACATAAAAACAAATTAACCAAACCAAATCCAACTATGACCTCATTAGGTTAGGTTCGGCCAAGATACCAAAAATTGGGCTAGGGTTATTTTCTCAATTCCATCTTTTGGATCCTAGTTACTAGAGTCTTAACTAACATAGATCAAGTGTTACAAGTAAAAAGTTTGTAACAAAACCATCTAACCACTAGGGTTAGGGTTTCGGCCACGCATAGTAAAATAGGCTAGAAATTTCTTTTGCTCACATACTCTTGGATCTAGAACCTAGACACCTTAAATAGCTTATAACCATCATCATCTAAGTTAAAAATTGAACAAAATCCATTTAACCCACATATACATAGGTTCGGCCAAGGCTAGAAAAATTAGCTAGGAATTTCTTTTGATCTCAAGCTTCTAGATCTAACAATTAGAGGTATCAAAGAGGTAAGATCAATTGTCATAACACTTAAAACATTTTTCTATGATTTTTGGTGAATTTTTGAAAAACTAGATCTAGGAATTCAATTTTGAGAAAACTTGATGAAAATGGAAATTATTTAAGGATTAATGAAGCTAAGAGGATGAGGAAGAGGATCCTCACTTTGAAATTAAGAAATTTGATGAAGAACTTGAAGGAAGTTAAAGAAATTAGCAAGAGCAGCAATGGTGTTCTTAGTGTTTTCTTTGTGTTCTTTGTGTAGAAGATGAAAATTTTGGATAAGTGTGGGGGGAGGTATGTGTGGCCGTGTATGTTGAGGGAGTGAAGGGGGTAGAATGGTCCAAAACAAGTTTGGACAAGGTTGGAAATACTAATAATGGTCAAGGGTAAATTAGTCTTTTCACTTAGAATAAATATCTAGATATTATTTTTGTCATGATTACCTATGACATCATGCATGATCTCATCCGCCATGAGTCATCATGTATGACTCGCTATCCCGATCTCTTGGCAGTTCTCTGCAGTTTCGTACCAGGCTCCGTCGTTTTCCCGACTTAGGTTTGACATGTTTTCTTTAAAATTTCGCCCGTAAAAAGTATAATAAAACATTTTTGAGTAAAAATTTCAAAATAGCCTATATAGTAAGAAATATGATATAAAACTAAAATATTTCGTTCTCGGGTAAAAATTATATTTTCTGCTCAGTAAAATCTTATTGTCAGTGAAAACGCAGATTGGTTTCCGTCTGAATTTTCAACCCAAACTTTTACCGTAACCATCTACCATAAGGTAGAGTATGAATATGATTTTGTTTAATCAAAAATCATTTTCTTGGCCTCAAATAAAAATATAAATAATTATCTTGATACCGGTAATACAACGTAGCTAAAAAGCAGGGTGTTACATGTGCATGACCCATGAGCCTGGGAATGGGTCAATTCAATTTTGATGCAATCCTTGTTGAATATCTAGTCATATGGAAATCATTGAGGATGGATTTTATTTCTTCACCTTCTGTTATGGGCTTTTCTCTGTCAACGAAATTGATAATCCAAATGAATTTTCCTACGACTATGATTTCCTTGATTAAATACAACACAAGGTCTTTGTCTTAATGGTCACATAATCTTATCACATCTTATAATTCACAAATAGTCGGTGTTATATGTATGCAATGTGCACCCATTCTATTTCAATAGTCCCTCCTACAAATTATGCTCATTTGGCTGCTTTCCGAGTGCGCTACTACATTGAAGGTGGTGAAACATCAGAAGGGGGTTCGGCAAGTGTATCTAGAGGCAGTAACGTGGAAGTTACCCTGCCCTCAGTGACGGATAATGTTAAAGAAGTCAATTTCTTCTGCTAAATTGGATTTTGTTTAGCAGTATGGAGATTAGGATACCTAGTTAATTGAATATAGTTCTTTGGCACCCAAGTTTTGTCTCTCTCCTGGACTTCAGAGAGAACTTTTTTTGCCTATATTTTGCTGTCGGATCTTATTAATCTTGATTTAATGTGTGGTTATATATATATATATATATATATATATATATATATATATATATATATATATATATATATATATATATATATATATATATATATATATTGCTTTAAAGAGATCTTATTGCCTACACTATCTCCTATATATTATCTATTTAAAAAAATCTTATAAGGCAATCTGAAAAAGTTGATCTAGAAGGACACCGCAATAGGCAAATCATGTGGTCAACTTTCCTCTACACATATTCCGATGTATTCTTGTTAATGATTTTAAATTTTATTGATATTTTGATTGTATTTACTTCAATTTAGATTTTATTTGTGAGAAGATTGTAAAAAAATAAGAAAAAATTGATGTGACTGTTATAGCTAAAATATTTATTTCAAGCATAGTTGATTTTTTATACTTTTAATATTAATTTATGACAATAAAATTTTTGATTTTGGATTCTATTTGTAGTTTTAATTTTAACATAAAAAACTTGACGAGTCCAAAACAACATTTTTTTGGTTTTTTAAACTTCGATAAATTTAATAAAAATGGTTGAAATTCAATTAGATAAAAAAAAAGTAGGGTTATTTCACCCAAAAAAAGTAGGTTAAGCTTCCTTTGATTTCACGTTTACAACTCAAATGAGAATAATATAAGCTAGTCTTATTTTGTATTAATTATTTACTTAATAAATGAATCTTATATTCCAACTGAAACTCTTCATTTGTGATCCAAAAGGCAATAATCGTACATTGGTGACATCTTGTACATATTATGTATATATTTATGATGTCTGTCTTATCATTGCGCATTATTTAAGTTTAAATGTTGTTTTTAATTTTACCTTTCGCGACCTTCCCGTCTGGGCACCGCGAGAAAAGCGGAGTCGCCATCAAAATTTATTTAATTAGGTAAACTTTGGGAAAACCTTTTTATTAGGAAATACTGGTCATTAAATATGAGATCTCAAGCTCGAGAGTCGATTATGACTCGAGAAGGTGTTAGTACCCTACATCGCCCATTCTACGAATGATACCTTAGATTAATTGCACGAATTTAAATTATTTATTTCTTTTACCCCAAAAATTATTTATTAAAAAATATTTTTTTTGTGACATTTAGATTTTTTTAACAATTTTGCACTTTGAAAATTATTATTGATAAATCCTAAATGAGGTTAAACATGACACTTAAGTCCATAAGGCAACCTCAAATCTAAGGGATTGCGCATGACATTTGTCATAGAGTAACCCATAAATAACTTTAATTCAAAAAGGTTTAATTAATTATTTTGTAAAATAAAACATGGGAATGATATTTTATTTCATGACTTTGTTTGTTAAATGAAAAGTCCTAAGCAAGGTTTAACATGACACGTACGTCCATAAGACAACCTTGATTCTAAGGGATTGAACATGACACTCAAGCCCATAGGGCATCCCTAAATAACGCAATTTATTATTTTAATTATTTACACTAACAAATTAGAAAGAACACAAAAGTAAAGGGAAAAATTAATTTTGGCATGACGGGATGATTGATCCCGCTCCTATGTATTCCCTGCTGCGATGGGAAACTCAAAGCCATGTAGTTCTTGTAGAAAATATTTTAGCTGTTGGTTATTTTAATTTTTATGAAAAGGGTTTATTTAGTTTTAATAAATGTTTTTTTTATATTTCATTTTTTGTTTTTATCGAAAAATCCTAAGTGAGATAGAACATGGCACATACGTCCATAGAGCGATCTCAAACCTAAGCAATTCAGTGTGATACCTCTCACAAAGCAATCCCAAAAAAATTAATTTCAAGTATTTCCTTTTTCATCACTTTATTTATTTTATGAATTAAATAAAAATAAAAAGAAAAGAAAGAAAAATAAATAAATAAAATAAAGGTTAACTTCTAATAAGTATTTTCAGCATTTTGTTAACTTGGGCTAATCAACCCACCCCAAAACACTCAACTAAAGTTCCTAGACTACAGCTAGCCCAACAAAACACTCAAACCAAGTCCATACACACTACAAAAGAGAAGATCAGGTCAGACTAAAAGAGGAAAAAGAAAAATAAATAAAAAAGAAATTAAAAGAAATAAACAAAAGGAATTAAGGAAGCATAACAAGTGAGTTGTACCTTCTGCTCAGCAACGTAACAGAGCTACTTTGGCCAAGGGAGAGGTGCAAAGAGCAGCCAAGGAAGCGGCCCCTGGTTGAGAGGAGATCCGAACCAGGCAGAGGGATGCGAAGCAGCGCTGCATGGCGGGTCTGAGGCATTGCTCTCGACGGGGACGTGGCAGAGTGGGGTACCAAAGCGTCCGGTCTAGTCTGAGGCGGAGCTCGGTGGTATTAGGTGGACGGAGTGGCGGCGCACGGTTCCTGACAGGCGTCTCACAGCGGAGCGGTTTAGTTGTGTTTTGCGGTGGCGGCGAATGTAATAGCCTGATTTTTAATTACGCTATTTAACCGGTTAAAATATAATTAATTATATTTTAATCTGAGAGTTAGAAAGTGATTTTATATAAAATAAAATCATATTCATAGTCTCTTTTATGGTAGAAGGTTACAGTGAAATTTTGGGTTTAAAACTCATATGGAGACCGGTCTGCATTTTTTTAACTGACGGTATAATTTTATACTGACAGAAAACCCTAATTTAGCCCGAAAACTGAAATTTGTAGATTTTTTTTTATATTTTGTCCCTGAGGAAGTCTACTTTCCAAATTTCTGATCAGAAATAAAATATTATGTTTATTCAGACGGATTTTGGTAAAAGTTCGGACGGAAAACAGTCGGTGTTTTCACTGACAGTAATATTTTAATGATCAGAAAACCTAATTTTGACTCGCAAATGAAATGGTTTATATTTAAATCATATTTCTAACGAGTTTGGTTGTTTTGAAAATTTTCAACCGAAAACGAAATATTACGCTTTTACGCAGGTGTAAAACCCTAATCGGGAAACCGACAGAGTCGAAAACGGAACTGAAGAGACTCGTCAAGAGATCGGGACAACGAGTCATAAATGATGACTCACGGAGGATGAGTCACCAAGAATTTATGAGCATTAAATGCTAGTAATCATGACTTTTAGGTGAACAGACCAAAATACCCCCAAGCTTTCGCGGGTATTAACCAGACACATCTATGCACTCTTAACCACTCATTTTACGTGGTTGTAAACCTTCCACATATCCTCAATTTCGTGCAGCCATATATACTCAACCATACCTATTTCATTTTGCTTTCGTTTCATTATTTTCCTCTCAAAAACCGAAATCGGGTAAATGAC
This sequence comes from Sophora flavescens, assembly GCA_030762895.1. Lineage (NCBI taxonomy): Eukaryota > Viridiplantae > Streptophyta > Magnoliopsida > Fabales > Fabaceae > Sophora > Sophora flavescens. The sequence continues at coordinate 147,337,535 of CM061062.1, forward strand.
GGAGCTGCGCACGGAATTTCCGGGAACCGCTAACGAATAGGATTGGTGACTCATTGGCGAGTCACTATGTGTGGCCCAAAATTAGCCACATCTCCATCAAATGTGAGCCACATATTATTAACCATGATTAGCCACAATAACCTTACTTAAGTTTACTATTAACTATGGTTAAGCTTATATTAATTTAATATTCACAAAACCCATTAAACCAATTCCTTGTAACCAAAAAAAGCCTAAATCTAGCCTATAAATACTCCTCAAGACCGTGGCCTCCCTCCCCCTTCACTCACTTCTTCATCTCTTCCATTTCTTCTTCACTTTTTCTTCAAAAATTCCATTGTTGTTCTTGCACAACTTGATAATTCTTTCACTTTCTTTTATTATCTAGAGGTAAACCCTCACTTCTATGATCTTAGTTATCTTCCTCATCTTCTTAACTCTCTTTATAACCCACTACTTTGGATTAGAGAAGAAGAATTGAGAGAGAAATCTCAATAGTTGCAAGAAGCCTTTGTTGGAAGCTTTGAAACCAAGTTGGAGCAGTTTCAGTGAGGGAGTCTCAAAACATTCTTTAACCGTTTGATCATTACCAAATTGTAGATTCAGGTTCAAGACTTGTGCTTCTTAATATCCAACAGTCATAATTTGGAACAAAACTCCATAGTGTGAGATATGAAGCTCGGACAGTAGGCCTAGGAGGTGAGAAATTCAACCCGGATACCATCTAAGTTGTCACCAAAGAATTACGATCTGAGATGTTTTAACCGTTGGATCGGGTTGAAACTTTGTGAGATGGTCTATGAAGAATAGTTCTTCATTGTCACCGTTAAGTTTTCTAAATAGAGCTCTGTGGCTATAGGAATGGATCTCGAACAGTAGCCCTATTTTGGTAGCTTTTCCCTAGGATTCATGAGATTATTTTGAATCCGATTTTTCCTAAGTCCAGTCGTTGTTCTCGTAAGTTTTTTCATCAATTTTGTCTCTTGATTCAAATAGATTTAGTTATTTGAAACCCTATTGTTGATTCGGTTGGTATTTGGTATTTCCGAGGAATTGTGTTACTCGTACGTGTAATCGGGATGCAAAGAGGAATGGTGGATGTGTAAGGATGGATGGTGGCAGATTTGTGGATGCTGTTGGACAGCTTGCAGAGGTTCTTGGCAGTAGCGTAGACGCATTCGGAGCTTGTACGGGAAAGCGCGCACATAAATCAGGTGGGGGAAGAACCAATCTACCGTCGGAATCGATAAGTAGCATATTATATCATAATTGTGTAGGGCGACCTAAACCCTACTAGTAGCCGAGTAATCGACAAGACCAAAATCACATTGGAAACCTTTTCTGTGAAACCAATGGTGATTCGGGGATTGTAGGTTTATCGACGTCGGGATGATTTTATTTTATCTAAGGTTGATTGAATTTATTATTATTATTATTGAATTGCTTATGTGATATTTTGTGGTATTTGAATATTTTATGATTGTCTGTGTTATACATGATCTGCCTGGTTTTTAATATTGTGCTTGGATGATTTTTAAGTAAGGATATGTGTTGTTCGGGAGATAATTATTTGGGTGAGAGAATAAAGGTGATTTAGAGGTGCCTAGCCTAATTAAGTGGTTTTATCTATGAGGGAAAAAGGTGTTGAGACTTTGATGGAAGGTTGAGGGACTAGGTTGTTATTGATGTAATTTAGGGAGATTCATTTATAGATGTATTGTTATTCACAGTCGTGTGAGTGGAACACACGAGGTCAGGATATCCTATTTTGGGATATCGGATATTGCGGGTGAGTGCCCTACGGATGTGGATGCCGAGGTAGACTACCGTAATATTCTTTTAGTTCTTGACACGTTCGCATATTCTTGGAACTGGACCATTTTGGACCGATATTCCTCAATGCGTTTGTATATTCTTGGCACTGGACCGTTCTGGATTGATACTCCTTGACGTGTTCACATATTCTTGGCACTGGACTGTTTTGGACTAATATTCGCTTAGTCGTGGACGCGTTCGAAAGTTATTTGCACTGGACTATTTCGGACTACTGACTAATGTGACAAGAGTAAAGATGGCCACATCAGTATAAAGTCTTAGTTGTAGGTGTTGAGGGTAGAGGATGATATAGTGAATTGAGGATGATTGTTGATTTTGAGTGATGCGTGTCTGTGGCTATTATTATATTATGTGCTATGACTCTTTTCCGCTTTTGATGATAGAAATGTTTCTTATCCCCTATATATTTATGCATGTTGTATTTTATTTATTATGTGATCGTACGAGAAGACCCTATGGAGGAGCCTATTGCTGAGAAGTTGTATGGAACTCCTTATTAGCCAGAAGCTGGAGGAAGAGCTGTGGACCTGAGTGGTAGAGTCTAGATAGTTAAGGCCAGTGTGTCTTGTGAGACGTTTTATAATTTCCGCCTAAATTAGTTGTATAATTATATACCTGTTAGGGATCCTACTGATGGGATACCCTAAACAGTGTTTTAAATACTATGATGCATAAACCTATGGTATGTATGTTTTATATATATATATATATATATATATATATATATATATATATATATATGGTTTGTTGTTTTGAACTTTTCATCCATCGTATACTTCTAATTTAAGTTTTAATTTTTTACGTGTTTTAACGATAAGCGCATGATTAAATAATTAAATAATAAGGTTTTAAGTTAATGGCACAAAGGGGCACAATGGGGTGTCTCAGCGACGATCGTGAAGGACAGCGATAGATGATAGGTTTTGAGATTGAAGATGGTTAAGGATTGATGCTGTAGGTATGAAGAGAAATGGTGAAAAAATGGTGATGAAAATAAAAATGGGGTGACTATGGTGAGAATGAAGGAGAAGAGTGCATCCGAATGGTTTTTTCTCCCCCTTTTGCTGTTGTTGTTGTTTTCTTATATATTGTGAAAATTATTCTCATTCATTGTCTGAAAATCTGCAAGGATCAAAATTTGATTTGAAACAAAATTGGAAAATGCTGAACCTCTCTTGCAAGAATTATGGGATCTGTCTTATGAAAATCAAAATTCAAAATCTGTTGTTGGAGGGAAGCTGTGATGGCTAGTGAGACGCCCTGTTGTACTCCATTGTTTAATTAAATTAACACCTCATTAATTAATTACTTAATTGCATGCTTATCGTTGAAAATGCGTAAAAATTAAAACTTAATTAAGAATCATATAACTTCTGCAAAATTAAACACAACAAAGTTATAATCTATAAATACAAACATGTTTTTTCCTTACATTACCAAAACACTTTTTAGGGTATCCTATCAGGAGGATCCCTCACAGATACTTAATTATACAAACTGTTTATAACTAGGGGAAAATAAAACGTCTTTTATGAGTCACTAGCCCTAAACTTACTAAACTGTATTTTTAGGATCTGTAGTTTGTCCTCCAGTGTCCGCTTCATACGGAGTTCCATCCAACTCCTCAGTAACATATGTTTCATACAGTGTTCCATCCAACTCCTCATCAACATATTCCTCAATCGGGTCTTCTAAAGTAATAAAGTAGACATACACAAAAATACATAAATATGGAGATAAGAAATAGTTCTATCATCATAAGCGAAAAAGATTCATAACATATAATATAATAGCGGTCACAGACAAACAACATTCATCATTAACAATCATCTTTAAGTCACAATTCTTTCCTCTACCCTCAAACTCATGCAACTAAATCTTTATACCGACGTGGCCACCACTAATCCTGTCAAACATCCCTCATCAGGAATGTCAGTCAGTCGTCCAAGTGACGCGTTCCCAATGCTGGTGCACACTCTCATCCATGGTGAGAATGCTCATACAAAGCAATGACATTATAGATGCACAGTACCGTCGGAGCACACCCTGGTTCTCTCTCATCTCTATCAAGGGTGCTCGTGCATAGCAATGACACTATAGCTGCACATCTTAAATTCTAATTTGGAATCCCACGAGGACTTCGGACCTCGTGTATTCAAATACACGGTTATGAACAATAATGCAAACACGTGACTCTCACTGACTCGTATCAATAACAACCTAGTGCCTCAAGCTTTCCTTATAGCCTCCACTCGCATTCTATGTCACATCACTTCTATAAAATAATGGCTAGACACCTCTAATTCATACTCAATCTCACACCCAAACAAAATACCTCCGAACAACATATATCTTTACTTAAAATCAACTAAGCAATTTATCAAACCACGCAGATCATACATAACACAATAATCAATAAAATATTCAAACATCAAAATAAAATGTCACATGCAGTAGAATACATCAACCAACGTATCACAAACAGTCCATAATAATTAATTCAGGCATCCTCCAATATTATAAAATTAACCTAAGGTGATAAACCTACAATTCCCAAATTGTCATTGGTAATGCGGAAAAGTTTCCAATACGATTTTGGTATTGACGATTACTCGACCACTATTAGGGTTTAGGTCGCCCTACACCATTATTATAAATTATATACTACTTATCCATTCCGACGATGGAATGATTCTTTCTCCCACCTAAGTTAACACCAGAAACATGAAATCGAAGATCCTCGTTATCATGCCACAAGTTACCAAATCCACCTTCAACCAAATCAACAATAAAACAAATTAATCAAATCAATCCAAATATGGACATATGGTTCTAGGTTCAGCCAACTCATCAAAATGAGGCTAGCCTTATTTTATTAATCCAATCTTTTAGCCTAGAGTATTAACTAACATAAATAAAGTGATACTAGTTAAAAATATGAAACAAAATCCTCTAACCAACTAGGTTAGGGTTTCGGCCATAAAGGTTTAAATGGGTTAGAAAATTCTTTTGAGTTCAATCTCTTGGATTTGTGATCACCAAGCATGGTAGAATCAAGAACAAGCTTCATCATTCAAAAATTGAATAAAAATATTTCAACCTCTTTATTCTATAGTTTCGGTCAACGTAGAGAAATCAGGTTAGAAAATTTATTCGGATTCAAGCTCTTGGATTTAGATAATACAAGTACTAGAGGGCTCAAATCAAGCATTAGATATTAAAAAGAAAAAAAAATCAACAAACCCTTTTTTCATGCAAGTCTGGCCAAGCAATGAAAATAGGGAAAGAAAATGTTTTTGCCTACATGCTCTTAGATGATGATAGTATGAGACATAACAAGATCATAGAAATTAGTTTCACATTAAAATTATTTTCCTACAATTTTCTATAAATATTTGAAATTCTAGATCTAAGAATGGAAAATTCATGAAATAGGAAGGAAATGATCTTTAAGAAGAGAGGAGATGATCATGGATCATCATGTTACCTCAAGGGTGTAAAGGAGATGAAGAAAAGATGTTGATCTTAGCAAGTTTCACTAAGGTATGAACTTGAGCTCTTGAAAATGTTTGTGTTTCTTTTGTGTTTTGTGAGGAAATGATGAAATAAAAGAAAGAAGATGATGCCTAAGAGGGGGGAGGGGCTGCGGCCAAGAGTGTGAGAGGATAGGTGAGGGATTGTTTATTATTAAAGTAGAACCATAGTTGAGTTTATTTGATCAAGGTTAAGTTAGAAAATAATATAATAACTTAACTAGGGTTAATTAGTAATCATGGTTAAAATTTATGTGGTCAAGAATTGATGAGAGGTGTGGCTGCCTTTGCACCACATAAACTAACCTTGACTTGCCTTAACCATGGTTAAAATCTAACTAGAATATGTTAGGTTAAGCTTAAGTACATTTTGGTCATTTCACCTGAAAACTCATATTTCCTAACTTCAATTGCTTCATAAAATCTTGATGAGTCCTCCCGTAGCTCAGCTCCACAAATGTCCGATTCCATCTCTGCAGTTCCATTTCCGATTCCGTCGGTTTCCCGATTAGGATTTTACGCCCGAATTAAAAGCATAATATTTCGATTTCGGTTGAAAATTTTCAAAATAACCAAACTCATTGGAAATATGATTTAAATATAAACCACTTCGTTCACGAGTCAAAATTAGGTTTTCTGATAATTAAAATCTTATTGTCAGTGAAAACACCGACCATTTTCCGTTCGAACTTTCACCAAAATCCGCCCTAACAAACATAATATTTTATTTCTGATCAGAAATTTGGAAAGTAGAATTCCTCACGAACAAAATATAAAAATATATAAATTTTCTGTTTCAGGTCAAATTAGGGTTTTCTGCCAGTATAAAATTATACTGTCAGTAAAAATACAGACTGGTTTCCGTCTGAATTTTAAGCCCAAAATTTCACCGTAACCTTCGACCATAAGATAGAGTATGAATATGATTTTGTTTTATCCAAAATCATTTTATTGGTCTTAGATAAAAATATAATTAAATATATTTTTATTGGTAATACAGTGTTCTTAAAAACAGACTGTTACATTACTACCCCTCTTCGGAAAAAAAATTTTCATCCTCGAAATTTACATACCTCAGAAAAGATATGGATATTGTTGTTGCATATCTGCTTCACATTCCCAAGTAGCATCTCTAGTAATTGCATCCCATATAACCTTAACCAAAGGATTTTTGTCTACCACGAAATTCCTTAATCATTCTATCTGCTATCTTAACAGGTAAAGCCTCATACTCTAGATTCTCTCACAGTTGTATAGACTCAGACTCAATAACATGTGAAGAATCAGGATAGTATTTTCTCAACTGAGAGACGTGAAAGACGTCATGAAGATTAGCAAGGTTAGGTGGTAAAGCAATATGGTAAGCTACTGGACCAATCATTCGAAGAATCTGGAAAGGTCCGATGAATCTAGGAGTAAGTTTTCTAGGTTTGATAGCCCTGCCAATTCTGGTCTTCGTAGTGACTCTCAAAAACACGTGATCACCCTCCTGGAATTCTAAAGGTCTCCTTCTTTTGTTACTGTAGCTCCTTTGCCTATCCTATGCTTCCTTCATCTTTTCCCTTATCTTCCTAACTTGTTTCGAAGTATGTTGCACCACATCTGGACCCAAGACTTGGTTTTCACCAATCTCATACCAACATAACGGGGTCCTACACTTCTTGCCATACAAAGCCTCGTATGGTGCCATTCCAATACTACTATGAAAAATATTGTTATAGGTAAATTCAATCAATGGTAAGAATTCGTCCCAACTGCCAGTGTGTTCCAAAACAAACACTCTCAAAAGATCCTCCAATGATTGAATCATCCTTTCTGAATGTCCATCTGTGTGAGAATGATAACCAGAACTCACCCTTAACTTTGTCCCCAAGGCATTGTGCAGTTGTCTCCAAAATCTAGATGTGAATCTAGGATCTTTGTCTGAGACAATGCTTGATGGCACACCATGCAACCTAAAAACTTCTTTGATGTAAATCTAGGTCAACTTCTCCAAACTATAACTCTCACCAATAGGTAAGAAGTGAGCACACTTCGTCAACCTATCAATGATAACCCAAATAGCATCATGTCTCTTTGGAGTTCGTGGTAATCCAACCACAAAATCCATAGCTATGCTATCCCATTTCCACTCTGGGATATTCAATGATTGTAATAAACCTGTCAGCTTCTGATGCTCAATCTTAGCCTTCTGACACACCAGACAAGCTAAAACGTACTCTGCCACCTCTTTCTTCATCCTTGTCCACCAAAACATTTTCTTCAAACCTGGATACATCTTAGTGGATCCAGGATGAAAACTTAACGTACTCTTATGTGCTTCTTCTAATATCATTTTCCTAAGCACACCATCTGTTCCTATACTAAACTCAGAAATTGTACCCTCATCTATGCCTCTACTTACCTCTTACAAATATTTATCCTGCATTTGTTTATCCTTAAGATCTTTAATAAAATAACTACTAATAGTGATCATACCTAAAGAAATTTTATCATCAACCAACTCCATTCCTAAGTTCAAATCTCTGAATTGTTCCAGTAATTCCAACTCTTTAACCATAATTGCAGATACATGTAATGATTTCCTACTTAAGGCATCCGCTACAACATTCTCCTTCCCAGGATGGTACAGTAAATCAAACTCATAGTCTTTGATAAACTCCATCCATCTCCGTTGTCTCATATTCAACTCTTTTTGATCGAACAGATACTTCAGACTTTTATGGTCACTGTAAACATTAAACTTCGCTCCATACAGAAAGTGTTCCCATATATTTAATGCGAACATTATGGCTGCCAAATCAAAATCATGAGTCGAATAGTTCCTCTTATGAATTCTTAATTGTCGGGAAGTGTAACACCCTGTTTTTCGTAAGCTTCTTTATCAGTAAATACATGCTTTAATGTATTTATTTTTGATAAAATCCAGAGGATGATTTTATTTTAAATAAAATCATTTTCTTGTGTTGTTTTACCGTATGAAGTCACAGTAAAATTTTCGGTCGAAAATTCAGACGAAAACCGGTCTGTGTTCTCATTGCCGGTACAAGTTTACTGAGCTAGAGACAAAATTTTAATTCGTGAACAAGACGGTTAGTGTTTTTATGATGTTTTGTATGGGTTTGGTAAATTTTCGAATTTTGTTTTCCGGGAATAAAATATAATATTTTATCCGGACAAAACCTTCAGAAAATATGATCGGATGTGCAACCGGTTACGTATTTAAGCAGTTAAAGGAACCCTAAAGGATGAGAAAAGTCTTGATGGGAAGCCTCATTAAATGCTTATGACACACCTAAGAAAAAGTAAATCCTTACTTATTCCAAAATCTTACTTTTCATTTTTCTCTCTCCAATCACATCACATCACATTAACTCTTAAACCTCTCTTCAAGAAACTCATCTTCTTTCTTCTTCTCCCTCTCAAGGCCGTGCACCTCCACCTTTCCTCTATAAATATCACTCATCAACTTCACTTCATCACTTTCCTTTCTCCTACTCCATTAAAACCCTTAAGTTTTCATCTTTTTCTTAACTTCAAGCTTCCAAAGCTCTAGTTTTTCTTCTTCCTTTCACTAAGTGTTCTTCATCAAAGTTGTTCCTCTTGCTTAGGTTAATACTCTCATGTATTCTTTTCTTTAAAAACTTCATCTTTTTCTAAAGTTTCTTCTTTATGTCATTTATGAGCTTTTATCTTCAAAAATCACTCAAAAATGGTAGAAAACTCCTTTTGAGTTGAAACCAATTTCTATGACCTTGTATTTACTTGTAGTTTAACATACTAAAAGGTTGTGTAAAACAAAGTTTCCTAACCTCTACTTTCTAATGAGGCCGAACCATGCCTATGGTTTTGATGGATCTTGTTTCAACTTTTACAAGTTTGAGTTTGTATTTAAAGATTTGTTTTCCAAAATGATCATGGACCAAGGCTCCTTAATGTTAAAGGATGCTATGTCTAAAGTGATTGGAAAGTTTAAAGATTTGTTTTTCCCAAAATGATCATGGACCAAGGCTCCTTTATGTTAAAGGATGCTATGTCTAAAGTGATTGGAAAGTTTAAAGATTTTTACTCTACTTTTATGTCATTTACTTTCATGCCATTTATATTTATGCCATTTACATTATGTCATTTACTTTTATGTCATTTATATTTATGACATTTACTTTATGTCATTTACATTATGTCATTTACATTATGTCATTTACTTTTATGTCATTTATATTTATGCCATTTACTTTATGGCATTTACATTATGTCATTTACTTTATGTCATTTATGTTTATGTCATTTATGATTCATTTACTTATGTCATTATACTTTAATTATTTATAAGCCTATGTTGTTCTCACTTTATTTGCTTATGAGCTTTGTTATTTAAAATCCTATGTTGCTTTCAAGATGATCATAGACTTGAGCTCCATAAGTTATTGGATACTAAAAAGGTCTAAGAGATTGGAAGAATTTAAAGATTTTTATCATAAAAACCCAAGGATGGACGAATCTTAAAGGTTATGGACCTAGGGTGTTTCGTTTTTCATTTTCCAAAGTGATCATGGTTTTGAGCTCCTTACTATTAATGGATGCTAAACCAAAGAGATTGGAAATTTTAAATGTTCCTAGCCTATTTTATTGGTCAAGGCCGAATCTCCATCAAAGTGTAACTTGGTGGGATTTTTGTTCAACTTGTTTTAAAGTAATCATGTTTTAAACTCCTAGCACTTAAGGATCATAAATCCCTAAGTTGCATGTGTTTTGGAAACTTCTAACCCTAAGTTCTTGGTTGAGTTCTAATCCTTTGAACCTTGTGTCTTGAAACCTAGACTTGCCTCCTAACCAACCTTGAAGAACGTCCGCGAAACTGTTTATTTTCTCACATTCTCTTACCTAGTTGAGGTAAGAGGGGATTTCCTAAAGATATTCAATAACTGTATGCATGTGTGTAGGTGTTTAATTGGATATTTATATGTTGATTGGGCTTACTTGATTATCTAATGTACTTGAACTGTTGTGCTATTATCTGATGTTGATCTATACTTGTTCTAAATGATATAATGCATATATGTGATGAATCTTGTCACAATCGTGATATTAGCTTTGTACTGATGATATATACTGTTGTTGATTGAAAGTTTGCTAAGCCAGACGTGCGTCTGTGCTCAACCATAATAAGGATTAAAAACCTTAATAAGCTTTGAAGATGAAGGGATTGGGGTTCTTTTCCAAAAAGCTCTTTAAACTTAAAGTACTTGTTTTAAATGTTGAAATGATTTTGGTGTACTATTGTTATGCAAAAGAAAAATCCTTTTCGAACTATGTGTCTTCAAGTGAAAACTTTCAAGATTATTTGGCAATATCCTATTGGGGGAAATATTTCAAAGATAAAAGAATTTCATAGATGATTTATAAAAAGATTTTCAAAGAAAAGGCTTTTCCTAAGTATTTTAGAAACTTTCCGATAACCTGGATAGGTTATCGAGGATTCGGTTTTGAATTTGTTTTTCACTGAACGAAAAATAAGTACTTAAGAAAGAGAATCTAGTACGCGAGACGTCGCCTCTAGTATTCAGTGATGTGCACGTGATCTTGAATCAGTGTGAATTCAGGACTACGAGTCTTGGTTATGATGTTATGGACTTAGATCCTAATCGCGTTGTGTTGGACTGTGTATTCTAACCACGTGTGATGAACATGATTAAAGGTGAAGGTTGTTTTCTACGACCACAACCCTTGACTGTGGCCACGGTCTTGGGCATTGTGATTGAGCGTTCGGACTATGAGTCCTATGCTTCTGAGTTTTTAAGTAATGGGGAAATGATGATTTAAGTCGTTAGCCTTGAGCAGCGACAGTGAAAATAATGAACACAAATAAATCCTTTTAAATAAAATATTTTCTCATGTGCATTTCCCCAAGCAGACGTGCTATTGATGATTAAATCAGATACAAAAGATGGTATCTGGGAGTCTGTCCATGTAAACCGAGTGAAGAGGCACATGTGACGTTGCTCATCCTAAGACCTTATGCATGAGGGTAAGGAGGCAACTGCCCGGTGGGCTAGAGATTGACCAACTCTAATACTTCTCCAGTGAAAACGGTGTTGAGATCTCATGAGATTAAGTTAGAGCCTGATATTGAAGTGCCATGCATATTTTCAAAAGATTGACTGTGCGGGTTTGAGACCCTTTGATATAACACTATTTTATTGTGTATATGCATGATTTGACTGCTTATATGATTATGTGATGTATGTATCATGTATATGGTTGTTGTGGGATATATCTTATGATGGTATCTCACTCTTACAATTATATCAGGTCTCTTCGGGTTTTGCTGTAGTACCTTAGTACACTAGTGCCGATGTTGCAGAGGAGTCTTTCTAAGTCAATTGAAGACCTAGTGTTAGGGGTTGGGAAAGTATTCCGATTGGGGGTCTCTCCAATGAATATTTGATATAATGACCAGCTTGGGAGTATGAGTTGGGTTGTATATCTAAAGGGGTCTGTGAATGTAGTGTTATATACATCCATCTGAAGTTTAAACTTTCCCTTATGGAAACTTATAGAAATGTTGTATGTCATGGTAACTTCGTTACGAACGTGACTTTACGTTTTAAATGTATGTATGATGGATTTCAGAGTTATCCTTATAGAAGAAAATTTTATGCCCCAATTTTCTGACTTAAGAGAAAACAAATTTTCCGAAAGCAACCAGCAAATTATCTTTTAATTTAAATTCCGCATGTGTTACGTAAGTAATGCCCAAGGGAGGGCGTTACAGGAAGCATAAGCCACACCTCTTCCCTCTTGCATTAGAACACAACCTAAACCCCGGTATCACGCATCACATTATACGTAAAACTGTCCTAACAGATCGGGTAAAGTCAACATAGGTAATGTAGTTAACATGTCCTTCAGCTTTGTGAAACTCTTCCCACACTTGTCTGTCCATACAAAAGCTGTATTTTTCCTCGTCAACTGTCATAGGCAACGTAATCTTCGAGAAACCCTCTATAAACCTTCAATAATATCCAGCTAACCCTAGAAAACTTCGTACTTGACTTATTGACTTAGGTCGTTCCCACTTAAGAACTGCCTCAACTTTTGCTGGATCTACTGTTATACCTTCCTTGTTAATCACATGTCCAAGAAATTGGACTTCTTCCATCCAAAACTCGCACTTGGAAAGTTTAGCATAAAGCTGCCTATCCTTCGAAACTTACAACACCACTCTAAAATGGTCCTCATGATCTTCCCATGTACGAGAATAGATAAGGATGTCGTCGATGAATACAACAACAAACTTATCGAGGAAAGGTCTAAAGATTATGTTCATGTAATCCATGAACACTACTGGAGCATTAGTCACACCGAAAGGCATAACTAAATACTCGTAATGCCCGTACCTCGTTCTAAAAGTTGTTTTAAGTATATCTTCCTTCCTTACTCTAATCTGATGATATCCAAAGCTCAAGTCAATCCTAGAAAACACTGCAGCTCTTTTCAATTGATCCATCAGATCATCTATCCTAGGAAACAAATACTTATTTTTAATTGTTACCTTGTTCAACTGTCTGTAATCCGTGCACAACCTATCACTTCCATCCTTTTTTTCCACAAATAACACCGGAGCTCCCCACGGTGACACACTCGGTCTTATGAACTCTTTCCCCAACATGTCATCCAACTGTTTCTTTAACTTCGCCAATTCTACAAGTGACATCCAATAAGGTGCTATAGATATAGGTCATATTCCCGGTACAAGATCTATGGTGAATTCCACCTATCTCTCTGGTGGCAAACCCGGAACATCGGGAGTGAAAACTTCAGGAAACTCTCTCACAATAGGCATAGAATCTATACTAGGAGTCTCATTAGCTTCCACTGCGGAGATCATCACGTACTGTCAAGAGTCATCACTCCTCAGGGATACTCCTTTGGCAGAGACTACACTAGAAGACTCAAGAAATGATAAGGTCTAACTAGAACAATCTAGCATTACATGGTTAGCCGAAAGCCAATCCATGACAAGGATAACATCTATTTGTTGCATAGGCAAACAGACAAGATCTACAATAAATGTCCTATTCTCAACAACCATAGGACACTATAAAAAATGCTGGCGGTGGCCCAGCATCCTGCCTTGGCGAGTCCAGGGTGGGGCCGCAGTCAGGTGTGGCGAGGCGAGGTAGGGTCGTAGTCAGATCGAAACATGGCACTGACTGCTACAAGGCTTAAGGAAATAAAGTTGCACCCTGACTAACAGCTATAGCTTTTAGCCTAGTGGTAAGCGCTTGATCCTTCACTTGGTATCAGAGTAGGTCATGGTGAAGTTGACACAGGCAAACACAAGAAGGGGGGGTTGAATTGTGTTTGTTAATAATTTTTCTAAAACAACCTTTTAAAAAAGTTTTTCTCACACGAGGATATATAAAACAGAAGCACACAATGAAAAAGAACTTTTGAGATTTAACAAAACAATATCAAAACCCCACAGTTAGTATAAACAAATAAAGCTGTAGGAGTTTAAGGATAGAAGATTCACGTAGATGATTTTATCCAGGTTCACTCTCTTCCAACCAAGAGCTATGTCCAGCCCCTTCGACTTGAAGGATTTAACCACTATTTCTCCAAATAGATTACAACCAAGTATTCAACACCACTCTAGGCTTACAAGTATTCCTTTATTACCAAGCCTCTTCAGGCTCTAAATCTATCAAACAAGTTTAACTTAGATCTTCTTAACTCACTATGTGTGAGGATATGAAAGTTTCAGATCTGTTGAATATTTTCACAATATTCAAACTAAGAGATTATGGACTTTTGCTTTTTGAAAGAATGACTGAATAAGAGCTTGCTCTCGCAAATATTGTATAGGGAGAGGTTGTCAGCTAGCAAAAGTTGTTCTTCAGTATCTGAGGTCTTCTATTTATAGTGACCTTCTCCTTCTCTTGAAAAGCTTCAACGTTCATTTTGAATTTCCCGTTTAGAGATAGCATAATATCCGTTGTGACTGAAGGCTTGGTCGTGGCAATGCTGAAATGCACTCTTGGTTATCAGGGTAGTACAAAATGGAGGCTCACTGCTATGAGCATTGCAGCTTGAAAACAGTATTTCCTCCTTTGTGTATAATCCAGCTTTTTCCAGTCATAAAGTCGTCATCTTATAGATCGTGTTGCAATTTCTCATTGTACTATTCTGCTTTTTGTATTTCCTCAATGGTACTATGTTTCTTTTGCAAGAAGGAAATGCATTAGATAAAACCAATGAGAAGAACAAATATTCTATTGAAATAAATATCAATCATTTGGAATAAATTCAAGAGAACCGGATTGCATTTATTCACTTTAGAAGAACGTATATGAGATAGAAACTCGTCTACTCAAAATCTCCGTCTACTCAGTTATTTGTGAGACTAAGTCTGTTCACTCCTTCATATTGCTCGTCTACTGACGTGTCATATCCTCTCGTCTATCAAGTCTTTGGACTTGCTATATCTCAGTGAGTTATTTTGATCTCCGTCTAGTGACGTGGCAACTAGAGCTCGTCTACTTATTATTTTATTTTTCCGTCTATTTAATTATATTAAAAACTTCCGTCTGCTGACGTGGCAAACTGAGCACGTCTACTTATAACATTTTAAGCCTCGCCTACTTAAACTCTTGTCTACTCAAATAAACATAAAGTAATTTTACCAAACGTTTTTTATCAGCTCGTATACACGATTGGACGTGAATTCTCTTTCTCAGTCCAAGTAGATATAAAGAACTTTATACAAGATTTCACATGACTTATATGATTCAAGTAATCCTGCAAAAACTGAATAACCTTGTTAGATCTCAACTAACACTTTGCCAAGCAAATTTAATCCTTTTGTTAACATCAAAACTTAGTGATTAATTAAATCCAAATCACTTTGGTTCCAACAATCTCCCCCTTTTTGATGATGACAAAAACTAATTAAATTTGAGTAGCAAAGTCTAAGAGAGCTTAAAAGCTCCCTCTAAGACAAAGCGTTCAAACTTCTAACAACACATGTATATTACTTATCATATCAGGATTGTATCGGAGCAATTAACAAATCATAGTAAACAAAATCAGGGCATTCAAAACAACAGATATAGACTATTTAAAGCATAAGCGGAGACATGCATGTGCAAACAGATATATGCTTTTCAAAAACTGACTTTTCTTATTAAATTTAATTCTCTTTCCTTTCTCCCCTTTTTTGTCATCAGACAAAAAGGTAAAGGAGTGGACCATCATTGTCAATAAAAGAAAAAGAAGATAAATTAAGAGGAGGAGGGTTTTGGTTCTGATCAGGATTTGGTGGAGGAGCAGTGATTTGAGTAGGCAGATTCTGGCTTTGTTGAAAATTGAGCATGATGCTCATAATCTGGTTCATCATTATATTAGTTGGGACCAGAGCCTCTGTAACCTGTTCTCTTACTTGCTCCTTCACTTCAGTTTTGACTCTTTCTTTAATAAGTCTGCCAGTCATCTCTTCAAGGTTTGGTGGCAGAGAGAGTGATGGTCTGGAGCTTTCAGTACTGTCCTGAGCATGTGCATGACTTGGCAAGGTGTCCAATGCTCTTGACTGTTGAGGCTGATCTTGAGGATGAATGATTGTGAGAGATAATGGTTGAGATGAATGCTTCTCAGAAGTCCTATGTCTGGGAGTAGACTCAGCAACTTCCTCATGCTCATTTACCATTTGAACAGATTCAGGCTCTACAGCAGGATCCTCAACAATGATTTCCTCTTCAGTATGCTCTGATGGAGGTGATGGAGGAGGTGAAGTAGCATACTGCAGCAATGGTTCAAGTAATTCCTTAGCACAGTGAATTGTATCTTCATTCTCAAGGTGTAGACTAGTAACAGGAAGGCCAAATATATCATTGATTATAATAAATCTACAATTTGAGATGCCACATTTTCCTCTGATAGTGGGAATGACTCTTTTCTATTCTTGAGTCAGTCCTGAAGTGGAAGCTTCTCTTGTGCAGTGTATGATATGAGATATCCAGAATGCAACTGCAGGTTCAGTTTCAAAAACTTGCTCAATCGGAAGAGATTGCCAAAAATCCAACAAAGTGTAATCAAAAGGTTTTGAATTGAGGTCCAGCATGATTGGCTCATTCTCTAGCTTCTTGCCTTTGAATCTTCTCTTCTTCTTGTCTTTGTCTTTGTTGTGGTCAATCATTGGCAGTCTTGGGCATATCATATATGGTTTGATTCCAATCTTGGTCTTCTCCAATGAGTGCCTTAACCATGTTAGAGGGACAAAATTTGTAGCACTCACAACTCTCCCATTTCGGCATTTGATACATTAGATGATCAACAAATTCAGCATCCTTGCCATACACACTAGGGTGCTGAAATATCTGCCAACTAGTGTTTCTGTGCATAATAAAAGGGACATGTCTGTATGATCTGGATCTTTTATAAGTGTCATCGGTGAGGTCCTTCTTGGTAGGGTTTGTATGTCAATGAGAGATGATGTGTCTCTCAACTCCTTCAGTGAAGGGCTTGAAGGGTGGATAATTGATTAAGTTGGGGTAAATTTTCTTGGTGGGAATTTCTTTTGGGGAAGGTGAGTTAGGGCAGGACGAAGATGGTTATGGAGAGTGGATGGAAGTGGTTGTGTAATGGTTGGGACATATGGTGTTGGTACATAGTCCAGTAGGGGTATGATCTCTGGTTCATAGTCATATTCTGGAAGTGGATAGAAGGGTCTGGTTGAGACAGGTTCATGTTCATGGATCAGTATAGGGAAATATGATTCTTCTGATCTTTGGAAAAGGAGCACCAAGGCTAATACCATCATCAGGTTGATTGAACCAGGGGTCATTAGCAGGGATAATTGGTTGAAAAGTTGGTCTAGGAGGTGATTCTATTTGTGGTTGGTCTAGGTTGGAAATTGTTTGTGGTGAAAGGGGTGTGGGAATGTTTACATCATCTATGTTTTGATTTTTATTTACAGAAGACCCAGGTACAGAATCATCTACCCTATGCTCAAAACTCGAAACTAGGACATTTACTGCTAACTTGACAGGATTATTAGCAGGTATGGTTACCTCAGTTTCTATGATAGCTTTGGCTTTTCTTTGTGGTTGCCTTCTCCTAGTTGGAATGGCAGAAGTAGAAGCAACATCAACATGGGTAGAAATCCTCTGTTTCTTCAACACTGAGCTGATGGGAACCCTGTCCTCATCATCTTCATCCTCATTATATGACAATATCAAATTTCTTGTCCTTTTTTGTGAGGGGGCAGGTTGAGGAGCGGCTGTGGGCTCTCTGATGACAATTCCACTAGTAAGCCTCTTTGGCATAGGCTTCCTTGCCACGGTGGTTTTCTTCTTGACATTCCTTTTCAGTCCCAGAACCTCAACATTGTTCTGTTCCACCATTTCTTCCTTAACCTTCGTCAGTTCCTCTGTCTTAGCCATAGCAGCAGCAGTATAGGTGCTAAGATTCATATTAGCAATGTTCATTTTACCAAAGTCAGCAGTAGACATCGGTTTTTCAATTAAGATCATGGCTTGCTCTTCAGCAGTCCTTGCAACAATAAATTCATGGATTCCTTGAGCTTTGACGATTTTGGAAAGGAGATGGCAATAGGGAAATGCCGAAAGTTTCTTCTTGTTAATCACAGTATCCCTGAATCTTCCTTACAAGATTTTGAGAAGATTGATCTTTATCTCAGTGAAAAGATGGCATAGGTAAAACTTATGCAGTGATAGGTTGTCCTTGGATCCAACCTTGTGGAGAACCACCTTGTTCAGTAGTTGATGAAGGATGTGAATGATTTCCTTCATTTCAACAGCTTTCCATGAGTGATTCCTAACTGTGTCCTCTCTCATCAAGAAGACTTCAATCACTTCAATGCCTCCCGGTTCAGTCTCCCAAGACTCAGTAAATACAACTCCTTCCTGAGCGCAGAAGATGGCATCAACAATAGTCTTCTCAGAGACTACTATCCTCTATCCCTGCACTGTAGAAGAGAAGTCAGTATCAGTAACTTGAAGTCTCCACCAGAAATCCCTTATCAAGTTGGGATAAACAGAGATTTTCTCAGTGAAGACTCCTCCCCATCCAACAACGTTAATGTACTTGCTAATATCCAAATTGTAGTCTTGTAAAACTCCAAAGTTAAAGTGATGCTCAGTAGCCATGTTGAGTTTGTCCACATTGAAGGTTGAAGAAGAAGCCATTTTTGGTGACCTGAGATCTAGGGTTTGAAAGCAAAGAGATAGAGAGCTCGAGAGTTCAAGTAACTGTAAAGTTTTCTCAGAGGGAAGAAATTGCTTTTAAAAAGGTTTTGAATCTCAAAGGTTTTTCTTTTATAAATAAATCAAAAATAAAATATTTGACAAGACATGTCATTAGGGATAAAACGATGTTGGTATTTTGAAACTATAAAAAGATCTTGATAGGATTGATGGAAGTTACTGACTCAGCAAAGAGAACAAAGGATAAATTTGTCATGGAGACAAAATAAATGCAATTATTAAATATATGTATATATGGACGGGTCCAAAACAATATGCAAACAGGTAAAGACGCGACATGCAGTGGACACGGTACACAAATGCAATAGACGTGATATGCAATGGACGCGTATTTTAATCATACAATATTCTTGAAATGCTTTAGACGCACATACATCAACAACAAAATTCTCAAGGTTGGACGCCTTAATCAATCCACACATAGCATATTGAGATGCTTCCTAATAAAAATAAATATGTCATCAACAAGAGGTTTAGTAAAGATATATGCCCATTGATGGTCAGTATCCACAAATTGTATATCAAAAACACCTTTTTGGACATAATCCATAATGAAGTAATGTTTAATTTCTATATGTTTAGCTCTAGACTGCAATATTGGATTCTTAGATAAATTAATTGCAGCAATATTGTCACACATAAGTGGAATACTAATTACAAACACATTGTAGTCCTCCAATTGATGTTTGATCCAAAGAAGTTGTGAGCAGCAACTAGCAACTGAAATGTACTCAGCTTCAGTAGTTGATAAGGCAATGGTACTTTGTCTTTTGCTTGGCGATGAGATAAGATTAGCTCCAATGAAGTGGCATCCTCCACTAGTACTCTTTCTTTCAATTCTATCTCCACCATAGTCAGCATCACAGAAACCAACTAATCTGTAATCTTTACATTTCTTAAAACACAAACCCAGATTAGTAGTACCTTTCAAATATCTAAATATTCTTTTAACTGCTGATAAGTGAGATTCTCTAGGATCATATTGAAATCGAGCACACAAACATACACTGAACATAATATCAGGTCTGGACACGGTAAGATATAGAAGAGATCATATCATACCTCTAAATACTTTTTGGTCTACCTTTTTATTTTTATCATCTTTGTTCAGTATGGACCTGGGGTGCATATGGGTATTCATTGGTTTGCAATAATCCATTTTGAACTTCTTCAGGAGTTCCTTAATATGCTTGGTTTGATGGATGAGCACCTCGTCCATAGTTTGTTTAACTTGAAGTCCAGGGAAGAATTTGAGTTCTCCCATCATGCTCATTTCAAATTCTTTCTGCAATAGCTTAGAAAATTCTTTGCATAGAGATTCATTAGTAGCACCAAATATAACGTCATCAACATATATTTGCACAATTATGAAATTAGACTTAATGGACTTTTTAAACAAGGTTGTGTCAACCTTTTCTCTATTAAATCCATTTTCCATAATAAAAGAACTCAGCCTATCATACCAATCTCTAGGAGCTGGTTTAAGACCATATAAAGCTTTCTTAAGCTTATCTACATGTTCAAGATGGGTTTCACTCTCAAAACCCGGAGGTTGCATAACATAGACTTCTTCATTAATAAAGCCATTTAGAAAAGCACTTTTAACATCCATTTGAAAAAGTAAAATACTATGTTGTGCAGCAAATGAAAGTAAAATTCTAATTGCTTCTAATCTAGCAATAGGTGCAAAAGTTTCAGTGTAATCTATACCGTCTTCCTGAGAATAACCTTGAGCAACAAGTCTTGCCTTATTTCTTACCACCTTACCATTTTCATCATGCTTGTTTCTGTAAACCCATTTTGTTCCAATAACTGATTTATCTTTAGGCAAGGGTACCAGAGTCCAAACATTGCTTCTCTCAAACTGATTCAGTTCTTCTTGCATAGATAGAATCCAACCATCGTCCAGCAGAGCCTCGTCTACTATTTTTGGTTCCAACTCAGACTAATGCAGAGTCTTCTTGTTCTCTGAAAGTTGATATGGTTCTTAGCCTATCATTGGGGTTTCCAATGATCTGATCTTGTGGATGATAGTTCGTGAAGTACCATGATTTCTGAACTGTATCATGTTGAGAAATGGATATTTCTGGCTGTTGAGTAGGGTCGTTTACTTGATCATCAAATTTTATCTTTGCTGTATCTCCTGGGATGTTTAGATCAAGATTTGCAAAAGCTTCATCTAGCTCTGATAATTTCTTATCAGGTTTTTTGTCATCAAACTTGACATGAATACTTTCCTCTACTACCAGAGTTCTAGAATTGTAAACTCTATAGCCTTTTGAAGTCTCAGAATACCCTAACAGAATTCCATTATCTACTTTTGCATCAAACTTACCAAGTTGATCTTTAGTGTTTAGTATATAGCATTTACAACCAAAAGGGTGAAAGTAAGATATGTTGGGTTTTCTTCCTTTCCACAATTCATAAGGAGTCTTGTTCAATATAGGTCTAATGTATATTATGTTCTGAATGCAGCAGGCAGTATTAACAGCTTCAACCCATAAGTGTCTAGGGACAGAGTTGTTGTTAGCATAGTCATAGTCATCTCTTGAAGAGATCTGTTCTTTCTCTCTACCACACCATTTTCCTGTGGTGTTCTAGGTATTGAGAAGTTGGGAAGAATACCACTTTCTTCACAAAACTTATGAAATAGCTCATTTTCAAACTCTCCCCCATGATCACTTCTGATTGAAGTGATACACATGCTTTTTTCATTCTGTACACGTTTACAGAATACAGAAAAGACCTTGAAAGACTCATCCTTGTGAGTAGGAACATAACCCATGTCCATCTAGTGTAGTCGTCTACAATGACTAGACCATATTTCTTACAACTGACAGAAGCTGTCCTTGTTGGACCAAAAAGATCAAGGTGTAGCAACTCTAGTAGTCTATTGGTACTAACAATATTCTTAGATTCAACAGAGCCTTTGACTTGTTTTCCCTTTTGACATGCATCAAAGAGAGCATCAGATTTGAACTTAAGGTTTGGTAATCCTCTCACGAGGTTATGCTTATTTAGATTTGAAATTAACTTCAAGCTTGCATGACCTAGCCTTTTGTTCCAAATCCATTGCTCATCTTCAATGGATACTAGACATGAGACACTTTGATTTGAGAGGTCCTCCAAGTCAATCTTATAAAGATTGTTTTGCCTCCTAGCAGTGAATAAAAGTGATCCATCGTCTTTCTTGACATCACACATGTTCTTATCAAAAGAAACAGCATATCCACTATCACATAATTGACTTATGCTCAGCAGATTATGTTTTAAGCCATTAACCAAAAGAACATTATCAATGGAAGTAAAATGGTGTTTACCAATTTTACCTATACCAGTGATCTTCCCTTTCTGATTTCCTCCAAATGTAACCCAACCGCCATCTTTGTGTCTAAGATCTTGCAACATACACCTTTCTCTCGTTATGTGACGTGAGCACCCACTGTCCAAGTACCAAGAAGTTTGTTTCTGTCCTGTTGTTAAGCAAATCTGCAACAGGTATTATCTTATCTTTTGGCATCCAAACTGACTTGGGTCCTTTCTTGTTAGAGGTCATTGGACGAGTATGCTTAGCATGTTTATTATGTATGCATATGGATGTCATATGTCCACTTTTCCACACACTTTGCAAAAGGTGTTGGACGGGCCATACTTGATTTTAGCATGTTTAGCTTGAGCTTTTGAAGCTCTTTGCTGTGTATGTGGTGTTGCCTTTTGGTGAGATGCTTCTTGCTTTGCTTTGTCATAACCAAGGCCAGATTTATCATGTGGTGACCTAGAGTACCTTAAAATGAGACTAAGTTTATCTGAGCCACCTACAAGCTTTGACAGAGAGTCTTCAAATATGTTACATCTTGTTTCAGTTTTGCAACTTCACAAGAAACATCAGGCTCACACTCCATTTTGTCAGCTAGACTAACATTCACTGATTTTAGTATGTCATTTTCATCTTTAAAGTTTTGTTTCTTAATGCAAACCCTATCATATTCTCTAGATAATTTAGAAAATTTCTTTTTTAGACTCCTATACGCTCGAGACAGTATGGACGACTCATGCAACAATTCATCAAAAGCATTTTGAAGAGTGGACAGGTCAGAGTCCATTACCTCAGCATCAGTATATTCACCTTCTGATGCAATGTCTGCCATGAGACAGATATTTGCCTCTTCCTCAGCATTATCTTCTTCCTTTGATGAAGACAGATCAAGATTCTCCCATGTAGCCATTAAACCTTTCTTCTTTTTGAAGAATTTCTTTTTATCCTTCAGCTCAGGACAATCAACTTTGAAATGACCAGGTTTCTTGCATTTAAAGCACAAGGGTGGGCCTTTTTCCTCGGAGTATGACTTCTCCTTGGAATTTTTTTGTTGAATCATTTCCTTCTGAAACCACCTTTCTTTCTCCATATATGTTGAATCTTCCTGGAGATGAAAGATGGTTCATCCTCATCTGACCCTTCATCATTATCAAAAGGTCCAGATTCATCTGATGACTCAGCAGCTTTGAGAACTTTTGATGAACTTGCCTTCTTTGCCTTTAGGGCAATAGATTTTCCTTTTCTGTAATTTTCTTCTTCATTTAGTTCAAGTTCATGCACCTTGAGGGTTCCAAGAAGCTCTTCCAGAGAAAGTGTATTCAGGTTTTTAGCTTCCTGAATAGCAGTAACATTAGGTCTCCATTGCTTGGATAAACTCCTCAGAATTTTTGACATGGTCTCTATTTTCATATGTTTTTCCAAGTGATCTGAGATTGTTGGTGATAGTCTGAAATCTCCCAAACATCTAAACTATTGTTCATGACCAGCCATCTTAAACAGTTCATACTGGTGAACCAGCATGCTTATTTTTTATTCCTTCATTTGTGATGAACCCTCACAAGCTAGGGTAAGAGTTTCCTGGATTTCGTTAGCAGTATTGCAGCTGTGAACCTTGTCATGTTCAGATCTAGCAATAGCACACATGAGATAGTGCTTAGCTTTTAGATTAAGTTGATGTTGATTTTTCTGCTCTTTAGTCCATTGGGCTCTAGAAACAGCAGCTCCATCTTCATCTCTTGGTTGTGTAGCCGGTTTCAATCAGCTCCCGGATGTCTACATTCTGTGCATCCAAAAAGGCCATCATCCTCTTCTTCTAGTAGTCATAATATGTTCCATCAAAGAGATGAGGTCTGTTGATAGCTTGTCCTTCTGCATCCATGGTTGTTGGATAGTACTTCATCAACACTTGTTAGATGCTCAACCCTTTCGAGGCTGAGCTTTGATACCAACTGAAGTTGACAGAGACAAACACAAGAAGGGGGGTTGAATTATGTTTGTTAATAATTTTTCTAAAACAACCTTTTAAAAAAGTTTTTCTCACACGAGGATATATAAAACATATGCACGCACTGAAAAAGAACTTTTGAGATTTAACAAAAGCAATATCAAAACCCCACAGTCAGCATAAACAAATAAAGCTGTAGGAGTTTAATGATAGAAGATTCACGTAGATGATTTTATCCTGATTCACTCTCTTCCAACCAAGAGCTACGTCCAGTCCCTTCGACTTGAAGGATTTATCCACTATTGCTCCAAATAGATTACAACCAAGTATTCAACACCTCTCCAAGCTTACAAGTATTCCTTTCTTACCAAGTCTCTTCAGGATCTAAATCTATCAAACAAGTTTAACAAAGATCTTATTAACTCACTATGTGTGAGGATATGAAAGTTTAAGATCTGTTGAATATTTTCACAATATTCAAACTAAGAGATTATAGACAATTGCTTTTTGAAAGAATGAATGAATAAGAGCTTGCTCTCGCAAATATTGTATAGGGAGAAGTTGTTGGCTATGTAAAAGTTGTTCTTCAGTGTCTGAGGTCTTCTACTTATAGTGACCTTCTCCTTCTCTTGAAAAGCTTCAACGGTCATTTTGAATCTCCCATTTAGAGATAGCATAATATCCGTTGTGCCTGAAGGCTTGATCGTGGCAATGCTGAAATGCACTCTTGGTTATCAGGATAGTACAAAATGGAGGCTCACTACTCTAAGCATTGTAGCTTGAAAACTGTCTTTCCTCCTTTATGTACAATCCAGCTTTTTCTAGCCATAAAGTTGTCATCATACAGATCGCGTTGCAATTTCTCATTGTACTATTCTGCTTTTTGTATTTCCTCAATGGTACTATGTTTCTTTTGCAAGTAGGCAAGGCATTAGATAAAACCAATGAGAAGAACAAATATTCTATTGAAATAAATATCAATCATTTGGAATAAATTCAAGAGAACCGGATTGCATTTATTCACTTTAGAAGAACGTATAGGAGATAGAAACTCTTCTACTCAAAATCTCTGTCTACTCAATTATTTGTGAGACTAAGTTTGTCCACTCCTTCATATTGCTCATCAACTGACGTGGCATATCCTCTCGTCTATCAAGTCTTTGGACTTGCTATATCTCAGTGAGTTATTTTAATCTCCGTCTAGTGACGTGGCAATTAGAGCTCATTTACTTATTATTTTATTTTTCCGTCTATTTCATTCTATTAAAAACTTGTCTGGTGACGTGGCAAACTGGGCTCGTCTACCTAGAAAATTTTAAGCCTCGTCTACTTAAACTCTTGTCTACTAAAATAAACAAAAAGTAATTTTACCAAACATTTTTTATCAGCTCGTCTACACGATTGGACGTGAATTCTCTTTCTCAGTCCTAGCAGATATAAGGAACTTTATACAAGATTTCTCATGACTTATATGATTCAAGTAATCCTGCAAAAACTGAATAACCTTGTTAGATCTCAACTAACACTTTGCCAAGTAAATTTAATCCTTTTGTTAACATCAAAACTTAGAGATTAATTAAATCCAAATCACTTTGGTTCCAACAAATAGGTTCGATTCCTATGTAATGCACTGCTGGCGCTGGGAGGGGGATTATTGGTAGTAGGCAAATATCCTGCCTTAGCAAGGCCCAGGTGCGGTCGGAGTCAGATCGGGGTCGATTCCCTGTAAGGCGTGGCAGGTGCTAGGAGGGGGATTGTTGGCGGTGGGCTAGCATCCTGCCTAGGTGAGGCCCGGGTGGGGCCGCAGTCAGGTGTGGCTAGGCCAGGTAGGGCCGTAGTCAGATCGAAACATGACGCTGACAGCTACTAGGCTTAAGGAAATAAAGTTGCGCCCTGACTAACAGCTATAGCTTTTAGCCTAGTGGTAAGCGCTTGATCCTTCAACAAACAGACACTGTAGTCAAAGGGTTACTAGTTGGAGTAGATACTGTAAGGGTATACGGTAATTGAGAAATAGTTAATTTTAAATTATCTACACACTCATATGAAATAAATGAATGTGTAGCGCCTGAGTCAAATAATACATAGAAGAGTCTACCAGCTATCAAACACATACCTTGTATAAGATCATCAGATTGAGAGGATTCAGATCCCCTCACAGTAAATACTCTTCCAGTGGCCTGAGGTCTAGCCACTTGTTGTCCTGCTGTTGGGGCTCATCTTCCATCTCCACCTCTATAGCCTCCATTTCCTCTACCCGCAGCTACCGGCTACTTCCTAGCCTGCTGTCTGTAATCTCAGGCCATATTACCTGGTTTCCCACAGTGAAAACAACTAGGTCACTCCATGAAGTCTGTAAGAGTCCTCCGCATCTGAAACAAACTAAGCCTTGCTGCTGTTGACCCGCTCTAACCATTGGTGTTGGTGCAGGTGTTTGCCCTGGTCTAGCATATGGTCTCTGTCTCCACTGAGAACCACTTCCTCCGTGCCTCTGAAAATCTGATTGGTTAGGACCTCCAATCCTTAATTGTTTCTTCTCATTTTCCAGCCTCTGATCTATACTTTCTATAGCACTACATCTCTCAACCAGTTCCAGAAAACTCTTAATGTCAAGAGATACTATAGCCCTCTGGAGCTCATGTCGGAGTCCTTCCTCAAACCTACTACATTGCCAATCTTCATCTGGGAATCTATGATAAAATTATGAGTACTTAATCAGAGCCTCAAATCATGATGCATAATCACCTACCGTCATGTTGCCTTGTTTGAGACTCGTGAATTCCCTCTCTTTCTCACGTCGAACTAAACGTGGAAAATACTTTTCAAAGAAACAGTCACTAAACAGCTTCCAGTTGATAAATCTGCCCTCAGCCTCCAGCAATCTTCGCTTGCTTCTCCACCAAGATTCTGCTCCTCCAGTTAACATGAAGGCAGCATACGTCACTTTCATATCCTCTCTGCAGCGCATATTATCAAATATCTTCTCTATCTCTTGTAACCACCATTCTGCCTTCTCTGGGTCATAATCTCCTCGGAATTGGGGTGGCTCCCCTTTCAGAAAATTAGCCATTCCGGCATCTTCAACTGCTGCAGCCCTCCTTTGATGCTGTAGTTCCTGCTGCTCTTTGTTCATCTGCAGCATCTCAGCATTTTGTTGTGTCTAAAGTAACAAAGCAATAGCTATGTTTTTCGTGGTGTCTTGAGTCTCAGATGACTCTCCTCCACTTACGGTATGATTATTATCCACGTTGTCAGCTCCAACAATTCTTTTTGGAGTTCTGTCACCACTATCGATCGGACGTCCTCTTCCACAAGCCATGATTATGTAAAAGAAATCATCCGCTCTCATCGGTATGACATATAATACTACTTAGACAAGTAGACAAATACTATATGTCATACTAATGTTAATTATCGCGTCAAGTTAGGATACACTACCCACTTCTAAGCATATTTAAAATCCGATGTGGATTCAATTAGACACGGCCAGTAACAACATCCTAAACCTCACAGTCTGATTAGAATCGAACTGCTCTGATACCACCAAATGAGACACCCCATTGTTCTCCATTGTTTTATTAAATTAACACCTCATTAATTAATTACTTAATCGCGTGCATATCGTTGAAAATACATAAAAATTAAAACTTAATTATTAGTCATATAACTTCTGCAAAATTAAGCACACCAAAGTTATAATCTATAAATACACACATGTTTATTCCTTACATTACCAAAACACTGTTTAGGGTATCCTATCAGTAGGATCCCTCATAGGTACTTAATTATACAAACTGTTTAGAACTAACGGAAAATAAAACCTCTTTTATGACTCACTGGCCCTAAACTTACTACACTATATTATTAGGATCTGTAGTTTGTCATCTAGAATCCGATTCATACGGAGTTCCATCCAACTCACGTCCGTTTCATACAGTGTTCCATCCAACTCCTCATCAACGTATTCCTCCATCGGGTCTTCGAACGTAATAAAGTAGACATACACAAAAATAAGCGGAAAAGGAGTCATAGCATATAATATAATAGCAGTCACAGACAAACAACATTCATCATTAACAATCATCTTTAACTCAATTCTTTCCTCTACCCTCAAACTAATGCAAATAAACCTTTATACTGATGTGGCCACCACTAATCCTGTCACACATCCCTCGTTAGGAATGTCAGTCAGTCATCCAAGTGACTTGTTCCCAATGCCGATGAACACTCTCATCCATGATGAGAATGCTCATGCAAAGCAATGACACCATAGCTGCACAGTACCATCGGTTCACACCCTAGTTCACTCTCATCTATATCAAGGGTGCTCATGCATAGCAATGACACTATAGCTGCACAGCTTAAATTCTAATTTGGAACGGTCCCACAAGGACTTCGGACCTCGTGTAACTTAAATACACGGTTATGAACAACAATGCAACCATGTGACTCTCACTGACTCGTATTAAAAACAACTTAGTGCCTCAAGCTTTCCTTATAGCCTCCACTCACATTCTATGTCACATCACTTCTATAAAAAAAATGGCTAGGCACCTCTAATTCATACTCAATCTCACACCCAAACAAAATACCTCCGAACAACATATATATTTACTTAAAATCAACTAAGCAATTTATAAAACCAGGCATATCATGCATAACACAATAATCAATAAAATATTCAAACATCAAAATAAAACATCACATGCAGTAGAATATCTCAACCAGCGTATCACAAACAGTCGACAATAATTAATTCAGGCATCCTCCAATATTATAAAATTAACCTAAGGCAATAAACCTAAAATTCCCAATCATCATTGGTATTGCGGAAAAGTCTCCAATGCGATTTTGGTATTGTCGATTACTCGACCACTAGTAGGGTTTAGGTCTCCCTACACCATTATTATAAATTATATACTACTTATTCGTTCCAACGATGGAATGGTTCTTTCTCCCACCTAAGCTAACACCGGAAACACGATCGAAGATCCTTGTTATCACGCCACAAGTGACCAAATCCACCTTCAACCCAATCAACAATAAAACAAATTAATCAAATCAATCCAAATATGGACATATGGTGCTAGGTTCGGCCAACTCATCAAAATGAGGTTAGCCTTGTTTTATTAATCCAATCTTTTAGATACTAGTTCCTAGAGTATTAACTAACATAAACAAAGTGTTACTAGTTAAAAATATGAAACAAAATCCTCTAACCAACTAGGTTAGGGTTTCGGCCATAAAGGTTAAAATGGGTTAGAAAATTCTTTTGAGTTCAATCTCTTGGATTTGTGATCACCAAGCATGGTAGAATCAAGAACAAGCTTCATCATTCAAAAATTGAATAAAAATATTTCAACCTCTTTATTCTAAAGTTTTGGCCAACATAGAGAAATTAGGTTAGAAAATTTAGTTGGATTCAAGCTCTTGGATTTAGATAATACAAGTACTAGAGAGCTCAAATCAAGCATTAGATTTTAAAAAGAAAAAAATAAAATCAACAAACCCTTTTTTCATGCAAGTTTCGGCCAAGCAATGAAAATAGGGAAAGAAACTGTTTTTGCCTATATGCTCTTAGATGATGATAGTAGGAGACATAATAAGATCATAGAAATTGGTTTCACATTAAAAAGTTTTTCTACAATTTTCTAAAAATATTTGAAATTCTAGATCTAAGAATGGAAAACTCATGAAATAAGAAGGAAATGATATTTAAGAAGAGAGGAGATGGTCATGGATCATCATGTTACATCAAGGGTCTAAAGGAAATGAAGAAAAGATGATGATCTTAGCAAGTTTCACTAAGTATGAACTTGAGCTCTTGAAAAGTGTTTGTGTTTCTTTTGTGTTTTGTGAGGAAATGATGATGCAAAAGGAAGAAGATGATGCCTAAGAGGGGGGAGGGGCTGCGGCCAAGAGTGTGAGAGGATAGGCGAGGATTGTTTATTATTAAAGTAGAACCATAGTTGAGTTTATTTGATCAAGGTTAAGTTAAAAAATAATATAATAACTTAACTATAGTTGATAATAACTTAACTAGGGTTAATTAGTAATCATGGTTAAAATTTATGTGGTCAAGAATTGATAAGAGGTGTGGCTTCCTTTGCACCACATAAACTAACATTGAGTTGCTTTAACCATGATTAAAATCTAACTAGAATAGGTTAGGTTAAGCTTAAGGGCATTTTGGTTATTTCACCTAAAAACTCATAATTCCTAACATCAATTACTTAATAAATTCTTGATGAGTCCTCCCATAGATCAGCTCCTCAAATGTTCGGTTCCATCTCTGCAGTTCTGTTTTCGATTCTGTCGGTTTCCCGATTAGGGTTTTACGCCCAATTAAAAGCATAATATTTCGTTTTCGATTGAAAATTTTCAAAATAACCAAACTCGTTGGAAATATGATTTAATTTTAAATCATTTCGTTCACAAGTCAAAATTAGGTTTTCTGATAATTAAAATCTTACTGTCACTGAAAACACCGACCGTTTTCCGTTCGAACTTTCACCAAAATCCGTCCGAATAAACATAATATTTTATTTCAGATCATAAATTTGGAAAGTAGAATTCCTCACGGACAAAATATAAAAATCTACAAATTTTCATTTTAGGGTCACATTAGGGTTTTCTGCTGGTATAAAATTTTACTGTCAGTAAAAACGCAGACCGGTTTCCGTCTGAGTTTTGAACCCAAAATTTCACCGTAACCTTCCACCATAAGATAGAGTTTGAACATGATTTTGTTTTATCCAAAATCATTTTCTTGGTCTCAGATAAAAATATAATTAAATATATTTTCACCGGTAATATAGCATTATTAAAAACAGGTTGTTACAGCTATGGTTTGTGAACAAGAGTTGATGAACATCTAGTGGATCAGGGTCAGATGAGTCTGGTTCAGGTCTAGGCCTAAAAGGATTCAAACATCACCATTTTTTTATTTTTTGGTTTATGATGAAAAAATAAAATAAATTAATTAATTAAAAAAGGAAATTAAAAATTAAAAATTAAAAATCAAAAGTTTAATAAAAGAGGAGAGTCCGGACAAAATAGGGTGTTCAAAGCTGCCACTCTTTACTTGTATTTTACAAGATAAATAGGCATAACCGCCGTTTACATATTATTATCATTGTAAATAACGAGTAAAGACATGAATGCTAATTTTGTTCGTGACTAAGAGAATTTGAAAGCAAGACGTCATCGAGTGTGGGGACCCAAAAAGTGATGCATACGGGGACCCGAAAAAAGTGTTGGGTACGAGGACCTGAAAAGAGATGGGTACGGGGACCTGAAAAGATATGGGTACGTGAACCCTAAAAGCTAGCTAATAAAGACAACTTATGGGCCCTATGCCCACTAAAGTTGAATGTAAACAAAACAAAAAAAAAAGCTTAAGAGGCCCCGTGTCTGCTAAAGCAAAAAAGAAATACAACTTATGGCCCCTGGGCCCTTTAAAGCAGAACAAAACAAAGCTTAAGAGGCCTTGTGCCTGCTAAAGCAAAAAGAAACACAGCTTATGGGCCCTGTGTCTGGTTAAAGTCGAACAAACCAAAGCTTAAGAGGCCATGTTCCTACTAAAGCGAAAAGAACTATAGCTTATGGGCCATGTTCACATTAAAGCCAAACAAAACAAAGCTTAAGAGGCCATGTGCCTGCTAAAGCAAAAAAAAGACACAACTTATGGGCCATGTGCCCGTTAAAGCTCAATCAAAACAAAGCTTAAGAGGTCCTGTGCCTGCTAAACCGAAAAGAAACACAGCTTTTGGGTCATGTGCCCGTTAAAGCCGAACAAAACAAAGCTTAAGAGGCCCTGTGCTTGCTAAAACGAAAAGAAACACAGCTTATGGGCCCTATGCCAGTTAAAGCCGAAAAAAATAAAGCTTAAGAGGCCCTGTGCCTTCTAAAGCAAAAATAAATACATCTTATGGGCCTTGTGCCCTTTAAAGCTGAACAAAACAAAGCTTACGAGGCCATATGTCTGCTAAAGCGAAAAGAAACACAGCTTATGGGCCCTGTGCCCGTTAAAGCCGAACAAAACAAAGCTTAAGAGGCCCTGTGCCTGCTAAAGCGATAAGAAACGCAGCTTATGGGCCTCTTAAGCTTATGGCCCCTGGGCCCTGTGCCTGTTAAAGCTCAAAAAAACAAAGCTTGAGAGGCCCTGTGCTTGCTAAAGTGAAAAGAAACACAGCTTATAGGCCCTGTGCCTGTTAAAACTACTAAAGCGAAAAGAAACACAACTTATGGGCCTTGTACCCATTAAAGCGGAACAAAGCAAAGCTTAAGAGGCCTTGTACTAGGGGCTTAAAAGAAATACAGCTTATGGGCCCTGTGCCCATTAAAGTTGAACAAAACAAAGCTTAAGAGGCACTGTGCCTGCTAAAGCGCAAAGAAACATAGCTTATGGGCCTTGTGCCTGTTAAAGTTGAAAAAAGCAATGCTTAAGAGGTCCTTTGCCTACTCAAGCGAAAAGAAACACAGCTTATGGGCCCTGTGCCCGTTAGAGCTGGCAATTGTGATGCAATGGTGATAAATTTTATACATGAAGCATTATATGACTTCTGTGATTGATGAAAAAAAAATAGATGACTTCTTTTGGTAAAACATTCTCTGATCCTTGAATCCTTAGGGTTTCGATCACGGTCAGATTCGAGGATGAACTAAGATGAGCTCATTGGACAGATCCATAACTTGTATACTTGACTGATGTTTTGAGTTTCTAGGCTTGATGAGCTTTGATGGTGCTCTTTATTTTGTGATCAAGGAAATGAATAAGGATCCTTGTTTGTTCTTCCCATTTCAAGAATGACTTTGATCGAGAGACCAATATGCTCTTGCAATCTTATGAAATTACTTTTCAGGCGACACTTTTTCGGATGGCCATTGCTAGTCTCTCATGCATATAGAAATTGCCTTAATCGGCTTCCAAGAAAGTGACTTGCCTCGGTCTTGATGCATTTGGGGTATTTCTAGGCTCAAACTGCCCCAGTTTGTCGTCTTGATAAGGCTTCTTTGTCTTTTATTTTTGCTCTTGCTTGAATTGCCAACTGTGGAAACCATTTCAGAATTCTTCTTACCAACGTTGTTCATCAAGGAATTACCATTTAAATGATTAAAATTATATTGCTGAACTCATGCTCATCTCTCCTGAAGTATCATGTAATAAACATGCATGGATTCAAAAGTATGAGAGGAATAACTTCTTGATTGATGCTAGGAGTTTGACAGCTCAAAGGGTATTTACAGTGGAAGAAACAAAACAAAGAAGTGACATAAAGTAAAAGCGGTGTTGCCCTAGTTGGGATCATTTCAATCTTGACAAATTTTGCCTTAACTAGATCGACATTAAGAACGGATTGTCATATAGTAGGATCTCTGAGGATGGGTTCGTCCTAGTGTTGGGTCCTCAGAAA
This sequence comes from Sophora flavescens, assembly GCA_030762895.1. Lineage (NCBI taxonomy): Eukaryota > Viridiplantae > Streptophyta > Magnoliopsida > Fabales > Fabaceae > Sophora > Sophora flavescens. The sequence continues at coordinate 147,370,867 of CM061062.1, forward strand.
AGAAATTGGAGAAAAAGGATGCCCTAAAGATAGGCATATGACAATGGAGTTGCCTTAGCGTTAGGCACCTAATAATAAAACTTGAGAATATAAATGCCTTAAGTGTATGGAACCCGAGTGTGAAATCTGACAATCAAAATGCCTGACATAGGGCCCTTGAAAGGAAAGTTTTGCACCAATTTAAGGCCTCTGCTGCTCTTGCCTTTACTTTTGCTTAGACTGCCATTGCGGGTTTTCAGCGTAACGGGATTTTTTCTCGTTTTTTAGAAACAATTAATTAAAAACTCGGAAGAGCACAAACATTTTGTCATAAAATTATGGTTAAAGAAAAAAGCATTCGTTCAATTATCAGAGTGGACTTCATAAGGCTTGTAACGTGGCCAGGGTTGAGGGCTTGAAAGGAAGGGTATAAGGCTCAAAAATAAGTGTTTAAGTGTTTAATAGGAGCAAGGATCCATGCTATTTTCTTAATAAAGCGAGCTTGATCAAACTACCTTTGAATTTGCAAGAACATGTGCTTTTCAATTGTCTTTGTCACGCATTTTTGCCGCGTGCTTCTTCTTTTACATAATTCTTTTTTTCTTTTCTTTTATTTTGTTTTTTTCACCCTTGCATTATTTCCTTCATAATCACCACTTCTTTTGTGCTCGCCCTTTGTTTATGAGTGCTCCTTGTCCGGGGTTCTTCAAAGAAAAACATTCAGGCCCAAAACGGGTAGTAAGGGATAATGGTGATATTTTGTGAAGGATAGAGGAAGATGGCCAATCTTCATTTCAAATCACGATTGCTTATTTTTCTTAAAATTTAGAGACAAAAAGATGGTGCATACCAAGTGATTATTTATTTGCTCCTTTTTGTTTTTATTCTTTTCATTTTTCTATTGATTTTTTTATTTTTTTTATTTTTGGAAAAGGGTATATGCATCTGAGACCTTTATTAATGTCCCACAATGGATTGCTAAGAACATGAGCCCCATGAATCGAACCAAATAAAGTATTTGGAGGAAAGAAGAAAGAAAAGAAAAAAAGAAAAGAAATGTGAGAAACACCACGATGTGACAATATAATGTCAATGAAGACGTTAAGAACAGATAAGACAAGGTAAACATGCAAATCCATTACATTAACGCTCAGGAAAGTATGCCTAGTTCAAAAAACCAAAAGACTAAGGTCAATACAACATAATCACCCCTTCATGGTAAATCACTGATAAACAAATCTGGTACTGATTCTGATATAGGAGGAAAGGACACTAGACTCGGATTATAGTTGGCTTTGGTCAATTTAGGGCTGGTTGAGGCTCCCGTTTAGTGTAATAGACAACTAACGGTTGCTCGAGCGCCACGGCTCACTCGAGAACTAGCTGAGCGCAGTTGGTAAGAACATTTAATTCCTTTGGGGCAATTGTGGATTTTCTTCGTCATATAGTCGTATCCGCATTAACGACCTACTTGTACCAAGCCTTCATGTCCATTAATTTGTAGGACTTGTTTGAATGCACTGCATTCCTCAATTGAGTGTCCAACATCCCCATGAAAATCACACATTTTTTCCTTATCATGACCCACTTCTTTCTTTGTTAAGGCTTGGATTAACCCGAATTTGCATAGTTCAACAAAAATCACCCTCAGAGAACTTTCAACATGATCTACCTGGCTTTTGAGAAATGGCTCTGAAAGCCCTTCTATAGCATTGATAGCTAAACCTATATGGTTAGGTAAAGGATTGTGACCCACATTAGAGAGTGTCTTCTTGAAAACTTGTTTGCATTGACTAAATCTTGTACTCTATGCTTTAAGGTCTTACAGTTTTTCCGTGGAATGTCCAATCACTCTTGAATGATAATCAAATTTGGCATTTGGGTCAAACCACTTTGGGTATGGGGGTTCCAAAGGTTTCACCTAACCGGGATAGCAAGGAGTTTTTAATGAGTTGAGATAGTAACTCGATGTAAGTCATGGGTATTGGGTCAAATTTTATGGGTTTTCTCACTTGGTTGTCGGGTTGGTTTCCTTCTATTTGCATTCGGATGGTGGAATTAGGGAATCTGAATTTGTGAGGTGGCGACGATGTAGGGATGGTTAGGTTTATGATGCGGTGGTATTGGGTAATGAGAAATGTAGGGGGTTTGGAAAGACAATTGAGGATTGGCAAGCATTTGGTTTGATATCCATTGATCGAGATTCTTTTTCAAAACATACGCCTCTCCTTCATTGCTCTTCACAAATGTGGTTTTCTTCATCTCAGTCGCCCCTACCAAACTATCAACAATTCTACCATTCCTCAATCCACTCTCATTCTTTTCTCCAATGATGACCATATCTGAAAATTTTGAAGAAACACTTCCACCATCCTATCATAGAAGGGAGACTGGAGCATGTCAATGAATATGGAAACAATATCTTTTTCGGACAATGGGGGCTCTACATGAGCGCCACTTCTCTCCATCGTTGTGCATATTCCTTGAAGGTCTCAATACCCCTTTTCGACATATTTTACAACTGCATTCTATAAGGCGCCATATCAATCTTGTATTTATATTGCTTTAAAAAACAACTGCTAGATCCTTAAAAGACAGAATGTGTGGCCGTTCCAGATGTGTGTACCAATTTGAAGCTGCCCCAATCAAACTGTCCTAGAAGAAGTGAATTAAGAGCTTATCATCATAGACATGTGATGCCATCTTCCGGACATACATGGTCAAATGATTTTTGGGACAGGTAGTTCCCTTGTATTTGTCAAAGTCTTGGATCTTGAACTTTGGTGGAATCACAAATCGGGCACAAGGCAAATCTCTGAAGCACCTCGAAGACCATAGCTATGTGCCCTTTCAATGACCTGTAATCTTTCCTCCAGAATTTTCAACTTCTCCTTGGACTGAGGATTTTCATCTGAGTGGTGGTAAAATGGTGGTATGTAGGTTGGGATGTTGGTTTGTAGGAATATGGCATTTGGGATAGTGGTTGTGTTTTGCTTGCGGGAAGCTTCATATGAGCTGGCAGGTGGATTTCCACTTGGGTGTAGGTTTTTTGGATTTTGGTGATTGCCTTGCAAATATGTGGCCGGTGGTGGAGTAAAACCCGTAAGGAGGCCGTATGGCAGTTTGGTTATCATAATCCCTTGGGTGTTGAAGCCATGACCTTGGAAGGAATTTTGATGGAAACCTGGAGGCAAAAGAGGCACGGCTGGAGCTTCTTCACTTGAGGATGAAGGATTCACATCAGTGCTCTTCTCTTTTTGCATAGTTTGCAACATTTCTAGCATCTTGTCCATTTGTCCTTTGATTTGGTTCACTTCTTCCCCGACCTCTTTGGGTCGCTTCTAGTCCATCCATAATTCGCCCTGTGATCGAGTCAATAAGGGTGCTTTAGAGCAATGCTTCTCGAGCCTAATTATAAATGAAAAGATAAGTTAGAAATTAAGATCAAGAAAAATATGTGATGTAGAAAGGGAGTCCTTATAGGGTTGTAAACCCAAAGGATATGGGATGTGTGAAATATGCCCATCTCAAAGGATCATTTGGGGCCAAAAGTGACATGGATTCACTGTCATCCTCTTTGTCATTTTGCTAAAATAAATAAAAATGAATAAAAGAGATTTAGTGAAAGGAGAGAAATTGCACGCCTCCAATTGTCCTAAGTGGTGAGATCTATAATGGTACCTATAACGACAACTTCTAGGTTGGGCAGCCACTAAGTCAATCTATGAGTGAAGACTTTTAGGTGGGTCTAGACTTCTAAAGGACATGGTCCTCGATTGCCCCTACCCCAAAAAACAGGGTCCTAGTCCATGATCCTAGCCACAAGTAGGGATATACCCTTCATGATGATGAAGCTAGTAACAACTGAGTGGTGAATCAACAAATATCGGGAGGCACTAGGGCTTCAATGACAATGTTGAGGCACCACCTAATCCTTAAGCTTCCACAAGCTTGGGTATAGAGCTAAGAGTGTGTGAAATAAGTGTAAGTGATGTGTGTGCCGGAGGCATACAAACCCGTACACAAATTAACCTACCCCATACCCGCAAAACAAAGCAACCACAAATATCACGCTCTTCTATCCTAAGGTGGTATCAAGTAAAAATGGGAAATTAAGTAAAAACAAAAAGGTGGTAAAATAATAAATACCAATATGCACAACTAACTACTTAAGACTGACTCTCAAATGTCCCCATGGAGTCACCACCTATCGTGGATCGTCTCAGTAATACCAATATGCGCAACTAACTACTTAGGACTAACTCTCAAATGTCCCTCGTGGAGTCGCCACTGTCGTGACTGCCCCATTCGCGGCACCACGAGAAAAGAGTCGATTACAGTAAGGAAGGTGTTAGCACCTACATCTCTCATTCTACTAATGGTACCTTAGATTAATTGTGCGAATTTATATTATTTATTTTTTTACCCCAAATTTTTTTTTTGTGACATTTTAGAGCAAAATTATCCTCTTGGAAAAGGTTCTATTCTCTCTATTACGGGCAATGTAACATCCTATCTTTAGTAAAAAAAAATTTAGACATTTTAATTAGATGGGAATGAGGGTCAGATAAATCTAATATTATTTAAGAATCCAAACACATATGCAAGTTCAAAATAAAATTTAAGCAACTCAAAATTTTTATTAGGCAAGCACCTCAATTTAATTTCTTAATTAAGGTGGTTTATCATCAACAACATTAAAAGATAATTAGTCATAGATATAGATCTTAATCATAGCTAGATGATTATAATTAATTTACTCAAGTTTTACTCATTATGATTTAATTAGTACTAGTCTTAATTAATTATACCCTAGTTACAAGTTTAACCTAATTAAATTAACTAAATTAATTTTTATTTTTTTATTTTTATATATGAGCAAGTAGCTCACGTTTTTATGCATGGAGGACACCTCCATCTCTTCAAATTCTAGATGCATGATGTTGTAGTGCCACCTCCTCCTTATTACATTTCTTTCATCATGCAAGTGGTAAATGTATTTCATGAACAACAAATAACCACGCTATCTGCTTGGTTATTTTTTTTGATTCTAATTCCTTCCTTTCTCACCAAATTAGAGGCGCAGAAAAGAAATAAAAAAATTTACTCCTTGATCATTGAAGCACCACGCCATCTACTTGCTATTTTAGAGACTTTTACTCCATTCTTTTCTTTGATTCACGCCACCTCCTACTTGCCATATTTTCTTCATGCAATTTCCTTTGATTCACATCAAACCACACACCGCTTGATTTTGCGATCCATTTCATCTTTCTCCAACTTGTACTTGACACAAAAAGAAAGAAAAGATATAATAAAAAGATAGAAAGAGGGAGCGTAGAAAGAGAGAGAAACCGTGAGAGTGAGAGAAAATTCGGAGAGATATCCGATCAATCCTTTCGTCCTATCAAAATTATGATTATACCATTGTGATCCTCACGACATCTACTTCATTATCCTATCTTTCTTTTCTTGATTAGGCTAAGGTAAGCCTATGTCCTTTTTATGCCGAAATGTCGTCGGCGATGTTATTGAGGTTATCTTTCAATCCGCCTATCGTCCGATTCCGTTTTTAGATTAGGATTCCCTCAGAACGATGCTTCACAATGATTTGATCGTGCGAATTTTTGGAGACCCAGAGGTCTTAGTTCTTTACGTAGCAGCAACTAAGAGGTTGAGAGGGGTTCGCTTTCATTGCTCCGAGCTAGCCTAAGACATCCCGTGGAGGAAATAAACTATTTAACATCTAAACGACGCGTTACATTTAATTAAATAATGGGCGTAGGGCAACCCAAACCCTACATGAGAACGTAACGTACAGTGTCTATACCACATTGGGGACTACTCAGTGGTACCGATGATGATATAGAAATTGTGCATTTATCGTCACATACCGATAGATATATATTATTTTTATTATGTCGTGATTGCCTCTGCTTGACCGTTGATTTGAACTTGGTACTTGATGTATGATGTCATGAGTATCAGAATTATTTTTGTAAGTGTTTATACTTATTATTATTATTATTATTATTATTATTATTATTATTATTATTATTATTATTATTATTATTATTATATTTTGGTATTTATTATTTGAAATGATATTATGACATGATGATATATGATGTTGACTTTGGATAACATGATGATGATTATGATGATGATGAGTGCATGACCAAGCTTTTTGAGGATCGAGTAAATCATAAGTTATGTTGAGACACGAGGATGTATTTGGGGATTGCATACGTATATATGATAACAAAGGCTCAACACAGATGATTATCGTGATACGAGGCCGAGATCAAGGAGATGAGATTATTTTTGAGGTTATCTATGAGATTATGATGAGCGGTTAGTGGCACTGTGAGTGACTCAAACATGGTCATGATACAGGGACCTCCAAACATGGTCGAGTGGGAGTCTATGCCCTGGGAGGAGAATTCCCTGGATAGGCTAACGACTTGACCTCCAGAGATGATTTCCCATTTTTAATGGCAGCTATTGTTCAAGCATTGCACGAGCATCCCGGATTGTGGTCCGCAGGTGCGCACCGGGTCGTGTAGCTATAGTGCCATTGCTTTATGCGGGGCACCTCCATCCACGGACGAGGGTGTGCGCCAGTGGACTCGGGACGTGTCGATTATATTGCTGCGATATCCGGATATGGCCGACACCGAGGAGATTATTCATACAAAGCATTTGCATTGCATCACATGATGGAGAGGCAGAGGAAAGATCCTAGATGTGGATTGAGGGATGATCGGGTTACATATATTTATACTTGGGAGACAATTGTTTAGTGTGCCGTTATTTAATTAAATGTTGCTAAACCCTTTCCACGTTTGATGTTATATGGTTTCTTATCCCTATCTTCTATATTGCATATGTTTCTTTGATCGTGATGAGAAGATCCTACGGGGAGCCACCTATAAAGGAGCTTGATGGGACCTCAGATGAGCCAAACATTGGAGGACGAGCAGTGGATCCTCATAGTTGAGTACAGGTCTATGGCCAACGCCAGCCTTTGTCTCTTTAGGATGTTGTTTTGATTTTTGTTTGATTACCGCTTGTACATTTTGGGATCCGATCATGGGATTCTCTACTCGTATTGTATCAGACTTGAGGTGTATATTTTAAGTTTTAAATTTTCGGCTGTTTTAATATACTCGCTTAACGACAATAACGAAATTAGGTCTTAATATTTTAGGTTTCTTTAATGGACGCTTGGGGTGCCTCGTGCATGGTCCAACTTGTAAACTCGTTATAACCGTATGTTGTCTTATAACTTCGTGATTTACCATCGCCTATGGTTGGCTTAGAAACTTTGTGTGGTCAAGTGATGTTGATCTGTAGAAAATTGTCATTGTGTTTGTCGTTATACTGGTGATGGGGGTCTTGGTCTTAGATCTATATCATCTATTAACAAAGTCACTGCCTTGAAGCTTAATGAGATAATGTATTCGTAGAGAGCCAATGATCCTCTTTTTGAGATCTAGATTCATCGTAACTGGTGCCCTGCCGCTATCATATCGATCTTCTATAATCCCCGCTATAAAGTTTCATTTGACTACTATCGAGGACAATACAACTTGATTTTGAGAGATGGCAAAAGAATTAACTTTTGGAATGATAGATGGTTGGATCAATCTTTGGCTGAAATAACATGATCCGCTATGCTGCAAATTCCCGCATGCCCCGTTAGTGATTTTATCAAGAAGGGTCATTGGTGTATGCCTCGTGTTCCTATTGACAAAGTCCTCACTCTCCACAAAGTCAAGAACTATCAACCCTCTTTATGGATAGTGATCAGCCACTTGGTGTGGTATGATTCAAGTTTATTATCTCTTAAGGATGCATATGCCTTTATCATCCTCATGGTCAATGCAAGCATTGGCGAAATCGATTTGGTCACCTTCTATTCCTCCTTCTTCGAGGTCATTCCTGGCTTGAGAATGATTCAAATAAGCTCCCAACAGATGAAAATTTGAGAATTAGAGGTCAGATAACTATTTCTATGTGTAGTCTTTTGTGGTTCCCATGAAGAATCTTCTCAAGATTTGTTTCTTGAATGCCAATTTGCTGCCTTTCGAATCAAGTTATGGCTACAAAATAGCTAAACTGTTTCGCTTTTCTATACCCCGCCTTGGACATTCTTAAAGCGTGTGATTCCAACTGCACCCTCAATTAAAGGATGTCCACTTACGGCAATTCTTAATTTATACGGGCAATCTTGCTTGGTAGAAATCAAAAGAGGTTTACCAATGTCAATGTTAGCGGAAATCATCTTGTTCTTTAATCATTTCATACATCCTTAGTCAGTTCAATATCCAAAGGTCATATGTTTCCTTCTATTGATGAGTTCCATGCTAAAAGCCTTTTGTCAGGCAACTCATGCTCCTAAAGCTCCTTCTATTAAGCAAGTGGATTGGATCCCTCCATCTTTGGTTGGTTAAAGTGCAACACTGATGATTCCATTGGTGACCTTTGACTCATTCTATTCTTTTGCTGGTATCACAAGTGCTTTTAATGCTGAACTTCATGTTGTCATGCCTGCTATTGAATTAGCCTCCAAGAATGGTTGGTCTAATATTTGGTCTGAATGTGATTCTACCCTGGTTATGAAGCTACAAAGTCTCATTCAATGGTTCCTGAAGCTCTAAGTAGATGTTGAAACTGTTTTCAAATAAGCTCCAGTATGAATTTAATTTTTGTCATATCTTTTAGGGATGGTAATAATTACGCTAACAAATTAGCTTCCTTAGGCTAATGGTTCGCCATTCTTGGTGGGATTCTTTTCCATTTTACTAAGAATTATTTCTATCATGACAATGTGGGATTACCATCCTTTAATTTAGATGATTCTTCCATGAGTCTCGCCTAGTTCCCAAGGTTTTTCCTTGTATTCTTTATTACATTATTAATAATATTCATGCTACATGACGACGGTAGCTCTACGCCAACCTGGTGGATGTCTTTCTTCGGAATGCATTTGCATGTCTAGTCTTTTATTAAAATGTTTTTTTTTTAATAATTTTGCATTTTGAAAATTATTATTGATAAATCCTAAATGAGGTTAAATATGACATTTTAAGTCCATAAAGCAATCCCAATCTAGCGACAAGTATTTACACTGGTCGTAAGCAACCTAGAAGTAACATTAATTCAAAAAGGTTTAATTAATTATTGAGTAAAAATAAAACATGAGCATGAGATTTTATTTATGACTTTATTTGTTAAATGAAAAGTCCTAAGCAAGACCAACATACACGTATGCCCACAGCATCCCCTTGATTCTAAGTGATTGAAACACGGATCCCTAAATAACACAATTTATTATTTTAATTATTTACACTAACAAATTAAAAGAAACAAAAAAAAGGGAAAATTAATTTTACTAAAGAATGATCGATCCCGCTTCCTACGTATTCCTCGCAGCCGATAGGAAACTCAAAGTCATTAGTTCTGTAAAAAAATTTTATTTGTTGGTTGATTTTAATTTTAAGTAAAGGATTTATTTATTTAAAAATTTTTTTATATATTTATTTCTTGTTTTTATGTAAAAATCCTGTCAGACAAACAGACACATAACATCCACCGAGCGATCTTAACCCTAAGGAACCCAAAATAATTATTTTCAAGTATTTACTTTTTTATCACTTTATTTATATGTTTTATGAATTAAATTAAAATAAAAGAAAGAAAAATAAATAAATAAATAAAATAAAGGTCTAACTCTCTAATAAGTGTTTTCAACATTTTGTTAACTTGGGCCAATCAACCCATCCCAAAACACTCAACTCAAGTTCATAGACAACAATTAGCCCAACAAAACACTCAAACCAAGCCCATAGACACTACAAAAGAGATAACCAGGGGTTAGACTAAAAATAAAAAAAAGAAAAAGAAATAAAAATAAATTAAAAGAAACAAGGTAAAAGAGACAACAAGCGAACCAGCAACCTTCTGCTCAGCAACGTAACAGAAAGCCAGCTGGGCAATGGGGAGGCGGCCATGAACAGCCACAGGGAAGTGGCCGCCTGATGCGGTGGACCGCGGCGGTCTGGTGGTTCAGGCGAGCAAGGGATAGGTCCCTTGCGCAGGAGATCCAACCAGGTGGGAGGAATGAAGCAGAGCGCACACGGGTCTGAGGCGCTGCTCTTGGTGGGGACACGGCAGATCGGGGCACTGATGCGTCGGGCTCCGGGTTCCGAGAGGGAGCGCGATGGTTTAGGTGGATTCAGAGTGGCGGCGCGCGGGTCTCGGCAGAGACGCGCGGCGGAGAGGTTGGGTTGTGTTTCTCTTTTTCGGCGGCGGCGGTGATCGTGATTGACAGCGACAAGGGCTCGTTTTTTGTTTCTCAATGTTTGGATTGGTTTTGAATTGGGATGGAATAGGGAAGATGATAAGTGCTAAGGATGGAAGATGGTTATGATTGATGTTGTGAGGTGTATGAAGAGAAATGGTAAAAAAAAATGGTGATGAAAATAAAGCAGGATGATTATGCGTG